>JAZHFQ010000221.1:0-1483844 GCA_038387885.1 Spodoptera picta | reverse complement strand
GCGTGGCGGGATGAGCACCGGCGCGATCTCATGGCGGAATGGCAGCAACGACTGTCGCAACCGAGGGCTGGGCTCGCTGCCATCGCAGCGGTAAGTCCCCTCTTTGAGGAGTGGCTTGAGAGACGCTACGGCGTCCTCACCTACCGCCTGACGCAGGTCCTCACCGGACATGGAAGTTTCGGGAGGTACCTGTGTCTGATGGGGCGGGAGGAAACGCCCGGGTGTCATCACTGCGAGGACCGCCCTGAGGACACGGTGGAACACACGGTGGGAGAATGCCCTTCGTGGGCTGAGCGCCGCCGTGTCCTCAGGGAAGTGATCGGCGATGGCGACCTCTCGCGTCCGGGCCTAGTGCAGGCCATGATGCGGAGCGAGGGGGACTGGGATGCCGTCTCCTCCTTTTGCGAAGCAGTGATGCTAGCTAAGGAGGAGGCGGGACGCGTGAGGCAGCGAAGCGCTGCCTCCTCGCAACCCAGCCATCGCGAAGGACACACCGGGCGTCGGGGATCGCGAGACGATCTCCGGCCACCGTAAGCGCGGGCCTGCGGACGGCGAGCATGGGTGGCTCCCCGTCCGACCAGAAACAGACCCGAGCGTACGGCGCGTCGCGTTCCGCGCGCGCCTCAAAGAGCCATCAGACCACCACAGATGGGGCCCAATACGGCCGATGCCGATTCGGAGTCGCGGAGAACCTAACGGGTAACCGGGGCTCCGGCTCGACGTGCAGGAGAAGGAACGGGGTGGTTTTTAGTCAGTAAGAGTCTGACACTCCCTCCCGCCTCACCCAGGCGGGAGAAGTCATTCGATGATTTTCCCCCCTTAAAAAAAAAAAAAAAATACAATACCCATATAAATATAGTGTTTTCTCATCGTATTTTTATGTTACTGAATGGTATACAATATTTCGATGATTTCATTCACAGCGCGTTTGGCGTAATGGTTATCACCTCCAGTAAAGTGCCGCCGGATCGATTCCAGCATTCACAAGTTGTTTCAAGAATTCATTAATCAAATATATTTAAAATTTGAAACAATGTTTTAATCTTTTCTTTTTTTTCTATCCTATTTTTCTAATACTTCTTATGTTATTTACCGACTTATCTGCTTCTTTTATAGCCTGAACTAATATTTCAAAAAACAAAAAAAAATAAGAAAAACTACATAGTAAAATAAAAAAAGAATCTTTCAGCTGGAATAGAACTCGCATCATCATTGATCATTGAAAGACGATAAAAGCGTTCTCATTAACCAGTCGACCACGAACACTACGTTAATACCCGTCAAAACGTCGGGTCATATCAGTGATTGTAAATAGTTTTAACCTTACCCGTGAATTAAATTATAAAAATACATATACCGACACAAGAATGAAAATACCAATGTGAATGTGGTGGACGAATATTTTTATACACAGTAATATGAAATTACCCACACATGTTCACTGTGTAAAAGATAGTAGTGTCGATGTGTGGCGCCGCTAACTAATTAGCGGTGTTTTGTGTACCTATGTATGTATGTATGTATGTATGTATGTAACAAACACGTAAGTGTTTTCAAAAACAGAGAATCTCCTTTTTTTGTAATCGGTTGAAAATAACAACTATGCATTCATTACCATGTTTAGAATGATATAACCGTTTACATTAAACGGTCGTGCAGTTGATGTGAATGAAGTAAATTAATGCTAATTACAGATAGAGTATACAGTGTGTTAGGTTAAACGAGGGACTTATTGAGGGAGGGTATTCAGTATTCGATTCTCGTCCCGAATATGTAAAAAACCTATAACCAAACCTATAACCAAAATTTTTGAAGTAATTGTCCAATAAAATAAATCATCATGAACACTGAGCGCGCAACAAGTGAACTTGTAAACAGAAACAGTACTTACATAAAGTAAGTCGCGTTGCAAAACATGCGCCGATCTTGCCGAAAAGGATAGAGTGCGCTTAAGCCCGCTAAGCCGTAACCCGTAAGCGTAAGCGGAAGCGTTTTTATGGTTCTGTCTGTTATTTATTAGTGTTTTCGTTTCGTTTATATGTTTGTTAGGTTGATGTGAGTATACACTATTATGGGTTTGAATATGTCCCTCGTTTAACCTAACATACTGTATATTTATGGAAAAATTCCTAACTAGTTCAATTGAGTCATCTACACCGCTATGACTGTGTATAGCTGATGCAGTGGCTAGGTCAGCTACAAGTCTGATCAAAGGGCTAATCAACGTTGTCATGAATCATCATCATGATCTTCAACAGGCTATAATGGCAAGGTTGGCGTGGTGGCTTGGCAACTGACTGTGGCGGGTTCCATTCCGAACTACTCTTTGTGTGATCCACAGACTTGTGATTTTGTATAATCCCAATGCCCCCGCACTTTATGTAAAGAAAGTTACCACTGCTGACAAAAGGCCTCTTTACACACGGAGAAGGTTAGAGGATTATTCACCACATTTACTCAATGCGATTTAGCGATTTCAAACTTATAGTTATTATAAAACCCAGATTTCCTAACGATGTTTTCCTTTACCGTTTGTGAGCGGTGTCTAGATAATCTTAGAAAGTACATATAACTCGAAAAAAGTCACATTCGTACTTGCCGATGGTATGTTTCGAACCAGAGCTCTCATACATTCGAAGCGAGCGTCTTAAGCCTCCAGGTCACCACGATATCATCATCAATAGCCTGTGACTATCCACTCCTAGATTATGGGCCTCCTCTAAGAGTGTGGTTTGCCATGATCTCTTTTATAAATTTATCTTTTTTTATGGTATAGGTAAGCCGGTAAACGGGCAGACGGATCACCTGATGGTAAGCAATCGGCGCCGCCTATAGACAACTGGAACACCAGCGACGTTACAAATGCGTTGCCGTCCTTTTGGGGATAAGGAATTTGAGGATTTTTTGGAGTGGGATAAGGGAGATTAGGCCTCCGATAACCACACTAACACGAGGAATCACAACGATAGCGTTGGTTCGTCGACAACAGGAACAGGATATGATGACTAGACCATAAAAAGGTAGCCGCGGAAGACTTAAGGGGTTGCCAAGAGTAGAAGAAGGAACGGGGTGGTTTTTAGTCAGTTAAAGTCTGACACTCTATGTCACCTCACTAAGGCGGGAGACGACATTGGATGATTTTCCCTCCTCACTAAAAAGACCATAAAATACTAATACGTCAAGCGGCGCGTGCTCATAATTTGGTATGTATTGCATTGCATGTGCACAAACTAATCGCGTAGATCTGAATGAGGATATGATCAATTACCATGCTGTATACAAGTCTATGTATGTACTTTGTCATGGATCGAAACACGAGGCAGGAGTTTTAGAGGTCCCTGTGTTAATGGGACCTTTTATAGACCTAGTGGTAATTTTACAGGTCGTGGTTGCTTAAGTTTAAGACACCCGCTTCTCATGCATGAGAGTGCGGTTTCGCAACCTACCAACGGCAAGTATCAATGTCACTATTTCCCAGTTATATGTACTTTCTAAGATTATTTAGACACCAATGACAAACGATGAAGGAAAACCTTGTGGGGAGATCCGGGCTTATAATTGCTAATTATAATTTTGGAATCACCAACCCGCAATGACTTGCTGAAATGGTAAATGCTCAAACCTTGTCCGTGCGAGAAGATGAGAGATAGAGATGATGCGATCTACGATGGAGCACGTCGACGCATAAGCAACCTATTCACTCGGGCCTTGAAGACACCCAGGTTATACCCGTCAGGAAATATAGACTATGACAAAGAATTCCACTTCTTAGCAGTAGGCACAAGGAACCTTGATACGGTTTTTTATTATCTGAACGATTTTATTTAGCTAGCCTCGTTTGTTTGTCTAGGTCCTTAGTAATTGGAATTTCACCCCCTTCCTGACGACTGATGGATATGATTTTTGGAATACACTCTTAATCTTGATTACCATACACATTAAAATAAATAGTATGTTTTGAATTAGTTGTTTAAAGCGGAAAAACACATTATTATCCTTTTGCCTGAACCAGGGTTTACATATTTACGGTCATAATCTACTGCGTTACACGATAATCATCAGTTCACGTTGGCCCCAGCTGACCAAAGACCTTTTCTCACACGGCGAAGGTTTGAGCATTAATCACCACGCTTGCTATGCGGGATGGTGGTTTTAGTACCCATATTATAGTCAATAGAATCTAAACATACCTATTATGTAAAATAATCATATATCACATTTATTTGATATCATATGCTGTAATTACATACCGTTACGCTCATTCCCCAAAGGACTAAGCAGACACCTAGGTGTCGATGACGATATCAAATATTATCAATATTAATTATACTTTTTTTATAGCATAAGCCGGTAAACGAGCAGACGGATCACCTGATGGTAAGCAATCGGCGTCGCCCATGGACACCTGGAACACCAGAGGCGTTACAAATGCGTTACCAGCCTTTTGGGGATTAGGAGTTTGAGGATTGTTTGGAATTTGGGAATAGGGGAGATCGGGGAGGGAAAGGAGGGTGACTAGGCCTCTGGTAACCTCACTCACTTGATGAAAGACAACCTAAGCGTTGTTTCACATCGGTTTTCTGTTAGGTCGTGGCATGGCTCTTCAACACTTACCGTCTTATTACAAAAGTTCGACTTAGTACTGGTTTAAACCCGGACTATAAGATCTAGGTTTGTAACGGTATTAAACTGTCAAACACCAAGCGGTCACCGGTGACCGCAACCTATTGTTCTATAATTGTGTCTACAAAACCGGTACTCGACGAGTTAAAGCTAGTACCAGGACTAAAATTTGTTCCAATTATAAAACTAAGACTATTCGGGGATCAGCTAGTACCAAAGAAAGTCCATAGTCCCACAGATAAAAAACATAAATAGCATTCTTTCATTCGTTCACTCAGGAATCAGGATTCACTTGAAGCAACGTTCCGTTCGTCTAAATATTGTTATTACAATAACGCCTGAATTGCTTAAATAATTATGTAACAACACAAAATTATATCATAAATTGTTTTTTGTTTGTGTTGCAATACCTCTACAGTGAACAAGCACAACTTTTATTATATTGTATTTTGACGAGCTTTTTATAATCAAGTTGTCATATTTTTTAACACCTCTAGCGTGAAATGGAGCGACTTATAAGAAGTCGGCAGAGCACGAATCCCAAAACAAATATTGAGTCTTTTTTATTATATATATATTATTGTTTATTGTGACTGACTGGAAATGGAACAACAACTGTACTTATATCGAAAGTCTTCGTCACTCAAGTCAAAGGGATTTACACGATGACGATGTCTGTACGATCCAAATCTTTTAAATCCATAACATCAATCGGTTCAATATCCATTTTACAATTATAATAATATAGAAGATACACCTAAATATTTCTGATAGCTAACCTCAAATAACTTTAGTACCGAAGTTAAACTAGGGGTCTCGGCGGTTTAACTTTAGTACCATAGATAGTTCCGGAACTAGTGATAAACTTTGTTTTATAATAACGTTTTATTTAGTCATGGTTTAAACCTAGTATTAATCCTGGTACTAAAAATAGATCGGGTTTTGTAATAAGACGGTTAAATTTTTTTTTTCTTCTTCTTTGGCAACCGAGTCTCAACACTTAAAGTTAATGCGGTAAACTTACTGATGACAGTTAATGAAGCGAAAGAGGTATGTAAGATGTTTTTTTTTTATTTTATTTTATAAAGCATTGTTAAAATAATATTTCTACACCAGCATGGTAGTGTATGTGAAACAATATTTAATGTAAAACCTCAATGTACCATATACATACTTGGAAATAAATGACATTCTATTCTATTATGCCTGCCTCCTTCCTCTTTATTAGACTGCCTCGTTGGCCGATTGGTCGCAAGTGTGAAAAAGGCAAGGAGTCTCGGGTTTGATTCCCGGATCGGGCAAAGTAATACTGGGTTTATAAAAATCTCAGTAGTAGCACGGAGTCTGGAAATGTGCCCGGTATATGGCAATAGGCTCACCCCCTATTACATGGGACTCTTAATATAAATAGTGAAAAGTGGGTGTTACATTGTACAGTGGCATTAAGTGCCGTAATGTGCTCCTCTGCCTACCCCTTCGGGGATAAAAGGCGTGATGTTATGTCTATTCTATTATATTATAAGAATCGTAGCTATTGGCGTTCCAAAGTCTCTGGCTACCGTCATAGGAGACGCGTGAAGTATACTTCAGTTTTCAGTAGTAAACTCTTTTTAAACAGGTTTTTTAAACAGACTGAGCATTTCAAAGACTATCAGGTCTACATTACATGTATAAACATACGTAATAACAGTATCGATCAGTAACAAAAATAAACAAAATATTTGACTAAACGCAGCTGGTTGTGACAGCTGTATTTGTGTCTGCCTTATCAGACGGTTGACTAACATAGCACATCACGTCTTTTATTCGTCAATCGAGTAGGCAGAAATGCTAATATTTTTTGGGCAAACGAGCTGACGTATCTATCACCTGATGGTAAGTAATCGGCGCTACCCATGGACAGCCGCAACACTGAAGGAGTTACAAGAGCGTTGCCGTCCTTTTATGGAAAACGAAGATGTGCCATAAGCTACAGGTTACATAGTCATACACAACACAAGCGTTGTTTCACGTCGGTTTTCCGTGAGGCCGTGGTATTACTCTCAAACCGGCCCATTCGTGCCGAAGCTTAGTTTTCCTACGAGACAAAAGATATTTTTATGGGCTGATAAAACAGCGAAAGTCACGGGCAATAGCTAGTATGAAATATAACACCTCCTTATCATCAGTTATGTTATGAGTTCCTGTAGCAGAGTATGTAATGACATAGTAAAAAGGAAGCAAAATTCTCAGTAGTAGCATGGAGTCTGGAATTGTACCCGCTATACATATGGCAATAGGCTCACATCATTAAAGACAGCGGAACGCCTTTGTTTTATACATATCTTCACGGCTTTTATCCCCGAAAGGGTAGTCAGAGGTGCACATTACGGCACTTAATGATACTGTACAATGTAACACCTACTTTTCACTGTTTTTGTTATGAGTCCCATGTAATAAGGGGTGAGCCTCCTCTATCTATGAGTTGAAATTTGTTTTCTTTTTGTTAGCGCATTCAAACGAACAAACTTCAGCTTTATAAATAACTAGCGACCCGCCCCGGCTTCGCACGGGTGCAAAATGCATGTATTATACATATAAACCTTCCTTAAGAATCACTCTATCTAAGAAAATATATCAAGAAAATATATCAAGAATCACTCTATCTAAGAATATATATCTAAGAAACCGCATCAAAATCCGTTGCGTAGTTTTAAAGTTCTAAGCATACATAACAGACAGACGGCGGACAGCGACTTTGTTTTATACTATGTAGTGATAATTTTTGTTAGCATGTGTGTTAGTACTTCCACACAAAAAGTACAGACTGAATATCAATACTCGGTACAAAAATAGACTATAGTCTGGAATGATACACAGCCTTTTTACCCCGGTAACGCGGGCGAAACCGCTGGCAGAAGCAAGTATCAAATACATGACTTTTTTTCCTAGTTATGTTATGTTATGAGTTTCTCATTCATTATAGAAGTCTATTGTCTTAATTTATAAACATCTATACATGTATACAGATAAATAAAATTGGAGTGTCTGTTTATTTATAATATTAAAATAACCGCTTTATTACTAGGTACATGCATTATAAATATATTACATAATAATATGATACACATGCCAAAATAACAATTTTTACAATTTATGTCTGTCTATTTGTCTATTTGTATTGGCTGATCTCTGAAATGACTAAACCGATTTTGAAATCGCCATCGAAGAGGTAGACAGAGGTGCACATTGTGCCACTGTACAATATAACACCCACTTTTCACTATTTATGTTATGAGTCCCATGTGAGCCTATTGCCATATACCGGGCACAATTCCAGACTGCGTGCTACTACTGAGAATTTTTTGAAAAACCCAGTAATGCTTTGCCCGAACCGGGAATCGAACCCGGCAGTCGCACTTGCGACCATTCGCGGCTTTATATTATACATTTATACTATTACAATTAAAGCTAAAGAGTTGTTTGTTTGAACGCGCTAACCTCTAGAACTACTGATCCGATTTGGAAAAATATTTTTGTCTTGGATAGTACAGTTATCGACGAAGGCACCATCGATAAGGTATCTATCATCACATCATCACTATAGAGGTATAGTATAAAACAAAGTCGCTATCCGCCGTCTGTCTGTCCCCTTTTTTTTATGGCATAAGCCGGTAAACGAGCAGACGGATCACCTGATGGTAAGCAATCGGCGTCGCCCTTGGACACCTGGAACACCAGAGGCGTTACAAGTGCGTTACCGGCCTTTTGGGGATTAGGAGTTTGATGATCGTTGGGGATTCAGGAATTGGGGAGATTTGGGAAGGGGAGGGTAGTTGGGCCTTCGGTAACCTCACTCACACGACGAAACACAACGCAAGCGTTGCTTCACGTCGGTTTTCTGTGTGGCCGTGGTATCACTCCGTTAAAGCCGGCCCATTCGTGCCGAAGCATGGCTCTCCCACACTTGAAAATGTACGCTTAGATCTTTAAAACTACGCAACGGATTTTGATGCGGTATTTTTTATAGATGGTGATTCTTAAGGAAGGTTTTGCATATTGCACCCGTGCGAAGCTGGAGCGATTTCCTGGACTAATTAATTTTTTTTTGTTGTATTTTTTATTATTAGGAGAAGGATCTTAAGACAGAAAAAGTCCTGAAAATCCTACGAGAACGGGAGAAAACGGGACTTCTTTTTTTTTTAAGGGGCGAAAATCATCGAATGACTTCTCCCGCCTGGGTGAGGCGAGAGGGAGTGTCAGACTCTTACTGACTAAAAACCACCCCGTTCCTTCTCCTGCACGTCGAGCCGGAGCCCCGGTTACCCGTTAGGTTCTCCGCGACGAGAAAACGGGACTGCGGGTACGAAGTCGCGGGAAGAAGCTAGTAAATAGGTTAAACATCCCGCTACGATCAATAGGCGAGGTAAGCATAAGGTACGAATAAGGCTGAGCATAGCGGGTGAAACCGCGTAGAATCGTTAGTTGGTATTTTATAAGTGCTTGGATATGAGATAAGGCTAAAATCGATAGCCACGTGGATACAGGTAGTTTATATTGATCGGTACCAACCGTGCCGTTTTACGAGCAGAATTATATTATAAGGAAAAACAGAATGTTGATGTTGACAGTCCCCTACTTTACCTTTATTAATATTACATATAGTTGCCATGGCAAAACATAACATAACATCACATCACCCATTTGGGGTAGGCAGAAGTGCCTTATGCCACTATACAATATAACACCCACTTTCACTATTTATGTTATGAGTCCCATGTAATAGGGGGTGAGCCTATTGCCATATACCGGGCACAATTCCAGACTCCGTGCTACCACTGAGATTTTTTTTAAAACCCAGTAATACTTTGCCCGGCCCGGGAATCCAACCCGAGACCCCTCTTACAAATATTATAATATAAATGCGACAGTTTGTTTGACACACAATTTCACAAACAGTTAATCAATCACGTCAAAACAGTTGAAGGGATCGATATGAAAAATGGAACAGAGATACGATTATGGAAATTTTTTTAAGGGGGGAAAATCATCGAGTGACTGCTCCCGCCTGGGTGAGGCGGGAAGGTGTCAGACTCTTACTGACTAAAAACCACTCCGTTCCTTCTCCTGCGCTTCGAGCCGGAGCCCCGGTAACCCGTTAGATCTTCTGCGACTCCGAATCGGCATCAGCCCTATTGGGCCCCATCCGTAGTGGTCTGATGGATCTTTGTGGCGCGCGCGGAACACGACGCGCCGTACGCTCGGGTCTGTTTCTGGGTCGGACGGTAAGCCACCCATGCTCGCCGTCCGCAGGCCCGCGCTTACGGTGGCCGGAGATCGTCCCGCGATTCCCGACGCCCGGAGAGTCCTTCACGATGGCTGGGCTGCGAGGAGGCAGCGCTTCGCTGCCTCACGCGTCCCGCCTCCTCCTTAGCTAGCATGACTGCTTCGCAAAAGCAGGAGACGGCATCCCAGACGATTATGGTCATAGGGCACTTTTCATCCTAAATTAACTGAAAGTCACGGGTCAGTCGCGTGAATATACTACTTTTAGTCTCACGAGAACGCGGATAAAGCCGTGTGCAGAAAGAGAAGAAGCTAGTTGTATTATAAGGAAATCTAGAATATTTTCAAAGTCAAAGTCAAAGCATTTATTTCAATTAAACCATAATTTGGTACTTTTGAAACGTCAACAAATACAAAATAAATAATTGTCTGTCAGTCAGTCCGTCAGTGAAGCTAGGTGAAGTTAGGTGCTCATTCTAAAACGTAGATTCGAATGGAGAAGAACGAGCAAGAAACTCCATTCGTTACCCTTTTAAGTTTACATTCCCCATACTGATGCTTACAATCCCCTACTGTCTTTACCTATTTTAATATTAAAATATAGTCGGGATTGTAAAATGATGAAATCTATGACGAGATAGTGGTCAAACGTCGGCCCATCAAATATAAATAAAATCGAAGGTTTTGCTTGATAACTTGACCCACTGCTGACCAAAAGCCTCTTCTCACACGGAGAAGGTTTGAGTATCAATCACCACGCTTGCTCAATGCGAGTTGGCGATTTCAAAAGTTTCACAGGTTTCCTCAAGATATTTTTTTACTTCACCGTTTGTCAGTAATGTCTAATTAATTTTAGACAGTGCATATAACTGGGAAAAAGTCACATTGGTACTTGCCGTTGGTAGGTTTCGAACCCGCACCATCGTGCATGAGAGCCGTTTTAACCTCCGGGCCACCACAACAGACATAAAATAATACTATTACGCATTTTTTTTAATAAAAATATAATATAACTGCCTCGTTGGCCGAGTGGTCGCAAGTGCGGCTGCCGGGCAAGGGGTCTCGGGTTCGATTCCCGGGCCGGGCAAAGTATTACTGGGTTTTTAAAAAAATTCTCAGTAGTAGCACGGAGTCTGGAAATGTACCCGGTATATGGCAATAGGCTCACCCCCTATTACATGGGAGTCATAACATAAATAGTGAAAAGTGGGTGTCACTTCTGTGTGCACCTCTGCCTACCCCTTCGGGGATAAAAGGCGTGATGTTATGTTATGTTATGTTAAAAATATAATGTCAGTTAATTGAATAAAGAGCATAAAATTATTGGTCTATAGAGCAGATTATAATTATTATATTTATATTATGGACTGGTATTTATATTATTTGATCCTTCTGGAACAGGTACTCCATCTTTCAGCTAGATTTTTTTAATATAGGAGGACATTTAATAAGAATAGCATGTGAGTTGTTGTCTAAAAAAATAGACGATTGTGTAGAAAGTTAAAAATAAATTACATATTTTAATGCATATTACAGTAATTTTGTTGTTTATTTGCGTGCGTATTTAGACACTACGATACTGTATTTTATCATCGTCTATATTTGCATTTTAGCATCGAAAATAGAATATAACAATAACTTTTCTTTTACTACAAACCACAGATAAAAACAATCCAAATATTGCGTTACACAGAAAACAATAAAAACAATTGTTTTCACCAACAAAACACAATAACTTTCACTATTTAAAATAACGTGCGTCAAAAAACAAGATGGCCGGCGCGGTTACCGCGCATGCGTGTTAGTGCGCGGGCGGCAGATCGTGTACTGACTTACAGAGATACAATCAATACAAGTTTTGTTTTAGTAAACATTATGGATGTTCATAATCGCTTGTTTACAAATATCTAGGCTCGTTAGCCGATTAACCATTGAGTTAAGCACAAATTGTAATTCAATATGGGACAGTGTGTGGTATAGAATATATATCTTGGATTTTTTATCATGGGATAAATGCAACCATGAAAATACCGGTACATTAAAGTCCGGCGCGTCCCTGGGACATGAATAACTGTCTAAGATCCCGCAGAAGATACGACTGCTTCGTCGGCCGAGTGGTCGCAAGTGTGACTGCCGGGCAAGGGGTCTCAGGTTCGATTCCCGGGTGGGGCAAAGTATTACTAGGTTTTAAAAAATCTCAATAGTAGCAACAGAGTTTGGAATAGTGCCTGGTATATTGCAATAGGCTCACCCCCTATTACATGGGACTCATAACATAAAAAGTGGGTGTGAGTTAAGTGCCGTAATGTGCAGGTCTGCCCAACCCCTTCGGGGATAAAAGGTGTGATGTTATGATGATGAAGAAAAAACGATACTTTCCACTATCCTTGGGGAATTTAATAAAGGCACAAAAGAGACTGCACAACTTTATCTGGGACTGCAGACGACCTTGCGTGTAGCTGCAAGTCTGTGGTACCGCCCGGCTTGAAGCAGGAACGTAGTGGTTTTTAGTTGGTAAGAGTCTAACACTCCTTCTCGCCTCACTCGACGCCGGTGAAGTTATTGGATGATTTTCCCCCTTCAAAAAGGCTACATGACGGTGGAGTAGAAAACTTTTATTACCACTTCTACTTCTCCGACGGACGTCGTAAGATTAACAAGAATCAACACATTTAAAGGAGATCGAACAACAGTCATGTGGAGATTATACCAAATCCCTCTCAGGTGAAATAAGCTCATAGTTTAGCAGTGGGCTCATAGTCTATATTCTATATCTATATTAATAATTTCGTTAAGGGATACGGTAGACTCGATTAAAACATTATCTGAATAACAAAACATAAAAAAATATCGATTTCGAGTCGACAACATGAAATTCGGATTGCGGAGATAATTTCGTTTTATTAATTCATTTTAACGACACTGACAGACAAACCGCAGTCGTCGTCTCGAGGAGACAATATATGTTCCGTTTCATACTAGCTCTCAAATACGCCTCGCCAATCAACACGTTGTCGCGTCAAAAAGTATAAATTAACAAGAAATATGAATAATTGCACGCAAACTCAAAAAGTACTAAGTACTACATGGATTTACTTAAAATTTTGCATGAATATTACTACATATAGGCTACATATTATTACGCTATCACATACGGGAGAGGAGCTGTGAAGCACTATTCCTCGCGGTCGAAGTCGCAAATTTGTATTAAGAGAAATATTTTAAGATTCAACATACCTTATTGTATTGTCATGATTCCTATTGTTGTTTCGAATAAGGAAAAATAAGCGTAACCAGTTATTCAGCGATATTAGTCATCGATTGACCTTGAAAACAATACTTAGGTTTAGGTATCAGTCTGAATAGTTAGATACTTCTTAGAAATAACTATTTTACGCATGACTTGACTTGCCTTTATGGTCCAGTTCCTTTAAGACCTGTCAGTATGGATCATGAGGTTTTTTATAGAGGTAGAATAAGCCGGTAAACGAGCAGATGGATTACCTGATAGTAAGCAATCGGCGTCGCCCATGGACACGTAGAAAACCAGAGATCTACGCGGGCTTCTCAGGGATTCGATTTTCGACAACCTCACATGGCGAAACGACGCTTTTTTTTGAGGGGGAAAATCATCCAATGACTTCTCCCGCCCGGGTCAGGGCGAGAGGGAGTGTGACTCTTACTGACTAAAAACCACCCCGTTCCTACTCCTTCACTTCAAGCCGGAGCCCCGGTAACCCGTTAGATTCTCCGCGGCTCCGTATAGGCACCAGTCCTATTAGGCACCATTTGTGGTGGTATGATTGGCTCTTTGAGGCGCGCGCGGAACGCTCGGCGCCGTACGCTCGGGCCTGGTTCTAGTCGGGCGGCGAGTTACCCGTGCTCGCCGTCCGCAGGCTCGTGCACGGCGAAACAACGCCAGCATCGTTATTTCACGCCGATGTCCTGGTCGGCCGTGGTATCACTCCGGTCGAGTCGGCCCATTCGTGCTGAAGCACGGCTCTACCACGTGTAGAATATCAGATTGAACATTAAACAAGTCAATGGACGTGTTACTAAATCATATTACCTTTATTATTGTTATGACAGATAACAATAACAGCGTAATGATAGAAATCATCATTGTATTATTATTACGTAATACACATTATTATAATCGCATAGATGGAACTTTTTGTAAACACAATTATCTAAAAAAATGTATCTGTTTATGGTGTGGTTACGGTAACACTCGAAAAGCGGATGAACATAAGCGGTAGCGTTTTGACAGATAAAATAAAATATAACATCACATCTTCTTATCCCCGAAGGGGTAGGCAGAGGCGCATATTACGGCACTTCATGCCACTATACCATGTAAGCAAGTGCGACTGCCGAGCAAGGGGTCTCGAGTTCGAGTACCGGGTAGTAGTAATGAGTCTGGAATTGTGCCCTGTATATGGCAATAGGCTCACCCCCTATTACAGGAGACTCATAACATAAATAGTAAAAAGTGGGTGTTACATTGTACAGTGGTATTAAGTGCCGTAATGTGCACCTCTACCTATCCCTTCGGGGATAAAAGGCGGGATGTTTTGTTATGTTTTTTTAGGAATAAATATTTCAAAAAATTTTAATGAAGTATGAAAATAAATAAATAATAACTTGATTATAGCAATATCCTCTCACGTAGAGGAGACCCATCGCCCAGCAGTGTGGTCTCAAACGCGGTTGATGGTAACAAATACTCATTACCTATATGGACAATAAATCGTTTGAAATCGTCAGAACAATAACAGCTAAGTAGAATACAACTTCTGTTGACGTGAAAGTTCACCTAAATTCAATTATTGACAAACAACTGCAATACTGGCAGTCTTCTGGGAATGGTCCCCGATGACAGTGACACAGACGAGTATTTTTTTAGTGATGGATTCCTTTTTGTAATGGGATAAGCCAGGATCTAGAAAAGCCCGCAATACTGACAGGAATGGTTTTGGTTTATTTTCTTCAATTACAGTGTTATCAGCATGCATTGTGTTTCGTCGTGTGAGTGAGGTTACCGGAGGCCCAATTACCCTCCCCTTCCCCAATCTCTCCAATTCCTGAATCCCTATCGATCCTCAAACTCCTAATCCCCAAAAGCCGGTAACGCACTTGTAACGCCTCGGTGTTCCAGGTGTCCATGGGCGACGCCGATTGCTTACCATCAGGTGATCCGTCTGCTCGTTTACCGGCTTATGCCATAAAAAAAACCATCAAACGCATGCGAGAGACGGCAATCCGCAATAGGGTTTTTTTTAAGGGGGAAAATCATCGAATGACTGCTCCCGCCTGGGTGAGGCGGGAGGGAGTGTCAGACTCTTACTGACTAAATAGGGTAGATGTCTAATTTTTATTTTAATGTCCGTCTGGTAGATAATTTTAAATCATTAGACACATATTTTTTATTTTCTTACAGAAACGAATACTTTCAACGATATATTGATTTGAAATGTCGCGTGACGTCACTTCTATGTACATTTTATACGTAGAAATGACGTTTTAGCCCCCACTCCTAAACTTTGATTCGTTTTATCTAAGTTTTGTTTTATTAAACGACAAAATAAAGAAATACGTGTCTAATTTTTTCATTACCTATCTGACGGACTAATTAGATTTTTAATTTTCATACCCTGTCATCATCCCAATTAAGCAGACCAGGGGCGTAGCTCGCGCCGTATCTGCCGTATCAATTATACGGGCCCCCCGGACTACAGGGGCCCCCAACGTGCCTAAACAAAAATTAATAAATAACTTCCCAATTTTTATTCTATTTCAGTAATCGCAAAAGTAAAATTAACGTTTTTTTTCCCGCGTAAAGCATGCGTTCAAAGGTTGGCAGAAACTTAAGAAGAATAAAAGTTATTAACGTCCGCTAATTAGGGCGGAGGAAGTTGCGTGAAAAGATTTTCGGTTTTCACAAAAATTATAAGTAATTTATGTAAAAAAATCTATTGTGAAAAATGTTTATCGTTCAAGGGCACCTTTTTTATACGCCCCCCCTCCCCCCAAGGCACGCTACGCCACTGAAGCAGACGTATGACTAGGTTGCTTACTTACAACTACAACTTATAATTACAATCCAATAAAATCTCAATAATTACTCAATATCAAGACTGTACAATCGAATCGAATCATCGAAGCTGTTAAAATAGCATTCAGAGTACAGAATATAAAGCCAAACCCAATACCATTTAGTTCATTCAATATCCACGCAATAAGGTTGCAATGGGCGCTAGTTATGTAACTCAAGAGTACGAAGTTTCACAATAGCAGTGTCATCGGAATTGGATTCAAGTGTAAGCCCCCTGATGGTAAGCAATCGGCGCCGTTCATGGACACTCGCAATACTAGGAGGGTTAAAAGTTAAGTACCGACCTTCTGAGGATTGGAGACGAGGGCAGTCGAGGATTGGGCCTTCGGTAACCTCACTCACGCAACGCAAGCGTTGTTTCACGTCAGTTTTCTGTAAGACCGTGTACCACTCCGGTCAGTGCCGGCGTAAAGGCCACTCACACCCCGGGCGAAAATATCGTGGGCGCCCACTTGAGGGAAGCAATATCAAGTGTTAGTTTTTTGTTGATCCCAAGTAAAATTATATTAAGAATTTCATCTTTCCATTAGCGTTACCCGACGCGGACCACAAACCCTCAAAAAATCCATCTAAAAAATCTCAATAAAAATATGCAAATGCACAGAGCGTAGAACACAGTTCTGAGGGTTTGCACCAGGAGAGGCTAAAGACTCCAACTTCAGACCTTGGCACCCCCCAGAATTTGTCGCCCTGGGCCATCGCCAAATCACGCCCCAAAACGCCGGCACTGACTCCGGTCGACTGTCCCATTCGTGGCGAAGCATGCATGGCTCATCTATTACCCATTCATATCACATTATGGTATTTGCTTGTAACTTGCATAGTCTTTTGCCATAGTACTGGATCAGAATAATCAATTATAATGGCCATTGTGTTATAATGTCTATTTTGAAATGCTGTAGTGGACTCTAGTCATAATATTTGCTAACCGGTACTGTCTGGTTCATTGTTATGACTAAAGAAATGTAACATACTTACCTACATACATACATACATGAGTAAACTCATGCCTTTGTTTCATTAAGGCGGGTCTACGCTAGATGAACGGAGCATGAGCGAAGCACAAGCGGAGCCTTTATCGACGACGTCGTTCGCGGTGTCAAGTGTAGACGTACACACGGCTACACATCGAGCTTTACATAACCAGTATAAACTGAACGTTAAATGTGCGGAAATATGATGCGACGCGACACCAGGATAAACTGGTTTTGTATAGATTGATGTGTGGTCATGTGTACAACGAACCTATAACGATCACGGTGCTCAAACGTGGT
The DNA here is from genome assembly GCA_038387885.1 of Spodoptera picta. Taxonomy (NCBI): domain Eukaryota; kingdom Metazoa; phylum Arthropoda; class Insecta; order Lepidoptera; family Noctuidae; genus Spodoptera; species Spodoptera picta. The sequence goes on along the minus strand of JAZHFQ010000221.1, from coordinate 1,466,567 downwards.
TTGTCGCAGTGAGGGCTCGTACACAAAACTGCGATGCGATTTCGTACGACAAGACGTCTCCCAGGGTTACTATTCCTTCGACGACCGTCAACCGTACTAAACGTATTTTAAATTGAAAACTAGGTCGTGACATGGTTTGCAAAAAGAAGTGTGCACTTCTGTTATTGCTTAGGATATACAGGAAAGAGAAACAAAGAAGATTTTGGGAAGATAATATTTTGACGCGCAATGCGAATTAATTCGCAAGTTCTCGCGATGTGTATAGGGAGATCGCACATTTTTGCGACGCGACGTCGCATCGGAGTTTTGTGTACGAGCCCTAAGTGAGCGTAGTCAGCACTGCGAACGCGAATCAGATCCCTTTGTGTTCATCAAAAAGCCAACAACAGGTGGAACGTAGCTGAGCTCGGACGAAATGCTCGCAGGGCGCTCGTTCGAGGCTTGTGAGTTGGCCCTCACTAGACGAATTGTGTTCGGCTCGTGCTTCGCTCGTGCTCGGCTCTCCTAGCGTAGACGCAAGTTTGAAGGTAGAAAGTGCCGACTATTTAATACTCATCATCATCATCATCATCATCAACAGCCTATAAATGCCCACTGCTGAGCAAAGCCTCTTCTCACACGGAGAAGGTTAGAGCGTTAATCACCACGCTTGCTCAATGCGGGTTGGCGATTTCAAACTTATAATTAGAAATTATAAGTCCAGGTTTCCTCACGATGTTTTTCCTTCACCGTTTGTCAGTGGTGTCTAAATAATCTTAGAAAGTACATATAACTCGGAAAAAGTCACATTGGTACTTGCCGTTGGTAGGTTTCGAACCCGCACCCTCATGCATGAGAAGCGAGCGTCTTAAACCTCCGGGCCACCACGACACTTTGACATTTAATACTATGATTGTCTATATTATAACTTTCATAAGACAAAGTCGCTATCCGTCGTCTGTCTGTCCCTATGTATGCTTAGATCTTTAAAACTACGCAACAGATATTGATGGGGGTTTTTAAATAGATAGAGTGATTCTTAAAGAAGGTTTGTATAATTCACACGTGCGAAGCTGGGGCGGGTCGCTAGTACTAAATATTTTTTATGTCTTTCAGCTTACTCACGAACTGTTTGACCAGGATCCGCAGCAGCACGACAGTCGCAGCGTCGCGGGTCGCGGAATGTTGGTCATGAATATGAGCCTCTAGCATGGCTTGAAACTAGTCGAGTTTCTCGTCAAATATTTTCGTAAGTCGACAAACATCATAATTAACTATTATCGTCATAAACTGCCTGCCGACAGCTTCGTTGGCGGAGTGGTCGCAAGTGCGACTGCCGGGCAAGAGGTCTCGAGTTCGATATGGGCAAAGTATCACCGGTTTTTTTCAAAAAAAATCTCTCGGATTCTAGAATTGTGCCCGGTATATGGCAATAGGCTCACCCTCTATTACAAGGGACTCATAACATAAATCATGAAAAGTGGGTGTTACATTGTAAAGTGGCATAATGTGCACCTCTGCCTACCCCTTCGGAGATAAAAAGCGTGGTGTTATGTTATGTATTGTCATAAAAAAAAGTACCTAAAGTCCTCTGCTGGACAAGTGGATTCCCGTCCAAAGAGGGCGTGCGTGTGCCATAATGCTGCGGTTTATCAGAGAGGGCTGCTGCCCGGTCTCTGTTAAATGCGAAGTCTCTACGCCGGGTATACGACACCCGCGGGAAGAGTGGAGGTGCTGATAAATGTATTCTACTCTGTCATCACCAAACGACTAAAAGAATGAGATAATTTCCTGTTCCAAGCTTATGACATTTTCTACAAATTAAATGTAAGCAAAAGTGTCGTCAATCCTTCTTGTTTTCTTTAAGAATAGGACAAGCACAGATGTGACAATCAATCATAACACGTCTAATACAATCTTCATTTACGGATGAGTGACAGACTGTACACAGCTGTAACTACTGCGCGTAGAAAGCTGTGTGACATGTAGCGCGCTGTAGGGTAGGGGAGTGCTGAGAGAGTGACAGACTGTACACAGCTGGTGTAACTGCGCGTAGCAAGACTATCAAGCTGTGTGAGATGTGGCGCGCCAGGGAAGTGTAGGGGAGTGCTGAGAGAGTGACAGAGCTGTACACAGCCGCAACTACTGCGCGTAGCAAGAGGAGTGTACGAGAGTGCAGAGAGATTTCCCGAAATTCGTACTGGAACTGTTAAAAACATAACCAAACAATTGCGGTAAAAAGATAGTGCCTCTATATAATAGTAGTTCAATGTTTTTAACAAGGTCATGCTATAAGGTAAATTATAAGGAAACTATAAATATTGCAGCATGATTAGTTTCCTACTAAGAACAAATAGAGAAGTAAAAAATGACCTGCAGGTTTTTTACGGGCGAACACTAGTTCATGACGATACCTAAGTACGTGTGTCGCCTGGACAGTCAACCTCGCTACATCCTTGTTGACTGGACATCTACATTACATGAGCTGCTGTTTACATGTGAACATTCGCTCATGACGATACCTAAGTACGTGTGTCGCCTGGACAGTCAACCTCGCTACATCCTTGTTGACTGGACATCTACACTACATGAGCTGCTGTTTACATGTGAACATTAGCTCATGACGATACCTAAGTACGTGTGTCGCCTGGACAGTCAACCTCGCTACATCCTTGTTGATTGGACATCTACACTACATGAGCTGCTGTTTACATGTGAACATTCGCTCATGACGATACCTAAGTACGTGTGTCGCCTGGACAGTCAACCTCGCTACATCCTTGTTGACTGGACATCTACACTACATGAGCTACTGTTTACATGTGAACATTAGCTCATGACGATACCTAAGTACGTGTGTCGCCTGGACAGACAACCTCGCTACATCCTTGTTGACTGGACATCTACACTACATGAGCTACTGTTTACATGTGAACATTAGCTCATGACGATACCTAAGTACATGTGTCGCCTGGACAGTCAACCTCGCTACATCCTTGTTGACTGGACATCTACACTACATGAGCTGCTGTTTACATGTGAACATTAGCTCATGACGATACCTAAGTACATGTGTCGCCTGGACAGTCAACCTCGCTACATCCTTGTTGACTGGACATCTACACTACATGAGCTACTGTTTACATGTGAACATTAGCTCATGACGATACCTAAGTACATGTGTCACCTGGACAGTCAACCTCGCTACATCCTTGTTGACTGGACATCTACACTACATGAGCTGCTGTTTACATGTGAACATTAGCTCATGACGATACTTAAGAACGTGTGTCGCCTGGACAGTCAACCTCGCTACATCCTTGTTGACTGAACATCTACACTACATGAGCTACTGTTTACATGTGAACATTAGCTCATGACGATACCTAAGTACGTGTGTCGCCTGGACAGACAACCTCGCTACATCCTTGTTGACTGGACATCTACACTACATGAGCTACTGTTTACATGTGAACATTAGCTCATGACGATACCTAAGTACATGTGTCGCCTGGACAGTCAACCTCGCTACATCTTTGTTGACTGGACATCTACACTACATGAGCTGCTGTTTACTTACATGTGAACATTAGCTCATGACGATACTTAAGTACGTGTGTCGCCTGGACAGTCAACCTCGCTACATCCTTGTTGACTGGACAATCTTAGACATGCTAATAGAAGTCTTATAGAAAGTGACTTACCGTTCATATTCAATTGCTGATATGTCTGCGTCACTGGAACTGTGATTGACCTTCAGAAGACCGTTCCTTCTGAAGAAAGACTTTCTTCTCGCTCTGCCTCTCTTCTCTTCTGTGCTAGATTCTACGAACGATATGGTAGAAGAAGATGTGAATTCCTTGTGGTTATCCTGTTGGTCCATTATTCTGGAAAAGAAGATTTAGTTCACTGTAACTTCTTCCACAGAATGCATGCTTCAGCATGAATAAGCCGGCTCAACCGGCGTGATACCACGGCCTCATTGAACGCCGACGTGAAATAAATAAGGCTTGAATTAATTGTGTTACGCCGTGTGATATATTTGTAAGTTTTGTTGGCTTATTCGATAGCTGATGAAGTACTTCACAAAAAATACGCGAGATGTCAGTGTATGTAATTTGGCGAAAGAATAAACCACAATATTCTTGAACGCACTTTTCGAAATGTAGGTATTATGTACATGTACCTGTCTTGTGTGAGCATGATTGTATGACCTGGGGGGGAGGGGTTTAATCATACAATATTTAGTTGCCTACCCTGTCTCGAAAACCTGTGCACGCCACTGCGTGTGAGTGAGGCTACTAGAAGTTCAACCCTCTTCCTCCCGATCCCTAAACTGCAAATCCGCATATTATACTTAGTCAATACTCGAATCCCAGACTGACAATGCGATTGTAACTCCTCTATTGTTTCGGGTGTCCATAGACGGCGCCAATCGCTTATCATCAGGTGATCGGTCTAGTCAATTCCCGCTTAAATTCAAATATATTTATTGCTTATTGCTTATGGTTGTCGGATTGGTGGCTTGTTCGACCGCGAGTCACTTAAGGAGCCAGTAGAATACCAGCACAAGGCCCTGTCTTGCATATGTCCAACTCGTCACCACCGACTTGGGAGTAGTAATTTATCAGTAGAATATATATCTAGTATAATGAATAAGTAGGTGTTTATAAATTTATGTGTAGGTAAAATCTGTATAATTATGTCACCTGTTTTAACGTTTGAAAAAAGATTTTTCTATCTTTCATTCTTTCCCTTTTCCATAAAAGCACTCCAATAATATTTTGACCACGCATTTCAAGGTTTAAAACAAAACAATACCTAATAATTTTCATCAAACGCGATCGTATTTTGTTTCAAAACTCACTTTAGAAAATGCTTAAATTTTGCCAGACTAGATACGAAAATAAAATCAAATTTTATCTGCACGAAAAGTGGGTCTATTCTAATATTGATTAAAACCTTTTTGGGATGTCACCTTGACCCATAAGAGGGTTTTTGAGGACAACAATATACCTATCTGTACGCATCGAACATCTGCGTGTAGGTATAATTCTATTAAAGTCAATTAAATCTCATTTCTGACTGATTTGTAGTACAAAAATGACATTAAATTAATAATTAATTGAAATATTTTATTATTGTGTACGATTTGTAATTGGAATCGAGAAAAAATCACACTTTTGTCTTAGAAACGTAAAGAAAAATGTTACTTACCGATTTGAGCCGCTTTTTTATACTTTTATCATTAAAAATCTTTATTTTTCAATAAATAATTCACAAAAATATATCTTTACACTTCATCTTGTTAATGTAACACGCTTAAACTTCTTAATTTTTATAAATACCCACATCTTTCAACAAAAATATTGTAGCTGGACTCACATCTGACGTTTTTTAATCTGTGGCGCTAGTATCGCGCGGGAGAATTTGGAATCAATTGATTGATTATTTGTGGAGAACATTTTTTTGTTGTTTTTTTGCTTATATAAATGTTAGTATTACGTTTAAATTATTTGGAATCAATTTTATGACGTCATTATTTGGTTAGTTTAAATCATGATTTTAGTAATAGACAGTTATATTGTTTATTTTTTACGCAACTTCGAGAACGACTGTCGGATACACATACATAAAGGTTCTTATGCTTACTACTAATAAGAATCGATACTGATGACGTTATAAATACAGATTGAAGACTTACAAAGGCCTTACAGTAATTGTTGTGATAGCGTAGTATTTAATTACAAAATTGCTTATTTTAAGGTGACAAAAGCCAATTAATCGTCCAGATTATCCAGTTTATTTACTAAAACGTGTTGTATAACTGAAATATAAATGTAATGTCTATAATTAGTATTTTTCAGAGATATTTATTGCAATCGCTATATAAAACATGTAATAATATTAATCATATTCATTTTTAAAAGGTAAAAGGAAACTTACTATTTAAGCCATCTACATTTCAGAATCTGAACTACTAAGCCCGATTGACGTTTCGGAAGTTTTTGTATTCAACAATAGATGTCACTTGTGGTGTAATGTAGCCATTATTATAGAACAATGGGTAAAAAATACAATTGTCCAAGGAAATATAAAATAAATAACATACTAACTGTATAATTATTACATATTTTAAACACGGGTTTACTCACGAGACTATAAATGACAGTTTTTTCCCTAAATGTACTATAATGCATGCCATCTCATATTTTTACGTGAGAGGGAAAGAGAAAAGAGTTATAGGAAGGATGTCTGTAGTAGGCAAAGCAAAAGTGTTCACTTCTTCATAATATTATTTGTTTCCGCCTAGCTGTGTGTGCCTTCGAATTCTTATTTTATGCGAAATATCAAAGCAAACATGTGTTTTTCTGACTTACAAAACGTAGTCAACGCTTAGATCCGTGATTTTATGTTAAAAATACTTTTTTGTAACATGCCGTATGTTGTAACGGGCTGAATCAGTGATTGTTTGTGCCGTTTATTGATTTTTTTTAAACTAGTGTTTTCTTTGATTTTGTAAAGAATAATAGATCTTTGTGTATGTGCAAACATTTGAAAAGGATTTCTTATTTATGTAAGTGAAATGTTGATGTTTTTGTTTTGTTTAGTCTATGTATAAAATTGTTAGGTAATATTTTAGTCAATGTAAGTAATTTTGATCTGTTATATTTAGTTAGTGTTTCTTTGGAGATTTAATTAAAATGAATGAATTTAAAATGCCTCTTGGTTAATTTTTAGGCGGGATTTTTTGACATTTAATTTTTTTATATTACCTTATTTTATTGACCATTTTTGTTGTTGCATGATTTCTCTTTCGCTATAGGTAAATACTTACCTAAAATTTTTATCAAAATATTGTGAATCAAAATGAGTCGTATAATAGAGCATTCAAACATACAATTTATTGTTTAAAGAAGTATCTTTAAGTCTATTTTATAGATCTTAATATTCTGTGTATGTTTTAATATTCCAAACAAGTACCTATATTAGTATACCTAGGCACCTAAAACTATGGCACTCAAATCTAGGTCATTGAAATTACATACGACCTAATTCCCATACCCGTGACTTCGCTTGCGTGGTTAAAGGAAATAATGTAGCAACTATTTCTCAACATCATCTTAACTGTCTCCAAATCAAACACAAAACAAAAATCATAACATAAAATGCAATTCTCTGCCAGAGTCTGTGTTTCCCTATAACCTGGGTGTCTTCAAGGCCCGAGTGAATAGGTTGCGTATGGGATGACGTGCTTCATCGTAGGCTGCATCAGTGCCTACCACCAGACGAGATAGTGGTCTAACGTCGGCGTCGGCCCATCAAATAGGTACCTATTTATAAAAAAATCTTAGGTAGGTATGACGTAAAGGAAAAACAAACGCAACAAAACGAACTTTCACATTTATAATATTAGACATAATACCTATTAGTAAGGAATTATTATTATTTATTTGTTACTACCTAACCTAACCTTTTTTTAGTTTTGTAGTTGTAATACAGTCTTAGTAAACGTAATAGGTGCTTATATAATTTGACCTTGTTTGATTCTTGAGTAGTTTAATTTTGAGGGGGGGAAATGTCCTCCTTCTCCCGTCTTGGGACTCTTATCTTACTGACTAAAAACCACCCCGTTCTTACGCTCTTCGAACCAGAGCCCCGGCAACCCGTTAGGCCTTCCGCGGCTCCGTATCGGCATCAGCCGTATTGGGCCCCATCCATGGTGGTCTGATGGCTCTTTGAGGCGCGCGCGGAATGCGACGCGCCGTATGCACGGGTCTGGGTGCTTACTCTTGAAACCTTGAAACCAATCTTAATGTCAATGCAATTTTAATCCAATAAAATCTCAATAATTATCCAATGTCAACACTATTATAAATTTTGTTAGTGGACACTATTTTGTATATAAGACCTTTTGTACCTACCCATGTTCGCAAATGAATAAATGATTTGATTTGATTTGATTTGATTCAAATAAATAACCCTTATCGTAGCTGTCAGCATATATAGCATTCAGAACACGGAATATATAGCCGAGCTCAACACTACTTAGTTGATGAAAAATCCATGCAATACGGATGCAATAGGCGCTAGTGTTGCAACTCAAAAGTACGAAATTTCCCAATGTCAATGTCGATCGATCGGAATTGGATTCAAGAGTAAGCCCCCTGGTTCTGGTCGAGCGGCAAGCTACTCTTACTCGCCCTCCGCAGTCCGCTACCCGCACTTACGGTGGCCGGAGTACGTCGCGCCATCCCCGACTACGATTGTGAGAGGCATCCTCTTTACTCCTCTTCCACTCTTTATGTGACCCACAAATTGTTGTTTCGGGTCTGAGTTCTGAGTGGCATGTGTATGTGAACTTGTATGTTTGTAAACGAACCCACGACACAGAGAAAATCCTAAAGTAGGGCAAAGTTTTCATTAAAAAGAAAACAACTCCCAGAAAAATAAACTTTTCAGACTTGATGTTATGTAATATTATATACCTACCTACCATATTATGTTATTACCTGAGTACCTATAGTCATATAGATAAATATTGGTAGGTAAACAGTGTTGATTGTGATCATATGTCATTGAAAACTAGGTAGGTACTTACTTAAGCACTATACTCACCTAAGTGTTTATATTTGTATGTTTAAAACCACAATATGTTTTCCTCTAATAGGTACCTAGTAATATATATTTATGTATACCTAATATTATGTTGAGTAGATAACAACAAACATAATTATACTAGGTAGGTACATATGCTTTTGCCAGCGATTTCGCGCGCGATCCTAGATGATGAAATATGGCTTATATGATTGTGTTATCTCAGATCATAATCTACCTTGACTACCTCGTTGGCCGAGTGGTCGCAAGTGTGACTGCCGGGCAAAGGGTCTTGGGTTCGATTCCCGAGTCGGGCAAAGTATTACTGGGATTTAAAAAGTAAATCTCAGTAGTAGCACAGACCTGGAATTGAGCCCGGTAGGCATATGGCAATAGGCTCAGTGGGTGATACCTACATTGTAGGAACCATTGTACAGTGGCATTAAGTGCCGCAATATGTACCTCTGCCTAACTCTGCGGCGGTGATAATAAGCGTGATTATTTTATATTTTACAGATCAACAAAAGCAAACATGAAGACGAAACTAACTTCAGTGACGTACCTCGGGTTCACCGCCATGGATCGACGGTTCTCCAACGCCATGCTGCCCTGGTTGCTGCGAGAGATCAGAGCTACTGGGGTCAGAGATAAGGTTCGTATAGACACAATACAAATAACCAAATCCAACTGCCAAGCAAGATATCTCGAGCCGCGGGTTGCCGGGGCTCTGGCTCGAAATGCAGGAGAAGAAACGGGGTGGATTTTAGTCAGTAAGAGTCTGACACTCCCTCCCGCCTCACCCAGGCGGGAGAAGTTGATTTTTGCCCCCGTTTAAAAAAACAAGCAAGATATCTCGGGTTTAATTCACGGCTTAGGCAAATTGTATTGTATTGTAATCTTTATTTCAAGCTCAGAGCTCATAAAAGGCAAATTAGGCAAAGGGCTCTTGGTTCGTTTTAAGCAAAATATAATTAAATAGCTTCACTAACAATTTATTATTTGACGTTTCAAAAGTGTCTAAACAACGATCAATTGACATAAACACTTTGAATTCGATTTTTTTATTGTTTAAGCCGGCAAACGATCATATGGGTCACGTGATGGTAAGCAATCGGCGTCGCCCATGTACACCCGTAACGTGTGTAGTGCGTTACCGGCCTTTTGAGGATTGTTGAGGGTTCAGGGATTGGGGAGATTGGGGAGGGGAGGGTAATTGGGCCTCCGGTAACCTCACGCGACGAAACACAACGCAAGCGTTGGTTTACGTCAGTTTTCTGTGAGGCCGTGGTATCACTCCGGTCGAGCCGGCCCATTCGTGCCGAAGCACGGCTCTCCTACACCGTTACATCAGTTGTTTCTATTTCTAATGTCATACCCTTTATTTCTCTTACAGCTCAGCATAGCAGTAGAAGATGGCTGCTTGAAGGCTTACAATGGAAACTTCGAACCTGTGATAGTACACAGACTGGTCGACATCGTTCGGTAAGGAAACATACGTACTGTTAGACGAAAATCAACTAAATGAACGTCACTAGTTTAATATATTTTATCGACAGCACTTTTTTTTATGGAGTAAAATCATCGAATGACTGCTCCCGCCTGGGTGAGGCGGGAGGAAGTGTCAGACTCTTACTGACTAAAAACCACCCCGTTCCTTCTCCTGCACGCCGAATCGGGAGCCCCGGTAACCCGTTAGGATCTCCGCGACACCGAATCGGCATCAGCCCTGTTGGGCCCCATCCGTTGTGGTCTGATGGCTCTTTGAGGCGCGCGCAGAATGCGACGCGCCGTACGCTCGGGTCTGTTTCTGGTCGGACGGAGATCCACTCATGCTCGCCGTCCACAGGCTCGCGCTTACGGTGGACGGAGATCGTCCCGTGATCCCCGACGCCCGGTGTCCTTCGCGATGGCTGGGTTGCTTCGCAAAAGAAGGAGACGGCATCCCAGTTATCGACAGCACTAGATGTCATGTTGACGATGTCATCTGTCAAATATGACAGATTAGTAAGTTTCCCGCGCAAAAAGTTGTAACGGGCATTCGGTTTGACTTTGGAAGTTTTGAACAAACATTTTAATGTATACTTAAAAATACTGCCACGTTGGCCGAGTGGTCGCAATTGCGACTGCCGAGCAAGGGGTCTCGGGTTCGATTCCCGGGTCGGGCAAAGTATTACTGGGATTTAAAAAAAAATTCTCAGTAGTAGCACGGAGCCTGGAACTGTGCCCGGTATATGGCAATAGGCTCACCCCTATTACATGGGACTCATAACATAAATAGTGAAAAGTAGGTGTTACATTGTACAGTCGTATAATGTGCACTCTGCCTACCCCTTCGAGGATAAAAGGCGTGATGTTATGTTATGTTAAAAATACATACATAAACTCACGCCAATCCTCCATGGGGGTGGGCAGAGACTATGGTACGCCAGTTGCTACGATTCTTACTTACCTTATTCACTTACTTACCGAAGAACGGTAAGTAAGTAACAATTTCTTTTTAACGCTTCTATTGATCTTCCTTCGAACTTCACTCGTATAATCAGAGAAAATCGAACTTAGCCTATATTACTCTCCAGCCTTTGAATCCACCTCTTCATCCATAAATTGCCGTATACCCAAATCCCCGAATCTTCAAACCTGAATCTCCAATACTTAATTCCCAATCCTAAATCCCCAATCCCCAAACCCCATTTTCAATCATAATTTCCTATCCCGATCCCCATCATAACTTCCATTTTTTATATGTAATCCCATCCCAGTCCCCAATCCTTAAACGCCCATTTCCTAACTCTACTCTCTAGTTTTATGTGAGATCGTGACGTCACTCCGGTCGAGCTGATCCATTCGTGCCGAAGTATGACTCTCCGAGTTCTTCGAACATTAATTCAAACTTTGACATTAATTTTATAGATTCGCTCTGATTGGCCGGCTCCAGTAAACAAACCAATCAGTGCGCCGAACGAACTCGTTGCCATTACGTTCCGAATGCGATAGTTATTCGTGTATGCATTCAATATGCATTTATGTACTTTAAAAAGGCTATACGATATATTAACGTTGTTAGGAACAAGGTGGATAAAACACAATATAAAACGAATATTAAAACATTATTTACTAGTTTTTTTATCTAAAAGATTATCTGAAAACTAGTCTCCTACCCAGTCACCAAGCGGTGATTGCTTTCCACTTATTCCATTATAGACCTTATTTCCGATGTTAAGAGACTACTTTTGTATGAACAAATGTTGTGGATTTTTCATAATCGGGGATTAAGAAGGTAATTCACGATCCGAAGTCAACATAGTGGACTATGAGCCTCCTCTACATAAGACGGGTTTGTCATAATCACCATGCTAGACCGCAGTTTAAAAGGTTCAGGTTTATCAGAGAGTACTGAGAAAAAGTCTCTCTTAAATTGATATTATTAAGTATATTATGAATTTTATTATTCTTCTCTAAAGTCATTATACGTTTATAACTGCAAATTAAGCATCATCAACAGCCTATAAGTGTCCACTGCTGAGCAAAGCTTCTTCTTTTTCTTATGTCGTGGTGGCCCGGAGGTTCTCATGCATTAAGGTGACTTCCGAGTTATATGTACTTTCTTAGATTATTCAGACACCACAGACAAACGGTGAAGGAAAATATCGTGAGGAAACCTTTGAAAGTTGGAAGCTTTGAGGAAACCTTTGAAAGGAAGTTTGAAATCGCTAACCCGCATTGAACAAACGTGGTGATTAATGCTCAAACCTCCTTGAAATTAAATAAGAAGTCGTTTAGTACACCCGCGGGAAGAGGAGGGGTGGTGAAATAATGACTTATGCTTTGTCATTGTTCCAGGGCCAGTCAGGTACCAGGTAGACCCGAGGAGCTGTTCTACATACTCCTCAATGAGAAGGAGGCACTCCTCAACTGCTTTCTCTTCAGAGCTGCTACTGTGAAGGAGGTAAGTAGATTTTTAGGTTTTACTAGCTGACCCGGCAAACTTCGCAGTGCCTATAATAATTTTCTCACATTTAAACCTTACCTGGACTTCCATGAACATTTCAAGACCAAAATTAGTCAAATCGGTTCAGCCATTCTCGAGTTTTAGCGAGACTAACGAATGGGAATTCATTTTTATTTATATACCTCTAGATAGGCTGATAGATTACTTAGTGTGACCGATAGATTACTTAGTATGATGGCTTTCTCACGTAAAACTGTTTGAAAAGGAACTCGAGTAGTTTCAAGCCATGCTAGGGGCTCATGTTCATAGGAGCATGGGTGGCTCCCCGTCCGACCAGAAACAGACCCGAGCGTACGGCGCGTCGCGTTCCGCGCGCGCCTCAAAGAGCCATAAAACTACCACTGATGGGGCCCAACAGGGCCGATGCCGATTCGGAGTCGCGGAGAACTTAACAGGTTACCGGAGCTCCGGCTCGATGTGCAGGAGAAGGAACGGGGTGGTTTTTAGTCAGTAAGAGTCTGACAGTAACTCCCGCCTCACCCATGCGGGAGCAGTGATTCAATGATTTTCCCCCCTTAAAAAAACACCTAAGACTAAAGACATAACATTATGCACTTCTTAACTACCATCACTTCTTAAAACATAATATTTGTACGTCTATATTTCTCAAAATAGAAAACGAAGTAAACATTACAGCCATGCCTCCCAAGTAAAGTGTGCTTAATGTTATCTCGACAGTAACAAATTACTTGGCAATGTCAACACTATGAGAAAAATAAACATATTTTACTTTAGCGTACCTTCAAAGACGGCTTATAGGCTGAGTAACATAACATTATAACATCATGATTTTTTTGATAAGGTCGTAACGGGTTGCAGGGCACTGTTTCGAAGAGCAGGAGTAGGAACGGGGTGGTTTTTAGTCAGTAAGAGTCTGATACTCCCCTCGCCTCACCCGGGCGGGAGAAGTCATTGGATGAATAAAATGACATACAGTACAGATATGTTATTCTATTAGTAGGTACTGATACATATTCCTCTCCCAAGTCTGCCGTGAAATGCCACCAGTGCATCATCTGCAAGACAGGGCCACTAAGAGGACATATGGGAACACTGCCGTAGTGTTGTCAGAGTAGGATACATTTGTACCACCCCTTCTCTTCCCGCGGGTGTTATATACCCGACTAAAAGATGAGACTGAGCAGCAGAGCTCTCTGATAAATCTGATCATCACACTGTCAAAGTCAAGTCAAAGTCAAAATCATTTATTTCAATTAGACCAGGGTGCTTACTCTTGAATCCAATTCCGATCGATCGACATTGACATTGTGAAATTTCGTACTCTTGAGTTGTAACACTAGCGCCTTTTGCATCCGTATTGCGTGGATATTTCATGAACTAAATGGTATTGAGTTTGGTTTTATATTCCGTACTCTAAATGCTACTTTAGCAGCTACGATAGGGGTTGTATAGTTTTGACATTGAATCATTATTGAGATTTTATTGGATTGAAATTGCATTGACATTGAGATTGCTTTCAAGAGTAAGCACCCAGGAAGGCACTTTTGAACGACGACGAACTGTTATCTCCTACAGGCTTACCGAAAGTGGTGATACTGTGTAGTGGGCTCTCATGGGATATGGTAAGACAAATGACAGACAGACTTTTCATTTCATTTTGATTGTTTGACTTATTTTTGATATTTTGGCCAAACGACTGTCTCGTTGCTCGAAATATCGCAAGTACAACCAGGGTCCAGCCATTTTTAAAAAATAATCACACTATCATTGATTGATTTTATAACCGACTTCATTTTATTATTTTCTCAGCAATTTTTTAAGAAATTAGTATTTATACTGTTTGACGCTAAAAATCGTGACGTCACAATACACAATCTCGTACAAAATTCATAGGAAACTGTCGTTTTTTGACACTTTCATAAAAGTATTGAAATTGACTAGTTGGCAAGTACCCAATTGTCGGTCGTTCGGGGCCTCCTGAATATGAGGACCATGGCTATAGGACCCGAGTGCAGTAATGGTAAAGACAGCCCTGAGTACCTACAACTGTCGAGCAAAAGGTCTTCTGGATTTTTTCGGCTTTTCAAAACACTCGTTCATTCAGTGCTAATTATACAGCGGATATCGAACTCTTTAATTATCTAAATTAAATTTTAATATTTGAACTTCAATAAATTCTGCTAAACTGGTTTTCCCAAAATCTCGCTCACCTTGCAGCTTTGTCGGTTTGATTGAGATGTAAATAAATATAACATAACATCACGCCGTTTATCCCAGAAGGAAGACAGAGGTGCACATTACACAATGTAACACATACTTTTCACTATTTATGTTATGATTCCCATGTAATAGGGGGTGAGCCTATTGCCATATACCGGGCACAATTCCAGACTCAGTCCTGCTACTGAGAATTGTTTTAACATGCAGTAATACTTTGACCGATCAGGGAATCGAACTCAAGGCCCCTTATATGAACACTCGGTCTACAATGCAGTCTCAAACCCCCGACGCAGTACCCTAACGTGACAACTCTAATTGACATTTAAATTGAATATTATCTATTTGTTTTTAATTTTATTGTTAGGACAAGATTCATATAAAGCTGGATTACAAAATCAACGTTTCGTAACCATCCTTTGTTTAAAACAACACAATAACTACTATGTATAATTAGGTATATTGACGAAGGTATCCGGATATAACTTATTTACCTGCGTAAATTATTGTAGGTACTTGACATTTTTTTTAAAGTTGAAACCGTGATCTTTATACCGTGAGTACTTGCTTCAATTAAATCATTTGTCCACAATATTTACAAATCAACATGTACAGTCCTTATCATGTCTTGGGTTCCACTGGTCCTGAAATGTGCGAGAGCCATGCTTCGGCACGAATGGGCCGGCTCGACCGGAGTGATACCACGGCCGAGCAGAAAACAGACGTGAAACAACGTTTACGTTGTGTTTAGTTGAATTTTCCCCAAAGAATAAGAATTTTATTTGCTCAAACATGTATGTGCATACAGAATTAAAATAATGTAAGATCTTAGACAAAAGTGACTCACGACATGTCTGCCATTTATCATGGCGTGCAAATATCTGTTATATAAATTTTTTATGATGAGAATAGGCCGGTAACGCACTTGTAACGCCTCTGGTGTTCCAGGTGTCCATGAGCGACGGCGATTGCTTACCATCAGGTGATCCGTCTGCTCGTTTACCGGTGTATCCATAAAAAAATTGGACGTCTATGTTTTGAAAACCATCATAATCGATTCCACTGTTAAGATAATTATAATAAATGATAAAAGCAATTTCTATTGAAGTTGAAGGAAGAAAGAAACAAAAATAATTTATTCGTATTGGTATTATTTACGTAGGTCATATACTTGACATTCATTCAATTTCCGAAAACACATCAAAATCGGATATTCATCTCAATTTCACATGGGGTAAGCAGAGGTGTCCCTCGTCATTTAATCATTATTCTAATTAATATTATAGTAATACAACATTACAACTACTGGACTGGCGCATTGCCAGATATATCATTTTATCCACAGGTAACTGTTTATATGATACAGGAATCGAACTTCAAACCACGTATTCGATACTATAGACATTACAAAAATATCATTTTTTCTAAAAACACAGTGTCTTTATCCGACACGGGAATCGAACCTCTACATCACAAGCACAACAATCACAACCACTTAACGATCCATAAAATAAAATAAAATCCCAATAATATCACGGACGATTAATTTAAATTTAATTAAATGAATTGATTTAATGAAATATAGACAATAGCCAAATTTAAACGTAACAAGTATGAACCTTGATTCAATATAAATTTAGAATCACGAAGCAAGTTTATTAATCAGTTGTCTATTAGTTTTAGCAATAAATACTTGTTGGCACACATTTAATTTAATATCACAAAGTTTTAAAAAGTGATGTATAAAATATCACATCGGTTTCTCTAAATATCTGTATTAAAAGTGACGGATTTTTAAATATCAGTGCGAATTGTTTTAAATATAAGTGATTAAAAAAAAAACAAAATAAAAAGTGATATTTAAATAAATGGAATAAAGAATTCTAAATTTGAAATGTTCGGTTATGAAATAGATGAAGACGTGTTTATAGTATTCGAGATTTGTGTTTCAAATATAGAACGCTACGTGATTGATAATGGACTGTGTTCGGTATTCAAATATCATCTTTGATTAGTTTTTTTTTCTTAATTGGTCGACTACCAAGTCATGTTTTTATGTCATAAAAATAAGAATAACAATTTTTGATACAAAATCTACCTGAGTTTTTACAAATAAGACTTAACAGAATTAGTTTTTTTTTATAGGGACATTAACTTCAATAACAACGATATTCGACGTCATACCTGTGTTGTGTTTGTGTCTGTAATTAATATCCTCAATATCATACAAAAACAGAAGAATTATTATAACGTGTAAACCACAAACAAAAACATAATTGATAAATTAATAACATCGACAGAAAAAATCCACTGAAACGTAGCCAGTGTAGACATAATACCTACATAATAATTACAATATAATAGTTTATTAATGTGTATCTTCATTAAATAAAACCATACAATATTCTAAAAGAGAATAAACAAAAAAGTGCAAACAATTAAAAAAAAGTATTTAGATCGAGACCATAAAAATAAACTAAGATATTAAAAAAATCAAAATTGGAACAACGAAACCAAAACACTATAACATTTACAAACAAAAAAAAGTTGACAAAGCGAGCGATTTTAAACCCAAACAAACAATAATTAAATCATAATTTTAACTATTAAAGTGCAGAACGTCAGTCAACACAGATTAATAACACATTTTGACAGCGTTGCCAAGAAAACACGTTGCACGATGTTGACTTCAGTGTTCACTCCACTGGCTAGACAAGCGGTTGTGTATTACTCGGCCAGTTTTTCCGACGTCCAATTCTGGCTTGGAGCAGTTCTTATTGTACTCGCGTGTGAAATGGACCTTATATATTTTCATATATTAAATGCAATGGACATAGAACTACATTGAAAGTTTGTGGTCAAAATTGTGATTGTGATATTTTCCGATGGTGTTGGTGACTTGGTGTGTTTTCAAAATAGAACGGAGATTTGTGCCAATTTTGTGTGTGAGTTGTAAACAAATAACATATGATTTCGCGCACATTTTTTTGGAAATAGCTGGCTGTACTGACAGATTTTGATGTGCGTAGGAAAGGAATTTGACTTTTGAAAGGATTTTGATAACGTTTCAAGGATATATCATTTTGAATAAAGAAGAAAACTAATATAAATTACAACGCTGACCGTTAATAAAAAGAACAGATTCGAATTTAAATTTAGAATAAAAGAAAGTGTATTGTATGCCATTGACTGGAAAAATATCTAAACACGATAAAGGAATGTCGCCGTTCCAGATTTAAAATTCAAATGAATTCTTAAATAATGTTTTTTTAATTGTGACTGATGTGTTTATAATGTACTGTGACGTCATTGTACAAGAGACAATCGTTTTGTTTTGCTGCATTACCGATTGATTGAGGAAGATTTTCATTTAATTGTGAGTATTAATTTATTATTTATTTGTTTGTTTTCCTGTTCCTATTTAAATTTCGTGAAATCCTCTCCTCAGTTCTCTACAACACTAGGTACAAGGAAACTAAATGTCACACAGCATGTGAACTGAAGTTTCATCCGTGTGTTGTCTCTCAGTCCCCAATAACGAGAACTTGGTGGAGCGTTTTCGGAGTTTTAGGGCCTGTTTCACAATATCTGGTTAGGCGCTATCTACCATATAAATTTGAATTAAGAACGCAAGTTGTATGAACTGTTTGTCACATAATTACAAGTATCAGGTACTTGTAAGGAGGTGGCGAAACCGGCGCTAAGACTGATACATTACTTGCATCGTTCTTAAACGTTACAGCAGCGTATGTGAGATGGTCTATCTATACTTACATAGATTTAGTAAAACGGCAGAAGTGTACATTTTGTATGTACATTGAAAATATTAAAAAAATAAAAAGTAGGGGTGTTAATAAATAGACACAGAATTCAGAAATGTAATTTTTTTTTTGTCTATCTGTCTGATTACCTACATTGGAACTTTTTGATACAGAGGTAGTGATTATAGTCTGAAGTAAGATATAGGCTACTTTTTATCTCTGAGAACGCGGGCAAAGCCACTGGCAGTAGCTAGTTTATTATATACAGTATATAATAAACTAACTTCTGTCAGCACAAAATAAAATTTTGAACTTGATTGAACATACATACATATATAACTTCACGCCTGTGTCCCATGGGGGTAGGCAGATACTATTTTTTTTTAAGGGGGGAAAATCATCGAATGACTTCTCCCGCCTGGGTGAGGCGGGTGGGAGTGTCAGACTCTTACTGACTAAAAGCTACCCCGTTCCTTCTCCTGCACGTCGAGCCGGAGCCCCGGCAACCCGTTAGGTTCTCCGCGACAGGCAGAGACTATGGAACGCCAATTACTACGATTCCTACAGTCATCAATCTTTTCATGCATGCTCATCGGTGCCCTAGACATTTACAGACCAGATTGGCGTTATATTAAAGAAGGGACAAATTAAAAGTACCCGTAACTTGATTGAAATCGAATTATTATCCAGAATATAGAAATTATAGGATTTGATCTTCGCAATTACTTATTTTATTTCTATGATAGATAGGTACGGTGTAGCACTTTTACGTCTAAACTCAGTAGTTTATTAAAATCCATCTTAATCAGTATTAAGATGGATTTTGTCATAGAGAACAAAACTTTAACATTAACAACTAAATATTTAAGAAGATGAAAAGAAAAATTTTTGTTATAAAAAAAACCGGGATATGATATAAGACATTTTTCCCATTTTCGCCACCCCTAAACCATCTCTTAACAAAGAGTCACGTAGCGTGAGAGATCACCTATGCAAACCACTGACCTATAGGTGTCACTTACAGGTTGGTACAACCTAAATTATCATTATAATATTATATTATTTATCTTAGTAGATTGGTTCCATAAAATTTAGGAGTAGTTAGTGAAAACGCATATATAGGTATTCAAACTAGCACAAATTCTAGGCAATAAATAGAGATCTAGAATTCTAGACTAGGACTTTCTAAACGATAATAGTACAGTGTTTACCTTAGTGCATACAGTTGTAGTTAGGAGTTCTAAACATGCGCGTGGGCAGCTCTGGAATAGTAAATACGGTCTGTATTGGCTGGTCCGTTATAAAGACATTATTATGTACCAATGACCAGTAGATCAAGATATTCTATGTTACTAGTTAGTCAAAAGTCAAAGTCAAAATCAGTTATTTCAATTAGACCAGGAAGGCACTTTTGAATGTCAACAAAAAAAAAACAGAAAAAACAAAATTTAATAACATAACATCACGCCTTTTATTCCCGAAGGGGTAGGCAGAGGTGTACATTTTGCCACTGTAACACCCACTTTTCACTATTTATCTTGTGAGTCCCATGTAACAGGGGGTGAGCCTATTGCCATATACCGGGTACAATTCCAAACTCCGTGCTGCTACTGAAAATTTATAAAAACCCAGTCATACTTTGCCCGACCCGGGAATCGAACCCGGGACCCCTTGCCCGGCAGTCCCACTTGCGACCACTCGGTCAACGAGCCAAGACTTTTATAAATACTTACCTAAAATGTTACTAGTTGCGACCCGAAGGACTAATCTTTAGAAGCACTGCCGCACCGAAATCGCTTCAACTAGTCGCGATATAATTCGCGGACAATATATTACATACATATACACCCACATAGGTACATACGTACGGGACATAGTGAGACGTCCATTTCTTTTTTTAATGTCGGTTGAAAAGGACGATATAAACATAATAAAAATCAACTCATGGATTACTTATTATGATAATTATTTGTATGATTTTGCACTGTTCTGTCTGTACCTATTTGTTTGTACCTCTATATTGACCTATTGAATTGATATAATGTCTTCTAACAAGTTTATGTTACTAACAAGAATATGGACAAGGTCTGAAATAAATGATTATTATTATTATTAATACTTTGTCTGGTCCAAGAATCGAGCTCAGTATCACTTGACTAACGAGACAAAATCAGTTCATTACATATTATAAAACAAAGTCGCTGTCCGCCGTCTGTCTGTCCCTATGTATGCTTTTTTATTTTAAGGGGGGAATGTCATCGAATGACTGCTCCCGCCTGGTTGAGGCGGGAGGGAGTGTCAGACTCTTTCTGACTAAAAACCACCCCGTTACTTCTCCTGCACGTCGAGCCGGAGCCCCGGTAACCCGTTAGGTTCTCCGCGACGTCCCTATGTATGCTTAGATCTTTAAAACTACGCAACGGATTTTATGCGGTTTTCTTTAATAGATAGAGTGATTCTTAAGGAAGGTTTATATGCATAATACATGCAAATTTCACCCGTGCGAAGCTCGGGCGGGTCGCTAGTATTTCAATAAGACCAAAATGTTACTAACGTATTTGTCGACTTCAATATACATACATATATGTACCAATAAATGAAAATGTCTGCCAGTCAGTCTTTTTTTAATGAAAATATTACTCTTTCCAAAGTACAAATCCCTGAGGAAAACAGTTTTTGGTATAGCTGCTACTAATTTGGGGTGTAAATCGATGACGTCATGACCTCACGACCCCTCTTTAATTAGCGCTCTTTATTAAGTCATCAATCAAATGTTTTATGACCCCATGTCATGTGCAGTCCATGTCGTGATGTTCACTTTACTAATTAATTATTTCCACAGAAATATAATATCATGCGGACAAACTAGCGAGTTGCCGGGGCTCCGGCTCGAAGTGCAGAAGTAGGAACGGGGTGCTTTTAGTCAGTAAGAGTTTGGCTCTCCCTCCCACCTCACATAGACGGGAGAAATTTAACGATAATATTTCCTGATTGAAAATTGATGATCCCCCTCCCTTCCCCTAAGTCCCTTTGACCAAAGGACTACACATTTGACAGAGATGGGTAGCAGCTCTTTGATAAAACTGAACCTTTTACCTAAACTGCGATTCCCAACTCACCTGCTGAGCGTGAAAATTATTATTTCACAGATTGTGTGAACAAACTTAATATGGACTTCAATCGCCTAAACTACAATAAATATAAATAAAAATTTTTTATTTACGAATACAAAAGTTTTAATTAATATTTGCAATACTAACAAATTAACTACAACTAAACTATTGAATTAAAAGAAGGTAAAAAAAAGGATAAAAAATTATACCCTTTATTTAGGCGTCAAAGTACTCGTCCGCATCGCTATTACCGGGGGACGTGCCCAGAAGACTGGCAGACTGGCCAGCATTGCCACGTTCAATGGCAATGATTATTTTCTGTCCGAAGAAATAGCCTGCCCTTTGGTCACGTGTACAGTCCATTAGCCTATCTTTATAGACAGATTGTGCACTAGGACCCCATGGCCCAAGTGTTTCAACCCCAAACGGCTCAAAACAGTAGTTACCCACTAGATTTGAATATAAATAATTATAAAAGCAAGTTTCTTATGTAGCTTTGTAAATTTTCTTGGCCAATCCACCGTGAAAGTCGTGAAACTGAGTTCCAATAAAATGTTTTTAAGTCGTCTATAATAAGAGAATCAAAAAGTCTTAAAGTAATCTTATACTATTATACCTCTATAAACTATTATATAAAGCGGAAGAGTTTGTTTTTTTGTTTGTTTGTTTGAACGCGCTAATCTCCGTAACTACAAGTCTGATTTGAATAATTCTTTTTGTGTTGGATAGCGCATTTATCGAGGATGGTTATAGGCTCACAACATCACTCTACAACCATTTTTTTTTTAAGTGGGGAAAATCATCGAATGACTGCTCCCGCCTGGGTGAGGCGGGACGGAGTGTCAGACTCTTACTGACTAAAAACCACCCCGTTCCTGCACGTCGAGCCGGAGCCCCGGTTACCCGTTAGGTTCTCCGCGACTCCGAATCGGCATCGGCCGTATTGGGCCCCATCTGTGGTGGTCTGATGGCTTTATAGGGCGCGCGCGGAACGCGACGCGCCGTACGCTCGGGTCTGTTTCTGGTCGGACGGGGAGCCACCCATGCTCGCCGTCCGCAGGCCCGCGCTTACGGTGGCCGGAGATCGTCCCGCGATCCCCGACGCCCGGTGTGTCCTTCGCGATGACTGGGTTGCGAGGAGACAGCGCTTCGCTGCCTCACGCGTCCCGCCTCCTCCTTAGCTAGCATGACTGCTTCGCAAAAGGAGGAGACGGCATCCCAATCCCCCTCGCTCCGCATCATGGCCTGCACTAGGCCCGGACGCGAGAGGTCGCCATCGCCGATCACTTCCCTGAGGGCACGGCGGTGCTCAGCCCACGCAGGGCATTCTCCCACTGTGTGTTCCACCGTGTCCTCAGGGCGGTCCTCGCAGTGATGACACCCGGGCGTTTCCTCCCGCCCCATCAGACACAGGTACCTCCCGAAACTCCCATGTCCGGTGAGGACCTGCGTCAGGCGGTAGGTGAGGACGCCGTAGCGTCTCTCAAGCCACTCCTCAAAGAGGGAACTTACCGCTGCGATGGCAGCGAGCCCAGCCCTCGGTTGCGACAGTCGTTGCTGCCATTCCGCCATGAGATCGCGCCGGAGCTCATCCCGCCACGCACTTATCTGGCGCGGCAGCGGAGTTTCGCCCCGGCGACGTGCACTCTACAACCAATAGGAGCTGAGCAGAGCGTGTGAAACCGCGCGAAAGTAGCTAGTTTTATATATAGCCAGAATATAGAACAACTCCAGCATTTAATAATAATAATAATAATAAACACTTTATTGTACACCACTTACAAAAGACACGAACAAGAAAATAGTAGATAGGTAAAAAAAAAATAAATTGTTTTGGCATGTTGTACAATGGGCGGCCTTATCGCTTACAGCAATCTCTTCCAGGCAACCTTAGGATGGATAAATAACCGTGAGAGCAGATACCATGTGGGTAGTTCATAGTGTTGAATTAAATACAATGGATATGACAGAACAGTTTAGATACATACATACAATATGTACACACATACATACATGCCTACATACTCATATATATATATATATATATACATACACATACATACACAAAATCAGATACATACATACATACATACATACGGATATGCGGTAGCAGTTACTCTATTGAATCTGTGTTACATAATGATCTTTTACTTGTCTTTTAAACGAATCCAAATATTGCGCCCGTCTTATTGATAATGGAAGTGCGTTCCACAGTCGAATGGCTCCTACAACAAAGGATTTGTCATAAAAGGCAGTCGTATGTGTTGGCATCTCCAATCTCAAATTCGCAGTAGACCTCAAGTGTCTTGAATGTGCGTCATGAAGGAACTTAAAACGTTCTTTGAGATAAGAGGGCGTAGCAGGATTGTACAGAATACTGTAAAGAAGTGACAGGATATGCGTATTCCGGCGAAGACGGATAGGAAGCCACTTGAGCTTGTTACGGAATTCCGAGACATGGTCATATTTGCGCAAGCCAAATATGAATCTTATGCAGAAATTTTGGAGACGCTCAAGTTTGTCCAGTTGTGCCTCTGTTAGATCAAGGTAGCTGGCATCAGCGTAGTCCAAGATGGGAAGAAGGAGAGATTGAGCAAGCGCAGTTTTAGTGGCGATTGGTAAAAAATTGCGAAGTCTTCTTAAGGACGCCGCCGATGCAAAGATTTTGCGACTCAGTTCTTGAACCTGTGGAGCCCAGGATAAAGTGCTGTCAAAGAGAATACCCAGATTTTTGACAAATTTACTGTACGGGATTGTAGTTCCATCAAACGTGACCGGTGGAATATGCGTCCAGTTAATTATAGCTATCTGTCTGGGGCTGCCGATAACAATGAGCTGAGTCTTTGCTGGATTCACTTTTAACCCGTAAGTCGAGCTCCAGTTGGATATTGAAGTCAGGTCGGCATTTATCATTTTGACTGCTTCCAAGAGTTCTTCGAGCGGTGCCTGCGCGTATATCTGCAAATCATCTGCATAAAGGTGGTAGGAAGATAGAAGTTGGTCAGAGATGGAATTAATAAAAGTTGCGAAAAGAAGAGGAGATAAGACGCCACCCTGCGGCACGCCAGCAGCAGTACTACGCCAAGTCGAGAAATTTGTGTCCACTCGGACACGCTGTCGACGGCCACACAGGTAACTCTGAAGCCAATCGTTCACCGCTGGAGGTATGTTAAGGGAGCGCAGAATACCGAGAAGGACATCGAAATCGACAGTGTTGAATGCGTTACTGAAATCAAGTAGGGAGAGCACTGTCAGATTTCCATTCTCCATGCCGAGTCTTATGTCATCACAAGTGCAGTTGTAGTGCTATGGCCTCGACGAAAACCGGATTGGAATGGATTTAGGAGTTGATGACGGAGAAGGTAGGAGTTTAACTGGTTATGTACAAGACGTTCTAGGACCTTTGAGAGGAATGGTAGGATGGAGATAGGACGGTACTCTGAGTAGCATTTTTATTACACAAAACAAACTGTGGATTAAAATAAAGAATATAACCTTGAAAACAATAGCATCGTTTATTGTACCCGGAAAATGAAAATAAATGAAATCGGGTCGTAGACAGTGCTGTGTTAAAAATAAATTTACTCCACGCGGTATTGGCGCAGCGTCGGGTTCCTTATTGTATATTAGTACTTGTTTATCAAAAACATGTACTTATTTTTGAATTTAATATTTGACTGCACGGTTGGTGCGTTGGCTGGGCTACCAGCTGCCATGCAACGTATCGCGGGTTCGATTCCCGCACGGAACAACACTTTGTGTGATCCACAAATTGTTGTTTCGGGTCTGGGTGTCACTGTGTATGTGAACTGGTATGTTTGCAAACGCACCCACGACACAGGAGAAAACCCTAACGTGTGGCAACGTTTAAAAATATATATATATATATATATATATATATAAAGACTAATCTGACCACTGATATAATTTAATATATTAAAGGGCTGCAGTATATTCACTGACTACTCGTGGGCTGCGGCTCGAAGTGCAGGAGTAGGAACGGAGTTGTCTTTAGTTAGTAAGACTCTGACACTCCCTCCCGCCTCACCAAAGGCGGGAGAAGTGATTGACTGATTTTCTCCCCTTAAAAAATAATCGTGTAGTGACGATAGAAGAGAATATATTTTGCTACCTCCACTAATATTTCTGTGGATATCGTAAGAGGCGACTAAGGGACTACACAAATGGCCGCCTCTGTCGAATTTGCAGTTAACCCAAAACCTATTGAATTCGGATTAATTTTTGATACATGTTTCTGTAAAAAATAGAATCAATCCACAGATTTTGAACTAAACTGACAGAGGTCCGATCTCTGTCCAATTTGACGACTCTACGATCTCGACGTCTACTAATACGCACGCTAAATACATACAACAAAGTTTTTTATTATTATGAAAATAAAAAAAAGGATAAGAGCACTGTTACGTCATTTATTTTGTTATTGATTCTCAAACAGTACGAAGTTCATCAAAACAAGCAATAAATAATAAAATGAAAAAACAAAATCATTTAGCGCATTCAGCCAATCATTTTTTGCTATGTTTGCTTCGGTATGACAGATTGTCAAATTTTTGACAATACTAATTGCCTACTACACACTTTGAACGATCGAGAAAAAATATGTTTTACCAATAATTGTTAAGTTAAATACTATTAACACGTTCATGTAACCCACTTCAAAGTTTTTTTTGGATAATTGCTATTTTATGTTATGAATCCCATGTAATAGGGGGTGAGCCCATTGCCATATACCGGGCACAATTC
Source organism: Spodoptera picta (assembly GCA_038387885.1). NCBI lineage: Eukaryota > Metazoa > Arthropoda > Insecta > Lepidoptera > Noctuidae > Spodoptera > Spodoptera picta. Next base: position 1,440,165 of record JAZHFQ010000221.1, on the reverse strand, counting down.
CAGGATCCTTGCTACGTTTTTTTTTAATCCTTGCAATCCTTTGCCCGACCCTTGAATCGAACCCAAGACCTATTGCCCGGCAGTCGCACTTTGCGACAACTTGGCCAACGAGGCAGTCAGTCTACTAGATCTTATATCTTTTGTACCCAGTTCTACTCTTCGCGTAATCTATTAATCCATCGACCCATCTTTTGAGTGAACGGCTGCACTATCAGTTATTCAATATGGTATTTTCATTCCAGTTCAGTAGTCCTCATCATTTATCTCTCAATTTTCGACTAATAGTGCTACCTATACCTACGCAGTCTGTCACTCATTATGTCACCAGTAAAAGAAACATCACGTTCAGTATTTTTCCCTAAAATATTCGCTTTAATTATCAATTTCAGAGCCGCGCCAAATTCTGACAAAGTCATTATGGTAATACGAATTTCCTAGAAACATGTTGGGTGGCGTCCAAATTTCGTTTTCTATCCACATTGCAAGTAGGAGATAGAAGGTTCACTTTTTCAAGTCCAAGTACCAAGTGGGACTTGGGAGGGCCATACTTCGGGACGAATGGGTCGGTTCGACTGGACTAATACCACCGTAAAACCCACATGCCTTGTGTTTCGCCGTGTGAGTGAGGTTATCGAAGACCCTATTCTTAGGACTCCCAATCCCCAAAAACCTGACATTGGTAACTACACTGAGAGCTGAACCGGTTACCTAAAATCAGGTGTTTCATCTACTCATGTGCCGCCTTGTCCCGTAAAGAAATTTAGGTATTTAGGACCAAGTAAATCATCATCAATAGTCTATAAACAGTCTACTTCTCTTAGCAGAATACCTGTATAGAGGTATACCTCTAAGATAAAATACCTTAACACTTAGCAGTCGGGTTGAAAGTTTCAATTAAGAAGGTTGTGGTTTGTTATAGCGCCTTGCGTGGTCTCTGTCAAGTTTGTATTCTCTTAAGACTGAAATTGATAACCTATTTCGATTTAAAATCCGTGAATTAGGGTCCATTTTTCACATTAGTCGAATGACTGCTCCCGCCTGGGTGAGGCGGGAGGGAGTGTCAGACTCTTACTAACTAAAAACCACCCCGTTTCTTCTCCTGCACGTCGAGCCGGAGTCCCGGTAACCCGTTAGGTTCTCCGCGACAATTACGACCGTTAAGTTACTATAACACATGCTCGTTTCATGGACAGAAGCATGCTTCAATATGGCCTATCCTATTTCTGCTCACGAAATGGCACTATTGTGTACCTCTCGTTATTCGTTCAACAGAGAGTTAGTGTTACACCATTGGACGTTTAATATTTGACAGCTGCTGTGATTGGATAAAGCACTTGTCACTTATTAGCATGTGTGTCGGATTGTTGCTCAAAATTAACATGCTCATTTCAGTCATGTTTGCGAATTGAGAGGCGTTCGGTTTTTGATCATTGTTGAGCATGCTCAATGGAACGCTTTTAACAGTAGTAACAGTAGGTACATACCTTTAGTCGGCACATTCGAGACCCTCGAAAAAAATAGCAATGCTAAAAAAAAATTACAAATCTCATTTCTACTGGGACTTCTGTCTTGTTTCTTCAGTGTTTGTGCGTGCAAAGTATATTAGTTCTGGTGCTAAGGTCATCTTTTGTTACTTTTCCTATTTAGTTCCGACAAGAACCTTCCGACGCGACGCGACGGTCCTTGACTTTCCAAGTTGGAGAAAGTTGTCTTTTACGATGATATTTTATTATAAATGGCTCTATAAAAGGTTTATTAATGACGCTAACGTTACGTAGAATTAAAAAAAAGAAAAACGTGGCATTAACCCTTAAGATTTTGTTTCATTTCTTGTGCCAGCTGACCTCTAACTCTCTTTGCTCGATGTACCTTTTTTAAATAGTCGAAATTCTGCGGTAGTGGCAATAAGCACACACCAATACGGGACTTTATTGTATAATTTACTATCTTTTGCCCACAACTTCATCCGCGTAGAAAATGATTTCTGTTTTATTCCAATGGAGCATTTAAACTGTCAAACACCAAGCGGTCACCGGTGACCGCAACCTATTGTTCTATAATTGTGTCTACAAAACCGGTACTCGACGAGTTAATCGGAATAAAAACTATCCTGTCACCTAAGTCAGCCCACAACCTGACTGCATACCAAATTATAATAATAATAAATAATAAATAAATAATCTTTATTGTACACCAATTTGAGACAGTATATCCAGGAACAAATAAAGAAAATAGGGTACAAAGGCGGCCTTATCGCTAAAAGCGATATCTACCAGGCAACCTTTGGGTGGATAGAATACTATAGTAGGATATTAAATGAGGTAGTTATAGCTTGGCGTACTGAGGTGCTTATTTATATAATGTAGAAGTGCAAACATTAAAAAAACAAATTTATTTACTTCTAATATAGAATTATATACATACACACACACATACATACATACATACATACATACATACATTCATACATATATACATATACTAATACATACATAAGTATATTTTCAACAAGATACAATGACAGATAGGTGACACTAGGTGAAGAAACAGCAATGAACTACAGTGTGGAGAGATAATGCTCCCTCACGCGTGCCTTGAACGTGACCAGTGACAAATTATATCAAAATACGTTCAGTAGTTTCAGCGTGATATAACATAACATCACGCCTTTTATCCCCGAAGGGGTAGGCAGAGGTGCACATTATGCCACTCTACAATGTAACACTCACTTTTCACTATTTATGTTATGAGGCCCATGTAATAGGGGGTGAGCCTATTGCCATATCCTCACAGGTCAAACCTCCTTGAAGTCGGTTAAAAAGATCATAAGCCTAAATATGTATAATGTAATGACTTAACAGGATCACAGCACTCAAATCACGGAACACAAATATCACAATAAAATCTTTAGGCCAACCGCAGTTAACCTTGATACTGTGAACTTTCCATAATATTATCATCTAAACCTGTATTTCTTGGTGCGAGGTATAGTTATAGTAGATTAGGTTAAAATGTATGTATATATTGGACTTGGACTTGAACTTGAAAGATAACGTAAGTGTGGGAGAGCCATGCTTCGGCATGAATGGGCCGGCTCGACCGGGGTTATACCACGGCCTCACAGAAAGGTTACCGGAGGCCCAATTACACAACCCCCCCCCAACCATTTCCCTAACATGATCCCTAACAATCCTCAAATTCCTAATCACCAAAAGGCCAGTAACGCACATGCAACGCCTCTGGTGTTCCAGGTGTCCATGGGTGACGCCGATTGCTTACTATCAGGTCATCCGTCTACTCGTTTTTCGGCTTATACCATACAAAACTTCAACATTTAATCTATTTGTCTTATTGCCTACTTGAGCATAATTGAACCTTTGTGCTGACACTTATAATTATAGAACCACGCAAACACGTTGAACAAAACGCGGACGTAATGTCACTTATAAATGATTGAAGCACCAAAATGTCAGTGGTGTATTTATATGTGCGTGTACTTGCAACACCGCAATGTGTGAAGTGTAATGACGGGCCATGTTATGTGACAGATGTCCTTCGTGACAATGTGTGTGTATTCTGCGTGTAAGTCTATAGTAGTCAGGTGTCACAGCCGCTGTATCAAGAGACCATGTTCGTTTACGTGAGAGTATGGCTTCTGCACGAACAGGCCGGTTCGACCGGAGTGATACCACTGCCTCGCAGAAAACCGACGTGAAGCAACGCTACCACTGTTTCACTATGTGAATGAGGTTCATGATCATCAGCAGCCTCCCCTACAAAAGAGGGGTTTGGCATAATCTCCACGCTTAGCAAACAGGTTGGAGATCGCAGTTTAATAATGTTTATCAGAGAGCGCTGCTATCCAGTCTCTGTCAAATATGTACTAGTCCCTTAGTCGGGCATACTACACCCGCGTGATAAGCAGGGGTGGTGGAAAATATATTCTGCTCTGCCGTCACTTCAAGCCATAAAATTCAATATAAAAACTAAACAGGTAAATGTGAATAATTTATCCGGCAATATTGACACAATAAAATTGAATTGACGTGCTTTCTAATAGATGTGAATTTGTAATGAGGTAACTACGCATAATTATATTGTTCAGAATTTATTTTATATTGTTTATACTTCAATCGTTTTCTTATACTATTAACTACGTTTTCAAGTTTCTTGTCAACTGATCGATATACATTTTGACAGCATCGTCGGTTTTACCACCCTAGAAAACCATAAAAATGAGACCCATGACGATACATTAAAAATTTCGTGCAGCCGCCATATTGGATTTACATTTTGACAGTACCTTGGTATTTACCACCCTCGAAAACAATGAATACGACCACCATGACGACTTAATGTAGATCATTTCGCGTGGACAATACAACTTATTGCAGAACGTCTCACATTGAGAATCCGTTCAGCAGCCGCGCCGATTGCGATACAAAACAGCCCTGTTTATTTACACCTGCTTGCTTAGGTAATTACTTTATCCAAGTCTTCGAAGATATTATTCATAAATTCATTTATCACTTTGACCAAATTCAGTAGATATTATGTTTAATGACCAGTCATTATGAATAATATCAAATTAATCACTTTGTCTGTAACTAATCACATATTTATAATGAAATAGTACTGGAACTTCGATGACAAATTTTTATGGAAAATCATCCGATGGCTTCTCCCGCCTTGGGTGAATAGCGAGAGGAGAGTAAGACTCTTAGCTAACTAAACACCTCCCCGTTCCTACTATGTACTTCTCTGCTTACCTCTTTCGAAAAATAAAGCAAGATGATTAAGCCATGGATACACTAGGGGATTAAGTGTGGGAGAGCCATGCTTCGGCACGAATAGGCCGGCTCGACCGGAGTGATACCACGGCCGAGCAGAAAACTGACGTGATGCAAATACCGGATTCCCAATTACTCCCATCCCCATCTCCAACCTCTCCAATCCCAAAATCCCCAACAATCCTAAAAATCCTAATCCCCAAAAGGCCAGTAACGCACTTGTAACGCCTCTGGCGTTCCAGATGTTTACCATCAGGTGATCCGTCTGCTCGTTTATCGACTTATTCCTTAAAAAAGGTGACAAATGTCCTAGGACACGCGTCGCCAGCGACGTTAGGTGAAGCGCGACGTTGCCAGACTTTGGTCGACATGTCTGGCAACATCAACGTCGCTGTGGAAATTATTTCGCTATTATATATATCAGGCTTCGCTTAACATGTCGCCGAATTCGCGGGTATATGTTGGCGACATTTTGTCCCCTAGCGTATACTTCGCTTTAATTATGCATAACCAGATCAGATTTAAATATTCCTCTCACACGACAAGGTAAATATTTTCAATAAATGTCACCACACACTTTCCACACGACCGACGTGACTTTGAAAGGGCATAAAAATTAATTAATATTTGCACAGAATATTAACGTGTTTTCAATAATCTGTGCGATGTTGTGTTTGAATAAGTTAGGGAAATGAGGGTGTGTTTGTTTTCTTTGCATAATTATTTATTTACCTATTTTCGTTGTGGTACCTATTGCTTCTGTATTAAGATTAAGACGTTGTTTAAATATCTGGTATTAGCTTCTGCTAGCGGATTTGCCCGCGTTTCCAGGGGTAAAAAGCAGCCTATGTATTACTTCAGACCATAATCTATCTCCGTAAACATAGATGATGTTGCGCCGCGTTGCTGTCACGACGGTACTCATATTCCATAATTACTCGAATTTTTAACGTATCCATGATGATAAAAAAGATTGAAATGCGATGATAATGTAACACTAATCAATAAACGAATGATTACTTCTGGAAAACGAACATGTTTTTTAAATAAAATTCATTTGAAATTGGAATCCTTAGCCAAACAAAAATTATTTTGATTTGTAATGGCCAGTGCTGCGGAACGGGAATTTCATAGATAAATACCTAATATAAGATTAAAGTAATAAGGTACCACCTATTCCTATTGGAATTTCTTTCTGTGGACCATGTATGTTGTAATGTATGTATGTGTATGTCCATAACCTTACGCCTGTCTCCCATGGGGGTGTACAGATACTATGGAACACCAATTGCTACGATTCTTGCACACCAGACTACATTTGTATGAAATAATTTGGTAAACTATTGATAATAGCGAGAAGAAGAATTTTTAAGCGTGGGAAAGCCATGCTTAGACCCGAATGCGCCGCCGGCTCGACCGAAGTGATACCATGGCCATGGATGGTACGTTAGCGTTGTATCTCGTCGTGTAACTGAGGTTACCGGAGGCTCAATTACCCCCCTCCCCCTTTCTCAATCTGCCCCATACCTGAATCCCCAACAATCCTCAAACTCCTAATCCCCAAAAGGCCGGTAACGCACTTGTAACGCCTCTGGTGTTCCAGGTGTCCATGAGCAACACCGATTGCTTACCATCAGGTGATCCGTTTGCACATTTACCGGGTTATCCCATAAAAAAAGAAGAGCAACGCTATTTCGTAGTGAATATTTAATATGTATGGGTCATCATATTTCAATATATGCACTTTGTAAAATTATTAAGTTCATTACAAAGGCAAATAATGTATTTTCCTTATAACAATAGTTCGTGTTTCTACATATTGAACGTATTTCCATGTATTTGATTGTACAAATTAAAGTTGTTTACCAACAAATTCATTATATTTGAGTAGATTTTATTTCAAATAAGTCAATATTATTTGATTTGTAGTTTTAACACTGTTTATGAGGATGAAGTTTTGTATTAATTTAAGTATTACTGGGTATTTAAAAAAACTCCAGCACGGAGTCTGAAATTGCGCCCGGTATATGGCAATAGGCTAACCCCCTATTACATGGGACTTATAACATAAATAGTGAAAGTGGGCGTTACATTGTACAGTGGCATAATGTGCACCTCAGCCTCTCCCTTCAGGGATAAAAAGCGTGTGTTATTATGTTATGTTTAGGTGCATAAGTCATGCTAGTGGTTTTTAGTCGGTCAAAGCAGAGGAAATGTGACTGCATTGAGAATTTATAAAAAAATCCAGTAATACTTTGCCAGACCCGGGAATCGAACCCAAAACCCGTGCGAGAGTAGCACTTCCGAGAACTACATAAAGGCAGTTTAATGCACCTAAACCTGTCATGTTATTTATGATTTTGTTTTCCTATTTTACAATTGCTATTTTAGATGTATGCATCCCATGTTTACCAACCCTTTTTAGACAAACTTAACATATAAGTTACGCCATATAATTCACACATTTAACCGAGTTTACCGCAAACTTTACAAAAAAAAACTTTGTTTAACTTAACGTAAATAACAAAAAAATGGTCTTAAGTACCATTTGAGGTCATTCAAGTTACGTTTGAGTAAATAAAGTTGAATACAAAAAAAAATGTTAGAACAATATTTAGGCATTTATTTTCATTGTGGTCATAAGTTAAGTGTAGGAAAAACGTGTTGTTTTGTCTTATATTAGTAATTTAACAAAAAAACATCACACCACACAAACAAACATACAAACTTTTGCATTTATGATATGAGTAGGATTTTTGTAAGTAATAAGTACTTGATTGGCTCAATTGAACAATTAATTAATTTTGAAATAGTACAGACAGTTTGTGAAAATGCGCAAAATCTAAATCAGTAAGACTTGGTGCGGTAGACACAGGTTTCTACCAGTAACTGATAGCCACCTGACATAGCTAAAACATTACAGATTTTACACAAATATGCTCTAAACATACCAAGCACACCCGTAAACCTATTCAGACCCTTTTAAATAGCTTTTGTCAGTTAATTTTTGGTCGGACATAACCTCAAAGTAGTATTTTCATTTTGTGAATATCTCGGAAATGTCGATGTATTTGTATGTTAAATCTTTTGAGGTAGTATTTGGACATGCCATCGAGTATCGAGTACCTATTATAATGATGTTTTGATGGAGACACAACAATGTTGAATCGAGTACATTTGGTAATTGGGCCTCCGGTAACCCTGACGACGAAACACAACGCAAGCGTTGTTTCACGTCGGGCTCCTGTGAGGCCGTGGTATCACTTCGGTCGAGCCGGCCCATTCGTGACTAATATATTCCAGTAGATCTACAACACATTGGAAGAGGCCTATGTTCAGCAAAGCACAGCGGTGGACATTTTCTGACTGATAATGATGACTAATTTAGAAATATATTACAGCATTTTTTATTTTTAACAGATTAAAAATGCATACAACTCGTCCGCTATTCGGTTCACACTCGGACACGTCGGCTATCAATATAAAGAGTATGGTAAGAGATGCACGCGAATGTGGTCCTTAACTCGTCGAGTACCGGTTTTGTAGACACAATTATAGAACAATAGGTTGCGGTCACCGGTGACCGCTTGGTGTTTGACAGTTTAAATATGCGTTCTAACCCCGCTCTTGCATAGTTATGTCTTGCAGCTTACTTCATTCTTAACGCAGACATACTATAATGCCGGTGCCAGACACTCGTTCATTTATTTGCTCACATTGTGTTGCAAGGACATTTTTGATGCTATTTTGTCAGTGCCACACTATGTGAACAAACAGTGCGCACATGTCTGGCGCAGGCATAAAACTATCTTTACTTGTTTCATTTCTGTAGTGGATTTTTTACTTTATATCTTTTGCATTAAAGTTGAAAATCTGGTATCTATATTGTTATGAAGTCTGGAATGTATTTTGTCTGTCCTTTAATTTGTATTCATTGAATGTTTCTTCTCTTATTTCTATTTTAAGCTTTCTAAATATCCTTTTTAATTCCACTTTGATACTTTGGATGTTATACCTACTAAAAAGCATCTGCGTCTTCACTGTACAAATTAAATAATTAGCTAAAATTTTCATATCTGTCGGACTGTCTATAAAATTATTAATCTAAGAACTTTGCAATACACTAAAAGTTACGAGTTACTTACGTAAATATACAGAGAAAAGCTCTACTAGTTTCGAGTCGCAGAGGAACTCTTCTTCATAGGCAGCGTATGTGTTTGCGCAGTCTACTGTAGGCTGCGCGACATCGCCGCGACCTAGGTGTATATTTACAGTTTCTCAGTATATTTAAGTGAGTAACTCATAATTTTTTATTTTATTCACTTTGTTTCACGATAGTTATTATAAAACAACTTTACAATAATTACACAATGAAATATTTTGTATTCCACTTATACTTACATGAAACATGATGACTGCCTTGTTTATCGATTTAGCGCATGTGCACGTCGCAAGGGCAAGGGGTCTCGGTCCGATTCCCGAGTCGGCCAAAAAACTGCTGGGATTTTTTAAATTTCTCAGTAGTAACACGGGGCAGGCAGGGAGGCAGAGGAGCCGGTACCCCTTGCAGTGTTGCAACTCAAGAGTACGAAATGTCACAATACCAATGTCGATTGATCGGAATTGGATTCAAGAGTAAGCCTCCTGGTCCCTTCGGTCGTTTTGTCGTGAAGGAGTAAGACACATACAAACATACAAACTTTCGTATACCTATATCATATTAGTGGGATTACTAGTCATCTAGTATGATTACGAGTTGTGTTAACCACACAGGAAATATATTGCATGTTTATGATATAAAGTTTTCATAAATAAACACATGGAATTAAATTCTGATATTCCGCCATAGTTTATGTATCTTTCACGATAGACTGCTCGTTGGCCGAGTAGTCGCAAGTGCGACTGCTGGGCAAGGGGTCTCGGGTTGTATTCCCGCGTCGGGCTAAGAATTACGGAGAGCACTACTGCGCCGTCTCTATTAAATGTGTAGTCCCTTAGTCGGGTCTACGACACCCACAGGGGGCATAGAGATCGTGACAAATTGTATTCTACTTCGTCGACCACACGGCAATAGTATGTCAATGTTACCACTCAAATCGCCATAATTCTTGCGATAATCGAAGTAACTACGATACGTATTTACCAATATGTATATTTGGCATGAAAATAAACTGAAACCTGGCTCTCTGCCAGCCCCGTTGGACGAGGAAAGGACAAAGAATCGTATCATTCACTCTGTATGAAAATTTAGCTGAATTTAGCATGGACTTTGGATTTGTAATACATTTGTTGATATTTTGAATACTTGGAAGTAGCGTGGAGTCTGGATGTGTGTCCGGTATATGGACATATTGTTGCACACATAAGAGAGCCATGCTTCGTCACGAATGGGCCGGCTCGACTGGAATACCACAGCCGAGCAGAAAACCGACGTGAAACGTTGCTTGCGATGTGTTTCACCAAGTGAATGAGGTTACTGCCATCCCCAGTGTACAATTCTGCTCTAAAAGGCCGATAACGCACATCTAATTCCTTTAGTGTTGTAAATGTTCATGGACCGTTTTATCCGTTTGCTCGATTGCCACCCTACCCCTCCAAAAATTACGAGTAAGCACAGTCTCCGGACGGCGAGCACGGGCGACTCGCCGCCCGACCAGAACCACACACGAGCGGACAGCGCGTCGCGTTCTGCGCGCGCCTCAAAAAGCCATCAGACTACCTCGGATGGCGCCCAATAAGGCTGATGCCGATACGGAGCCCCGCGGAGAATATATAAAGTTACCGGGGTTCCAGCTCAAAGTGCAGGAGTAGGAACGGTGTTATTTTAGTCATTAAGAGTCTGGCACTCCCTTCCGCCTCAATCAGGCGGTAGCCATTCGATGATTTTCCCTGCTTGAAAAAAATCGCTCCAAAAGTTAAACCCATAGACAAAATAACTATCACATCATACATCAACAGCCTTCTACAGCCTACTGATAGACTATAGGCCTCCTCTACATTAGAAATGTTTGCCACAATCTCCACATGTAGCAGGCAGATTGAAGATCACAGTAAAGGATCAGGTGTATGAGAGCGCTGCTGCCCGATTTCAGTTAAATTTGTAGTCCCCTATCTTATTTATTTGATGGACGACGTATGACCACTATCTCGTCTGATGGTAAGCGATGATGCGGTCTACGATGGAGCACATCATCCCATAAGCAACCTATGCACTCGGGCCTTGAAGACACGCAGGTTATACCCTTTAGTAAACACAGACTCTGGCAAAGAATTCCACTCCTTAGCAATACGCAGAAGGAAACTTGATGCGAAGCGCTAAGTCGGTTCTTATAGCACCCGCGGGATGAGTACGGGTGGTGGTAAAATTGATTGACTGAGAACAATACTGTTGTAACGCCCGAATACTGAAAGGTTACTCAATTTTAAGATGGACTTAAATATTGTGCCATCATTTTTATTTTTACAAAGAATTTGTAGATACTGTACTAAATGTTCTGTACTATAGTTATACAGTCAAATATGAACGCGCAAGACTTTTAATGAAAAATTAAATACAGTGTGTACCGTATTTAATTAAATATGCTCTTTTATGGTATGCTCAGCATCTTAACCCTTAAATCTATGTTACCTACATCATCTTAAACTGTCAAACACCAAGCGGTCACTGGTGACCGCAACCTATTGTTCTATAATTGTGTCCATAATGATTTTTTTTTTTTTTGTAAGGACCACTCGTAGTTCAGCACGCTAAGGCTGTTAATGACGGTACTCGACGAGTTAAATACTAGAGAAAGGTTTGTATGTGTGTGTGTGTGTGTGTGTATGTATGTGTCTGTGTCTAGACCTTACAGTGGGCTAGCAACGGAAGTAGTTGGTGACACATTACTTTATCGTTAGCTGATTAGGAGAAATAGTTGCTGACAGATCACACTTGGACGTTATTGACTAGGAGAACCTAATCGGCCTAGTGGGTGGCATGGTGTGATCAGTGTTTATGGTGACTGTTCGTGGTATTGGGTGGTTATACATAACTACTTAATCGCGACTTAAAATTGGGAAGACGACAGGGTATGAAAATTAAACTGTCAAACACCAAGCGGTCACCGGTGACCGCAACCTATTGTTCTGTAATTGTGTCTACAAAACCGGTACTCGACGAGTTAAAAATCGAATTAGTCCGTAAGTTAGGTAATTAAAAATTATTAGGCAGGTATTTTTTTTATTTCGTCGTATAATAAAACAATACTTAGATAAAACGAATCAAAGTTTAGGAGTGGGGGCTAAAACGTCATTTCTACGTATAAAATGTACATAAAAGTGACGTCACACGACTTTTTAAATCAATATATCGTCGAAAGTTTTCGTTACTGTAAGAAAATAAAAAATACGTGTGTAATAATTTAAAATAATCTACCAGACGGACATAAAAATAAAAATTAGTCGTCTACCCTATTGAGTAACCTTTCAGTATTCGGTTGTTAGACATTTCGAATTAGACATACTCCTGAAATATGATCCAATTATGATAACATTTAGTTAATTCTGCGTAACAAAGTCACTGATAGACATACTCATATTACAAGTATTACGATATTATGTTATATGAACATAGACACACGATCTATTTTCGTCTAACTCGTGGGCAACACGAGATTAGATTGAAATATAAATAAAAACATGTGTAGGAACAAAGTTCAGGTTACATATATATTGCAGTATATGAGTACTTACGTGCTACTAGGCAACTATAATGCTTGTAGTCTTGTTGTAAATCCGACTACCGACCGCACAAGGAAGCGATTCCCAGGTAAGGGCATACTGAATTTGCGTTTTTCGAAAAAAATCTTAGTAATAATACGGAATCTGGTCGGAATCAATTTTTTTTATGGCATAAGCCGGTAAACGGGCAGACGGGTCACCTGATGGTAAGCAATCGGCGTAGCCCATGGACATCTGGAACACCAGTGCGTTACCGGCCTTTTGGGGATTAGGAAGTAATTTAAACATTCAGGACTCCTCAATATTTTTTTTTATATTAGATAGGTTAACGTTTGGCCGCCATCTCGACTGGTGGTGCCGACGATGGAGCACGTCGTCTCATGAGCAACCTGTTTATTCGGGACTTGAAGACACCCAAGTTATATTTACTTTCATGGAATACTTTGCACGAGTCTTTCCCGTAGGGTATAACCTGGGTGTCCTTAAGTCCCGAGTGAATAGGTTGCTTATGACCAGGGCGTGCTTCGTCATAGGCTGCATCATCACTTACTATCAAGCGAGATAGCGGACAGATTTCATATAAAAAAAATACCGACCGAATTGAGATCCTCCCTCCTCTTTGAGAATTTTATAAAAAAAACTTAACCGTCCAACAATGGTCATGATATACCATCTACCTAACCCTATTCTAAAATGAGACTTACAGCGACACTATACTATTAATTTAGACGATAAACATGCAAACTATGCAAAACCTCCCATTTGGCCCTAACAATAGACAAGCAGTCACGATTATCTGACAGCACAATAACTGCATCAAGTCTTTTAATAACATGACTGCGTGCAGAGATGAATTGACTTAAGGTCCTATGTCCCCTAATTGTCGCGGAGAACCTAACGGGTAACCGGGGCTCCGGCTCGACGTGCAGGAGAAGGAACGGGGTGGTTTTTAGTCAGTAAGAGTCTGACACTCCCTCCCACCTTACCCAGGCGGGAGCAGTCATTCGATGATTTTCCCCCCTTAAAAAAAATGGGGCAATAGGAATCATACAGCTCTTCCATCTTGATCGATCTTGACCTTTCTACTTCACTTTGCTCCACGTCATGTCAATGCTCGCCGCTTTTGCCATTCGCCCCCACAATACGCTTCCTTTCCCCTGGGGATTCCACTTCAAGCCTTGGCTAGGCTAATCCAACCTCATTTGCGGCGTTTGATTCGACAGTCGATGGGGCTTTCGCGGCATTTCTCCAACAAGTCCAAGTTAGAGATGGTGTCGTGCAAGTAAATACCGAGATGCGAAGCAAGCATCGGTAGACGAACACCAGGATTTGGTGATGTCTTTTGTAACCTCATAAGCGCCTCCCATTTCTTTTGCGGTCATCACTATGAACAGTTCAGCCAACGGCCACAAGAAGGCGCTTCTCGCGGCGCTCCTTTGAAACCTGGCGCCCTAGGCATTTGCTTAGTTTCCTTTAGACATAATACGGCTCTGACTGTATGCATATTTCTGTAATAGGATATGCAGAGGTGTATTATTGTCTTTATTATTAGGTATATAGTAGTTTTAGAGTGCAAATTCAAACAATTTCCTCTTTATAATTCAACGTGTTTCTGCTAGCGGCTTCGCTTGTGTTCTAGTGATAAAAATTTGACCATACGGCCGAAACTGCCAGGTCGTAAGCTAGAACCCATAACCAAGCTACCTCCACTTCTATCGATCTTGTTTTTGAGGGTGATAAACCTTCCGTTTTCTTTTCTCGCCTTGGGTGAGGCGGGAGGGACTGTCAGACTCTTACTGGCTAAAAACTAACTCGTTCCTATTCTTCCTTCGCGCACCCAGCTCTGGTAACCCGATTTCCGATCTAGATGTTAAATCTAGAATTCCACATTAGAATAAGCGTTATACTCATCATTTTAAATCATCAGAAAAACCATAATCAACACTTGTTTATTTGCTAAACGATCTTCGTACAAAAGTAATTTATTAGACACTTGCGGCCAAGCGTTTCAATGAATCAATTTATTTCCATTGTCAATATTGTTTACAGCGCTGTGCTTAAATCATGAAGTGATACCGTGATTTGATGTGAAATGTGAAATGGTATACAAATATGTAAGCAAGTGTCCATAAACCTTATAATTATTATACTTTAGATAGAATACCACCTGGGGCTGAGGACGACCTTGCGGTTTACTGCGGTTTAGATTCGAAGCAAAAGTAGGAAGATGTCAGTTAGAGTCTCACACTCTCGCCTCAGGGGGAAGTCATTAGATGATTTTTCCCCCTCAAAAAAAAAACGATAAAGATCTTCCGAGCAGCAACATCTTTTACTAAATCTAAAGTTTAACTTTAACAGCAAAGGGTTTATTTATACCAGAAGAAAGATTTTTAACTCGTTGAGTACCGTCATTATAGACACAAATAAAGAACAATCGGTGTGCGGACAACGGTGTCCTCGCGGTGTTTGACAGTTTAAAATTCATCTACCAAAAATAAACGATTTTGACTTTGATTATCATTCATGACATTCTTCAATACAACTATCATTGACTTGACCGGTTAATATAAGCAGGTACACAGCTCCACATCAAGCTATAATAAACCAGTATAAGCTGACCTCGGATGTGCTGAAAGATCATATAAAACGAGACCACGATATATTGGTTGTTTATAGCTCAATGTGTGTACAATGTATCACATAAACAAATGCTCAGATTCAAGGTTGGTCAATTAATTGTTTTCTAGGGCTGTCACTAATTGTTTTGTGTCTTATTGATTGTAAGTAGGTAGTTATAGTAGAAATACTTCCTTTAACCTCCCAGGAGTATGAAGAATTTGTACCAAGTTTTGTTAACCCGTTGATATCCATCCCCTAAATTTGGTCATGCAAAAGTATTCTCTAAACATTAGAAATAAGGTCTATAATGTAATGTAATATTAGTGGAAAGCGGTCACCGGTGACCGCTTGGTGATTTATGGGAATCCATCGAGTAGTTTCTATTTCTGGAAAATATAGACAGACAGACAAAAAATTTACTGATTGCATTTTTGACATTAGTATTGATCATTAATCACTACCTGATAGATCTTTTGGAAATATACAAGGTGTAGTTTTGAAACCGTGGCATTTCTCGGGGGCATGTCACAGAAGTCATAAAGGTTCAATGTAAGAGAAAGTTTCGGGCCAATAGTTAAAAATACGGCTATAATAAATCGTTTAAGTTCGACAGTATTTCAGAATAAGTGACAGCAATGTTTCTTATTGGAGTTTTATGGAATTAGGAATAATATCAATTACGTGTTTGAGTTTGTGTGTGTTGAGCCGCGTAATAAAGATAGTTACAAGACGGCGAGCGACGTGTAGTTCGCACTTACGGATTTCCGTAATTTACAAAAAAAATAAAAAATATTTACCTACAATTATTTTTATTAATTTGGACTCAGAATCGATAGCCGAGTTACCTCCTAGAAAATGAGGCTTTAAAACAAAACCTTGTTTGTATTTCATGTACAGAATTGACCTCTACAAATTCACTATAAGTATAGATAGATTTTATTTATTATTTACCGTTAGGGTCTATTGTTATACACAAGTACAAAATTTTATCTTTGGTTTTCAACTTCTATATCTCAGAAAACACACGGAAAGCAGTTGGTCTAACGCTGATCCCTCTCGAGTCAGACGACCTCAGATCTCTTCACATCATGAGTGTGAGGGAACAGAGACTGAGTGTACGCACATACTTGTGAACTGAAATATCTCCTGCGCAGTCCAATTGAAACTGACCGCACCAAAACAAACATATTTTGCAAACAAAAATAGCTCTAATGGGTAAACAAATATAAGGTCGAAAACGCAATAGTAATACGATATCGTTCGTCCGGCAAAATATCCGTTTCCTATTTTGTAATGGAGTTTGATTGTTTGTTTTTGTTTAGGTAATATTTCTGAACTCTGATTCATAGAAAGGTTGAGTTCTGCTCATGGTGTGGCTTTTGTATTGGAGTAAAATAACATATTTATGACTATGTTAATTTAAGCAATGAAGTATTTTCTTTTTCTTATTTTTAAAAAACGTTGCCCTGCACTAGGATTTACACCTGTGCCTTGGGTGTGTTTACAAACATACAAGTACACATACACATGACACCCAGACACGGAACAACGATTTGTGGATCACACAAAGAGTTGCTCCGTGCGGAAATCGAACTCGCTACACGTTCAGCCGCTAGCAGCCGGTTGCTCAGCCACCGCACCAACCGTCCAACTATAAAGTCAAAGTAAAAAAGTCAAAGTCAAAATTATTTATTCCAATTAGGCCAGAATGGCACTTTTGAACGTCAACAAAAAGAAAAATTATTAAAAGTGAAGCTATTTGCTCATTCCAAGGTGTAGATTCCTATGGAGAAGAACGAGCAAGAAACTCTATAGGTTACTCTTTTACAACCAGGTTCACAATACAATTTACTAGTTACATAGTTTTGTTTTGCTTTATAGTTTTGTTTAATTGTTGACACACCAAAAGTAATTAAATTAGTAAACTCTCGGGGCTCCGACCCGAAGCAGGACCAGGTACGGCACCCCGTAAAACAGTACAGACTCTTATTACCAAAATACCACCATATTTAGTCACTCTAGTCGTAGTCTGTCACTTCATCTCGCCTCACCCAAGAATGAAAGAGATATTGGATAATTTATACCTTTGAAAAAAAAAACGTATCGAAATCCAAGACCTGTTACTCGTCAGTCGTACTCTTGCAGACCACTCGACTAATAACGCAAGCCAATTAACTCGTCTTGTGTCTAAACATGGATCCACGCGAGACACATTGTATTTTCTATTGTCTCATAGTCATATCGGTGCATTCAAGCGGTTAAAAAATACATACATACATAACATCACGCCTTTTATCCCCGAAAGGGTAGGCAGAGGTGCACATTACGGCACTTAATGCCACTGTAATGTAACACCCACTTTTCACTATTTATGTTATGAGTCCCATGTAATAGGGGGTGAGCCTATTACCATATACCGGGCACAGTTCCGGACTCCGTGCTACCACTGAGAAAAACCCAGTAATAATTTGCCCGAAATCGAACCCGAGACCCCTTGCCCGGCAGACGCACTTGCGACCACTCGGCCAATGAGGCAGTTGGTTAAAAAGTGTCATAAATAATTTTCACTAGTAACACAACCCTGACTTAATTACCATTAACTTCATCAATAAACGTGTAAAGGAAGTAACTGTGTGTTTACATTAACTATACATGTAGGTAACCAATTACAGCCTTGACCCTAGCTAACACACAAACAAACATACGTGCATTGAGACACGTGAACTTGATTTATTTGTTTACTTATATATTTGGGGGACATTGATTCGTTAACTGACTTCGAAAAGGCTCAATCTGATATAAAGTTCGATTGTCTTTACCCTAAACCGACGAGCATGCATGAAAAGACTGATGACTATGATGAAAGCGAAAGACGTGTGTAAGAATCGTAGCAATTGAGATGATGACAGGGTTTGAAAATTAAAATTATAATTAGTCCGTAAGTTAGGTAATGAAAAAATATTACACACGTATTTTTTTATTTTGTCGTATAATAAAACAATACTTACCTCTAGATAAAACTAATTAAAGTTTAGGAGTGCGGGCTTAAACGTCATTTCTACGTATAAAATGTACATAGAAGTGACGTCACGCGACATTTCAAATCAATATATCGTCGAAAATATTCGTTTGTGTAAGAAAATAAAAAATACTTGTCTAATGATTCAAAATAATCTACGAGACACACATTAAATAAAAAATTAGGCATCTACTCTATTGGCATTCCATTGTCTCTGCCTACCCCCATGCGAGACAGGCGAGATGCTATGTAATTACTATGTATGTTTTTATATCTTTAATTTTTATGTGTCCATTTCATACTACATTTTTTCAAGTGACTACTCCGTGCTTGCCAATCGGCAAGCACGGAGTAGATTTGGGTCGGGAAAAGTTCATATTACTCAGATTATTGCGATCTAAAGAAAATTCCTCAGTTGTAGCACGAAATCTACGTCTTATTTTTGGAAATAGGATCGGCAGCCGCGCGCACCTCAAAGCGCCATCAGACCACCGCAGATAGGCCCAGTAGCCTGATGCGGAGTCGCGAAGGACCAAACGGGTTGCCGGGGCTCCGGCTCGAATAGCAGAAGTAGGAACGGGGTGGTGTTTCGCCTCGCCCAAGGCGGGAGAAGTCATTAGATGATTTACACCCTCAAAATAAAAAAGAAACGGTCGGCTCCAATTACACAGAACTTAATATGACTTACAGATTTACCATATAATTGGTGGAATGGGTCTATAATAAATTAGGTCACCTGTTCACGTTACGGGTGCTATAACTACATCTATAGCATCCTTATAGGATAAGCCATTACTAATCTTAGATTAAAACAGTGAACAGAATATTTATGGCTAGAACTCCGTGCCAAAACTACGAAGCTTAATTGGACGTAATCGTTTAATTGATGGTAATCATGTAATCGGAGAGGTAGACACGGCTTCGCATCAAGTTATATAATTCCAGTTTATTATAGTCCTGTTTATTATAATCTTTCTTCATATTTGACGCTCAGGTTATACTGGTTTTGGATCGCTTGATGTGCAACTGTCTTTGTGGAGATAATTATACCTATGTTACGTAGTACATAATCGTGGTATGATAATGACAATGATAAGTCAAGGTCATATTTGTAAACAAATTTTTGACGGATATATATTTATTTAACTTCTGTTTTAATTCACGCACTGACTGCACGGTTGGTGCTGTGGCTGGGCAACCGGCTGCCGTGCAACGTGTCGCGGGTTCGATTTCCGCACGGGACAACACTTTGTGTGATCCACAAATTGTTGTTTCGGGTCTGGGTGTCATTGTGTATGTGAACTTGTATGTTTGTAAACGCACCCACGACACAGGAGAAAATCCTAGTGTGGGGCAACGTTTGTCAAAAAAAAAAAATTGTCACGTCGCTCTAAGGTAAACCTGAACCTTTTAAGCTGCTACTTACCCGTAAAGCGTGAAGATTGCAAATTCAAAGGAATTATTTCACTGAATCCTATAGTAGATATTTTTGAAACGTCAGAATTGAGTTGACCGTCTGTCAGTGAAGCTAGTTTCAGCAGAGGACATCTTTCGTCTAATAAAGACTATGAAAAAAGTCCCTCCTTCAACAATTTATCTCCCATCATCCACTAAACCACCTTCTCTTCATTCCAGGTGACTGAACTCTTCACACAAATGCGGGAGCCGTCTCCAGGCACAGCCAGCCCTCGAGGCTCCAGCACTTCCCTCTCCAATGGCGCAGTCACCAAGAACATCGGCTTCCAACAGCAGAACAGCTCTGAACATCTTCCATGGAGCAGTCCTGCTATTTCTTTGCCTGGAAACTGTAACTCCAACTTGTGAGTATCGGAATCTGAGTCCCAAGCACGAATAACTGTCGCGGAGAACCTAACGGGTAACCGGGGCTCCGGCTCGACGTGCAGGAGAAGGAACGGGGTGGTTTTTAGTCAGTAAGAGTCTGACACTCCCTTCCGCCTCACCCAGGCGGCAGCAGTCATTCGATGATTTTACCCCGTTAAAGAAAAGCACGAATAACTATTGAGTTCATAACGTAAAGTATCGAGTGCGTGCGGCACTCTGATTGATTGGTTCATCGGATCCGGTGCACTGAGCCTCATACGTCAAAACCAAAGTCCGTCAGAGTAGAATACAGTGTATATGCATGTCTTTCCATAGATGACGTAAAGCTGACGAAGGGATTTCACAATAATTGTAAACCTGCATCTTTCACACTGCGAAATAACCTGTGCCTTTAGCTAAACGCCACTTTAGCGCTTGTCTACAGAAAGAAAATTTACGTCAAACCCATATAATTTGGTTTTCTATTCTACAAGTAGACAAGAGCTAAATGGCATTTGGATACAGCTGCAGCAAAGCATGGAGACTGTAACAAATTCTTAATATACGTGTAGAAGTGGTCCAGCAGTGGACTGTCATTGAATTGTCACGGGTTTTAGATGTTAAAGTTATTAATTTGTCGGAGAGTGGCCTCTGCTGACTAATGGCCTCTTTTCGCTTCAAATTTTATGAACGGCGCAAAATAATACATCTATCACATGATGAACTGTCTGTAAAACGGTTATTTGCACGTTGGTTCATCATTCCATAAATTTCCCATACCTAAACTACATGTTATTGTCATTTTTTTTACAGGACGAGTGAAAACCAAAATCCAATGGGTCGTACGCTCAGCAATGCGTCAGCGCTCACCTCGCTCTGTGCTGACCTGTCGGCTTCCGACTCACACTTCTTTGAGGTAATACATTAATTTATAACATTACATGGAATAATAGCATCATGCCAATTATTCCCAAAAAGGAAGCCTTTACACAGTTCGCTGATGGTACTAATACCGAATGTTAAAAAGAAAATCCCGAGAATATTTTAAACAATCCAGTTGCAGAGATGGAAGTTAAAATCTCATATTCTAACGTGTGAGCTCTATACTACCACGAACCTAGTGTTGATTCACAGTACGGTAACTGTATGTAGTAGCCGGCAATGCACCTGTGAGTCCTCTGGTGTTGCGGGTGTCCATAGACGACATAATCCATCAGGTGATTGCCTCCTATTCCATAAAAAAATGTAACACGAGAATTCAATTTATTTATACCACGACGGTGGCAAAAAGCTCACATCCCACCTGATGGTAAGCGATTACCGTGGCGTATGTACGCTTGCAACACTTGGGGCATTACATGCGTCTTGCCGACCCTTAAGAAACCTATTCAGTCCCCTCTTAAAGAACTCCATGTTGTAGCCCACTGGGAAAACCACGGCAGGGAGTTCATTCCACAATCGGAGGGTCCGTGGGAGGAAATTCCTCTGAAACCGAACTGTACGGGACCATTTAGGCTCCAATGTGTGAGCGTGAACTCCCTGTCAATCTTGCTACTACACATACACGTTTAAATATCAATGTTATCTTCATTTCTCATCTAATATTTCAGGTTGCATACATCGGCAAGGTGAGAATATCGCAGCGAAAGGTCCCAGAGTCCTTAATCGACGATGCACTAATTAAATTCGCTCAGCATGAAGCTGAAAAGGCGCTGAAACAGCGTCGACACAGCTTACTATCTTCTACTGGGGTAAGTTATAATTGTTTTTCTAGTAGTATTTATTGGTCAAACGGACCATGAAATATAAAAAATCTGTATTACAGAAAACTACCTGTAGAATAATTTGGCCAAACCTCAGATTCCATTGGCTCCAATTTCTACTGAATAATTCTTTTTTTATTCCTTAAAAATTACTTATCCGAGAAAAAATCGTAAAACGACCACATTTTTTCATTAAAACCTTAATAGATACCTAATATTATTAAGCTGTTTACATTTTTTTTTGTGAATAATACTATACCTGTGACCATTACCTAAGATATATTTTGTTATGGGTTTGTGGCACCGACTTCTAACCTATCAGTGGGTGTGTAAGCTATATGTAACTGAACTACTTCAGTGTAACAACGATGACAAAGTCTGAAAATATACATAAATCCAAATTATCAAAACCATTTCTCTTACAGACCTCAATATACAGCAGCAATGATTCAAAAGAAAACCTAGAACAAGATGATAACTCACCACCAAAGGATATATTTAAGAACCATAGGAAAATTTTAATACCAAGTACAACCCCTTTGGAGCCTGACAAAGCTTGGGCGAGCGCCGAAACGTTGAACGCTAAACAAGACCCAAAGAAAATCGACGAAGAATTCGACATGTTTACTAAAGAACGCATTGAAAATAATACAAGAAAACCCGCTCCGTTAGAACTAATGTTAAACGTACCGAAAAATAATTTAGACACCGTAAAAGAAGAAGACAAATCGGATATATTTTCCGTAATATCCGAAACAGCATCTTCTATAACGCAATTTTGCGAAAAGTCCAAATTGGAAGACTCAAAAATGGACGCGAAAAGTCCAGATTCGGTTGCAGTGAAACCAGATTTTAGTCAGAAGGGTAGAGACGATAGTCCAGCTCCTATGAATTTTCAAGAGATAAGTAGGAAGCCGGTTACAATTGAAAGAAAGACTTTGAATGAGAACAAGCCGTTTTTGAGAGATCGATCAGCTTCCATAGGGACGATAAATCAGAAGACGCCTATAACGCAGTTGATTGGTGAACAGAATAGGACTATGCTGTTTCAGGTACGATTTTCTTTATATTTTATGTCAGTTCGTCGTGGCGGCTTAGAGGTTTAAGACGTTAATACTTCTCATGCATAAGGGGGCGGGTCCTACCAACGGTAAATACCAATCAGACATTTTCGAGTTACATGTACCTTCTAAGATTATTTAGATATCACTGACAAATGGTGAAGGAAAACATCGTGAGGAAACTTGGGCTTATAATTTCAAATTATAAGTTTGAAATCGCTAACTCGCATTGACTAAGCGTGGCGATTAATGGTCAAACCTTCTCCATGTGAGAAGACTCCTTTGGTCAGCAGTGGCTACTTATAGATTGTTTATGTACGTGAAAGTGTTAGTTTTTATTTTCATAATAAGATTCTTTATGTTTACATTACTCACAAGCAACATCAGAGAAGTTACAATTGCTTTATAATCAAGTCTTTTAAGAATATATGGTCCCTTGTAATGTTGAAGGGTAAGCCATACCCTGTAACCATACACCGGACACAATTCCAGACTCTCTAATAACATAACATCACGCCTTTTTATCCCCGAAGGGGTAGGCAGAGGTGCACATTACGGCACTTAATGCCACTGTACAATGTAAGACCCACTTTTCACTATTTTATGTTACGAGTCCCATGTGCCTATTACCTGAGCCTATTGCCATATACCGGGCACATTTCCAGACTCCGTGCTACTACTGATATTCTCTCTAATATTATTAAAAGAAACCTTATAATACTTCATTCCCAGACACAGGAATCAAACCCCAAACCCTTCACCTAGTTACCAAACCTTAACTTATATTGTTTTTCCAGGTCGGCAGATCAGAACTCCGCCTAATAAGTCCGGATCGAAAACAAATATTGTTGCATAGAGCGTTCAAAGATGTCGCCTCGTGCGTTTTAGGGCGACTGAACAAGGAACATTTTGGTTTCGTTTGTAGAGAAACAAATGACACATATGCTTGCTATGTTTTTAAATGTGAGAGCGATTCTGTGGCGTTGGAGTTGATAAATGGTACGTGTATATGGCTTTTTGGTGTTTGAAAATTATGGTTTAGTGATGGAGAATTCGGTACTTGCCAACTAGTCAAATTCTATACTTTTTTCGAACTGTAAAAAACGACAGTTTTCTATGTTTTTTTTTAGTACGAGATTATGTATTGTGACGTCACGTTTTTTTTGCGTCAAACAGCATAGTACTTATTTCGTGAATATTTGCTGGCAAAAATCTAAAATGAAGTTGGTCATAAAATCAATTAATGAAAGTGTGATTATTGTTTTATATTTTATTGTATTGAACAGTCGAAATAATTAATACCTTGTTATCGCATTGGGTCCTAAACCTGTAATGTTAACTTGTGTGTGTAATAAATAAATTTATTTTTAATTAAGGAAAGTACCCAATAAAGTAACCTTTGGTGACGATGAATCTGGCTTCGATCAACTTTCCGTAATTTTAATATGAAAATAATCAAACATGTCTTATAAGATTAACATCTTTCAGCGATAAAACAAGCGTTCGTTGCCCACGCCGACCTTTTGAAGAAGACGCGAGAGAAGTCGCCGAACATGACTTGTGAACATTGTCCCATGTTGTGGTACCATCGCCTGTGTCATGATATCGAGGGTAAGCAAAGTTTATGTTTTTATTTTTATGGATTATGAGGCTACCGGGCAGAAGGATCACCTGTACCACGGTACGCGATCAGCGCCGCCCATGGACACCCGCAACACCAGAGGAGTCACAGGTGCGTTGTCGGCCCTTTAAAAAGGAGTACGTTTATTTTAAGACAAACCTCTGTCGGCAGCCTCGTTTTTTTTTATAGATTAAGCTGGCAAACGAGCAGAGGGATCACCTGATGGTAAGCAATCGGCGTCGCCCGTGGACACCTGGAACACCAGAGGTGTTATAAGTGCGTTACCAGTGCGGGAACCAAGACAGTTATTCACGTCCCCGGGACGCGCCGGAGAAGTACGTCACGAAAACACCGGAACACTGAAGAGTGTTCCGGTGTTTTCGTGGCTGTATCTACTGTAGATCCTGGTGCACAGGACTTGCAGCTGTTTTGAGAGGTTGTGGCGGACTTGTCTCATTAAAAAAAGTGCGTTTCCAGACGACGAGATTAGGAATTCGAGGATTATTGGCGAATCGGGGATTAGGGAGATTTGGGGGGAACATAACGCAAGCGGTTCAAATGGTTTCTGCTCAAATTGGAGTAACACTCTAGTTGAATTCCAGAATTCCATTCATATAGAATCATTGTACTTATCATGATATTTTCAAACATTTGTAATGACCTGGGTTCAAGTAACTGGGTAATGAAAGATTAAACAGCGGCAATAGGTAGGTACATAAAAATTTATTCAACACTGACAAATACTAAACTAAATTAAATCACTGGAAATCACTAAAAAAATAACGGAAAGACATAAAACCTAAATAAAACAGTAAAATCAGAATACAGAAATAAACAGGATATAACAAAAGTTTTCTAAGGCTTGGGTTCGAACCCGAGTTCAACCGTGTCGACGTATACGATGCTACACCCCGAGACCAACCGGTTACTTGAGAACAGCGGTGAATATGTTGATCTGTAAGCGTCGAGATCAACTGGCGTAACGGAAGCTGAATGACAGTTCTAAATGTTTCTCCCAAATAATTAAGGGCGTATCCGCAAGCTGAGGACAATGTAAAAACAATCAGCCTTGCAAAATATTGCCGATGATCCAGTGTACACTTCCGTAAAGTAAACGCAAACACTTACCCCGTTACTGCAACCACACTCACTTGTCACTGGCAATAATACTTATATATTTACTATTCATTACACATTTCTGAGCAATTATGGCTTTGAATTACAGCAATTATGTAAATTAAATGAGGAGCCCGTTAGCTGTCTCCTTTCTTTATATAATCCTCATCTGTCAGATTTATTTTTTTTATTTTCTTTTACTGCCACCCTCACTTTACCATGATAAATACATGATTTATATTAATGTGGCTAGTCTTGTAACGCCATCTATTAATGCACTTAAGAACCAAATATCGATCATTACACATTAATCTTCTTGAATATCACGTCCAGGTATGAACGACAAGAAGACGCACGCCTTCATCCTCCGGCGCATCGAACAGCTGCCTGAAGATGAACAGGATCTCATCATCACCAAGTACCAGGGTGGCACTAACCATATGTATGAGGTTAGTAAGTCATTGTCATCATTAAAACCTGTATTACGGTATAGATAGATACTCAAACACTTAATCAGTAATACTTTATCCGACCCGGTAAGCGAACCCGCGGCAGTCAGCAAAATTGTTTTTGGAGAAATATTGTCTAACTATCTACAAAGAAACTTGAAATGGACATCGGAGTTCACAGGGTTCGGGTTTACCCGTGCTACTATCCGTGCCGTACTATCTGCCAAATGTGAAATCCCTTATTCGGGTATACGGCACCCACGTGAAGAATAACGGTGCTCAAAATATGAATTGTACACAAAATAGTTCTAAATTTTTATTTACATCTGCCATATATGTATTCTCTTAGTCGGGTATACAACACCCACGAGAAGAGAAGAGGTGCTTAAAAATACTATGCCATCACCAGACTAAAATTAAGAATAATAAGAAATAATTTATTCATAAACCAGTTATAATTGTAAAATTTGAGCTGTGAAGTTAATACCAGATTTCTCTTCATACATGTATATTTATTTATATAGTTTCATCTCATGCGAGCATTTAATTGGGATAAAAATGCTATCACCTAAGCCAAGGTAACCATACCCTGCCTGTATATCAACAAAATCCATCAAAATCCGTTCTGAGCCCTTATTACGAGTTTAATTTACGTTTAAAGTATTCGAATCGAGTACGCATTCGGCGCTGTGATTGGCCGGCGCCAATGAACCAACCAATCAGAGGCCTTAGTACGAGTTTGTTTTACGTTTAAAGTAATCGTAACGAGTTCGCGTTCGGCGCTCCGATTGGTTGCTTCATTGGCGCCGGCCAATCAGAGTGCCGAACGCGAACTCGTTACGAATACTTTAAACGTAAAACAAACTCGTACTAAGGGCTCTGAGGCCTTAGTATGAGTTTCATGATTGGCCGGCGCCAATGAAGCAACCAATCGGAGCGCCGAACGCGAACTCGTTACGATTACTTTAAACGTAAAACAAACTCGTACTAAGGCCTCTGAGCGCCGAACGCGTACTCGTTACGAATACTTTAAACGTAAATGAAACTCGAACTAAGTCCTCAGTAGTGTCAGCGTGATTGACGGACGAAACA
This sequence comes from Spodoptera picta, assembly GCA_038387885.1. Lineage (NCBI taxonomy): Eukaryota > Metazoa > Arthropoda > Insecta > Lepidoptera > Noctuidae > Spodoptera > Spodoptera picta. Next base: position 1,413,095 of record JAZHFQ010000221.1, on the reverse strand, counting down.
TCCAAATAAAGAAACTTTCACATTAATAATATTAATGTGATTCAAGCAGTGTAAATGTAATATATCATTACGCCGTCTTGTTACAGACGGCTGAGCACAACGCATTCCTAATGATGTTGCTCCGCGCACACTGCGAGGCGAAGCAGACGAGGCATGTTCACGACACTGCTGAAAATAGGTAAGCAGACATCTCGGTGAAGATGTTATTTGATCGTTTCTGGTTTTTCAGTTAATGGGGCCGTTCAAATATTACCTAAGCAGATTTTTAACAATTACTTAGCGGAACTAACAAACTCACTTTCCGATTTATAATATTAGTAAGGATTATTTTCAGCCATGATCGTCCCACTGGAGGGCAAAGGCCTCCCTACCCTTCTTCCACTCCTATTATTGAATCCAGACCTCTAACTTTACGTCTGCAAAAATTCAAAGCAATCGGTTTAGTAGTTACGGCGTGAAAGCAGAACAAACAAACTCTCTTTCCGATTTATAATATTAGTAAGGATAATTATTAATAGAATAAAATTATTAATAACATAATTTCATGATGTAGAACTATTTCTTTCTTTCATAACTTCCAGATCAGAGTTCCTGAACCAGTACTTAGGTGGCAGCACTATCTTCTCCAAAGCCAGGCGGTCTATTTCAAGCAGTTTTGATCTTCTCAAACGGAAGGCCAGCAGAGATGATGGAACTCCACCTGTTATGAAGAAGGTAAAAATGAAAATTACATCTAATTTATTTTATACTAGCTTTTACCCGCGGCTTCGCTCGCGTCACAAAAGGATAAAAAGCCAATGTGACAATACTTTTGTTTTCCCGCGGGAATATCAATTTTTTCCGGGATAAAAAGTACCCTATTATTTAATCCGGACTTCTAACTATACACCTTCAAAAATTCAAAGCAATCGGTTTAGTAGTTATGGCGTGAAAGCGGAACAAACTAATAAACAAACTCACTTTCCGATTTAGAGGTATAATATTAGTAAGGATTATTTTCAGCCATGATTGTCCCACTGCAGGGCAAAGGCGTCCTTACCCTTCTTCCACTCCTCTCTATGTAAAGCTTCTTGCGGCCAATCCTTGTCATAGATGTCCCAGTTCATTCCGCCATCTTCTTCTGGGCCGATATATGTAATTGATATCTAATTCCAAATAAAAAATAACACAACATCACGCCTTTCATCCCCGAAGGGGTAGGTGCACATTACAGCACTTAATGTCACTGTACAATATAACACTCACTTTACACTTTTGTGTTATGAGTCCCATGTAATAGGAGGTGAGCCTATTGCCATTTTCAGATTCCTGCTACTACAGAGATTTGTTAAACCCAGTAATACCCTTGCATTTTTCATAAGCCGACGGCATACGGAACACCTAATGGTAAGCAATCGACGCCGCCCTTGGACACCTGGAATACTAGAGGAGTTACAAGTGCAATTACGAGCGTTTAAGGATTTAGGGATTGTTGATTTGGGAATATAGGAGATTGGAGAGGGACACACGTTGTTTCACGCCTGTTTTCGGGGATTAGGAATTTGAGTATTGTTGGTATTGGGGAGATTGGGAAGGAGGTAATCAGGCATCCGGTAACCTCGCTCACATTACGAAACACAACGCAAGCGTTGCTTCACGTCGGTTTTCTGCTCGGCCGTGGTATCACTCCGGTCGAGCCGGCCCATTCGTGACGAAGCATGGCTCTCCCACGTAAGTATTTATTTATATATTTGATGGGCCGACGTTTGACCACTATCTCGCCTGGTGATAAGCAATGATGCGACCTACGATGGAGCACGTCGTCCCATAAGCAACCTATTCACTCGGGCCTTGAAGACACCCTTCACGAAATATTGTCTCTGGCAAAGAATTCCACTACTTAGCAGTACGCACAAGAAAGTTTGCTAAATGGAATGTAATTAAAACTATTTTTTCAATTTCTAGGAGACTTCACCGCTTCCCACTCCAGTGCCAATAGTATTGGACTCAGCATCAGAAACCAACCAGGACCTGTTGTCTCCAGAAGTGGTTAGAAGCAAGAGTTTGTCTCCAGCAGTTATAGATGGTAAGCTGAAATTCTTATAGTTTCTGTTTCTCTTTGGGGTTTGCCTGACTGCAAAAGCAGCTGAAATTAATCAACGATCTTTATACCTACAAATCTTAAAAAAAAAACGAAATTAATAACCATATATTTGGAGCAAAGTATTAGTATTAATGGGTTTTAAAAACAATCTCAGTAGTAACACGGAGTCTGGAATTATGCCCGGTATATGGCAATAGATTCACTCCCTATTACATGGGACTCATAACATAAATAGTGAAAAGTGGGTGTTACATTGTACAGTGGCATTAAGTGCCGTAATGTGCACCTCTGCTTATCCCTTCGGGGATAAAATGAGAAATGTTATGATGATGATGGCTACTTATAGGCTGTTGATGCATGTATATTGAATCGTGTGATGACGACAGAGACGAATACTTTTTCCATATCGTTGAAGACATTACATTTGACAGAGACCAGGCAGGAGCGTCTCTGATAAATCATTTAAATTACAACCATGATAGCCTGTTGGGGATGGGTCTCATCAATAAATTAGTGGACTGTATTTAAAAAGTGGTATATTAAAAGAATTGTAACGGTAAGCTTGTGTCCGAGCGATCCCAAAGATAACAAGATGGTGGCCATGCGCCGCGCGCGCCCTCCTCCCCGCGCGCCGCGTCTCTTCCGGGAGCGTCCGGCTGTGCTCACGCGCAGACATGCCCTTCGGGGACAAAAGGCGTGATGTTATATTTTTCCATTTCCAGAAGTGGCGCCATCTCCCCGATCCAACATGACTCCCACTCCGGAGGAGAGCGAGGAGACTGCAGGAGATGCCACGCCTGTCAACTCTCCTATGATGGACATGTGAGTAACATCATACACTTCAAACGTTCACCTCATCTCCAATGTTCAAATCGTCAAATTCATTCAAAAGACTTGCAACGAACTTGTAACTCCTCTGGTGTTGTGGGTGCAAAGCGTTTTATTGTTATATACCTCTACAATAAAAAATACCAGATACTAGCCCTTGAGATATTTTATGGGATGGTATGGTAAGCGAGCAGATGGTGACCTGATGGTAAGCAATCGGCTCCTAGTTGATAAATGGGTGATTATACCTCTATACGCCAAGTAAGTATTAGAAAGAAAAAAAAAGAAATTGAATCGTAAGTGCTAATTGTAACTTGACAGCACGGTTAGCGCTGTGGCTGGGCAATCAGTTGCCGTGCAACGTGTCGCGGGTTCGATTCCCGCACTGTTTGTGTGATCTGTGCATTACTCACGTAACTGTTTCGCAAAAAACTCGAACAGTTTCAAGTACCAGACCAGTAGCAGCGCGATAGTCGCCGCGTCGTGGGTCGCGGAATGCTATATAATTATGAGCCTCTAGTTTGGCTTGAAACTAGTCGAGTTTCTCGTCAAATAGTTACGTGAGTAAACCGGAAACGCGTTTAAAGTAAAACAAACTGTATTTACTTGAGTATGTCTTACGAAAGATTTAATAAAAACATGAATAATAATTAATATTTCGCTAACTTTGCAGTTTTCTCAAAGTAAGTGACAATCGTCCAGCTCAAGTGGAAGCAGGCAGTGAGAATGAAGCTACTTGGAGACAAGCCATCTATGAGAAGATAGTACAACCAGAGGTGCAGGTTGAAGGTACATAATATGATCTTTACAAACAATTATAACTTCACGTCGTCTTTCACATGTCGCGGCCAACTTAACAGGTTACCGGGGCTCCGGCTCGACGTACAGGAGAAGTACGGGGTGGTTTTTAGTCAGTAAGAGGACACTCCCTTCCGCCTCACCCAGGCGGGAGCAGTCATTCGATGATTTTCGATTTTAGTCGAGTAATACTATTGTTTAAAAAACAACGAAACGTTATGACAATTTTTTACTTTGGCACCAGCCTCAAAAAATTATGAAATGTCTATAAAACTCTTTCTTACTTTTCAGGAGAGCTAACAGTTCTTAGGAAACCTTCAGGACCTAAAGGCAAAAGGACCAGGGAAGAACTGCGCCAGCTATGGAAGATGGCGATAGACCAGACTATACTACTGGTTAGGATGGAAAAGGAGAATGCTAGACTGAAAGGTAAGTTCAACAGAATTAATAAAGAGTTTTTGATAGTATTTAATGTTATTATGCACGGTTGGTGCGGTGGGAGGACAGCCGGCTGCCGTGCGACGTGTAGCGGGTTCAATGCAACTCTTTATGTGATACACAAATTGTTGTTTCGGGTCTGAGTGCGTATGTGAACTTCTATAATTGTAAACGCACCGACCGACGATAATAAAATTCTAGAATTTTCTCCTTCTATTTTAGATGAAATAGAGGGCAAACCTGTACTGCAAGCAAAGTTAAATAAGATATGAAAATTATTTTACTTTAACCAGAGATTTTGAAATCGTAAGCATACATATAAAAGCCAAACTCAACATTAGACCTTACACTGGAGTCTCTTTTCAACCACCAACTAAATGAAGCAATTCAAATGTATGTTCCAAAAACGTGGTACATATTTCTACTCAAATAATTTACCACAGTTTTAAAGCAATAGTGATATAATTAAACTATTATATAATTAATCTATCAATGCTGTCTTTTAGTTAGTTTTTTTATGGGATAAGCCACAAAACGAGCATATGGATCACCTTATGGGAAGCAATCGGCGTCGCCCATGGACACCTGGAACACAAGCGTTACAAGTCCGTTACAGGCCTTTTAAGATTAGGAATTTGAGGATTGTTGGGAATTCAGGGATTGGGGAAGGGGGGGGGAGGTATTGGGCCTTCGGTAACCTCACTCACACGACGAAACACAACGCAAACGTTAGTTCACGTCGTTCTTCTCCTGGCCGTGGTATCACCCTGGTCGAGTCGGCTATTCATGCCGAAGCATGGCTCTCCCACACTTAAAATTGGTTAATCGAAAAAGATTTTTTATGCCCTTAGCTATAAATCTTGCATTCTTCTTTTTAGAAAGCGAAGAATCATCAGCAGTACGAAGAATAAAGCTGGAGTATATTGAACTAAGTGTGTGCGATGGAGGGGTCAGCTTAATGTGGGACTCGCTACTGTCTCGAGACCCTTCGCAACCAATGGCTAAGGTCGACCGGCATATGTTGACCCAGGCTGTGATACAAGGTAAAATTTATGTATAAAATAGTGTATTTGGTCTTGTTACATATAAACATTGACACTATATACAAAACCACACACTTACAAAAAGAACACTCAAACTATAACTATTCCCTACCACAGTATTACCTACACATACAACATGACTACACTGCCATACGTATTCCTCGCAACCTAAACAAATACTACACATATTTCGTAAAAACTATTTTAATAACTATACAATACACACATCTCAAAAAAGAAAAATATTCAGGAAAACACTACCCAAATATCTACTCTTTAGTGACATATTAAAACTTACAGAAGATATAGACCAGATAGCTGTTTCCCACGCATTCACTGCAGCCCTTGAAGACTGCCATAAATACATACAGTCGAAACCAGAAAACCTGCTAATTATTACCCAAAACATACGCAGCATAAACCGCAATTTAACAGGTTTTGAAACATTACTAGCGAGATTAAAGCTAGACTGCCACATTATTGTCTTGACAGAATGTTGGCTCACTAACAATGCTGATATACCAAAACTACCTGGATATAACCACGCAGCAACGAAAGCTCATCATAAACAAAATGATGGAGTAGTTATCTACTACAGGGACTACCTAAACATAAAAATACACGAACCAAACCCAAATGAATGCAATTGTCTCGTTGCTACTATGGGCAGGCACTTCGCCATACTTGCAGTGTATAGGTCACCATCATATAAAAATGTAGATCCTTTTCTTGCTTTTCTAGATGATACATTGCAAGAGATTACATCTTATGCAAATGCCATAGTTGTGGGTGACTTAAATATTGCAATAAACTCAAGTTCTATTGATGCGAATGGTGAACGTTACCTTACACTAGCAGCATCGCACGGCCTTCTGCCTGCGCATAGTATAATTACAAGAAGTAGTAGTGGAACTTGCTTAGATCATGTTCTACTAAAAACAAAATATAACGCCACCACTATTGTGCCACAAACAACGCTAACGGACCACTACCCAGTATTATTATGTATGAACTCAAAAATACCGCGACAGTACGCTACTACTATGACAAATAAAACAAATTACGAAGGTATCGAGCAGGATGTTTTGGCACTTGATTGTAGTGTAATGTATCAATCAGAGGACCCAAATTTCTGTCTCGATTATTTAATCACAAATTTGCAGAACATAATAGAGAAAAATTCTCAAACAATCACCCTTTCACGGCGGAAAAAAATTATAAAACCGTGGATTACTCCGGGCTTGTTACGCTGTATGCAAAACAGGGACAAACTCCACAAAAAAGTAAACACGTCTCCGGAAAATAAAATACTTGCAATAACATACAAACGCTATAGGAACTTCTGCAACAACATACTGAAAAGGGTAAGGGACAGTTACGAGCAACAACAACTGAAAACTGCACAGAAAAACAACAAACAGTTATGGAAAGTTATTAAAGAAATTACAAATACAACTAAATCAAAACAACATTCAAATGAGCTTCTTACATTCGCTACTACACCAGAACAGTCACTTTGTGAGGTAAACAGTTACTTTATAAACGTTGGAAATTCGCTAGCTGCAAAAATCTATAACAAAAATCTGACCACAAGGACTTCCATACAAAAAACACCAAACAGCCTAAATAACATCCACCTTACAAATTCCTTTGCTTTCCTTGAAACAGATGAAAATGAAGTGAATAATATTATAATGGGCCTAAGATCAGACTGCGCCATAGGAGGCGATAAAATTAGTTGCAGACTTCTAAAACAATACAAAAAATTACTGTCACCACACTTAACTAAAATATTTAATGACTGCTTTAAATCTGGAGTATTCCCGGATTCTCTGAAAATATCTGAAATTTGTCCTATATTTAAGAGTGGAGACAGAGGTCGTATCAATAACTACAGACCTATTTCGATACTACCGGCAATCTCAAAAATTTTAGAAAAAATTATAAATATGAGGCTAGTGCAATACCTTGAGACAAAAGACCTATTATTAGCCAATCAATTCGGCTTTCGTCAAGGGAAAAGCACAGAGCAAGCAGTAAACAAGCTTATCAGTTTTACAAGCTCAAATATGTCAAATGGAAAAAAGTGCCTGGCAATTTATCTAGACCTTGCCAAGGCATTTGATACGATCTCTGTTTCCATCTTACTAGACAAATTGGAAAAATTCGGAATAAGAGGTATGCAACTCGAACTTTTAAAAAGTTACCTTTCTGGGCGATCACAATGTGTGCGAGTGGGTCAGTATAGAAGTACATACCTCCCAATTACACATGGAGTGCCGCAAGGTAGCGTTCTGGGTCCAACATTGTTCCTCATGTATTTAGACGAACTAACAAAACTAAAGCTTGCCAAAGGAGAAATAATTTCCTTTGCCGACGACACAGCTCTAGTTTTTGCCGACGATACATGGGAGGGAGTCTTTGGCGCTGCCCAGCGTGGCCTAAACTCCGTGAAGGAATGGCTTCAAAACAATATACTGACCCTAAATATAGATAAAACTAAATATATGTGCTTCAGTATTAGACAAAACTATGCACCCCCCAATAACCATAATATCATACTGCATGCGTGTTCCTCTGAGGATATCTGTCAGTGCCCATCACTAGAACGAACTGAATCGATAAAATATCTTGGCATTGTCATAGACTCTAGGCTTAGCTTCAAAGAACACATCAAACATGTGTGCCTTAGAATACGAAAACTTATGTATATCTTTAAAAGACTGAGACACATTACTGAAGCTAAATTATTAAAGCAAATATATCTCGCGTTATGTCAGTCAGTTTTAACTTATTGTATCACGGCTTGGGGAGGAACATACAAAACCACAATGAAATCCCTTGAAGTTGCTCAACGTGCTGTGCTGAAGGTTGCTAATGGAAAACCAATTTACCACCCGACGACTTCTTTATACCAAATCTGCGATGTCCTTACTGTTCGGCAGTTATTCATACTGAATACTACTCTTCTACAACACGGTAAACTAGTCTACAATTCCCAACAGTTGACTAAACGTCGACGATACAAGGTATGCAGCACTCCACAACACAGTAAAAAAAATTTCATTTCAAGATTTGCTGACCACATCGGACCATACTTATATAACAAATTAAATAAAATCCTAAACATCTACCCACTAACCAAAGTAGAATGTAAAATAAAACTAAAAAAATATCTACAAAAACTAAATTACGAGGAAACTGAACAACTACTGAACAAATTAATATGAGATAAACAGACGCGCGCGCACACCCACAAACACACACACACACACACACAAACACACATACACATAATGGCCAAAATAGTTAATATCTGCGTTGAGAAAGTCCCTTTTTTTATTATTATTATTTTTCCTGTAGTAATTTTCTGCATTAATTATTATGTTATTACTTTTTATCTTATTCTTGTTATTTTTCTTGTAACTATTAAAAAAATAATATTATATAACGGACATTAGAAAGGCTGAAATTATCTGTACGTTTGAGGGTTGGGCACTGATAGTCGAAATACAGGCAATGCCTAGTTCGACTACAGAAGCTAAAATCATATACCTGTAAAAATATTGTAGCCAAAACTATTGTTGATATATTGTATTAAGTGCTTATGAATAAAATAAATTATTATTATTATTATTAAAAATAAATTATTATTATTATTATTATTGAAATAAATCTAGTTTTTACAGTTCAAGTACAATATTATAATTCTTTTACTTAAATTAAAGAATATTATAAGTTTTGTGAAATTTTGAAGTGGGCCAAGAATTGTACCTTGAGGAACGCTTTCTATATTTCAATATAAACAATTAAGATGTTATTGTTTCTTACTGCTTTTAAGTATACATTATTTTAAGAGAAGTTTTAACATGTTTTATAGCAATTATTAACTATTTTAATCCAATTTAGATAGAAATAAGTCAAGTCAAGCTTATCAAAGGCCTCACTAAAGTTCTAAAACAACCGTTTAATGACATTAAGGTACTATATTCAGCCATGAAATATTGTTTTAACCATATTTTTATACCTTCAGGAGTGCCCCGCATGTCTCGTGGCGGAGTCTGGTACTTCCTGGCCGAGCAAGCATGTCTCCGTGGCGCCCCGCCAGACACCAAGGCGTGTCCGCAGTACCACGCGCCATACTCCACGCTACTGGCCGGACTCACCAAGCATCAACACGCCATACTTATTGATCTCGGTACTCACGACTTTGTCTCATAGTATACAGAGACTACAGAGCGCCACCTACTACGCTCCTTACATATGTCTTTAGCTTACATCACATAATATACACGTTACACATTTGACTGCACGGTTGGTGCGGTGGCTGGGCAACTGGCTGCCGTGCAACGTGTCGCGGGTTCGATTCCCGCACGAGACAACACTTTATGTGATCCACAAATTGTTGTTTCGGGTCTGGGTGTCAATGTATATGTGAACTTGTATGTTTGTAAACGCACCCACGACACAGGAGAAAATCCTAGTGTAGGGCAAACGTAATCCTAGTGTAGCGTAAAAAAAGGTACATTTTTGTTTGTGGAATTACTCGGTAAACGAGCAGAAATATCACCTGATGTTTATCGAATAAGCAGGTAAACGGGCGAATGGATCACCTGATGGTAAGCAATCGGTGCCGTCCATAGATGTCCGAAACACAAGAGGAGTTATAAGTTCGTCACCGGTCTTTTGGAGATAGGAATTTGAGGAATGTTGGGATTTAGGGATTGGGGAGACTGGTTGGTAATTGGGCCTCCGGTAACCTAAGTCACACGACGGAACACAACACAAGCATTGTTTCACGTCGGTTTTCTGCTCGGTCGTGGTATCACTAAGGTGGAGCCGGCCTATTTATAGCCCTGAAACATGGCTCTCCCACACTTATAACTACGTTACTCTACTCGTTTGCCGGCTAATCCCAAAAAAAATTAATAAATGTTCACTATTTCTCACCCAGGCCGTACATTCCCGAAGCACTCGTACTTCGCATCAGCGCTGGGTCCAGGTCAGCTCGCTCTCTACAACATACTGAAGGCATACTCTTTGTTGGATCCTGACGTGGGATACTGCCAGGGACTGAGTTTTGTAGCTGGAGTATTACTGTTACATGTAAGTATAATTTATTATTTAAAATGTAGAATCAATTAAAATAACATCACGCCTTTTATCCCCGAAGGGGTAGGTAGAGGTGTATATTGTGCCACTGTACAATGTAACACCCATTTTTTATTATTTATGAGTCCCATGTAATAGGGGGTGAGACTATTGCCATATTGATTCGATTCTTGACTTTCGATGTGAACAGACGTGCATACTAGAAATATTGAATCAAAGCAATAATAGTGACCTACATTATTATTCTACCTATTGTGATACCTCGTTATAAATAATGGAAATACAAACTTAGTTGTCTCAAAGATGGATTTAAACCCGAGTAAGCTGGCTTCCTGCACTTCACCATTAAAGAGCAGCCGTAATTCTGACTTCTCGATGAAGCTGTGTCGACGCCCGATATTCAAAATTGGATGTCAAACATTGAAGACCTGTTACATGAAGTTTGCACTATTGCCACAGAGGGCAAACTTAATTCGGAACAAAAACTTAAGATATCAAATCTGAGCCGAAAAATAGGTGCTGATGTCTCGCAAATGGCTGTCTTATATCAAGCTCTGAAGCAGCAAGCCCGTATAGCCGTTAACATTATAGATGAGATGAGAGAAAAGCAGGACCTTGTGGAACAAATTTCGGACATCAAGCAGACTATCAAGGATTCAACATCAACGGGAAATGTGTCATTTGCTGACATGGTAAAGAAGGGAACTGACTTCGTGCGACCTACAAAACTGACTTCTATTGCAATTTACCCAGCAAATAAGTCAAAATCTAGCGATGAAACAAAATCTCTCGTCCAAAAAATCATACGCCCTGACCAATTGCAGCTACATGTATGTACGTGGTGTTCGTAAAATCCATAATGGAGGCGTTATAATCAGCACAGAGTCCAAAGAAGATGCTAAGAAAGTTAAAGAAGCACTAGCCCTATCATCATCTGGACTTATTGCCGATGAAGCAAAGAAACGAAAACCAAGAATCACTGTCGTAGGAGTGCCGTCTACTTTATCCGATGCTGATGTCCTCAGATGCATATTCGAGCAAAACATAGCTGGTAAGGTCCAAGAGTTGACTATAGAGTCTTTCCTAACGACTGTGAAGTTAAGTCACAAATCTGGCAGAAAAGATGCGCCGACTTGTAATTACATTATTGAAATTCCGGCCAACATCCGTAAAGTGCTTATATCGCAAGAGAGACTCTATATAAACTGGACGTCTTGCCCTGTCAGAGACTTTACGTTGGTAACGCGTTGCTATAAATTTCAGCAGTATGGCCACACGGCAAAGACATGCCGGGAGCTCCACTCAGTGTGTGGCCATTGTGGAGAAACAGGACACATGACATCCGTTTGCACGAAGAAAATCGACATCCCTAAATGTTCAACATGCTCTCGCTTTAACAAGCCCAACAGTCATAAGACAGGAGACGCAGAGTGCCCAGCCAGGAAGATAGCCGAACACCGATATATCAATTCCATTGATTATGAAGGCGCATAAAGTGACATATGCTAAGTAGAAATTCCAATTCGATTAGTCATTACGTTTAGTTTAGTTCATTTGTACAACAATTGGATATTAACAGGTTAGCTTACTTAGCAATTTATTGCTGTCCAAGCACATTTGATCAAACTGTAACAAGTGAGTGACCGTGTGGACTCTGACCTAGTTTTTCTGTGTTTCTGCTGACGATCTAAAATAATTGATAGCATAGTAACATGTAATATTATCTACTGTATATACCTCTATGAATATAGCTTACGATATTTATTTAATTTTATATTATTGTATTATGTACCTAGGTTAACTTTTTATTCTCCTTCAGGGAATAAAAAACGTGATATTATATGTATGTATGTAGTGTAGTATATTAAAAAATCCAACCTTACTTCTGCAAATTGTGTTAAATATTTTAAATATACTATAAATAAGTTATCTTACATTAACATATTTTTAGAGCTACTATCGCCTGTGACACAGGAATATTCCTAGTATAGGCATAATATTTTTAAGATCTTGTCGTTTAATTAAGATATATTTTTGTACCTATGTTGACCAGTGTTATTATGAATAAAAAATTTATTTTATTTTATTTTATATACCGGGCTCAATTCCAGACTCCGTGCTACTACTGAGAATTAAAAAAAAACCACTAGTACTTTGTCCGACCCGGGAATCGAACCCGAGACCCCTTGCTTAGCAGTCGCACTAGCGACCATTCGGCCAACGAGGCAATCCGTAAAAAATAGGGTCGGTAAGACGCATGTAATACCCCAAGTGTTGCAAGCGTACATACGCCACGGTAATCGCTTACCATCAGGTGGGACGTGTGCTTCTTGCCACCGTGTCGTAGTATAAAAAAAAATCCAATTATAACACTATTTATTGCAGATGGAGGAAGCAGAGGCATTCGTGTTACTGCGCCACTTGATGTTCAGACGAGGATTGAGGAAGCAGTATCTACCAGATATGAGCGCCTTGCAAGTACAGGTAATAAGCTTGTAACTCCTCTACTGGTCCAGATGTCCATAGACGCCGATTGCTTACCATCAGGTGATTCGTCTGCTCGTTCACCGCCCTGTGTGATAAAAAACTAGAATGATAAAATAAATATTGAAAGAAGAATAAGACTGAGGCTAATTTAAAATATATATATTATCATTAGACAAATTAACAAATGTTAGAGATGATTCCAGATGACGGTTTCTGTAAAATTTGGTGTGAAGAATTCAGTACGTAAATTGTACCTCTACATAACATAATGTAACATCATGTCTTTTATCCCCGAAGGGATAGGCAGAGGTGCGCATTACGTCACTTAATGCCACTGTACGATGTAATGTCGCGGTGGCCCGGAGGTTTAAGACGCCCGTTTCTCATGCATGAGGGTGCGGGTTCGAAACCTACCAACAGCAAGTACCGATGTGACTTTGATTTACATGTACTTTCTAAGACTATTCAAAGAAGATGGAGGAAAACATCGTGAGGAAACCCGGGCTTTTAATTTCTAATTATAAGTTTGTAATCGCCAACCCGCATTGAGCAAGCGTTGTGGTTAATTCTCAAACCTTCTCCGTGTGAGAAGAGGCTTTGCTCTGCAGTGGACATTTATAGGCTGTTGATGATGTATGTACAATGTAACACCCACTTTTCAATGTTATGAGTCTATTGTCGGTATGTATAGTTCTGTCTCTACAAATTCTTTGTAAAATGACAGAGATGGCAAGATATTTGAGCACGACTTAAAATTGAGCAACGTTTCAGTATTCCGGCATTAGAGTCCCATGTAATAGGTGAGCCGTGTCCGAATGTAGGTCTTGTAGATGGCTCACTTCGCACGGAGAGGCAGCGCCGAGTCGATCACCGGGCGCAGGAGGTGACGCGTCCATGGTCACGCCGAGGTATTTAACGCTCGGCGCCCACCGGACCTGCTCTCCCATGAGTGTCATGGGTGTCGGCTTCATGATCCCCACGGCGAGCGCTTGAGTCTTGGCCACGTTCACAGCCAGTCTCCACTTCTCCAGCCATTCAGGGAGTGCATCTAGGGCGCGCTGTAGTTTAACTACTGCGTGCCTCGGGTTCAGCGATGTCGTGTAGTAGGCGGCGTCGTCGGCGTACAGCGCTAGTTTGACGCCGCTCGCGACAGGGATGTCGTCCGTGTACACGCAGTAGCACACAGGTGAGATGCAGCTTCCCTGGGGCACGCCGGCTTGGATGTTCCGCTCGGTCGACAGAGTGCCTTCCACTGCCACTTGGAAGGTTCTGCCGTGCAGGAAGGTGGCCACGATCTTAACTAGTCTTCGAGGAGTAGTAGATGTGGCCAGCTTGCTGAGCAGGCCGGCATGCCAGACGCGGTCGAACGCCTTCTCCATGTCGAGGAATACTGCCGCGGCGCGCTCGCGCTTGTTGCGCGCGGCCGCCAGGTCGTGCAGTACCCTCGCCACTTGCAGGGTGGTGGAGTGTTCAGCCCTGAAGCCGAACTGTTCGCCGCGTGGCTGGAGGGGGGCGCAACGACTTCTCTAAGAACTTCGAGACAGTGTTTACTATATTACAATCTATATCTACATTTTGGAATGAGCACCTAGCTTCATCTAGCTTTACCTAGCTTCACTGACGGACTGACTAACAGACTATTATTTATTTTGTACTAGCTTTTACCCACGGCTTCGCTCGCGTCACAAAAGGATAAAAAGTAGCCTATGCGACATATACCAATACACACAGCGCCATCTATACCAATACTTTTGTTTTCCCTTGGAAATATCAAATTTTTCCGGGATAAAAAGTATCCTATTATTTAATCCGGACTTCTAACTATACGTCTTCAAAAATTCAAAGCAATCGGTTTAGTAGTTATGGCTTGAAAACGGAACAAACAAACACACTCACTTTCCGATTCATAATATTAGTAAGGATTTGTTGACGTTTCAAAAGTACCAAATTGTGGTTTAATTGAAATAAATGCTTTGACTTTGACTTTGATTTTATCTTGTTGTATAGTTGGTGCGTTGGCTGGAGAGCCGGCTATTGTGCAACGTATAGCGGGTTCGATTCCCGCACGAAGCAACTCTGTGTGTGAACGACAAATTCTATCGACCTATATTATATATCTATTTGTATAATTTTTTCCCAGCTGTACCAACTATCCCGCCTGCTCCGCGACCATGAACCAGATCTCCACGCGAAGCTGGAAGCGTTGGATATATCTCCAGCATTGTATGCAGCGCCGTGGATGCTCACTCTCTTCACCAGTCAATTTCCTTTGGGATTCGTTGTTCGAGTTTTTGGTGAGTTCAAGATGATTAATTATATTTTATTTTCTTTTTTTTTTTTTGTTATTAAAAGGAACAATAAACGGTTACATTAGAGGTATAAAGTCTTACTAACTACATAGTTTACACAAGATACATTCAGGGCAATAATAGCAACCCACAAAACTATCCACTGGTTGCCATAGGTAGGCAGAGGTGCACACAAAAGTAACATCCACATTTCACTATTTATTTTATGAGTCCCTTGTAATAGGGGGTGGGCCTATTGCCATATACCGGGCACAATTCCAGACTACGTGCTACTACTGAGATTTTTCAAAAGCCAGTAATACTTTGCCCGACCCGGGTATCGAACCCGAACCCCTTGCCCGGCAGTCGCACTTACGACCACTCGGCCAACGAGGCAGTCAATTCTTAGTATACCTCTAATATAAAAACGTTGCCCCACACTAGGATCCTCTCCTGTATAGTGTGTGCGTTTACAAACATATAGACACACATACACGCACACACACTTATGAACAGTAGTTTTATTTATTATAGTGTATATATTATTTATTTGGTATGTAGGTAGAGGTAGTATTACATTGTATGTATTGCTTTGATTATTATTATATTCGACTGCACGGTTGGTGCGGTGGCTGGGCAACCGACTGCCGTGCAACGTGTCGCGGGTTTGATTCCCGCACGGTACAACACTTTGTGTAATCCACAAATTGTTGTTTCGGGTCTGGGTGTCAATGTGTATGTGAACTTGTATGTTTGTAAACGCACCCACGACACGAGTAGATCCTAATGTGGGGCAATGTTTTTTTAAAAAAATAAAAAAATAAATTGTACACTAGACGACCCCCGTTTCCAACTCCTGATTACTGGCTCCATCCAAAGGTTGTCTGTAAGAATTCGCATTCTGCGATAAGACCGCTCATTGTACACATTACTTTTATGTTTATTTTTCTATGTATGTTTTTATGGTGTACTATAATATAAAGTGTGTGTAAATAAAAATACAAGTTCACATACACACACTCAGACCCGAAACAATAATTTGTCACACACAAAGAGTTGCTCCGTGCGGGAATCAAACCCGCGACACGTTGCACGCCAACAATTCCGTCATTACATTCACAAAACGCTCATCTTAATATTTGTTCTTCTTGATCTTTTCCCACGTCTGTCTGACACTGTGCCTCGGAATAGACGGGATAACAGCAGACTTCGCCTGAAACCCGCTAGGACTGCTCTTATGCACAAAAACGTTTTTTGTATGGCGCCAATAATTTATAATAATAGTAGGGGAGCCCATGAAGGGATTTCGGTAGTTACTCGAGCGCGTCAGATTAACATATGGGGAAAAACTAGTGTCATGTTGAATATACCCAACATATATCCGATCTGATTAGAAAGGGGGGACTAAAAATTTAAAAAAAAGTCCGACTAAATAAAGTTAGTTTCGTCAGATTAAGGGAAGGTAGGTCAATACCATGCTAAAGGAAGTGTATTTAAAAAATGTGCCCATTCCAACTTGATTTGCAAGAGTGGGGGGATTTTGAAAGGTTCTCGTTGGTACTCTCCAGATCATTCAACTCCACCATGCAAACTGGCAGATTAAGAGTTTTTTATTATCAAAGACACATGAAGCATGTACATTATCAATATCTGACACGCTCGACCACTAGAACAAAAGTTACGCGTAACAGATTCAAAGATCTGTGGATTCCCCCTTCCCCCACCGGTGTAAGAAATTGTCACTAAACCATTCTTTCTTTCTATCACCATATTTTTAAAATCCAGTAAGTTCCAACGACGCTCGAGTAAATCCAAATTTAGCATCGTGGGCTCCCCTACTATAAAATTCCACGGGATTATAAATGTTTAAACACCAATATGTTTAAGATAAAAATGAGACGCTTACTAGCAGAAAAATGTTACTACTGTTTGAATGACTTTCTGACTGACACTGTATTAATAAATGTAGACCGTAATAATATTGAATAATACTTTATTGACATCTTAATATGAATTGTAATTACTATAAATTGAATTTGTCCGCCCCTAAGGGCAAAACATGTATTGGACACTGATTTTAAACAATTAACATCTTGCATGCTTTTGTATGAATGCCACATGTTTATGCAAATAAATTATCTTTATCTTTGTTTCTCTTCCCAGACCTAATATTCCTCGAGTCCCTAGACGTGGTGTTCTCGGTGTCGCTGGCGCTCCTGTCGGCCCACAAGGACGGCCTGATGATGTGTGAGAGCTGCGAGGAGGCGGCCGAGTATCTCAAACACAAGTTGCCGGATATGAACAGACCTATGTATGAGAAGGTTATGAAGAAGGTACGTTCATTTTTGTAGTTATTTTTTTTATTGACATGTATTTTCACCCAACACCCCCAATACTCAATTCCCAACCCCTAATCCCTAATATATCTCATGGTGGCCCGGAGGTTTAAGACGCCCGCTTCTCATTCATTAGGGTGCGGGTTCGAAACTTACTAACGGCAAGTATCAATGTGACTTTTTCCGAGTGAGGAAGACGGCGAAGGAAAACATCGTGAGGAAACCTGGGCTTATAATTTCTAATTATAAGTTTGAAACTGCCCGGTTGGTGCGGTGGCTGGGCAACCGGCTGCCGTGCAACGTGTCGCGGGTTCGATTCCCGCACGGAACAACAATTTGTGTGATCCACAAATTGTGTGTGATCCACAAATTGTTGTTTCGGGTCTGGGTGTCATTGTATATGTGAACTTGTATGTTTTAAACGCACCCACGACACAGGAGAAAATCCTAATGTGGGGCAACGTTTTTTAAAAAAAAAAGCAAGCGTGGTGGTTAATGCTCAAACCTTCTCCGTGTGAGAAGAGGCTTTGCTCTGCAGTGGGCATTTATAGGTTGTTATTCCAAACGTCGGAAGTGCTCCACGAAGTTCCACCGACTGTCGAGGACGAGTCCCAGGTACTTCATCGTCGTCTTGACGCCGATGGTAACCTCTCCCGCCGTTATTGGGGACCCACCCGGAGGTGGCGCATTCTCGCGGCCATGACAACACATGGCCTCGGACTTGTGGAGCGCCACCTCGAGTCCCAACTGCCGGATTCTTTCAACGACTGTCGTTACCGCTCTCGCCGTTAAATTAGCCGCCGCCTGATGCGACGGATAATGCCGAAGGTTTTGATACAATTTTCAGAAAATTCTTTGTTAAATTTAGGAAGTTTTAGTATATAGACGTGAACGTATTTAAACATAGTTTATAAAAAAAATATTAATATTTTTAATTAGGTAACCTATATTAGTTTTATTTTTATTTTTTACCAGGTAATATCCCTAGACATAAGTCGTCAACTATGCGACTACGCTGTGGAGTACGCCGTACTAAGAGAGGAGATGCCACGACTCGCCACACTCACTGAGGACAACCGACAACTACTGGAGGACAAAGCCAGAATGGGGGAGGAACTTGATGTGAGTAATGTTGCTGTTATCCGTGTGTCACAGTCACAGGTTCTATTACGCGTCGAAACAATTTCTTGTATTGACATCATACATTTCATTTTACATGGTAGTCATAATGAGCATGAAGTCTAGATTATGAAACAGTAATTAATATGAATTAACTATGTTTAACCATTTGACGAGATAACTCGACCAGTTTCAAGTCAAAATCAAAGTCAAAGCATTAATTTCAATTAATCTTTAATGAGGCACTTTTGAAACGTCAAATATTGAATTATCCGTCCGTCTGTCTGTCAGTGAAGTTAGGCGCTCGTTCCAAAGTGTAGCCACTCTCGGGGTTCATAATATGAATGGCATTGATCGAAAAATGACTCTGTGAATAGATATCTGGCAGCCTCTTGTGCCTTCTCTTCATAGGATTTGTCATAATCTTCACATGCGAATAACTATTGTATAAAAAAATAACTCCTTTCTATTTTATAGGAGGCAATGGACGCGATAACAAATTACCAGAAAAACCAAACGAAGTTAGAAGCTACAAACAAAACGTTAGAACAACAGCTGACATTACTCTCAAGATACATCTCTGCTCACCACAAACAAGAAATCCCAATAGAAATAAAAAAAATTGTCCAAAATCACAGCAAAAAATTATCTTTCAAAATATTCTCGACGAAATTCTCAAACGACGAACAACAAGAAGATCCGCGGAAGAACTTCAAAACGGGAATAAGTTCGCCGAATTTGTTCTCGAAAATTCGCGAAGACTCGCCGAAGGAGATAGACCACGAGCGAAAACAGTTTATGATGAAAAAATCACAATCCGTCCATTCCGGTTTGATAGCAAACATGAAGAACTATCAGCTAAAAGTTCGAGACGAAAAAGCCGAAATTAAAACCGAAAATATAACGGACACTTTGAAAGAACTCGGCAAAAAGAATACCGGGTTTTTCGCGAGCACACACGAACAGATTCGACAAGAACGGCTTTTCGAACACCAATTAAAAAATAATTTCGACGAGAATCTACGAAAATTGGACGAAAAGTTAAATGAAAAATTAAACCCGTCTTCTTATATAGACGATTTGAGTATGTTTCAAAGTCGAAAGAGTATGTCATTGAATTTGACACCAATAAAGGATGGGAAAGTGAATGACAGTGGGTTCGTTACCCCATTGAGTCCAGAAGAGAAGAAAGAAGATTCTTGTTCGACTATTTCTCATCCACTAAGCGATTGTGACGTCGAAATTAAATTTGATGGACAGTCAACGAAACTAAAGCAAATTAGGCCCATTAAACATGTGGAAAAGTCTTAGTAAGTAGTTCCTACTATCGCCTGCTTCGACCAACCTCTCCTAAATTAAAGAAGCTAACATAGGTGACACTTAACGACATATTAGTATTTATTGACAAGGCACACCTAACAGTACAAGTAAAGGGTTAAAGTACTGTTACGCATGCCCTAAAGGCTCACTCCCTATTACATGGGACTCATAACATAAATAGTGAAAAGTGGGTGTTACATTGTACAGTGGATGAAAGGGGGTGAGCCTATTGCTATATACCGGGCACATTTCCAGACTCCGTGCTATAACTGGGATTTTTTGAAAAAACCCAGTAGTGCTTTGCCTGAGCCGGGAATCGAACCCGAGTCACACGTGCGACCATAGTAAAGTATTATATTGAATATTGTAATTTAAGAGCCGATTTTATAATCATCAGTTAATTTTGAACCGTAGATTAAAATTTATATTGGACATTTTTCAATATGGAATATTTGGGTCAAATTCAATACTTTTTTCGAACTGTCAAAAACGACAGTTTTCTATGAATTATGTACGAGGTTGTGTATTGTGACGTCACGATTTTTTAGCGTCAAACAGTATACTTATTTCTTAAAAATTTGCTACCAAAAACTAAAATGAAGTTGGTCATAAAATCAATTAATGAAAGTGTGATTATTTTTTATATCTTATTGTATTGAACAGTCGAAATAATTTATCTTTGTTTATGGAAAGTACACAATTGTTAAATATTCAAAGTTATTCTTCAGTCAAGAATCAACTGACAATTGAAAAATCGACCCTTAATTAAATGTAATATACGCGTTATATATTATGTACTAGATGCCTATTTGCCGTTAGTTAAATAATAAGTAAAAATAACATTATTAATAAACCTATTTTTGAAACAATGTAATTTTACAAAAATATTACTGACATCCCATAAATAGAAAAATAAACAGCATAAGATTAATATGATTATATAATGTGAAAAAAATAATCACAATAAATGCAGTAGTTATCTTTAACCGACTTCAAAAACAGAAGGTACTCAGTTTGACCTCTATGTATGCATGTATATTTGTCCGCATTTATCTCGAGATTGGCTTAACCGACTTTGCTGCGGTTTTCAAAAAATTGTTTGTTATAGAAGGTTTTAGGATATTAATTAACCGATTTTAAAAAAGAGGGAGCTGAAGTCTACTTATTTAAACTTTGTTTATAAAATAATTATTAGATTGTTTCATTCGTTTTGCATACCTATTTAATTTGCACCTCTGCCTGTAGCTTCAAAGATTAAATAAAATTCGTTGTGCACCTATTGTCGTGGTGGCCCGGAGGTCTAAGACTCCCTAAGAGCCCTCATGCACGAGGATGCCAGTTCGAAACCTACCAACGGCAAGTACCGATGTGACTATTTCCGAGTTACATATACTTTCTAAGATTTTCTAGACACCACTGACAAACGGTGAAGGAAAATATCGTGAGGAAACCTGGGCTTATAATTTCTAATTATAAGTTTGAAATCGTCAACCCGCATTGAGCAAGCGTGGTGGTTAATGCTCAAACCTTCTTTGTGCGAGAAGAGGTCTTTGGTCAGCAGTGGGCATTTATAGGCTGTTGATGGAAATATTAAAAAAAAATACATTGTTTTGAAAAAAGGTCTTAGCTAAGCAAAAGGTTGCCTGTAATAGTGATATAAATATAGAAACTAGATTAATTAATAAAAATATATTTATAACAATAATGTTACATACTGAAAAGTTATTCTACGGTAGTTGAATAACTGACGAAATGAATGCTACATTTTTTTAATAGGAGGCAAACGAGCAGACGGATCACCTGATGGAATATATGCATGTTTGTCTACCCCTTTGTGCAACAAAGTATGCTTATACGCTTAAAAATTATATATATATATACTGTATTCATAATTATAAAACAATTAGAAAATAAACTTAACAATGTATAAAACTACTATAATTTATGTTCCGACAATTTATGATTTAAATATAAAAAATAATATAAAACATTTTGAGAAAATTTTCAACACCTCATGTTCATTGTTGTTGCATAGTTCATAAAATAAATATATAAATGTAATGGAAAAGGCTTCAAATATAACGTCTGTGTTCATTGTAGAATATAGTTTATGAATACTGTATAAAAATTATTATATGTCTTTATTTTATAAGCTATGTAAAATAGCCTTATTAACCGACTTCAAATAAAAAGTAGGAGGTTATCAGTTTGACCTGTATGGATATTAGGCCATGTCGCTCGACGGACTGACGGCAGATGAGACAGGAAAGTCCTTGAGTCGAGACCACGGACCGGAAGACGAAGCGTGGGCAGGCCTCCCGCTAGATGGACCGATGACATTGCCAGAGTTGTGGAGAGCCAGTGGATGCAGGTGACGAGTTGTCGTTCGATGTAGAGGACTGATGCCTTTGTCTAGCAATGTACGTCTTCTGGCTGTTGATAAAGATGATGATTATAATGTATGGAAGTTGGTACAAGCACTTGGGAGCAGGTTTTAGTCTATTTAATATCCGACTTCAAAAATATAGAGGTTGAAGTCAGTATTTATTCATCATCACCAACAGTCCGTGTTCGTCCTGGTCTTCTCCGATAGCACGCCATTGAGCTCGGTCTTCAGTTCTTCTCATCCAACCACTCTTTACTCTTGCACTCTTTCTCATACATCCAGCCTTGCAGATGTCGTCACTCCACCTAGGTGGAGGGCGCCATACACTACGTTTGCCCTAGACAGGGTCTCCACTCTAGAACACGTTTACCCCAACGGTTATCGGTTCTTCGACAAATATGACCGGCCCACTGCCACTTCAGCTTAATAATCCTTGGGCTATGTCGATAACTTTGGTTCTCTGTCGGATCACTTCGTTTCGGATTCGATCCTTCAAAGATACTCTAAGCATGGCCCTCTCCATAGCTCGCTGCGCGACCTTAAATTGGTGGACCAGTCGCACTGTCAGTGTCCACGTCTCAGCTCCGTGTGTTATTACTGGAAGGACGCACTCGTTGAAGATTTTACATGGGTTTACATTCTGTGTTGGCTATATAATTATTTGTATAAATAATGGTTAAAATTTGAACCAACGAGGCTCTTATCTTAGCTTATAAAATAAAAATAACTAATATATAAAATATGAGTAGTCTATAAATGTATAATAGTATGTTAATATAATGCCCTATTTATATTAGCCTTGCTTACACAGCTTCCAAATGAACACCAATCAATAAATACTAAATATAAAAAATAATTTTAATGTATTAATTATATTTACAGCACAATTATTACATTTATAATAGAAATTCATTGAAATATAATTGTAAATTTATTTATAAGAGAAACAAAAATATATTTTACTTCCTATTTATATTCATATTTTGTTGTTTTATAATTAAAGTTGTTTTCAGCTTGACATTGTTGTCGATTTAATGTTACCTACATAATTTTCTGGACAATTTATTTTTGACAAATAATTATTATAAGTACCTAATTATTTTTATAAAAGTTTTGAAATAATTTTAATGTATTAAGCATGATTACTCTTCCAACTAAATTGAATTTTAACCAAAGAATTCATTTATACCTATATATAAAAAAAAAATAATTTATGCAACAAATTGGTATAAAATTTTTGGACAAATATATAAATTGCTCAAAATTGTTTTTATTTTTATTAAAATTTAATTATAAGTATTTTAGAATTAAATAAGAACACTGTGAAATAGTTTGGCTTAATTATAGTAAAATATTGTGATTTATTGTAAAAATATAATTATATTAAATTAAATATGAATAAAATAGTTGATTATAATATGAAGTGTTTATATTTGTTGTTCTATTTACATCCCTTAGCTAAACAACAGCTCATGTAGTGTAGATGTCCAGTCAACAAGGATGTAGCGAGGTTGACTGTCCAGGCGACACACGTACTTAGGTATCGTCATGAGCTAATGTTCACATGTAAACAGCAGCTCATGTAGTGTAGATGTCCAGTCAACAAGGATGTAGCGAGGTTGACTGTCCAGGCGACACACGTACTTAGGTATCGTCATGAGCTAATGTTCACATGTAAACAGCAGGTCATGTAGTGTAGAAGAATTAAAGTCTCGTACACAAAACTGCGATGCATCGCAAAAATGTGCGAGCTCTCTCTACGCATCGCAACAACTTGCGAATGGATTCGCATCGCGCATCAAAATCTTAACTTCCCAAAATCTTCTTTGTTTCTTTTTCCTGTATCTCGTAAACAATAACAGAAGTGCACACTTTTTACGATCCATGTCACGATGTAGATTTCAATTTAAAATACGTTTTGTACGGTCGACGGTCGTCGAAGGAATGGTCACCCTGGGAGACGCCTAGTCGCACGAAATCGCATCGCATCGTATTTTTTTGCGTTGTGAATTCGCATCGCAGTTTTATGTACGAGCCCTAAAACAGATAGAAATACCGTGGCTGGCTATGTCCTGTACGTACTACCCACTGATATGATACTATGGTACCTACTACCATATTACCAAAAAGACAAAAATATAATAGAAAAACCTCTTCTATCATAGAACTTTTCAAAGATTCTGAAACATCTTCTATCAATGTTATTGTCAAAAAGATGACATCAAAATTATCGTATTTCATTTAATTTATTAATAGTAAATAATTCAAATTGTAACGTGAATTAAATTTCAGTTAATGTAAATAATTAGGTACTAAATTCTTGTGTTTTAAAAATTATAATGAAATGTTAAATTGAAATATTTTTTTATTGAATCGTAAGTAACTATTGGTCTGTGTATACACAGGTTCTGCCATTAGCTTCTTCCACGTTCCCGTGGGACAAAAGGCCTATGTGGTTTTTGAGACCATCTCCTCTACCTCCTCGATCCCTTAAGCCGTTTTGACGTGAAAGTGTCAAACGTGAAGGTGTGCCTCGTTGCCCGAGTGTTCGCTAGTCCAACTGCCTGGCAAGGGGTCTCGGGTTCGATTCCCGGGTCGGGTCAGGTTTTTTGAAAAGATTCTAACTAGAAACACGGAGTCTGGAATTGTACCCGGTATATGGCAATAGGCTCACCACCTATTACCATGGACCTCATAACATAAATAGTGCAAAAGTGGGTGTTAATGTACAGTGGCGTTAAGTGCCGTAATGTGCTCCTCTGCCTACCTCTTCGGGGATAAAAGGCGTGATGTTATGTTGAGTAACAAACAAATATACTAACTTCACTCATACGACGAAACACAACGCAAGCGTTGTTGCACGCCAGTGTTTCTAAAGACCATAGTATGACACGTCAAGCTACATCGTGCCAAAGCATGGCTCTCCCACGCATTAAACGTTGTTTCACGATTTCAGCGATAAATTAACAATGTCTTTACTCACATTACCGAGTAGTTTGGCTAATACAACAAGAGTGCACGAAAAATGGCTGCAAATTATACAGGCTGCTCAAGATGCCGTGGCAGATGATATGGATCAACAGGTATTATTTTTATTTATTTTTTAAAAATCGACGAATGACTTCTCCTGCCTGGGTGAGGCGGAAGTCAGTGTCAGACTCTTACTGACTAAAAACCACCCCGTTCCTTCTCCTGCACTTCGAGCCGGAGCCTCGGTAACCTGTTAGGTTCTCCGCGACTCCGAATCCGCATCAGCCAGTGATGGTCTGATGGCTCTTTGAGGCGCGCGCGGAACGCGACACGCCCTACACTCGGGTCTAGTTCTGGTCGTACGGCGAGCCACCAATGCTCGCCATCCGCAGGCCCGCGATTCCCGACGCCTGGAGTATCCTTGTTAGGTAGCAAATAAGTCGTAATACGAAGTTTTACTGTTTAAACTGCCTCGTTGGCCTAGTAGTCGCAAGGGCGACTGCCGGGCAAGGGGTCTCGGGTTCGATTCCCGGGCCATGCAAAGTATCACTGGGTTAATTTAAAACAAAATTTAACTCTTTGAGTAGGTACCGTCATTATAGGCACACTTAAACAAAGAACTATAGGTTGCGGTCACCGGTGTCCTCGCGGTGTTTGATAATTTAAAAACCAGAAATACTTGAAAAACAACGTAAACAAGTTTAAAAAAAACCACACAGCGCCATCTATCGCTAAGTAGCATATTAAGATACAGATTAGAAATTCGTTGACTTATAAAACAGCAAATAAATGAGTCGAAAAGTGCACCGAAGAGGTACCTAGAGGTATAATATCCTAAAATCTATAATATACACAATTTAATGTAAAATGGTAGGAACCAACATTTAAAAACGAATAAAACTTGAAAAACAACTTTACCAAGTTATTCAGAGATCCAGCGCCATCTATCGCTAAGTAGCGTAACAACTGCATAGATACAAATTAGAAATTCGTTGACTTATAAAAAACAGCAAATCAATAAGTTGAAAAGTGCACCGAATAGGTACCTTTAATATCCTAAATACTATAAAATACACAATTTAATTAAAAAGTGTAGAAACCAAAATATTAAAGCGAATAGCACTTGAAAAATACAACGTTACCAAGTTTTTCAATGATACATCGCCATCTATCGCTAAAATGGTAGGAACCAAAATTAAAAGCGAATAGTACTTGAAAAACACAACGTTACCAAGTTTTTAAAGATCCAGCGCCATCTATCGCCAAGTAGCGTAACTACTACATAGATACCACTTAGTAATTCGTTGACTTATAAAATAGCAAATAAATAAGTCGTAGATGTTCACCGAATAGGTACCTTTAATAACCTAAATACTATAAAATACACAATTTAATGTAAAATGTTAGGAACCAAAATATAAAGCGAATAGTACTTACTTGAAAAACATATCGTTTCCAACATTTACAAACATCCAGCGCCATCTATCGCTAAGTAGCGTAACTACTACATATATACCACTTAGTAATTCGTTGACTTATAAAACAGCAAATCAATAAGTTGAAAAGTGCACCAAATCAGCTAAAATTTTCGCTGTGCTGAGCACACCGAAAATTTTAGCTGACGAATCCCAAAAACAAGTTGGTCAAATAGTGTCTGCCGAAAGAGGAGAACTGGTGACATTTGGCGGTATTATTTCGGCCAGTGGAAACACCATACCACCTTTATTCATCTTCTCTCGAGTACATTTTAAGGACCACTTCATAGAAGGTGCTCCAGAAGGCTCTTTAGGTGTAGCTACGAGAAGTGGATGGATAAATTAGAGCATTTTTGTTGATGTTTTAAAGCACATTCAGAAACACACCTTATCTTCCAAAGAAAATCCGATATTGCTCTTATTAGACAACCATGAAAGCCACACTTCTATTGATGCCATCAACTACTGCCGGAACAATGGCATAGTGTGCTTTTCCTTCCCACCTCACACGACTCACCGCCTTCAACCATTAGACGTTGGAGTATTTGGGCCACTTAAATCTAAATTAAAAACATCATTCAATGACTGGCACGTTTCTAACCCGGGAAAAACACTTAACATCTACAATATCCCAAAACTCACAAAGATACCTTATTTGGAATCATTTAATGCAAGGAATATCACTAGCGCATTTGAAATTTACTGCGATATGACACAAGCATTCGATTATGTGGATCATCGCATACTTTTAAATAAATTACAAGCATATGGAATCAGGGGAACAATTTTAAAATTGATTGAATCGTATATTTCTAATAGATCTCAATTGACCGCAATAAATAGAGTGAACTTAAAAACCAGGTTCGAGGTTGAATATAGGTCAGAACCGCGAGGTAGCAGCTATGGTGTTCCGCAGGGAAGTGTATTAGGCCCCCTTTTATTCATAATATATATTAACGATCTACCTAAATTTACACATCATCCAATGTCATTGTTTGCTGACGATAGTACAGTTTCCATCCAATGTAGAGCAAGTGAAATGTACCAAAATGACATAAATAAGTGTCTATCCGCAATAATCCACTGGTTGGACAATAACAATTTAAAAATCAATTTGGAAAAAACCCAGATTATGCACTTCAGTCAAAGACCCCAATACCAAAACATAGTTGTTAGTTACGATGGTCAGCCCTTACAGGAAGCAGATTCAGCCAAATTTCTGGGCTTAATTATTGACAAAAAACTAAACTGGAAAAACCATGTAGCTAACCTCTCCAAAAAACTAAGTAGCACTGCTTACGGTCTCTACAAAATAGCCTCGATAGTTAATACTGACGCTGTGCTTACCGCCTATCATGGACTTGCAGCGTCTAGATTGCGATATGGAATAGTTTTTTGGGGAAACTCTACAGATAATGATATTGCTTTTAAGGCACAAAAACGATGCGTACGAGCTATGTTTGGTCTTCAACCAACAGACAGCTGTAAACCGCACTTTATCAGGCATGGCATCCTTACACTTCCGTCTCTGTATATACTTGAGGTAGCAATGTTTGTGCATAGAAATCCTCACCTTTTCGAACGGCTGCGTGATATGGTGCCGCGAAATCGGCGGAACAATAATAAGCTGTGTCTTCACACAGCAGTAACGAGTCTTATGGGAAAGAGTCTTTTATGTATGGCGCCAAAAATATACAATAAAATCCCAAACGACATAAAACAATTCAATATTAGTATATTCAAAAATAAATTAAAATCCGTATTATCCAAGAAATGTTATTATAATGTAAATGACTTCTTTAATGACGGTAATTTGTAGGACATTTATAAGTTTAACTTTTATTTATTTAAGCACTGACATTTTAATGTATTATATTATGACATTTTGATTTTATTTTTTTGTAATAATAACTTTATTGACTTAAGCTAACAATATTTCATACGCCTGTGAGGGCAGATTTTGGTGGTACTAACTTAATACTGTGATCATAATTATTTACCCAAAATGTAATGAATAAATGATTTTGATTTGATTTGATTTGATTTGATTTGATTTGAAAAAACCGGAATATGGCCTTTCAATAAATTGATTTTTAATGATGAAGATTTTGCGCCAGTTCAAGTGTATCATTCTAATCCTGTAACGAATGACAATGAAAATACAGCTGGTGTGGAGCAGCGTGGAATACCCGATAATGAGCTTGTTACAGTTAGTTATGAACTCGCAGAAGTCAGTGGTGATGTTCCTGCTCGAACACCGACGACTTTGTCTAGAGATGTTTCGCCTTCACTGCTTTCACAACCTCTTCTATTTATGGATTTTGATAAACCTACACCATCTACTTCCAAACTATTGAAGACTCCGGAAATGATAAGGCCTTTCCCGAAAGTCCAAAGACGCAAACAAACAAGAAATGGTCGATCACTTGGAAAATCAAGGATTTATACCGACACGCCTGAGAAGACTAGAATTGAAGATTTGAAAAAAATTAAAGAGATGAAGAGATTAGAAAAAGAACGAAAAGCAAGAGAAATAAAAAAAGCATTGAGTTTATTAAATGAAGATTATGACAAATCAAGTAAACCAAAAAGTAATAAAACCAAAGAGATTGAAACAAGTAGTAGCGACAGTGAAACAATCAGCCTGAGAGAAAGTTCTGCTTCACCTTTCGATGAACTTGAAGAAAACGAAGAAGAAGATGTTCGTGTAGAGCTTGTGGATCCTGAAAGTGTCAAGGATGGGGCCTATGTCCTTGTTAAATTTGAGAAAAAGAAGTCTGTTATTTACTATGTCGGTCAAATAATCAAACACTACAGTTTGACAGAAGTAATGGTTTCATTTTTAAGAAAGAAACCAGGATCTTCTATGAAATTTGTATTTCCAGACGTGAAAGACGAAGAATCAGTAGATCTATCAGATATAGTTTTGATATTACTGGATCCTAAATCAGCTAAGACAGCTAGAACTGCTAGTATTTTAAGTTTTAACAAAGATCTCTCTTTTTATAACGTCCATTAATATTATTAAGATATTTTCAAAGTCATTAAGTATTTAACATTTAGGATTCCTTATATTGTAATATATTTTTTAATTGTTGATTATTAATATTACCTATCTACTAATAGATACATAACAAAGATATGTTATTTAATTCTAGGACATAGATTACTTATTTGACTGATCAGAAAGACTGTTAGGTTAACTAAGTTTCTTTCAGTGCCATAGAAGGAAAAACTACCTACAATTTGTTTTCTGTTGACTTAGTTATCTTTTTTTACTTTTCTCTTTATTACTTGATTATTTTCTAGGTATAAGTGACTCACAGAGTCTAATTGCTTTTGGTTTCGAATATGTTGTGTTTTGATACTTTTATTTTGATAAATAATTAAACATTTATTCCTTAATTTGTGTATTTTTTCACATGTATGAATCTGCCCCATAGCCTGTATGAAAGTACCCCGCATGCGGGGCACATTCATACATTCCTGATTTTTTTTTAAAACTTTTATAAAAAGTCACAGATGTATATTTTAACAAATTATATGTTTTTAATAGAAAGTCAGATAGTTATAGTACTAGTACTTATTCAATCTATTCAGATATTGATACCACAGAAAAATCTATGAGACAAAATAGAAAAACTGTATGAAGCTGCCCCACCTTCCCCTAGGCACCTTTAACATCCTAAAATCTATAAAATACACAATTTAATGTACAATGTTAGGAACCAAAATTAACAGCGAATAGTAATTGAAAAACACAACGATACCAAGTTCGCCATCGCCAAGTATCGCCAAGTAGCGTAACTACTAAATAGATACCACTAAGTAATTCGACGACTTATAAAACAGCAAATAAATGAGTCGAAAAGTTCACCAAATAGGTATCTTTAATATCCTAAATACTATCAAATACACAATTTAATGTAAAAGTGTAGAAACCAAAATATTAAAGCGAAAAGTACTTGAAAAACACCGTTGTGTTTTTCAAGTACTTTTACACAGGTTCTTCACAGATCCAGTGCCATCTATCGATAAGTAGCGTACCTACTACATAGATACCAATTAGTAATTCGTTGACTTTTAAAACAGCAAATAAATGAGTCGAAAAGAGCACCTTTAACGTCCTAGCATCTATAAAATAAACAATTTAGTGCAAAATGGCAGGAACCAAAGTGTAAAAGCGAATAATACTTGAAAAACACAATATATGCAAATTTATAAAACACCCAGCGCCATCTATCGCTACGTAGAGTAACTGCTACATAGATACCAATTAGAAATTCGTTGACAGCAAATAAATGAGTCGAAAAGTGCACCGAATCACATCCTAAACTCTATAAAATACACAATTTAATGTAAAATGGTAGGAACCAAAATTTAAAAGCGAACAATACTTAAAAAGCACGTTACCAAGTTTCTAAAACACTATGCGCCTACTACATAGATACCAGTTAATAATAATTCATTGACTTGTTTTAAATGACACACAGCGCCATGTATACCAATATTTTTGTTTCCCTCAGGGATATCAATTTCTTCCGGGATAAAAAGTATCTTATTATTTAATTCAGACTTCTAACTTAACGTCGGCAAAATTTGAAAGCAATCGGTTTAGTAGTTACGCCGTGAAATGGGAACAAACAAACAAACAAACTCACTTTCCGATTTATAATATGAAGTAAGGAAGTAAGGATTAAAGCAATTCGTGCAAAATTATTCCATAACCATTCCAAAATATTCAAAACGCATAACTTACTCAAGGTTTCACGTCTGCCGGCAATCCCGGAGTGCAACCCGTCGTATTTTTCTTACCCTGTCTACACACACATTTCAGGATTTCTCAGCAAAAGGAATACGTATAAAAGAGCGAGCAATACCACCAGAAATACTTGGCAGAAACTATAGCAGATACTGCTACCTTATCAACCAGATGTATGACGCCTACTTAAACAATGTACATCTGCAGAGAGCCACATACATACAGGAGATCATCAATATTTGTATGAAAAGGTTTGTACGGTCTTTACTAGTCTTTTCGGGGGCAGAAGAACAGGGGATCACCTGATGGCGAGTGATTGGCACCGCTGATAGACATCTCTAGCACCAGAGGCGTCAATTTTTTTATATGGGATAAGCCGGTAACCGAGCAGACGGATCACCTAATGGTAAGCAATCGGTGTCGCCCATGGACACCTGGCACACCAGAGGCGTTACAAGTGCATCACCGGCCTTTTGGATTCAGGGATTGGGGAAGGAGGGGGGGAGGGGATTGGGCCTCCGATAACCTCACTCACATGACGTAACACAACGCAAGCGTTGTTTCACGTCGTTTTTCTGTGAGGGTGTAGTATCACTCCGGTCGAGTCGGCCCATTCGTGCTATAAATAGTGAAAAGTGGGTGTTACATTGTACAGTATAGCATAATAGCATAATGTGCACCTCTACCTACCCTTTCGGGGATAAAAGGCGTGATGTTATGTTATGTGTCTTTTATTTCTCCAGATTGTTTGAACTTCGCGATGAGCTAGTACATGTAATAGTCAACGACTATGTCTATGTTGACGCTGGCTTAGTTCAACTTCAGATGACCCCTTTTGATATACAGGTAAGCGTGATGATATTTTCTCAATTAAACGTTTACGGTGTAATTGATTGAAGACAAAGTATTAAACTCTTATTAGTTTATCTAAATAACTCCTCTTTTCCATTTTCCAGATAATAGTTCCTTACCATTTCCCCTTGGAATGCCGGAAAGACTCGGTAGAGAAATTTCTACAAAAAATGTGGGCAGACGCTGTCAAAAGAAAAACCAAAGGGCAAAGTATACTTGACATGCAGAACCAAGAAGAGGTATACATTACATCATCAGCATCATCATATCAGCCACAAGGTCCACTGCCTCGCATAGCCCCCCCCCCCTCCAATGCTGATAAAAAGCAATTAATTTTTTATTGAAATAGAAGGCAAATATGCAGACGTATCACCTGATGGTAAGCGACTAGTGCCGCGCATGAACACTTTTTTAAGGGGGGAAAATCGTCGAATGTTTGCTCCCGCCTGGGTGAGGCGGGAGGGAGTGTCAGACTCTTACTTACTGAAAACCACCCCCACCCTCTTGCACGTCGAGCCGGAGCCCCGGTAACCCGGTATAATAATCATAATTTTACAATATTGACGTGTAAAAGGGCTAATTATAAAATTACTAGCAGCCCGGCCGGCTCAATCTTCATGTATTATACACATAAACCTTTCTTAAGAATCACTCTATCTATTAAAAAAACCGCATCAAAATCCGTCGCGTAGTTTTAAAGGTCTAAGCATACATAGGGACAGACAGACAGCGGATAGCGACTTTGTTTTATACTATGTAGTGATTGCCTTTTTTTCATTTGTCTCTACTTCTGCTTACCCGAAAAACTCCTGGTATTCGAACAGCCCAAGCCAGCGACCTCGAAAATCAGGGCTAGTTGGACTGAAAATACTGGATTAGATGAAGGTGGGGTACCACCAGAGCCTGCACCTGCTCCCCAACAAGATAAAAAGTCTGAAGATTCTGCTAGCAGTAAGAAGGATCCCTTATTTTTAAATGATACATTCTCTTCCATAGTGCTTGGTGACTGCTTTTCAGTTGTGCATTTCTTTTGGCTGAGACTGCTCGGTTGATGTGGTGCCTGGATTATTGGTTGCCGCACAATGTGTAGCGGGTTCGATTCCCACACAGAACAACTCTTTGTGATCCACAAATTGTTGTTCCGGGTCTGGGTGTCATGTGTATGTGAAATTGTATGTTTGTAAACGCACCCACGTCACAAGAGAAAAAGCTCTAGTGTGGGGTAATGTTTTGTAAAATTACAAAAAAAAAACCTGAATTATTCTGTCCCCTGCATTAAATTCACCGAGGGGAGTGGAAGCGAACGCTTTTTTCTTATTCTCTCGAACATCTTCTAACTAATTTCATTGTGGAATCAGTATATTATTTGATTCCACCACAGGGGGAAATGTACTATAATACAGTTACGTAAGACACAAGAGTTACATAAGACACATTGGGTTGCTTCAGTTCATATATATGTACATATTTCGATTTCAGTTAAAGAAAAAATAGATGTCCAGCCTGAGATTCCGAAAACGTTCACTTTTACGAACATTATACAGAAGCATGAGAGATACAGGTAAAGCAATGTGCAATCTGCAGTTAAATATTTGATGTGCAGGTATTTATATCGTGGTGGCCCGAAGGTTTAAACCCTTCTCATCGCATCGGATTGTACCAATGTGACTTTTCCGAGTTATATGTAATTTCTAAGATTATTTATACACCAGTATAATGAAGGAAAACATCGTGAGGAAACCTGGGCTTATAATTCCTAATTATAAGTTTGAAATCGTCAACCCGCATTGAGTAAGCGTGGCGATCAATGCACTCATTCTGCGTGTGAGAAGAGGCCTTAGCTCAGCAGTGGGCATTTTTATAGGCTATTGATGATATATAAAAAACGCGCATGCGCGAGATTCGGTCGTGAGGTCATCTGCCCGCGCTCCCGGTTTTAATTTCATAAAATTGGTAATTTTGGACATTATTGAGCTAAAAATGTGTTTGATGTGGATTATTATTATTATTACATATATGGATAGTGTGGGACAGTGTTAATACAGTGATTTATTGGATATTTGGACCAAAGTTTGCACAATTAACAGTGATTAACCGTCGTATGGCGCGAAATTTTGAGCCGTGCATCTAGCTCGCTCACTCTCGCCAAAAGGGACTCTTGCTAGCCTGTTCGCATAGTGAACTTGCAATTCAAAATGTTGTGTCTACTTTGCAAGAAAAGAATTGCACTAGGCGAATCGCTTAGATGTACAGGGTGCAAGAAAGGATTTCATTATAGCTGTGTAAATATTACTTCTGCTGTGTTTATGGAGCAAAAAATTGAATTGGAAGCTAAATTCAAATGTGATTCATGCTTGAATATAACTAACCGTGTACGGGTAACCGATGAGACCCCAGTACGCGGTGTCATCACCGAAGCTAGTACACGGTACCTACGAAGAAGAGAATATGCCCAGTATTGTTGATATGGTAAAGGAAGTTATGACGGAGAGATTCAAGATCTATGAATAAAAGATTATAACTGAATTTAAAACATCTGTAACATCATTGGCTCTCGAAAATGGCAAATTGAGAGAGGAGTTGAGAGTGGCCAATGATAAATGTATTTACTTAACAGAAGAGATTAAGATTCTAAAAATAAAAACTGGAAAGTCTCTAAATTTGGTAAACAGTGATAAACTAAGACCAAATAATATCGATAACACGGCCAGAGACCGAAATTGTTAGCTACGCGACTATGGCACGAAGTACGGCGATTACAGGAAACAGTGATAGTATAAACCACAAATGGATAGAAGTGACAAATACGAAAAGAAATAATCCAATAAAACGAGGCGGCAACAAGTCAACTTTATTGTTAAAGGCTGTGGAGCGTAAAAAATTTCTTCATGTATGGAGGTTGGATAAAAGTACTACTGAGGAGAGCTTGAGTGAATACATAAAGAATGTTCTAGGAAATAACATAGAATTAAAAATACAGAAAATAATACCCAGGATCGAAAGAGACTACGCTTCATTTACATAACATAACATAACATCACGCCTTTTTATCCCCGTAGGCAGAGGTGCACATTACGGCACTTAATGCCACTGTACAATGTAACACCCACTTTTCACTATTTATGTTACGAGTCCCATGTAATAGGGGGTGAGCCTATTGCCATATACCGGGCACATTTCCACACTCCGTGCTACTACTGAAAATTTTTTAAAAACCCAGTAATACTTAGCCCGACCCGGGAATCGAACCCGAGACCCCTTGCCCGGCTTCATTTAAAATAGGATTATCAGAGGAAAACTATGAGAAATTATCTCATCCAGATATATGGCCAGTTAACGTTGAATTCAGCGAATGGATTTGGTTTCGTCGCCCACCCGCCTCAGAAAAAGAACCTCAATCAGCGTAGTCGAAGAATCGACATTTTATACCAAAATGTTCGTGGGGCTAAGGACGAAGACAACTAAGTTCCTTTCTTTGTTACAATCGTCGAGTTCGGATTTATTTGCAATAACTGAGACGGGGTGTAATGTGTCAATACATAATGCGGAAATAACTTTACCAAATTATCAGATGTTGCGATGTGATCGAGCGGACGGCCGCAAGCAAGGCGGTGTACTTTTAGCGGCCACACCGCGCTTCGAGTTACGGCAGGTACCGATACCCAGTGATATCAATATTGACAATTATAACTTTGAAATACTTTGTGCTACCATACATCTAAAGAGTAGATTTTTATTCGCGTGTTGTGTAATCTATATTCCACCAAACTGTGAAGAGTCTGAATATATGTTACTATTTAACTTATTAGAGCAAATTTGTATTAGATATGTAATGTAGTTATACTTGGAGATTTTAATATGTTTTCGTGCAATGACAATGTTAAAAATTATTTTGAATATTTTGTTGCCTTTTGTGAACTCGTCCAGTGCAATAATGTACCTAATTGTAGTGGTAGACAGTTGGATTTAGTATTGAGCGGGCGCAGCGGTACAGAGGTGTGTGCGGCGGAGGAGGGGTTGCAGCCTGTGGACGCGTATCACCCGCCGCTCGCGGTCGCCGTGGACGTCGCCACGCAAGCGCGCCGCAGTCTTCGCCGATTCTCCATTCGGCTGCGGCCGACTTGGCGCATGCGCAGGACTCACAACACCTTAACCCATATAGACGTTGGAACTTTCACAAGGTAGACTTCAATTATTTACCTCTATATTATTTGATAGGTAGAATACACTGGGAAGAAATGTATAGTATGCAAGTTCCTGAAGAGGTTTTAAATTTCTTCTATACAAAGATGAACGAAGTCTTTGATACCTGCGCACCTATTAAAAAACAGAATAATCGTAACAATAGATATAATTACCCAGGATATTATTAGGGATATTAAAACAAAGTATTTACTACACAAAAAATATACCTCTAAGGCCAGTAAAAATTCCAGTGATTATGAGCAGTTCTCTCGGTACAGAGCGAAGATTAAGATGGAGATAGAGCTAGCACACAATCGGTATAGGGACCGCGTACAGAACCATCTGGCCAATGACCCTAAAGCTTTTTGGAACTATATACGACTGAAAAGGGGAAACTCAGGTCAAAACACGATATTAAAAAATGGACAGGTGCTATCGGGGGGAGAATGCGCGGAGGAGTATGCCCGATACTTTCAAACTGTATATAACACAGAGCCGGCTACACTAAGCGCAGAAGCGGCGAGTTGCACCGCATCGTCAGGTGGCGCGTGGGCGCATCTCGGCATGCTGGAGCGGGCGGCGGTGAGTCGTGCGCTCGCTCGTCTACCACCTAAGCGATCAGTGGGGCCGGATGGTATATCATATTCAGGGATTGTCGCATGGTTTTAGTCGAACCATTATTACATTTATTTAACAACATCTTTATTGCAGCTGGAAGGTTTCCTGACCCATGGAAACTTTCTCGAGTCGTACCCGTACCGAAAGGTGGTGGAGGTACAAATGCCAGCGACTATAGGCCTGTGGCAGTCCTATGTGCTCCAGCTAAGATTTTCGAGTCAATGATCCATAACCATCTATATTCTCAGGTAAGCGCCCACCTGACTGATGCTCAGCATGGCTTTCGCCCCGGTCGGGGAACAACGGGCAACTTAATGCAGTTGATGACGCAAGTGGTGCCTGCAGTTGATGCTGGTGGACGTAGCTTACCTAGATTTCAAAAAAGCATTTGATACAGTTGATCACGATGTACTCCTTATGAAACTTGCTGGAATAGGCTTTACGCTACACACTCTGCAATTCTTTTCCACATACTTTAGAGATAGGCGCCAATACGTGGACTGTGGCGGGTACTATTCTGAGCCGTATTACACGAGGTCCGGGGTGAGCCAGGGCAGTAACTTAGGTCCTTTATTTATTTATTTATTTATTTCTTCTTCACAAAATACAGTGAATGGCGGACTCAATGCCTTCAGGCATTCTCTTACAGTCAACCATAGGGAAGTGCAGAGAAATGAAGTGGTTGCGAAGCCAGAACACAATCAAAAAATAAAAAAAAAGTTATGTAATATATATACCAAACATAAATACCTATAGAATAAATATATTAATACAATATTTTATAAATAGACATATACATACCATATAATATATACTACTAAACAAATACTTATACTGCATAAATACTACAATATATTATATAAAAAGAAAACGTTGTTAGAATAGTTTCCTTAATTGTTTTGAGTCTGCCAATGCTTAAGTAGTTGCTCACGGACTTTAAATTTAAAGGTATTGCGGCTTGTTGCCATTCTGATCTCCTTGGGCAACGCATTCCACAGAATAACAGCTTGAATGAAAAAGGAAGAATGAAAGAAGTCAGTGCGATGAGAGATACATTGAAGATGTCGGTTTTGAGACGAACGAAGAAATTTTGTGTGGTTTGCGCACGTATATTGGAAGTAAGAAGCAAGGTAAGTAGGTGAAGAAGGAGAGTCAAGATAAGAGAATAAAGTGGTTAATGCCCTCTGCTGCCTGCGCAAGCGTATGGGCAGCCACTTCAGTTGCATCCTATGTGCAGAAATATGATCATATTTACGTAAGTTGAAAACGAATCGAATGCAGTGAAAACGAATCGAATGCATTACTGTTTAATTTAATGATAAATGACCTACCAAGCATAATAAAAGGGTCGATATGCCTACTTTTTGCCGATGACCTAAAACTTATACACGAAATAAGGGATAACGAGGACCATGTTAGTTTACAACACGATATTGACAGAGTCATTGAGTGGAGCCGGGAATTCAATTTGTATTTCAACGTTGCTAAATGCTCAGTTCTGTCATTAACTCGTGCAAGCAGTCCCCGTCACCACCGATACTGCATGGAAGGTGAACTGTTACAACGCGTTACGGAGGTGAAAGATTTAGGAGTCCATTTTGTATCAGAGTTACACTTCAGGAAACACATTATGGATGTCTGCAAGAAGGCATACCGCAATCTAGGTTTTATTTTACGTCAGGCAAACGAGTTCAATAACAACGCAGCTTTAAGGGCGCTCTATGAAGCTTTAGTTAAAAGTCACTTGGAGTGTAACTCTGGTATCTGGAGTCCACATGAGGACAAATATAAGTTCATGATAGAACGTATCCAAAATAAGTTTGCCAGATTCCTGTATTCAAAATCGTACGGTATATACTCTGGATACCCAATACCATATCCAACTTTGTTTGTACTGGGTATGGTAGGATACTACAAACTGGAGGTGAGGCGTGAAGTAGCTCTAGCTACTTATATACCTCTATTTAAGTTTTTGCGAGGTATAACGCACCACCCTGCCCTACTGGAGGAATTACGGCTGTGTGTTCCGGACGAGTACGTGTGGCATAGGCGGCGGCCGCGACTGCTGGTGGTACCGTGCGCACGCACGAACCTCTTGCAGAAGGCACCAATGACCCGAGCGTTGCGCATATTGAATGCAATAGCGGACAGTACGGATATATTCTCGTGTACACTCAACGAGTTCACAAAGGTAGCATATGAGGCTGTCGTAAATAATAACTAGGTTCCTAAGATTTGTACTTATTTGATTCTATTTATATAATTTATGTTGTTAGTACCTAGGTACATAGATTTTAAAAATATAAGTAGGTACATATTTGTTATTACTAAAGTTATTTACGTTTATTAGGGATAGTTTTGTGAAAATGTATTAGCCTGTAAGTTTAATAAATGTTCTATGTGCTTACCTCTATGTTCTTTTGTTTTTCTTTGTCTAAATTATTTTACGGTTATTAATATATTGTAATTTAATATAAAGGTTAATATTGTGTACAATATTTTTTATCATGTACCCTCCCTGTCTCTCAAGGTGGTTCTATAGTATTGTCATACTCTTGCAATAGATACTATTGATGTTATAAAACATTTACAAACTATATTTCAAAGACCTAGTAGTTACTATTCTAGAAAGTATTGTTCTATCAATTGTATGTAAATAATATTCTGTCTCAATTGGAAGGAACTAACATCTAAGGTACAGGCTCGGCCTACTTTTCATAAACTGTGTGTCGAATGTTTTTGTTACAATAAACACTTTTTATTATTATTTTATTATTAACCTGGGTGTCTTAAATACCAAGTGAACAGGTTGCTCATAGATAGGCGTGCTCCATCGTTGACTACATCATAGCTTAATACCAGGTGGCTTAGCCTACTCTTGAATCCAATTCCGATCGATCGACATTGGTATTGCGAAATTTCGTACTCTTGAGTTGCAACACTAGCGCCCATTGCATCCGTATGGCGTGAATGTTGAATGAACTAAATGGTATTGAGTTTGGCTTTATATCCCGTACTCTAAATGCTATTTTGACTGCTACGATTGTGGTTGTATAGTTTTGACATTGAATAATTATTGAGATTTTATTGGATTGAAATTGCATTGACATTGAGATTAACTCGTCGAGTACCGGTTTTGTAGACACAATTATAGAACAATAGGTTGCGGTCACCGGTGACCGCTTGGTGTTTAACAATTTAAGAGTGAGTTTCAAGAGTAAGCACCCAGGTGAGATGGTGGCCGAATGTCAACCTATCATGTATAAAAATATATAATAATATTTGTTTCTTAATTTTCAGACAATGGCTAATGTCGGATATAAAAAGTAAAGCTGCTCAACGAAGGTTGTATTTCCTGGAAACTGCTCAGCAAGCACCGGATGAATTGAAACACAGGGCTGCAAATATTATCCAGAAAGTTCACAGGTAATATATCAACATCATTATTATTTTTATCATCATATTTATCACCCTAAGATAAATGACACTTAGCGGCAGTAAGTGACACCTTATAATGAAAACGAATTCAGGTAAGAGGTGAGTTCAATGCTCTCTCATGCTACCTAACTCTTAGTTCATAGACGGTTTGAAGATATGGCTATAAAATCACTAGCGCTAGGTCCTGTGTGAGCGATCTGAGGCCTTAGTACGAATTTCTTTTACGTTTAAAGTAGTCGAAACGAGACCGCATTGGACGCTTTGATTGGTTAGTTAATTGCAGCCGGCCAATCAGAGCGCCGAACGAATACAAACTCGTACTAAGGGCTTTGGAATCTAACGCGATTATGAAGCATTGTCACGCGAATTCAATCCGTTCCGTGCCTTTAGCCAAACGCCTCTTAGCGCTTGTCTACATTGTATGGGGATGACACTGACAAATGTCAAAATTTACGTCAATCCTTAATATAATATTATAAATCGGAAAGTGAGTTTTTTTGTTTGTTCCGATTTCACGCCGTAACTACTAAACCGACTGCTTTGAAATTTTTGCAGACGTTAAGTTAGAAGTCTGGATTAAATAACAGAGTACTTTTTATCCCGTAAAAATTTGATATTCCCGAGGGAAAACAAAAGTATTGGTATAGATGGCGCTGCATGTATTGGTATATTTCACATAGGCTACTTTTTATCCTTTTGTGACGCGAGCGAAGCCGCGGGTTAAAGCTAGTTCCATATAATTTGGTTTTCTATTCTACAAGTAGACAAGCGCTAAATGGCATTTGGCTACAGCTACCGGTGGGATGCAGCTATGTCCTACGTGCACGCGAATCGTTTCGCTTCGTTTCTGCTTCCGTCATTATTACCAAATAATACCTCATGAAAGCATCGCATCCAAATTTGACAGTTCACGCGAAAATATCAAACCAACTGATCGCGACCGCGTCATATCGCTCAGCTCTGCACCGCATCCCACGGGCGTATTGTCACGTATAGTCAGAATTTTAATTAGATTCCAGATTTGACAATAGCTACTGTTATTTTGTGAAATAATGATACCACATATAATAGTGTAAGTGATGAACACAAAAATCGATAAACAATCAGTGTGTGTGTTTTATAATAAATGTTACAGAAAGTGACAGGATAGCGATAGCGATGACGGCGACAATTTATAAAATAACTTATTACCATAATACATCTATCGGTTTTATTTGTCATGTTCCTTCATGATTACATTTTTTATTTATTTCACACACAATTATAAAAGAAAAGTCTCAGATCGTTAATTAATCGTCAAAACTAAATTATCGGTTCAGAAATATTTAATTTCATGATATACTTAGTTTACGAGAGTAAAATTATAAACGAGAAGAATCGATCCAGAAAATTGCATATCCATATCGATTAATTTCGCAACGTCACTATTTAGTACTTGTCATAACGTTGCAACACTGAAATTGTCAAATCTGGAATCGAATTAAAATTCCGAGTATAGACACTTACTTCATTAGGTAATGACAGTTACTTGTTTTCGCGCCGCACCGCTCCGCATTCGCATCTAGATCGCTAACGCAGGACGTAGCGTTCTAGAAATCTCTTTTTTCAGGCTTTATATGAAAGAGAAACGTGAAAAAGTGAAACAAGTGAAGAGAGACACCATATTGGGTTTAATTCCAGACGCATTCAAAACCGGCCTAAGTTATATCGAGGAAAATAACAAAGTAATGCCTTTGTTTGTATAATAATAAATAAATATCTATATATATAAAAGAAAGTCGTGTTAGTTACATTATTTATAACTATAGAACGGCTAAATCGATTTGGATGAAAATTGGCAGAGAGGTAGCTTAGAACCAGGAGACGGACATAGAATACTTTTTATCATTTTTTTTTTTACTTTTTATCGATTATCACGAACGGGAACGGGAAAAAACGAGATTGCGCGTACGAAGTCGCGGGCAGAAGCTAGTTATAAATAAATAACTATCTTAACTACTAAATTTACTATAAATCGCGTGTTACTCTCGTGAATATACAGGGAAAATGTACTCAAAACTGCGGCGATAGCCGTAGGCTGCGCGATATCGCCGCAACTAAACTAGTAGAGCTTTTCTCAGTATATTCAAGTGAGTAACCCGCGATTTTTAGCTAATAAAGACTCCACCAACGACTTCCTCGTTGGCCGAGTAGTCGCAAGTGCGACTGCCGGGTAAGGGGTCTCTATGGGTTCAATTCCCAGATCGGCCAAAGTACTACGGGATTTAAAAAAAAATCTTAGTGGTAGGATGGAATCTGGAATTGTGTCCGGTATATGGCAATAGGCTCAGCCCCCATTACAAGGGACTTATAACATATATAATATAAATAAAAAGTGGGTGTTATATTGAACAGTGGTATTAATTGCCGTAATGTGCACCTCTGCTTACCCCTACGGGAACAAATGCAAGGTGTCCATTTTCTTCATCATTTAC
This sequence comes from Spodoptera picta, assembly GCA_038387885.1. Taxonomy (NCBI): domain Eukaryota; kingdom Metazoa; phylum Arthropoda; class Insecta; order Lepidoptera; family Noctuidae; genus Spodoptera; species Spodoptera picta. The sequence goes on along the minus strand of JAZHFQ010000221.1, from coordinate 1,370,083 downwards.
AAATTTTCAAGACTTCAAAAAAAAGGAGGTTCTATGTTGGAAGGATTGTTCCCTTTTTAGTTTTAAACTTGAGATTCTGACAGTTTACTGACTGATTCGGATATTAAATCTACGAAATTTTACACAATAGATAAGTGTAGAATAGGGTAGTTTCCTAAATTTTATTTTAATGTCCGTCTGGTACGTTAATTTAAAACTTTAGACACGTATTTTTTCTTGTCTCATAAAATCAAATACTTTCGACGATATATTAATTTGAAATATCGTGTGACGTCACAGCGTGCCACATTTTGTAGCACGTTATGACGTAACGACCTCCCACTCTTAAACTTATCGCCATTTTATCTAAGTATTGCAAGTTAATACGAGAAAATAAAAAAATACGCGTCTAATATTTTTTTATTATCTCACTGATTGAATGATTAGATTTTTAATTTTGATGCGCTGGCAACTACCTTATTGTAGGTATTGAGAAAATATTGTGCCAGAATCTCACATTTTACCTAATCTAATTTAGGTACACACAAATACCGAAACACTACTCTATTTAAATTGGTCTTGAATATCGTGCCATCTCTGTCGTTTTACAAAGAATTTGTAGAGACAGAACTATAATTTAGTGCGACTTAAAATTGAGTGACGTTTCAGTATTATAGAGGTACAATGTGTTGTTTTAATGCCGCGTCATTTTCTAGGAGGTAACTCGGCTATCGATTCTGAGTCCGCATCAATAAAAAAATTGTAGGTAAATATTTTTCATTTTTTGTAAATTACGGAAATCCGTAAGTGCGAACTACACACAAACTCAAACACGTAATTGATATTATTCCTAATTCCATAAAAGTCCAATAAGAAACATTGCTGTCGCTTATCCTGAAGTACTGTCGAACTTAAACGATTTATTATAGCCGTATTTTTAACTATTGGCCCGAAACTTTCTTTTACATTGAACCTTTATGACTTCTGTGACTTGCCCCCGAGAAATGACACGGCTTCAAAACTACACCTTGTATATTAATATTACAGTTATACGAAAGGCGAAAGATGACAAGACTAAAAATAAACACGACATATTTAAAAGAATTAGAAAAAGAAAACACACGAATACTTATGTTCAAGAAGGGAAACCAAATAGATGATATCACTGATGAGATCAGGAACTGGTTTAAAGAATGGTAAGGTCTTACTTACTATGTCACCACCCTTACTCTTCCCGCGGGAGTCGTATTATATACCCGACTAAGGGACACATTGTCGATTTGACGGCACGGTTGGTTCGGTGGCTGGGCAACCGGCTGCCGCGCAACGTGTCGCGGGTTCGATTCCCGCACTAAACAAGTCTTTGTGTAATCTACAAATTGTTGTTTCGGGTCTAGGTGGCATGTGCCATGTGTATGTGAACTTGTATATTTGTAAACGCACCCACAACATAGGAAAAAATCTTAGTGTGGGGCAACGTTTAAAACAGATGATATATAACGAATCAAAGTTTAGGAGTGGGGGCTAAAACGTCATTTCTATGAATAAAATGTACAAAGAAGTTACGTCACGCGACATTGCAAATCAATATATCGTCGAAAGTATTCGTTTCTGTAAGAAAATAAAAAATATGTATTTAATGATTTAAAATAATCTACAAGACGGACATTAAAATAAAAATTAGGCATCTAATCTATTATAATGGAATTAACTGAAGTTGATGTACATACCTGGAGCGAAATTAAAATTTATAAAAATGCAAGATCATCATCCTCCGTGATAACATCAACTCCACTCCATACACTTCTTTTTAATAACTTATGGTTTTATAGATGGCACAAATTACACCATCTTCCTTGTACCGACTATTAGACGTACAATTTGCGAATGCGCAGTGTTTTGTAGGCATGACTATTATTTTAATATTCTTTTATTTATTCTTCTAATAATAAGACATACGTTTGATCTTGTTGTCCGCCACACCGGTGCTGCCTCTAGCGGATTTTTTTTAAATCTTCCCAAGAAAAAGGCTTAATTATTAATACTTTTGAAACGTCAAAAATTAAATTGTCCGTCCATCGGTCTGTCAGTGAAGCTAGGCACTCATTAGAAAGTGTAGTTTCGAATGGCGAAGAACGAGCAAGAAACTCGATCGTTACTCTTTGATGAAGGTCCACAGTTGAACAGTTGATTGTCATTAGCGAAGTGGCTGTGTCTTGTACAGGCCTTTACTCTGTATTACTAGCACTATTTTCATCGTATTTTCGACCTTATGTCAGAACAATGAAGTTGAAAATCTAATACCTTAGACAGAAAGAACTGTCTCATTGGCCGAGTGATCGTAAGTGCGACTGCCGGGACAAGGGGTCTCGGGTTCAATTCCCGGGGTCGGGTAAAGTTTTGCTGGATTTTTTGTGTAATTCTTAGTCTAGGCACGGAGTCTGGAAATGTGCCCGGTATATGGCAATAGACTCACCCCCTATTACATGGGACTCGTAAAATAAATAGTGAAACGTGGGTGTTACATTGTACAGTGGCATTAAGTGCCGTAATGTTCACCTCTGCCTACTCCTTCGGGAATAAAAGGCGTGATGTGACGATATTATGTGACAGAAAATAGTAAGACTAATATTTCAGGTTCTACGGTTATGGCTTCTTTCCTGAATTCCCCTATGAAGTCGAAGGAGGTACCATACTAGTTGTCAGAGGCGACTATCCATCTATAGAAGAAAAGCAAGAAATGGATGAAAAAACATTAAAAGAAACTAAAGGGAAAACGAAAGAACAGGTAGTAGAACCATACATTAACTTCTATCCACCCATCTATATCCTCGATTATGAAAAATCCACAACATTTGGTCACACAAAAGCATGGCAAGGGGGACTGGGCAACTGCCCAGCTCACAAGCGGACTTATTACATTATAGACCTTATTTCCTATGTTTAGAGACTACTTTTGTATGGACAAGGTTGTGGATTTGTCAAAATCAGGGATATAGAAGAAGATGTCATTCTTCGGCACAAATGGACCGGCTCAACAATCCACAAATTCCTAATCCCCACCGCCGGTAACGCATTTGTACCAACTCCATTGTTTCGGGTGTCCATGGATGGCGCCGATTGCTTACCATCAGGTGATCCATCTGCTCGTTTACCGGCTCATGGAATAAAAATGACACTTTTTACAGCTTACTTATACACGACTAGCGCCAGGGTTTGTAGCGTGACAACTTTCAGGGCTATAAAAAGCCCCAAGTATGGCTTGAAACTAATCCGACTTCCTAGTCAAACAGTTACGAGAATACTTACATTTATATAATACACTAAATCGCACAACGCTTGGTAGGTTCTTTGGTTCTTCTTTGTTCTTGTGAACCGCTAAGAAATGGAACTCCTTGCCAGAGTGTGCGTTTCTAGAAGGGTACAAACTGGGTGTCTTCAAGTCTCTAGTAAATAGGCTGCTTATGTGCGCTCCATCATAGGCCGCATCATCACTTACTAACAGGCGAAATAGAGGCTAGCGCCTTCACCGAGGGAAGTGGAAACGTATCATTTTTTTTCTTCTCCTCTTATAATATCTTCTGATTCACTTCGTTGCAGGAGTCACGACAGTTATTCATGTCATTGATACGCGCCGGATGATCAGTAGTCCGGTGTTTTCATGTACTGTAGATCTGTAGAGTTGCAGCGGTTTTAGGAGGTTGTGGCGGGCTTGTCCTGTAACAAAAAAAGAGGCAAGCGCCTGAATACTGAGAGGCTTATTAAATTGTACTTAAATATCGTGTCACCTCTGTCATTTTACAAAAAAAAAAAATATAGTGACAGAACTACCTCTATATACTTAAGCGCGACATAAAATTGAGTAACGTTTGAGTATTTGAGCGTAAAAGTCGTCATATTGAATATTATAAAAATACTGCTGTATTTCAGATGAAAGAAGAAAGGGCTAGATTGAAAGAAGAAAAGAAAATGAAAGCTAAGATGGCAAAAGAAGCAAAGCGAAAAGAAGATGAGAACTTAGTGAAGGCACGATGCAACCCCTTCTCTGACCCTGGGTATAAGATACTGGAATCTGCTGCACTGCCATCACTTAATGAGGTAAACATTCCAAGTATACCAGTCATAGATGAAGTAGAATATATTTATTTAAGTGTGAGAGAGCCATGCTTCGGTACGAATGGGTTAACCTGACCCATTCGTACCGAAGCATGGCTCGCGTTCGGCGCTGTGATTGGCCGGTTCTAATGAACCAACCAGTCAGAGCACAGAACGCGGTCTCGTTTCGATTACTTTAAACGAAAAAGAAACTCGTACTAAGGCCTCTGAAGTGGCAGCGTGATTGATGGACGGATCATACAAACGAAAAAGCTTTTACATTTATAATATAGCGTTATAATTTTTCCGTAGGCTCTCATAGGCTACAGGGCAGCATGGTCTCTTTTTGATGAGATGCCAAAAGATAAGTTTGGCGAAACAATATACGGGTACATGAAGCCGCTACTCATTGAGGATCTGATGAAGGATATGCATCTGGAGTGCAGGAAGATTATCGATGAAATGATGAGGTAACTCATAATGTAACTAAGTACAAAGTATGAGAGAGCCATGCTTCGGCATTAATGGGTCGGCTCTGCCGGAGTGATACCACAACCTATCAGACAACCGACGTGACACAACGCTTGCGTTGTGTTTCGTCCAGTGAGTGAGGGTACCAGTTAATCCCTGAATCCAAACAATCCTCGATTTCCAAAGGATTCAAAAGGCAAGGCATTTTTGGTGTCCATGGACGACGCCAATTAGTTACCATCAGGTGATCCGACTGTTCGTTTACCGCCTTATCACATAAAAAATGTATGTATTTATTAACATATTTTTTCTCAAACTAATAGTATATCTTACTTCTCGAATGACAGATTAGATCTAAAAATGCTGATACAGAAACACCAGGCGGATTTTAAATCAATGGACAAGAAGTTTCCTAAAGTCAAGCCTAGAAAGAAACCAAAGGCGCCACCGGTACCGAAACCCGTCATTTATGACAAAAAGCTGATCAAACAAACAGCGGTAAGTGCTCATTATCAGTACAATATCTTCAGTGGTGACGGTAGATTTTAATGATCACCCCAGATCTTCTCGTGTCGTAATAATCTTCTAAGGAAGTACATATTATGAATATAGGGCAGCAGCGCTCTTTGATAAACCTGAACCTTTTAAACTCTGGGCTTACACATAACATAACATAACATCACGCCTTTTATATCCGAAGGGGTAGGCAGAGGTGCGCATTGCGGCACTTAATGCCACTGGACAATGTAACACCCACTTTTCACTATTTATTTATTTATTTATTTATTTATTCCACTTACATTTATCTTTACAGGTTAATGCCCAATGCGATAAATGTGCTCATCTTACTATCTACCTATAGCATATTACATATAATGCCTTCCTTGTGAATTCACCCAGAGTACAACAAAATAGGTCGATTTCATTAGAAATCAGGTTGAGCGTGCGAAGTGCACGCGTCAGCGGCGCTTCCCTTAATAGGTTGGTCCGACCGCGGGGTTCTACCAGCAGTGGCGGTCGCCGGCGTCGCCATACGTACCTATCCGGAACACATAGACTCAGCTGCCCTAAAATGACTGCATTGTGCAGCTTTCCTCTTAATATCTTAAACAAATGTGAGGTGAGTGCAAAATCCCGTCTTACCCTTAACTCATTGTACCCCACCATGCCTAAAATAAATAATGTGGGATACATCAATGGGTAAAACGGATAGACCCCATAGTACCTCGAGTATAAATATCTAATGAATTTATTTTGAATTCTCTCCAGCATGAGACTATATTTAGCTTCATGCGGAAACCATATGACTGCGTTACATTCTAACTGGCTCCTAACTAGTGCGTTATATAGAGGTAGTGTGATGATGGCTTTTATGTTAGTAAATCCACGGACCGTTCGGAGCATGAAGCCTAAGTTTCTAAAAGCCTTTTTACAACAACCCATAACGTGTTCACGGAATGTCAGACCGGTGTTAAATCTTACTCCCAAATCCTTGACTTCCCCGACTCGCGCCAAAGGCTGCCCCTCAATGTGATATCTGCCCTCAATAGGATTATGTGCACGCGAAAACGCAATTGTAACACATTTCGAACTATTGAATTGTAGGAGATTTTCTTTACTCCAGCTCACCACTCTATCAATGTCCCTCTGTAACCTGACACAATCCTCCTCAGTTCTTACTGCAAGAGATAATTTGAGATCGTCAGCAAATAACAGACAATTAGCATCTTGGACTACTTCTGGCAAGTCATTTACCACCAGAAGGAAACTTAAAGGTCCAAGATTGCTACCTTGACTCACTCCTGATCTAGTGAAATATGGATCCGACACATGTCCCGCATATTCAACATATTGTCGCCTATCCCTCAAGTAGCTGAGTCCCATGTAATTACATGGGACTCAGCTATTACATGGACCTCAACATAAAAAAAATATATGTTGAGTCCCATGTAATAGGGGGTGAGCCTATTTATGTCCCATGTGACATGTTCATGTCCCTAGTCTGTGGTGAAATAGGACCAGTTCAGCATGTGCAAGACAGGGTCTTGTGCTGATATTCTACTGGCCTCTTAAGTGACTCGTGGACGAACAAGCCACCAATTAGATATTAACAGTTTAGATGAAATAAATTGATTAAACAAACATAATAACTTTACAAAATAAATGAACAGATAAAAAAAATAACAAAATAAATGAATAGATAAAAAAGGACAACCAGCTAGTTACATATTATATTGAATAATTTCCCCTTATATTACCTAAGAAAAAATCAACCTAAATATCATCATCACCTCTTTTCTTTCTTTACATTATCTACTCACAGGAGAGTTCTAGAACAACCTGTTTCACCTTTTCCAGCCAGTCTTTGATCTGAACCTAGTCTCAAAACCCACAACAAAACTGTGTGAAGTGTACGGCGATTTGAATTATGCAGCTTATAATTTCAATATTATAGATCCTAATGCATCGTAAGTACTTCTTTGTTTGACTTTTATAATACGCTATTTATTTTCCATATAATTTAAACTGTCAAAGTGTCAAACACCAAGCGGTCACCGGTGACCGCAACCTATTGTTCTACAATTGTGTCTATAATGACGGTACTCGACGAGTTAAAATGATAATATCTAAAAGTAAATTAATATAACATAACATACATCACGCCTTTTATCCCCGAAGGAGTAAGCACAGGTGCACACAGAAGTAACACCCACTTTCCACTATTTATGTTATGAGTCCCATGTAATAGGGGGTGAGCCTATTGCCACATACCGGGCACATTTCCAGACTCCGTGCTAGTACTGAGTTTTTTTTTAAAAACCCGGTAATACTTTGCCCGACCCGGGAATCGAACCCGAGACCCCTTGCCCGGTAGTCGCACTTGCGACCACCCGGCCAACGAGGCAGTAAACGTAGATTATAATAATTATATTTGTCATCATCCCTGACATTACCGTGTGTGTGGGTATCGTTCGAGTTAATGTACTATTCATTTGACGGGAACAGGGCAGTAGCACTCTCTGATAAACCTGATACATTGAAACCGCAATCTTAAATCCACGGTAGAAGCCAACAGCGAAGTTTAAGGTGAAGCCCTCTTATGTAGAGGAGGTCCATAGTCCAACGCGCGCCTCAAGGAACTATCAGACCAACACAGATGGGGCCCAATAGGGCTGTTGCCGATACGGAGCCGCGGAGAACCTAACGGGTTACCGGGGCTCCGGCTTGAACTGCAGGAGTAGGAACTGGGTGGTTTTTAGTCAGTAAGAGTCTGATACTCCCTCTCGCCTTGACCTGGGCGGGAGAAGTCATTGGAAGATTTTCCCCCCTCAAAAAAAATGCTGAGGATTACCACGTTCTATTGTTTTTGGTGCAGCCCAAGTCTCTGTCAAATGTACCTCTAACGACACCTGCTTGAAGAGGAGCAGTGATGACATTTTTTATGGGATAAGGCGGTAAACGAGCATACAGATCACCTGATGGTAAGCAATCACCGCCACCCATGGACACCTGAACTGAAACACCAGAGGTGCTACAAATGCATTACTGGCCTTTCGGGTATTGCGAATTTGAGGATTGTGGGTGATTCGGGGATTGGGGATACTGAGAAAGAGGTGTAATCGGGCCTCTGTCGAAACTCAACGCAAGCGTTGTTTCACGTCGGTTTTTTGTAAGGCCGTGGTATCACTCCGGTTGAACCGGCCCATTCATGCCGAAGCATGGCTCTCCCACACTTAAATACATGTAAAACGTATTATACTCGATTATCGCTAGACTCTCCAGTGATTCTTCAACCTCTTTCAGGTTCCCCTTTCCAGCTTATGGCGATATCAAAGATAGAATAAGATTGTCCTGTATAATGGGCTGTGGGATCCAAGCTGGAGCTACTAGGAGGAAGTCTGTGATGCTGTTAGGTCCTGAGAGGAATGGAAAGCAGTTCCTCGCTGATGCTGTTGCTGGGGAGTTGAGTAAGATCTTTTGGGTGATACTTTGAAAAGATTTACGTGTATGGCAAATTCTTTTCTCCTTTCTATGATATAGGGACCAAATGAGCAGGAAGGTGCCTGATGGTAAGTAACTGACGCCTCCTATGATCTATGCAACACAAGAGAAAATCGGAAGTGCCAGTTTTTGGGATTGGCGATCCAGAAACCTTACTGACTGGTTGAGCCGATCCTGAACTTAATACAGACAAAAGGAGAGCAGTATTTTTTTTTATAAACAGTATTGTAACGCGCTCCTGTATTTAGAAAATACGCGTAAGGCCAGCACGGGTAGGAAGTATGCGGGAGGGGCGGGAACGCCTCCACCCCGCCACGCTGTTGCGGCGGCCGGCGTTCGCGCCGCTCGCCAGTTAGCCAAGGCCACCAATAAGGGTAGACGCGCGCCTAATTCGCGGGTGCCGATCGCGTCTCCGCGACCCTACGGTGTCTCATTAGTAATATTTGTATACTTACCTCATGTTCTGTACTGGTTCGATGTAATTTGTGTGTAATGTGTCAGGAATAAATGACTATAGACCATTATAGTATTTAAAAAACTGACTTCAACCCCCTCTGTTTGAAGTCGGTTAATTTAAACCTTGTCCTAAGTGTAATAACCACTTTTCTGAAAACCACATCCAGATTGGTTCATACATATAAACACACGTACGGTTGTTACATTACAACAGTCCATGGATTTCGCAAATTGGCAAATTACTTGAAACACTTATTAATATTGCATCAGTCGTGCACCGATGGCGCAATTGCTGCATCAGCCCACCATGCCCTATAAAGTGACGGACCGGACGACGAGATCATTTTCTAGAATACACGACACTTTTGTTTCCAACTTCGACCAAGAGTCACTTAATTTAGTAATAATATCTTATTCAATAAAGTTGCAAACAATTTCGTCCTTATTTGCAACTTGCCTGCCGGAAAGATATAATTCGGTCGAACTAATAACATCCTTGTTTTAAAGTTGGTTAAATACAAAAATATTTCAGATCAACCATCTATTACAGATGCCATAAAAATCGATATAACACCTGAAGTTTTCACTGCTCTGGTCAACAAACCTCTGAAAATTTTGAACCAAGTTTTCCTAACTGCAAAAGCATTTCAGCCAGCTGTAATATTCATGAAAAATGTTGAAAGAGTATTCGCTACAAGGGTATGAAAATAACTATTCTTCAAATGTAGTCAACCATTTTTTATGGATTCTTTTTTAAGGGGGGGAAATCATCGAGTGAATTCTCCCGCCTGGGTGAGGCGGGAGGGATTATCAGACTCTTATTGACTAAAAACCACCCCGTTCATACACCTGTCTGCACTTCGAGCCGGAGCCCCGGTAACCTTTTACATTCTCCGCGGCTCCGTATTGGCATCAGGCCTATTGGGCTCCATCCGCAATGGTCCGATGGCTCTTTCGCTCGGGTCTGGTTCTGGTCGGGCAGCGAGCTACCCATGCGCGCCGTCCGGTCTTCTGCTCGTTGGTGGTATCACTCCGGTCGAGCCGGCCCATTCATGACGAAGCATGGAAATGGTTTGAGGAGATTGGGGAGTGGGGTATTTTAACCTCACTCACACGACAAAACACAACACAAGTAAATCACGTATCAAGTATATTAAATGTTTTAAATTGTTGCTTTGCTTCAGGTGCCTCCAGAAGATAAATATCTTAAAGCTCAAGTTCTTAAAGCGGCTCTAGCGAAACAAATTAAACAGATATCAGTGGATGATAAAGTTATTTTCATTGGTGATATCATTTTTATTTTTTATAATAACCATCGAGAGACACGTGGGACTGCCTCGTTGGCCGAGTGGTATCAAGTGCGACTGCCAGGCAAGGGGTCCCAGGTCGTGCAAAGTATTATTGGGTCTTTAAAAAAAAAACTCAGGAGTAGCACGGAGTAATTGGCGTTCCTTAGTCTCTGCCTATCCCCATGGCACACAGGCGTGAAGTTATTTATGTATGTAGCACGGAGTCTGGAATTGTGCCCGGTATATGGCAATAGGCTCACCCCCTAAGGCCTCTGCCTCGAATTTTGCGGGCAGCGGAGCGGCGAATAAAACATGGGAATGGGACTCATAACATGAATACTGAAAAGTGGGTGTTACATTGTACAGTGGCATTAAGTGCTGTAACGTGCATCTCTGCTTACCCCTTCGGGGGTAACAGGCATAATTTTGTGTTATGTTATGCTCTGTTTTTACAGGAACTTGTACTAACCCTTGGAGTGCTAAAGCAAAACCTATGGCGAGCATATTTGATGAGATTTTGCTCGTCCCAAGAACTGACTACGGATCATTGTCACAATTTTTATATACTAAACTAATGAGGTAATTTTTATATCATTTTTATTATCTAATGCTGAAATCCAGTGTCCCAGTACTAAGTTACAGCTACGCTTTTTTATCCTACCTAACCTAGGCAGAGGTATTCCTAGGATATTAAATAAAAATAGGTAGACAGCCATCAATCTTTTCATGCATGCTCGTCGGTTAAGGGTATTTTTAATTTGGCCCTTCTTTAATATATCGCCAATCTGGTCACTATATGTCCGTCTAGGGCGCCCTCTACCGACGGCCCCATTCATATCCGCTCTGTATACTTTGGTTGATGACTGTCGATGAAGCGAAAGAGGTATGTAGGAATCGGAGTAATTGACGTTCCCTAGTCTCTGCCTACCCCCATGGGAGACAGACATGAAGTTATGTATGTAGTATGTATGTATGTAGAGGTAGACAGTAAAATTGTGATATTTATTATAAGTTCTAGGTAATTAGCTCGGTCTCATCTACCGGTCGTCGGTAGAAAATATTGGGTTAGAGCCTGTTTGAGAGTCCAGGCGTAATAATAATAATTTCAAGGGTTTTTATATAAGATGTTATAAAGAGAACAAAATAAAGATTTGATGACGGATAGAACGTATGTATTCAATTGAAAGAAAACAAAAGATAAAGAAAAAATATCAAATTTGGAACATAAAAAATATTATAATAATAAACTTCATGAATGAGGTGGCGCAAAAGAGTTTTTGCTCCAACATACCCCCGGGCGTTAAAAGCCTGCCTTTCAACCAGACAGATCTTGGTCATCTGCAGAGTAGATGGGTAATGGGCAAATCTTGCTAAAACATCTGCGAACAATACCACTTGAAGTCTTGACGTCCGCTACTCGTATTATCCCATCTGTTCCTGGATAAGTCGCTATGATCCGACCCAATTTCCACTTCAGAGGCGGCATGTTGTCTTCTTTAAGAAGTACAATTGAGTTCAATTTTATCTGACCTTTACATGTACGCCATTTTGTTCTGAGTTGTAGTTCTGAAATATATTCCTTACTCCATCTACTCCAAAAATGTTGTCGGAGTTGTTCTACTCTATGGAATCGTGATAATGAACTGGTGGAGTAATTACGGTAATCAGGCGTCGGCATGGATGTTAGAGGACGTCCAATCAAAAAATGTCCAGGTGTTAATGGAATCAAGTCATCAGGGTCCGATGATAGTGGTGTCAGAGGTCTTGAGTTCAAAATTGCTTCTATTTGGACCAACGTAGTATAGAGTTCTTCGTAAGTTAAATTACAGAGGCCCAATACTCTGACTAAGTGATGCATAGTAGACTTAACCCCAGCTTCCGCAAGGCCAGCGAAATGAGGAGAGTATGCTGGTATGAAGTTAAAATTAATTCCTTCCTTAGCCATTTCCTCACTCAGCGAATCACAATTAGATTTTAAAAATTTAGATAAATCATTATATGCTCCAACAAACGAAGTGCCATTGTCAGAATAAATGTTAATTGGCTTACTTCTACGTGAGATGAATCTCTTTAATGCCCTAATAAAAGTATTGCTCGTTAGATTACCGACAAGTTCAAGATGTATTGCTTTGGTCGCAAAACAAACAAAAACTGCTATGTATAACTTACCACCGCGACCCTGTCGAACAACACATTGTATAGGACCTGCGTAATCTACACCAATATTTTCAAATGGATCACCTCCAGCTTTAAGTCGCTGCCGTGGTAGATTTTACGGTTTGACCTTTAAGACGTCTACAACGCACACATTTATTGTAACATGACTTAGCTAAGTTGCGACCTCTTATTGGACAATATGTATCCCTTATGGATGCTAACAGTAACTGAGTCCAGCGTGAAATAACCTTTTATGTTCATACTCAAATAACAATTTCGTGAAAGGATGATTAGATTTTAAAAGAATTGGGCATTTCTTAGCATATGACAAGTCAGAGTTTTGTAATCTACCGTTAATACGCATTACCTTTTCTTCATCTAAATATATATTAAATTTTAACAATGCACTTTTCTTTGGCAGTTGTTTATTATGAAGTAAGGTATCATATTCACTAAAGGACTTATTTTGAGAGGTTCTAATAATTATATTTAAAGACTTATTAAGTTCATCTTTAGTAAATGGACCATAATTACAGATTGCTTTTTACAGCAGCAATGAACCGTAAAACATAAGCTAGTGTGCGTTGAAGCCTTGAATAATTTGAAAAACGTGTAAAATTCATAAATTCGTCACACACATTCTCCTTAATTATACCATGTAAGATAACATCAGGCTTTACTTCCGGCAATTTATCATCAGGACAATATGCAAATTCAGAAGGCCAGCATGACATGTCATTCTTTAAGAAACCTGGACCGGACCACAATTCCTCCAAAGAAGGCAATGATTTAATATCTACTCCTCGAGATACATTATCAGCAGGGTCTCCACTCAGACCTAGGAGTCTTTTCTAATATTTCGGCTACACGGGTGCGAACAAAAGGTTGCAGTTTAATTGGCAACATTTTAACCATCCAAGAACGATAGTGGAGTCTGTCCAAAAAAATGTACGTGGCGTCACAGGTAATCGTAAATTAGCAACTACTTTTTCATAAATTCTAGCCCCAACTAGAGCACCACAAAGCTCAAGTTTAGGAATAGTAATTGGTTTCAAGGGGGCAACACGACTTTTAGCTATTAATAAACGTATCAAAATCTGATTTTCATGGTTGATACTACGTACATATAAACATGCTCCATATGCTCGTTCAGAAGCATCAGTAAATATGTGAAATTCTAGAGATTTACATGAATCGATTAAAACACGTCGCGGAACTAATATGTTATTTAACGTTGGTAAATTCATTATTAATTCATTCCAAATCTTACTGATGTCAGGCGATAGTTGTTCATCCCACGATAGTTTATGTAACCATAATTTTTGAAGTAATATCTTCACCACTATAATACATGGAGATAAAAGACCTAACGGATCAAACACTTGCGATATTATCGAAAGCATATCACGCTTCGTATTTTTACTAGTAATGGCTTCATTAATTGAAAAATAAATCTGATCAGATTGTGATTGCCATCCTATACCTAAAGTTTTTCCCGACTCCAGTCCGCCAATATTCAGGTCCAGTGAAGATTGAGGAAAGTCTGAATCATTCATTAAACGTATGTCATTTGACTTCCATTTTCTAAGGTTCATTCTAGCTGAAGCAAGAATAGAAGTCACCTATCGACTCAAATTTTTAACTTCATCTAAATCATCTCCTCCTGTTAGTAAATCGTCAACGTAAAAGTCATGAATAATAACCGCAGCAGATTTTTTATCAGCGCAGTCTAATCCTAATTGTTTTAGGCACCTTGTTGCAAGGAAGGGAGCGCTGGCCGTGCCGTAAGTCACGGTGTTTAATTGATACGTTTGCAACGGAGTTGACGGGTTATCACGCCAGACGATATGTTGAAGGTATCGATCATGTGGATGAACAACCAACTGCCGGTACATTTTCTCTACGTCGGCAGCAATAATATATTTATGTTGCCTAAATCGCAAAAGTATTGATAATATATCATCTTGCACTACTGGCCCAGTCAGTTGTATACCATTAAAAGAAATCCCTGACGTAGTGGTGCTACTGGCATTAAAAACCACTCGTAATTTAGTAGTAAGACTACTATCACGTAAAACTCCATGATGAGGAATATTATATTCCTCATCATGGAGTTTAGCAGCAGCAGACATATTAATATTTTCACATTTCGACATATGTTCCAAAGATTCATACTCTGACATAAATTCTTTATACATATTAGACAGTAAAGGTTGGCTTTTTAGTCGATGTTCTAAAGAAACAAAGCAATGCTTAGCCCTTGAGAATGATTCACCTAATAAATCATGAGAACACTTCAGTGGAATTCGAACACAAAATTGTCCGTTCTCCAAACGTGTAGTATTTTTAATGAAGTGTTCTTCGCGTAGCTTTTCCTCCTGAGAGTACACTGATGTCGTACTAACTTTTTCTAACTGCCAAAACCTGGTAAGTTGATGCTCTATACGATTATTCAATTCGTTATTATTATCTTGCTCAATCTTGGCAAAATTACAGTTTAACACTCTAGATGTGTCGAAGCGCGATGCATTACTAATTTTAAATGGACCTGAGACCAACCATCCTAACTTAGTCTCGCAAAGAATAGGCTGTCAGTCTCCTAACTTAATTTTTTGGGACCCTAACAAATCCCAAAAGATATCAACACCTAATAACATGTCTACTGGTACTCGTAAATGGAATTTAGGATCAGCTATAGATATGTTAGACGGGATATTTAACTTTGATAAATCTATACGTTTACTCGGTATCTCATTGGTAATCGATGGCAAAATAAAACAGTTAATATTATATGAAAAACTGTCGTCTAAAGACTTAATTGACACTGGACACATTTTATTAATCTCAGACAGTGCATTATTAACTCCTAAAACTGAATTATTTACAGTCTTAGCAGGTAACTCAAGTCTACGGTATAATCTCTCAGACATGAGGCACGATGTGCTGCTACTATCAAGCACGGCTCGAATAATGTGTCGTTGGTCATTCTTACCTGATACTTTTATTAAGACCGTAGATAACAGCACGTCATCGCACTCCACGCTCGCAGACAATGATACGCTCGTATTACCTAACGGAGTTGACAGACTGTTTAAATTAGTGTTATTTCCTGATGTTTCAGGATTATTTTCAGACTTTGCCAAGTGATCAGTAACATGCACTAGAGTGTTATGGTTACGCCGACATATTTTGCAACCTGGCTTTTTGCAGGTATTAGCATAATGTCCTGTACATAAACAATTGTAACATATTTTAAACTTAGGTAATAATTGCAATCGTGACTGATTACTCAATGAAAGAAATTGAGAGCAACTGTTTAACTTATGGTCACCACCACAATGGACGCAACAGTAATTAGATTTATGCTCACTATCATTACTTGAACTATTTGTATTGTTTTTTGGTTTAAAATCATATACCATCATTGTTCTGACTTTATTAGATTTTACACTATTTTGATGTGTATATTTATTAGATAATGAATTTGACATTTCTAATGTTTCAATTAATTCTGCGCGATTTTTAATAAATGTGATGAACATATTAAATTTAATTTTACAGTCCTTGTCTAAGCGACCCTTATACTCATCCCATTCACGATAAGTTTTATTATCTAACTTATGAGTCATCATGTAAATGAGTAAAGTATCCCATTGATGAATAGGCTCACCTAGAGACTCTAAGGCACGTAAGTTTTTATTAATTTGGTCAATTAACGCTTTTAAATTAATAGAAGATTCCTTGTTGATAGATTCAATATTAAATAATGCTGAAATATGGTGTTGTGTTAATAAATGTTTGTTGTCAAACCGATCACAAAGTAAATTCCATGCTACTATATAGTTAGCAGCTGAAAACTGAATGGAATTAATCACCACGGCAGCTGAACCTTCAAGAGACGATCTCAAATAATGAAATTTATTGATGTTGTTCATGTCCTCATTAGAATGAATAAGACTTACAAAAGTATCATGGAATTCCAACCAATTCACATACGAACCATTAAATTTGGGCAATTGAATTGTCGGTAATTTAACGAATTTGTACGAATTAATACTATGAGAATGATCACTTACCTCACTTACGGCATGATTTTCTTTTGTATAATCATTGAGGACTTTCTGAGCCTCGATTAGGGTTTTATAATAAAGAGACTCAAACTCGCTACGTTCTAATAACTGATGTTCTAAATTATCTGTACTACATTCCAATGCTAATTGAACCTCGTCATATTTAGCGTATAATGATTCCAGTGCATTTACTCGAATCTGCAATTCGCCGACGTCAGAAGGACTAAGACAAGAAAGTTTTAAAGAATTAAAAAATTTGGTAAATACCGTTATTCTTCCTTTATAACTGTCGTCTGGCATTGCGAAAACCTGAAGTAGTCAGCATCAACAAATTGTTCTTCAGTTCTTGAAATTATTTCCTTGGGAACTCTTCAATAATGTTCGCCAGTTACGTAGTAAGATGTTGAAATATCCGGCTCGAAGGACCAAATGTTTGAGAGTCCAGGCGTAATAATAATAATTTCAAGGGTTTTTATATAAGATGTTATAAAGAGAACAAAATAAAGATTTGATGACGGATAGAACGTATATGTATTCAATTGGAAGAAAAACAAAAGATAAAGAAAAAATATCAAATTTGGAACATAAAAAATATTATAATAATAAACTTCATGAATGAGGTGGCGCAAAAGAGTTTTTGCTCCAACAGAGCCTATACAGCGATTAACTCCTCACTGGTTTAGTAATCCCCTGATGTCACTGGCCGCTGGCGTAGGA
Source organism: Spodoptera picta (assembly GCA_038387885.1). Taxonomy (NCBI): domain Eukaryota; kingdom Metazoa; phylum Arthropoda; class Insecta; order Lepidoptera; family Noctuidae; genus Spodoptera; species Spodoptera picta. Next base: position 1,352,847 of record JAZHFQ010000221.1, on the reverse strand, counting down.
GACGAGTGCTCGCGCCTCGAACGCCATGTCCAGTGTTAGTGTTGTGTTAATGTCCATTGATGTGCTGAAGAGGTTGGATCTTGTATCTTAATATAACTAATTGTTTTGCATGTTTCTTCAAATATAGATAATAAATATTATTATGTGACCTCATCATAGCTTATGTCTCAAAAGGTAATCTGTGGAAAATGTTGTGGATATCAGTGATATCCACAACATTAATTTGGTTTTATGTACTTTACTGATGGATATTATATAAAATGTAATATTGTTTTTTTTCCCAAATATAATAAAATAAAATAATAAAATAGTGCAGGGTTCGAGGGTTGACCCGCTACTTTCCACCGCGGGGAAGCAGGATATAAAGTGTATAAGTCGCACTTAAATATATTTCTGTCACTACAAATACAAATGTAAAATGATAGAGACGGCACGATATTTAAGTACGATTTAAAATTGAGTAGACTTTCAGTATTTGGGCGGAATACTGATTAATTTGTTTGAAAGCGCTGTTCTCAAGAATTACTGATCCGATTTGATAAAATATTCTTGTGTTAGATAGCTCTATCGAGCAAGGCTATAGCCGTCCTAATTGGACCAGTTATAGAGATAGAATCGGATAAGTGTGGGAGAGCCATGCTTCGGCACGAATGGGCCGGCTCGACCGGAGTGATACCACGGCCTCACAGAAAACCGACGTGTTTCGTCCGCCGCGTTGTGTTTCATCGGATGAGTGAGGTTACCAGAGGCCCAATTACCCCCTTCCCCAGTCTCCCCAATCCCCGAATCCTCCACAATCCTCAAATTTCCAATTCCCAAAACGTTTGATGCGTACTACTTGTAACGCCTCAGTGTTTCAGGTGTCCGTGGGCGGCGTCGATTGTTTACGTGGTTCAGGTGATCCGTCCGGCGCGTTCAAACCAACAATCAAACTATAAAAAAAATGGGCTATCTATAGCCTATAGGCCATATAACATGATGTTTTGATTAATAGGCCCTGAGTAAAGCGGTTTATACTGCACAGAATCATCATCATCAACAGTCAATAATAGTCCACTAATGGACTAATGATTGAGAGCTGCTGCCAGCCAGTCATATTTAGAAGTGTAGTACCCTTAGACGGCTGTCATACCCAAGGGTAGAATAAAGGTGGTGACAAAATGTACTCTTGTCGGCCGTCACAATATGGCGTTCAAAATTAGGACCTCAAGATTATACCGTCATCAGACCAACATTTTATTTTATTCTCCTCTTATAATATTTTCTTATTCACTTCGTTGCGGGAACCAAGACAGTTATTCATGTCCTTGGGACACGCCGGACTTCAGTGTTCCGGTGTTTTCATGGTTGTATCTACTTAGATCTTGGCTTACAGGAGTTGCAGCGGTTTTGGGAGGGCTTGGCGAACTTGTACTGTAACAAAAAAAAGACCAGAGCAGCAACTAAATCGGCAAGAAAGTAACGTATTTCTTTTTCTTTCTTTAAAAATTTAACCTTATTCCCTACAGCATAAGGAGTATACCAAGAGACATTTCCGTGCAGCCAATGGCACAGTTACTTCGAGGGTATAGTTTCGGAGACATTATCAAAGCTTTCGATGAGGTCATGACTCCGGAAAGAATTGTCAGGTAAATATGAACTTTATTGTAATGTGATAAATCTCAAAGTTCTTAAAATCAAAGCATGTATTTCAATTAATCCTTAGGCAATTTTGAAACGTCAAAAATTGAATTTTCCGGCCATCTGTCTGTTAATGAAGCCAGGCGCTCGTTCTAAAGTGTGGTTTAAAATGAAGAAAAACGAGCAAGAAACTCCATTGATACTCTTTTAAAAAAATGTTTTTTACAGTCTCATTGATACATTATCTGATTAAAGTTTGCATCAGGTGTAGTTTATTGTACGGACTTTGTGGAGGCTGAAACTGGAGAGAGCCATGCTTCGACACGAATAGATCGGCTCGACCGAAATGATACCACGGCCTTACGGGAAACCGACGTGGAATAACAACACGGCTGCATACAACTCAATTATTGAGTTGTCGACTGTGTGAGCGAGGTTATCTGAGATTGCACTTCCTGCCCAATTCCCAAATCCCTAAAAAATGAGCAATGCACTTTTAACTCCATTGATGTTGTGGGTATCCATGGGCGGCGCTGAATTTTTACCATCAGATGATTCATCTACTTGTTTTCCCCTCAAACTCGGACAGAAAAAAACAAGTGTTTTTTTTTTAGATTAAACGTGAAACAACTATCGCCAGGAGAAATATTAGAGGTGTTGCTACAGAAGGACTTAGAACCTATGGATACAATGGTAAATATGACCCTAAATATCACAACGATACCACATCATCATTGAAAAAAATATGTTTAACATCTTACTATACCGTTTGATGAGGCCACACAGTCTCAAGCCACGCTAGAGACCCATATTATATGAAGATCATGCGAGGCGAGCGTCGCGCCATCAAATGACTGATTCATCATCATCATCGTCATCATATCAGCCACAAGACGTCCACTGCACCCTATGATTTCTAAATCGGCAAAAAATGGAAAATCATCGAATGACTTCTTCCGCCTTGAGCGAGGCGAGGGGGGAGTGTCATAATCTAACTAAAATCCGCCCAGGGTGCTTACTCTTGAAACCAATCTCAATGTCAATGCAATTTCAATCCAATAAAATCTTAATAATTATTCAATATCAAAATTATACAACCACAATCGTAGCTGTTACAATAGCATTGAGAGTACAGAATATAAAGCGAAACTTAATACCATTTTTACTTCATTAAATATCCACGCAATTTGGATGCAATGGGCGCTAGTATTGCAACTCGAGAGTACGAAATTTCACAATACTTTGATTCAGTACTTTGAATCAGTACCTTGAATCAGAGTCCGGTTAGGTAGTCTGCAGCTCCGGATGCATTAGCCCTACTGGGCCCCATCTGTGGTGATCTGATGGCTCTTTAAAGCGCGCATGGACGCGATGCTCCTTACCCAGCGGCTCCCTGCGACCTTAACCAAGTCGTCTGTACAATGACTAATTTTACTAATAATATTTGTTTTTATAATATTTTTAGGATTTTCAAAAATACGTCGACTTTTCCATTCAATTCGGACCTCTGAGCACTGAACGCGAAAACTATGAAAGGATTAATATATTCAGAGAAGATTTCTATAAGAAAGAGGCGAAGAAAAAGAAGCCTAAACTTTGAAGAAGGGATAACTTACAGATTTACAGATTAATGGCCATATTCACCAACCTCTTTTCTCAATTTTAAGCAACCCCTAAACTAAGACAAGTTTGAGAGAGCCATGCTTCGGCTCGATCGGAGTGATACCACGGCCTCACAGAAAACCGACGTGTAACAACGCTTGCGTTGTTTCGTCGTGTGAGTGAGATTACTGGAGGCCCAATTCCGCCATTCCCCAATCTCCCCAATCCCTGAATCCCCAACAATCCTCAAATTACACCTATAACGCCTTTAAAATTCCAGGTATCCATGGGCGACGCTGATCGCTTACCATCAGGTGATGAGTCTGCCTGTTTGCCCTTATTCCAAAAAAAACGCATGACACCTAACAAGATAGGGGTTAGTTTAGGTGCTACGTCACGCTAAGTAACTTTTAGCTAAGTGACAGTTTAGTGTTGATAGACTATACTGTACTTCAGTTATACACAATATCCATATATAAGACACTTTCAGACCTCAACGCAATAAGGTTTCATATTCATGGTACTACTGACTTCACTGAAGTTAGTTTGTAGATCTTGGACTAGCGTTTGTTCACATTTTTTTTATTTCAAATGTACATAATATTTATTATAATTATTGTTTTTTACTTAATATCAAACTGTACACCGTGAAATCTACTTCGTTTTCGTCCCGAAGTAAAATGGTTCTGTCTACAAACAAACAAAATGTTTAAAACAAAACATACTTGGTGAACAGGTTACTCGCGTGAATATCCTGAGAAAAGCTCTACTAGTTTCGAACCACAGAGGGGATTGCTGCCTGCTAGCCTACGTAAGCTACGCGCACGCTGCTCATGAGGAACAATCCCTCTGTGGTTCGAAACTAGTAGAACTTTTCTCAGTATATTCACGTGAGTAACCCGCGATTTTTAGTTAATTTAGTATGTCTCATTATAGTTATTATTATAACACTATCAAAACATCACGCCATGTAGTTCTTGAAGAGGTATATATCTCTTCGGGTGGCACTTGCGATGCGAATAGTGCCTACAAAATGTATGTGCGTATTTCTTTGCTTTTTTTTAACTAAAAAAATTAGGTACATATTTATTTTTTTGTTTTTACTTTATTCACTGAAAGTACTCCTTATGACAAGTGGTTTTGCTGACGGACGAAATAGATTTCATGGTTTAAAATTGTAGAATTGTTATATAAAAATGGGTCTGTTTTTGTTATGTTTCGATTTCGATGTAAAATATTCGTATTATGTAACTTATTTTTGAAAAGTAAATGAAAATACCATTTATAAGTAATTATATTTCCAAAACTGAAATGTGTGAATAAATGAATTGGTTATGATGATTCATTAGAGGGTAGTTTCCTAATTTCTGGTAGATTATTTTATAACTTTAGACACGTATTTTTCCCTTTTCACAGAGTTAAATACTTTCGACGATATATTATTTTGAAATATCGTGTGACGTCACAGCGTGCCACATTCTGTAGCACGTTATGACGTAACGACCTCCCACTCCTAAACTAAGCGCCATTTTATCTAAGTATTGAAACTTAATACGAGAAATTAAACAAAATTCGTGTCCAATATTTTTTTCATTATCTAACTGACGGACTAATTAGATTTTTAATTTTGATACCCTGGAAACTACTCAATTGTGATCACATAGTGATATCATTCACCAACTATTTGTGTACTTTCATATACTTTTTAAGTGTAAAAGTGTATAGAAAATCGATAAAAACATGGTTTAGTATATTTTTTTTAACTTAGTAACGTAATTTTGTAAACTGATATTTTAATCTTATGAAATATAAACATGTATTATACTTATTTACCTTTTTTTTTAATGGTGGATAATCATCGAATGACTGCTCCCGCCTGGGCGAGGCGGGAGGAAGTGTCAGACTTACTGACTAAAAACCACCCCGTTCCTTCTCCTGCACGTCGAGCCGGAGCCCCGGTTACCCGTTAGGTTCTCCGCGACACTTATTTATCACTAGCGGCCCGTCCCGGCTTCGCACGGGGGGACTTAAGATTTTTTACATAGTTTTACGTTTTATTTATATTTATTCTCAGTTTATTATTTTTGAAATAGTAGGTAAGTACTTACCTAATAGGTATCTTTTGGATGAATTAATAGTCTTAAGGTAACCGATTGAACAATTCAAAAGTTATCTAGAGCAAACTTTTATAAGGATTGAACCATTCATTAAAACGATTGTTATGGGTAAACTATAAAAGGTAGACATATGCTCTCGCGGACTTTTTTAAAAATAATGTTAAGATGAACAATTCATTTATAGAGCATTTTTGTATAACTTTAACTATATGCTCAGCGCACGCCACGGAAGGCCTCAGAAACGATACTTTTCCCCCGTTTTTAAAACATTTTTGGTTACTGCTCCACAACTATAGGACCTAGCGTGATATTATATAGCCTATGTTACTTCTGAATAATGCAGCTTTCTAATGGTGAAAAAATTATTGCAATCGGTCCATTAGTTTTTGAGTTTATTCATTACAAACATACAAAAATACAAAAATACAAATCTTTCCTCTTTATAATATTAGTATAGATAGGCCACTCACAAGTTCAACCCCACGTCCGAGCTGACCATCTATGCTCACGTGAGTGGCGGACACCCGCAAACGAAATAACATTTGCGAGTGACCAACGGGGCTCTGGCAACCCAGAAAATATGGAGAGTAATAAAAGGAATAAACGTTTAACGCCGCTACCCGGGGGCTATCGCCGGGACACGTCTGTGGCTGGTGACGGGCGTGTAGCAGGGCTAGCCAGCGACTCTCTGCTGAGCAGGCGGGCAGGAGTCGGGGTGTGAGAAGAGAGGGGCGCCCCAAATATTACAGCCGACAACCCTGAGGATGATGCTTTGCGGAGCGGAGAAATGTCTCCAGTCAGCTCCGTCGGTACATCCCACTCGACCACGTTAACTTTAAATGAAGATACACGCAGAAAGTGGTCAAACGCAGAACTTAAAGAACTCATCTTTTGCTTTTATCGCGCAAGAGCATTAGGATCAGGATACATCAAACGATTAGAGACATTATTCAGAAGCAGAAACCCCAATAACCCCAAAGCATTCACATTTACTGGCAACACATTATCAACACAGGCAAGAAGTATAATAGACCGGCAAAAAATACCCATAGAAATCCTTAATGAAATAAAAAGTAGAGCAGAAGAACCCACATCACAAACTGAACAAACTCACAGCACCCGTTGCTCACGCGAACCAACACCCAGTGTTACTCATTCTACAGATACGTCACAACACGCGGAACATACTGACATTAACATACAACGACATAGCACACAGACCAACGTTGTCTGTCGATGCGGTTTTGTTGCTACTGTTAGTTATATATATAAGGTCTAACAAAAATAGTGCACAATATTTTAACAGGTGATATAGTACATGATAAGGATTATGTTTACCTAAAAAATGTAAACAACAACATGTTTAATTAAGTTTAGCATCACATTTGCAAAATTGTAGTTGTTTTTACGCATAACGCCAGCCGTATGGATGCGCGCGTACGTTTATCTTACGGGTCAACGACCGAGCTTTTCTAATAGGTACATAGGAATAGGTACATATTGCAGGATGGCATAAAAAGCAATGAAAATAATAAATGAATAATTGAATTATCAAAAATAATTGATAAATTTTTATAAATATTTTCATAAAAAAATGATGTCTATCACATACTAAGTAATTGACCTACTAAAATATTGTGCACAATTTTTGTTACACCTTATATATACCTCTACAAATAAATACACGAACTATTAGGTTTGAAGAATACCAGTGATCTTTACCGCGACTGGTATTGTTATTATATTGTAGATTTGTGGTAAAGTTCAATATTTAGTTGGCACGTGTATAATAAAGAAAACTTGTCATGTTGTAGTATAAAGCCTCGTATTCACCTAGTTATATTTGAGGTAAAATTAATTTAGAGGTATAATGTCATGTGTGTCGTGCTGTGCTGCTCATGAGTTTAAGCCTCTAGCGTGGCTTAAAACTGGTCCAGTTACCTTATCATACAGTTAAACTTTATCCTTACTAATATTTTAAATTGGAAAGTGAGTTTGTTTGTTTGTTTGTTTGTTTGTTCCGCTTTCACGCCGTAACTACTAAACCAATTGCTTTGAATTTTTGCAGACGTAAAGTTAGAAGTCTGGATTAAATAATAGGGTACTTTTTATCCCGGAAAAATTTGATATTCTCGAGGAAAACAAAAGTATCGGTATAGGTGGCGCTGTGTATTGTATGTCACATAGGCTACTTTTTATTTTATCCTTTTGTGACGCGAGCGAAGCCGCGGGTAAAAGCTAGTTATTTAATATATCTCATAGAAGTTATCACATAAAAATATATTGCTATAATTGAGTGTCGTGTATAGGTATAAGTATCTATAATCGTGGAACCGAGAGAATACGGCGCGTCGCGTTCCGCGCGCACCTTAAAGAGCCATCAGACCACCACGGATGGTGCCCAATAGACCTAATACAGATACGGATCCGCGGCGGACTTAACTGGTTACCGGGGCTCCGGTTCAACGTGCAGGAGTAGGAACGGGGTGGTTTTTAGTCAGTAAGAGTCTGACACTACCTCCCGCCTCACCCAAGGCAGGAGAAGTCATTGGATAATCTTACCCCTTAAAAAGTTATGTAGTGGATACGAGACTTAAGTAAGACAATCCAGTTTTTATGTAGACAATGTAGACAATCCAGTTTTTATGCATAAATAAATTAATGTCGTCGGCAAATAATAACAAAGAAACTAAAAAATATTTGTATTGTAACTTTCGTGGGACATACTAACATACCAACGCAGCTACCGGTGGGCGAGTCTAGCGTGCCAACAGTGTCACGCGCGCCGCCGTCGTCGATACCACGAGTGGAGGAAAGTGCGCGTGAATCACGGCAGAGGGCGCGCTATGCCCGCAGACTCGAGTAGCCAGTAGTAGCGCGACAGTCGCCGAGTCACGGGTTGCAAAATGCTGCTAATGAATATGAGCCTCTAGCATGGCTTGAAACTAGTCGAGATCCTCGTCAAATTATTATGTGAGTAAGCCGAATAGTTTGAGTGCTTGAAACACATTTATACAGACCGTGAAACACTGCTAGGTAGACTATGATCGTCAAGAGGGGTTTGTCATATTGTCCACGCTGGACACATGGGTTAGACATCATTATCATTATGGTTTAAGTATGGTACCTACAGCCATGCTTCGGCACGATCGGACCGACTCGACCGGAGTAATACCACGGCTTCACTAAAAACCGACGTGCAATAACGCTTGCGTTGTGTTTCGTCATGTGAGTGAGGTTACCGGAGGCCTATTTACTCCCCAATCTCCCGTGAATCCTTAAATTCCTAATTCCCGAAAGGCCGGTAACGCACTTGTATCGCCTTCGGTGTTCTGAGTATATATGGGTGGTGCCAATTGCTCACCATCAGGTGATCCATCTGCTCGTTTACCGGATTATCCCATAAAAAGACATCGCTGTTTAAACAGTTCAGGTTCATCATAGCGAGTGTGCTGTTGCCCGGTCTCCTTATGTGGTAGTTTTAAACTAGTAAACATGATGGCATAGATGACGCCCTGATCGAAAAAGTCACGTGAGTCTACACGACCGCACCACATTTAGAAAATCCAAAATGAGATGTCAAAAATTGTACAATCTATACATATAACGAAACTGTAGAAGTGTACATTTCGTACATACATAATATTTAAAAAATAAATAGTACTAGATGTATGTTGTTATAATAACTATCGTGAGACATACTAAATTAATTAAAAGTCGCGGGCTATTTACGTGAATATACGCGACATCGCCGCGACCGCGCACTCTGCTCATGAGGAAGAACCCCTCTGCGGTTCGAAACTAGTAGAGCTTTTCTCAGTATATTTACGTGAGTAACCCGCGATTTTTAGTTAAAGTACATACACCGAATCCAAAATGAGATTAAAAATTGTTTTGTCTGTCTATTTGTCTATATGTTTACACATCACCCAAAAACTACCGGTCCGATCACGATGAAACTTGGTATGATTACACATTAATATCCTGGGCATCACACTGGGTACTTTTTATCCCTAAAAAGTATGTACACTAAAACTAACTTAATTGTGCGGCTCGATCCCTAGACACAATTATTACTGTACCAAACACTATAAGTTTGTCGAATTTTAGGATGCATACAACGTTGCTACCATCCGTGCGTCATTGCAGGGGTGCCCACTGAAAATCAGTGCTGGGTGACTTGTATGCCTGACTTACACTGTGACCGTTTTAGCATAGGCATGTAGTCAGCGTCTCTCTTCTATTTCTTCTATTGTAATTCTTCATCTCTTATGTTTTTATTACTTCCACTGTCACACTGTTATTGTCTTTTTATACTTTATTTATACTGCATCGTGCCTGGTGCTGAATAAATGTTTTTTGTTTCTTTCTTTCTATACAAGAATAACTTCCTCTGTCTAATTCATTAATGATAAAATTGTGACAAAACCTACATAATGTACGGCCAAATTGTAAATATTAGACACGTTTGATACGTGTTGAAGTAAAATATCAATTGTTTCAAAACATTTTGGACGGAATGTAAGCGTAAGGGCACGTTCAGATAACAGGCTCATTTAATTTTGTAATCGTTTAATTCGCATTGTGGGGGATTCATACTTCGACATGAATGATACCACGCCGTACGAGTGAGGTTACTGAAGACTCAATAGGGATGATGACAGGGTATGAAAATTACAAATCTAATTAGTCAGTTAGGGAATGAAAAAATATTAGACATGTATTTTTTTAGTTTGATGTATAATAAAATGATACTTAGATATAACTAATCAAACTTTAGGAGTGGGGGCTTCAACGTCATTTCTACATATAAATTGTAGGTACATAGAAGTGACGTCATTTCAAATCAATATATCATCGAAAGTATTCGTTTAAGTAAAAAAAAAATGTGTAATATTTTAAAATAATCTACCAGACGGACATTAAAATAAAAATTAGTCATCTACCCTATTCCCAATACCCAAAAGCCCGGCAACACACTTTGTAACTTCCTCTGGCGTTGCGGGTCTGGACGGCAATCGATCAGATGGATGACCTGCTGACGAGCAATCAGCATCACTCATAAATACCCCCAACCCCAACATTTTGCTAAATTTGTGGTTTTTTTTTAGGAGGAAAGTCATCTTATGTCTAACTTTTACACCGATGGTGTACAGAAAGACACCGATGGTGGTTACCATCGGTGATCGAGAGAGGAGGGGTTCTTTGGGATGAAATTGGTGGATGGGACGACAATTGGGCGTCCAGCAACCTCACTCACATGGCGATACAAAACGATAGTTTTAAGCCGTTTTTCTGTGAGCTCCATTTGTTTTGCGTGCAAACTGCGGTTATGCGTTGTAATCGGGTTCTAAGCGTGTCATATGAACATGCCTTAAGCCACATTATAATCGATTGTTAGACGAGTACGTGTGACTCGAGTCTTTATATCAATTCTTATTTCATTTATTGTAGTCACTTTTTAGTTCACTTTAGTATCGAATGCATTTGTACAGTCGTCGGATGTGAACGTGAAAAAATATTATTTCGATTTTTGTTTTTCTTGATGAAAGTTATGTGCTAGGTTTTATTTAAGTGATTTAATAATTGTGGTGGCATCTGTTATTTAAGGATTTTCTTTTTAAGGTAAGTTCGAAGGTCAATCAGTAGATATTTATCATCATCAACAGTTCTTACAGTCCTTTGCTAGATTATGGGACTCCTCTAGATGAGAGGGTTTGCCATTATCATAGGAATATCTTATTAAATTTGGGAGAGCTTCGGCACGAATTGTTTCATCGTATGAGTGAGGTTACGGGAAGCTGAATTACCCCCCCCCCCAGTCTCTCTAATCCCCGAATCCCCCACAATACTCAAATTCCCAATTCCGAAATGGCCGGTAAAGCACTTGTAATGCCTCTGGTGTTCCAGGTATCCGTAGGCGGCGCCAATTGCTTACCATCAGGTGATCCATCTGTTTGTTTATGTACCGGCTTATTCCATAAAACCATTATAATCCTGGTTGGCAGACAGGACTGAAGGTCACAGTTTAAATGATTTTAGTTTCTACCAAATGTCTAATTACTTATTCGACTTAAAGCAGCTCATATTAAAGATTACTTTTTCATATTAATACAAGTAATGGTAATTCTTTACTTAATTACAAGGTTATTTTTTTCTATCTTTATTTATTTTAACACTAGTTTTTACCCGCGGCTTCGCTCGCGTCATAAAAGGATAAAAAGTAGCCTATGTGACATATACCAATATACACAGCGCCATCTATACCAATAATTCGTTTTCCCTCAAGAATATCAATTTTCCGGGATAAAAAGTACCCTATTATTTAATCCAGACTTCTAATTTTACGTCTGCAAAAATTCAAAGCAATCGGTTTAGTAGTTACGGCGTGAAAGCGGAACAAACAAACAAACTCACTTTCCGATTTATAACATTAGTAAGGATTACATTTCAGTTTATAGTATACATACATTAACATTAGTCGGGTATTTAGTAGCCGTAAATAAGTACGGGGCTAGTTTTTACCTTATTAATTGTAAAACTATAAAAACAATATTATAAAAGCTTTTATAAATACTATACGTCTTCCAAGTATCGAGATTTGGGTCAATTTTCTTGTCAAAGTCTCTGAACTTTAGTGGCTGCAAGCCCCTTTCGAACAAGTGGTTCTAGTTGCGTATTTTTAGGTTTTTTTTGACAATAGGGTAGACGACTAATTTTATTTTAATGTCCGTCTGGTAGATTATTTTAAATCATTACACACGTATTTTTTATTTTCTTACAGAAACGAATACTTTCGACGATATATTGATTTGAAATGTCGTGTGACGTCACTTTTATGTACATTTTATACGTAGAAATGACGTTTTAGCCCCCACTCCTAAAGTTTGATTCGTTTTATCTAAGTATTGTTTTATTATACGACAAAATAAAAAAATACGAGTCTAATATTTTTTAAATACCTAACTTACGGACTAATTAGATTTTTAATTTTCATACCCTGTCGTCATCCCAATTGATGGGGCGACGTTTGACTACTATTTGGTGGTAACTGATGAAACTGTCTACGATGGAGCACGTCGTCCCATAAGTAACTTATACAACCTCGTTTTTTAAAACTTCTCAGGCTGAAAGATTATCGAAGGCTTTTGGGGAATGTTATCAATTCATTATTTCCTATAGAATGGGCATTCATATAAATCTTAGTAAATACTATACATATGAAAAATTCTTTTATATTAATTGTATAACAAATAATATTTTTAATTGTATTTGCATAGTGAAACGTAAACATGAACCGTTTGTTTTTCAATGAATGAGGAAGATCAAGGTGACCCTGGAAGTATGGATTAAATGGAATAAGGTTTTAGAAGAGGTAATTTTCTACCTTTTTGTTCTGGGAATAGAGGATACAAAATATGTGAGATTCTTAATGATTTAAAATATGTGAATAAAGAAGAGAAGTAATAATAATATGTTAGGAGGAATAATTATGTTATCCTATTTGTAAGCATTTTTGTAACTGGTTTTATTGAATGTAAGATTTTAACTTTATTATATTGTAAAACTTAACTTTGCATGCCGAAAACAGTAGGCGATGTATGTGGGACTATTTTTTATAATTATTACTACCTGTAATTACCATACTTCGTGCAAATAAACGTTCTTATTCTTATAAAAGTTGTGACACATAAATACACCACGGACATCTTGGTGCCTCAATCATTTGTAAGTGACATTACCTCCGCTTTAACATCCTTACATTGGGTAATATTAATTTACGTAATACTGTGACATTAGTTATGGATGGAGACCAATAGAGCTGATGCCGATACGGAGCCGCAGAGAACGTAAAAGGTTATCGGGGCTCCGGCTCGAAGTGCAGGAGTAGGAACGGGGTGGTTTTTAGTCAGTAAGATTCACTCAGTCACTGCGCCAACCGAATAGATACACGATATTTAAATTTCATCGAAACTAGACCAAAAATTTCATGTAATTAACCTAATTTGATAATCATAATTGCATTTGTATGCATTTACATAAACAATTCGTTATTTATTTTACGACGGTCTCGAGGTCTCAAATTCGTTTTCCAAGGATTTTGATTTTCAAAGATCTAAGTAATCTATACTAATACATTACCGAGGGCTGGGCTCGCTGCCATCGCAGCGGTAAGTCCCCTCTTTGAGGAGTGGCTTGAGAGACGCTACGGCGTCCTCACCTACCGCCTGACGCAGGTCCTCACCGGACATGGAAGTTTCGGGAGGTACCTGTGTCTGATGGGGCGGGAGGAAACGCCCGGGTGTCATCACTGCGAGGACCGCCCTGAGGACACGGTGGAACACACGGTGGGAGAATGCCCTTCGTGGGCTGAGCACCGTCGTGTCCTCAGGGAAGTGATCGGCGATGGCGACCTCTCGCGTCCGGGCCTAGTGCAGGCCATGATGCGGAGCGAGGGGGATTGGGATGCCGTCTCCTCCTTTTGCGAAGCAGTCATGCTAGCTAAGGAGGAGGCGGGACGCGTGAGGCAGCGAAGCGCTGCCTCCTCGCAACCCAGCCGTCGCGAAGGACACACCGGGCGTCGGGGATCGCGGGACGATCTCCGGCCACCGTAAGCGCGGGCCTGCGGACGGCGAGCATGGGTGGCTCCCCGTCCGACCAGAAACAGACCCGAGCGTACGGCGCGTCGCGTTCCGCGCGCGCCTCAAAGAGCCATCAGACCACCACAGATGGGGCCCAATACGGCCGATGCCGATTCGGAGTCGCGGAGAACCTAACGGGTAACCGGGGCTCCGGCTCGACGAGCAGGAGAAGGAACGGGGTGGTTTTTAGTCAGTAAGAGTCTGACACTCCCTCCCGCCTCACCCAGGCGGGGGCAGTCATTCGATGATTTTCCCCCCTTAAAAAAAAAAAAAAAAAAAATACTAATACATTATTATAAAAAGGAAAGATTTGTACCTATTTTTGTATGTTTGTATGTTTATAATGAATAGGCTCAAAAAGTACTGCGCCGATTTAAAAAATTCTTTCACCAATAGAATGATACATTCTTCTAATTTGACATAGGCTACATTTCATTTTGAAAAAAAAAATATTGTCTACCCCGTGCGAAGCCGGGACGGGCTGCTAGTTCAATAATAAAATTGGAGAGTTTGTTCTGTAACTCCGAAATTACTGTTTCGGATTGAATATCTTTTTTGTATTGTATTATATCGAGTCATATCGAGAAATGTTATATGCTATGAAACTTCCCGCTAAGATCAATAGAACCCGAGCTAAAGTAACTAGTTATTAATACAAGGTGTTGTTATAAGCCGCGTCATTTTCTAGGAGGTAACTCGGCCATCGATTCTGAGTCCGAATCAATAAAAAAATTGTAGGTAAATATTTTTAATTTTTCTGTAAATTACGGAAATCCGTAAGTGCGAACTACACGCCGCCGGCCGTCTTGTAATTGGCTTTATAACGCGGCTTAACACAGACAAACTCAAACACGTAATTGATATTATTCCTAATTCCATAAAATTCCAATAAGAAAGATTTTTGTCGCTTATTCTGTAATACTGTCGAACTTAAACGATTTATTATAGCCGTATTTTTAGCTATTAGCCCGAAATTTTCTTTTACATTGAACCTTTATGATTTCTGTGACATGCCCCCGAGAAATGACACGGTTTCAAAACTACAACTTGTATAGTTTTTTTTTTTTTTTCTTATATTTTCTGCAACTTAGCAATCTGTGATCATTCACAATGAGCCATTCAGTTGTGGTCCACGTCACCAGTCTTTGGTCTTACAGTAGGAAAGTTTTGTTTTCCTCTCATAAGCTGTCGAACCTCGTAGTAAGGGTAGGAACGCTATGGCGTTTGAGTCTGGAGTATGTGACACTTCCCGTGCCTTCGAGTTTAGAAGCAAGTTCATTGATGTGTGTAGATATTCTCGACTGGTAGTTTTTGCTGTATCTGGCAATTTCCTGCTTGACTGTACTGATGTTTAAATCCTCATGTATGTATTTATTACTTACGTAGTAAGGAATATCGAGTATGGCTCTCAGCGTTTTACTTTGAAACCTTTCAAGGATCTCAATGTTGCTATTGCTTGATGTACCCCACAACTGGATACCATATGTCCAAATCGGTTTAAGGATAGTTTTATAGATGGCTATCTTGCTTTCTTTCGAGAGTCTTGTTTTGCGACCCATTAACCAATGCATTGATCTAAGTCTTGCGTCTAACTGTTTACGCTTAGTCCATATGTGCTTTCTCCAAGTGAGTCTTCGGTCTAAATGCATGCCCAGGTATTTAGTGTCCTCGGCCTGTGGTATCTCCTCATTGTGGAGTTTTATTGGAGGACACGTTTGTTTTCTGAGGGTGAAAGTGACATGGACAGATTTACTCTGATTGGCCTTAATTCTCCAGGTGTCCAGCCAATTTTGCACTTTACTGACATGTTCTTGTAGCTTGGCCGAAGCTATAAGTGGGTCGTTGTGTACTGATAAGAGGGCTGTGTCGTCTGCGTAGGTGGCAGTAAGGGTGTCGGTATGTAGCGGTAGATCTGCGGTGTAAATTAAGTACATTACGGGACCCAGTATACTACCCTGTGGGCTCCTGAGAAGATATTGTTCAGCTGTGAGGTTTCGTTTTTAAGTTTTACCTCAAAGCATCTGTTATTCAGGTATGATTGCAGGATTGAGTAAAACGAGTGTGGCAGTAGTTTTTTGACCTTATAAAGAAGTCCCTCGTGCCAGACTCTATCAAATGCTTGACTTATATCCAGGAATAAAGCCGAACAAAATTGCTTGCTTTCTAGCGCTCGACTTATCGTATCCGTGAGGCGGTGTACTTGTTCGATAGTCCCATGCTGTTCTCTGAAGCCAAACTGGTGGTCAGGTATTGTTTCCGGTAGGTAGGTGCGCATCCTGTTTAGTAGGATTTTCTCTAGAAGTTTGCCTAGCACCGGGAGTAAGCTTATCGGTCTGTAAGAATTTACTTCATGGGGCGGTTTGCCTGGTTTGAGTATCATGATAACCTGAGCAATTTTCCACTGTGCCGGGTATTGGCCTAACTTAAGACAGGCGTTAAAGATTGCAGTAATGAGTATTATTCCTTTTTTTGGTAGTTGTTTTAAAAGTTGTGCGTCAATTAAGTCATAGCCTGGTGTTTTACCTTCCGGTAGTTTTAGGATTTCCTTCCACACTTCCTTAGGGCTAGCACTTTTTAGCGGTAAGCACATTTGTAGTGGGGAACCGAGGTACTCATAAACGTCTTTGTCATGATCTGGGTGTTTACTTGTCAGAGGTTGGAATACGTCCTTTAGGTGTTCTGAGTACGCTTGAGCTTTTTCAAGATCTGTTCTTGCCCATTTTCCTGGAGTAGTTTTTATTGGTGGTATGTGTGTCTTTGGCCTTTTCAGTTTCTTTGTTATCTTCCAAAGGGAATAGTTAGTGTCTTTGTTCGGAGTAAGGTTGGCAAGTTGGTACTGGAGTCGTGCATTGTCTGCTTGGTAGATCATGTCTTTGAGTTCTTCTGAAGCTCGGTTAAAGGCTTTCTTGTCACGAGGATATCTTGTAGAATGCCACCTTTTCCGAAGACGTCTTCTCTCGTTTACTTTCTCCTTTATTGATTTAGCGTACCGTGATTTTTGTGCGTATTGTCTCTGCATAGGTGAGGATTCTTTTGCCACTCGGTGGATGAGCTTATTGAGAAATTCAATTGTTGCTTCGATACCTTTCAAACTTCTCAATGGCGTGGTTAAATTTATTGCCTTCGTTATTTCGGTCCTATAGTTGTTCCAGTCCGTTTTGTGATTGTAGAGTCTCTCTGGGTAGTCCGTCATAATTGCCTTCCAGTGTAAGTTCATTATTGTTGGTGTGTGATCCGAGGATAAGTCGGTACATTCTTCTGTGTCTATCTGGTTAGATGCTATGTTTTTGGTGATGAAAAAATCCAGTAGGTCTGGCAATTTATTAGGATCTGATGGCCAATATGTGGGGACGCCGTGTGAAGTGCATTGCAGCTTAAGATCTTTCATTGCCGAGTACAATTGCCGTCCACGTGGCAAAGTCATCCTAGAGCCCCAGAACAGGTGTTTGGCGTTCCAGTCTCCTCCACAGATGAACCTGTTTCCAAGTGTATTAAAATAACTCTTATAGTCCTCGCCAGTGATAACATGCCTTGGTGGACAATAAATGGCAGAGACGGTTGTTTCTATTTTGCTGTCGAGGATTTTAATTGACGTTGCTTGAATTTTGTCCGTTTCATAATTTTGCAGAGGATAGTGTTTGATGTTCTCTTTTATTAATACGGCTGTGCCTCCATGTGAATTACCAGACGGGTGGTTTGTAGTATATACCGTAAAGTTTTGAATGTTAAAGTTGGTTTTTGCTGTAAATCTTGTTTCAGATATTAACGCTACGTCGACTCTTTCCATCGTTAGGAAAAGTTGTAATTCTTGTCGGCGTTCCGTCAACCCGTTGGCATTCCACGTAATTATTCTTAGATTTAGGGGTGTTTGATGAGGCTTGTGACTAATTGGATCATTCGATCCATCATTTTGTCTAACATGATGGTCATCATGTTTTGTAATTTATCCATCATTACGTCTAGTAACTCGGAAAAGTTATTTGGTTCCTTATTGTCTATTTTGGTTTTATTTGTGTTTTGTTGGTTTACTACCTGTGCGTAAGTCATGTTTGGTTTAAGGTGTTTCGTGTAGTTTCTGGGCTGGTTTATTTTTTGTTCTGATTCTATTGGGTGATCGTTCTGTTGGATAGTTTCTATTTTGTCGTTGGGTGTCTTTACTTTGTTTCTTTTTAGTAGATCTCTGTATTGTTTGTATTTAGTGCAGCCTTTGTAGCTTGCTGGGTGGTTTTCTTGGCAGTTGGCACAAGTGGCGTCTGTATCAGGACGTTTTAGGCAGCTTGCTGTTGGATGATCTTCCCCACATTTTACGCATCTGTGTGGCCTATTGCATTGATTTTTAGCATGTCCGAATCTCTGACAGCGTTTGCATTGCAGGATTTCTTGTTTTTTATATGGTGCCTCAAAGTTAATTTTAACCCTGTTGATTTGTTTAATATTGAATATGTCTTTGTTGTTATGCTTTGGTTCTAAATCTATATAGTATAACGGAAGTGGACTTTTCGTTGTCTTATGAAGTACATTTGTAATTTGCCTGACGTCATGTCCCAGTTCAAAAAGCTCTTGTTTTACTTGTTCAGTGTCCTCCGACGAGTGCAAGCCACGAAGTACAACTCGGTAGGCTCTTTCACTTTTCAGTTTGTACGTGTAATGGCTTACATTGTCAGTAACGAAGTTGTGTCTGATAAGTTTATATGTATCGACATCAGTCGGCATTATTTTAACGATGTGGCCAGATCTCAGAGTGGTCATGGTATACTTATCAGATTCTGTAATCGTAGAGAGAAGTTCTTTTAATTTTTTTATGTCTAGTACTCCCGTGACAAATATGGGCTCTGGTTTCGGCGGTCTAGGTTCCCTTTGTGGTAAGTCTGTTTCTTCGTTGCTAGGTATGTCGAGGATTTCATATCTATTTTGTGTGGTTACCGCGTAGGTTGTCTTTGTTAGTTTACTAGTTTTGTTAACCATTTTAGGGCTTGATTCTGCCTTCCTTTTAGTTGATACCTGATCATTTTGCCACGGTTGCTTGTCAGTTCTACTGAGTGTTACATCATGCGTCCAGTCACTTGATTTGTTTTCTGGCTGTGTTTCTTTAGGTATTATTTCGAGAGAGTGGCTTCTTGTTCGAGCAAACAAGCTCTTATGGAGTGTTTGTTGAACTAATTTAGAAGGATTTTCGATTAAGTTTTGTTTTTTGTTTTCATTTTTTGTATTATCCATATTGTTCCCACGAGTTAGGCCGATATAAAAGGTCACTTGGAGGGTGACGCCTATTCCCCCAAGAAGGCTCAATACAGCAACGTTAGCCGGGTCCGTTGAGGTTGGCGCTTGAAACTAGTTTCCCACTAGCTGCTCATTTGGATGTTTATGAGTATCCTTTCGGCACGTTTCCCACCTTAGGATAGGGTTTGGGTTGAAAGAATGTTTAAAGAGGAAGTTCTTCCTCGCAGTCCGGGCGATTAAGCCGAGACTACCATTCCTACTATAACAGTAGGGCTATGGTTTGTGAAAGTCATTTCCTACCTCCACTTGCCAGGATTTTTAGTCCTGTTGACAGGTTATTTGACCACCGCCTGTGACTCGGCGTTAAGTTGCTCTTTTAGCACCACCCGGGGGACACGTGTAGGGTGTGCCTGGATAAGGTGGTAGATCCTACGGACGCGAGCAACGTGAGCCCCCCTAACTTGTATAGTAACACACAACGCAAGCCTTGTTTCACGGCAGTGTTCTATAAGGCCGTGGTACCACGCCAGTCGAGCTGCCCATTCGTGCCGTAGCATGTCTCTCCCACGAGATCATGTTTAAAAACAATCTGAATGAATGAAATGTTTCTACGTTTAGCATACACAAGCACTCATTAAGCTATACATCACCAGCCTATCATGACCTCGTTTTGTATGATCTTTCCGAACATACAACGATCAGTTTATATTGGTTATCATAGCTTCATGTGTACTACTTAAGACAATGCGAATAGTTATGAATTAACAGATTCATAATGATTATATTGTTTTGTCTAATTGTCTATTACTTCACCTAGTATAGAATGTTTGACATAACATTACATCACGCCTTTTATCCCCGAAGGGGTAGATAGAGGCGCACGTTGCGGAACTTAATGCTACTGTACGATGTAACAGCCACTTTTCACTATTTATAGAGGAGGAGTTATCTCGATTGGCTTTTGGCTCCATCACCAGATCGACTCCAGACCTTTATCAGATTGAAGTGGTAATAAATACTTAAAAAGTCTAATTTTCAAAAAGTTCCCCTCGGTTTCCCTGGGATCCCATCATCAGATCCTGATCTGATGATAATGGGGCCAAAAACGAGCTTACCCTTTCAAATGCATGGGCCTGCGGACGGCGAGCATGGGTGGCTCGCCACCCGACCAGAACCAGACCCGAACGTGAGGCGCGTCGCGTTCCGCGCGCGCCTCAAAGAGCCATCGGGCCACCACAGATGGGGCCCAATAGGGCTGATGCCGATACGGAGCCGCGGAGGACTTACGGGTTGCCGGGACTCCGGCTCGAAGGGTAAGAGTAGGTACGGGGTGGTTTTTAGTCAGTAAGAGTTTGACGCCTCACCGAGGCGGGAGAAGACATTCGATGATTTTTTCCCCCTTAAAAAAAGCCTTTCAAAATAAATAATTTTAGAAATCGGTCCAGCAGTCTTAAAAATACAATCGAAATGAGAACCTCCCCCTTTTTTTCAAAGTCGGTTGAAAACAGCATTGCATGGGTCGATTTCATATTTCGAATTAAAATGACACTTTTTTGTTTGATTTCTTAAATACCCGTTTCTTGGGTTACTAGTGGTGTAACCTCACTTTGTGAGGTTATATTAACATAAATAAATTAAATAAAATAACAATGATTTTTCAATAAAAACTATAAAAAAATTGAAATTTGAGTGACATGAATGAGTGATGTTGTTACACTAATGAAATTATCTAAAACACTAATGAGATTAGATTTCCACTAATGATAATTTAAAAAAAAACAACTGTAACCACTCATTTTAATAATTTTGCGATGTATATTTATGAGAAAATTAAAATAAAACTATCCCAAATGGATTAAATCAGTTTAATGTAACAATCATATAACCTTAACAATCGTAAAAATATTATTTTGATGCATATAGTACTTATAATTTTTCAGTCTTCTTAGAGGAACTTTTGGATTAAAATTTACCTCTAATATTTACGAAATAATCACGATCTTCAAAGAAATATATAACAACTAATCGCAGTCTAAGCACATAAACTAAAATTATCCGTATAATTAAAAACAGTAGTTTTCTTTAAACTAAAAATTACTGAAGTATTGATTCATTTTCTAAGTCTTCCATGTTATATTCAATATTATTCTATCCATAATTTTGCTGATTTTTGTCTTGTTATTCTTTGGTTTTAATCATTAATAATAATAATAATACCAATTTATTTCAGATAATAAAATCCATACAATTACATTAAAAACGAATTCAGGTTCAAAATTTTATAAATAAATTAAAAATTAAAAAATTGTCTCTATAGCAAGTATCATAATAAATTAAAAATAATAAAAATAATCTCCAATCATTGATTGTATAAAAATAATCCAATCATTGATTGTATAAAAATAATCTTGATTTCTGCTTCTACTCTCATTAATAATATCTTCACCAGAAAGATTCTTTCTTAATCGTTCAATAAATCTTTGGATACCTGTTGTTGATTCAAAAACGTAAGAAATTCTTGTTGATGCCCAAATCCAGACGCCATTGCTCCTGTCTGATTTATCATGAATGACTGATTTTACCTTTAACTTTAGCAAGTGGTGTAACGTTTTGTTCATTGTGAATTCGAGAAGTTGGAGTATTACAGGGCTTATTGGAGTGTTTAATGGTGATATCGCTCAATATTTTAATCTTCTTATTAGGAGGTATGATTTTAACATTACCGACTTCTGAATCTATTGGACTTTTATAAATTTTATGCAATTGCATGTGCTTGTCGTGCTTACAAATAGTGACAACACACTCGTAACAACTCAATTTTCTAAACTCAAGGAATTCCGAATCGGAGTTCCAAAGCACCTGGTGTACTAACATAGTTCCTTTAAAGGGAGCTATGTTTTTAGGGAGATGAATTTCTCTTTCTCTAATCTCATGTTCTTCTACAACCCTTATCTGGACATTTTTTACGTTTTCTCGCACAATTCCAACAAATGTTGAGAAGTCCCCCACATCACGCCCGCATTTTACTTGGTAGTCGGCCGTCCTTTTAACTACGGCGCCAACACCATCCGGAGCACCTTTACCGTGGCCGGCTTCCTGATAGTTCCAAGTTACAGATTTTAATGATGAGAAGACATTTCGCAGCTGTGTCATGATGTAAAATATATACTTGTTGCGATATTGACTCGAAGGGCTATCTGTTAGTATATGCACAGTAGTTATATTAGGAGATTTTTCAAATACAAACTCTAGTGCTTTCTCCAAATGAGCCCACACTGCTGGTGAATCGTGTCTAGGGCATTCACTAACTGTGCATAAAGAATAGTTAATGATTTCCCCTACCTTTTTAATATAAATTACTACTGTGTGCAAAGAAATCTGGCCACGGCTACCTCCAAAGTGCAAGCTTTGTACTTCTTCAGCGAATTTATAGCTATAATTTTCCGAAAAGTCCATGTGGATTAAAACTTCGTAAACATTCAGGGATTTTTTCAGCTCTGTTATAATTTGGTATTGGTTTATAATATTCGCAGTATGTGAGAAGAATTTAGGAAGAGAATCCTCTAGTTTTAATATCAGATTTCTTATTTGAGTTGTTCGTTTAAATTTCTTAGTGATGGTAATTTCTTTTTGACCCATTTTTTTCTTATCCCTATCCCACTCATAGTATTCTATTTCTTGATGATTACTGAACTCGTTGTATGGTATGACTTTATTTTTACAAATTTGACATGTACGAGAAACACATTTAAGATTATATTTGTCACAGCACAATATATCCAACATTTTTTGAAAGTTAATTATATCAACTATGCCTTTTTTTTCAAACTCGAGATTATAAGATCCATATTTGTGTGAACTGTACAACCACAGGTATCTCTGTCATCTCTAGGTAGGTAAACCCAAAACAGACGAAGTCGTGCGAATGTTACGTAACTTATTTTAACGTTTGGATTTTCTTCCATAAACTTTTTGTGCAATTTTTTTACAGAGTCCAGTAAATACCGCTTTTGTTTAGTAACTCCGAACTTTTTAACACATTGTTTTTTACCAGCAGTATTGCGGCTATTGATATCATCTTCATAAAATCGTTCCACTAACTCTTGGATACTTTTGCCTCCTAAAATCTTCTTTTGTAAACGGCTGCGTAGGCACTTTCTGTAGAGGTCATAATTTCGTTTTCGACAAACAGTATTCGACTTGGTGTTATCTTCTGTGGCTGCATATATCTTACCAGTTTTTTCACTATCTACATTTTCTTTTTCGTGATTATTTTTCATAATATTAATTTTTCGCAATAGAACTCTGCACCTGTATTGGTATTTTTTTATTAGACAAGACATTTCTTTTTTTCCATGAGGTGTTTTCGTTTTAAAACCTTAATTTTATTCAACAAGATTTTGTTTTGTGACTTATATTGTCGTTCTGCATCGTGTCTTTTCAACGGGTCGATAGTTTTATCTTCGGCTGTAGAGAGAGTATTTCAGTTCTTGGGACAATCACCTCTTGTATCTTTTTCTCTTTTAATATATTTTCATAATAGCGCTTGGAATTTTCCCTCCATTTTCTCCGTTGTACCCTTTGCTCTCTTGGAGACATTTCGTTAATGCTTTTCACCTTCTTACTCTCTTTTCGCTTTAGATAAGCTTCTCTTTTTTTAGCTCTTTCGGTGGCGTATTTTACTGGGTCGTTTTTAATTTGTTTATATTTTTCTCTCCTTGCTATTCTTCTTCTTTCTAACTCATTTTCACTCATCGTTTTCTTATTCGGCATAATGTTCTAAAACAAAATTTTTATTTTTCCTAAAATTAAGCCATTTTTTAAATAAGCCCTAGCTTATTTACACTAAGCAACACAGAAACTCAAAATATAAACATCGTTAATAATTTGTAGCAAATTTCGTAAATAATCGTGTAAATATAACCATTGATTTTCCTCACATCACACACAAAAAAAAATAACATAAAAAACAAACTGTGTTTGACGTAATCAGGCGAAAAGCATAATTTTTTTGTTAATAATCCATTATTATAATATTTCATTAGTGTTACTTTCAATTTCATTAGTGTTACTTGAAAAATTGACACAAATGATAGTAACACTAATGATATTTCAAACAAACAAAAGATTTTTAAGCTTGTGGAACTTTCTAGACAGCTATCAAATACATTTAAAATATCCAAGTTCTTGTTAGCTATAAGAAACACTGTATTATAAAAACTCAATTACAATACCTTTTGTAATTTTGGTTAAGAGATGAATGAGTCGAGTTTGGTCCACAGCACTGAAATCGCTAGAACTGCAAGGCCACTGACGATGTGACGGCAGATGAGGTGAGGCGGGGGCCCGGGAGCTCGGTGGATTTAATATTATGACGATATTAACTTACGCTACACTAATGACAGTTAAACCATAATCAATGTTTAAAATACTAAGATATGTATATTCTATAATTCTTAAATAAAAAATATATACTATTTTTAAATGCTCGCACATCATCATGATATACTTACAATAATAAATACATAAAATTTCTACGAGGAACTTCGTTATTAAACGACTTTATTTCAACGTTATCGGAAAATGAGTATTCTCTTCTTTAAGGACTTAATATTATAGTTTTAGTTTTCTTGCCATTTTCACACTTTTAGGCCTTGTTTTGTTTTGGAACCTAAAAAAGTGAATGAAGACTAAAATATTAAAAAAAAAACAAAATCAATCGCAAAAAAAAGTAAAGTTATTGGAGATGACAACATTTTTAGCTCTGTTTGAAATCGACCCGCATAAGAATTACTTTGATAACATTATTGTGTATGTATGAGTCAACCATTGTCATTCAATCGTTTGTGAATGAATAGTACTACATATAATGATATTAAACATGATGGAAACTAAACGATTCACGGCCTAAATGAATAACCTATGTAAATCCAAGTGTGGAGCCATGCTTCGGCACGAATGGACTGGTTCGACCGGAGTAATACTGCGGTCTCACAGTCGACTGCCTCATTGGCCGAGTGGTCGCAAGTGCGACTGTCGGGCAAGGGGTCTCAGGTTCGATTCCCGGATCTCAGTAGTAGCACGGAGTCTGGAAATGTGCCCGGTATATGGCAATAGGCTCATCCCCTATTACATGGGACTCATAACATAAATAGTGAAAAATGGGTGTTACTTCTGTGTGCACCTCTGCCTACCCCTTCGGGGATAAAAGGCGTGATGTTATGTTATGTTATGCTATACTAACCTAACCCTTGCCCTGCTAGCAACAATCTTGTAACTGTAGTGTTGCGAGCGTCCATGAACGGCGCTGATTCCTTACCATCAGGTGATCTGTCTGCTCGACGCTCGTGTTGCCGATATATCCCATATAAAATTAATCTTAATGCATAGATTTAAGATTAAATTCTACACCACCCGCGGGAAGAGGTGGTCTCGTCGGAACACTAATAGGGTTCAATATAAAATAACTTCAGATGCTCTCACGGTGCTCATTATTGGTCAATTACCCTATCGAACTCATGTAACGAATTCACAGTGCGATCTAACGCCATCTATCGAGCGAGGGGTAAAACTTTTTAATACAAATTGATTGCTATGGTTTATAATTTACATTTTGATCACAAACAAGTGGTGACAGAAGTATTTTACTCTACCGTCGTCACAGTATGAAGAAAAAAAATTATAATAAAAAAATATTTTTTTTTTTGAATTTCAGGTGCAGGAAAATGTCAAGCACATCATCAGGTATTGACAACAGCGCCTTTGAAAGCACTGAAATCGACTATCCGGATAGAAATGCCGAAATTCAGAACCATGAAAATGAGACATCAATCACAATTAAATTTGGACCGTATTACAAAGAGTGCAGGGCTCAAAATAAAAGGAAGGATAGCAGAGATTTTCAAGAAAAAAGTGATGCCGTTTTGGACTTTATTTACAAGTTAAAAGGACCGGTTTTCAGGAGTTTTAGAGAGAAGAAACTGAAAAAATCTTGGACCCGATCCTCGCTTAAGGATTTTGAAAATGATGGCGACATGTGAGTAATATATTTATTTATACCTATATCTAAAAATGAATCGTTTTTTCCCTTGGTTACGGCATCAGGCGTGACAGCTGAACCGATTTCACTAATTCTTTTTTTGTTGTATTTGTTATTATTAGGAGAAGGTTCTAAAGACATAAAAAATCCTGAAAATCCTCATAAAATTGCAGCGGCGTCAAAAAAATAGGGAGCCTATGAGATGCTGGTCTAGGACGCTTTCTAGGCTTAATCCGCCTCTGGCCTTGATGGTTGATCCTATCGTAATGGCTGACTAAGAGGTCGTAAGCTCGATGCTCGCAGTTGCAGTCGTAAATATTTACAAATCTGCACTAATAAAATGCTCATAAACTCTAAATAAACAAATTATACCTACAATACAATGATTTTTATAGCGCCTATAAAAATTGTCATAGCAAGATGACTCTGTTTGTTTATAGGTAGCTATTAAATTATCATAGTCGTCACATTTTGTTTGTACTTAGATAGGTCGTTAAATGAAAGTCCTCGTTGATCTAGTAGTTAGAGAAAGGAACTGTTTATCGAGGATTATATCAGGGATTAAATTTTACAAACTATTACTAAATATAGGTATACAACTTAAGATGAAAATTAAATAAAATAAGAATAAAGGCAACTATTTACACAAAGCATCGAAAAATTCGTTTACATCGACGTCAGTAGGGAAAGTACCCACAAGGCTTTTTTAAGAGGGGAAAATCATCGAACGACTTCTCCCGCCTGGGTGAGGCGGGAGGGAGTGTCAGACTCTTACTGGCTAAAAACCACCCCGTTCCCACTCATGCACTTCGAGCCGGAGCCCCGGTAACCCGTTAGGTTCTCCGCGGCTCCGTATCGGCATCAGCTCTATTGGGCCTCATCCGTGGTGGCCTGATGACTCTTTGAGGCGCACGCGGCGACGCGACGACGCGCGGCGAGCCACCCGTGCTCGCCGTCCGCAGGCCCGTGCTTATGGTGGCCGGAGATCGTCCCGCGATCCCCGAAACCCGGAGTGTCCTTCGCGATGGCTGTGTTGCCCCCTCTTTAGCTAGCATGACTGCTTCGCAAAAGGAGGAGACGGCATCCCAGTCGGGCCCTAGGGCCGGACGCGAGAGTCTGACACCCCTCTCGCCTCACTCAAGGCGGGAGAAGGAAAGTAACGCTAATGGCTCCGTATCTTTGCTCTAGAGTGTAGGTAAGAAAGAACATAGTTCAAGACACTTAAAGTACACAGCAGTACACAATTTTATCAAAGTTTCCGTGTGCCAAGCAAATATAGACTTTAAACGTCATTCTAATTAGGTATTAGGTTTAGTTATTGTTTGATAAGACAGATAAGATTAATTATTATTTGAACAGCTCTTGAATAAATTGTGTATTTAGTTCGATTGTAGTCTTAAAGTCTAGTATTGTAATATTATATAGAACACACTTGTCACCACCCTTACACTTCCCACGGGTTAATTATTTTGTTTTTCGTCTTACTCACGTAATTATTAGACGAGGAACTCGACTAGTTTCAAGCCATGCTAGAGGCTCATATTCATAACGAAGCGACGCGGCGACTGTCGCGCTGCTATTGAGTTCAGTCATGAGCCTCTAGCATGGCTTGAAACATAAACAATAAGCTAAGACTTTCCGCGGGCGTCGTATACCCGACTGAGAGACTACGGACAGCATACTATGTGACAGAGACCAGACAGCAGCGCTCTTTGATAAACCTGAACCTTTTAAACTGCGACTTTCATTCCGCATGCTAAGTTTGAAGATTATGGTAAACATTCAGAGTTAGATTAGGCTCCTGCAGAAACTATAAACTACGTTTAAAAAACCTACTTCAAACCCCCTCTCTTTTTTAAAGTTCGGTTAATTAATAGACTAAAACTTTTTCCTAAGCGCAATAAATACTTTTGTGAAAACCACATCAAAATCGGTTCCTCTAATCGCGAGATAATCGTATGCGGAGCGAGGAGGACTGGGATGCCGTCTCCTCCTTTTGCGAAGTAGTTATGCTATCTAAGGAGGACGCGGGACGCGTGAGGCAGCGAAGCGCTGGCTCCTAGCAACCCAACCATCGCGAAGGACACTCCGGACGTCGAGGATCCTCCGGCTACTGTAAACGCGGGTCTGCGGACGGCAAGCAAGGGTGGCTCCCCGTCCGACCAGAAACAGACCCGAGCGTACGGCGCGTCGCGTCCCGCGCGTGACTCAAAGCGCCATCAGACCACCACGGATGGGGCTCAAAAGGGTTGATGCCGATTCGGAGTCGCGGAGGACCTAACGGGTTACCGGCTCGAAGCGCAGGAGAAGGAACAGGGTGGTTTTTAGTCAGTAAGAGTCTGACACTCCCTCCCGCCTCACCCAGGCGGGAGCAGTCATTCGATGATTTTCCCCCCTTAAAAAAATACCACTTAAAATAGATTAGGAATTTAGTATCTTATTATCTCTCTATACCGCAATTTTTGGCTAATGGCACAGCGCTTTGTTAAAATATGTTTTGTCCAAGTTAATCGTCTGTCTAAGTGAATCCCTACGTATTTTTCGGTTTAAAGTAGTAAAAGTCGCTTGGACAGACTTTGTTTCATTTGCTTTTATTCTTGTATTGCGAGTTCAAGGGAAGATTCCGCTGAGAGAATTGCTGTACCATCGGCAAAGGTGACGCCAACTGTAGTGGCAAGATGTGCTACGTAGAGTAAATATGGGACCCATTACACTGCCCTGGGGCACTCCTGCTTGTAAAAGACGTTTGTGAAACTAGGTATTCTAATTCTATTGTCTTTTATACCACGGCGGTGGCATAAAAGCACACGGCCCACCTGATGGTAAGCGGTTACCGTGGGCTATGCTTGCTGGCAATAATTGATGCATTCCAAACGAGGCAGTCTTGATACAACAGAGTACAGCACAGAAAAATTTTTACTTTAAAAGCTATACTTATTACTACTAAGCAATTTTCAGCACTTGCCCGTAGCTGTATGCTATATACAATACAAAAATAATAACAGTAATAAATAATATATCTACATAGGCAGAGGTGCACATTCTACCACAGTACAATGTGATGAACTGCTCTTTACAGATTTATCTAAGCTGTTCAAAGAGGACTGAATAGATATATACACATATATTGTGTAGTGTGAAGGTAATATTAATTATTATAAGTAAATGTCTACTAATTGGTTTGACCTGTACTATATGTCTGTTATAGATAAGTGGATGCCCAATTACCCCCACTCCCCAATCTTCCCAATCCCTGAATCCACTAAAATCCTCAAATTCCAAATCGCCAAAAGGCTGGTAACGCACTTGTAACGCCTCTGGTGTACCGTGTTAGTTTTTTTTCTTCTACCTTGACATTGACTCTTTATTTTTAAAATTGTTAGTACTAGGACCGCGCGAGACTTGCCTCGCCATTTCTTTTCTAATTACCCATATTCTGACAGTTTGAGTACTTGTGCGACCCACGCAAATGTGCTTTAGGTTGGTATTGTTCGTCGAGTCAGTCAGCCTCACCTGTTAATTGAGCTGATTGTACATGATCTGATCGACACATGCGTACTGCCTTCAGAACGGGTTAGCTCAAACTGTTGTGGTTCTTTCCTCAAAAGGCCACTACAGAAAGAACTGGCACGGTTTTAACACGTAGTCTTTTAAACATAATTATTGGTCTGGACTTTAAAAGAGACAGACCTCTGAGTTTGTTTCGGCATTTCTTCTCAGAGTAGTCAGTTAGGAAATGTCGACCTCATCGTTCGCTTGATAAAATTGACGTATAACCGTGTAACTGTGCTGCCCTGTAGCAGAAATAAATTCACTTGTTTCACTTGAGTGTCCATAGGCGGTGTCGCGTCGATTGCTTACCATCAGGTGATCCGTCTTACCGTCGTTCGTTTACCTGCTTATTGCATAGAAAATGATAATAATTGTTCTTAATATAACAAAAGATATAAAAAGTACGATCTTCGACGTATTTTTTTACGATAATGTGACTGCAATTTGGCTGGCAATATGGTCTACGTTGCCAGTACCTAATTTTACACTTGTACCCCGGCTATTTATCCAAATTATCTACTCTCTTATGACGTGGTGGCTCGGAGATTAAGACGCCCGCTTCTCATGCATGAAGGTTCCAACCTACCAACGGCAAGTACCTACATACATACCAATGTGACGTTTTCCGAGTATAAGACTGAAGAAGAATATGTACTTTCTAAGATTATCTAGACACCACTGACAAACGGTGATGGAAAAAATCGTGAGGAAACCAGTA
This sequence comes from Spodoptera picta, assembly GCA_038387885.1. Lineage (NCBI taxonomy): Eukaryota > Metazoa > Arthropoda > Insecta > Lepidoptera > Noctuidae > Spodoptera > Spodoptera picta. Next base: position 1,322,337 of record JAZHFQ010000221.1, on the reverse strand, counting down.
GCTGTAGCCAAATGCCATTTAACGCTTGTCTACATGTAAATTCCATATAATTTGGTTTTCTAACCAAATTATATGGAATTTACGTAAATTTTGACACTTGTCAATGTCATCCCCATACATTTTGATTTCTACTTTCTCTTTAAACAAGCGATAAAGTGGCGATTAGCTAAAGGCCCTGGGCTTTGAGTAAGCGTGGTTATTAATACTTAAACCTTCTCCGTGTGAGAAGAGGCTTTGCTCAGCAGTAGGCTGTTGATGATGATAATGATGACTTTATCTGACAACTGAACATTTGTTATTGCGACCCGCCTACCGACCGTGGAGATAATGAAAACTGCTAGCCAGACTGTCCTGTTTGCAATTTTGCTGGCAATTATATGGTAGCCATTCATAGCAGAAAGATTATATTATTCTTCTAAAAAGCATCTTATAGATAGATGGCTATGCCACGACAAACACGCAGAGAACAATACAAGAACACATAAAAATAAGGATATAGTGCGTGTGCAAAAGTGGAATTTAGTATGGAATAGGTACCAACTGACGACGTCATCGTATTTCTGCGTCAAATAGCAAATAGCTTGAATCAAAAATGGAGTATCTATATAAAATAAACTAGCTGCTTCCGCGCGGTTTCACACGCTCTGTTCAGCTCAAAGTCAAAGTCAAAGCATTTATTTCAATTAAACCATAGTTTGGTACTTCTGAAACGTCAACAAATACAAAATAAATAATAGTCTGTCAGTCAGTCCGTCAGTGAAATTAGGTGAAGTTAGGTGCTCATTCCAAAACGTATATTCGAATGGAGAAGAACGAGCAAGAAACTCCATTCGTTACTCTTTTTTTTTTTGGAACGAGGAGCGAACGAGCAAGAAACTCCATTCGCTCCTATTGGTCGTAGCGTGATGTTTTATAGCCTATAGCCATCCTCGATAAATGCCCTATCCAACACAAAAAGAATTATTCAAATCAGACTTGTAGTTCCGGAGATTAGCGCGTTCAAACAAACAAACAAAAAACCAAACTCTTCCGCATTATATAATAGTTTAAGATATAAGATGAAATGAAAATTTGATTACTTTTAACCAAATTCAAAAAGGTGGTTCTTAGTTTAACTTGTATGTATGTATATTTGTGCGTGATTATCTCACGATTGGCGAAACCGATTTTGATGCGGTTTCTAGAAGGGTTTGGAACACTTAGGAGAAGATTTTAGTATATTAATTAACCGATTTCAAAAAAAGAAGTCCGGTTTTTTTAATGAAATAATTATTGGATTTTTAATAGTTTTTTTTTATATGGGATAAGCCGGTAAACGAGCTAACGGATCACCTGATGGTAAGCAATCAACGCCGACTTTAAACACCTGAAATACCAGAGGCGTTACAATTGCGTTACCGGCCTTTTGGGAATTAAGAATTTTAGGGGAGGGGGTTACTTGGGCCTCCGGTAACCTCACTCACATGACGAAACACAACGCAAGCGTTGTTACTCGGCGGTTTTCTGTGAGGCCGTGGTGTCACTCCGGTCGAGCCGTCCCATTCGTGTCGAAGCATGGCTTTCCCACACTTTTGAACACAAAACCCTAATCAAAAGCCCATATCTATAAGAAACGTATGACAATAAGCATCATTTGTCACCGACTTCACTATCGGAGACATGTTTTGTCATCATGATACGACGGATAACAAAATCTTTTTATTTTTATCCATGAATACATGAACATGTACAGATTTATCAGAAGATTAAAATCTGAAGCCATTTTGGTGATGACTAGGTTTTTTCGTTAATTTCATTCATATACATTTTACATATTAGGCACACGATGAATATACCTTTCTCTAATCGATCTCTGGTCTCCAATCTGGGTGCTTACTCTTGAAACCAATCTCAATGTCAATGTAATTTCAATCCAATAAAATCTCAATAATTATACAACCCCTATCGTAGCTATTAAAATAGCATCCTGAGTACGGAATATAAAACCCAACTCAATACCATTTAGGATGCAATGGGCGCTAGTGTTGCAACTTAAGAGTACGAAATTTTACAATATCAATGTCGATCGATCGGAATTTGATTCAAGAGTAAGCCCCCAAGTCATTCGAATGTAAATACTCAATTTTTGACGTAGGAGAGCCATGTTTCGGCATGAATGAGTCGGTTCAACCGAAGGGATACTACGGACTCACTGGAAACCGACGTGAAATAACGCTTATGTTTCACTGTGTAAGTTCATCCGTGAACCCTCAATTAACTCCTCTTGTGTTGACCTCTCCACATACAGCACCCCGATTGCTTACCATCAGAAGATCCGTCTGCTTTAATTTATCGGAGATGTAGAAAAACCTCTATCAGCGCAACCAGTCGACAGACATATTTATTTTATCTATATATATAGTGTTATGTCTTTATATATGTTTGTAAACGTCAGGTCGTGACATTGTACGGCGTAGCAATCACGATAATGCCGTGACAACTGACAAGTGACACACTGGACTTTATTTATCCTTTGTAGATAAAAAAATGAAAAGTCAGTAGAAAACAATAACAGAACATAACATCACGCCTTTTATCCCCGAAGGGGTAGGCAGAGGTGCACATTATACCACTGTACAATGTAACACCCACTTTCCACTATTTATGTTATGAGTCCCATGTAGTAGGGTGTGAGCCTATTGCCATATATCTGGCACAGATATTCCAGATTCGGTGCTACTACTGAGATTTTTTTAAAAACTCAGTAATACTTTGCCTGACCCGGGAATCGATCCCGAGACCTCTTGCCCGGCAGTCGCACTTGCGACCACTCGGCCAACGAGGCAGTCAACAATAAGTATAAAACAATAAATTACATACATACTTAACTTTTCCCATAGGGATAGGCAGAGACTATGGAAAGCCAATTGCTACGATCCCCTACGATACCTCTTTCGCTTCATCAACACTCATCAGTCTTTTCATGCATGTCGGTTAAGGGTACTTTTAATTCGGCCCTTCTTTAATATATCGCCAATCTGGTCAGTATAATGTCTTTCTAGAGCACCCTCTACCGACGGCCCCACTCATACCCGCTCTGTATACTTCTAACAATAAATTTTAATATACACTTTTTTGAGCTTGTTAATCAATAGACTGCATACTACTCTGTCAAGAAAGTACTGGGAAAAGATCAATAATACACAAAATTTCTATTATTAGCTGTATTTAAGATAAATAACAGATGCAACTTAAACTCCGCGCCAAAATAGAAAATAGTTGTGCCAATCTAACAACTACAAAAGCAGAAATTTGAATGGGGATGATGACAGGGTATGAAAATTAAAAATATAATTAGTCCGTAACTTAGGTAATAAAAAAATATTAGACACGTATTTTTTTATTTTGTTGTATAATAAAACAATACTTAGATAAAACGAATCAAAGTTTAGGAGTGGGGGCTAAAACGTCATTTCTTAGTATAAAATGTACTGAGAAGTGACGTCACGCGACATTTCAAATCAATATATCTTCAAAACTATTCGTTTCCGTAAGAAAATAAAAAATACGTGTCTAATGTTTTAAAATAATCTACCAGACGGACATTAAAATAAAAATTAGTCGTCTACCCCATTTGGAACCATAAACAAATCATCCATTCCCAATACTTTTTTGACTGAATGTAATTATGTTTTAATTTTGTTTTTTATAACGTTGTTCCACACTAGGGTTTTCTCCTGTATCGTGGGTGTGTTTACAAACATACAAGTTCACTTACTCATGACACCCAGACCCGAAACAACATTTTGTGGACCATGCAGCAGCGATCTCTCTAAAAACCCTGAATATTTTATTAGAGAGAAATGTTTTAATCACCATTATCTACAGTCTGTAACATTCATCGTATTTTCTGGTTACAGAGCTTATTATTCATGAAATAAATAAAATCTGCCTCATTGGCCAAGTAGTCGCAAGTGCGACTGCCGGTCAAGGGGTCTCGGGTTCGATTCCCGGGTCGGGCAAAGTATTACTGGGTTTGTAAAAACCTCAGTAGTAGCTCGGAGTCTGGAAAGGTGCCCGGTATATGGCAATAGGCTCACCCCCTATTACATGGGACTCATAACATAAATAGTGAAAAGTGGGTGTTACATTGTACAGTGGCATTAGGTGCCGTAATGTGCACCTCTACTATCTACCCCTTCCTACCCCTTCGGGGATAAAAGGCGTGATTTTATGTTATGTTATGTTATAAATAAAATCAGCAATTTAACAAATATAGGTACCTATTGTTACTATAAACTCTAGAGGTACTTATTGCCTATTTTAATAACTGTGTTTTAATAATCTGTCGATAAGATCGATTTGTGATAATAGTTGTATGGAGTTTATGTCAAAACTTGATCTTGAAGCCGCATTTATACAAGGAGACACGTCGCGGAGACATATCGCCCAACATTCACGTGGTATGTCTCTGCAACTTTGTGGGACAATGTCGCTATGTTCACATTAGCCAGTTGTGATTGTGATCAATATGTCGCCTGAGGAGGAGTCAGTATTCTCGCTGGACCACACTACGGTAATCGGGCTTCCGGTAACCACGCTCATACGACGAAACACAACGCAACCGTTGTTTTACGTCGGTTTTCTGTGAGCCCGTGGTATCACTCCGGTCGATCCGGGCCATTCGTGCCGAAGCATGGCTCTCCCACACTTGCATTTCTTGATTTCAGAAAACCAAAAAAATCCAATTATAGTTTTGTCCAAAGAGAATCAACGCCAATTCCCTTTATTTGGCAGCTGCACTTGACCAGCGAGGTAGTCTCAAAAATCTACAGCGATTATAATCAGTAATTAGCATTACAAATTGAAAAAAAAAACATAAAAAAATGAACGTGACGTAACCGACCTCGGTTAACTAAATATTGACAGTGCCAAATAAAAAAACCATGCCAAACATAATTGTCATAATCTGCATTACAAATAAATAATCGAGCAACAAAAACTAGCGATACTAGCGATATCATTACAACACACAAATACCAACGTCAGTCTAGAATCGCGCGCGAAACAACACAGACGCGTTTAACGCGACGCCATTAAAAAAAAATACGACCATAGTGCATTCCCGCCCTTTACCCGGTGAACTGTCAAATTGTGTTATTTTCCCGTAAAACAATTTGTGTATTTATTTTAATTTGGTGTTGTTTTTATAAACAGTGAGTTTTTTGTTTTGTTATTTCTATTTTGTTGTGTTTCTTGTCAACAGTTTGGTGTGTTGCCAGAACTTGTCTTTCGAAATCGTTTGTTTACTATTTATAAACTATTTTTGAAACGTAGATTTGTATTTTTAGTTAGCCGGCATTAATTATGCGAGCGCGTACTTTTCCTACGAGTTTTATAAATAGGTCAAATGATAAAAATATTATGATTTAATCAGCTGTTCGTTGCGGGACAAATCGTGCAATAAAACTTATTCGTCCATTAATAATTTATTCTTCGTCATTAATTATTTATTACTTGTTTATTTATAAATGCGGTCTTGACTATTATTAGCATTTAAAACCTATGAATAGAAAGACCCGCCATCTTTAATTTATTTTCCGTGCATCAAAACGTAAATACTGAACTCTCAAAGAATTTGTTTTATCTCCGTGTGTCTTATAGCCACAAACAAGACATTTTTTATTTGCAAAAATTGTTTGTCTGATTCTATTCTATACAATGACAAATGTATGATTCTTTTAAAAGAAATTATTTTGACCAAACTTTAAAACAATGAAGGAGGTTCTCAGTCTGACCTCTATGTATCTATACTTGTCCGCCGTTATCTTTAGCTGAACTGCAGCTTCAGCCAAATGCCATTTAGCGCTTGTCTACATGTAGAATAGAAAACCAAGTTATAAGGAATTGACGTAAATTTTGACACTTGTCAGTGTCATCCCCATACATTTTGATTTCTACTCTCTCTGTAGACAAGCGCTAAAGTAGTTTTTGGCTAGAGGCCCTGATTTTCATATACGGTTTTCAGAAAAGTCTTTTTTATATTTAACAGCAGGTTTTAGTAATATTTTAGCCAACAATACTTCAAAATAGAAAGTGGAAATGGGGTTTTTTAAAAGAAGTTTAACTCTTGAAAAAATTCTAACGTAAAATTACGTGTTTTTACAAAATTTTTTACATTGACAGTTACGAAGAAATTTTTTATCACCTAACAATTAAAGTATTTATCTCCCAGTTACTATAAAGTTTACAACATGTCGCTAATTCTTTTTTAAACAACGTACAAAACGCGGTAAAACTAAGTTTTTATAGAACATTCTAGGTTTCAATACATTTCTTAATTATTATGCTGCATAACAAAACCTTGATAATTAATTCAATATTTTATTTAGACAGGTATAGTCATAAATTTCGCAAATAACATGTCGTTATTAATAATAATAGCTAAGTACCTATTGTATACGTACCTAAGGATCATATAAAGTATTTAAGATATTGTAAATTAGTTTTTTAAAGAGTTAAATTTCGTCCATGGTCGGAAGACTATGTTAATTTTTTTTATATATGTTTTTAATACGTTGCCCTACACTAGTATTTTCTCTTGTGTCGTGGGTGCGTTTACAAACATACAAATTCGCATACACATGACGCCTAAATCTGGAACAACAATTTGTGGATCATACTATAAGTGTTGTTCCGTGCGGGAATGGAATCCGCGGCACGCTGCACGACAGCCGGTTGCTCAGCCACCGCACCAACCGTGCAGTCTATTTATTTAAAGAGTTTCTAAATGGTTCTAATTTTAATTTCGATAATAATTTTAACCTTTTTAGGGCCAATTTTGCAACGCTCAGACTAATTTTAACTGAGGACTGGCGCTCAATATTTGACGATGCTTCCATACTGAAAACTGTGTACCTATGTAGTGTATGTAGGCTGCGCTACAGCGCCGCGACTGCGCACGCTGCTCACGAGTAAAAACCCCCTTGGTTCGAAACTAGTAGAGCTTTTCTCAGTATATTCACGTGAGTAACCCGCGATTTTTAGGTAATACTGTAAACTGTCAAATGTCAATTTTATTCTACAGTTTAGAATTAACTGATGATTGAAAAATCGGCCAGTGGTTGCAAGTGCGACTGCCACGGGCAAGGGGTCTCAGGTTCGATTCCCGGGTCGGGCAAAGTATTACTGGGTTTTTAAAAAAACATCTCAGTAGTAGCACGGAGTCTGGAATTGTGCCGGTATATGGTAATAAGCTGACCCCCAATTACATGGGACTCTCTGCCTATCCCTTCGGGGTTAAAAGGCGTAATGTTATGATGGTGATGACAATGAAAAATTGGCCCTTAACGTTGTTTCGACTTTGTTCAACGAAAAATCAGCTGTAGCCAAATGCCATTTACATGTAGAATAGAAAACCAAATTAATAAGGAATTGACGTAAATTTTGACACTTGTCAGTGTCATCCCCATACATTTATTTTTCCACTCTCTCTGTAGACAAGCGCTAATGTTTTTTTAAAGCGTTTGGCTATAGGCACTGTTTTCAACATAAAAATTCTCAATAACTTTGGTATATTAAGAGAGTATGTCAAGTCAATTAACTGTAGACTCGTTGTTTATCAGTAATTTTGGTGTTGTTCCCATTAGAGATGCGAAAGAAAATACACATTAATTTTTTAACCGACTTCAAACAAATGAGGTTCTCAGCTTAAGGCATTGGCTGCCAATAAAAAACTGTTGAAGGCAAATCCTCCGCTAATGTCGGTCACCGGTGACTGCCATGGCGTTTAACGTGTTAACCTGATGTTATGTAGATATTTTTGTGCGTAATTATCCCGCGGTTAGCTGAATCGATTTTGATGTAGTTTTCAGAAAAGTGTTTGGTTACGCATAGGAGAAGGTTTAATAATAAGCCGTTTACATATGTATATTTATTTATTTATTTATTTATCATTTTATGTACCTACACCACACAGACAATATTACACAGGACAACACATTATAAACATGAGGTACATAGGTACTGCATATCCCTTAAGGGATTTCTTCCTGCAGACCTGCGACAGGAAAAGGAAATTAAACATAAGACATAAGACACAGTGTAGATAGATGATACATGCAACGAATACAGAACAAAATAAAATTACTGAAAGAACTATAAAACTAGAATGACGGTAATATAATGATAAAACTTAAGCAAATTATAACAAACATAATAAATAAAATAATAAGAAATATTTAAATATGATTACATATAAATATATATGTATATTGTATTGTATTGTATATATGTATAACTGGTTATCGGACGTAATGTCACTTGGAAATGATTGAAGCACCAAAACGTCAGTGGAGTATTTATGTATGCGCGTACTTGCAACACCGTAATGTATGAATGAAGTGTAACGACGGGCCATGCCACGCGACAGATGTACTTCGAGTCCATGTGTGTGTATTCTGTTTGTAAGTCTATAGTAGTCAGGTGCCACAGTCGTTGTTCCAAGAGACTATGTCCGTCTTTTTTTTAAGTATTTGGCCATAATAATTATCCTCACTGCCCACACTTCTAAAGCAAACAAGCGTGGTCTTATACTATTAAGTTATTTAATGATAATTATGTAAACACAGTAATATGTAGTTATTTACTTAGGTTATCAACATTAATAGATTTCATTACATTGTCATTTAAATTAGATATTATTTATGACTGATCATTATCATCAATAGCCTAAAAACCCCCACTGCTGAGCAAAGCCTCTTCTCACACGGAGAAGGTATGAGCATTAATCACCATGCTTGCTCAATGCGGGTTGGCGATTGCAAACTTATATTTATAAATTATAAGCCCAGGTTTCCTCACGATGTTATACTTCACTGTTTGTCAGTAGTGTCTAGATAATCTTAGAAAGTACATATAACTCGGAAAAAGTTACATTGGTACTTGCCGTTGGTAGGTTTCGAACCCGCACCCTCATATATGAGAAGCGGGCGTCTTAAACCTCCGGAACACCACAACCACACAATATTTTTGACTAGTAAGAAGCAATTACCCGGCCCTCAATCTCCCCAATCTCTAAATCCCCAACAATCCTCAAATTCCTAGTCGGTGCCTGCCTAATACCTAGGCCGCTCCCTAGTTTCCCAACTCTCTAATTTCGGCCTTATGTGATAAAAACGAGTTTTCCCATTTATAATAGTTAGCCTATTAGACTACTGTCTATACGGAGTCTGGAATTGTGCCCGGTATATGGCAATAGGTTCACCCCCTGTTACATGGGACACTTAACATAAATAGTGAAAAGGGTGTTACATTGTACAGTGGCATTGAGTGTCGTAATGTGCACCTCTGCCTAACCCCCTGGGGAAAAAAGGCGTGATGTTATGTCATGTTGTTACAGTCTATCTAGCCATGTTTTTGTAGAATAGAAATTGACGAGTGTGTTTTTGTTCATATGTTCAAAATAGTTTACTTTTTCCTTATATGAAATCATTGTTTAAAATATGCTTGGACAAATTTATCTGAATTGACTCAGTGAGGTAAATCATCGTCAACACGGCGTGCCGGTCCACTGTTGAACTGTGAGCCTTCTTAATAAGAATGGTTTCTATAATGTCTAATCAAATAACACAATGTGTCTAATATAATGTCTGTCAAAATGTTTGTTTGTTTGTTTGTTTCATGACTTTCGAATTGACAACAAATATATTTATTGACATTAAATTTTTAATATACGGTCCCATTTCACCGCAGACTTGGGACATTAGTAGATATGTACAGTTATATAAACTTATGTGTAAAATCTGTACGTGTCATCTGTTTTAGCGTGTGACATAAAGTTTTACTTTCTTTCTTTCTTTTCTTTCTTTCTTTCTTTCTTTCTTAGACTGCCGGGCAAGGGGTCTCGGGTTCGATTCCCGGGTCGGCCGAAGTATTATTGGGTTTTTACAAAATTCTCAGTGGTAGCACGGAGTCTGGAATTGTGCCCGGTATATGGCAATAGGCTCACCCCCTATTACATGGGACTCATAACATAAATAGTGAAAAGTGGGTGTTACATGGTACAGTGGCATTAAGTACCGTAATGTGCACCTCTGCCTACCTCTTCGGGGATAAAAGGCGTGATGTTATGTTATGTAAATTTTTAATTAAATTGGTGACATTGCATTTTCAATTCACTTATAAATAATTGTGTTGATAGTTAGAATTTTGAATGTATTATTTTATGGTCGAATAACATTATTGTGATGCTGGCATTTTTGTAATTTTGTAATTTGCATGCCTCAAGGCGTAATATGGTCGGAAATGTGTATACTTGTCTGCTAACAACTTAATTTACAAATACCTATTACCAAATAAATGATTTAATTTGATTATTTGTCTTTGGTTCAGGGCTTGCTTGACTCTCTCTATTTAAAATCAAACTCAGATGCAAGATGCAACCCACCTTGGTTGCATCTTTACCAGGGTTGTAGTATACCTTAGTTGCCAGTTGGTGCATCAATCTGACTAACTATAGGTCTCAGGGTGTATCGCGAGTCACGTAATGCTGTTCATGAATATGAGCCTCTAGCATGGCTTGAAACTAGTCGAGTTCCTCGTCAAATTATTACGTGTGTAAGCCGAAAATATAATAATTAATTTAGTATGTCTTATGAAAGTTGTAAAATGTTTAGATTTATCAGAAGGAATTCACCGTTTGTCAGTGGTGTCTAAATAATCTTAGACAGTACATATAACTCGGAAGCAGCCACATTGGACCGTACCATTGGTAGGTTTCAAACCCTCATGCTTGAGAAAGGGCGTCATAAACCTCTGGGCCACCACGACGAGCTGGCTGGTCTTTGTCGAATGTGTAGTCCTTTAGTCGGGAGGAGTGATGATAAAATTGTACTCTGCCGTTCTCCCCGTGGCTCAGTTTTGTTTCTATATAGGCCTCACCTTGTTCCCTTGCCTCCCGAGGGAAGAGAAAAGTATCGTATTATTTTCTTCTTCTCTTATAATAATATCTTCTCATTTAATTCGTTGCGGGAACCAAGATAGTTTTTCATGTCCCTGCATCGTGCCGGACTCCAGTGTTCCGGTGTTTTGATGGTTGTATCTGCCGTAATCCTGGCTTACAGGAGTTGCAGTGGTTTAGGGAGGTTGTGGCGGGCTTGTCCTATTAAAAAGATAGGCCTCCCCTTTGGAGAAGAATGAACAGGAATCGACATTCATCCATCTCCCTGTGACATATATCAGGTCGTTAATCCACCTTCCATTTGATCATCATGCAGTACCCTGCTGGTCTAGGCTGTCGTTACTCACTATTACGCAGAATAGATTGTTTCGATATCCTATCAACAACTGTCCAATCAAATTCATGGCCTTAGGAAAGTTTTACTGATTTTCCTAATCTAGTAGTCTAGATTACCTACAATATTAGCCACGCCCCTTTAGCTCGATCATCCAATAATAAAGTATACAATTTTTCATAATTTTGTTAATGTATGTTGTTTATCTATATCCTTTTTTTGAGGGGGAAAACTATCCAATGTATTTGACCGCCTGGGTGAGGCGAGAGGGAGTGTCAGGCTGAGATTGACTGACAGATTGACTGACTAAAAACCACCCCGTTCCTACTCCTGCACTTTGAGCCGGAGCCCCGGTAACCCGTCATCAGCCTTGTTGGGCCCCATCCGTGGTGGTCTGATAGCTCTTTGAGGCGCGCGCGGAACGCGACACGCCGTACGCTCGGGTCTGGTTCTGGTCGGGTGGTGTACGCCGTCTGAGGGCCCGTGCTTACGGTGGCCGGATATCGTCTCGCCATCCCCGACACCCAGAGTGTCCTGGCGGCGGCTGGGACGTGTGGAGGCTCGTTCTCTAACGTGTCCAGCCTAGCTTTAGCTAGCATTACTGCTTCGTAGAAAGAGGAGACGGCACCCCAGTGTCTCCAGCTTATTACATAGACTCTGTGTGACCAAGAAATCAAGGTTGCTTTATCAAAATTTTCACTGCGACCTTTCTACCACCATAGGCATTATTATAATATCTTAATTTAGATTATGTTTCGTGTGTATAACGCCACGCCTCTTAATTTTTTAATTAGTCATTCCTTAAATGATAATTGTTATCTATTCACGTTCATTTATTCAAATACACGTGTCGTTTATCTAGATAATTAATTAATTACTTTTCCTGGCCTTTCCTTGCTGCGTGGATTAGATTACATTTCTTTTCGCCGTCGACCCTCACAACAGCATATGCATCCCCATCATATAGATGGTTGGCAGGCCACGACTGTGCGCTTCTCACGATGCTTCCTGCCTCGCACATAGAATGATCTGTCGTCGGCGGTATTTCCGAACCCATACGACCTCCAAGAGCGTACTCCTTTTTAAAAGACCGGCAACGCACCTGTGACTCTTCTGGTGTTGCGGGTGTCCCTGGGCGGCGTAGATCGCTAAAAAAAAAATTTCTTCTTATGTATAGTCCAACAAAGGACGATAACTACTGTAACGTTTTCCTGGTTGCATCCTCAGAAGAAAATTATAAGTTCCATTTCATTCACATGGATCTTGTCTCCATGATGACCTTAACATCTTTTCAGTATGATAAGTATTTTAATTTTGAACTCAAACATAGGTAACCTTGACTAAACTTAGATCTTACTTTACCTAAGTATATTAACCACGTCACAGCTTATGCCTTCGGAAAATTACAAACGAGAAGTTATAATCTGAACTTAGGTACCTATTAGGTTTACAGTATCTGCCCAGATACAGCACATAGTTACCTGAACTACGTCATCACCTCCCAACAAATACAATTATCATTCGATATCGTTTATCTGTATTTTTATAAATCAATAAAAATACGACCAAACCTAATTACCAATAGATTACCTCAATAATCTACAAAACGAATAATAAAAGTAATAAAATAAATCCATTAAGTCCGTAATTTATCATAATTAATGCGAATTATTTGTTATTTTATAACATTTATCATATTTTATTGTGTTGATAAAAGAAAAAATCGGTTTATACCGGATTTTCGTGTTGGAAGATAAAATCTAAATCGAATTAGTGTCGATCTTATCATAGAGATGATTTTTTAAAAACAGTTAGGTACCTAGCCTATGGAAATTTTTCATTATGATCTAAATTATATGATACATATCTAAAACACGTCATGTTGTTATGTTCGTGTTACTACCTCTATGTATCTACTTTATATTAAAAACTCGATACATTTATTGAACGAAAAAATATATTTGTGTATTCAATTTGTGATCATATTCTCGGAAACGGCTTTAGTTATTTTGATGCAACTTGCAATGCTAACTTATTATTTATATAATCATTAAGAAAGAAAAATATTTTATTCGCCATTAGGCGTGATCCACCAAAAATACAAACATAAAATAAATTACTTTGAAGAAATTTAATAGTAAAGATTCAGGTTTATCTGAGATTACTGAAAGAAAGAGAGAAAAAGCATTTTTTTAAGGGGGGAAAATCATCAAATGACTGCTCCCGCCTGGGTGAGGCGGGAGGGAGTGTCAGACTCTTACTGACTAAAAACCACCCCGTTCCTTCTCCTGCACGTCGAGTCGGAGCCCCGATTACCCGTTAGGTTCTCCGCGACAAAGCATTGGTTTGGCAGTAGGCACGCACACCGACACAAAAAAAATAATATTAAATTTAAAAAACTTATATAGGTAGTACAAAACAATAAACTAAAAAGAGTAATGACAAGAACAAAGAAACAAAGTATAACCGATTGCTTACCATCAGGTGATCCGTCTGCTCGTTCACCGGCTTATGCTGTAAAAAAAAGTAATTGAAGTATTAATATTTCTGTAGTTATAGGTTTGACCCGTGCACTATGTAAGAGAAGCGTGACAATATGCTTACTATTCCTCGGAACAGTAGGACAAGTAGATAATTACAATTTTAATAATGAAATCATTACCGCATAGGTGCGTGCTTGGATGTAATTGTGTCGAGGTTTTTATGAAACTGAATTATATATAGTGTTATTTACTATACATGATAATATGAAAATATTAATTTACTAAATCCCGCCCGTGACTTCGTATGTGCAATCCCGTTTTTTTTTATATTTTCTGACTTTTGCCCCCTATCTCGCCTTTTAGTAAACGATGATGCGGTCAACGATGGAGCATGTCGTCCCATAAGCAACCTATTCACTCGGGCCTTGAAGACACTCAGGTTATGCCCTTTAGTAATACAGACTTTAGGAGCTTCTACATCTTAGCAGTACTTATCTATTTTCCCGTTCTTGGAGGGTTTTCGACAAATACTTGGATGAATAGTATGCCCGTGTCCTGATTCTAAGCTACCTTTCAACTAATTGGCAGCGAATTTGATTGTGCCATTCTTGAGTTATAAATAACTAGCTTTTACCCGCGGCTTCGCCCGCGTCACAAAAGGATAAAAAGCCAATGTGACATATACCAATACACACAGCTCCATCTATACCAATACTTTTGCTTTCCCTCGGGAATATCAAATTTTTCCGGGATAAAAAGTACCCTATTATTTAATCCGGACTTCTAACTATTCATCTGCAAAAATTCAAAGCAATCAGTTTAGTAGTTACGGTGTGATAGCGGAACAAACAAACAAACTCACTTTCCGATTTATAATATTATTAGTAAGGATGTGATAAGCACGATTTTCATTAATTTCATGAGTATATCATGTATACAGATTTATTAACTAGTATTTCCCCTGACTTCCTACACATATCAATCCTATTACTCCCCGGTACCAGCATGCCGAAGAGCCATGCTTCGTCACAAATAGGTCAGCTCGACCAGCGTGATACCAGGCCTCACAGAAAACCGGTGTGACACACCTTGACAACTTGCGTTGTGTTTCATAATTTCATTATTTAAGATTACCTGTCAATTCTCTCTAATGTTCAAATCTCCAGAAGGTTTTATTTTTATTATCGGCCGGGTGAGGCGAGAGGGAGTGTCAGATTCTTATTGACTAAAAACCATCCCGTTCCTACTCCTGCACTTCGAGCCGGAGCCCTGGCAACCCGTTAAGTCCTCCGCGGCTCCGCATCGGCATCAGACCCGTACTTACAGTGGCCGGAGATCGTCTCGCGATCCCCCACGCTCAGTGTCACTCGCGACGACTGGGGCGATCTCCAGAATCTCCAGAAGGTTAGCAACGCACTTGTAACACCTTTGTTGTTGTGGGTGTAGGTGGTGCAGATTATATTTTGATTATTATACGAAAGAAAATTGAGTTAGTGATATTGTGATGACGTCTCCCAAGTTCTCTGCCTTGTTGGCCGATTGGTCGCAAGTGCGACTGCCGGGCAAGGCTCTCGGGTTCGATTCCCGGGCGGGTTTATAAAAAATTCTCAGTCGTAGCACGGAGTCTCGAATTGTGCCCGGTCTCATCAAAGACTCATAACATAAATAGTGAAAAGTGGGTGTTATATCGTACAGTGGCATAATGTGCACCTCTGCCTAAGTACCCCTTCGGGGATAAAAGGCGTGATGGTATGATGATGATTTGATTATGTGCATGCCTTTGCAGAATTTACACAATATTTTCTTTACGTTTTGTAATGAAAAGGTATTATTCATCTTTATTTACATTTATGGGGAAAAACAGGTGTGACGCTGATGCAAGGTATTTCTTCGTGCATTATTTTCCTTCTAAATATGCAGTGTATCTTGAAACATCATTGTTTGGAACACTTATTATATGAGAGTTCTTTTTAAATTGGTTTGGAGAAAACAATGAAATATCTTTACTTTCGTAATTCCGATTAAAATGTTTGTTATTGTTGTTGTGTATAAAATATGACTGCTGATCGCAAGGTCTCAGTTTCAACCCCGAATCAAAAAAGGACTATCAGTTTTTTTTATTTTTGATGTCTCAAATAGGGCCTCTATTTGAGACATCAACTGTACCTACTATTTTTCCACATTCGGTGATTTTACCCATTTAAAAAAAGCCACAGCAGAAGTTTACTTTTTGGTAATTTCACGGGAGAGTCATGCTTCGAATCTGCGGGCTCAACCGGCCGGATTGATACCACGGCCAAGTAGAAACTTGGCCGTGGTATCAATCCGGTTCACGTCATCACGTCGATCATGTCGTGAAACAACGCTTGCATTGTCTTTTATTTTGTAATAAGTATGTCCCAATCCTCCCAAAACGCACTTGTAATTCCTCTGGTGCCTATTAGTGGCACCGACTGCTTACCATTAGGTGATCCGTCTGCTACTTTTTTCCTTATAAAAACTATCTTCTGCCAGCGGCTTCGCCCGCGTGTCCAATAAATAGTAGCCTATATGTTATTCTAGTCCAAAATCTAAGTACCAGCCCTCCGCCTGCCCGCCTCGTCAAACATCTTGCTATGAAATACTCAAAGTCGAATCAATATGTTACATTACACGTGAATGCTCCCGGTGAAGGAGCACCTTTACATAAACGAATTCACGTGATTAGAACATGGAGATAAAATAATCTACATAAACGCCTGGCATTGAGATGAATCATATACTTGTGTAAAAGGTAAAAACACGGCAGTAAAATTTTATCCTCCGGCCTTGCCAGTAAAAACGGTAAAATAAATTTTACACAATATGTAACTCTTTATTTTATTTATATCCATGCAAATTTTTGTCGGAAAAAGACGGACATAGTCTCTTAAAACAACGACTGTGGCCACTAGCTACTATAGACTTACACGCAGAATACACACACATTGAAACGAAGTACATCTGTCGCGTGACATGGCCCGTCATTACACTTCATACATTACGGTGTTGTAAGTACACGCACACATAAATACACCACTGACATTTGGTGCTTCAATCAGTTCTAAGTAGGTACAATACAGCGTCATGTATTTCTTACAAATAGAGGTTGAGCCTTTACCGGGCTGTAAAATTCCAAACACCATGTTGCTACCGAGAAAACTTCAATAATATTTGACCAGCCTCGTTGGTCGAGTGGTTGCAAGTGCGACTGCCGGACAAGGGGTTTCGGGTTCGATTACCGGGTCGGGCAAAGTATTACTGGGTTTTATAAAAATTCTCAGTAGTAGTACGGAGTCTGTCATTGTGTCCGGTATATGGCAATAGACTCACCCCTATTTCATTACATGGGACTCATAACATAAATTGTGAAAAGTGGGTGTTACATTGTACAATGCCATGATATTATGCAACTCTGCCCACTCCTTCGGGGATAAAAGGCGTAATGTTATGATGTTATGTATTTTGCACGGCTCAGGAATCGACAGACAACGGAGTATAACCTTTTTTGAGGGGAAAAATCATCCAATAACTTCTCCCGCCTTGAAGCAAGAGGGAGTGTCAGACTCTTACTGACTAAAACCACCCCGTTCCTGCTCCTGCTTCGAGGCGGGGCCCCGTCGAGGCGTCCGCAGCTCCGGAGTGGGTATCAGCCTTACTGTGCCTCATGGTGTGATTTTTTTTTATGCCATAAAAAACGAGCAGACGGAGCACCTGATGGTAAGCAATCGGCGTCGCCCATGGACACCTGGAACACCAGAGGCGTTACAAGTGCGTCACCGGCTTTTTGAGGATTAGGAGTTTGAGAATCGTTGGGCATTCAGAGATTGAGGAGATTGGGGAATGGGAGGGTAATTGGGCCTCCGGTAACCTCACTCACACGACGAAACACAACGCAAGCGTTGGCACTAAACGACATATATCCATGCATAAAACAACAACAGTAAGGTAAATACCCTAATTGTTTAAAATAAATCAATGTCTTGTTTTTCTCATTGTTTTTAATTAACAATAGGTAATAACCAAGTGATTCTGTAGTTATTAACATACAAAATAATTGTGGTATTGTTTTTGTAAAACCACAGCCACGTCATATTTAACACGTTTAATGAATAAGAACTTTTAAAATGTATTTTAACACCTACTTATTTAAGTTAGGATGTATCATATGCATATAAGTTACTGGTTTACCCAGTTGTAACAAAGATACAGTAAATTTTTGTTGACTAATATAATATTTCCTGAAGTTTTGTGTATTCGTTGCAGTAGGATAGTTGCTAGGATATGGAAGTTAGAAATGTAATTAGTCCGTCAGTTAGGTAATGAAAAAATATTAGACCCGTATACACCCAAACCCATATAAAGTAGTTACTACGGTGTTATAACTCTTCTATTGTTACGGATTTTTGTTTTGTAAGGGGGGAAACAAATCAAATGACTTCTCCCGCCCGGGTGAGGCGAGAGGGAGTGTCAGACTCTTACTGATTAAAAACCACCCCGTTCCTTCTCCTGCCTTTCGAGCCGGAGTCCCGGCAACCCGTTAAGTCTTCCGCGGCTCCGTATCGGCATCAGCCCTATTGGGCCTCATCCGTGATGTCTCTTTGAGGCGCGCGCAGAACGCGACGCGCCGTACACTCGGGTCTGGTTCCTGGTCGGGCGTCGAGCCACCCATGCTTGCCTTCCGCAGGCCCGTGCATTGTTACAAATGGATTCTCCATGACTGGCGCCAATTGCTTACCATCAGGATCCGTTTGCTCATTTACCACTACTCACATTAAATAATTATTGTCAATTCGTATACTCTTGGCATGTAAACCTGAAAAATAAATACAATACCAGCGTATAATGTTATTTTAGTACTACTAACGATTTGGCGACGATATCGCGACGGTATCATTCGCCGCCTTCCTGTGTCTGAGATAGTTGGAACAAAATGCTGAAATATGACTCATGATATGATATTACAGTCATTCCCCTTTTGTGAAGAGTAGTGATGATTGTGTACCACGCGAGTGAGCTATGAGATATTGAAAGAGACCGGGCAGCAACGCTTTGTGACAAATCTATTCCTTCTAAACTGTGATCTATAGCCTGCTTGCCAAGTACGGAGATTATGGTAACCCCTTTATTTGTAGACTAACTGTTCCTCGCACTTTGGCCGCGTAGAATAATGACTTATGGCAGAAATTGGGTTTTCTATAACAGTGTACGCCGTATAACGATCTATTTGGTAAAATTTTCACACATCGGGTTAGTATTATCGAAATTTTTACACTGTTCCGTAATTTTTCTCTTTTGAAATATAGCCTATGTTCGTCATGGATAATGTGGGATTCCAACAGTAAACGAATTATTATGTTTTCAGCTTACTCACGTTGTAATTCGACGAGGAACTCGACTAGTTTCAAGCCATGCTAGAGGCTCAGTTTGGGCTCGCTGCCATCGCAGCGGTAAGTCCCCTCTTTGAGGAGTGGCTTGAGAGACGCTACGGCGTCCTCACCTACCGCCTGACGCAGGTCCTCACCGGACATGGAAGTTTCGGGAGGTACCTGTGTCTGATGGGGCGGGAGGAAACGCCCGGGTGTCATCACTGCGAGGACCGCCCTGAGGACACGGTGGAACACACGGTGGGAGAATGCCCTTCGTGGGCTGAGCACCGCCGTGTCCTCAGGGAAGTGATCGGCGATGGCGACCTCTCGCGTCCGGGCCTAGTGCAGGCCATGATGCGGAGCGAGGGGGATTGGGATGCCGTCTCCTCCTTTTGCGAAGCAGTCATGCTAGCTAAGGAGGAGGCGGGACGCGTGAGGCAGCGAAGCGCTGCCTCCTCGCAACCCAGCCATCGCGAAGGACACACCGGGCGTCGGGGATCGCGGGACGATCTCCGGCCACCGTAAGCGCGGGCCTGCGGACGGCGAGCATGGGTGGCTCCCCGTCCGACCAGAAACAGACCCGAGCGTACGGCGCGTCGCGTTCCGCGCGCGCCTCAAAGAGCCATCAGACCACCACAGATGGGGCCCAATAGGGCCGATGCCGATTCGGAGTCGCGGAGAACCTAACGGGTAACCGGGGCTCCGGCTCGACGTGCAGGAGAAGGAACGGGGTGGTATTTAGTCAGTAAGAGTCTGACACTCCCTCCCGCCTCACCCAGGCGGGGGCAGTCATTCGATGATTTTCCCCCCTTAAAAAAAAAAAAAAGGCTCAGTTACTATGTCTCACTAAAGTTACAATACAAGTAAACGAATTGTTTAAATCGGTTTAGTAGTTTCAGTGCCTATTCAATTCATAGAAACAAAAAATGACATCTTTCCCTATTATAATATTAGTGTAGATATAGAAGAGGCCCGTAGTCTATCATTGACTAGCTAGGTATAGGAAGGGGGTGGTTTTTAGTCGGTAAGAATCTGACACTCTCTCGCGTCACCCAAGGCGGGAGAAGTCGTTGGTTGACCCCCCCACCCCCTCTTAACCTCTCGCGTGTTTCTCGTACACACGGGTGTACGAGAGAGTTGAGTGCCCATCGCGCAATTGTACACACGGGTGTACGAGAAACGCACACCGATTGGATATTTTTTGCGCGAGAGGTTAAAAAAGGCTGTTCATTGATGTTGATGATAAATGGACTAAACCTGGAATCGATTCTGAAAGTCCGTATTCAACAGTTATTCTATTAACCTCTTATCTGCTGGCATATAAGACACAATAGAAAACATATTGTGTCTCGCGTATATCTACGCTCCCGGCATACCATGGGTTAACGAAACAATTGGGTACTTGCCAACTAGTCAAATTCAATACTTTTTTCGATCTGTCAACAACGACAGTTTTCTATGAATTTTATTTGTACGAGATTGTGTATTGTGACGTCACATTTTTTCAGCGTCAAACAGCGTACTTATTTCGTAAATAAATGCTAACAAAATACTAAAATTAAGTTGGTCATAAAATCAATATTTTTTAAATATTTTATTGTATGAATTCATTTATTTTTGATTAAAGAAAGTACCGAATTACCTAAACATCTTAGAACACTTCACCCAACACAGAACTCCACCCTTGATCGTTACAGTCACACTTTTTCAACCATTAAACCGATAGCGTACTATTTCACAACTTAAAATCAACAATATAATTAAAATCAAATTTTTATATCATTAAGGTGCTTGCACACTATATTTTAACACCGTGCTATGTGTAATCACCTTTATCAGATCCTGTAAACATGGTTTCAGCTGTTCATTATGTACAGTCAGCTGAAAAAATGCTGACATTGTAAATATTAGATATTTTCAGTAGGAATGGAAAGCCATTAATTGGCTTTTCCCGAATTCGGTGAGGCGACAGGGACTGTCAAACTCTTACTGACTTAACCCCGTCGCGGAGAACCTAACGGGTAACTGGGGCTCCGGCTCGTCGTGCAGGAGAAGGAACGGGGTGGTTTTTAGTTAGTAAGACTCTGACACTAAGGCGGGAAAATCATCGAATGACTGCTCCCGCCTGGGTGAGGCGGGAGGGAGTGTCAGACTCTTACTGACTAAAAACCACCCCGTTCCTGCTCCTACTCGTCGAGCCGGAGCCCCGGTTACCCGTTAGGTTCTCCGCGACTTCGTAGGTCTTCGCGTCTTCTTCTTCTTAGGTTCTCCACTACTTATGTTATGAGTCTGCTGTAATAGGTACAATGTACCTATTGCCATATACTGGGCACAATTCCAGACTCCGTGCTACAACTGAGAATTAAAAAAATAACAGTAAAACTTTCCCCTTGCCATCGAACCCCTTGCCTGGCAGTCGTACTTGCGACCACTAGCCAACGAGGCAGTCAAATAAAAACTCATAAAAAGATATGCATTAAAAATTATCATATTTTACTTACCTATTGAACACTTAATATTTTAATAGCGACTGTACCTAAGTTACTTTGAACCTTGACTCCTTTCTCCTTGTTACGTCTAGTTCCTACCTCTATTTACATCAACAGTAGTGTGGTTTCTTATGTGGCAATATTTTAGTTAATCTAAAAGTAATACTTTTTCTAACTCCTTAGTATTCCGACAACTCACTTCTGACTCTCTGGTGATGTGAATGTTCATATGCGGTGCTGCTTGCTTATGCTGGAGGTGACCGGTCTGCGCCTTTTTTTATGGGATATACCGGTAAACGACTACTAATTACGTTTAACCGTAATTAGTAGATAATAGCGCGATTGCGCACAAACAAACTATAGGTCAAACTGAGAACCTACTTTTTTTGACGTCGTTGGTTAAAAACATGGTCAGCTTGACCTCTTACGTCGCTTGTGGAATGAGCAAAGATGGTCATAAAAGTATTCAACTAAAGCAAACAAACATCTAAATTCTCCTAAAAACATAATTATACCTCTAGAAAATACCCCTAAACCATGTTTCGTCAATAAAAATAAAACTATTTAAAAATTCATTTTAAACTCAAAATCCTATTGACAAAAAGTTAAAGTAGGGTCGTTAAGATCGTTTCCTTATAAAACTCGTATGCGGGAATTTCCACAAAACATCTTCAAATGTATCGGTAAACATTGCTGCATTAATGTCAATGACTTAATTGCAATTTTACCCTCTGTGATAAACCTGAGGCCTTAGTACGAGTTTGGATTAGGTACGTCGTTAAAAATGGTCGAAAGGAGGTCGCGTTCGACGCTGATTGGTTGCTTCATTGGAGCCGACCAATCAGAACGCGTACTCGTTTCGATTACTTTAAACGTAAAATAAATTGATACTAAAGACTCTGAATCTTTGAAATTGTGGTCTACCACTCTCTTGGCACGTCTTTTTTTTAAGGGGGAAAATCATCGAATGACTGCTCCCGCCTGGATGAGGCGGGAGGGAGTGTGAGACTCTTACTGACTAAAAACCACCCTGTTCCTTCTCCTGCACGTCGAGCCGGAGCCCCGGTTACCCGTTAAGTTCTCCGCGACCTCTTGGCACGTCTAGAGATTGATCGTCATCACCATTTAAGTCTTGGAGAGCCATGTTTCGGCACGAAAGGCTCGACCGGAGTGATACTTCGACCAATGGCAAAGGCAATGCTGCCAGCCTTCTGGGTACTTTTCCTATTGACGTCGATGCGGACGAATTTTTAATTGCCCTCTGTAAATAGTCATCTTTTAGTATTCTTTTATTTAATTTTCTCCATTAGTTTTAGTTTATTTTAAGTTGTAATTACATATTTATTTATTTCCTTTATTTATATTTAATCATTTCACGTATTTCAGTACTAATCTATCTAGAGGTATATAAAAATGAATACTTTTTCCCTTGGTCACGGCATCACGCGTGAATGGTTGGACCGATTTCACTCATTCTTTTTTTGTTGTATTTGTTATTATTAGGAGAAGGTTCTTAAGACAGCAAAAATCCTAAAAATCCTACGGAAACGGGAGAAAACGGGATTGCGCGTAGGAAATCGCGGACAGAAGATAGTAATTAATAAATAATCTATATTCCAATAAGCTAAAAGAACAATAAAATATGATTGTATAAAGTTAGGTAATAGTTAAAATTGCCACATAAGATCTATAATAAAGTAAATGATATTACAAAGTGCTGCCGCAATGTTTGAATTAATGGATTTCGACGCAATTAGCACCATTACTGAGTAAGTTTTTTTTATCTAAATAAGCTGTATAATGTACAAAGTTCATTACCCGCGTCACGTAATATTATGTGCTATTGTTTTCCAATAAGAAATTAGAATGTATGGCAATAAAATATATTCGAACCGGAGACCCCATACTCGAGAAATACTTGCAATCGCTAGATAAACAATCAATCAATCAAAGCAATCTAGGAATTTTGAAAAGTACAATTTATGATGCACGACTTACCCACGTCACTCGCAGCATCGGTCATCGACTTACTACTCATGATTATAAGTCCCTAGCGTGGCTTGAAACCAGTTGAGATACCTCGTAGAATAGTTACATGAGGACACCGTACAACATAACAATTAATGTAATGTGCCCCACAATAGATTAAAATTCAAAAAAGTTAATACGCAGCTGTACAAAAACCTTTTCTTCTGAACTAGGCTGTAAGCACACTCCCCCTTTGCCAACAGAAAAAAACTAAACTGTCAACGCAACACAACAAATTAGACACAACAAAACATAACCTAAAAATCTTATAGTGTTCGTGTAGAATAAAACTGTTTTTAAAGAGAAATGTCAAAATAATTCCATAATGGACAAAATTGTTAAAAGTGTTAAATCCTGGCGTCATCCCAGGCCTGCTGAGGAGTTGTCCAGGAGTCAGTACTCGCTGGTGTCCACTGATCTTACTGATGGAGCTGTGCAATTGTGGCTGGGTCTACCTGACGAAGTCAAATATGATCCTGCCCTGGAACAGTTTCGGCAACACTACGAAAAGGAGCATGGTAAGTATTTTTTAATGTTTTTAGTATTAAGCATTCATCAGTGTTAATTTTGGGTTTTTTTCGGGATAGGCCCGCAAATGAGCAGACGGACCATCTGATGGTAAGCAATCAGCGCCCCCCAAAGACCGAAAGGGTTGCAAGTGCGTAACCGACCTTACGCTACGGACTCACGACGCGATTTTCACCCGCGATTCAAACTCACGAGTCTGCAATTTTCTGCGGTTACGCAGCCACCGCGGTTACAATTATCACCTGTATATTTGCCGGTTGATTATCGCTAAACGGGCGGTTAAACAAACAGTTAGAGTTCCAGTCTGGCCCTCCCATTGCGATCGCCCCGCCAACCGATCGCAGAGCGCAGGACCGCGACTCGCGCCCGCCGGTACAAGCCGCCCGCCGGTACAAAACGCCCGCCGCGCCGGTGCACCGAAAGCCACAAACAATCGCACACGCCGCGGACGTAAATCGCGTCGTGGAATTATTTTGTTATATACATACATATATCTATATTCTACAAAGGCTGCGGGCCCGCAACCGCGGGAGCGGGCGAAAATCGCTTCGTGAGTCCTAAACCTAAGACCGCTTATATAAAGAAACAGGTCTGTAAGGGTCAGTACCGATCGGCGCAGGTATACTGACTTATAAAGAAAAATAAACAGGGGCCTAGGCGGCATGCATGCATACTTTTTAATAATATCATTTAGACACCACTAGCACATACATAGTAAGGAAACTGGACCTATAATGTCTAATTATAATTTTCAAACTGTCAACCCGCCTTAACAAACTATCTCCGTGTAAGAAGAGACCTTTGCTCAGCAGTGGGCACTGCACGGTATATGCTGCTGATGATGGTTGGACTTTGATTGCGTCAAAATCAATCAGACAATCTCTAGACTAGACGATAAAATCTATATAAGTATGAAAGAAATCTAAATTGCTTTTGTCACTGATCCAATATTTATAATATTTTTAGTACAAACAGCTGCGCAATTTCGCACATATGTAGTTCGAGCGCATTAAAATTTTTGTCTATATTTGAATGCCAATTCCTCTTTGATATAATGGCTGTAAGCTGGATAAGTTAATCGATTTTAAAGTACTCATATCTCTCTATACCTCTAGTTGGGTGTCTATATCTTTCGTTCGTGAAATAGGGCCGAATAAGCTAACGTGTCTCCTGATGGTAAGTTATCAGCACTATCCATTTGCACATCCTCTTCTAAAATGAGATTGAGCTCTGTAACATCACAGGAGCTATGTAATTTTTCAACCTTTTGGGGAGGAGCCTAATTCCCATAGCGAAACAGAACGCAAACATTGTGCCACGCTGGTTTCCAGTGCCACTCGTTGAACTGGCAAATGACGCCCACGTAAAACAGGACACTCAAAACAAATTTCGAAGTCGAAACCTCAGCTCGCCAGTTGCGACCACTATCAATGAGATATAAGGAAAAATCTAATCAAAATTATCAGATACAGGTACATTTTAAACTCAACAGTGACCTTGTAAGCAAGTCATTTGATCCCACGAATTTAAATCAATGTTTTGTTCAGTTATTTTTTAATTCCACAATACTACAGCTTCTTTCCTTGAATCTTATGGTGACAGCAGTCTCCATCGTAGACCGCATCATCGCTTACCTCCAGGCGAGCGAGATAGTGGTCCAACGTAGACCCACCAATTAAAAAATAAAGTATATTTTGTATGAGAACCGAACCATTGCCGTGACTGCAGGTGCGCAGCTCGCGAGCAGCACATTCGCCAGTTGTGGACGCACCCTTATGTAAAAGATACCTATAGTCCCAACTTTTTTTTTGATGGGGGAAATCATCGAATGACTGCTCCCGCCTGGGTGAGGCTGAAGGGAGTGTCAGACTCTTACTGACTAAAAACCACCCCGTTCCTTCTCCTGCACGTCGAGCCGGAGCCCCGGTTACCCGTTAGGTTCTCCGCGACTCCGAATCGGCATCGGCCCTGTTGGGCCCCATCTGTGGTGGTCTGATGGCTCTTTGAGGCGCACGCGGAACGCGACGTGCCGTACGCTCGGGTCTGTTTCTGGTCGGACGGGGAGCCACCCATGCTCGCCGTCCGCAGGCCCGCGGCGCAGGCCTCCGTAGGGATGTGCTGTAACAGGCGTTGCACCGTGGGGGCTCTGGAGCAGATCTCTTCAGAGGACCCGGTGCCCCTTTGAGGTGCTGAATGTGGCCTCCGGGGTGGTTCTGGAAGGTTTTACCGCGTCATCAAAAAAAACTGCCTCGTTTACCGAATGATCGCACGTGCGACTGCCGGGTAAGGGGTCTCGGGTGCGATTCCCGGGTCGGGCAAAGTATGAATGTGTTTTTAAAAAAAAAACCAGTAGTAGCACGGAGTCTGGAATTGTGCCCGGTATATGGCAATGGGCTCACCCCCTATTACAGTGGCATTAAGTGCCGTAATGTGCACCTCTGCCTGCCCCTTCGGGGATAAAAAGGTTTGATGTTGTATCAAAAAAAGGCCTATATATTCTATCAGTGATCTGACATGGACTGTTGATGTTTTGACATAGAAAAATAGCCATGATCTTATAAAAAGTTTACATTACTAATTAGCAGATAAAGTTCAAAGAAGTTTAAGTACTTTAACTGTATTAGCTGGAGTCAAGGAAACTATTTTATTGTTTGTCTGACAAAACATAATGCCTTATTACAAATATGGCGACCAGCAATTAACATAAATATATCTCTTTATGGGTAACATCAATACGGTGTTCTTGTGAAATCGCCTTTGTAATATCATCACGCTTTTCCCTATATGGGTTGATAGAAGTAGGTACGTTATTTTTTTTTGTTTTCGATACTAACATACGTTTTAGGTATATTTAGATACCACTGACATACAGAGAAGGAACCTCTTTTTACAGACTGTCTCGTTGCCAGAGTGGTCGCATGTGACAGCTGGAGAAGGCGTCTCGGATTGGTTTCCCAGGTCGGGCAAAGCAGTACTGGTTTTTTTTTAATTCTCAGTAGTAGCACAGCGTCTGGAATTGTGCCCGGTATATGACAATACTCCCCTACTTCATGGGACTCATAACATAAAGTGTGAAAAGTGGGTGTTACATTGTACAGTGGCATTAAGTGCCAAAATGTGCACCTCTGCCTACCCCTTCGGGGATAAAAAGGCGTGATGTTATGTTATGTTGCAGCAACAGACACCGGAACAAAAATTTGTGAACTACAATTCTTCCAAGCCGAATCAAACCTGCAACACGTAGCGCAGTAGACGGCCTAGCTACTACGTGAACACTGTAGATCAAAATATTTCAATATTTTCAATTCTAATTACAATAGTATTATTACCTTATACAAAAATGGAATCTAGAACAATCAGTCTCAACTCTTAATAACTGGACCATAACGACATTGAAATAGCAAAAACTACAGCCTCGTTGGTCGAGCGGACGCAAGCATGACAATCGAATATAAAGGCTTGATATCAAATCCTGGCTCAGACAAAAAAATTAAAAAATGTAATTAGTTCATCAGTTAGGTAATGAAAAAATATTTGACACGTATTTTTTTTCTCGTTTAAAGTTACAATACTTAGATAAAATGGAGTTTAGGAGTGGGAGGTCGTTACGTCACAAAGTGCTACAAAATGTAATGCATTGTGACGTCACAAGATATTTCAGATTATAATATATCGTCAAAGTATATAATATTGTGAGAAAAGAAAAAATACGAATATAAAAATACTAATGTTTTAAATTAATCTACCAGACGGACATTAAAATAAAATTTAGGCAACTACCCTATTGACTTACGACACAGAATCTTTTTTGACAATATCCCTACATTACGAATCTTGTGCAATGCAATCTCGATATCGGGAGATCTCGAAATTGGCGAGGTCTCACGAGATTGCCATTTATAATCTCGCGAGATCTTGCTTGAGTCCAAATTTCGCGAGATTTGCATTTCCTAAATGCATTATGTCAATAATATTACATACACATAACTCTACGCCTTTTATCCCCGAAGGGGTAGGCAGAGGTGCACATTACGGCACTTAATGCCACTGTACAATGTAGATGTTACATTGTACAGTACTTTTCACTATTTAAAAGAGTTCCATGTAATAGGGGGCGAGCCTACCTATTTCAACATACCGGACATTTCCAGACTCCGTGCTACTACTGAGAGTTTTAAAAAACCCAGTAATACTTGGCCCGACCCGGGAATCGACCTCGAGACCCCTTGCCCGGCAGTCGCAGTTGCGACCACTCAGACAATGAGGCAGTCAATCAGTATAAAAATAATAGTAAGTAAGAAATATGTGGATTATTATTGAAAATTCTCTGTACCTACCTATGTATTAGCACAGAATTTAAAATGAAGCCTACATACCTGCCTGAAGTATGGTAACCAAAAGCAATATTTAATCTTCTTTATTATATGAGACTCATAATTGCACACTTATAGTCTACAACAATCCTAATCCAACTTCTTAATCCCCAAAAGGCCGGCAACTTGTAACGCCTCTAGTGTTCCGGGCGTCCATGGGCGACGCCGATTGCTTACCATCAGGTGATCTATCAGGTGGTGTGGCGGCTTATTCCATAAAAATAATAATAATAACACAGAGCCTTCAATTATACCCAGTACTTATATGGTAATAAATTCACCCATAGGCATAGGACTCATAAATACCGAGTAATAGCAGCAACAAATATTCCATATATTTATTTAAAATTACTCTAAAATTACATTTTTAAATACTACAGTATAAAAAATAATATTTAAAAATATAAAAATAGGAGCCGACCAGTAGTGGGAGCACGGTCCAAGCTACCGGTGGTTAGGGCTCCAGAGATAGAAACCTCCTCACAATGCGCGCCGTTTCAAGGAGAACTGCCTTCTGTATCAGGCCCTTGACCCAACTGCCTAACGCTAGCCTCCTAAGGTGGTCGTCGAGGCTATTAGGGATTAACCCATTGGCCGACACGATTATCGGCACAATGATAGCCGAATCTACATTCCACATGTCGACAACCTCGTGAGCCAAATCAAGATATTCAAACAAAAATACACAATAATACATAATAATAACAAATATTATTATTATGGTTTCAGAATTAATACCTGCCTCTCTGCTTACCCCTACATAGTATAAAAGGCAATTCAAATAACCAATATAGTAAAAACTCTTTCTAAATGCACATTTGTCAGCTTTCCAAGCGATCTAAGCTATTTTTAAACCGGTTTGATCCAGTTAGCACCGGTGTCTAAGTACTAGGTATTGCTGTCTCGCTCTGTCTGCGAATGTACAACCATTTCGCACGCGATTATACGCTTTATGTGAGCAAAATTAATTTTGTATAGTACCTATATTCTAGTAACAGTAGTGGTTTTACTATGAATTATTCAGTTTAAAGGTAGATAAACTCATTTTTAAATTATTTTTATACTCATTCGTCTTTAAATTTAAATTGTGCAGCTTCTAAATGTGATAGCGTCATATTAATTGCCTAAAATCTTCTTTTAATATATGACAATCACATGCAAAAAGAATTTCTCAAATCCAGCCACTAGTTTAAAAGATAATGTCGATAAACAAAAGGTTTACAATTTAATGCCAAAATAAACACTCTGTATGCAAACTGGTTTGAAGCGGTTCGCGCCGGTTACTTCAGTACTTTTAAGGTGTAGCATTATTTGTACTGATTGCCCGATAATGTGGCCTTGGAACGCAGACATAATAAAGAACAAACGTTAAACAATTAGATCATTATTTTGCTTGCGAATAGAGTGAGATTGGCAGTAAAATTGTGTTAAAAATAACATGTTTTTGTCCGTTTTCTGAACTGAAGGAAAGCAGATGTTTCGATGGCAGTTCATACTATAACGGGCTGGTGCTGAAAATCACACTCCGTGGGCTCGAGCCTCTGTGCCCGGTCCACGGTATTAAGCTGAGCTCCAGCCTTTTGCGCTGCGACGCACCATAGGCTCTTTTGTGTGTTCCTAAATTCTTGTTGTGTGTCGTAGCAAAATAAATGGTTTTTCTTTCTTTCTTATCATACACTTGTGATTGTCCACAGCTAAGGTATGAGCCTCTTCTACATATATAATCCTACGCTTGACAAACGGGAGATGCAGTTTGAAGTGTTCAGGGTTTCTTTTCTTGAATGATAACCGAGTCTACAATGTTATCGACTATACTCGTATTGAGTGACGTCAAATTTCAACTTTGTGGTAGTTGCTAGTAGCTGGAACAGCTAAAGAGTGAATTTTCTGCCAGAGTCTATTTCCTGAAGGATATATAACCTGGATGTCTTCAAGGCTTGAATGAATAGGTTGCTTATGAGCAGACGTGCTCCATCATACGTCGACCAATCGCATATAAAAAGGACATCTGGGTTAGTAAACAAAGTGCAGGGTTATCAGAGAGCTCTGCTGCTCTGTCTCTGTGAAATGTGTGGTTCCTTAAGTACCTAGTCTTCTCATACACCCGGGAGAAGTGTAATGTGGAAGTGTAGTAGGGGAAAATCATCGAATGACTTCTCCCACCTGGCTGAGGCGGGAGGGAGCGTGCACCCCGTTCCTGCTCCTGCACTTTGAGCTGGAGCCCCGGCAACCGGTTAAGTTCTCCGCGGCTCCGTATCGAGATCAGCTCTTTCGGGCCTCTTCCGTGGTGGTCTGATGGCTCTTTGAGGCGCGCGTGGTTACTTTATGGCTAAAATATTTAGCTAGATTTAAACATAGATTGACTAAGCTATATTTAACCAGTATGAACCAGATTCGGCCGGTTCGCCCGCTCTAATATGAAGGTGAATGCACTGTCATTTGCACAGTTTTTGCAAGTGTATGTGAAGATAATGTAAAAATATATTCATTTACAAACTAAAAGTCTACAATTCCGATCAAAAATGGCCATACATAGGTACACATTATGACAGTGATGCCATCTAAAACTGCGATGCTTAAAATCGCGGCTTCTCACCCAAACTCAAACTAGGTAAGATCAAATTTATCCAAAAAAAGGTATTTGGCCCTAATTAACAATAGGCTCACGCCCTATTTTTTTTAAGGGGGGAAAATCATCGAATGACTGCTCCCGCCTGGGTGAGGTGCGAGGGAGTGTCAGACTCTTACTGACTAAAAACCACCCCGTTCCTTCTCCTGCACGTCGAGCCGGAGCCCCGGTTTCCCGTTAGGTTCTCCGCGACCCCTTTTACGGTGGGACCAATAACAT
Organism: Spodoptera picta; assembly: GCA_038387885.1. Taxonomy (NCBI): domain Eukaryota; kingdom Metazoa; phylum Arthropoda; class Insecta; order Lepidoptera; family Noctuidae; genus Spodoptera; species Spodoptera picta. Next base: position 1,290,928 of record JAZHFQ010000221.1, on the reverse strand, counting down.
AACTGGCGAACTTACTACGTAATGACCTCTACCAGTCTCCGAAGGCTATTAAAGGCGTGATGTTACATTTACAAGGCTGCACACAACCCACATATTCAAACCTGCATATATTTATCATTGCAACAAAAACTGCAAAATTTACCTCTACACTAGACACAAGCAATATTAAATCTTATCCCGTTAGGATAGAGCTTAAAATCTAAAACGTATAACCGGTTAGAACCAGTATGTACTGGTTATCTAGTTATACATTGTTTTCCAGCCTTGCTTGCGTGAGAATGTACGATGCAAATAGAATAAATATGCATGATTTAATAGTTTTAAAACCAAAGACTGCGTCTTTAGTCTAATAGTCACAAGGGCAACTTAGGAACACTATGGTACTTTTACACACGCTCTAAAATAGCCAGCTAAAAGGCGTACTATTAAAAAGCATATATACAGTCGAAATGAGAACCTCCTCCTTTTTTGAAGTCGGTTAAAAATGCTCAAAAATGTCCAACAATCGAACGCCTGTCGATTCACATGCATTTTTTTTTGTATCGCGGTGGAAATCCTCATCCTCATGCCGGACTGTTACCGGCTAAAACCACCGTGATGTTTCTTCACTGCTTGTGACCGTGACCCGGGTTGCCCTTACGGAATCACCACACATTCGAATGTTAATGTTACGCTGGTTTGGACATGTAGAAAGGATGGATGAAAGTAGAGTAACGAAAGAAGTATACAGAGCAGATATGAATAGGGCCGTCGGTAGAGGGCGCCCTAGACGGACATATAGTGACCAGATTGGCGATATATTAAAGAAGGGCCAAATTAAAAGTACCCTTAACCGACGAGCATGCATGAAAAGATTGATGACTGTTAATGAAGCGAAAGAGGTATGTAGGAATCGTAGTAATTGGCGTTCCTTAGTCTCTGCCTACCCCCATGGGAGACAGGCGTGAAGTTATGTATGTATGTATGTATCCGAAACACATGCTACTAAGTGGCCAGTGCTCAATCGAAGCATGCTTTCGTACTTGAAATTAGCAGTACCTTTAGGGATTAATGTCTGATTTATGCAAAGAGTTATTAGAATTTATCACTTTTTGGAAAGAGCATTATTTTTACCAGAGACGAGAAGAGAAAGAAGTACAGTCTCTTTCAACGAGGAAGGGTATCTTCCTGAGCTGTTGTCTAATTACTTACCTTCTTGTAGTGTTTACTAAAAACCTTTGATAGACTCGGTTCACTTTTGTCGTGTACCTTAAAACCCCCAGCTAGGCCAGAGCTGGGATTATCAGTAATCACCCTTTGGGTATTTCTGTATCTGGGGATTGAGGACGGGGAAGAGGATGGAGCCTCCGGTAACCTCACTCACACACAACACAAGCGTTGTTGCACGCCGATGTGTCTATGAAGCCGTGGTACCTATCACTCCGGTCGAGCCGGCCCATTCGTGCCGAAGCATGGCTCTCCACATTAAAATAACGTCTAGTTTTGTATTTCTTTACTTTATCACTTTATTACAATGTGCATATTTTGTATTTGCGATTCGCTACACTTACTTTTACTCACCTGACCTGAGATGGAAACTGGTTTCAACCGGTGCGAGCCAGTTCAAACTGGTTCGTGAAATGTCATAGGTAGGTACTTTGACGTGGTCTCTTGGCCTACCTTCAAGTGTGGTTACTTGAATTTTATTCCTAATGGTAGAAGGTTTTAGGTAGAATTTGGACTGAAATGGCATTACACTTAATATCGCACTTGTCTTTAAAGGAGGTAGGAGACGATTGTGTTAAGGCTTCCAGTTAAAAAATGACTTCGTCGTCATTATTACCGCTTCTGTCCACTGCCGGACATATGTTTCTCCAATATTTATCAAAACATCTTCATGTAGGTACCCTTTGAGTACCCTTTCAGTACCGTCATTATAGACACAATTAAAGAACAATAGGTTGCGGTCACCGGTGTCCTCGCGGTGTTTGACAGTTTAAACACGCATATTTTCACGCAACCACGAATGACCATCTCAAATTCTTGCCGTAATAGTTTTGAAAGTTGTAAAATACAAAAATAATTGTCAAAATACGACACGCTCACAACCGTTCGACCAAAACTAGACAATCACCGCATAATACCCATAGCAAAATTTTCGCAGAAACCTTAATTTGCAGATCGCCTAGGCTATTCTGCAACTTTCAAAATCCAACCAAAACATTCCGTACAAAGAATTAGGTAAGTCTCGATGCAGCCGCTCGATCAACCCAAAAAAATAATGCCTTTCTGACTTCGAGCTATTCAATGTCATTTTACTCATAAAATGCTATTATCACATTTTGGCCAGCACGGGAATCAAATCGGCGACACGTTGTAAGCAGCTGGTCATCCAACCTAATGGACTATTAAGTCAGCCATGCAGATCACCCAACACATATTTGCGTACTAAGTTAATGATAACAAATGTGATTTTCTTCATGTATGTGACTTACATTTTTGGACATAATTTCAATCATCATCATCATCAACAGCCTATAAATGCCCACTGCTGAGCAAAGCCTCTTCTCACACGGAGAAGGTTAGAGCGTTAATCACCACGCTTGCTCAATGCGGGTTGGCGATTTAAAACTAATAATTAGAAATTATAAGTCCAGGTTTCCTCACGATGTTTTTCCTTCACCGTTTGTCAGTGGTGTCTAAATAATCTTAGAAAGTACATATAACTCGGAAAAAGTCACATTGGTACTTGCCGTTGGTAGGTTTCGAACCCGCACCCTCATGCATGAGAAGTGGGCGTCTTAAACCTCCGGGCCACCACGACATTATATTGTTAATAATTTCAATAATTGTAGTAAATTACTACTTAAGGTTGGACTACACGTAATGACACGGAAACTTAAACAAATCATTATAATCATTATTGATAATGACAGTCAATGACCTATAGTGATTAACCTTAAATCATTACCTAATTGGAGTTCTGTATTTTTTTGACACTTCAGGCTATGTTAAAAAGGTAGGTCCAAAATCTTGGATCTATCAAGCTATCAAGGTATAGGTTTTTTTAAGAGGAGAAAATCATCGCATTACGTCTCCCGCCTGAGTGAGGCGGGAGGGAGTGTCAGACTCTTACTGACTAACAACTACCCCGTTCCTACCCCTGCTCTTCGAGCCGGAGCCCCGGAAACCCGTTAAGCTCTCCGCGGCTCCGTATCGGCATCAGCCTTATAGGGCCCCATCCATGGTGGTCTGATAGTTCTTTGAGGCGCGCGCCGATCGCGACGCGCCGTACGGTTGGGTCTGGTTCTGGTCGGGCAGCGCCACCCATGCTTGCCATCCGCAGGCCCGCGCTTACGGTGGCCGGAGATCGTATCAAGATATAAGTAGCAGTGTTCTCTAGAGTCTACTACGAGAGAGAGTCTATTACGAGACTAAAAGAAGTAACTTTGATCGACCCAAACGGATCACTAAACGTGGTGAATATGTCCAATCCCCTCTTAGGAGTGTATCAGCCCCGTCTATGAAGATTGAGCCCAGTAGGGCTGATGCCCAATCAGGAACTGCGGATGACTCAACTGGTGGCCGGGACTCCAGCTCGAAGTGGAAGTAGCAACGGGGTGGTTTTTAATTTTTTTTAAATTCAGTAATTCTTTGCCCGACCCGAGACCCCTTGCCCGGCAGTCGCACTTGCGACCACTCGGCCAACGAGGCAGTCCATGAAGTCGTTGGATGATATTTGCTCCTCCAAAAAAAACTTCAACTTTAAGTATGCATTTGGTTTTTGGTGCCTACAGAACCTTATATGTAAGCGTCCAATACGAGGCCAGTTTTCTCGTATTATATAATCATGGTCATTAATATAATGTACAGTCGGAAAAGGAAATTATTTTGTCATTTTGTAATACTTATCTAGTGTTGTTTACTAAATTGACCAATTTTGAGTAGTTTTCATTTATTAGTTTAAAATATAACATAACAACAACATAACATCACGCCTTTGATCCCTGAAGGGGTAGGCAGAGGTGCACATTATACCACTGTACAATGTAACACCCACTTTTCACTATTTATGTTATAGAGGTATAATGTTACTTAAATTGTCAAACACCGCGAGGACACCGGTGACCGCAACCTATTGTTCTATAATTGTGTCTATAATGACGGTACTCGACGAGTTAAAATATTTGGGTATGTTATTATGTTTTATGGGATAAGCCGGTAACCGAGCATACGGATCACCTGATGGTAAGCAATCGGCATCATCGCCTATAGACACCCAAAACACCAGAGGCGTTACAAGTGTGTTGCCATCCTTTTGGGGATTAGGAATTTTAAGATTGTTCAGAATTCGGAGGTTGGGCAAACCAGTCATACGACGGGAAACAACGCTAGCGTTGTTTCACGTCGGTTTTCATAGACGAAAAGTACTGATGGTGATGATGAGACCTTTGACATGGAATTCTTACACATACGAAACACAATAGACTCCTACTTACCCCTTGAAAACATACTTTGATGTTATTCTTACTAATCCTTACTAATATTATAAATTGGAAAGTGAGTTTGTTTGTTTGTTCCGCTTTCACGCCGTAACTACTAAACCGATTGCTTTGAATTTTTGCAGACGTAAAGTTAGAAGTCTGGATTAAATAATAGGGTACTTTTTATCCCGGAAAAATTTGATATTCCCGATGGAAAACAAAAGTATTGGTATAGAGGGCGCTGTGTCTATTGTTATATGTCACATAGGCTTTTTTTATCCTTTTGTGACGCGAGCGAAGCCGCGGGTATAATCTAGTATTTACTCGTCGAGTACCGGTTTTGTAGACACAATTATAGAACAATAGGTTGCGGTCACCGGTGACCGCTTGGTGTTTGACAGTTTAAATAAAGAGAAAAACCTACAAGAAAAGAGCGTATTCTTTTCTAAGAAGCCGGCAACGCATTTGTGGCTCCTCTGGTGTTGCGGGTGTCCATGGGCGGCGCTGATCGCTTACCATCAGGTGATCCGTCTATTCGTTTGCCTCCTATTCCATTAAAAAAATATATAATAACAGTAGTTACTACGCGGATTCACCTTCGCTGTTTGGCTCCTACTAATCTTGGCGTGAGGTTTTATATCCTATGGCCTTCCTCGAGAAATGGACTATCCAGCATAAAAGTAATTATTTGATTCGGACCAGTAGTTACGTAGATTAGCGCGTTAGAACAAACAAACTCTTCAGCTTTATAATTATGTTAGTATAAGATTTCAGTCTAACATAAATTTTCAACCGTCTTGGGAAAACCTATAGAAAACATTATTTACTGCCATTCAATTTTAATCTTTAAACCATTTGAAATAGACCCCATTTTCGCTAAACAAGCTGTATACATAATTATGTCGTGATTTATGTACCGTGATGAACTGCATAGTTAGAAGGGTCGTTGACCTCGGGGTCAAGGACCTTAGACTTGTTTGTTTATGTAATCTTATGTATTCAAAACAACTAACGGTAGTTAGAGTTTGTAACCCGAGAACGGATAGACGGATTTTTGTGAGATTTTATTTTTTCTGTTGTTAAACACACGGTTATGGTCCTAATAGCACGGTTAGTGCGGTCGCAGGGCAACCAGCTGTCGCGCAACGTGTAGCGGGTTCGATTCCCGCACGGAGCAAGTCTTTGTGTGATCCACAATTTGTTGTTCCGGGTCTGGGTGTCATGTGCATGTGATCTTGTATGTTTGTAAACGCACCTACGATACAGGAGAAAATTTTAGTGCGGGGCAACATTTAAAAAACTGGTTTAAATATCGATAAATATTGTAAAAATTGCAATCTATGATCACAATACATATTATTTATGTTCATAGTCATCGATCCCGCTTTTGACACACAGGTACAAAACTCTAACTTCGATTGCTAGTACAGAAAAATATATTATTACATAACATAACATCACGCCTTTTTATCCCCGAAGGGGTAAGCAGACGTGCACATTACGGCACTTAATGCCACTGTACAATGTAACACCCACTTTTCTATATAATCTTAGAGAGCACATATAACCCGAAAAAGTCACATTGGTTCTTGCTGTTGGTAGGTTTCCCACCCTCCGGGTCACCACAACTTCCAATTATTCACCAGACTCTTGAAATTATCCAGATGATGATTATAACACATTTCTTTTCACAGGAGGCAATGGAGTTCCCCGTAAAACCAAGAATGGCTCCACGAAACGGCTTCCCCTGGTCAACTCAGCACCTCATCTCAATAACAACCTGCAAATTCCGAGAGATGAGGTCGTATTCCTTAATACCAACAGTAAATGCCCTTCTATTGATGAGAAGAAGGAGACGATGTGAGTATACTATCTAGTAATAATACTGTTTATGTGATTTTTAGGGGCATACGAGCAAACAGATTACCTAATGGTAAGCAAGCAAACACCGCGCCTCTCAAGGGTACCCGTAACATCATAGGAGTTTCAAGACAGTTACCAGTCGTTAGGGGATATTGTACCTCCGAATTCGCATATTTAGCCATAAAGGCCCAATTATCCCCTCCTCAATATCCCCAATTCGCAACAATCCTTAAATTCCTAATCCCCAAAAGGCCGGTGACGCACTTGTAACATCGCTGGTGTTTTGAGTGTCCATGGGCGGCGCCAATCGCTTACCATCAGGTGATCCGTCTGCTCGTTTACCAGATTATCCTATAAAATGGTGACAGCAGTCCTATTCATTCTGGGAATGTCTTAAGAGTCTGCTAAACTTAACGAACTACACTTTGATAGACACCGGGATTTCAGTACCCCCTGATAAACATGAACCCCTTAAACTAAGTCTTTAATTGACTTACTCAGTATTGTGATTGTGACAAACCCCACACAAAAAAGCTCATGGTCTAACGGTGACAGTAAGGAGCTGTTGATGAATATTAATTCCTTCTTACTTTGTCCTCAGACTTGAAGAAGTTCCCGAACCGAAGAAGCCTACAAAGGTAAGACTGTTTTTCCTTACTCTTTTTTTATGCAATAAAACCGCAAACTACTCGAAGAATCTTCTTATAGTAAGCTAACAATACAGCTAGGACTCGCGCAACACCGTAAGAGTTACAAAACATGTCTTTTGGGCGTGGGGAGTACAACGCAAATGTAGTCTCATGAGAGTTTTCGTTGAGACGCAGGTCTGAGCACCTGCTGAAATGAGATCTGCCTACCACTCTTGTACTCCACGAAACTCCGCTTTTCTCTCTTTGAAAGACAGTACACAAAATTTAAAACAAATTATTTTGCCCATAGCTGAACAAGGGCCAGTTCCTAAATAGCAACGTGATCTAGCGGATAATGATAATAATGCTGATATTTTGTCACCAGACCGCTCGAGCTGGACACTTGGTGAAGATGACGATGCTGGTAGCCTGTTGGATGTTCTTTACCATAGTCTTCCTGATGTACAATGAGAAGGAGGAAGTCACCAGACATTCTTCTGTGGCACCTGGAGAAATTAAGAGTAAGTATTTTTTACAGGTCGGCAGAAAAGCACTTGGATCACCTGATGGTAAGCAATCGAAACCATGGATACTCGCAAAATCGCAACACCAGAGAAGTTACAAGTGCCTTTACCTTTTGGAGATTTGAGAATAGGGGTTTAGCCCCTTTATTTTTTTAGCACTAGGTTTTTTCGGCAAGGATCATCGTATTTTTAGGGTAAAAAGTTTTTAATAAATACCTTCCTATCCTTAGAGAGGCTATCGACTGGTCGAGTGGTCACAAACGTGTCTGCCATGGTATCCAAAGGATCTCGGGTTGGATTCACAAGATTTGCAATTTGGTTTTTCCAAAAATCCATCTAAGCTACTCTATAGTCTTTGAAAACACGTGATTTTTTATTGCGTTACACGATTAAGTTTGCAAATTTAAATACCTAACCGGTTTGCCCTCGTTTAAGAGATTAGCATGGACAAACAACAAACTTCTTAGCAATAATATTGGTATAGATCATCTTGTATCGTGATTCATTTGTGTATCTAACACCATTATTATCTGAAATTGTTCTTACTGCTTGCTACATACTGTAAAGTAAATTATAGCTCCGGCTCGAAGGGCAAGAGTAGGAACAGGGTGGTATTTAGTCAGTAAGAGTCTGACACTCCCTTCTGCCTCACCCAGGCGGGAGAAGTCATTCGAGGATTTTTCCCCCTTAAAAAACCGTAGAGTATACCCACTCCTACACTTCGCACAGGCGTGGTATCAGCCGACTCATCATTAACATCATCATCGTCATCGTCATGTCTGCCGTGAGACGTCCACTGCAGAACATAGGCCTACCCCAATGACTTCCAGATTGACCGAAATCAATAACCTTTCTTAACCTCTTGAATGCACCGATATGAAACATTATTGTGGGCACCGCTTGACTGGAGTGCACCGCTCGTTGCCTGCCCCCGTGCCGCTGCCCCACCGCTGTTTTCGAGAACCGGTCCAGTTGATTTTACGCGTATGATGAAGATTTCGGGTGATTAATGCTCAAACCTTCTAGGCTTTGATCAGTTGTGGGCACTTATAGGCTGTTTATGATGATGATGACTATATTGAATAACGCATTAAAGCCTATATTCTTCTGGTCCCTAGGTTATCCTCTACACACGGCACAGGACCTCCTATCAGTATCTCTGAAGCTTACAGGACCATTTGTATCAGAACAAAATGAAAAAAAATTCAATTCCAGTCAACTCATGTCCATGGGCAAAATGGATGTTTGGGTGGAAAGTGCTCCGACTGCTTCGAAGAACGAAATAAATCGGGTAAGTCAGATATCTTTGTGATGATGTCAAGGTTCCACGAATGCCCAACAATCCTCAAATTCCTAATCCCCAAAAGGCCGGTAAGGCACTTGAAATACCTTAAGATATCCATCCATGAGGTGATCCGTCTGATCGTTTATCGGCTCATCACATAAAAAAATCTACCCCTGGTCCAAATCTCATCCTGATCTCTTAAGCCGTTTGGACGTGATTCAGTAATTATCAAACACATAAACTTACTTTTCGCATTTATACTATAACATAATATCACGCCTTTTTATCCCCGAAGGGGTAGGCAGAGGTGCACATTATGTCACTATACAATGTAACACCCACTTTTCACTATTTATGTTATGAGTCCCCTGTAATAGGCGGTGAGCCTATTGCCATATACCGGGCACATTTCCAGATTCCGTGCTACTACTGAGTTTTTTTAAAAACCCAGTAATACACTTTGCCCGACCCTGGAATCGAACTCGAGCCTCGTTGGCCGAGTGGTCGCAAGTGCGACTGCCGGGCAAGGGGTCTCGGGTTCGATTTATAGGTACTATAATTTTAATAAATTTACTTTTCTTACAGTCTCCTCGCTGGACAATCATATTGGATCCAGAAGATGAAATAGACTTCACGGAAGGTGAAACGAGAATCACTGTCCTCAAAATGGATGCAAGTTCGGGTCCCAACGAAAGTTATTTTTTGAAAATGAAGACCAATGTGAATACAACGACGCCCTTTGCGTTAAGTTATACAATGGATCCCCTGGATATCTCTACTGGGGTCATCTACGCGTGTGTGCTACTGGGAGCCCTGTATGTGCTCATCATTTTTGAGGTTAGTAATATATTTTTTTGTTTTATAATACGTTGCCCCACACTAGGATTTTCTCTTGTGTCGTGGGTGCGTTTACAAACATACAAGTTCACATACACATGCCACCCAGACCCGAAACAACAATTTGTGGATCGCACAAAGTGTTGTTCCGTGCGGGAATCGAACCCGCGGCACGCTGCATGGCAGCCGGTTGCCCAGCCACCGCACCAATTTAATGAGAAAAATACTCGATAAATAAAGATTTAAATACTAATCATAACGAGTAATGCTCTAATCCTGAGCCAAAAAGGTTTACTTGTTGATTCATATATCAGACAACTTGACTTTGCTACAAAGCACCTAGGACTTAGGTCCTAAGTAAGGGGTCATCCATAAATTATGTCACACGAATTTCATGTTTTGTGCCCCTCCCCTCGTCCTTGTCACAGCTAGTCACATTTGTGAGACTCCCCCCCCCCTCCTAGTGTGACGTCATATTTTGCAGAATTACGTATGTATAAAAATTATTGAACGAAAACAGCGGTTCCGAAATCAGTTTTATTTTTACTTTTTTTTTTTTAAGGGGGGAAAATCATCGAATGACTGCTCCCGCCTGGGTGAGGCGGAAGGGAGTGTCAGACTCTTACTGACTAAAAACCACCCCGTTCCTTCTCCTGCACGTCGAGTCGGAGAACATCACAATATAACACAATAGTAATACGATAATACTACGCGACATCCGAATCGTGCATCGTATATACATGCAGACCCATCTGTGATGGTGCTGATGGCCTCTTTGAGAGCGCACGTCGGAACGCTCGGCGCTGTACGCTCTTTGTGTCTGTTTCTGAGTTCGGACGCGGAGTTACTCATTGCTCAGCCGAATCCGCAGTGCCTTCGACAATATATCGATTTGGAATATCGTGAGATCGTCCCGCCTCCTACCCCTTAACGAGTGACGTAATTTATGGACGGCCCCTAAGGTTTTAAATCTAAAAACTAGGTGTTAAATCTAAAAATTTAGATTTAACAATTTCAATTTCAAACTAATTTCAAGTGAACATTTGAAATTAGTTTTTTTAAAGGCGTTAGAAATTAGTTTAATTCTTAGGGCGTAGCTGTCTACGCCCTAAGAATTATATAGAATCGCAACTGAATTCTAACTTGTCATTAAATATAGTTCTATTTCTGTCATTATACAAAAAATTTGCAATGGCAGAACTATTTTTGAGAGCTTCTTAAAATGAAGTGGTGGTTGAGTATTTGAACATTAGTGTATTATATTTTAGGTACACTCATTCTTTACATTACCTAGAAATCATAGTCGTATCTCGTATCCTAAAATATTAAAACTTAATCTTTAACCTTCCAGGTCATAAACAGGACGATGGCAGCAGTTCTGATCTCCACTACATCATTAGCAGCTTTATCCATAGCTGGTGAAAGACCCACATTACCTGAGCTGATCTCTTGGTTAGACGTGGAGACACTACTCCTGCTGTTCAGTATGATGCTGCTGGTCTCCATCATGGCGGAAACTGGACTGTTCGACTTTTTAGCTGTTTTCACTTTTGAGGTATGTTGGCTTTTAGACATTTATAGGTCTTACTAGCTGTTATGTGTGACTTCCTCCACGTACAATATGAATTTTAGAACATGCACTTTATCCCCGAAGTGGTAGGCAGAGGTGCACACAGAAGTAACACCTACTTTTCACTATTCATGTTATGAGTCCCATGTAATAGGGGTGAACTTATTGTCATATACCGGGCACATTTCCAGACTCCGTGCTACTACTGAGATTTTTTTAAAACCCATTAATACTTTGTCCGACCGGGAATCGAACCCGAGACCCCTTTGCACGGCAGTCGCACTTGCGACCACTCGGCCAACGAGTCAGCAAGTAAATTTTAGAACATAACTGACTTTTAACTAACAATCGCGGGTTATCCACGTAAAAATACTAAATAAAGCTCTACTAGTTTCGAGTCACAGAGAGCTCTTCCTCATGAGCAGCGTGCGCGGTCGTGGCGACGTCGCACAGCCTACTGACCAAACTACCTAATTTAGTGTGTCCCACGATAGTTATTGTAACTGATTTTTGTTTCAATTTTCGAAAATAAAAGTAGCAATAGTCTTGCAAAATTGAAGAGATTATTGAAGAGAATTCCAGAGATTAGCCAGTACGAACAGACAGACAGACAGACAAAAATTTTGGCAAAATTCATATGCATGTAGCAAAAAGCGGTCATTTTAATATTACAAACAGATACTCCAATTCTATTTATCTGTATAGATACAATGTTAATTACCCTTATCATTACCATCTGTGCATTTTAGTCCACGACTAAACATAATATAGGCTCCTCCAATAATGCGCCAGCAGTGAACGCGACCTTCAACTGTAACTCGCATATCGAAATGCGTGTTTTTTGTTCTTTTATTTCTCTTCTCCTCTATTTTTAATAAAAGCCAAACAGTGAAGTAATAGCTTATGAAATCTAAGATCCACAAGTTGTTCTTTGGGACTTGAGTGTGTGTTGTACAATATAACCATGATGCAAATGACAACGGAAGAAAGAAAAACTGTTTACTATGCTCCACGGAGACAACAATACAAGAATAAATTATTATGTTTTCGGCTTACTCACGTAGTGATTCGACGAGGAACTCGACTAGTTTCAAGCCATGCTAGAGGCTCATATTCATGAGCAGCATTTCGCGAACCGCGACGCGGCGACTGTCGCGCTGCTACTGGCTACTGGAGTGTGCCCAGCGCGCCCTCTGCCGTGATTCACGCGCACTTTCTTCCACTCGTGGTATCGACGACGGCGGCGCGCGCGGCACTGTTGGCACGCTAGACTCGCCCTCCGGTAGCTGCGTTGGTGTTGTTGGGTTCGAATCCCGGGTCGACCGCCGCCCGTCGCCCGGAGGTTTAAGACGCCCACTTCTCATGCATAAGGGTGCAAGTTCGAAACCTACCAACAGCAAGGACCAATGTGACTTTCCGAGTTATATGTATGGACTTTCTAAGCTTATTTAGACACCACTGACTAACGGTGAAGGAACATATTGTGAGGAAACCTGGGCTTATAATTTCTAATCATAATTTTGAAATCGCCAACCCGCATTGAGCAAGCGTAGTGATTAATGCTCAAACCTTCTCCGTGTGAGAAGAGGCTTTGCTCAGCAGTGGGCATTTATAGGCTGTTGATGTATATACGTATGTATATACTCTTGTTCTTATATTTTTTTAAATGTCCCCCATACAGACACTGATGCACTTGCAACGCTATAGGACTGAGGCAATAATTCTTTTATAGACTACGTTAAAAAACACCAGCTGTAACCCCCTCTTTTTTTGAAGTTGGTGAATTAATGTACCTGGTTTTTAACTGGTAAGAGCTGGTTATTCCAAAGCCAGATAAGTTTTAACAAATGAATAACCTTGACATATTTGAAAATTTTTCAATACTGACAAAGATCAATTTTATTATACAGTTTAGAATAAACTTGTGATTGAAAAAACGCCATGAAACCTACTCCTAAGCGTCACAAACAGTCGCGGAGAACCTAACGGGTAACCGGGGCTCCGGCTCGACGTGTAGGAGAAGGAACAGGGTGGTTTTAGTCAGTAAGAGTCTGACACTCCCTCCCGCCTCACCCAAGCGGGAGCAGTCATTCGATGATTTCCCATTAAAAAAAAGCGTAACAAACACGAGTCGCGGAGAACCTAACGGGTAACCGGGGCTCCGGCTCGACGTGTAGGAGAAGGAACGGGGTGGTTTTAGTCAGTAAGAGTCTGACACTCCCTCCCGCCTCACCCAAGCGGGAGCAGTCATTCGATGATTCTCCCCCATTAAAAAAAAATTAAAAAAAAGCGTAACAAACACTCTTTGTGAAGACCGCATCAAAAATAGTTCAGCCAATCGCGAGATAATTGCGCACAAATATACGTACATACATACATATCACATGGATCAATAAGTCCCGAGACTAACCCAGAGATGGTGCTCGTAGTAAACCAGTAACCACGTCTTTCTAGAGTACTAACCTTTGCTTGAAACATGTCAAAATTTTAAGTCGATCGGACTAGAAACAGCTGAGTTATCGAGGTTGGAGTAAAGTTGTTTTGTAATTTGTTTAAAAAATGGAAAAAACCGAGTTTCGTGTTCTGATAAAACATTGTTTTTTAATGGGTAAAAACACTGTGCAAGCGAAACAATGGATTGAAAAATGTTACCCGGACTCTTGTCCATCAAAAGCAACGATTTGTCGGTGGTTTGCCGAGTTTAAACGTGGTCGTACCGACACAAATGACGCGGAACGCTCGGGTAGACCTGTGGAAGCCGTTACACCGGAAAATGTGAGTGAAGTGACAAAAATTATAATGAAAGATCGTAAAGTGAAGCTCCGTGAGATTGCTGAGATGGCACAGATATCATATGGAAGTGTATTTACTATCCTTCATGAAAAATTGAGCATGAAAAAGGTTTTTTCCAAGTGGGTGCCGCGATTGCTTTCGATGGAACAAAAACAGCAACGAGTCGATGATTCAGAAAGCTGTTTATCGCTATTTACTCGCAACAAAAAAGATTTCTTGCGTCGTTACGTAACCATGGACGAAACATGGATACATCACTACACTCCAGAGTCGAAGCGGCAGTCATCTGAGTGGCGCACAGCTGGCGAAAGCCGTCCGAAGCGTCCGAAAACGCAGCAGTCAGCTGGCAAAGTCATGGCGTCAGTTTTTTGGGATACGCATGGCGTGATTTTCATTGACTACCTCGAAAAAGGTAAATCGATCAACAGTGATTATTATATTGACTTGCTGGTGCGTTTGAAGGAGGAAATCGCAAAAAAACGACCGCACATGCTGAGAAAAAAAAATCTTTTTCAATCGATGAAAACAATGGTAAAATTGAACGAATTGGCCTTTGATCTGCTTCCCCACCCCCCATACTCGCTGGCTCTTTGCTGATCTTAAAAAAAATGCTCCAGGAAAAAAGATTTAGCTCAAATGAAGAGGTCATCGCAGAAACTAAAGCTTATTTTGAAGCGAAAGATAATTTATTTTATGAACATGATATTGAAAAATTGGAAAAGCGTTGGAACAATTGTATCACCCTAAAAGGTGATTATGTTGATGAATAAAAAAAAATTTTACAAAAAAAATGTTGTTTTCATTGTTAGTCTCGGGACTTATTGATCCATCCATGTATGTAGGTCGAACTGAGATCCTCATTGTTTTTGAACACATAACATAACATCACGCCTTTTATCCCCGAAGGTGTAGGCAGAGGCCATTATGACACTGTATAATGTAACACCCACTTTTCACTATTTATGTTATGAGTCCCATGTAATAGGGGGTGAACTTATTGCCATATACCGGGCACATTTCCAGACTCCGTGCTACTACTGAGATTTTTTAAACTCAGTAATACTTTACCCGACCCGGGAATCGAACCTGAGACCCCATGCTTGGCAATCGCACTTGCGACCACTCGGTCAACGAGACAGGCAGAGGAGATTTTGAACTCGGTTAAAAATGACTAACTTCTACGCTAGCCTTCAACACTATTCTATGTATCATCAGCCAAAAGTTTACTACATAAAATGGAAAATTTACCGTGATACCAAACCTCCATATTACTATAAAACACGCCTTTGAAACCCCGAAGTGTAAAACAATGCTCATATTGAATATAACACCCACATTTCAATTGATTCCTTTATGTTATGTGTTAAGCAATAGATAACAACTACATATACATATATTGTATTCTATGCAGTTAAGCATGCAATCAGTCGTCAATGAATGCTGGCTTTATCTCCTTTGAAGTGCAATCACGTGCACCGATACGTCATTCTGTGTTTCATTAGTTCATTAGTAGTGTCATAATATAAGTACCTATATGTCCATAATTATATCTGCTAGGTTTTAACCATGCCTTTGCTTGGGTGATATGGCTTTCTCTGTAATAACTTGGAAGCAAAGAATCAGAATTTAATTCAAATTATACCATTGATAATTTCTCTATTTTCTCCTGAGTCGTGAGTGCGTTTGCAAACATACAAGTTCACATACACATGATACCCAGATCCGGAACACCAATTTGTGGATCCCACAAAGAGTTGTTCCGTGCGGGAATCGAATCCGCGACACCTTGCGTGGTCCGCAACTACCGCACACTTTTTCGACACTCAGTAAAGCACAGTATCTGAAATTGTGGACGGGCCCAACCCTAACACATGCAACTCACAACACGACAAGCGTAACATTAATGGCCGAAATTAAGATGTAAATCCGAATCTAAAATGTTTGAAAGGTTTCCAAAAACCCTTAATCAGAGTAGAGGTTTTTGAATAATATCTGTTTTAAATTACATAACATAACATTATTCCCGAAGAGATATGCAGAGTTACACATTACAGCACTTAATACCACTGTACAATGTAACACGCACTTTACACTATTTATGCTATGAGTCCCATGTAATAGGGGGTGAGCCTATTGCCATATACTTCACGATTTCAAATTCCGTGCTACTACTGAGAATTAAAAAAAAACAGTAAAAACTTTGCCAGACCCAAGACCCATTGCCTAGCAGTCGCACTTGCGATAACTCGGCCACCGAGGCAGTCAAAATTTTAAATTACAACCGTTAATATGAGCATTGAGCACCTCTGTCGGGTATCTTATATCTTTAGGGTACCTATAAAAAACATGATAATTATAACGATGTTATTACAAGACGTAGGCAATGCCAACTCACCAGCCATTGTGGCAAATAGCAAACAGTTTGCACGCGACTTATTATCTGTAGGCACACGTGTGATTCATCAAGTATTCCTGAAGTACTTAATGATAACTCTTAATATAATACTTGATATGCGACCACTGATTGACGCCTACAATGTTGTAGTAATTAAAATTTACCTTTATCTAACTAGGACAGTGTGTGTCCGTCTGATTGGATTCTAGTTTTAAAATGAGATGGTGGAAATGGTCTAGTATTGTTTAATATCAGAAATTAACTTGAAAGGCTACTCAATTAATAATAATAATAATAATTTTTTATTCGCATAAAACATGTGTATAACACACACACACACACGTAGGTGCATATATGTTAGATGACAATATTTTTGTAGTTGGGCTTTATACATGTTTGCCACTTCGTCAAGGCATGCAAATTTTCACAAGTTTGGGTAAAAAAATAATATTATGTACTGCTTCAGATTAAATAACATTTCAAATAATTACAAAAATATTGAACATAATCTAGTAATATTTCAGTATGTCAGTTATAATACTAAGGTCAAGAAAGTCATAATAACATGTCAAAATTAAAACGCAAATCAAAAAGTCATTATACCAGTCGACAGAAAAAACAAAAACAACAATGGTAAAAAAAAAAAATAAAATAATAATAATTAAAAATTATATATAAATGTACAATATTCATTTCATAAATAATACATGGAGAATTAATTCAATTAGGTAATTTATCTTTTAAGAAATCGGCTAGGGAATAGTAACATTTATCTACGAGCATTCTAGTAAGGCTTTTTTTAAATTTGTACAGCGGTAGGTAGCTCTCTAATGTTAAGAGGTATTTTATTAAAAACAGTTGGTGCCATACAGATGACCCCCTTTTTCATCAATGCTGTATTATATGCTCCCGTGTACAACAAACTTGTATACTGGGATCGCAATGTGTTATTTCTTTTCCACTAGGATTGAATTGAATTGTCTGTTATTTCTTTTCCACTAGGATTGAATTGTCATTGAAGGTTGAAAAAAGATGCTTATTTGTTTTGACAAATATGGCTAATTCTAGAATGTACAGGCATGGAAACGTTAACAATTTATTACTTTTAAATACAGGAACACAGCTATCTGTTACTTTTAAGCCAAACATAGATCTAAGGCAACGCTTTTGACATTTAAAAATGCTCTCACTTTCACAACAATTGCCCCAAAACACTACACCGAATCTCAGGAGCGAGACAATCAAACCATGATACGCCACTAGTAACGATTTAGTGTTAATCTTTCTTGACATAATGTGCAACGCATAAGCGGAAGAGCTAACTCTTTTACAGATTTCTTCAGCATGAGCTTTCCAGTTGAGTTGACTGTCAATTAAGATTCCCAGAAATTTCGTCACATTTACCCCGTCAATTGTCTGTCCGTTGTAGCCTATGTTCATTGCTTTGGGAAGAATTCTCTGGTAGAAGTGCATAATCTTTGTTTTTTGAACATTTACTACCAGGTTGTTGTTATTGAGCCAGTTTACAACTGTGTCAAGGGTTGTATTGATGTCACTTTCATATGTTTGTCTATTTCTACACTCTGTTAGCAATGTGCACTCTATTAACATCACGCCTTTTATCCCCGAAGCGGTAGGCAGAGGTGCACATTATGCCACTGTACAATGTAACACCCACTTTTCACTATTTATGTTACGAGTCCCATGTAATAGGGAGTGAGCCTATACCGGGCACAATTCCAGACTCCGTGCTACTACTGAGAATTTTGTAAAAACCCAGTCAAGTTAAAATAAGTTAATAATAATTTTAACTAAACTTTGAGTAACATAATATGTACAACGTAATTTTTACGAATTCTCTCACACACTCATACCGCAACTCAACACATCTACCCTTTCATTATTCATCATCATTCATCCTTAAAACGCCAAAAAGATTTGTTCCGATCTAAAAAAAATCAATATTAACTTCAAAAGCTAATAAAGACCAGAAAAAAGAAATATCATTTAACATTGTCTCATTCTGACATTTTGAATTCCATATTTAATCTATGTTTTTTATTTTACAGGTCACAAAAGGCAAGATCTGGCCATTGATAACTCTGTTAAGTGCGATCACAGCAATCGTATCCACATTTCTGGACAATGTGACGACAGTTCTGCTTATGACACCAGTCACAATTAGGTGAGTACTTGTGACAAGTTCTTATAATAACATGACCTACCTCATTAGTCGAGGTATCGGGTCCTCGAGGATCCTCTTGTACAAACATACAAGTTCATGTACACATCACAACCAGAATCGGAAGAACAATCTATGCATCACACAAAGAGTTGTTCCGTGTGGAAACCGAACCTATAACAGATGGCGCGATAGGCCAACTACCGCGCCAAAACCGTGCAGTGAAAATTACGGAATGGGGATATAGCAATTGAGGTACAATAGGGAGACCTCCAATTCAAATAGAGTCAAATCAGATTTGATGATTGATTAAATTCTCCTTCTTTCAAGGCTGACCCGCTTTGGCTAGTCGCC
The DNA here is from genome assembly GCA_038387885.1 of Spodoptera picta. Lineage (NCBI taxonomy): Eukaryota > Metazoa > Arthropoda > Insecta > Lepidoptera > Noctuidae > Spodoptera > Spodoptera picta. The sequence goes on along the minus strand of JAZHFQ010000221.1, from coordinate 1,272,033 downwards.
ATTTTAGGACATAATTATGTATCTAGGTGCAATTATTTTCATCAAGAACGACAAACACGACAAATACGACCAACACGACAAATACGACCGACACGACACACACGACAGACACGACTGATACGACAGGCACGACAAACACAACTGACATGACAAATACGACCGATACGACAAATACGACCAATACGACCGACACGACAAACACGACCAATACGACCGACACGACAAACATGACAAATACGACCGACAAGACAAATACGACGGATACGACAAATACGACCGACACGACAAATACGACCGACACGACAAATACGACCAACACGACAAATACGACCGACACGACAAATACGACCGACACGACAAATACGACCAATACGACAAATACGACCAATACGACGAATACGACAGATACGACCGAAACGACAAACACGACCGACACGACAAATACGACATATACGACCGACACGGTAGACACGACAATCACGACAGATACTACTGACACGACAAATACGACCGACACGACAAACACGACAAATACGACCGAAACGACAAATACGACCAATACGACAGATACACCGACACGACCATTACGACAAATACGACCAATACGACAAATACGACAGATACGACAGATACGACCAATACGACAGATACACCGACACAACCATTACGACAAATACGACAAATACGACAGATACGACAGATACGACCAACGCGACAAACACGACTGACACGACAAATACGACATATACGACCGACACGACAAACACGACAAATACGACCAATACGACAGATACGACCGACACCACAAATACGACCAATACGGCAAATACGACCGACACGACATATACGACCAATACGACAGATACGACCGACACTACAAATAAGACAAATACGACCGATACGACCGACACGACAAATACGACCGACACGACAGATACGACCGACACTACAAATAAGACAAATACGACCGATACGACCGACACGACAAATACGACCGACACGACAAATACGACCGACACGACAAATACGACCGACACGACAAATACGACCGACATGACAACTACGACCGACACGACAAATACGACCAATGCGACAAATACGACCGATGCGACAAATACGACCGACACGACAAATACGACAGATACGACCGACACGACAAATACAACCGATACGATCGACACGACAAATACGACCGACACGACAAATACGACCGATGCGACAAATACGACCGACACGACAAATACGACCGATATGACAAATACGACAGATACGACCGACAAACATGACCAATACGACACGACAAATACGACCGACACGACAAATATGACAAATACGACCGACAAGACAAATACGACCTATACTACAAATACGACCAATACGACCGACACGACAAACACGACCAATACGACCGACACGACAAACATGACAAATACGACCGACAAGACAAATACGACGGATACGACAAATACGACCGACACGACAAATACGACCGACACGACAAATACGACCAACACGACAAATACGACCGACACGACAGATACGACCGACACGACAAATACGACCGACACGACAAATACGACCGATATGACAAATACGACAGATACGACCGACAAACATGACCAATACGACACGACAAATACGACCGACACGACAAATATGACAAATACGACCGACAAGACAAATACGCCCTATACTACAAATACGACCGACACGACAAATACGACCGACACGACAAATACGACCGACACGACAAATACGACAGATACGACCGACACGACAAATACGACCGATGCGACAAATTCGACCAATACGACAAATACGACAGATACGACCGACACGACAAATGCAACCGATACGACCGACACGACAAATACGACCGACACGACAAATACGACCGACACGACAAATACGACCGATGCGACAAATACGACCGACACGACACATACGACAGATACGACCGACACGACAAATACGACCGACACGACAAATACGACAGATACGACCGACACGACAAATACGACCGATGCGGCAAATACGACCAATACGACCGACACGACAAATACGACCGACACGACAAATACGACCGATGCGACAAATACGACCGACACGACACATACGACAGATACGACCGACACGACAAATACGACCGACACGACAAATACGACAGATACGACCGACACGACAAATACGACCGATGCGGCAAATACGACCAATACGACCGACACGACAAATACGACCGACACGACAAATACGACCGATGCGACAAATACGACCGACACGACACATACGACAGATACGACCGACACGACGAATACGACCGACGCGACAAATACGACCAATACTACAAATACGACCGACAGGACATATACGACCAATACGACAGATACGACCGACAGGACAAATAAGACAAATACGACCGATACGACCGATACGACAAATACGACCGATGCGACAAATACGACCGACACGACAAATACGACAGATATGACCGACACGACAAATACGACAGATACGACCGACATGACAACTACGACCGACACGACAAATACGACCAATGCGACAAATACGACCGATGCGACAAATACGACCGACACGACAAATACGACAGATACGACCGACACGACAAATACAACCGATACGATCGACACGACAAATATGACAAATACGACCGACAAGACAAATACGACCTATACTACAAATACGACCAATACGACCGACACGACAAACACGACCAATACGACCGACACGACAAACATGACAAATACGACCGACAAGACAAATACGACGGATACGACAAATACGACCGACACGACAAATACGACCGACACGACAAATACGACCAACACGACAAATACGACCGACACGACAGATACGACCGACACGACAAATACGACCGACACGACAAATACGACCGATATGACAAATACGACAGATACGACCGACAAATATGACCAATACGACACGACAAATACGACCGACACGACAAATATGACAAATACGACCGACAAGACAAATACGCCCTATACTACAAATACGACCGACACGACAAATACGACCGACACGACAAATACGACCGACACGACAAATACGACAGATACGACCGACACGACAAATACGACCGATGCGACAAATTCGACCAATACGACAAATACGACAGATACGACCGACACGACAAATGCAACCGATACGACCGACACGACAAATACGACCGACACGACAAATACGACCGACACGACAAATACGACCGATGCGACAAATACGACCGACACGACACATACGACAGATACGACCGACACGACAAATACGACCGACACGACAAATACGACAGATACGACCGACACGACAAATACGACCGATGCGGCAAATACGACCAATACGACCGACACGACAAATACGACCGACACGACAAATACGACCGATGCGACAAATACGACCGACACGACACATACGACAGATACGACCGACACGACGAATACGACCGACGCGACAAATACGACCAATACTACAAATACGACCGACAGGACATATACGACCAATACGACAGATACGACCGACAGGACAAATAAGACAAATACGACCGATACGACCGATACGACAAATACGACCGATGCGACAAATACGACCGACACGACAAATACGACAGATATGACCGACACGACAAATACGACAGATACGACCGACATGACAACTACGACCGACACGACAAATACGACCAATGCGACAAATACGACCGATGCGACAAATACGACCGACACGACAAATACGACAGATACGACCGACACGACAAATACAACCGATACGATCGACACGACAAATACGACCGACACGACAAATACGACCGATGCGACAAATACGACCGACACGACACATACGACAGATACGACCGACACGACAAATACGACCGACACGACAAATACGACCGATATGACAAATACGACAGATACGACCGACAAACATGACCAATACGACACGACAAATACGACCGACACGACAAATATGACAAATACGACCGACAAGACAAATACGACCTATACTACAAATACGACCGACACGACAAATACGACCGACACGACAAATACGACAGATACGACCGACACGACAAATACGACAAATACGACAGATACGACCGACACGACAAATGCAACCGATACGACCGACACGACAAATACGACCGACACGACAAATACGACCGACACGACAAATACGACCGACACGACAAATACGACCGATGCGACAAATACGACCGACACGACACATACGACAGATACGACCGACACGACAAATACGACCGACACGACAAATACGACAGATACGACCGACACGACAAATACGACCGATGCGGCAAATACGACCAATACGACCGACACGACAAATACGACCGACACGACAAATACGACCGATGCGACAAATACGACCGACACGACACATACGACAGATACGACCGACACGACGAATACGACCGACGCGACAAATACGACCAATACTACAAATACGACCGACAGGACATATACGACCAATACGACAGATACGACCGACAGGACAAATAAGACAAATACGACCGATACGACCGACACGACAAATACGACCGATGCGACAAATACTGCCGACACGACAAATACGACAGATATGACCGACACGACAAATACGACCGATGCGACAAATACGACCGATGCGACAAATACGACAGATACGACCGACACGACAAATACGACCGATGCGACAAATACGACCGACACGACAAATACGACAGATATGACCGACACGACAAATACGACCGATGCGACAAATACGACCAATACGACAAATACGACAGGTACGACAGACACGACAAATACGACCGATACGACCGACACGACAAATACGACAGATACGACCGACAAACATGACAAATACGACCGACAAGACAAATACGACCAATACGACAAATACGACCAATACTACCGACACGACAAATACGACCGACATGACAAATACGACAGATACGACCGACACGACAAATACGACCGATACAACAAATACGACCGATATGACAAATACGACAGATACGACCGACACGACAAATACGATAATCACAGATACTAAACAAATACTTTCGACGATAATATGTAATTATATTGATTTGAAATGTCGCGTGACCTCACTTCTGGGGCCGGCTTATACTTAAAAATGACGTTTTAACTTCCCACTCCTAAACTTTGAGTCGTTTTACGTGTCTAATAATTTTTCATTATCTAACTGACGAACTAAATACGTGTTTTTAATTTTCATACCCCGTCATCATCTTTATTGTTTCTCTTATATTTCAGATTATGTGAAGTCATGGATTTGGACCCCATACCAGTGCTGATGTCAATGGTGTTGTTCAGTAATATTGGCGGCACTGTAACTCCAGTCGGTGACCCCCCAAATGTCATCATCGCGTCCAATAAAGCTGTCGTGCAGTCTGTAAGTAGAATTTTAACATAACTTTTTTTGTTGTTTTCTTTTACTTTCTTTTTATTTAATAGTTTAGTTGTAGTTAATTTTAAGTTGTAAATATTTATGTAGCTATATAAATTATGATAATTTCCTAAGCATATTCTCGAATACAAAATAAATGACTTTTTTTGTGGTTTAATTTGCCTTCGCTGTGAATTATAAAGAAACTAATTCGGAATATTTTATGACAATAAATGAAGATAATGACTTGTCTTCATTGGTCAAATGTGACGAAGGCGTCACATGATATTATAAATATACACGCAATATGGATGCAATGGGCGCTAGTGTTGCAACTCAAGAGTACGAAATTTCACAATGTCAATGTCGATCGATCGGAATTGGATTAAACTACTCTTTAATCCAGCAGTGGAAGTCTTGACACTGATATAATAATAATTACAATGGACCCTCGTTAATGATATCTCCTCTCATCATCAGGGTATAAACTTCACCAACTTCACGCTGCATATGACCTTCGGTATCCTACTGGTATGCGTGCAGACATACTTCCAATTCAGGTTCATCTACAGAGACGCTGACAAACTGAGGCTTAATGAGCCCCGGGATATTCAAGGTACGTCTTATTTATTTATTTATACTTAATACTTAACTACACAGGGTTTTTTCAAGAGGGAAATATCATCGAATGACTTATCCGCCTCACCGGTGGGAGTGAGTGTCAGACTCTTACTGACTAAAAACAACCCCGTTCTTACTCCTGCACTTCGAGCCGGAGCCCCGGTAGTCTTTTACGTTCTCCGCGGCTCCGTGTCGGCATCAGCGTTATTGGACCCCCTCTGTGAACTATACAGGGTGGCAGGTTAAATAAAAAAGGGGACAATCGACCAAGATCTGGAATTTTTATAGAACAAATTGAAAGGCCGATATCTTTAGAACAGTTAGGTTTAGTATATGGGGTTCCTTAGTCGAATCGGTCAGGAATGATGGATACTCTCACCGCAGGATTGTAGTGACCTTTTAAGAACCTTCTCAGCAGTATTTCTCTCATTCTTTTTAGATTTACGTCATCAGATTTCCATATGGCGGCGGGCAGCTGATTCTCTTCCTCATCTAAGCAGAGATGAGCTGGTGGTCAGGGAACGGCTGGATCGCAAAGTTCGGAAGCTGACAGGCAGGCTGGAGGCCTTGGTCAAGGAGACCAAAATCAGAGCCTGTCCTAAGGAGTGTTTCGAGACCATGCTGGCTGATATGAAGGACAAGGTGGGAAAACTAAACTTTTTAGGAATATAGGGTTAAAAATAGGTAAGCGATCAGCGCTGCTCGTGGAGACCCTCAACACCATAAAAGCTACAAGTGTTTTGCTGACCATGGGGACTGGGACAAGGCGAAACTTGATGAAAGTTTTATTTCATACCGGTTTCCTGTGAAGCCGTGTAATCTCTACAGTCAAACCAGTCCTTTTCTTGTTTTATTTTAAGGTAGCCCCACACAGATTTCCTTCTGTATAGTGGGTCCATTCACATACACATGACGTCCAAACACGAAAGAACAATACCTCTTCCTCTACCGTCTAATATCTCGATCATCTCATAACACACAATATGAGAGTGAGTGAACAGAGAGTGTGAGCTGTGAGAGTATGCATATACTAAACTTATACACTGTTATATCCCCTGCGTAGCTAATGCTGGGGAGTCTTAAACCCTAAATTTTTTTACCTTGCAGTACAAGATCCGAGACAAAGTATTACTGGTGAAGTGTACGGTGGCCATCGCATTTGTAGTCATCGTGTTCTTTCTGCATTCACTGCCTGAATTCAGTAAGTGTAAATTGTGAAGTATTATTTTTTACAATAAAGTGTGCAAGTACAAACACTTTAGCAACATAATTATATTATTACATAATTACAATACGGTAGATGACTAATTTTTATTTTAATGTCCGTCTGGTAGATTATTTTAAATCATCAGACACATATTTTTTATTTTTTTACAGAAACGAATACTTTCGACGATATATTGATTTGAAATGTCGCGTGACGTCACTTCTATGTACATTTTTACGTATAAATGACGTTTTACCCCCACTCCTAAACTTTGGTTCGTTTTATGTAAGTACTAGCTTTTACCCGCGGCTTCGTTCGCGTCACAAGAGGATAAAAAGTAGCCTATGTGACATACCAATACACACAGCGCCATCTATACCAATACTTTTGTTTTCCCTCGGGAATATCAATTTTTTCCAGGATGAAAAGTACCCTATTATTTAATCCGGACTTCTAAGTTTACGTCTGCAAAAAATCAAAGCAATCGGTTTAGTAGTTACGGCGTGAAAGCGGAACAAACAAACAAACTCACTTTCCGATTTATAATATTAGTAAGGATCATTGTATTATACGACAAAATAAAAAAATACGTGTCATGTTTTCATTACCTAACTGACGGACTAATTAGATTTTTATTTTTCATACCCTATTCATTGAACATCAATGTATTTCAAGTCTATGCCTACAAATAGTGAACATTATCACAAACCCCTTTGTCTTATAGGCCATAGTCTATCAGAGTGAAGACGTTGTTTTGTTCCCCCAGACCGAGTGTCCCTGGGCTGGACGGCGCTGCTGGGCGCGCTGCTGCTGCTGACGCTGGCGGACCGCGAGGACCTGGAGCCGATACTGCACAGGATCGAGTGGTCCACACTGCTCTTCTTCGCCGCGCTCTTCGTACTCATGGAGGTAATATAACTACTATTAATTAAACTTTTGATCTCTGAGTTTGTTTCGGCATTTCTTCTCTGAGTAGTCAGTTAGGAAATGTCGACCTCATCGTTCGCTTGATAAAATTGACGTGTAAAAGTGCTGCCTTGTAGCGTATTTGCAGTAATAAACTCACTTGCTAGTAAGTTTAATCGTCATTCTATTGAACTGAGCAAATCCTGCCGATCGATCAGTAAGTCGTTCGAAGTGGCCTGTGTTTAGCTGTGATAGTCTTATGTCTGGATGATATTCATTTCTACTGCGACTAGTTACCTAGGAATGGATGAGGGCTTCCTTTAAGCGTTTATCAATTTCCGTCCAAATCCATATATCCCAAGCCTTATAAATGCTGAGTATTTTAACGATATTACTTCAGTTTTTTATTAGACTGCCTCGTTGGCCGAGTGGTCGCAATTGCCGGGCAAGTGTTCTCGGGTTGGATTCTCGAGTCGGGCAAAGTACTACAAATTAAAGGTTTAAAAAATAAATCTCAGTGGTAGCACGGAGTCTAGAATTGTGCCCGGTATATAGCAATAGGCTCACCCCCTATTACATGAGACTCATACCATAAATAGTGAAAAGTGGGTGTTACATTGTACAGTGGCATTAATTGCCGTAATTTGCATCTCTGTCTACCACTTCGGGGATAAAAGACGTGAAATTATATTATGTTACGTTACTTCAGTTTTGTAAGCAAATGTAAAGCTATGAATCACATCACCACCGAAAAATCTAACTAGTGCTTATACTGAAAGTGACTTTGTCTTTTACAGGCCTTGTCGAAGTTGGGTCTCATCGAGTACATCGGAGGGTTGACAGAGAGTCTCATCCTGAAAGTGGATGGGAATGCAAGACTAGCTGTAGCTATTCTACTTATGTTATGGGTATGTATCAGTTTTAGTAACTGGATCTATCATAATATCAAATAAGTGTGGGAGAGCCATGCTTCGGCGCGAATGGGCCGGCTCGACCGGAGTGATACCACGGCCGAGCAGAAAACCGACGTGAAGCAACGCTTGCATTGTGTTTCGTCGTGTGAGTGAGGTTACCGGAGGCCCAATTACCCCCTCCTTTCCCAATCTCCCCAATCCCTGAATCCCCAACGATCCTCAAATTCCTAATCCCCAAAAGGCCGGTAACGCACTTGTAACGCCTCTGGTGTTCCAGGTGTCCATGGGCGACGCCGATTGCTTACCATCAGGTGATCCGTGTGCCGGTTTACCGACTTATGCTATACAAAAAAATATCTTGATCTTATGAAATGTTTTTTTACGCTGTAACCAAATGCGAGCCTTTTGCTTTTTCGCTTCTTTATCCTTGCACCAGGATCTACAGTAGATACAACCATGAAAATACCAAAACACTAAAGACTACAATAATATAATCATAGCGATTTGTACATTCTTATTTATACTGAAAAAGCGTATGTTTTGCAAATACGCTATTTTAAACCACTGAAGAAATATTTGGCAATAGTCTAAATGCAAAAACTTTATCAATAAATTGTGTTCAGGTTTCGGGAGTGACTTCAGCGTTCGTGGACAATATACCGCTGACCACCATGATGGTGCGAGTGGTGACGTCATTAGGGAACAACCCCGCCCTCAACCTGCCGATGGCTCCCTTAATATGGGCGCTATCATTTGGCGCCTGTTTAGGAGGTAAGGTTTTAGAGATATTAATACTTTACATTGCAAAAAATAAATACGTTACCTCATTGGCCGAGTGGTTGCAAGTGCGACTGCAGGGCCAGGGGTCTCGGGTTCGATTCCCGGGTCGGGCAAAGTGTTAGGTATACGGGGATTTTTTTTTTAATCTAAGCACAAAAGTCGTAGCACTGAGTGTGGAAATGTGCCCGGTATATGACATGGGACTCATAACATAAATAGTAAAAAGTGGGTGTTACATTGTACAGTGGCGTTAAGTGCCGTAATGTGCACCTCTGCCTAATCCTTCGGGGATAAAAGGCGTGATGTTATGTTGTTATGTATTATGTGCACTGAGGAATTGTTTGACCTGATACCTGCCGCATCTTTTCGCCATCGACGCTCACGACAGCATATGCATCCCCATCATATAGATGGTTGGTAGGCAGGAGGTTCAGGTCAGTTGGCTAGCCTACGGACCTCAAAATATTGAAACTAGACAAGTTGTTTTAAGTGTGGGAGAGCCATGCTTCGGCACGAATGGGCCGGCTCGACTGGAGTGATACCACGGCCGAGCAGAAAACCGACGTGAAGCAACGCTTGCGTTGTTTCGTCGTGTGAGTGAGGTTACTGGAGGCCCAATTACCCTCCCCTTCCCCAATCTCCCCAATCCGTGAATCCCCATCGATCCTCAAACTCCTAATCTCCAAAAAGCCGGTAACGCACTTGTAACGCCTCTGGTGTTCCGTGTGTCCATGGGCGACGCCGATTGCTTACCATCAGGTGATCCATCTGCTCGTTTACCGGCTTAGGCCATAAAAAAAATAGTTATAATTTTCTTATATGTTGGTTCTATAATACAATTTGTTTTTAATCGATCTTACATTTTCTTCCAGGTAACGGCACTTTAATCGGCGCCAGCGCAAATGTAGTATGCGCAGGAGTGGCTGAACAACATGGTTACAGATTCACTTTCCTACAATTTTTCAAAATAGGGTTTCCTATAATGATAGGCCATTTAATAGTAGCTTCAGGCTATTTAATGTTATGCCACTGTGTCTTCCAATGGCATTAGAAGGAGACAGAAGATATTGGAAAGAGACAACAATACTTTTGAGTATTATAGAGTATGTTTGGACTTGTTTAATATTATTTATCGTTTTGTTGTGCGCTTTTTGAACGTATGTTTAGTAGTTTTGTGATTTAAGATTATTTTTTATGTACTTATTCTAATTTGTGTAAACGGTGCTTTTTTTGAAACTGTAAGCTCTCATTCGCCTGGCTGATATGGTTAAATTTTTTGTTCAACGTAACTATCACATTTATTTTATTCTTTAGCTCTCCGCCTAGCACAGGTTTTAGTCTATCTGCAGCCAAAATTTTATCAAAATCCATTCATTAGTTTTTGCATTATTGCATTAACCATTCATAGCAATAAATCTGACGGATTTTTGTCCTTAACGATATTTTTAGTTAACAAAAAATCACTATTTAATACTCTTACGTTTATAGCACAATTCTTACTTACGTAACCATGTTAAAATTTTCCATTTTTCATACTATTTTATATAGAAATAGTTCTATATATAAAACTATTCCTATTTCTTATATTACCTATTTCTATATATTTGTGAAGCAGTCTAACTACCTACTTAGACATCTTTTTAATCTAGCTAGACTAATTAGCCTGATGAGTTATCCTATCTGGGGGCTTATTCTTGAATCCAATTCCGATCGATCGACATTGGTATTGTGAAACGAACTCTTGAGTTGCAACACTAGCGCCCATTGCATCCGTATTGCGTGGATATTGAATGAACGAAATGGTATTGAGTTGGGCTTTATATTCCGTACTCTGAATGCTATTGTAACAGCTACGGTAGGGGTTGTATAGTGTTGACATTAAATAATTATTGAGATTTTATAGAGATTGGTTTGAAGAATAAGCACCCAGAATGCTTAGTACGAATCTAAATTGTTTAGCCCTCTGGGTGCCAAGCACGGATATCTATCGAATTCGTACCGTAATAGTATCGAGCGCGTTCGGTGCTCTAATCTAATTGATTGGTTCACTGGCCCGCCAATGAGAGCGCCGAACGCGCTCGATACTATTACATTACGAATTCGATAGTTATTCGTACTTGGCATTCTGAATGGTCGCTCCAATGAACTGTCCAATAAGAGTGCCGTACTCGTACGTGAATTCGTACGAAGCCATCAAGCTATCTAAGCTTGTTAATATATTTCAACTGAAATATATAAATATTGATCGTTAACTTTAACACGTCATCCGTCCGAAGATTTTTTGAACTATATTTTTAATATTAAATGCAGAACGCATTAGGAATGAAGGTTTATAATTATTTGTCGCCATTTATTCTACGCTACCGACTACTGACTGCCTTGTTGGCCGAGTGGTCGCAAGTGCGACTGTCGGGCAAGGGGTCTCGGGTTCGATTCCCGGGTCGAGCAAAGTATTACCGGGTTTTTAAAAAATCTCAGTTTTAGCACGGAGTCTGGATTAATGTGCTCAGTATATGGCAATAGGTTCACTCCCTATTACATGGGACTCATAACATGAATAGTGAAAAGTGGGTGTTACTTCTGTATGCACCTCTGCCTACCCCTTCGAGAATAAAAGGCGTGATGTTATGTTATGTTATTTATTCTACGTATAACAATGTCATGCTTCTATATTGTCTACTAGCTTCTGTCAGCGACTTCACTCGCATTACCGTGGAAAGAAAAGTCTATGTGTTATACCTGACTCTATCCCTGTTTCAAATTTCATCTCGATCCCTTCAGCCGTTTTGACGTGGTTGCGTAACATACAAACACACAAACTTCCACATTTATAACATTAATGTGATTTATATTAAAATTTTCGTGAGACATATTAAATTAATTATTATGTTTCCGGATTACTTACGTAACTGTTTCACGATAGACTCGACTAGTTTTAAGCCTTGCTAGAGGCTCATTTCATGAGGAGCATTCCGCGACCCGCGACGCGACGCGGCGACGGTCGCGCTGCTACTGACTACTCGAGTCTGCTACGGTGCGTGCCCAACGCGCCCTCTGCCGTGATTCATGAATATGAACCTCTCGCGTGGCTTGGAGAACCTATCGGGTAACCGGGGCTCCGGCTCGACGTGCAGGAGTAGGAACGGGGTAGTTTTTAGTCAGTAAGAGTCTGACACTCCCTCCGCCTCACCCAGGCGGGAGCAGTCATTCGATGATTTTCCCCCCTTAAAAAAAAGCGTGGCTTGTCGAGTTCCTCGTTAAACAGTTACATGAGTCCGAAAACATAATATTAATATAATTGGAAGGAAAACCTTTAAGAAATTAAACTATTTAATTGCTAAATTTTAGATGTAAGTTTTTAAATATATTATTCGAGTCGTCTTCGTACAAATATTCATATAGTGCGATAGTATGTACAGTATTGTTCATTGAACAAATTTTAGAATAAGAGTGTGGTACATAATTGTCTACATTATAATACATACTATACATTATGATATTCATATAATGAGCAGCCAACCTAGATATTTAGTATCCAGGCAAAAAATGAAGATTGTTTCAGTACAGAGATAGTAACCATGTTTTTGCTGTAGCTCCGAATATTTATTTTATTGAATTAACTAAAATCCGCGAACTATTATTAACCACGATTTTTAAGTAACTGCGAAACAAATTGTAGAATTAGAGGTATAATTATTTACGAAAAATAAGAGAGAATATTTGATCACATTTTTTTTCTTTATGTAGGTACGAATTAAATACACGTGGTACTTAATACAATTGTTTAAATATTTTTAATGCAGAAATTATTGTTTAATAATTATGAACAAAATTTTATTGTTTTAGGAATTATTTTAATCGTGTTTCATTATTTGAAGAGTTTGATTAATTTATAAAGGTATATTTATAATTGTTTACCAAAAATGTGTTTTATAACATTAATTATTGTTTGTATATTGTGTTGTATTTTATAGTTTGTTGTAATTATACAATTTTGGATGATTGTATAATTATGAATAATTTTAATCATGGATAATTTTATAATAATATAGATTTAAATTGTTATACACAAATGAAATATCACAATCATGTAGAATTAAAAGTTCATAACGTTTCTAAAAGTTATTTGGACACCAAAATCTATAGTTGAGGTTTAAGTCGCAGAAATAGCTGAGCATTATCCTGTTTTTGCGCACGCATACATGACGCACAGCACAATATTATGGCAATGGCATGGGCAGTGTTTCCTTGTCTATGGTCCACAGATAATATTAGATATTATAATGGTCTATAGTCATTTATTCCTGACACATTACACACAAATTACATCGAACCAGTACAGAACATGAGGTAAGTATACAAATATTACTAATGAGACACCGTAGGGTCGCGGAGACGCGATCGGCACCCGCGAATTAGGCGCGCGTCTACCCTTATTGGTGGCCTTGGCTAACTGGCGAGCGGCGCGAACGCCGGCCGCCGCAACAGCGTGGCGGGGTGGAGGCGTTCCCGCCCCTCCCGCATACTTCCTACCCGTGCTGGCCTTGCGCGTATTTTCTAAATACAGGAGCGCGTTACAGTGTCTAATATTCTATCATTTCAGTAAAATAATGAGTCTGTGGACCATGGACAAGATCTCACTTCTTTTTAATTTTTTAGCTTTTATTTCTGTTATCTTTTTTATTTTTTAAATAATTATGTTATGTGTGTCTTGCGCAGAAATAAATGGCTTTTCTTTCTTTCTTTCTTTCTAGTTAAATCTGAAATAAGTACATATGTAATTATATTTCAGTAAAAATTGTTTTTAAAATTACTACAAATCATATTTTATCTGTTTCAAGAGTTTATACATTGTACATTGTACTATATAACTTATAAATACCATTAAAATATTTATTATCAATGTCTATAAAATACATTTTCACTATAAATAATAATTACATTTTAATAGAAATAATTTTATTGTTAATAATAACTTACAAAATAATAAAATTAAATATTATAACTATAATTAAAATGTAGGCGTAAAAAAATATTCAATATTTTGATATAAAATGAAATGATAAAAAAGAGTATTACTTACTTATAATTTTATTTAATTTATAATGCAACATTCCAGTTGCTAAACAATATATTTTAAATAATTGTTAAATTGATATTGTTTTTTTCTGTTATTAAATAATAATATTAATGGTGCTTTTAAATAAGCAATATTTTTAGACATTTTTCAGTTTATTCATTTTAAATATTAATATTTTTGAATAAAATAAATATTGTTATGTAGTGTAAAGAAAGTTTTGTGATATTAAATAAAATAAAATTTATTGTAAGTTTTTTAAAATAATAATTTTAATGAAACAGACAAATGACGTAATAATTATAAGTTTAAATAAAAAAGTATCAGTATCTATTGTGTTTTTATTTCAAATATGTATACATATTTCTTTTCTGTCATTTTGATTTAGATCTAACCTTATTTTTATATATCTAGTATTTTTTTTAAAACATAATTGCGCCATTTGACTCTCTGAATACGTCACACAGAAGAAAACGGGGGCAACACACTGTCCCAAAAAATATATAAAGAGAATTGAATTTGACTTTATAGTTGGAAACTTGTAGTTTTAAACTATTTTTTGACTCTTAAGGTGAGAAATCCTCATGGAGCCCCCTCGTCTGGGGAGGACGAAAGGACCTATCAGACTCTTACTGACTACTGACTGCAACCCACCCCGATGTCCCGTCTCACACGTGGGTGCGAGGGTTCGATAGTGACATTTTTCCTTTCCTTTACATCTTGTCTTGCCAGGTCCCACCTCAAGATGTATGTATTATTCTGCATTATTAAACCCATTTAGTAACTAGTTTTTGTGTAGCACGGAGTCTGGAATTTTGCCCGGTATATGGCAATAAGCTTACCCCCTATTACATGGGACTCATAACATAAATAGTGAAAAGTGGGTGTTACATTGTACAGTGACATAATGTGCACCTCTGCCTACGCCTTCGGAGATAAAAGGCGTGATGTTATGTTATGTTATGTGTACAAAATTAACAAGAACTTTTTGGGCACAAGTTTTCGCATTTTTTCCTGACCATTAATTAATATAAGCAAATTACATACATACTAAATTATAATATATTGTTGTTCTTATAAATTGAACCAGTTTGTGCCTATGGAATCGCACTTACTTACTATGCAATTATGTATTAATTTAGAGTGATACTATAGTCAGAATTTTAATTAGATTCCAGATTTGACAATAGCTACTGTCATTTTGTGAAATAATGATATCACATATAATAGTGTAGTGATGAACACAAAAATCGATAAACAATCAGTGTGTATGTTTTATAATAAATGTTACAGAAAGTGACAGGATAGCGATAGCGATGACGGCGACAATTTATAAAATAACTTATTACCATAATATATCTATCTGTTTTATTTGTCATGTTCCTTCATGATTACATTTTTTATTTATTTCACACACAATTATAAAAGAAAAGTCTCAGATCGTTAATTAATCGTCAAAACTAAATTATCGGTTCAGAAATATTTAATTTCCTGATATACTTAGTTTACGAGAGTAAAATTATAAACGAGAAGAATCGATCCAGAAATATTGCATTTCCATATCGAATAATTTCGCAACGTCACTATTTAGTACTTGTCATAACGTTGCAACACTGAAAATGTCAAATCTGGAATCGAATTAAAATTCCGAGTATAGTATGGTATGATAATTATGATACTAGTATTCTTTATGGGGATTTAGTGAGCACAGCGGCATTAAGTGCCGTAATGTTTACCTCTGCCTACCCCTTCAGGGATAAGAGGCGTGATGTTATGTATTTCTATCATCATCATCATCATATCAGCCACATGACTTCCACATGTGAGAGACAAAATGGCGGGTATATGATTATAATTGAACGAAGCAAATTCTTTCTACCTGGTACCAAAAAATTTTACCTAAAATGTACTATTTAAATGTACATAGGCCGGCTATTGGCTATGTGCACGACGGTGTACTGTCAAATAATAACAATGTGAACATTATAGTTTTCTTTGCAAATATAAACAAAACCAAAAATTTTAATAGTATTGTTGACATTATTTAAGTGCAATTCATTCAATAGTTTTACTGTAAAATGAATATAATAATAAAACCGGGTATGAAACTATTACACATAATATTAGTTTTTAACCACAAACTGAGACAAAAGGCAATAAATTAGTATTAGCCGAGCATGTAAGAAATGTGGAAGAACTGCGACATAACGGCCAGAGCTACTTAATACGAGCCATGGTTCATTTCTTTGCTTTGATTTTGTACTGCAATCAACACATTTGAGGCTGGTTTTAATGTCGCGCTGACCGACAGCGCTGACAGCGGAGATTGTATGAACTTCTAGATAGCGTTTTTTAATGACGTGTAGCTATCAGCGCACACGGTCCCTAGAAGTTCATATTTCTCGCCTGTCAGCGCCGACGGTCAGCGTGCGTTCAGCGCGAGCCTGACAGCTGATCATCCACATTTGTTTCCAATTTCTGCCGTGTTGTGCGCTTCGGTCGTCATCTGTCCGCCACTACTCGCTTTGCACATAGCCAATAAGCGACCTGCATCCAGAAGCGACCTACAAGATTCTATCTCTTGAACTGAATGTTACATTGTTCTCGCACAATCGAACCAATAAAACTATGTAACTAGAGAATTGTATTGTGAACATCGTTGGCAACTGCGACTGGTTGGGTTTCCTGGGAAGTTTTTAAAAATTCTCAGTAGTAGCACGGAGTTTGGAATTGTGTCTGGTATATGGCAATAGGCTCACCCCCTATTACATGGGACTCATAACATAAATAGCGAAAAGTAGGTATTAGGTATACAAGGGCAATATTGTACATTAATAAATAAAACAATAATACATCTATAGAAACAAATAATATTTATTAAATAGAAATTGTTTTTTTACAAATCTTTCTATTTACAAAAAACTCAATACGTATTATATAAGTTTCTAATACTAAATAAGTAGTAAAATTAAATACAAATTTCCTATGTTACATTACTAAAAAATAGAGTACATTTGTTTGTAAAATAAATTTTATTCTATTATACATTTCAATATAATTATTTAATTTACTAAAATAATAGTTCACAAATTAAAAATAATAATTCAGTATAAAATCCAGTAAGTACCTACATCAATTAAAAAAAGGTATAGGTAAGTAAAACTAAAATTTTACGGGATACACCTTTTTACTTTTTACACATTTTTTAAAAATTTTAACATATTTCCAAAGCAGCAAAAATGTACTAAATTGTTTATTATTTTACATTGCAGGGACTTATCGTGAGACACATTAAATTAATTATATTGCACATGTTATTTAAATAACCATTCGACAAAATTACTCGACAAGTTTCTAACGACCATTATTCAAGACTATGGGCTCCAATTTGGCTTGGAATCAATCGAGTGACCTCGTCGATATTTTACATATTTTTTTGCCTTTTTTTAATATTTGCCCCACTCTCGGATTTACTCCTGTGTCGTGGGTGCGTTTACAAACATACAAGTTCACATAAATTACACCTAGACCCGAAACAATAATTTGTGGATTACACAGAGTTGCACTGCGCGGGAATCGAACCCGCTACACGTTGCACGAACCCATAGCGCCAATCGTGCAATCATTTATAAAGAGTTATAAATAAACGAATTAGGATTTGAGCATCAAGGAGGGAATTGGGCCTCCAGAAACCTCATTCAATGCGAGACACTACGCAAGCATTGCTTCCCTCCAAAATCATCATTTAACTAACTAAATAACAAATAATCAACTATTTTCACTAAATCATTTGCGTCTTTGAGGCTCACAATACGTCGGTTCAACGTATTCTTGTGCAGAACTATTTGCATATGGAGAGCTATTTAAATTAGTATAATGATTTTGATTCCTAGCCGCATTGGCTTCGCAATACATGGGTTCCTCAGCGTTCGCATAAGGAGACTCTTTAACAACATTGACATAACTTTCATTTCTACTATACACCTCACTGTAATTAGGGTCATTAGTGTCTTTTACGACATTCCTTTTCGGTGTACCTTTATGGTTGATGATAGCGTAAGTAGGACTTACTTGGTTTTGCTTCGGTTTTCTTGCGTTTTTCGGGACAGGTTCCGTATACAGCGGTTGTATGGGCACACTGTATGCTGGTTCTTCGTGTCTTTGGTCTACTGGGACGGCGTAATTGTTTGCCTCCCATTGCGGCGGGTATGGTGGGATGGAAGTTTCACTGGGTGTCGGTAGATTTTCATAGTTATTGCCTTGAGGACTGCCCTGTGGTTGTCATGTTAAGATTTTGGCGTTAGTTGAGATACGTATCTAGATTTACTTTTAATACGTATGATGACTGCATATTTTTATACCTAATAACTATGTTAAGACATGCTCAGTTGCTGAATGAACTAAAAATTACGAATTTATCAGTTTGATAATTCGATCGATATATTTTACACAATTTTATCAGCATCATATTTCTAGAAAGACATCAATTCAAATACCAAAAGTCATCCACAAAGACCAGGAGATGGTAAAACGACTTATTTGCAACACTGGTTCATCGCCGACTTAGGGCTCGTAAAACAAAACTGCGATGCGACGTCGCATCTACGCATCACAAGAACTTGCGAATTGAATCGCATCGCGCATCAATACCTTATCTTCGCAAAATCTTCTTTGTTTCTTTTTCCTGTATCTACTAAGCAATGACAGAAGTGCACACTTCTTTTAACGATCCATGTCATGACCTAGGTTGCAATTTAAAATACGTTTAGTACGGTTGACGGTCGTCGAAGGAATGGCGTCTCCCAGGTTGACCCCTGGACGCGTTGTCGCACGAAATCGCATCATATTTTTTTGCGTTGCGAATTCGTATCACATCGCATCGCAGTTTTGTGTACGAGCCCTAAAACACGCGGCTGAAGCGCGCGACCACCGCGCTTCTGTTTAAACTATGAACTTCTGACGTCGCACTGCTAAAGTCGCCTAATTGTGAAAGAGCTCTTTGACTCGTATTTTTTTCTTTTTCTCAACAAGGTTAAGGTTACAACAATAGGAATTTGTAAAAAAAATGCTTTATTGATCGTCATCCATCACTTATCATCCGCCATCCAATATCCATCATCCATTGACATCCATACATCAGTAAACTGTATATAGTAAACTAGCAGCCGGTCCCGGCTTCGCATGGGGTAGACAATTATTTATTTTTGGAAATTTGGATTGTTGTAGTGACATAACTACAATAGTTGGACATATGCTACCGCGGAGTTTTTTGTAGACATTATGATGTTCTTCAATATTGTTGTACATTATTTTGTTCCATCGCTAATAGTTTCGGCAGCGCATTCGACGAAAGACATTTTAAGACTCATTTTTCTACACCTTCGGTTACAAATTTTACCAAGGATCCCTAATTTTTTTCAAAATGAAGTGTAGCCTATGTCAAATTGGAAAAATGTAGCATTCTATTGGTAAAAGAATTTTTTAAATCGGCCCAGTACTTTTTGAGCCTATTCATTACAAACATACAAAAATAGGGACAAATCTTTCCTCTTTATAATATTAGTATAGATAGATTTACATACCTGAGTTTGATTCCTCTTGCGCACTTTGACAAGGATTAAGAAAATAGATATGATGATCACGAAAACGACGGCGGCAATAGCCACAATAATTTCATAAGGTACTTCCTCGTCGACTGTCCCTGTAATAAAATTATACAATACATAATAACAAATTATGAATCAGAAGACATTATTAGAGGAGAAGAAACAAAGATAGTTAACATTTCACTCGGTGAATTTAGATAGAATGACCTACACACAAAAGATACTGCACAACTGGGAGAAGCCCAGTCGTCAAACCCCACGGAAAGAATGCCGGGCAAACATGTATGGGAAATATACCAATAACAACCAGACGTATGTCGAGACTAGCCCCCATAACAACAAATGATAGTCATAAACTTTCTAATGACATTTTTTTTATGGGGGGAAAATCATCGAATGTCTGCTCCCGCCTAGGTGAGGCGGGAGGGCTCTTACTGACTAAAAACCACCCCGTTCCTTCTCCTGTACGTCGAGCCGCAGCCCCAGTTACCCGGTAGGTTCTCCGCGACTCCGAATCGGCATCGGCCCTATTGGGCCCCATGAGTGGTGGTCTGATGGCTTTATGAGGCGCGCGCAGAACGCGACGCGCCGTACGCTCAGGTCTGTTTCTGGTCGGACGGGGAGCCACCCATGCTCGCCGTCCGCGCCCGCGCTTACTGTGGCCGGAGAACATAGGTCTGGTCGTTATTGGTCGGTAGGGACATTCTGCCCTACAGGATGACCTTTTGGTTTTAACACTTGTAACTGTTTGATGAAGATCAATAGCACCGCGACAATAGTGTGTTGCGAAATGCTGCTCATGAATATGAGCCTCTAATATGGCTTGAAACTAGTCGAGTTCCTCGTCAGACAGTTACGTGGGTAAGCTGAAAATATAATAATTTGTACAGTATACGAGGTAAGTCTTGGTGACACGGAGGTTTAAGAAGGCTTCTGATGGATGAGGGTGTGGGCTCGAAAACTTCCAATGGCAAGCACCAAAGTGACTTTTCCCGAATTATGTGTACTTTCTCAGATTATTAAGACACCACTGACTAACGATGAAAGGAAACCCGGGCTTATAGTTTCAAATCGCCAATCCACAATCAGCAAACGTTATGATTAATGCTCAAACCTTCTCCGTGTGAGAAGAGGCTTTGCTCAGCAGTGGACGTTTATAGGCTGTTGATGTATGTACGTATGTATATACTCTTGTTCTTGTAACTTTCTTTTGATGCCCTACATACAGACACTAACTTTTTACTACTGAAATGGGTACGGTAAATGTTTAGAAAATTAGTTTCATTTTACCTGTGATAGTGCCGGTGGTCGACCCGCCAGGATCTGTCAACACAACGTTCACAGACTAGTTATTATAATAATAGTTCGCAAACCATTGACTAGATACATCTATCTTCTATCTTCTATCTATAGAGGAATATATAAAATTCAAAGGTGACTGACTGACTGACATAGTGATCTTTTTAAATTGGATTTTTGTCATGTTATATTTGATTATTTCGCGTTTTATTATTATTTAAATTGTTCTGTTGATTTTATTTTTTGTTTTATGAGTAATATGACTGATCCATGCTGTATGGATTATATTACAATGTAATTTATGATTATGATTTATGATAATGTATGAAGACATTCAGATACAATGTAAATTGTTTATTGAATAAATGAAATGAAAATCTATCAACGCACAGTCCAAACCACTGGACAGATCGACCTGAAATTTGGCATACAGATAGATATTATGACGTAAGCATCCGCTAAGAAAGGATTTTGATAATTTCCACCCCCAAGGGGGTACAATAGGGGATGAAAGTTTGTATTAAACTTTGTCAGTTTTAAACCGATCGGGTTGAAATTTGGCATGCAGGTAGATGTTATGACGTAGGCATCCTCTAATAAAGGATTTTGATAAATTCCAACCCCTATGGGGTAAAATAGGGGATGAAAGTTTGTATTAGACTTATTCAGTTTACACTGATCGAGTTGAAATTTGGCATGCAGGTAGATGTTATGACGTAGACATCCTCTAAGAAAGGATTTTGATAATTTCCACCCCCAATGGGGTAAAATAGGCATGCAGGTAGATGTTATGACGTAGACATCCACCAATAAAGGATTTTGATAATTTCCACCCCCAATGGGGTAAAATAGGGGATTAAAGTTTGTACGATACTTTGTCAGTTTTACATTGATCGGGTTGAAATTCGGCATGCAGGTAGATGTTATGACGTAGACATTCGATAATAAAATATTTTGATCATTTCTACCCCCAGTGGGATAAAATAGGGGATGAAAGTTTGTACGAATCTTTGTCAGTTTTGCATCGACCAGGTTGAAATTCGGCATGGAGGTTAATATTTTGATGTAGCCACAAGATAAGATTTTGATCAATCACCCCCAAAGAGACAAAATTGGGGATGAAAGTTTATATGAAATTTTAAACTGACTGGGCTGAGCCTTTGCATGCATAAAGCTACTATGACGTAGGCATCTCCTAAGAAAGTATTTTGATAAATTCCACCCCTAATGAAATAAAATAGGACATGATAGTATAAATCTTCTTAGCCAATTAATCTAAAATCATTCAATCTTTTTGAGTTAGATTCGGTAAAACGATAATTTGAGACTTGAGAAACGATATATGATAGTTTTTATCACAGAAGTCCCACGAGAATGTGAACTATGCGTTAAAGCCCCGGAACTCTCTATCTCTTAACCACTGATCTTATTTTAGAGTGATTCAGTACAACAATAGTCGATAGAATGCATTTTTAAACGCAGTTTTTATTTTATAATTTTAGTGTAAAGCTGCACATACCCGTTCATCAATACAAGTTAATCAAGCAACACAAGATAGTTATTATAAACCGTTGAGGAGTTCCCTCGAATGTTTCTCGGCTCCATCATCAGGTCGACTCCAGAGCCTGATCGAATTGTAACGTTTAAATTTTTTTATTGTATAACATAATAGTCGTATTACTCGCCACTTCATTTTTTGAAATTTTCCTTTGGTTTCCCTTGAAAGCCATCATCCAGATCCTCACTTGATGAAAATCAAACAAAACAAAACGGTTCATAAATGGCGGAGTAATTGGTGAACAAACCAAAAAAAAAATCATCCGAATATAGTGCCTGCTCCTTTTTTTGAAGTCGGTTACAATTCGGTACTACAATAGCTTGACACTCAAGAAACGAAGTATGATAGTTTTTATTCCGAAATTCATATGGCAATGGGGATATGAATTAAATTTCCGTCACTCTGTATCTTTTAAATCACTGAATCTATTTAATTGAAATTAGGTACATAAATATTTTGCAACCCGGGAAAGGAGATAGAATAGTTTTAATCACTGAATCCTCATAAGGCGACCTCTGTACGGGTTAAAACCCGATTGTTGGGATTGTTTGTTTTTGAAATCATGAAAATAAATTCATTTCATAATAAATGTAACCTAAGTAACGTACTGAATGAAGACTGACGACATTTTTTTGTTACCGTGGAATATACCTTGGTCTTGTCTACTTCAAAAGCCTAAATTCTGCTAGAAGTCATTCTACGCGGACGAAGTCGCGGGCAACAGCTAGTTGGACATAAAGCGCCAAATACGTAAAGATAGACCTAAACCTTCCTATACTTACACGTACAACTCTACCGACCAGCTTTACTGCTCTAGTTGTGATCGTATTTTCAAAACTAAATTCGGTCTGGCCAGTCACATCAGGGCACACGACAGGAGACAGCCATTAAGGGTCGGTAAGGAGGACTATATTGAGCTGAGGGTATTGTCCGAGCGATGGGATCTGCCCCTTTTAAAGGTATGGATGAAGTTGCATGCTAGTGGATTCTCACGTTATATTTAATGTTTAATTATTTTAATTTTGTCTTTAATTTTTATTTTTCAATTTTATTCTAATTTTATTTTAATTTTACATCAATCTTTATTTTAATGTATTTTATTATTGTTTTTATTTTATTTTAGTTTAATTCAATTTCAATTTTACATACATTTTTATTTTTCAATGACATTTATCATTTGTTTTTTAATTGAAATCTGATTGTATAATAATTGTAATTGTAATTGATGATCAAATTTGTTTTACTAACACTAGTTGTATAAGAAAATTGTTACTAACCATTTATGAGCTCTGAGCTTGAAATAAAGATTACTATAGAATAGTAATCTTTATTTCAAGCTTTCTATATAGGTATAACATAAAAAATGTGGAAAAATCATCTGATATCGTCGCAAAAATCCTACATTGCGCAAGTGAAGTTTCCACGCGAAGAAACAGTAGTACTTTGGGATATTCTATGCATGTTTGCGTAGAAATCTGTTAGGCAGGAATCCGCCAGGCATTATCACTTCGCCTGAATGAAAGAATTCTCCTTTTCCGATTTTAGGGAACTTTACTCTCTGTTAACTAAAAATCGCTCACTCACTTACTAACTAATCGAAAAATCGAGTTTTTAGTTAATTTAGTATGTCACATGATAGTTATTATAGAAACTTTGCTCATTTCCCTAAAAATTATTATAGAGTAGCTTCTAAATAACGTTGGTCCAAAGATGTTACCCTAGAGCAGACACAAAATATTAATGCTTGGTCGGCAAACGAATATACAGATCACCAAATGCAGATGGTAAACAATCGGCGCCGCCCATGGCACCCGCAACACCAGTGATGTTACGAGTTCGTTGCAGGCCTTTTGGGGATTTGAGGCTTGGTAATGAAGGAGGAAGATTAGGCCTTCGGTAACTTTACCCACCTGAAATAAATACACACAACACAAGAATTCTGACAAGTCTTTTTCTGTGATGCTGAATTCCAGACCAGCTGGCCCATTCAACACTTTCAACAAAAAATAGTGACGGCTGAGTACAATACATTTGTCACCATCCCCGTGGGTGTCATATACCCGACTAAGGACCTACGCATTTAACAGAATCCAGGCAGCAGCACTCTCTGATAAGGGTTCCTACACAAAACTGCGATGCGAATTCGTAACGCAAAAAATTACGATGCGAATTGCTGCGATGCGATTTCGTGCGACAAGACGTCTCCCAGGGTGACCATTCCTTCGACGACCATCAGCCGTACTAAACGTATTTTAAATTGAAAACTCCATCGAGTGCACTATGAAGGAAATTGACAGATCAAAGATGGCAGGAAGTCCGCATTAGCGACGCATAAGTCGTCTTTCGATCCATTGCTCTTTCTATTACTCAACAATGTAAGGGATACAATAATATCTTTTCAAAGTCGTGACATTGATTGTAAAAAGAAGTGTGCGCTTCTGTTATTGCTTAAGAGATACAAAGTTTACAATTGTTTCTTACAAAGAAGATTATGCGATGATAAGATTTTGATGCGAATCAATTCGCACATTTTTGCGATGCGACGTCAGAGGCCTTAGTACTAGTTTGATTTAAGTTTAAAGTATTCGAAACGACTACGCGTTCGGCACTGTGATTGGCTGGCGCCAATGAACCAACCAATCAGAGCGCCGAACACGTACTCGTTACTTTAAACGTAAAACAAACTCGTACTAAGGCCTCAGATCGCAGTTTTGTGTACGAGCCCTAAACCTGAAACTTATCAAATGTGAACTCTAATCTGCCAAAGTGAAGCGATGCTATGTAAAGGAGGCCCTTACTCCAGCAGAGGACTGGCACGGGCTGCGGATGATAAAAAAACTAGCTTCTATTGACAGCTTCGTCCCCAGTCCCGTGGTATAAAAAGTCTACTTGATATTCCAGTCCCTTGTTCCAAATTACATCTGGACCCCTTCAGCTGTATAACACTAGCAGCCCGTTCCGGCTTCGCATGGGGTAGACAATTTTTTATTGTTGGAAATTTGGATTGTTGTAGTGACATAACTACAATAGTTGGACATATGCTACCGCGGAGTTTTTTGTAGACATTATGATGTTCTTCAATATTGTTGTACATTATTTTGTTCTATCGCTAATAGTTTCGGCAGCGCATTCGACGAAAGACATTTTAAGACTCATTTTTCTACACCTTCGGTTACATTGTTCAAATTTTACCAAGGATCCCTATTTTTTTTCAAAATGAAATGTAGCCTATGTCAAATTGGAAGAATGTAGCAATGTATTGATGAAAGAATTTTTTAAATTGGCCCAGTACTTTTAGAGCCTATTCATTACAAACATACAAAAATAGGTACAATTCTTTCCTCTTTATAATATTAGTATAGAGGTAGATAATCAAACTCACTAATATACATAACATCACGCCTTTTATGGGGATAAAGGAAGGGGTAGGCAGTGGTGCACATTATGCCACTGTCCAATGTAACACCCACTTTCCACTATTTATGTTATGTGCCCCATGTAATAGGGGGTGAGCCTATGGCCATATACCGGGCATAATTCCAGACTCCGTGCTACTACTGAGATTTTATTTTAAACCCTACATCTTTGTCCGACCCGGGAATCGAACCCGAGAACCCTTGCCCGGTAGTCGCACTTGCTACCACTTGGCCAATGAGGCACTCTCTCACTGACAAACTTTCAGAATTATTATAAGGTATTAGTAAGATAACTTACATGGTTCCTGGTTAGCAATGGTAGTAGTAGGTTCGGGTTCGGGTTCAGGTCTGATTAGTTTTTTTACAAATATCACTTTAATCGTATACAGAACTTCGTCTTTACTGATATGTGCTGTCTCATCCACCTGATCTTTTAAATAGCACACTACTGGAGGATTGTCATGTTCATAATTCAATGTCACTATTCTGGAGATCGTAGTTTTGTCTATTGTATCTGCAAATAAACAAACATTAGGAATGATAAGAGTTCATTAATGGCAGTTTTCACCAATAACTAAACTGTATCTTAGCTAAAACTCACTTAGATGACGTAGCACCTAAACTAATCCCTTACTTGTACTGTTGGACGCTAAATATCTTACCTTTACCTAACGTGACCAGACTGTCCCATTTTATAATGACGAGTCCCGCTGTCCCCGAAATGACGTCTAGGACGCAAAATTGTTACCGAAAACGGTAACATTTCATATAATTTACATTTTCGGCGATACATAACTCACTATTTTTTGACGAAGTAGAGTCAAAAAATCATTTAAGTACCTACATTTTTGTGTAGTTATCCTTTGTTATTGTCAACCTTTTGGAGATTTGAGGACCATAATCATCATCATAACATCACGCCTTTTATCTCCGAAGGGGAGACAGAGGTGTACATTACTCACTTTTCACTATTTATGTTAAGAGTCACATGTAATAGGGGGTGAGACTATTGCCATATACCGGACACAATTCCAGACTCCGTGCAACTACTGAGATTTTTAGAAAAATCCCAGTAATAGTTTGCCCGACCCGGGAATCGAACCCGAGACCCCTTGCCCGGCGTCGCCTTGCGACCAATTGGCCAACAGAGCAGCAGAGCATTTGGGGACCAATACCCAAATCTCCAAATTTCCTTCCCATCTCTAAAGACGGGGAGGAAAATTTGGGCTTTTAATAATCTCACCCACACAGCGAAATATATATAAATTGCCGGTCTTCCCTATATCATTACTTACCATTATTTCGAAAGTGCATATAAGCCACATTAACTGGCTGCTCGACTATAGAACATTTTATTTCTAAAACTTCATCAGCATCAAACTCGTAGTGGATAATTTGCAAGTTATCAGTGAATAGTTCCATCACAGTCCGATTAGCTGGTAACGACATTTCCATTATTTTAGTATCTGGAAATATTCACGTGGATTAAAACGGTTTAACTAAGTTAGACGACAGAGTAGAATAGGTGCGTATTGGTCACTTTGAGTAAACGAATTTTGATTGCTAAGTTCGTTGAAATAAGGCTGTAACTAGTACATCGGTAGGTCTTTCAGTAGAATGCCGCGGTATATCACGACCATAGCTGGGCATTAACTCGTTAATCGTTAATTAACGAAGTTTCAGCATTCTGATTAACGGAATAACTTTTATGACTTTTAAAAATGTTAACGGACACGTTAACTTCCGTTAAAATGCAGAAGTTCGTTAATCGTTAATCCAATGCCTACTATTTACCGCATGGCACCGCGGCGCGGCGCGAAAAACTGGTTCAGACAAGTATGAAACGACAAGTGCTGAGTGGCGCGTAGCAGCGCGTGAAAAAAAAACTAGATTTATTTGGCCGGCGCATGCGAGTGAGAAAACTGAGAAGACTTTTTTTTTAGTTCTTTAAGTTCACTAACGCAACGATATCATTTAACGGATTAACGATTAACGTTAACTTGCGTTAATTCTTCTTAAATGTAACGCTTTAACGTTTAACGAAGCTAACTTTTTGTGTAGCGGATTAACGATTAATGACTATTTGATTAACGATGCCCAGCTATGACACGAGATGCCACGGCCTGCCACGCAGCATAGTCTGCCGTCCCATATTGTCGGCAGTGAACGCCGGTCGTAAAGAATTACAATACACAGAGACATGTGCATTTAGCCAAACGCCACTTTAGCGCCTGTCTACAGAGAGAGTAGAAAACTAAATGTATGGGGTTGACACTGACAAGTGTCAAAATTTACGTCAATTCCATAATAATTTGGTTTTCTATTCTACATGTAGACAAGCGCTAAATGGCATGGAGAGGCAGTGAAGATTATGGCACACCTCTTACAAAGAGGGAGCCGATAATCCATCGGGCTATTAATATAAATTCGTATATTTACCATTCAATAATTTATCGTCAGCTTTAAATATTATTTCACAATTCTGAGCGCAATAATTACTTTGTTTATCGTCTACGGAACATCTGAAATTTGGATTTGTATTTGGTTTCGGAGTAAAATGTATGTTTATCTTCTGATCAGGTATTATCGCTGAAACAAGTAAATTGTATAACATATTAATATCTAGTCCGAGAATCATGTTGGTTCGGTTATCGGAGGCCCAAACCCCAAAAAGTTTGGCAACGCAATCATAACTCCTCTAGTATCGCAAAAGGTCGTTGATAAAAAGGCGAGCTCATGTTTTAAGTGTGAGTGACTCGAGGCTCGAGCGGAGTGATACCACGGCCTCACAGAAAACCGACGTGAAACAACGCTTGCGTTGTGTTTCGTCGTGTGAGTGAGGTTACCGGAGGCCCAATTATCCTCCCCTTCTCCAATCTCCCCAATCCCTAAATCCCCAACGATCCTCAAACTCCTAATCCCCAAAAGGCCGGTAACGCACATGTAACGCCTCTGGTGTTGCGTGTGTCCATCGGCGACGCCGATTGCTTACCATCAGGTGGTCCGTCTGTTCGTTTACCGGCTTATGCCATAAAAAAACTCACGTAATAATTTGACAAGGAACTCGACTAGTTTTAAGTAGTAGTAAGTGAGTTTACCGAAGGCCCAATTACTCGCAAGTCAGGGCCTTTAGCCAAACGCCACTTCAGCGCTTGTCTACAGAGAGTACAAATCAAAATGTATGACAGTGACAAGTGTAAAAATTTACGTCAATTCCATATAATTTGGTTTTCTACTCTACATGTAGACAAGCGCTAAATGGTATTTGGCTACAGCTACTGGTATCGTGATAACCCATTGTGTGCACACATAAAATGGTATGCTACATCCTAAGCCAATATTTGAAATAAATCTTACCAGTTTCATTATAAGTGGCACCCTTAAAACTTTTATTCAACAACCATAGTTGGTAATTTGGAGTTGTTTCACAAACGACATCTATGTTACTGTTGCTCTTGTGTATATAGGTGATTCTGTACAGAGCTTTGTCGATTTTTTTAAGTTCTGGTCGTATTATTAATCCATTTATTGTTATATTCATTTTTTCATCTGTGGAATGCAAAGTTGAATTCAAAAAGTGACATATCATTTGTTTCGATAATTGAAAAGCATCCTATCCTATCCCTCAATAGCTAGATGACAATCAAATCAGTGAATGTCGATATTAGGACGGCTTATAGGGGCTTTTACTAGCTGTTGGCTCCGACTTCGTCCGCGTAGAACAGTGTTTCCCAAAGTGGTGCCGCAGCGTACCTCAAGCCATTACTTAAAGTGGGGAGTTATCGCTGCAATGGCAACGACCCGAGCCCTCGGTTGCGACAGTCGTTACTGCCGTTCCGCCATGAGATCGCGCCGGAGCTCATCCCTCCACTGGCCACCATTATGACTAATGTCCGCAGCCCTGGTCGGGGCCAGGGCTGCAACACCTTACAAGTTACCAGTCGAAACAAGAGAAGAGTCAATTAGAGTCTGACACTTCGGCCTCATCCAAGGCGGGAGGAGTCATTTAATTATTGCCCCCTCCCCCTACCCAATGTGTACGACCAACTTGAGCACTTATCGAAAGCAGGATAATTTATGTAAAACATATTTTTTCCCAAATGTAGTTATTTACATAATCCCGCTACATAGAAAATAAATCCCCTATTTATTTTCTATGTAGCGCTACAAAATAACTGATTTTCAAAGTGAGCGTTAGACAAAATAAGTTTGGGAACCTCTGGCGTTTTTTGTTAAGGGAAGAAAATCATCGAATGACTTCCCCCGCCTGGGTGAGACGGGAGGGAGTGCCAGACTCTTACTAACTATAAACCATCCCGTTCCTACTCCTGCACTTCGAGCCGGAGCCCCGGTAACCCGTTAAGTTCTCGGCGTATATGGATGGGTTTATGAATTAGTTTTTTCCAATGTATAGTCATATCAGTAACTAACTTATATTTATTGTGAAATGAATTTTGTAATGTGGTTTCAAAAAATAAACAATCTCACAGGGGCTTTATCTGTACTGTACCCGACCCGTAAGATTTCTCTGATAAAAACTATGTCCTTTCCCAGGTCGCAAACCCATGTTGTACCGAATTTCAACCAAAACATGGTTTAAAAGATAGGGAGTGACGGGATTCTCCAAATACCATAATGTCTCGTTCTTTGTCGGTCTTTGCTTTTAATTTATAATTTCAATATAAGGGGTTGCCATTCGTGTAAAAAAGTAAATAACTACCGATGACGTAATCATCATCTAGACTCCCCTATCCCCTCCCATATCATCCGAAATAAGCAAAACAGAGACCCCCCCCCCCCTATGGTGCTTACGTAATACTTGAACGGCCCCTTAGTAAAATTACGAATAAAGTATGAAAATCTTACCTGATTTTTTTATGAATCTTAGTCTCACTATGGTATAATCAGACTGGTTTTTCAGTGTGAACAAGCAGTATTTGCTATCATGCAATGAAGTTAACGTCGTTTTAAAACCGAGTCTTTTACTCGATTTGAAATCAGGATCTGGAACTAAAATGTAACTAATATTATTATTTAATAATTCAATTTAATAATAATTATGATAATAGTGTATTACATTCTGGTTGTAGTTTTTAATATAACTTATGTATGACTGCAATTTTAATATTATTTTATTATATTTACTAAAATAATATTAATATGTTGCTAGCTAGCCTATACGTCCGTCGACCTAAATCCATACAGCACTTTTTGAGTTCATTCCGGACATACATACAGACATACAAACAAAAATTCTAAAAACCATATTTTTGGTTTCGGTATCGACTGTATGTATGTAAACAACTCTTTGTGTGATACACAGATTGTTGTTCCGGGTCTGGGTGTCATGTGTATGTGAACTTGTATGTTTGTAAACGAACCAACGACACAGGAGAAACTCCTAGGTACAATAGTACAGTAATTTGGCCGAAAAAATAGATGTTTCCTGGAAAGTTTACCGGGAGTTTTGAAAATTGGTTATCTTATAGATTTTGACGTACTCTTTCCGAATTTTAACTTTGCTACCTCGTATCTTTGCCGCTCGCGCCGCCATATTGCAAAAATGGCGCCTAACCAAAAGTTTTTTGATAATAACTCCTTTCCGACGCATTTTACAAAAAAACATATCTATACAAAAAGACTGCCTCGTTGGCCGAGTGGTCGCAAGTGCGACTGCCGGACAAAGGGTCTCGGGTTCGATTCTCGGGTCGGGCAAAGTATATCTGGGTTTTAAAAACTCAGTAGTAGCACGGAGTCTGGAAATGTGCCCGGAATATGGCAATAGGTGAGCCTATTGCCATATTCCGGGCACATTTCCCCTATTACATGGGACTCATAACATAAACAGTGAAAAGTGGGTGTTACTTCTGTGTGCACCTCTGCCTACCCCTTCGGGGATAAAAGGCGTGATTTTATGTGTCATATCTATACAAAATGACAGAAGAGGAAATTTTTTGTTTTTATTGTCTTTTCTTTTTTCACTTGACTTACGAAAAGTTTCCAATCCTTTTTCCTTCACTTCAATGCCTTCACTTTCTTGCAATACACCGTTAAATTTGAATCGTTTTAATCCCTTGGAGGTTCGAACTGGTCCATGAAACACTATCGATTTGTAAAGATAAAATTAAAAAATAAAGTACTTTTTTTTTAATAACTCGAATCAATTCTCGCATGAGTGAATAAATAATGTGAACCGTTAGTAGGCAGCATTCCTATCAGTAACAACCTAACAACATTGACGCGGTCGCTGGTCAACGTGGACTCGCAAACATCAGTTGATCGAGTCAATAGCCGCCGTGTAGGTACCTACACTGCCCGACCGTCGACGATACGCAACGACCGACGACGACGTAGGTAACTATCTCGTGGCGCAACTTTTGGTTTCATGCATTTTGCGAGTATAATTTTATCATTTGCTAATTTATTTATTTTTTATGTTACACCGCTGGCAGTACAAGCTTGTAATGAGTAGTATTCTGTTAGTTAAACCACAGGTCCATGGGATTAAAACGACTAAAATTTAACGGTGTATATCATCATACCTTAGGTTTTACCTCATGGTGCTGTGGAAATGAGTATTTCTGCCTAAACGTGTGTTGAACTACACTTTACGGCGCTCGTACGCCGAAACTATTGGTTTTAGCAAAAAAAGGTAATGACATAAATTGTAGCAAATTTTCTCTTCTATTATTTCTCTATAAAATCTATAAAATTATCAATTACCAAAACTTCCGGAAAACTTTCCAAATGACTGTATATATTTTTAAAAACGTTGTACGTTTTTAAAAATATATATATTATGTATGACAAAAAAACACTTACGGCTTAACCTTTTGTCAACATCAGGACATTGCATAGTAATTGTATTGTACATATTGTAATTTTCAGGCACACAAATAATGTTAACCGCGTCTCCAACTTCATAATCGTAGACGGCAATAAAGTCGACATCTTCTTCCGACAGCTGTGTTTGTTTTAGTTCCATCTTCATATTATTAACGAGGATGACCATAGGAGCCTCTGTAATAAGTCAAATCAATTATTTCAATAAAATCAAAAAGGCCTGACTCGTTGGCCGAGTGGTCACAAGTGCGGCTGCCGGGCAAGGGGTCTCGGGTTCGATTCCCGGGTCGGGCAAAGTATTACTGGGTTTTTACTTTTAACTGGAATTGTGCCCGGTATATGACAATAGGCTCATCTTCTATTACATGGGACTCATAACATAAATAGTGAAAAGTGGGTGTTACATTATACAGTGGCATTAAGGGCTGTAACATGTAGGTACCTCTGCCTACTCTTCCGGGGATAAAAAGGCGTGATGTTATGTTATGTTATATTCATCAAAAAGGGTATTTGGTTATGCTGTCTCTTTTGTTTCACTTGATGGTAAACAATTGGCGCCGCCCATACACACCAGAATACTTACGAGTGAGTTACCGGTCTTTTGGGGTTGGGGATTTAAGGATTTGATATCCAGAGATTAAGGAAATTAGGCGTCCGGAAACCACGCCCACATAGAGAAACAAATTTAATGCAAGTATTTGTTTGACGCGTTTTCCATGAAACTGTGGTATATTACCCCGCTCGAGACGGCCCCATGTGCCGATGCATGGTTCTCTCACACTTAATAAACTATTATGTTTTCGGCCTTCTCAGATAATAATTTGACGAGGAACTCGACTAGTTTCAAGCCATGCTAGAGGCTCATATTCATGAGCAGCATTTCACTACCCGCGACGCTGCGACTGTCGCGCTGCTACTTAAAACTAGTCGAGTTCCTTGTCAAATTATTACGTGAGTTTTTTTATGGCATAAGCCGGTAAACGAACAGACGGATCACCTGATGGTAAGCAATCGGCGTCGCCGATGGACACCTGGGACACCAGAGGCGTTACAAGTGCGTTACCGGCCTTTTGGGGATTAGGAGTTTGAGGATCGTTGGGGATTCAGGGATTGGGGAGATTGGAGAAGGGGAGGATAATTGGGCCTCCGGTAACCTCACTCACACGACGAAACACAACGCAAGCGTTGCTTCACGTCGGTTTTCTGTGAGGCCGTGGTATCACTCCGGTCGAGCCGGCCCATTCGTGCCGAAGCATGGCTCTCCCACACCTTGAAAAGTGTGTTAGTAAGCCGAAAACATAATAATTTACTTAAATATATCTTTCACAAGACCTCCTTCCGGGAAACAGTTTCTAACGTTCTAACATACATCTTCTTACAAGCTTAATCCACACATCTTCTTACAAGTTTTCGCTTTAACTACTTATTTTTCCCATCTCCAACCCCGAAATGGAAAAGCCATGTTTCGGTACAAATAAGCCGCCTTGACCGGAGTGATACCACGAAGGAAATCAGCGTGAAACAACACCTGTGTGACGTATAGCTACGGTTACAGGCCAAATCTTCCCCCATCTCCAACATTTAAATGCTCAATCCAAAAATAGAAAACGCACCTGTACCGTCCTATGGTGTCTAAGATCGGTGCTGATTGCTTACCATCAGGTGATCAGTCAACTCGTTTATCGGGCTTTCCGAAAATTAATAGTCATACATAGATTTACCTAAATTTTGAAACATGTTTTTAAGCTAATCGTTTATCGTAATGAAACTAAAGCGTCAAACATCAGCTCAATCTGTGAAAGAGATTCCACTTCACACATACTTGCATACATTCATTGCAGTTAAACAAAAACTTGTAAAAAGACTTTAAGGACGTATAGTTTATACTTACTCTCTCGTCGAACGTGGATGATCATGGAACAAATAGTTCTTGCAAAGTTATCATCCTTATTTGTATACAATATTTCGTGATAAACATTTGGATTTCCCTTCAGAGAAAGGAAACTACACTCCCATACCCCTCCCATTTCTTTCGCCACTTCATACTGTCAAAAGAATGTAAAAATAGGTTATATTCTTAAAGAAGCTCAAGGTTTATTGCCAGGCGTTGCGGACAACGTGGTTCTCTTGTTCTCGAGCCATAAGGTGAGCGTCTTGGACCAGTCGGTAAATGGTGCCTTGGAATTGGTAACGGCCTGGCGGGCTTCTAACAAGCTCAAATTCGGGGTAAACAAAACGAATGCGTTGCGATTGCTAACAAGAAAGCTCGCTTTTAGCCCTCCAGATCTGTACATGTCGGGTACCAAGCTTAACCTCGTAGATGAGATAAAGCTCTTGGACCTCACCATAGATAGAAAACTAACTTTTAAATCACAAATATCCGCAACATGCAAGAAAGCTGCAGACATCTACAAACAGAGATGTTGGGTTAGTACAGACAGTTTTGGCAAGTCCTAAATCCAAGTTAGCAGTTAAATTAAGTAGATTAGCAAAAATACCTAATTGATGATTCTCTCTCGATAAATTAATTTAGTTATATTATTAACTAAGGTAGTGTAATTAAAACTAAAAGGGTACGATGGGGTTGGCATATCCATGTGGATAAAAACCCCAAAATAAATAAATAGAAATAAAAAAAAATAAAAAAAAATCTACAAACAGCTAGCACGCGCGGCAAAGGTGACAAGGGGTATAAACGGCGAGATAACGAGAACGATCTACGTCGCGGTCATTGAGCCAATTGTGCTTTACGCTGCGAATGTATGGGCCCCAGCGACGGAGTTGCAGTTGACTAAAAAACAACTAAATGCTCTTCAAAGGGGATTCGCGCAAAAGATCTGTAGAGCTTATAGCACAGTGTCGCTCACGTCAACAACGGTTTTGTCGGGCACAATCCCACTTGACCTAAGAATTCAGGAGAGTGCTAGTTTATATCGAATCAAAAGAGGATTCTCTGTAGACTATCTACCACCAGGAAAAGAGCTCGAAAGGGATGTACTAAGGTACATCCCTTTCTGCTACAAGGGATGTGGCTGGTCTAGGTAAGCCTAGACCAGCCACATCCCTCGAAATTAATATCAGTAAATTATGAGCTCCTGGAGAATGGTGACTCGAGATCTCCTCTCATCAGTGAAATTACCGGTCCTCATATATATACGGATGGCAGTAAGATTGATGGAGGAGTCGGTTCTGCCCTGACTTGGTGGGAGGAGGGGGTGCGAGTTTTCCACTTTTAGTCTGGACTCTGCCTGCACAGTCTTTCAATCAGAACTATATGCACTGAATAGAGCCACTAAAATGGTGGAAGGCAGTAGAGAGACAAGAGTAAATATTATGAGTGACTCCAGATCCTCTCTCGACGTCTTGAAAAACCTCAAAGTGAGCCATCAGTTAGCTAAAGAAATAAAACAGTGTATT
The DNA here is from genome assembly GCA_038387885.1 of Spodoptera picta. Taxonomy (NCBI): domain Eukaryota; kingdom Metazoa; phylum Arthropoda; class Insecta; order Lepidoptera; family Noctuidae; genus Spodoptera; species Spodoptera picta. The sequence goes on along the minus strand of JAZHFQ010000221.1, from coordinate 1,234,950 downwards.
GGAAACATCAGGGAGCAGAGGAGAGAGATTCGTCTTTACTGTTTGAGGACTCATGTTGGAACGGTCGGAAACGAGAGAGCAGACGAATTGGCTAAAGCCGCTGCCAAAACAAAAGATAACACCATAGCAGACTACACTAGAGTACCCATGTCTTATGTCAAAAAGAAAATCAGGGATGAAACCATCCGGAAGAGGCAGCACAGATATACAACCTCCACTACTGGGCAGGTAACTAAAGCATTTCTTCCGTATGCCAAGGAGGCATATCGATTATAGTTAGAGAGATGACGACCAAAATTTTTGTCTCATAGCAATACGGCCAAAACCGCATCAAATCGATAGATACGATTATCCTGAACTCGAAAATACCAATATCAGACATTTTCCGCGTAGCGTTTGATCTGACCACAAAAACACCAGACAAAAAAAATGTCTCATAGCAATACGTCTGAAAACGTTTTTTATTAGTAATTTTTGGTTATTTGATGCGAACAAAACAATTTTCAGACGGAAATGTGAACGCATTAAATATTGAGACCGTTTTGAAAATGTTAACAAATTTTACCGATCGGTATCATGGCAATATGTTTGAAAATTGTTGGACATGATAAAATAAGTTGTCCACATGTGCAAAAAATGTATATCAAACAAACTATGTGTAGTACCTTCTCTATCAGACAACTTTTCGATACTCAGCTATTTTTGACACAGCAGAAATGGCCTCCCACGCAGTTGCTACACTTTCGACCGTTACTACACACCTAGTCGGGTTCAGAATCATACAATCTAACGATTTTATAGGGTTTTTGCCGTATTCCTATGAGACATGGTTTTGGTCGTCATCTCTCGTACTATTAGTGAGATCGACCAAGTCAAACAAACCTGGTCCACTCTGAACTGAGTTCTATTCTAACTGACAAATCTAAAAGACCGCACTTCCTGGGGTACATGGATGTCATTTTTTGCAGGGCGGCTGAAAGAAACAGCACACTTAATAAAAGGAGTCAAACAGAAACCAGCTTGGAGAGTCGATATAATTCCGCCATGGCGGCGTCCGAGATTCCGCGTACAACAATAGCTGATCCGCTCACAATTAACGAAAAGCAAATCCTCTTACATGGAGAGCATGGTACGAAAGGTATACGAATCCGAGCAGTGGCTTTGTTCATGAGCACCGGCGAGAGACTAGGGATCGCCTTCTGCAATACCTCAAATCAGAAATGGCTCACAATATCACCGGGCCTTGCCTCCCTGTTGAATGGCAGCACCTTTAAAACAAGCATGAGACGCAAACAATATGAAGCGCTTCCAGAAATAAAGTTGATGGGTCAAACCTGTCGACTGTTGCGAGCGCGCTATAAAACTATTACAATGTTTCCCAGCGTCGACGCAATGACCTGTTTCCAACAAGCATGCAAGGTGCTGTCCGGTATAGGTAGGTGGGGAGAAGTGGAAGGTGTAACATCTAGAATAATTAGCGTGGATGCCGCAGTGGTGGCTTCCCAGAAAGGAAAAACAGCGGATCTCATGGGCTTTGTTGAAGCTTCAGAACATCATGAAGTCATCGTTTATGAGGACAGAATAGTAGTTTCCTCAGAAAAACGGTCCAGGGTCCGCCAAGTGTCGGCTCTCCAAGCGGTTCAGAGCGCTTACAACAAAAATATTCTGGAAACTACCCAATTCAAAATTGCGTCGCTTTAGTTAGGTTATCGTAATACAGTCCATTCGTTTGCCCAAGCTTAAATTCCAGTACTAAAAATATAATAAAAATATAATATTGTAGTAAAATTGTAATAAAAAATCTGACTTACTGTTGATTCATTCCTGTAAATACTTGCGTTTGTAGTTCCAAATGTATCATCATAGTATTTACTATAACACCTGTAAAAAATATATAAATTAACTACATAACAACCGCACAAATTCTAACCTTCTATTCTTAGAAGGGTGTGAATGAATGTAAATACATATAGACAAGTGACATCATTTTCTCTCAAAAAATTGATCAACGACGGAGATGTTCCATCGTCGAATCGACCGGAGTCCAGAGTGATACCACTGCCTCATAAAACACCAGTGTCAAATTACCTCAGCGTTGTGGTTCACCGTGTGAGTGAAGGTACTGGAGGCCTAATCACTTGTAATTCCTCTGGATCCATGGGCGGCACCGATGGCTTACCATCAGATTACCATACAACCGCTTTATTATTTTATTATTGGATTGGATTGGGCTACTGTATCCAATCACAAGGAGTAGGAACGCCGCAACGACCAAAGGAATGCGTATAGTGTGGGAGAGCCATAGTTCGGCACAAATGGGCCGGCTCAATCAGAGTGATAGCATAGTCTCGCAGAAAACCAATGTGAAACAACATTTGCGTTGTGTTTCATCGTGTGAGTGACGTTCCCCAAAAGGCCGGTAACGCACTTGTTATGTGGTGTTTCAGGTATACATGGGCGGCGCCCATTACTTACGTACATACCTACTTACTTACGTCTGCTCGTTTATCAACGTATCCTATAAATAAAAGTAAAAACTAAATAAACTTACTTTGCTTCATTAATTACTTTGTTGTAGATCGTCCTTACTTTGAATTCTTTTCCTTCTCTAACTGTATACTCTGTCATATCATCTATTCGATGATCGCACGTCGGCTTCAGCATTCCAGTCACGTTATAAATTTGAATTTCAAACGTAATAACAACATCACCTGTAAAGAATTAAGATTTATATACTTGCTACTTCGGCGCGATTGCACCCGCTCTGCTCGGCGCCTATTGATCTTAGCGTGAAGTTTAACTCGTCGAGCACCGTCATTATAGACACAATTAAAGAACAATAGGTTGCGGTCACCGGTGACCTCTTGGTGTTTGACAGTTTAATAGTGTATAGCCTTTATCGATAAATGGACTATTTAACGCATATCAACTTTATAAATCGGATCAGTAAGTAGTTCCTTAGATTAGCGCGTTCAAACAAATAAATTCTACAGCTTTTATAAGATATAGGTCAAAAGTATAAGTACAAATATGAGGCATTCTGTCCTGTACCTAGTACCTACCTAGCTTCACTGCAACTGACTGACAGTGACTAATAGACTAATATTTATTTTGTATTTGTTGACGTTTCAAAAATACCATACCATGGTTTAATTGAAATAAATGCTTTTGTGACTTTGACTTTGAATTTGAAATGTTGGGGATGCAGTGTAGAGAAAGTCAGAAAAAGAAGATAGACACTCTAAAAATGTGGTGCTCGACAAAAATGGCGTAACCTGGACGCAGGACCAATTCTCCAAGAGCTCGAGATAAAGTAGTACCTATCGTCTATTTTCCCTCGTCCAGAGTCGCATTCTCACTTTCTTTAGCCATATCACCCTTCGAGGAAACCGTTCCATGAAGTGGTTTGTAATACAAGGGATGGTTGAGGACACAGTGGCTGGTCACAGATGCGATGAACGGATCAAATTAAAAATGCACCCAATGGTCCAATTTACCAATGCAGGAGGAGGGCAGCGACGAATTATGATGTTTGCCACCTACATGACGACCACCACCACTCTGCCAACAGTGTAACGACAAGGAAACAGCAGGGTACGTGATAATTTAGCTTCAGGTGAATCGGTAAAAGGAGGCTTACTCTTGAATCCAATTTTGAGATCCACATGTATATTGACTGCCTCGTTGGACGAGTGGCGCAAGTGCGACTGCCAGGCAAGGGGTCACGAGTTCGATTCCCTGATCAAAGTACTACTGGGTTTTTATAAAAAAGTCTCAGTTACTACTGACGCACGTACTGACGTACTGACGTGCTACTGCACGGAGTCTGGAATTGTGGCAATATGGCATTAGGCTCACCCCCTATTATATGGGACTCATGAGATAACGTAAACAGTGAAAAGTTGGTGTTACATTGTACAGTGGCATTATGTGCCGTAATTAGCACCCCTTTTTTTAAGGGGGAAAAATCATCGATTGATTTCTCCCGCCTAAGTGAGACGGGAGGGAGTGTCAGACTCTTAATGACTAAAAACCACCCCCATCCTACTCCTGTACTTCGAGCCGAAGCCCCAGTAACCCGTTAAGTTCTCTGCGGCTCCGTATCGGTATAAGCCCTATTGGGCCCCATCCGTGGTGATCTGATGGCTCTTTGAGGCGCGCGTGGAACGCGACGCGCCGCACACTTGGGTCCGGGTCTGGTTCTGGTCGGGCGGTGAGCTACCCATGCTCGCCGTCCGTAGGCCCGTGCTTACGGTGGCCGGAGATCGTCTCGCGATCTTCCCCTTTGCCCGACAAGTCGCACTTGCGACTTGCGACCAACGAGGCAGGCAAAATATCAATATTACAATATATCTAATTTACACATGGACACGGAAAATGTTTCCCAATATATTATTATTTTTATCCTAGTTAGGACCTAGAAGATCACCGAAACAAAAACTCTGGTTTCTCATATACTTTGGGAACCAAAAATATTACAATATTTCCAACTATACCTCTAAAATGAGATTCTTCGTATTTTTGCTCCTGACAATTACTGTCGCAACAGAAAGCACCAGTTAGATGGTATACAGGTATACCATCTTAAAGAACAGTCATAACATAACATAACATAGCATCACGCCATTTATCCCCGAAGGGGTAGGCCAAGGTGCACATTACGGCACTTAATGCCAATGTACAATGTAACACCCACTCTTCACTATTTATGTTATGAGTCCCATGTTATAGGGGGTGAGGCAGAACATTCAGTAGAGCTGAATATTTATTATCGCGCACAATGAAATTTTCTTAAACTTCAAAGTTAAAAACCGATTCCTGGACTCACAGCCAGAGTGTCATGTGTTTTCGAGTGACAGAAGATTATTTCTGTCGAAATACTTGAAATTTCGCGAAAGAGATGGATGAGTGATAGTAACTGATAATAATTAAGTATTTAAATTTGAGACTGCCTCGTTGGCCGAGTGGTCGCAAGTGCGACTGGCGGCAAGGGGTCTCGGGTTCGACTCCCGGGTCGGGCAAGGTCATCCAAGGCATAATAACATTTTTCAACTAATAACTTGTGAAGACACTTTTTGAATTTCTTTAATGGCATACATTTTATAGCATCGGGTATTTTATTAAAAATTTTTGGTGCTACACCAAAAAAGCTCTTTTTCATTAACGCAGTATTACATTTCAACGTACATAGTTGATTTTCATATTGACTCCGAATGGGGTCTTCTTAACTGTTGAAAACTTTGTAAATAAATGTGGATTTGATTTTAGAAATAGTGCAGTTTCTAATATATATATAGCTGGTAACGTTAATATTTTTAATTTCTTGAAGTAGGGAATGCAACTATCTGTTGACTTTAGATTACACATGGATCTTACACACCTTTTTTGCATCCTAAATACTAGTTCTCTATTTGTTGATTGCCCCCAGAAAACAACACCATAACGGAGAATAGAGACTACAAGTCCATGATAGGCTGTTAACAGTGTCTCAGAATTAACTCTCTTAGATAATTGAAACAATAGATACGCAGATTTACTCAGTCGCTTACAAACCATTTCCAGGTGAGGTTTCCAAGTCAACTTATGGTCTACTGTTATGCCTAAGAATTTTGCACTCGTAACCTCTTCTATTTTACACTCATCATAGGTAATAATTAAGGGGTGGATTCTCACGTCGTTGATGAAACTGTATAATTTTAGTTTAATTCAAATTGATCACAAGATTATTATTATTTAGCCAATTAATGATGCTATTTAGCGAGTTATTGATCTCATTTCGATATTCGTTTGGATCAGTGCATTCTATGATAGCCGTACTGTCATCTGCAAAAAGTACCATTTTGTTTTTCAAATTTCTTGGGAGGTCATTGATATAGATTAAGAAAAGTGGGGGCCCGAGTACAGTGCCCTGAGGCACACCATACCTCACGGATCTCGCTTCAGAGACATATGTAGTTTCTAATTTGCTTATAGGACAAATTCTGGAAATCTCAGTACATTGTGTTCTATCACTTAGGTATGATTCTAGGAGTTTATGAATGTTTCCTCGAATGCCGTACGCGTGTAACTTTTGCAGCAAGATCTGATGATCTACGAAGTCAAAAGCTTTTGACATATCCGTGAAGATCGAACACACCGGATTTCTTTTATCCACAGAAGTTATAATACTTGATAGCAGGTCAAATAGTGCCATATTAATATTAGTATTTTTCCTAAATCCTTTTTGTTCTTTGCATAGTAACTGAAACTTCTCTAAATACGTGTAAATGGAATTATATATTATTTTTTCAATAACTTTTGCAAAAACTGGTATTTTTGCAATAGGCCTGTAATTTTTAACATCAGTCTTGTCATTATTTTTGTAAATAGGTTTAATAACTACTTTCTTGAGACTAGTAGGGAATATACCATCGGAAATGCAAAGATTAATTATGTGCGATAACGGTTTCGATATAACCTCCTTAACATCTTTTATTACTTTAGTTGAAATACCGTCGTATCCTACTGTACTAGTATTTTTTAAGCTACTTATCACTTTTATAATGTCAGGGTATTACTGGGTTTTAAAAAAAATGTCAGTAGTAGCACGGAGTCTAGAATTTTGCCCGGCATATGGCAATAGACTCACCCCCTATTACATGGGACTCATATCATAAATAGTGAAAAGTGGGTGTTACATCGTACAGTGGCATTAAGTGCCGTAATGTGGACCTCTCCGGCCCTTTCGGGGATAAAAGGCGTGATGTTATATCATGTTAAATTTTGTATTTTGTTTTACTTTATTTTTCCTTGGTATTTGTACCGTTCTATTTAAATAAATAAATGTACGCCCGCTAGAGACATATCAGAACAATATTTTGTTAATTTTACAATAGGTACTAAAAACTGTCGAATGTCAGAGTTAAGATGTATAGGGATCATTTTATTCTACAATTAAGCATTAATCTGTTGCTTGATTTTTCGTTTTCTTCTAATAAATATAATATCTTCTGATTTATTTCATTACGCCATCCAAGACTATAGAAACGAAGATATTTATTTATGTCCTTGAGTCACGACTGACTGCATTGTATGAATGTTTTCATGTATGGCCTACATCTTCTGTTAATCCTCGTGCACAGACGTTGCAGCGGTTTTGGGAGATTCGTGACTTGCTTGTCACAGTAAAGAAACCCCCTACTTTCATTTGTTCTTGATTATAAATTAGCTGAGGTAATATCGCAATAAGCGTTGTATGGACCATTCTTATCCCAAAATTGGGAAGGTCTTAATTCTTTACATACCTGCATCTTACTCTAAATAGTTACACGTAAAAATGTAAGAAAGAATATATACAATCGCTTGATTGGACAGTAGACAGGTTATACGGACATATGTCACTCAATCTTATCTTGTTCTAAACCTAATATAAGACACAAACACAGACATAGACACAGGCATATTTAATTAAACACACTAACACACAGAATTCCGTAAATAAATATCTAAGAAACTATTAACTACGTGTTAAAAATATTTTTAGATAGAACAACAACGCCCTATAAGGGGAAAATAGTTTATAACTTATCAAAATATTGGTTGAATTTCATGTCAAAGTGTTAAACATGATTATTGAAATATGCACCTTACCTGCTTCGACAAGATCCAGCAAAAGAGAGCTGGTGACAGTTGTAATAAGTATTATTTTTAAACAACACATTGTCACGTTACTTTAATTAATATGTTGGAGGATACTGATCATTAGTATGATTATAGGAGAACAATACGTACATTATTGTGGTTATAATGTGACTGTAAAGCTGTGTTCGTAGTCACCGATGATTTAATAAATCGATTCCTACTGACTCATCGATACAATTTTATTCGAGTTGAATTCCCATAACATGTTGTTCGATATTTCACGTAGTACGTAGGTACCTACGCAGGAACTCTTTGTAACAGTGTGTCTAAAATTGATATTTTTTATTAATTAGATGACCAGGCATGTCATTCTCAACAGCGACTGAGAAACTGATATACTATAGCTCTACAAAAGGGGTTTTGCCATTTATAATCTTTACTTTTTTATGGTATAAGCCGGTAAACGACCATGGGCACTTGTAACGCCCGAGGCATTACAAGTGCGTTACTGGCCTTTTGGAGAATAGGAGTTTGAGGATTGTTGGAGATTCAGGGATTGGAGAGGTTGGAGAAGGGGAGGAGGGATACAACGCAAGCGTTGCTTCACGTCTGTTTTCTGTGAGGCTGTGGTATCACTCCGGTCGTGCCGGCTGCCGGCCAATTCGTGCCGAAGCATGGCTCTCCCACACTTAGATTTTTCACTTTATGATTGGCAACATACCTAGATATAATAAAGATAATATTTCTGTGGTTGGCAAACAGGTTAAAGATCGTGTCAAAGAATCAGGTGTATCAGGAAAGATTGAACAAACAATTTGACGTATTACGGTTTTACAAGATTCCCACTAAAATCGAATACAATTTCTATGTAAATAAAATCGATTACTTATTCGAATAATAAGTACCTACTAACGGTACCTACATACCTAGTTTATTATATTCGATTCGGTTAACTAAAGCTATCTATTATCCTCATAGCCCGTAATTTTCCTGTATTCAAGCATATCAGAAATATAATAAATGTGTAGTTTTCGATGTCACATTATATTTAGTAAATATTGCTTACTAAACGATTATAAGGAAAAATTATTTTTATTGACTAGTGTGCTTCAGTGCACTTCCCCGGAAACCTGACGCCATAACATAGAAAGACATAAAACTCAAACGGGAGCTGTGGAGTAAAGGGTTAAAGAGCTGCGGGTCGAAGCTGGAGTAGTAACGGGGTGGTTTTTAGTCAGTAAGAGTTTGACACTCTTTCGCCTCACCCATGGTAGAAATTAGATTTTTTTTTTTCTCTCAAAGAGATATCACCTGAAGCTGCTGTACCTATTTTTACGAAAACAGTAGGTTCTCATTTTGACCTTTATGTATGTTTGTAGGTGTTTGTGTGCAATTATCTTGCTATTGCCACGAGAAGGTTTTGGTATATAAGTACTACTTCAAAAATGAGGGTGTTGAAGTTGATTTTTAAACGAAGTTAATGAAAGAATTATTAATTAACAAGCTATTTTTAGTGCGACCTATATCAAACTATGTTATACCTAATCTAAAATTAATAACACACACTTTTAAACGCCGTCTCAAGAGCAAAGCATAATTATTTTCACATATTATCAATATACCTACACTTGTGAGTCATCACGCACAGCTGTTTTTGTGACGTCACCAAAATATATCCAAGAAACATTATTTTGTTATGATAACATTACCTACCTAAAAATATTTTCAGTGTGGGAGAGCCATACTTCGGCACGAATGGGCCGGCTCGACCGGAGTGATACCGCTTGCTTTGTGTTTCGTCGTGTGAGTGAGGTTACCGGATGCCCAATTACCCTCCCCTTCCCCAATCTCCCCTATCCCTGAATCACCAACGATCCTCAAACTCCTAATCCCCAAAAGGCCGGTAACGCACTTGTAACGCCTCTGGTGTTCCAGGAGTCCATGGGCGAAGTCGATTGCTTACCATCAGGTGATCCGTCTGCTCGTTTACCGGCTTATGACATAAAAAAAAATTTAAATCGATATGATCGCAGACCGAAAATATATAGCTTCCGTCTATAGTAGTTAGAACCTAACGGGTAACCGGGGCTCCGGCTCGACGTGCAGGAGAAGGAACGGGGTGGTTTTTAGTCAGTAAGAGTCTGACACTCCCTCCCGCCTCACCCAGGCGGGAGCAGTCATTCGATGATTTTCCCCCCTTAAAAAAAAAAGCTATTCCATAGTATACATATAGCTCGATATATTAAAACATACCTATTATCGTTAGGTGTATGACAGCCTTAATTGTTGTATCTTCATGAAATCTGGCAGTTATAATGGTAGGTAGGTAAGTCTACCGACTACTACCTACTTAGATTTGATGACCACGTAAGGTTTTTAGCTTAACCTACTCCAATTCAGTCCATCAATAGGTACTTAAATCTTCAAATTTTCGTGGTGCTTGGTAACTGGGCTCCTTCCAGTTGTACCTACAGTCTCTTTTGGTGCCTTTAGGCTTTGTGTCTCCTGCAGTAATTCACCGAGGGAAGTGGAAATGGAAACTCTCGTTTTTTTTCTTCTCCTCTTATAATATCTTCTGATTGACTTCGTTGTTCCTAGATCCTCCTGAGCTCCTGTAGATCCTAGCTTACAGGAGTTGCATCGGATTTAAGAGGTTGTGGCGGGCTTGTCCCTTAAAATAATAAAAATAAAAAGATACCTCAATCTGTCCTGCGGCAGGACTCTGTACCTACAATAAATAGACATATTATAATAAAAAAGAAGGTGGTTAGACACCTATTGTATTTTTCATAATAGTTCAATAAAATTGAACAATGGAGGAAACCTTAAGCCTATGAATTTTTCACATTATTAATTTCAATATTCCAATAGACTAATCAAAATATTACTTTGATATTTTTTGGGATTAACCACTTCAACCTCCGAACCGCTCCAACACTTATCTGCACGATACAGCAATAAGATAGGACAAAGAGGTAAAGTTTACTAGTGTCATCTAGATTGCTCTAGTTAAACTACTTGGTAACTACGACAAATTATTATCGTTACACAATGTAGATGTCGCAGTATTCGGCTTAATCTTATAGTGTTCAAACAAATTAGATTTTTTGTTTTTATTTATTTTTCATACAAATAATGCATAGATAAGATATGCATAATGCCCAAGAGATGGCGCTACAAGTACGTTTCGTGTTTTTTGTATTTCTTCGAAGTAATTTAGTTTTGGCTTCACTTTACATAATTAATTAAGCTATCTATATTAACGTAAATAAAATACATGTAAAATCAGCAAAAGGCAAATCAGCATACCTGTGAATATGTTACTTTGATTTATTTTTTCAGAAAATGAACTTAATTAATACTTATTGTATAATACATGTATTTTAGGTGTGACAATACTATTAATATATACATTTACAAAACAGCATTATGTTACATAGCGTACAAAACACTATTTTTACCTCTCAGATTAGAAACGTGCTATCTTACGGTATGTTTTTGTTTTCACACCAAAGAGTCGATGTCTGTCCATGCACATTTTATTAACGAAACTTTATGTCGCTAGATGGCGTTACGTACGTAATCAATTCTGAAACAATCATATTTTTAAATTCAATCAATGGTCATTGATTTGTTATATTATATTAATGTAAGTTATGAATTGTGTTGAATAAACTTACCTTAAGCTACATAACGAAAAACTTAATTTGAATATTAAAAATATTTTGAATTTTAATCCCTACATAAATATAAACAAATCGGCGGATTTGTTTATATCGAAGTGTGTTTTGAAGACAGGAGTGACACCACGGCCTTACCGAAAAACAGCGTGAAATAACGCTTGCGTTGTGTTTCACTGTGTGAGTGAGAAAAAATGATTAACGAAGAAGGCAGGAAAGCTTAGTTCCTCGGATCTTCCAAAAGGCTGAGACAACGTATTTCTAACTCCTCATATGTAGCGGTGATAGTGATACGTCCTTCGATACGTTTTCTGCTTTACCTCATAAAATCTACTGTGATTAGCGTATACATTCAGCTTTTACCACCCAGTCTCAAATTAGATACCTACGTATAAGAGTAAGAAATCTTAACCACCGTGCATACAGGGTACTAAATATATACCTATACAAATATCACCATTTTTGCGAATAGATTTTAAAAATATTTACAAAAAATAAATCTGCTAGAATCTAGAATCCCTGGAATATCAAGGGCTGCACGGCATCATTGTGCCACACCATCATGATAAAACAATAACACTCGCGCAAGCGTACCAAATTAATTAAAATATTTGTATGAAATCACTGAAGAAAAAGAGAGACAAAAATAATATTTTCTATAAATCGAATAAACAAAGAGTACTCTACATTCAAAACCAGTCCAGAACATTTGAGACTATCTTATTTAGTCGTCTTATACGATCGAATAGTGTTGAAATTATGAAAAATTACAATCGATTATTTTACTTAGCGGTTAAGAAATAGAGTGTAGTTTGGTTTGCGGTCATTTGACGGCTGATGTCGGCAGCCATTTTCCACAATGGCCGTCAGAAACGCGACATCTATGCAGAGTTTAGTGTCATCGCGAGCGTGCGTAGCTTGGGTCGTGCGTGTTTTTATCAGCACTATATTGTTTGCATCCATTGTATAAAGAAATATGACACGAAAAATTGCTCGGTGTAGTCATAATTCATACGTATCTGTCGTGTTGTAACGGAAAAAAGTTTATTTATTATAAATCGTGCCGTGCCGTATTTTATTGGTCCGCTACATAGTAAAATAATGAATTTAACACGCCGCCGCAGACTTCTGTTTGAATTGTCGTGAGCCTTGTTGTGGGATCGATTTTTAGGTGTTATTAATGAAATTACGGAGGTGCTCGCGAGTGATATTGTTACATAAAGAACCCGTTTTAAAACACTCCCGTTACGGTGGTGTTCAGTCTTGTTCGAGCTGTGGAGCGCTTATAATCGATATAAGTTAATAAAAAATGCATATTTTCCCCATGGTTTCATAAAGGATCGGGTCAATACAGTGCCGGCTCGACCTGCGTTACGAATGTTGTTGATTCGCTTTCAAAATGTGCTAATGTTGATGACTGCAGTGCGACCGATTTATTTAAGTTTAAAGTGATTGTGTGATTATGACAACATACTTACTGTTTTGTTGTGCCACGGAGTTTTTCACAGCAAGAGGTTAGTAAACAAATCTTTTTACACGAACCTTTACAAAAAAATAAACAATTTATACAAAATTATATGAGGTTAGTACTGATCGTAGTAGGTAACTACATCCGTGACCCGATGGCGGGAACTTAATTATTTTTTTAGGTCAAACCTCGGCAGGTCAGCCAGTTCGCCACCTGTGAGTGGCCAGTATTTTGTTTTAATTATCTGCACCGCAATTATTTGTAAAAAGGTCGTGCACTGGTTTATAAAAAATATAATACCTGCTTTGACTGCATTTGACAAAAAGATAACAAAATACAGGAACGATCGCGTGATTCCGCGAAAAAAGACTATCAGAACTTTAATCTATGTAGTGACACGATATTTGACATTAGTTTTTAATTCAACCCATAATCACGGATCGTTTTTGTGTCGAAGTTACCTAATTTCTTTCTATTGAAAGAAATCTTGCAAACTTTTCCTTAAAATTGACCTAAACTACCTACAATCTATATTTACTCACATTATTTCTTCTGAAATCAAGAAAGAAACTACTAAAGTCTTGATTCATCACATCACAAACAAACGACTGTCTACATAACTAAGTAGATAACTATCTACCTAGAATTATTTGGTTCTGTTTTTCTTGTCACGAAGTCATTTCATTTTGTTTTATGCTAGCACCTAGTTGGTTGCTATGCTAAGTAAGTAGGTTTTATTAGTTTTGATTTAAAACTGCACAGTGAAAACAATAGAGGTTATACCACAACACAATTTATTTGAATTCAAACTATACAAACATAGCTAAACATCAAATAATTTCATTTTGTGTTTGAGGATCAAAATAATTTTATATAAACATAATCTGTTAGTCCTATTCCGTTGTTCTTTCCAAAGATTTCCTTTACAAACTTAGTGGTTGCTATTTTTCAATATTTTTATCACATTTTTGTATGGGTTGACATTGCAATTTTACATTTTTGTTATATTACTATAAAATTAATGTATCCACCACCTACTGAATTAAATTTACGATATATAGGTATCTGATTAATTTACTGAAATATTGATCGAATTTGAATAAATTATTGCGTGTGTCGTAATGAAAAATATATGGTTTTCTAACATAGTATTGTGATATAATTTGGAATAAAATGTTGAAATACTATTAAAAAAATGTCAGTCTGTCGGTCAGTCCTCTAGTGAAGCTATTTGATTGTTCCAAAGTGTAGACTCCTATGGAGAAGAATGAGCAAGAAACTCCATAGGTTACTCTTCTTCAATCAGGTTCACAATACAATTCTTGGTTACATTCTGTGAATTAATTCACACAATGTCTTTGTCTTCAGCTCTAATCTAAATCTAAATACAAATAAATATCAAAAGATTTGTCATACATACTTACTTTATCTAAAACTATGATATCATACTTATAGCTGTGTCTGAATTAAATATAAGTATGTAATTCACCTTATCATGATACATATCAAGTCTGAAATTATGTCCGGTGTTTGTCGAATGGCGATAGGAACACCCCCTTATAACATGGGAAGCATGTAAAGCCGTTAGTCCTGCGCCTAATCATTCTCTGGTCTTGTCAGTTTGCCATTCCATCAGGTTTAGAGTGCATGTGTGTTTGGGCACACACTTGTGCCCTATAATATCTCCTGTGTAGTAATATAGTTCAGTTAGACTTGTCACATCTGAACTGGTGAAAAGATTGTCTTATATTGTACTAGCGACCCGGCCCGGCTTCACACGGGTGTAATATGCATGTATTATACATATAAACCTCCCTTAACCCTCTGCAAATGACGTGGTTAAATTGTTACAATTCAACTGAGGTGTATATATACCAGACACCATTTCAACAGCAAATATTTTTGTAGAATTAAAGTATAGCGAGCACTATACAGTAAGGTACTCGAAGCAGTGATGCTCGTATTTGAAAAATGACGGTATAACACGTGATTTTGTATTTCGCGGTGTCTGTGGGACTACACGTCAGCTGCAGACGGTTAAGATTCACTATATCTATTAAAAAAAACCACATCAAAATCCGTTGCGAAGTTTTAAAGATCTAAGCATACATAGGGATAGACAGACGGCGCATAGCAACTTTGTTTATACTATGTAGTGATATGCACATCTGTCTATATCTTATGAATTAAAAGATGTGTTGTACAATACTAATAATATATACTTTATCCTTACCTAGGCTTTGAACAAAATCTCTGGCTTAAGAGTAATAAATTAGAAAGAGTTTTAGGCTTTGCCATAACAATCTTCGTTCTTGGCAGGCAATTTTGTGAATGGGGATTATAGCTAAGTCACTGAATTTTTAATGATGCAGAACTCGATGAATAAACTGTTAAATTCGCTGTGATAGTGATACTTGCATCTTGTTCATCATTTTGTTATTAATATAGTAAGCGAAAGCTAGTCCTATGGTTTAGATAGGTACTAAGAAATCACGTGTTACCATGAACTTGGCAAAGGCTTCAGTAATTTTCAAAACCCAAAATCTCAGTTTGCTTAGCCCAACTTGTTCAGAAGTCGCATTTACGATCACTCAGCTAACGAAACAGTCTGACCATTTATAAGTAACTAACTTAAATGCTTCTAAGTAGTTACTAAAAAAAATAATTTAGTCTAGGTACTTAAGAACGTATCCTTAGGATGAGGTATGCTGGGCCTGTTCTTAGAAACCGGTTTTTTATACCTAGGCTATCTAGTTTTACACGGTATACGCGAACCGGAGGCACATCCTCTGTTTTTTTTTTGTATACGAAACAAATGTTCCTAAAGGTATATAGGTAGATAGCTAGTAAGTTAGTTCGGATAAAGATGTATATTATATTAACTACTGAATTTTGTTTTCGTTTCTCACTAACTAATAGCGAGAGCGCGGAGACTGGAATATGGCATTTTTTTAAAGGGAGAAATCATCGAATGGCTTCTTCGGGTGAGGCGGGAGTGTCAGGCTCTTACTGACTGAAAAATGACGATAGGCGGATTTGTCGTCGCTGTTTTGTCATCGACGACAGTTTTTATTGTTTTTAAGCCAGATCCACTTGGATCTTACTCAAATACTTATTTGTCTTTTGTAGGCCAGCTATTGTCAATGGTCAGATGACTATGACGCAGATCTTACCCAAACCTTATTTCAATAGAAAAGTTGTACCTAAATTAAAATATGTAGTTAGAAAAAGGTTCAGGTTTATCAGACGCTGCTGCCCGGTCTCCGTCAACAAATGCATAAGAAGAATCATGTAACTCGATACCCGCTAATGCATTCTTAGTTCCACGGATTAAGGAACGTAATACTAAACTTGCCTAATGGATACAGTGAAAATATTTAATTTTAACTTTCAATTTAACTGCATGGTTAGAGCAGTGGCTGGGCAAGTGACTGCTGCGTGACTTGTGACGAGATTGGTTGTCTTGCGGAACAACGTATTTAAAAAAACAAAATGTCCCGCTATCTCTGACCCTTCGCTTTTTTTCTTTGAGGGGAGAAAATCATCCAATGGCTGCTACCGCCTTGGATGAGGTAAGAGACTCAGACTCTTACCAACTGATTTATCAGTACCCTGTTCCTACTTCTGCTTAAGCGGAATTCATAACAATGAATTAGGTTGCCCGGATGCATAACAATGCAAACTGCTGAGCATTGACTAATGATTCCCGAGACAGCAAAAAAATTGCAATTTTTTTATTGTTGTGTGATATTCTGCCGTTTCGCCACCAATATTTTGCCTAGTTTTTAGGGATTCGCGAAATTTCACAGTTGTAGCAATGGTATTACTTTCTTAGTTAAAACCAACTACAATAACTACCTATGTACCTATGCCCCTCTGCTTACCCCTTTGGAGGTAAAAAGACTTGACGTTATGTTATCTAGTAGAATTAAATGTGTCAAATAAATAATATTGTTTAATTAACCTGTTTAATTGCATTGTTTACAAGATAGCGACAATTCCCACGATGTGTGTCAATTGTATGACATGTAGCAGTATATGAATGATATATTTATGGTCATTATCACAGTATGTTGTGATTTATTTAGCCTGCTATAACTATGATACGTTTGACCTGTGATGTCGAATGCAACTGCCGTGCTTTCCCGGGTTTCTCCGAAATTATTGTTGTCATTTCAGTTTTGAAAATTGTCAAAGAAATAATATTTAATTAGGTTATTTGAAGGTAGTTACTGGCTTTACTTTCATTGCTATGAAAGGTACGTATTTGTATCTAATGAGAAGTCCCTTATTTGGTTCTTACAACATCCACAGCAAGAGTTTGGACTGGGTACATCTAGTTTTTAAAATTAGCCTGAGACAGGGCATCAGAGTATTCTGATACACCATGTTTTCTCTAAAAAATGATGATCAGAGAATGATGATGATGATGAGAAAAACACCGGAACACTGAAGTCTGACGCGACTTAGGGACATAAATGTCTTGGATCACATAACGAAATAAATCGAGATATTATTATTAGAGAACAAGAAAAAACGATAATTTGATAGTGAATTGTTGTCGTTGATGATCATAACCATCCAACGACGACAGATTACTATCCAGACACCATACTGTATAACTATACTACCTAGTACTTGTACGGCTAATCGATCATCAAAAAAACTGTCATTTACAAAGCCCTCGACACGACAACATATCGAACTATACGCACCGAATTATCCCGACCTCGCTTTGTACAACCTTTCCATAAATTTGACGGTCAGTTTATACTGGATATAATATCCAGTTTATAGTAATCCCGCTTTGTATGATTTTCCCCCACATTCGATGGTCAATTTATACTGGTTTGTATAGTTAGATATGTACCCGTCTCTTGTAGTATATAATTGCCACAATTTGCCCCGATCGTTCACTAATTGCTGGTGTACAATTGCCTGTGCTTGCTAACTACCCTCCAGATTGTATTTAAGTGATTAACTATGCACTTATGATATTAAACTGTATGGGGATTCAATATCAGGAGGCTTTTGTTATGATCTGGTGAAGTAGACAGGACTAAGTAGTGCTAACTCGTCGAATACCGTAATTATAGACACAATTAAAGAACAATAGGTCGCGGTCACCGGTGACCGCTTGGTGTTTGATAGTATACCTAAGTGTGGGAATGGCCCACCTCGACCGGAGTGTTTTTTTATTTATTTAATAGGTAAGTACACAAAACAGAAACACAGCACAATACACAACAGAGTAACAATACAAAACTGTAAATGGCAGACCATGCTTCCACAAGTATGTGCACACAACATGACATTCAACGACTAGTAATTATTTATTAACAATTATTTATAATGAATTATAATCCAGAACAAAAGTAGAGATAAATTGTAATAATAAAGAGAATTAAGAATGCAATTAAACAATAGCTACATTATTCAATATATATATTGTTATAGTTGATTATATGGATTCGCCCAAAAAACATGAACTAGGTAACTATAAAATCTCGTCAAAGCACTTAATATAATAGAATTGAATACTCTTTATTGTATACCATTGATATATACATATACAGAAAAGAAATAACGAGAAATTCTAATCATTATTTTACTAACCTAAAATAAAATATGTCTATTCTGTACTAGGTACCTAGATACTCCAAAAGCTAGTAATACCACATTATTGCTGCGAATTTAACGATATTTTTATGTTCTTAATACTCTCTTTATGTTCCGGTATAAAACTTGAGGATCTAATAAACAGGGGAGGGGGGAGACACAGATTTGCCACTTTTAGAACTATATTGGGCTCTGTGTTGCTAACGATTGTATAATCTAGGATACAGACTGGTTGTAAAGTCTGTAATTGGGTACTTGTCAACTAGTCTAATTCAATACTTTTTTCGAACTGTAAAAACGACAGTTTTTTAATGAATTTTTGTACGAGTTTGTGTATTGTGACGTCACGTTTTTTTAGCGTAACTGAATACTTATTTGTTAAAAATTGTTTGTATAATATATACGTATAATACATGCATATTGCACCCGTGCGAAGCCGGGGCGGGTCGCTAGTATACATATATAGGTGTACATCTGACTATTCGAGAATCAAAAGGTCTGACAATTAATGTATGTACCTATGTAGTTATGTGCACCATTATCTGCAACCATATAAACACACAAAACGTAGTCTCCATTCCCTTTTACCAGACATCACGATTATAATCGAAAAAGAAATAATTTCGAGTGAAATGCTTAACCTTTTCAGTGGTTTAATATATATTCACATTAACCATTAACGTCATGAAAGTGAAACTTTCAAAATTAAATGTCATTCGTATAAAGAATTGGTTTAATTTTAAAACGATAAAGGTTTTTTGTGGTTGAAATATTGCTTTAAATTTTCGGGTGATAATGTCGACTGGTCGAAATTATATTGTCGAGTATGAGGTCTTCAATTTTACAGTAGTGTTAAAGGACATATTTATTGATGTTGTCCATTTTTTTGAAAGGGATAGGACGGCAAACTAGCAAGCGGGTCACCTCATCAGCAGTAGCCTATAAATGCCCACTGCTGAGCTAAGCCTCTTCTCACATGGAGAAGGTTAGAGCATTAATCACTACACTTACTCAATGCGGGTTGGTGATTTCAAACTTATAATTAGAAATTGTAAGCCCAGGTTTCCTCACGATGTTTTCCTTCACCATTTGTCAGTAGTGTCTCCCTGCATTGAGCAAAAGTGGTGATTAATGCTCGAACTTTCTCCGTGTGAGAAGACGACTTTGGTCAGCAGTGGCTTCTTAACTACAGCCTGTTGATGTTGTTGGTGCTTTAGAGAATCTCCATACAATTAATGTCAAAAATCGACCCATAACTAGGTGGGTACCTACAGGTTCTGGATTTCGGCCTTTACAAAGTAGAAATAAGGTAGAATTCAGCTTCCAACTTCCAACTCACACGACGAAACAAGGAAAGAAGTTATGTGAAAAACATGCTAGATTACAACAAAGACTGTAACTTAAACCATCACTTTAAACTAAACTGCATTCTTAAACTCAAATAGTGCACATCTTGTATCCGAAGACCAAAGGACAAAACATGGCTGTACGAAGTAAACGGCGTTTCACTAGAGGTGCGCTAAGAATGGAGAGGTGACACGATATAAAAGGGGTCGAGTCGAGAGCCCTGTACTCTAGCACCCTTCAAATTATACAGGTGAACGTTTAGAGAGGCGGTGGTGTTGTCGATAGATTTTTTTGTTTTGTTTAATGACTATTGTGCTACTACTACTACTAGGTACATACCTAAATTACTTATTCCGATATTTAGAATAGTCAGGTTAGGTATACTTACTTACTTACGTGAACTAGTTATTGATGTAAAACTAGTTTGAAGTAGATAACTAGTAATTAGAACGAGAAACTATTACATATAGCTGTGTATAACATTTTTAGTTAAATCATTTATTAACAAGGATTGTCTTTTCACAAGTAACTAATTACTGCAATAAAATAAACATGATTTAGTCATAATAATTTAACACAAGCATAAGATACAGAAACAGCAAAATA
Organism: Spodoptera picta; assembly: GCA_038387885.1. Lineage (NCBI taxonomy): Eukaryota > Metazoa > Arthropoda > Insecta > Lepidoptera > Noctuidae > Spodoptera > Spodoptera picta. Next base: position 1,214,610 of record JAZHFQ010000221.1, on the reverse strand, counting down.
ATTAAAAGATTTCGTCCATTAAAAAAACAATTACATCGTCACATCTTTTAATACACATTCGTGTTTTTAGTAAAAAAAAACATCGGGTTAAAATCTGAATCACAGTAAAAACAAATGACGTATCGACATCGATAAAAAGTTTAGCGATCCAGTACAGCACTACGGCTCTTGACTGCCGTTGAGCGGTAGCAAGATTTTTCTGCTTACATCGCTTAAAAAAAGCGAAAGGTCATGAGGTCGCGATGTTTCGGTAGCTTCAGAGGTCGGAATTTATAATTTTTGCTCGCCACCCCATCGTTTAAGGTTTTAAAACAATCGATTTGTTTGTTTTGGTTAGTTTTAATATTATAAAATGTTATTTTAGTCGGTAAACGGACTCACCTACTTAGAGCCATGCGGTGCAGAGAAGAACACATTTGTCATTGCGCTCTTTAGGTGATCAGCAGCTGTATCCAAATGCCACTTAGCGTTTGTCTACATGTAGAATAGAAAACCAAATTATATGAAATTGACATAAATTTGACACTTCTCAGTGTCATTCCCATACATTTTGATTTCTACTCTCTCTGTAGGCAAGCGCTAAAGTGGCGTTTGGCTAAAAGTACTGATTACGTTTCTCATTTGACAGAAATCGGGCAGCACAACCCGCTGATAAACATGTACCTTTTAAACCTTCCAAGTGTGGAGATTACCAGCCAAATTAATAACTAATCTCACTCGAAAATCCTTGGATTAAAGTTATAGTTAGTTGATCGCTTTTTAATATTACTCGTAGTTGTATTGACTCTCCGATGAATATTAGGAGATTTTGGACTCAAATCCGGTTATTAATTTCCAGGGTTTTTTTTGGGCGGGGAAAATCATCTAATGACTTCTCCCGCCTTGGGTTAGGCGGGAGAGAGTGTCACTCTTACTGATTAAAAACCACCCCGTTCCTACTGCTTTTCGAGCCGGAGCTCCGGCAACCCGTTAGGCTTTCCACGGCTCCGTATTGGGCATCGCTTCTTTTAGGATCCATCTGTGGTGGATTAATTTCTAGGGTTAGACGACGCCTTTTAAATAACTCCCTCTACGGGGCATATACGGGTCAAATCAAGGACAGAAAATAAATGTCACACTCATATATTTAAATTTAGTTCCATAAACGGCCGTCGATTAAAGGACGAGCGCTGCAATCGTTTTCAATCATCCGATTGTCATTCAATAAAGCTAGTGGGCCACGATTGCTGAGCGCAATTGACATCAATGCATTATTTTAATTCATATGATTGATTGATGGTTTAATAATAAACGGAATGGTCTATTCTATACAATATGTAATGGGAGTTTATTAGTGTGTCATTAAGTTATGGTGTTTTTGGTTTGGTAGTAAAGAACTGTTTTAAAGAGCTGACGTTGTTTATCTATAGTTATGCATATATTATGGTACCTAACTAGGTGCAAGATATAGTTACAGCGTATAACTAACTTTTCTCCGATTATTAAATGTACCTCTAATAACTAAGTGGTGGACATATTGCCAAAAATTAAGTAATTAACCGAGAAATTTTCGAAATTCTAACAAACAAAAGACTTCTAGGTATTATATTAGTAGATAAAGAATAACATAACAGCCTTTTGTCCCCGAAGGGGTAGGCAAAGGTGCACATTATGCCCCTGTACAATGTAACACCCACTTTTCACTATTTATGTTATGAGTCCCGGGCACAATTCCAGACTCCGTGCTACCAGAATTAAAAATACCCAATAGGTAATACTTTGCCCGACCCGGGAATCGAACTCGAGACCCCTTGCCCGGCAGTCGCACTTGAGACCACTCGGCCAACGAGGCAGTCGTAGATAAAGAATAAAATGTAATAATGCATTGTGGTTCATCCATTTCTACCAATTTAATAGCTAGGTACTTTACCTGACTTGGGAACCAACCCTAACACTCCTGAATGTGATGGCGATCTCTCGCGTCCGGGCCTAGTGCAGGTCATGATGCGGAGCGAGGGGGATTGGGATGCCGTCTTCTCCTTTTGCAAAGCAGTTATGCTAGCTAAGGAGGAGGCGAGACGCTTAAGGTAGCGAAGCTCTGCCACCTCGCCATCGCGAAGGACACTCCGGGCGTCGGGGATTGCGGGACGATCTCCGGCCACCGTAAGCGCGGGCCTGCGGGCGGCGAGCATGGGTGGTTCCCCGTCCGACCAGTAACAGACCCGAAAGTACGGCGCGTCGCGTTCCACGCGCGCCTCAAAGAGCCATCAGACCACCACAGATGGGGCCCAATACGGCCGATGCCGATTCGGAGTCGCGGAGAACCTAACGGGTTACCGGGGCTCCGACTCGACGTGCAGGAGAAGGAACGGGGTAGTTTTTAGTCAGTAAGAGTCTGACACTAAGGCGGGAGCAGTAATTCGATGATTTTCCACCCTTAAAAAAAAAACACTCCTGAATGTAAAAAGATCTCCAAAGTGGCGCTTAAATAAATACATACCTACATATTTCCAAAAATAGGAAAAACCGATTAACTACGGTAAACAAAAACAGCGAGTCGTTACTTCACTTTTTGACACTTTTTTGTTTCATGTTTTGACACTTCGGCTTCCAAAACAAAAAATCTTTAGCAGCTGTTGACGTGTTTGAAATAGAACGAGTTTGGTTCTCGTCCCACAAATATTTTGGTTATTTTTTTGTGAAGGGTGCATGCTTGTAACGTATTTTCGGTGGTTTCGTAAACTTGTTTTAGAAGTCTATTGCCATATACCGGGCACAATTCCAGACTCCGTGCTACCACTGAGATTTTTTTTAAAACCCGGTAATACTTTGCCCGACCCGGGTATCGAGCCCGAGACCCCTTGTCCGGCAGTCGCACTTGCGACCACTCGGCCAACGAGACAGGCAGCAATAGGCTCACCCCCTATTACATGGACTCGTAACATAAAATAGTGAAAAGTGGGTGTTACATGGTACACTAGCTGACAAAAGGCGTGATGTTATGTTGTTATATTTTAGAAGCTTTGATGTAAGTACTGTTAGGTATTTGATGGCATGAATTAACTAATAATAATGTTTGGACAATTGTACAAGTAACCTGGACGCTAATTGGGACGGCCAAATAAGGCGTCACAGATCAGGCAAAATGAACTTTTTCTTCGAGGGTGAAATAACGTGACTATAATTACCTATTTAGCTCATAGCATCCCAAAAACAAATCATAATACCCCTCTTACAACAGTCCGGTAAATATTTGTTCAAAAACAACAAAAATTTTCACGCTTCTGTTCCTCAACTTGCGGCTGAGCAGCACGTATTGTTAATCGGACACGGTTTTTTAGATACATTCAATTTACCACGGGAACCATAGAACTTAATAAAAACCGTTAATAATCCACTAATTACCGTTTTAAATTGAGTAAAAGTAAAAATATAGTGGGAGAGTAGGGCAAGTATCTACTTTTTATGGAATAGGAGGCAAACGAGCAGACGGATCACCTGACAGTAAGCGATCTGCGCCGCCCATATACACCAGCAACACCAGAGGAGTCACAGGTGCGTTGCCAGCCTTTTAAAAATGTACCTACTAGTGATGACTAGATGTATTACATGGGTAAAACCGCTGACAAAAGACAAGAAATACATAATATTTACTTCTCAATATTAAAGTAGGCTACAGACAAACCACAGAGAAAAACAAAACACATGAGACATCGTCGCGTCGAGTTTGTCTCGAGAATGATTAATGTAGTCCGCCATCTTTGTTTTTTAAACTGCAACCGTCGGCGACTTTCATCTCTTCAGCTGTTTATTGTTAGTTAGTTTAATTGTGTAAATTAGGTGTTTATGGTTGCTAATTTAGGTTGTTTAATAAGTACTAGTATCTGCCAGTGACTTCGCCCGTGTTTTAGGTATTAAAGGCAGGGCTGTCTTAGACTGTGCTGCCACCCACACAATGATTCGGGACCCTTTCTCAATGTTTTTTTTACCTAGGATTTCCTCCTAATCCTCATATATACACCCATGACACCCAGCCTCGAAACCACGATTTGTAGATTGCTAACAAGATTTGCTCCATGGAATCGGATTCGGTACACATTACACGGCCGGTTGCCGCGCAACGTGTACGTGTGTCTGTTGAAGAAATTGTCGGTGCTTCAGGGTCCCTGGGCATGGGCTCCGAGTGCCCTGATTAAAAGTACAGCAGCTGCAGACTACAATTGAAGGCCACATTCAAATTCGGTTACGGCTGAAATTATAATCTACAATCACCAGATCGAAGTAGGTTTTTGTTAAAACCTCCATACCATAGTAGTACCTACTTATAACGAATGTGAAAGATCGGTCCATATCCAAAGATTTTGGTTTGAAATCGGATCGGTTATAAATGGCTAGTTAATGGTGGTTTTCATGTAAAAGAGTAAAAAGGTAATGAAGAGCCTTTTCCCAAAACCGTCTACAAATCCAAACTCAATGATATCAGCTCATTCAGATAACAATGAATGGACATAGTATAGTAATTTCAAAAATATTAATCGATCTAACTTATTTCTGACCTAGAAATTAAGTTGACAAGGTCCAAATTTCATTGGCCACACTTAGAATCCTTACCTAAAAAGTTCAAGTATCTTTGTTCCAAGTATTACAATAATAACTACAGAACATTAGGGAACTTTTAAATCTAAACGGCCAAAGTAACTTGGTCCTTATGAAGTCAGGTTGCTACCGCTAAAGGGAGATGCAGATAGACATGGGTGTAGTGTGTGAAAGGGATAGGGATATCTTGAAGCAGTTTGTATAGGTCAAGTTGTTTGGCCAAGTTTGTGTATTTGTCTACAATTATTGCCTTTGATGTTGTGTTATGTACATTTGAATTAATGTTGTGGGTTCTTGGAACTGAACTGACGTCCTCGTTTGTCTCTTGGTTGGGTAACTGCTAAGGTTTTGAGTTCGATTTGTTAGTTCTGGGAAGAGTAAAGCGTTATTCAGTATTTTGGGATTCGATTTCGGATTGGAACAGTATGTTAGTTTTTATAACAACCGACCAGATTAATTACCTGATAGTAAGCAATCAAATTCAAAATTCAAATATCTTTTTTGCATTCTAAGATGTCAGATGAATGCGCAGTTCATCATGTTCCACCAATCAAGGTATGCAATTATTATTCCTAAATTATAATTGACGAGTTCAAGATTACAGCAGTGTTGCCAATGCACATCAGAAAAGTTCCAAGTGCGTTAAAGGGTCTTTGGTGATTTGGTGATTTTATGGTTGGGTATCCACTAACCTCACTCGCACTACAAACCCTTGTTCGACCTCAGTATCACTCCTATCAAAACACACCATTCATGCTGAATCACGGCTCTCTCAGATCCAAAGTACTTAATTATCGATGGATTCTACCTCTATAGCAAAAAGATTTTAAGTGTGGGAGAGCCATGCTTCGACACGAGTGCTACCACGGCCTCACAGAAAACCAACGTAAAGCAACGCTTGCGTTATGTTTCGTCATGTGAGTTACCGGAGGCCCAATTACCTCCCCCCATCTCCCTGAAACCCCAACAATCCTCAAATTCCTGATCCACAAAAGGCCAGTAACGCACTTGCGTAACGCCTTTGGTGTTCCGAGTGTCCATGGGCGCCGCCGATAACTTACCACCATGATGCGTCTGCTCGTTTATAGAGGTAGGATAATCCCATAAAAAACAAGCTCTCAGACAAGATTTTGTTTTATAATCCATAAAGGTACTTCGGATTAACGTCACCACCAGATCATTTGTGTCCCTGTTAGGGTTTACAATAGTCCAGTTGCCTCGGGCGTGTACCTCATGTCACAAAGAACTAAGGACAACTAACGTTATGTTTATACTATAAAAGCATTCTTTATACTATAAAAGCGGTACAAACTGTCTGTCTGCTACATTGCACGTTTAATCCCTTGTTTGGTTGTGTGAAAATAATTTTGAAGATATATATTCATCCTGCTAAATACATCAAAAAAAAAAATTTGAGCTCCATTAACTCACGGTGAATGCATGAACAAAGCATGCGTTTCGCGCTGGTTTTCTGTGAGACCGTGTATTCACTCCGGTTAACCTTTATTTTTTGGGGTCCTGCCTTGGGTGACGAGAGAGAGTGTCTTACTGACTAAAAACCATCCCGTTCATACTCCTACTCAGAGATGAAGCTCTGGTAGCCAGTTAGTTTGCGAGCAGATCCGGAGTGGGCATCAGCCCTACCGGGCCCCAACTGTGATGGTCTGACTCCGGCTGAGCTGGCTCATTTGTACAGAAAAGCTTTCTCACTTGTAACTTTCAATTACACACAGACGAACTCTCAGAAATAGCTAGTTTTGATAAAACATTTTATTTTATATTTCTTTTAATAAACTTACTAGTTGCCCTGGGGCTATTTTGTTAGATGTTGCTCTGTCTAACATTGGATTGGGACTCGTGGATTTACCTCTACAAAAATTGGTTAAGTACGACCGGACTTACAGCATTAAGGATTCCGTATCTTAATTTTTAAAACAGGTTTTTAAATGAGCTAAAGAAAATTATGTTCCTTCTGTTCTCCTATTTTGGTGTAGGTAACTAATTCGTTATTGCAACAAGAGAAATGAATACAGACTGCCTCGTTAGCCGAGTGGTCGTGAGTGCGACTGCCGGGCAAGGGGTCTCGGGTTCGATTCCCGGGTCGGGCAAAGTATTACTGGGTTTTTAAAAAATTCTCAGTAGTAGCACGGAGTCTGGAAATGTGCTCGGTATATGGCAATAGGCTCACCCCCTATTACATGGGACTCATGTTACTTCTGTGTGCACCTCTGCCTACCCCTTCGGGGATAAAAGGCGTGATGTTATGTTATGTAGAAATGAATACATCATAACATAACATATAACATCACGCCTTGTTATCCCCGAAGGGGTAGACAGAGGTGCACATTACGGCACTTAATGCCACTGTACAATGTAACACCTACTTTTCACTATTTATGTTATGAGTCCTATGTAATAGGGCGTGAGCCTATTGCCATGTACCGGGCACATTTCCAAACTCCGTGCTATCACTGAGATTTTTAAGAACCCAGTAATACTTTGCCCGACCCGGGAATCGAACCCGAGACCCCTTGCCCGGCTGTCGCACTTCATGAGTGATAATTATCTATCACAGTTCATGTCTCTGGTGAAAAACGGACAACATTATTAGTAGTTAATAAGGTCCCGTCCCGTAATCCGGTTTTGTTCATTATGAAAATAAAAAAAAATGACCCTAATTTTTTTTATTCCACCTCATTCACACAAACACACACACACAATTCCTGTAAGATAGGATCTGTAGTAGATACCAACCTTGATAATTGGGTACTTTCCTTGATCAAACATATATTATTTCGACTGTTCAATACAATTAAATATTAAAAAAATAATCACAGTTTCATTAATTGATTTTGTGACCAACTTAATTTTAGTCAGCAATTTTTTTTAGAAATAAGTACGCTGTTTGACGCTTAAAAAACGTGACGTCACAATACACAATCTCGTACAAAATTCATAGAAACCGGTCGCTTTTGAAGTTTTGAAAAAAGTATTGAATTTGACTAGTTGGCAAGTAGTACCCAATTATAAACTACGTTTAAAAACCTACTTCAACTCCCCCTTTTTTTAAAGTCGGTTAATTAATATACTAAAGCCTTTTCCTGAGTGCAATAAACACTTTTCTAATAGTCGCATACAAATCGGTTCAGCCAATCGCGAGATAATCGCGAACAAACAGGTCAACTTGAGAACCTCCTTTTTTATTTTAGAAGATTATTTATTTCCAGTAAAAACTTAAATTAAAACTAAATATTACTAAATTAAATAACTAACTTAAATTAATTATAAGAAAAACAAAAACAACTATTTACATACAGCATCGAAAAAGTCGTCCGCATAAATGTCAGTGGGGAAAGTACCCAGAAGGCTGGCAGCATTGCCACGTTGGATGGCAATGCTTAACCTCTAACCGAGAAAAAGACCAGCCCTCTGGTCACGAGATGTGTCGACCAGGCGTTTCGAAATGTTTTTGAACAATTTAAGCGCACTTGGACCCCACGGACCTAGCGTCTCAACCCCAAACGGCAAAGATATACCAGCAAGGTTGTTCTTTTAGAAGTAGGTCAAAAATAACGAAACAGTAGCTGTAGCCAAATGCCATTTAGCTCTTGTTTACATGTAGAATAGAAAACCAAATTATATAGAATTGACGTCATTTTGACACTTGTCAGTGTCATCCCCATACATTTAGTTTTCTACTCTCTCTGTAGACAAGCGCTAAAGTGGCGTTTGGCTAAAGGTACAGATCTCTTTATTCTTCTTTTAATGTTTGATGCAGTACTCTAAAAAAATAATGTTAATAATAATTGTAAGATCTTTTTCCTTTATTGTCTTCGTTAAAGGTTATTTCAGTCGTTTAATTGATATCTCAATTCGCCGCGGGCCAAAATATAACATGATGGTGGACAGAGACGATTTTTTGTAGATATTTTATTATTAGTCGATGTATCCAATATTTTTTTAATTAAAAGTTTTCCAAATGAACATTTCGTTGTGTGTTTTATTTAGCAAAGTGATCTGAGGTCAATGATTAAAATTAAGTCGCTCTTAGTTAGTCGCTGGTACCATTTATAACAAAAGTAAGAAGTTCAAAAGCCATAATTATGTCGTGCTAAAGTTAGACTAGTTAGTTAGCTTAGTTAGGCACTAAGGAGTAGGTACCTAAATGTCGACAAAATTAATAATGAAGCCAATGATCGAGTCAGGAATTGTGTCAGAGACCCCTTAATCAACAGTCGTAATAGTCGCAACTATTCAACTAACGAGGCAGGCCAAAATTCGAAGAAACCGGAAGAAAATTATAAACTACTTATAATTAGAAAAACCGACTTCAACCCCTTTTTTGAAGTGTAACAAATATACTTATCTGAAAACCGCATCAAAATCGGTTCAGCCAATCGCGAGATAATCATGCACAAACATATATACAGGTCAAAGTCAAAGTCAAAGCATTTATTTCAATTAAACCTTAGTTTGGTACTTTTGAAACGTTAACAAATACAAAATAAATATATAGTCTGTCAGTCAGTCCGTCAGTGAAACTAGGTGCTCATTCCAAAATGTAGTGAAACTGAGAATCTTTATTAAAGTCGGTTTATAACTATAGTCTTTAATATTTAAACTGTCAAACACCAAGCGGTCACCGGTGACCGCAACCTATTGTTCTATAATTGTGTCTAGAGGTATAATGACGGTACTCGACGAGTTAATCGAAAGTTAAAATAATTATTGGACGCATAACTAATTTAATTACCTAAACAGTTTTTGACCTTACAATGTGAAGTCACCATAAAACACTATTAACAAACTTTAGATTAATCGTTTAACAACAAAAACTGGGTTTTTTTTTTCGTAAAATCTTTTTACCAAAGTCTCGATGAAAAAAGTAATTATTCTCATTTCTCACAACATCGACTACACAGTCGAATGATCACAGTGAGAAAAGTTTATTTTAGTCAAAAATTAATGATGTTAATTCAGGCCTAGTGAACCCGGGTTTCATTATCAAACTTCTTTTTAGGGGTCTGTTAGTGAGAGGCTAAATCGACATCTTTATATTGTCATTTTGTTATCCTCTATCAAGACTGTGCCTTGACAATGCAGGACTATAGTTAGCTTTAATCACTACGTAGTATAAAACAAAGTAGTTATCCGCCGTCTGTCTGTCCCTATGTTTGCTTAAGTAGAGTCGGTTCAGTAGAGGGTTTGCCATTTCTTGAGTCTTCTTCACATTTGGCGGGTTGAACATAACAGTTTAAAAAGGTTCAAGTACTTATATTAAAAAAGCGCTGCTATAGTTTCAATCAAATGTGTAGTCCCTTAGCTATAGACCTATAATCCAGCTATAGTCTCTTATGGGCCACGGTCCACGTTGTCTGGATGATGATAATTGAAAGCAGAACTTGCACAGTTTTTTATTCAAGTCATAAAACTGTTGAAAGCAAATTCTGACTTAGATAACGATGGTCACATTTGGACCACCATGGCGTTTAACGTGTTAAATATGATAACTCTAAGGATATTTGTTTTTTAAGGGGGGAATATCATCGAATGACTTCTCCCGCCTGGGTGAGGCGGGAGGCAGTGTCAGACTTTTACTGACTAAAAAGCACCCAGTTCCTACTCCTGCACTTCGAGCCGGAGCTCCGGTAACCCGTTAGGTTCTCCGCGGCGCCGAATCGGCATCAGCCCTATTGGGCCCCATCTGTGGTGGTCTGATGGCTCTTTGAGGCGCGCGCGATTCTAAGGATATAGAGATGATAATTCTATAATATTTTGAATACAAATAGTTGCGCAGAACCCAGCAACAGTAGCCCTCGCGTTCTTAGTCGATTTTTGTAACGTATTTTTTTTTTTAATTTTTGCTTTTTGTCTTACGCATCGTGTGCGCCTCAGGCGTCAATTTAGATCCCAAATTTCTTCTTTTGTGTTTAATAGTATTAAATTTTCTTCTTTACAGTCATAGTCAGTTGTCTGATTTTTGACATAATCCAGACAAGCCTGCTCCTTGAAAGGGTAGGCAGGAGTGTTTTAACAGACACTCATCTGTTAAATGCTAAGACTAAAGTCGGCTTTTACGACACTCGGGGAAAGAGTAGGAGTGGTAATAAATGTATTCTATTTTGTCTCAATATCATCAACATCAACACCAACAGCCTATAAGTGGCTACTGCTGACCAATGGCCTCTTCTCACACGGAATACTTTTGAGCATTAATCACCACGCTTGCTCAATGCAGGTTGGCAATTTCAAACCCAACCAATAATAAAAAATCATAAGTCCAGGTTTCCTCACGATGTTTTCCTTTACCGTTTGTCAATGGTGTCTAGATAATCTTAGTAAGTACACTGTAACAACGGTAACGCCTCTGGTGTTCTAGTTGTCCATGGGCGATGCCGATTGCTTACCATCAGGTGATCCGTCTGCATGTTTACTAGCTAATGCTATAAAACAAAGTACATATAACTCGGAAAAAGTCACATTGGTACTTGCTGTGGGTAGGTTTCGAAACCGCACCCTCATGAATCAGAAGCTTAACTCGTTGAGTACCATCTTGTAGACACAATTAAAGAACAATAGGTTGCGGTCACCGGTGTCCTCGCGGTGTTTGACAGTTTAAACCTCCGGGCCACCACGCCGCACTAGCGTACCTGTACCTGCCAGTCCGTCTACGGTAGTTTAAATATTTAAAATAACAATTTGAAACGTGCATTTCATCTCGTTCGCTTTGTTTAACATTTAATTTGTGAAATGCTTGGTTCTGTCGAGGTACCCGCCGGCCATTGTAGATGAAACAAAAATATAAAATGCAGTAATTACGGCATTAATAGTAGGTAAGGTACCCATCTTGGTTGGTTTGTTTTGATGTTCGTTTCGTATGGGGTACTCTGTCGTTATCGTAATGGCTCGGAGGTTTAAGACGCCCGCTTCTGATGCATGAGGGTGCGGGCTCGAAACCTACCAACGGCAAGCACCAATGTGACTTTTTCCGAGTTATATTATGTACTTTCTAAGATTGTCTAGATACCACTGATAAACGAAGAAAAATATCGTGACTATAACCTGGGCTTATAATTTCTAATTATAAGTTTGTAATCGCCAACCCCAATTGAGCAAGCGTGGTTATTAATGCTCAAACCTTCTCCGCGTGAGAAAAGGCTTTGCTCAGCAGTAGGTATATAGGCTGTTGATGACGATCGTTGATTCTGCGGTTGCATGTGCGTCTGCCGAACAAAGTGGTTCTGGGCATTTTTCGGGTTTTCTAAAACCCATCATTAAAGTACTTACTAACAATAACATGAAGTCTATAGCTTTGTTCAATATGTGTGTTTGATTGTTTTTGAACATATTATTATATGATTCTGGAAGTCAATCAATTTACATCTAATAATTCTAGTCCATACAACTACAGTCGCAGTAAAAAGCTAGTCTGTGAACAAAAATTCCCAACCCTCGTATTTCCTCCTGTCATTAGCGATCTGAGGGTTAAGTAACCCGATACTCCTCTAATGCACTGTCCACATAATGAGTATAATGGGTATTATAGACCCCTTCTGATCATGTTATAACTTTGATTATTATTTGCCACCCCTTACATGTTACAAAGGTTAGAAACTAGGACGTCATTATCTATTTATGATGGTTTTGATTATATTGTTGATGTCTGTAGATGAGTGTACCCTATTGTTGATGTTTGATTGTAGGCTTTGTGTCACTGTTTTGTTTTAATCTTTAAAGTCAAAGTACCCATTTATTTGTTTATTTAACTTTTATACAATAGGGTAGTTTCCTAAATTTTATTTTAATATCCGTCTGGTACATTAGTTTAAAACATTAGACACGTATTTTTTCTTTTCTCATACAATGAAATACTTTCGACGATATATTATTTTGAAATATCGTGTGACGTCACAGCGTGCCACATTTTGTAGCACGTTATGACGTAACAACCGCCCACTCCTAAACTAAATATAGGTAAGTATTGCAACTTAATGCGAGAAAATAAAAAAAATACATGTCTAATATTTTTTCATTATCTAACTGACGGACTAATTAGATTTTTAATTTTGATACCCTGGAATCTACCCTATTGCATAAGGAGGACTTACTTAACACATTGTGATCGGCGTTAGCGGAGTATTAGCCTTCTACAGTTGTCTGTTGGCAGTCTAAACTTTAATGCTAACAGCATTCTTTGCCGGTCGGTCATCCTTTGGGTAGTGCAGAAATGTATGTGGTAGGTGGTATAACCTGCAAAGAGGTTAAGAGAGGTAGTGGTATAACTATAAGCATAAACAAAATACCTACATACAAAATAATAAATTTAAATATACATACCTATGAATTTATCCTATCATACAACACTTTTAAAAAATGTTCAGAAACTGCCACTTCCTGTTAATGTACTCAATTTTTTTTGTTTCATTGAAATAAAATTTTATAACGGGTACTTTTAAAACGTCAAAAATAGGAAATAGTCCGTCAGTCTGTGAATAAGTGTGAAAAAAATTTCACGTGAATACAATGTTTTCTAACATATTATTTTTCTTTCTTTCCAGAAGCCGCATCGTCCCGCGAATGATTTCAAAAATAAACAAATCTATAATTACATCAAGAACTCCAAAAACGAATAGAATAATAAATTTTACATCAGTATTATGTAAGAATAAGTGATTCGTTTCGCTAATCCGCCATCTTGTGTGCTATGACCGCCATCTTGAATATATTTCGTGTTAAAATGGGTGTGTTGATAGCAAGGATCTGTCTGCTTCTGATGCTGGCCGTCTACTCTTCATATGGTAAGTTTTTATTTTACTATCTTTAGTATTTAAATTATTATGTTTTCGGCTTACTCACGTAATTATCGACTGTCGCGCTGATACTGTCAGTCGCCGCGTCACGGGTCGCGAAATGCTGTTCATGAATATGAGCCTCTAGCATGACTTGAAACTAGGCGAGTTCCTCGTCAAATAATTACGTGAGTAAGTCGAAAACATAATAATTTATTTAGCATGTCTCGCGAAAGTTATAATAATCAATCATCTTTAGTATTAATTAATTTAATTGACTAAAAATAACGTTTTACTCGCGTAAAAATATACTGATAAAAGCTCTACTAGTTTCGAATCCTGGAAATATGAATATAAATATTTTTTTTTTATTAGAATGTGTTGTGTGGCCGTGACGACTGAACAGATCTGAATAAAATTTAGCTTATAAATAGTATGTAGATCGTCGCAGGTCTTTGTTTTTTTTTAAAGAAGATATTGTGTATATGTGCCTTTTGTGTGACGGTATGATATTAAACCTTAAAAGGCGCTTTTCTTGCTAGGTTTCTCCCTGGTAGTCGTCTGCATTTGTAAGGGACACTGGATCTTTTAACACGTTAAACGCCATGGAGTCACCGGTGACCGACATTAGCTGAGGATTTGCCTTCAATAGTTTTTTATTGGCAGCCAATGCCTTAATAACAGTTTTATCAATACCTAAGTAACTTTTAAATCCAAATAAATACAGAGTGTACCTAAAGGGAAGGATTCCGAAAACGCTATTACTTTTTTATCAATTTTAATCGTTAAATTATGTATTTCGGTGTACAGTGTACTCACGTACTCACTACGCTTGCTGTATGTAGCAGCGTGACATACGCCGCGTCGGCGTCGTGGGTCGCAGAATGCTGTTAATGAATATGAGCCTCTAGCATAGCTTGAAAGTAGTCGAGTTCCTCGTCAAATCCGCGAATAAACCAAAACACATAATTATTAATGTAGTGTTTAACGAAAGTTTAAATTTTTATCGTTGTTGTGTTACCGTTGTCGTTTTAAGCCTTTAGCGGTTGATTACAACAAGGGTTGCAGGTACTTTATAATAAAGTATTACTGTACGTTATTTAAGGTAATTGTACTCTATACTTCATAAGAATAATAAAGTACACGAGAATGCTTTATTTTTGCAAAATTCGATATCGATATTTATCGACTTATGTTGAATCGATTTCGCCACTCGCCAGCGCCACTTAGACAGTTTCTAGTAAAGATGCAATTGTTTAATAAAGATACAAATTTAAAACAAACTGCAAAAAGCAATAAAAAGTATATTTTAAAATATAATACTAAATAAGAATAAATTGTACTTTATTTTTGTACTGTGTACTTTTTTTCTTACGTATAATCGTCAATGTACATTAAATACCAAAATAAAAGGTGGCAACCCTAATTACAACTGTTATTGTATGAAAGAAACATTGGATTGCTTGCTTAAACCTTTTTTATTACACTTGTCTTCGTTTTGAACATGAACATTGAAATAATAGTTCTCGATTAGGGAAGAAATTAACATACAAATGGACTGTGATATGACCTAACACTCGACATATCTCATCCCATTAACTATACAAAACTCTGACACACAAAAAACCGTTAAACTGAAAACAACTCAAAAAACAAAAGAAATAAAGTTCAAAACATGAAACTGTCACAATCTATTACCGAAACTTGTCGATAAAATGGTGCTTACCTTTTCTGACGTATTTTAAAAACCAATGGCGCGTTTAAAAATAAAAAAGGGCTTAAAAGAGTCTATAGACACTTTCTACTACAGGCCAAAGAAAGGCCACCCAACAATATACATATTAGATGCTTATAAATACTTGTTACTTGAAAATAACGATACATGGAGTATACAAATATGGAGTACCCACTATGGGTATCAAAGAAAATGTGTCCGTTGAACTGTGTTGCTTATAACAATTAACATTAACTTACCAATACATAATTAATCACTACATAGTATAAAACAAAGTCGCTATCCGCCGTCTGTCTGTCCCTATGTATGCATGCTTAGATCTTTAAAACTACGCATCTAATCTTGAACGTGTCCTAGAAACCGACTAAAGGACATATTTGACAAGTTGCTAAGACATTAAGGCAAATTTTCTTGTTTTTTTTTTTAAGGGGGAGAATCATCGAATGACTTATCTCGCCTGGGTGAGGTGGGAGGGAGTGTCAGACCCTTACTTACCTTACTAAAAATCACCCCGTTCCTTCTCCTGCACGTCGTGCCGGAGCCCCGGTTACCCGTTAGGTTCTCCGCGACTCCGAATCGGCATCGGCCCTGACGGGTCCCATCTGTGATGGTCTGATGGCTCTTTGAGGCGCGCGCGGAACGCGACGCGCCGTATGCTCGGGTTTGTTTCTGGTCGGACGGGGAGCATGCTCGCCGTCCGCAGGCCCGCGCTTACGGTGGCCGAAGATCGTCTCGCGGTCCCCGACGCCCGGTGTGTCCTTCACGATGGCTGGGTTGCAAGGAGACAGCACTTCGCTGCCTCACGCGTCCCGCCTTCTCCTTGGCCAGCATAACTGCTTCGCAAAAGGAGGCGACGGCTAAATTTTCTTTTGTAGGGAGGCCATAATACAGCAGTGTACTATCACGCTCGTTTGATAATGTCTAAACTTTAAAAAGAAGTTCAAATCCTCATAATATAAAGAAAATTCGCCTTTTGAGAGACGCTCTCTATACTCCATGTTGTATTACAAAAAAATAAATTGGAAATGTCCACGCAAGAACCAGTCTTATTTCAAATCGTTTGAGTTCAAGTTTTGTTGCTTTTTCTGAACTTTAAATTGGTTGTAATGAGATGGTTGTAGTTGTTTTGGAGGCCTGTAGTCCAAAATTGAAGGTTAACTATTACGAAAAGATACCGCGATGATAATATGAAATTATATGGATGACACACTGGGTATTTTCTTGTTTGCAGATGTGAATAGCTTAACATTTCGTGTGTGTTTAACACAGATCCACGCGAAACACAATGTATTTCCAATGTAGTTGGTTAAAGTGGTTTAAATTTTACTGTCTGGTGTTTGTAGTGTGTTATAGGAGAGGTCTATGTCCAGAATAGTTCAATAATTAATTAACTATTAAACTGTACCTACCCTTAATGATGACATGGCATTCCACATTCATGTCCATTTCATCAAATAAAGTGCATAAAAGTTAAAAATATTACAACTACCTCTTTTGGTGTTTCCCGTTAATTTAGGACTCTACATACATCTGCAAAATTACACCAGACTTTGTGTAATTATTTACGAAAACGTTAATTTATTTGCAACTTGATTGCATACAACAGAATGAATCGAGTCAGTACTTTAGGTAGTTATTCAGGGGATTCTTAATGATACTCTGACTTAAATGACTAGGGTTTACTTAATTAGACCCTTAAAATCAAAGAATTATTGGGTTTTGGTTTGCAAATTCGGTACATTAACACAGAGTTTGGAATTGTGTCCCGTGTATTAGTATAGCATTAGCCATTAATTCGTCAAGAGTCGACAATATCACCTTAAAATAAAATTGCTGTTACCTTAGGTTTCAAAAGATGGTCCACATTCCACAATACCACCTTAGAACAAAATTACCATCACTCTCTGCTAACAAACTCAAACTAAATCTATACAAAAAACTTTTTCAATTAAATAATACTTTAGACTAATTTTGAATAAAAAATCTGAGAAGCAATCATAATGGATTGTCTCGAAAACTCCCATTCATCCGAGAAAAAACTTTTTGTACTGTAATTTGAAACCTGTGCTATTAAAATACAGTTACTTATAGCATAACAAAGGTTCTGTCCGTCTGTTCCTCTGTAATGCGTTTTAAATGGCTTTGCGTGAAGTGCATATAAAAAGAGAATCTAATTTATGTATGCGTCTAGTTTCTTGTTGCTTTTTTAGGTTAGGAACTAAGATTAAATAATCATCATCTTTCGTGATGAATTTGATATGAGTCACCAGCTCATGTAGTCCAGTCTACAATGATGTAGCGAGGTTGACTGTCCAGGCGACACACGTACTTAGGTATCGTCATGAGCTAATGTTCACATGTAAACAGCAGCTCATGTAGTGTACCTCTAGATATCCAGTCAACAAGGATGTAGCGAGGTTGACTGTCCAGGCGACACGCGTACTTAGGTATCGTTATGAGCTAACGTTCAACTTCACATGTAAACAGCAGCTCATGTAGTGTAGATGTCCAGTCAGCAAAGATGTAGCGAGGTTGATTGTCCTTCCATACCAATAAAAAAATTTGCAACCTCATTAATACTTAGAAATTGTCTAGAAATATTCCTGATTGAAACATCAACAGCCAGTCTACTATTGGACTAGAGGCTAGAGGTATGACCGAATTAGCCAATAGCTTTAAGTGTAGAGGTATCAAAGAGCGCTGCTGCCCGGTCTCTGTTAAATGTGTAGTCGCTTAATCACAATCTTGCAATACCCACGGTAGGAGTAGATAAGACACGTATTCTTCTCTACACTCACACATTGCTTAGCAATCAGCAAATATTAATGCAACAAAAATAAAAACGAACCCAATTATAATTACAACATATCAGATTCCTAATTCCAAATGTTCACACGAAAATTAGCGGCAACCGCAAACAGCAGTGTACTAATACTATCAACTGGAATGCGTAATGGAGCCAAAATGATGCCTATAATTAGAATATACACCGTTAACCCTTACCCAGCCACAATTATCTAGATAATTAACCCGAAGAGCATTCTGGTGACTCCGCCGAACGTTAAGGGATGTTAAGACCCCTCGCGATAATTAACGAATGGAGTACCTACTCATATTCACTTTGGGATTTTTCTGTGACGTCATTCTGTTGTTGTGTTAGGTGGTTTAGTGATGGGTTGATCTCGAATTTGGCAGTTAATAGGGAAGTCTTATTTTGTGTCTGTTACGAAATGTAACAAATATCTTATTTTGCAAAACTCGAGTAAATATTCTATATAAATAAAAATCAATTTCCGTTCGTTAGTCTCGCTAAAACTCGAGAACGGCTGAACCGATTTGGGTAATTTTGGTCTTGAAATGTTCGGGGAAGTCCAGGGAAGGTATAAAAGGTGAGAAAAAACATTAATAGGCGGTACGAAGTTTGCCGGGCCAGCTAGTGATAGATAGAAGCTTGAAATACGAACTACGTATGGTATTGCATGTAGATTGTAGATACTTATCGAAAAGTACTGAAATCTTCTTTCTCTTGACTTATCAACTGCCACTTTATAAATGAATGGGACACAATTTTGCTTCATACTCAAATAAGTGCATCACCTTCTTTCCATCAGTCTAAAATAATAATTAATAACTTTAATAAACTTCGTTATTTCTTCTCACAATGACACTTATTTCTAGTTTTACAAGTTATTTTTCTTTATTTTTAAAAATATTTATAATCTTATTTTTATCGCAATTCGAGGAGCTGAAATTTGTTAGGCGTAAATACCTGAAGAACATAGATATATTCGGTGGTTTAACTAACGACCCGCCCCGGCATCGCACGGGTACAATATGCATGTATATACATGTACATATAGACCTTTCTTACGAATAACTTTATCTATTAAAAAAAATATTATCTTGTTTCAGTTTTATGATTTAGCTTTTTATCTTTTCTCTCTCTCTCTCTTGTATTAAACTTTTATATTGTTATTTTGTCAAATTGTTTCATATTCTTTATTTTTGTTCCTTGCATTCATGCCGTATGCCGAATATAAGACTTTTCTTTTCATTTCAAAATGATTGGCTGAACAAACCACTACAATCTTACAATTACCACCTCCTTGGGTGATTACGAGATTCACACATGTGAACAATGTCCATTCTAGACATAGCAGTAACACCAAGTGACTAAGCACTCTGTTAATTCCATACTCCGTTACATCTACATATTTATAAGAATTGTATGCGATGACTAAGATTCTCAAAGTTTACGTCACATTTCGTCACGTCTTTTAATCTACATATATACAATTAGCTTCTGCCAGCGCCTTTGCCTGCGTTCCCG
Source organism: Spodoptera picta (assembly GCA_038387885.1). Classification (NCBI taxonomy): domain Eukaryota; kingdom Metazoa; phylum Arthropoda; class Insecta; order Lepidoptera; family Noctuidae; genus Spodoptera; species Spodoptera picta. Next base: position 1,195,181 of record JAZHFQ010000221.1, on the reverse strand, counting down.
TAGGATAAAAAGTAGCCTATGCGCGCGGAACGCGACGTGCCATACGCTCGGGTCTGGTTCTGGTCGGGCGGCGAGCCACCCATCGCCGTCCGCAGGCCCGCGCTTACGGTGGCCGGAGATCATGAGTCCCATGTAATAGAGGATCCCATATAAAATACCAGACTGATAATTTTTCGAATAGGTTTTAACCGCGAGACGTCCGCTCTGTGTCATGTGTCGCACGATGCTACTCATAACTATTAGCTTCCAGTGTGTCTTGAAACTAATTGAATCACGAAACGTAAACGAGCAGACGGATCACCCGATGGAAAGCAATCGGCGTCGCCCATTGACACATGGAACACCAGAGGCGTTACAAGTGCGTTACCAGCCATTTGGGGATTAGGAGTTTGAGGATCGTTGGGGATTCAGGGATTGGGGAAGGGGAGGGTAATTGGGCCTCTGGTACCCTCACTCACACGACGAAACACACCGCAAGCGTTGCTTCACGTCGGTTTTCTGTTCGGCCGTGGTATCACTCCGGTCGAGCCGGCCCATTCGTGCCGAAGCATGGCTCTCCCACACTTAATTTATTCATTTCAAAAAACCGTTTAGTAAGAGGTACTATATTACTTTATCGAACTCAGGAATCGAACAAAGACATCTTACCTCCTGTCAGCACATCCGACTATTCGAGAGAGCTAACCCTCTTTAGGGCGTAACTACTAAAGGTTAAAAGTTAACTAGAAATCTGACAGTCTACTGAAATGTGGTTTAAATTGAAACCCTCGGGGATTGGCTATGATAGACACCTTTGAACTGTACCTCTAATCCGGCATGGATTTTGACATCCAGTTATTTGTGTAGGTATTGTTGGATTTGTAGCTAAATGAGTTTATTTTCGTCAGTTAATCAGATAGAGATATCATTCATAAAGAAAAAACTGGTTTTAACTAATATTTTGGATTATAAACCATCCAAAGTTACTAAAAGCTAGTAAAACCATACCTTTGCAAACAAAAAAATAGACATCCACTACCATTACGGAATCTCTTTAAAAAGCCCCCTAATAGCCATATTCACCTTAAAATGTAGCCAGTATGCACAGATTAAACCCCACCCCTTTTATCCCAAAAAGGGGGTGTTACTTTGAGTAACACAGGCGGATTATGTTCGCGGTTAGACACAACCATTAACCGGCCGCAGTACCTACACGTCAAACTATACATAACCAGTATCAACAGACCTTCTAATGGGCACGAACATCATATAAAGCGGGACCATGATAAAATGGTTAGTATAACCAGTATACACTGACCGTCGAATGTGCGAGGAGGTCCAACAAAGGGAGACCATGATAAAATGGTTTGTACAGTTCGGTGTGTTCCTAACTGTTATGGGGATTTAAACACATGCTTACACGATGCGTGTGAAGTGAATCTGAGTGCACATCATCATAATAATATGTAGTACATTTGTCAAATTTCGATTCCCGGGGTCGGGCGAAGTAACTAGGTTTTAAATATTCTCAGTCGTAGCACGGAGTCTGGAATTGTGCCCGGTATATGGCAATAGGCTCACCCCCTATTACATGGGACTCTTAACATAAATTATAGTGAAAAGTGTGTGTTACATTGTACAGTGGTATAATGGGTACCTCTGCCTACCCCTTCGGGGATAAAAGGCGTGATGTTATGTTACATTTGTCAAATTCAAATTCATTTATTTGCATTAATACAGGGTATTATAGGTGTTACAACGAAATCAGAGCGTACATGTTTTGCTAAATATACCTCTACATAGGATGCAAACTTACAGCCTGGATAGGTTACGTCATAATAAATATCAAAGTATTAAAGTCAGCACCTCTACTGTTCCCGCTGATATCGTAAGTTCCGATCAAGTGTGTTTTGATGGCAGCAACAGTCTTGTTTGATTATCGTGTGACTTTAAAAAGTGAAATTTCCTGACTGCCTGCGAAGCGAGGAGATCGCGGCTCACACACATTATCATCAATCAATATCCTATAATGCCCATTGCTGAGCAAAGCCTCTTCTCACACGGAAGGTTTGAGCATTAATGACCACGCTTGCACCACGGGTTGGCGATTTCAAACTTATAATTAGAAATTATAAGCCCAGGTTTCCTCACAATGTTTTCCTTCATCGTGACTCTTCCTACCTTTTGTGAGGCGAGAAGGAGGGTCAGAATCTTACTAAAACTACACCTGCTTCTACTTAAAGCCTTTAAGTGTTTCACGGCTCCAGATCGGCAAAGATGTAGGTAGGCTGACAGTAATTGGATACAAAGAGCTGAAGATCGACCTGAGTGACTTGCTATTGGAGACGCCTATGTCCAGTCGTAAACGAGAACGGTCTGATCATGATGATGATGACTCATTTCTCATAAGAAAATTACAATAATAAGGATCAGTGAATAATAATGTAATAATCCTATCAAATGCATTCGCTTAGTCATTTAGTTTTAGTAATCTTTATTCTAATGTTGAGTATGGGGTTCGTGTTTTATCAGGCCTTGATGCAAAATGCGAACAGCTTTATACTAGTATGTACAGTACATGCATAAAAAATTCTATATTTATAGTTTCTAAGTTACTTATCAAAAACTCATGACGGTCCACTGCTGCATTATGGGTCTCCGTAAGAGAAATTTCTGTAATATTCCACTGTTATTTATTCCCGTGTGGCCGAAATCCTCTATATAAGAGGGGTTTATTTTTTTTATGCTTTTTTATGGGATACCGGTAAACGACACGATGGATCACCTGATGAGCAATCGTCGCCGCCCATGGACACCCGAAACACCAGAGGCGTTACAAGTGCGTTACCGGCCTTTTGGGAATTGGGAATTTGATGATTGTAGGGGTAATTAAACCTCCAGTAACCTCACTTACACGACGAAACACAACGCAAGCGTTGTTTTACGTCGGTTTTCTGCTCGGCCGTGGTATCACTCCGGTCGAGCCGGCCCTTTCGTACCGAAGCATTGCTTTCTCACTTAAGTACTTACGGTTGCCGTATTCTCCACTGTGTAGTCGAAATTCTAACTCATCTAAATCGAAACTATTGGATCAATAGTTTTTAATAACAACACCATACAAATACCTTCAAACATCTATCAACCCTTATGGAACCTGAGGGAAGATCAGAGGGTTGAGATACAAATTGTGTTCTATTCCACCGCCACCACGAATCAAGTTTAACCTAAAAATCACAGCTGTAATCTTTAAACGTTGTCTAAACTCAATCTACAAAACTGTTCAAAAATACTTTAAAAGGTCCACACATATCTTCATTTCGGGGATTTAAATATAAATCCGATGTGACGGGCCGCAGTCAATAAATTAAGCACTCAAACGTTTAGCGGGACTCGTGTCTACGTCAGCGGTATGGTGACCACGTGGTGTGGGATTAACGGGATTAAAACAATATTTTTTTTGTCGAAGCAGAAAGCTCATGTAGGTTAGCTCTTGATGTAGATGTGTGTAATCAATTTCAACTTTTTGTTGGTTATGTCCTATTGCCTGTGAGAGGTAGTGCTAAAGAAGAGCTAAGAGCTAATGTACCTCTACAATCAAAGTTATAAGTTCACGTTAATTTGTCATAACTAAGTAGTACGAGAGAATAACCTTTTTAAATACTCTTATTTTCAGTAGATATTCCATATATCTGAGATCTTAGTTCTAGAATCCGCAATTTTCTTCTATCATACGAACTGGAATAGAAAACGACAAAAAAAAACAAAAAATCCAGAAACACAACTTTTTGTTAAGTAAATTTTTACTTACTTCTTTCAAACGACAGCGCAACGTTAATAATAATGCATTGTTCTAAATAACTTATATCAATAACTAGCGGCCCGTCCCGGCTTCACACGGGGGGACTAAAGATTACGATTTTTTAAAGATTTTTTAAAGACTTAAGATTTTTTACATAGTTTTACGTTTTATTTATATTTATTCTCAGTTTTTTTTATTTAGGAAATATTTACCTTTTGAAAATATTTTTCCGGACTTCATTTACTTATTTCATTTATTTATGAACAATTCATCTATAGAGCATTTTTGTATAACTTTAACTATATGCTCAGCGCACGCCACGGAAGGCCTCAGAAACGATACTTTTCCCCCGTTTTTAAAACATTTTTGGTTACTGCTCCACAACTATAGGACCTAGCGTGATATTATATAGCCTATGTTACTTCTGAATAATGCAGCTTTCTAATGGTGAAAAAATTATTGCAATCGGTCCAGTAGTTTTTGAGTTTATTCATTACAAACATACAAAAATACAAATCTTTCCTCTTTATAATATTAGTATAGATTATGACTACTGATTAACTTTGTTGAATTCAATTTTAATATCAATAATTATGACTACTGACTAACTTTGTTGAATTCAATTTTAAATCACCATATATCGTTAAAAATTTAAATAAATCTACAATATTTTTCACCAGTCTTGTCCCTTTAATCACCCAACACATAGCTATCCTACTCACAACCCGTTCCATTTCAAAAGGTCCGTATATCTGTCGTTAGTGGATGACACATGACATCCACCGGCCCCTTATTTTAATTGGTATGAAGATATCATACACAGAGAAATATTTCGAACATCCAATCATTAGATACTTGGTTGAAAAGATTTAATAGGTGTGAATGAGGTTATTTGTAGTAAACTGTAGTATTGGGTGTGATTTTAAGATGTTTTGGATGATTTTGTGTGAAATAGGTAACTGTCTATAGACGTTTGACATGTTTATGAGCCCCGGTTGTGGTCTGTAATCAGTCGTGCACCTTAAAAAAGATACGTGATTAAGGTACGAGTGCAATGGAGCTTTAGTGATAGGGTTTGGCATCTTCTTAGCCTTCTGGCATTTATCTTTCTATTATGAGGACTAAAGCTCGTCAATAATATCTAAAATTCTACTCTTTTAAAAAAAAAAATGTTGCCCCACTAGGATTTGTGTGTGTCCTGTTTCGTGGGTGCATTTACAAACATAATTTCACATACACATGACACCCAGACCCGGAACAACAATTTGTGGATTATTACCGAACCTAAGTTTAGATATTAAAAATATCAGTGTATAATTATACCAAATAAAAACTTTAAACCCGCTCAAACTTGTCATAATAAATAACAATTTCTTAACCTTTAGCTATCTAAAAATAAAACTACGCACTGAGTCCTTTGCGTAAAAAAAAAACAAACGTCAAATATATCGCGGCCATATTTAAAATGGTTGGTAATAGGCGAAACGTGCTTCGTCGGCTAATCTCGGGAGTTTCCGTCATTCGTCGTCGGCTAGTACCGTGCAGCTTCTGGACGGTTATAGTACTAATACGGGAAGTACAAACTTTGTAAGAAACAGTGTTTACAGTTACCCCTTTTCTATTAAAGAATAATAATACATAGCAATATTTGGTACTCACTGTTTGTAGATTTACATGTGATGATGACAAAGTTGTGAATACATTCTAGTGGGTATCATAAAAAGGCAAAACCGACTAAGAACATTAACGAAACTATGTAACTTTATAGAGGTATGTTCTGTGAATTGTATTGTGAACCTGATTGAAAAAGCGTAACCTATGGAATTTCTTGCTCGTTCTTCTCTGTAGGAATCTACAATTTGGAACGAGCACTTGAGGACTTTAATATATCTGTGGGACTGACCCACAGACTCACATTTTTTAAATATTTAAATATTTTGTTTTGACGTTCAAAAGTGCCTTCCTGGTCTAATTGAATTTTTTTTTAATTTGGCTTAAAGATTTTTTTTTATTGGTGATGAGCCGATGTTTGGCCACTATCTCTTGTTCGCACTATGCTAGTATTTTAGTCAAGTAGCGAGTATTTAGTAACTCTTTCTAGCTTCGATTGTGGGACAGAAGCGAGAGGGGTATAAAAAGGGAGATAAAACACAAGCGATGATGCGGTCCACAATGGAGCATGCCCTAAGCAACTTATTCGCACAAAAAAGCAGCGCTCCCTGATAAATCTGCGCTTCTCAACTACGATCTAATCGTCCTGTCAAACATAGATATAATGACAGCTTTTTTATGTAGATAAAGCCCAACTGTCACGGGCAAGCAATCTTAAGACAAAATTATATAAAGTCTGAGTAAGCACTAGTGCCTAAGCATTAATAAAACAGGTTTGGGTGGAACCAAAACTGGAAACAGGGACGAGTCGGCAAGCGAATACACCGCTATTTGTGACCTTTAACTGAAATGTTTGAAAACAGGTCCTTTTCTAGTTTTCGTTGCCTGGCAACCTGAACCTGATGTTGTTATGGCAATGATCAAGTCTTGCGAAGTTTAAAACAGCAAAAATGCATCTTTTAGTCCCTGAACATAGGTGCTCATTTAGCATTTAACACCTGTATTGGAGCTCCGGTTCAAAGCAGTAGTAGGAACGGGGTGGTTTTACTCAGTAAGTGTCTGACACTCCCTTTCGCCTCACCTCACGAGAAGAGTCATTGCAGCAAACTTGTACCACCAACTTTTCAGTTATTTTAGAGATCCGCGTTATAAGATTGACTAAGATTTATTCGAAATAATCGAAAACAATTTCAATAGCACTTTTGTCCGACCCGGGAATTTAGGCCGAGACATCTTGCTGAGCCATAAAACCTACAACCACTCGACTGAAGAGTAACGAAGCAGTTTATAATGTCTCTGTCTACTCCTTCAGAGATTGAAATATGTGATATAAATGTAACCTGATTTCGTCCTATTTCTTTGTCTGTAACTCAAAACCACTAAATCTGCTGGTATAGGCATTCAATTGACTAATGCGAGCGATTTATCCTGAACGATTTGCCCTTCACCTCGCAAACCTGAGTTAAGACTTGTAGTTTGTCTTTTAGATACTGTGGTAGTTCTAGACATAACTAGGTACCTACTTATATTTTCTAGGGTATCTAGTGTTTTAAAATTTATTAGGCTGAGCGAGTTCTCAATTTGTATTACTCCATGTAACTCGCTCAGTCAATGAGCATGCTTGAAGAGATTGATGAATATAGATGAAGCCTAAGAGGTATGCCTGAATTGTGTCACTTGGCGTTCCATTGTCTGCCTGCCCTAATGAGAAACCGAACAGTGACGATTTGTGTGTATGTGAAAAATAAAGGCTTTTCTAATTACAAGGAGTCAAGAATTGTGTCCACTATATGGCAATAGGTTCATCCCGTAATACATAGGACTCATAACATACTTGTTGAAAATTGGGTCTTACAAAAATACATATAGGTACGCTGTTATCTACTCATTCAGGGAATAAATGATGTGATCTTATTCAGGTAATCTAACTCAGACGTCTGAAAATATTACACGAAATGTCACTATAACATAAAGGTACAAAAATAGTCTCCATTCAGAACACCCCTTTACTCAAATTCGTGCTGAACGCCATCTGTCATCGAGTGCGACAGTTGACAGTTAAACGATTTAAAAATAGAACAATCATCCGAATGGAAGATCGTAAATTCGTAAATGAGTTTTAACTTTTATTGTTTATCTGTGATGTTGAGTTTTCGACTAAAAGAGATTGGTTTCAAGTTATTTAATAAATGGTTTGTTAGTATTTTTTTTTAAACCCACACTGGGATTTTCTCCTGTGTCGTTGGTGCGTTTACAAACATACAATATCACATACACATGACACCCAGACCCGGAACAACAATCTGGAAATCACACAAAGAGTTGTTCCGAGCGGGAATCAAACCCGTGACACGATGCGCGGCAGCCAGTTGCCAAGCCACCGCGCCAACCGTGCAATCAGTTGCAGCAAAAGTACGTGCTGAAGACAAGGTCAAGTTCAACCCTCATAAACGGACTAACTATTAATTCTTCATTTCGGGATATCTAGAGTAACTATGGCATTCTTTATTATATTGGTGATGTTGATGACTAATGACACTTAACGTCATTTTTGTTTTCACCTATAAGTGACACTTAATAGTACAAGTAAGGGGTTAGTTTATGTGATTTTTAGTTAACGACATTGTCTAAGAGTGATTGAGACTAGGCCATGTGGTATTCTTCGCCTGGCCCTCTAAATAAACCATTTTCATATTACATATAACATCATGTGAAGGGGTAGGCAGAGATGCACATTACGGCACTTAATACCACTGTCAAATGTAACACCCACTTTTCACTATTTATGTTATGAGTCCCATGTAATAGGGGGTGAGACTATTGCCATATACCGGGCACATTTATAGACTCCGTGCTAGTATTGAGATTTTTTTTTTTTAATTTAGTAATACATGCCCAACCTGGGTCTTGCGACCACTCAGCCAACGAGGCAATCCATATTATTATGAGATTAACAACATAGTAAGCGGCAAAAACTTTACGCTACATATTTGCCTATCCTGTGCCTTTAGCCAAACGCCAATGTAGCGGTTGTCTACAGAGAGAGTAGAAAAATAAATGTATGAGAATGACACAGACAAGTGTCAATATTTACGTCAATTCCATATAATTTGGTTTTCTATTCTTCATGTGGCTACAGTTGCAGTCTAGATACAAGCTACATCAGACGTAATTTTACGTGTAACTAATACCAGTAACTGTCGATTCAGTAGATGATTCATCTCACCCACTGTTATGAGAACCCGATCCCGTCATATTGACCCGACTATTTTTATCACGACATTGTGGTTATGCGTAGGTCGGTGATTCAGATTTATTGCAACTTGTAGATGCTGGAAGGTCGCAGAGAACTGGATGAAGGTGATTTCCAACTGGATGATCTGGAAGTCTTTTATAATGGAGCGTAACACCCACTATACTGACTGACATTCTCTCTCGCCTCACCCGGAAAGGGGAAGTCAATGATTTTCTCCTCTTATAAAAACACCTACTTCTAATAAAGTAGTTGAAGAGTTTTATTTGACTGCCTCGTGGTCGCAAGTGCGTCTGGCGTACAAGGTGTCTGGGGTTCGATTCCCGGGTTGGGCAAAGTATGATAGGGTTTTTAAAAAAATCGCAATAGTAGCACGGAGTCTGGAAATGTGCCCGGTATATGGCAATGGGCTCACCGCCTATTACATGGGAACATAAATAGTGAAAAGAGTAGGCAGTTGGGGTAGACAGAGGTGCACATTATGCTACTGTAAACAGTAAAACAGCATAATGTGCACCTCTGCCTACCCCTACGGGGATAAGGCGTGATGTTATGTTAGTTAAAGAATAAGATCTATGCTCACCATCTAACGTACTACTTATAATAACCAGCATAGAACTACGTCTGGGTAACTCCACCGCGGACGGTCACGCTCTCACCCTCTCTTTCACTCTATTTACTGACAATACAGTTTCCTAAATTTTATTTTTAATGTCCGTCTGGTAGATTAATTTATAACATTAGAAACTTATTTTTTCTTTTCTCACAAAATTAAATACTTTCGACGATATATTAATATGAAAGTATCGAGTGACGTCACAACGTGCTACAAAACGACCCACTCCTAAACTTAACTACATTTTATCTAAGTATTGTAACTTTATAGGACAAATAAAAAATACGTGTCATAATTTTGTCTGACGGACTAATTAGATTTTTAATTTTTATACCTTGGCAACTACCCTGTTCTAATTGTGGGAAAAAAGATAGATAGAAACACAGAAAAGTGCTATTTGGTTCGAACAGACCTTTGTGATTTGTTTACAAATATTTTATATCGATTTCAGTCTAATTATGGATAGGAAAAAGCCAGTAAAAGAGGAATATTGGTAAATAAGTCCACTATTGTAAACATCTTCAGGGAAGCCCTGATGGTACGAAAGCTAATGGCTTCTCACTTAACGCAGTGTTGCCAACGTAAAAATGAAATACACACGTCCAACTGCAACGGAAACTTTTAATATTAATGATACATGAAAATATAGTTTCCATACTTTGTAAAATGTTACAATCTTCACAATTGTCACGAATATATTATTTTCGGCCCCTATAACAAGGGCTTAAGGTATAAAATTGAATGTACTTCTCCCCCAAATAGGGTTGTCGAGTCCAACGTTTATGGAAATAACTTTAAAATAAATCCGTGGAGTTTAAAATGCAGTTTAAAAGGACTGGAATTAATGGAGTCGAATTTTCGATGCATTTGTTTTTCCTTTTCAAAGTTTCGATATGATCAATTAATTTCGAAAGCTACTGTGAAAAATGTACGAATATTATATTTTCTTTTATCACTTGGAAAGTAACGTGAATTTTTAAACTACATTAGCTCAGTGAATGAATTTTGTTTCTGCAATTGATAAAATACCTTTGTAAGAGAAATCGCAATCACCTTTGAAAATGCCATTCAATAATATTGTTTAGAAATCTAGACAATTTAAATTTACTGACAAGGAGTTTCATCACTTCTCAAAGCTACCCATTCACCTACCTACCACAATGAAATCGCCAAAAACCACTTAAACATCACAATGAATACTCCCAAAGTTGCCAAACCCTTACCTATTACAAAATTTTACTAGTACTAAAGCGATTCCACAGCTTTTGTCCCATTGATTCATTGCCCACGGTTGGGGCCAGAATTTATTATCATCTTCGTCTTAAGACTTCCTAGGGACAGTTCAAGTTATTTAGTTAAACTTAATAACCAGCTTACATGCCCTTATTTATGTCAAAACTGGCGAGGGGCGGTTTTTTCCGGTGCAAACTGGATTTATCCGGTTTAGGGGTGTCAATGTGAATTTGAATTTATGAATGGTGCTTATGTTTTGGTAAAGTGCGTCTTAAATTAGAAGTTTGGATGGCGTTTTGTAATTATACTTTTTGATGTATTGTTTTTATTGCTAATTGGGTTTTATGGTCTCAAAAATTATTTTGGTATGTGACTCTATATATTTAATGACTGTCTCTTTGAGTGTATCTTAACTACCCAATCCCGTTTTCTCCCGTTCCCGTAGAATTTTCAGGATTGTTTCTGTCGTAAGAAACTTCTCCTGACAATAACAAACACAACAAAAAAAAGATTAGCCAAACCGGTCTAGACGATTTCAAGTTATGGCGTGACAACGGGAAACGGGTGTCATTTATATAGAGGTATATATAGATTGGTGATAAGTGAATGCTCACACCGAAGCGACTGAATATGTAAAATCTTATCTAAGGGAGTACTCGTACCAAGAAGTTTACGTTTGACGAGATCGAAACGGTACCGCGTACAGCGTTCATTGAAGCTGGCCGATCAGACGCATTAGTACGAGTTTGTTTTGAGCCCCGAACGCGGTTTCGTTTCGATTACTTAAAACGTAAAAAAAACTCGTACTAACGCCTTAGAGCGCCGAACGCGGTAACATTTCGATAAAACAAATTCGTACTAATCCGTCTGTTTAGGGATTATAACGTGCAATATAATTTACCGATGTGTTTATATAAGAGCAAGGGTATCTATTTTAATTACTCAATTAATTCGTTGCTTGCTTCTTGCTCACACCATTGACTCTTCTCTGCATCACCCAAAGGTCAGACTGGAAGAAAATGCCTGCGGCATTAAGTCCACGTTATGTACATTTTGTGCATGAAGCTTAAATAAATAAATAAAAATAAATAAATATATATGCTGTCCCTGAAGTCGACGATCAAATGGCACCAGGTGATCGTCAAGGTACCAACAGTTATCAGAGAAATACAAAAAATAATTCTACGTCATATAGTTTTTAAATTGCTTTTTTTTTAAAAAAAAACGTTGCCCCACACTGATATTTTCTCCTGTATCGTGGGTGCGTTTACAAACATACAAGTTCACATACACATGACACCCAGACCCGGAACAACAATCTGTGGATCACACAGTTGTTCCGTGCGGGAATCGAACCCGCGACACGTTGTTCGGTAGCTAGTTGCCCAACCACCGCACCAACTGTGCAGTCAAATGTGTCATCCCCAAAAAAGTTCTTTTATCTGCAATTCTTTATTCTTTCGTCTGTATTTTTGCTAACATTATCCTGAATAGTGTTTCAGTATTATAAAATCATAGATCAATCTAGTATATCAATAAATAATCACCTAAGAAAACAGTAAGTTCCTACCTCAAGAGTATATCCTATATCCTATCTAGTTTATTAAAAAAGAGTTATTAAATTACAGTAAACGAATATTTATACCCCTGTGTATTTCAACTTCAGGTCCTACACGTAAATAAAGATGGCGGAAGCAATATGGCTGCCGATGCTAAAGTCAATATATCATAGTTAAGCTTTCGACCTTGGAAGTTGCTTAAGGAAGGAAAAGTGTTAGTTTAGTTTAGTTGTTTCATGCAGTTTTCTTTGTGTTGATGGGAGAGTAAAATAATTGCCATCACTGCTGCTCTTCACGTGGGTATCAGTCTAGATAAGACTAAGGGATTACGCATTTGGCTCGACCGGAGTGATACCACGGCCTCACAGAAAACTGACGTGAAGCAACGCTTACGTTGTGTTTCGTAGTGTGAGTGAGGTTACCGGAGGCCCAATTACCCTCCCTTTCCCCAATCTTCCCAATTCCTGAATCCCAAACGATCGTCAAACTCCTAATCCCCAAAAGACCGGTAACGCACTTGTAACGCCTCTGGTATTACAGGTGTATTGACACCTGGGGCATTTCACGTGAAGTGGACAGGAATAAAAAAGTGAGGTTCTGAAAATCGATAATATTCAGCCCATTTATACTTCTAGTAGATATGAAAGTGAATACAAAATATTTTTTTTGTTTTGTGTATATTTCAGAAGTTATGCGTTTCTAAAGAATTGTCGTTCTTGTAATATCAATTTTATGTAAGTAGTTTTTCGAATTTAACAAATTTACAATAAAATATTTAATACGTATTGGAAAATAACTATTCTTTATAACCACAAAATCAAATAAAAAAAATATCTTTTTTCATGTCGAAAACCAGAAGTAAACACGTACAAAGTGATTTTGCAAAAAATTATAATTTTGTTGTCCAAGATGCTGCTCAATCTTTTCATTGGAATAACGAACAGGCAACGCTTTTAACGTCGGTTTTTTATTACAGAGACGGTAGTGAAGTAAAGCATGGCAGCATTGTTATGATTTCTGATGACTTAAAACATGACACACACAAGCATCTTTTAGAAAAATCAATAGTTGGATTTAAAATTATATACAATATACCTCTATATATAACCGACGGAGCTTCCTAACATTTTAAAAACAGAATCAACTTTGTGAATCTGTTTTATTAAAAAGACGATGTTAATGCAGATGCAGAGTTGCATTTTCACGCAATGTCTCACAGAAAGGGGCCATGCGATTGTCTTTTTTTAAGGGGGGAAATTAATCATCGAATGACTGCTCCCGCCTGGGTGAGGCGGCAGGGAGTGTCAAACTCTTACTGACTAAAAACCACCCCATTCCTTCTCCTTCACGTCGAGCCGGAGCCCCGGTAACCCGTTAGGTTCTCCGCGACCATGCGATGGTCTGGGAGGAAATCTCAAACGTTTACCTGCGCGTGCAAGTCTACAGTTACCTTCAAGTAAAGCAATTGTAACACCGATACGAATGGGAAAAATCATCTTTAAAACAAACAGCCATTTACTTCTATACTAAAAACGATATAGAATGTCAGAGAATTTATTTGCAACCACAGTTTGCGTTTACAGTCACCGTTCCAGGAACAACCAAAAAGTTTCACAGCTTTATTCCTACAACCAGTGGCCTTCTTGTGAAAAGGACCAGTTCTAGTGTAGATTCCGACTGTAAAGTTGTAAAAATTGCAAAATAAACTAGTTCTTGCGTTGTTACAATGTTGTTTTATTATGATATAATTAACTATACCACAGCAATTATACAAGACATGCTGTTTCCCGCACACCAACCGATCTAAGCTACCGCCAGATATCACGCCCATTGCGACGCGTATGTACATTAATCAATCTATCTCCTAAAATAATTGAGATCCCAGTTTGAATTTCCTTGTGTATTTTTAATATATTTTAAATTATATATTGGTAAAAAAAGAAGAAAAAAAAATTGGTCGAAGTGACTGAAATTCGGGTTTGAAAAGTTTACTTCTGGTTTTCGACATGAAAAAAAGATATTTTTTTTTATTTGATTTTGTTGTTATAAAGAATAGTTATTTTCCAATACGTATCGCTATGTTAAATATTTTATTGTAAATTTGTTAAATTCGAAAAACTACTTACATAAAATTGATATTACAAGAACGACAATTCTTTAGAAACGCATAACTTCTGAAATATACACAATACAAAAAAAATATATTGTATTCACTTTCATATCTACTAGAAGTATAAATGGGCTGAATATTATCGATTTTCAGAACCTCACTTTTTTTTCCTGTCCACTTCACGTGAAATGCCCCACCTGCCCATTGGGGTGACGCCGATTACTTACCATCAAGTGATCCGTCGGCTCGATTACCGGCTTAAGCCTAAAAAAAAAAATTACATGAAAGATCCATTTTTCATCAGCTATAAACCAAAAAGTTCTGGACTCCGTACTACAAAACTTGACCAATTAGACAGGAGGGCGGTGCATTACAATATAGTTTGTTTTTTTCTAAATCATCTTTAATTTCAATAACGTCCTTTGAGTTTTTGCTCTTTGAACGTAAATAATGAACTGAAGAGACTTATTTTCATACAGGACCAGTCTATTTTCTATATCTATTTGAATAGTAATTTTCCAGTCTATAAGTTTAGCTAGCTATTTATTTGAATAATATAATGTGTCTGGCCATTCTTCTATGGAGTCGTCTGGCGGGATCTTCAAGTGGAAATGTGTATTGGTGTGTGTAAATGGACAATGCTTATACCTTAGGTACAAAATGTAGTAAGTATCAGTCTGTTTTGTGCTCACAAGACGACGCCTGGCACTAATGTTGCGTTAGGCCCTGATTTTCCAATCACTGTCTTGACTTAATATTAATGTTTTAAGTCCCCTAGATGGGGTTCAGGGCGTCCACGAAAGTGCTCCAACTAGATCAATCATCTAATCACTGTAGCTGTTAAATATTAATGTACAGCGTTTTGACGCTAGAAAATTCTGTATTGGGTAGAATTTTGTCCTAAGGTCCATTGAAAATTCCGAGAGTAAGTGTGGCCAGTCGTGTTCCGCGAGCGTCTCATAGTGCCATCAGACCTTCACAGATGGGGCCCAATAGGGATGATGCCGATACAGAGACGACACGGAGAACTTAACGGGTTGCCTGCCGGGGCTCCGGCTCAAAGTGCAGGAGTAGGAACGGGGTATTTTTTAGTTAGTAAGAGTCCGAAACTGCCCCTCGCCTCATCAGGGCGGGAGAAGTCAATGAATGATTTACCACCCTCAAAAAAAGTCGATAGAAAATATAATCTTTATTTGTTAACTATGTATATTGAAGAAGTTATATTTAACATACGAACATAACTGAAGTTGGTATTACAGACTTACTATGAACATCCCAAACTATCTATTATTCACAAAACCCGGTCAATATCAAATATCAATATATCGACACCCTTTCTAAAATCCCTTGTCAACGAAAAATAACCTCAAAAAAGGACAAGCGGACGGCCCCATAAATAAAAAGCGCGCCATAATTACAATAGGACCAATTTAGAACGCGCCGCTCGAATCATTACAGACGAAAAAAATAAGGCAAAGGCAAGCGCGCCGACAGCCAACATAGTTGACATGGCGCACTTATTTCAGTGTTGCCATCAATTTCCAACCCGCCCGTTCTGGGTAATTTGCCGAGACGTACTCTCCGCTGATTATTTATGCCGCTCTCATTGGTGGAGACATTCTTAGCTGTGGGGACTTTTAATTTTTATTTCTTGTAACATTTTGCCCATTTGTTTTGACGTCAATAAACGACAGGATGGTTTGGTATTAGCGGTGGATTGGACGTGACGGCGTGAAATGATGACTGATTAGTATTTTTGTTTGAGAATTTTTGGGTTTTAGGTCAATCAAGATTTCTGTTTGGTTTCTGACCGACTGACAGTCCGATTGCTTAGCATGAGGATCGATTCCTACGTCTGTTAAAGACTTGTTCGGTTCTATCGCTTTTTGGAAGATGTTCTATAATAGTAGATATGGAATATGGAAATACGCCCTGTGTATAGTGATAAGTTCACTCCGTTTACTCTCATAATATACTAGTAGATCTCTGTCTACTCATTCAAGGATAAAAAGATCTAGTAGACTAGTACTATGTTAGAGTACTGTGGTTTGATATTTATTTGTCCGTAATATTACTTTGTGGCTATTTCCTAAACGGTATAGAAGAAGCACGTACTTAATAGAGAATGTTTCTTGTCCCACACTAGATACGAAAGCAGATATTATTATTGACAATATCGAAAATAGTAGGCTTAAGTCTAATATAGAAACCATTGTTTGCTATATTGTGATCAGACATCATCTTGGAAATTTTCAAGTAACCGCAAATATGACTGCCGGGCAAGAGGTCTCGGGTTCGATTCCCGAGTCGGGAAAGTATTACTAGGTTTTAAAAAAATCTCAGTAGTAGCACGGAGTTTGGAATTGTGCCCCGGTATATGGCAATAGGGTCACCCCCTATTACATGGGAAACATAACATAAAAAGTGAAATGTAGATGTTACATTGTACAGTGGCATTAAGTGCCGTCGTAATGTGCACCGCTACCTACACCTTAGGGGATAATGGGAGTGATGTTATGATGTTATGTGTCGACCTAGACGGATACATGACAAGTGGCTACGGAGTATTAGTAGTAGGGAACTGTTTTACACAAAGGGTATCAAAAAAGCCCTAAAATTACAACATAATTCTTCTTGAGAATTGATACCAGTATCTGTCGCATTTTCTGCTAGAGTCCAGTAAAAAATCACACTTCACACTAATATTATTAATGTGAAAGTTTCTTTGTTCGTATCTTTGTCCGTCAATCACGCTGAAACTACTGAACGGATTTTTTTTTATGGCATAAGCCGGTAAACGAGTAGACGGTTAACCTGGTGGTAAGAAATCGGCGTCGCCTATGGACACCTGGAACACCAGAGGCGTTACAAGTGCGTTACCAGCCTTTTGGGGATTAGGAGTTTGAAGATCGTCGGGGATTTAGAGATTGGGGAGATTGGGGAAGGGGAGGGTAATTGGGCCTCCGGTAACCTCACTCACACAACGAAACACAACGCAAGCGTTGCTTCACGGCGGTTTTCTATGAAGCCGTGGTATCACTCCGGTCGAGCCGGCCCATTCGTGCCGAAGCATGGCTCTCCCACACTTATTTTGTTGATGAAATTTGGTATACAGGCAGGGTATGGGCTGACTTAGGATAGGATATATTTATTTATGATTAAATGCTCGTGTGGGATAAAACAGGAATCATATTCTACGCAGACGAATATTATGGTCAAGTTGAAGTAGTCTTTAGCAAAGTTTCATATATCTGAGACTGTTCATACTTATATGAACCATATAAACACACATTTTTAAAGCTTTCCACTACCCACACAAGAAACATATTTTCATAACTGGCAATAAATAATTTCACCAATTTCATCTTTGGGATGGCTCAGCGAAATACCAGTTAGAAGCCCTCGAATCCATCGAGAGGCGTGCCAAGAAGCTCATCAATGACGATTCGCTTGTGGAGGCTCGGCTACAAAGCCTCGAACATAGGCGCAAAATCGCAAGCCTTTCGGTCTTCTATCGGATACATTTCGGTGAGTGTGCGTGGGAATTGCACAAACTTATTCCCCCTAGTCCATTTCACCACCGTACCACCAGACGAACGGCGGGACGCCACCCTTATATGGTGGACATTCCACCCATGCGTACCGCTAAGGAATGGAATTCCTTGCCAGAGGCTGTGTTTCCCGTCAAATATGACTTGGGTGTCTTCAAGTCCCGAGTGAACAGGTTGCTCATAGGTAGGCGTGCTCCATCGTCGGCCACATCATCGCTTACCATCAGGCGAGATGGTGGTTAAACGTCGACCTATAAAGTATAAAAAAAAAAAAATAACCTGTTACTTAAATGTCAACTTAAATTATTAACCTTTAACGTCATGATTCATTAAAGTATAATAAATAAATAAGTTGGTATTATTATATCAATATCCGAAATTAAATATAGAGGTACTTTAGCCGTATAGGTCAGAAAGTGAAAATTTATTTAAATGTCACATTCGTGTTGCAAGCCTCGATTAATTACGTTGGAAATGAATTATAGAGGAATTATGAATTATAGGGCTGTGTTGCCAGGTATTAAAATTAAAGTGACGTTTGGTAAAGTATGCGTCGATATTTTATTAATGAATCGCGCGGATATAGTGAAACTGTTAGCGAACATTGTTTTTAACCCACTTCAAATTAAGGAGGTTCGCAGTTGGATCTGAGACCTTAGTACGAGTTTAATTTACGCGTTCAGCACTCTGGTTGGCTGGCGCCAATGAAGCAACCAATCAGAGCGCAGAACACGTACTCGTTACGATTACAACAAATTCGTACTAAAGCCTCTGTATGTATGTATGTCTTTCGATAATCTCGCGATTAGCTGGACCGATTTGGGTGCGGTTTTCAATAAAGTCTTTGTTACACATAGGAGACGGCTTTCGTTTAACTGACTTCAAAGTAAGTAGGGTTGAAGTCGGTTTTTTTAAACGCAGTTTAAGGCAGATTTTTTTAAGAATATACATGATGCATCAACAGTACCCTGCTGGAATATGAACTTGATCTATATATGGGTTTGCTATATAATCTTAACGTTTGAGCAGAAGATCACAGTTTTAAAAGTTCAGGTTTATCAGAGTGGTATTGTCCGGTATCTGCTAATTTCCAGTTTAAGTCATTATCGGACACCTTCGGCACGGTGACAAAATATATATTTCTTTATGACTTTTCTTTATACCCTACGACTTCTAACTAAAGATGCAAATATTATAAAGCTTAAAAGGTTGTTTGTGTGAACGCGCTAATCTCAGGAACGACTGGCTCAAATCGAATAATTATATTTTTATATTGGTTCCCTTAACGAAGCTGCATATCTTGTCTGAATAAATCTCCTCATTTGCATTCACCACAAATCAGTATGCTACTGCCTATCTCTCTAACTCCTTATCAACACGTTGCGTGTACGCGTAAGTGCGTCTAATCTCAAGATAGTGATAACATGGGATGTATCTTAAGATCGAAGCGATTCATTTAATTACGTTTGGTGTTTGTTTTTTCTGTGTTAATGAGTTGACCGACGCCTCGTTGGCCGAGTGGTCGCAAGTGCAGCTATTCCCGGGTCGGGCAAAGTAATAATAAATAAAATTTATTTTCAAACATAATAGTCTAAAAATATACAGTTTTGCTTACAGCTATATAAAGCACTAGCTACTTTCGCGCGGTTTCACACGCTCTGCTCATCTCCTATTGGTCGTAGCGTGATGTTTTATAGCCTATAGCCTGCCTCGATAAATGCGCTGTCTAACACAAATTGTCTAAGAATTATTCAAATCAAACTTGTAGTTACGGAGATTAGCGCGTTCAAACAAACAAACAAAAAACAAACTCTTCCGCTTTATACTATAAGTATAGATAAGATAAGATTAAAGTAAAATATTATTGAGTTTTAAAAAAAAATCTTTGTAGTAGCACGGAGTCTGGAATTGTGCCCGGTATATTCCCTCGACTGTGGAGGGTTCACCCCTCCGTATATGACTCCGCCCCCTGCGGTGCCCGACGCGGGCTACAGCGACGACGACGACGACATCGTCCCAGCGGTGACCGAGGCAGAACTGAGAGCGGCGGTGCGCCGGATGGGCGCCAAGAACACCGCCCCAGGACCCGACGGCTTGCATGGCAAAGCATGGGTCCTGGCCTCAGAGGCTCTCGGGCCTCGATTAATCGGTCTCTACAGCGGATGCTTGGAGAGAGGCCAGTTCCCGCTTCTCTGGAAAGCGGGCAAACTGGTCCTCGTGCGGAAGACGGGGCGCCCTGCGGACTCTCCGTCCGCATACCGGCCCATAGTGCTGATCGACAAGGTGGGGAAAGTCTTCGAAAGAATCATTTCGAACCGCCTCGTCGCGCACCTGACGGACATTGGGCCGGACCTGTCGGACGGCCAGTTCGGCTTCCGCAGAGGGCGCTCCACGGTGGACGCCATCATGCGCGTTAGGGACCGGACGACGGGGACTGCAGTGTCCAGGGGTAAGGTCGTAGTGGCGGTGTCTCTGGACATCGCCAACGCCTTCAACTCCCTGCCCTGGAGCTGCATCCTGGAGGCACTCCGATATCATCAGGTGCCTACCTACCTCCGTCGTGTAATCGAGGCATACCTGACGGACAGGTCCGTCATTTACCCCGGTCACCGGGGCGAGTGGAACCGGCGAGAGTAGTCACGCGGTGTTCCACAGGGTTCGGTTCTGGGGCCGCTCCTGTGGAACATCGGGTATGACTGGGTGCTGCGCACCGACCTCCCGAATGGTGTTAGCACAATATGCTACGCCGACGACACGCTGGTGCTAGCGCACGGGAGGTCGCACCAGGCGGCGGTCGACTTAATGGCGACAGCGGTTGCGACAGTCGTTGAGAGAATCCGGCAGTTGGGACTCGAGGTGGCGCTCCACAAGTCCGAGGCCATGTGTTTTCATGGCCGCGGGAACGCGCCACCTCCGGGTGGGTCCCAAATAACGGCGGGAGGAGATACCATCGGCGTCGAGACGACGATGAAGTACCTAGGACTCGTCCTCGACAGTCGGTGGAACTTCATTGAGCATTTCCGACGTTTGGCTCCAAAGTTGGAGAGGACGGGGGCTGCGTTCAAACGCATCCTCCCCAACCTCGGGGGGCCAAACGCCTCCTGCCGGAGGTTATACGCCGGGGTCGTGCGGTCCATGGCCCTCTACTTCGCCCCTTTTTGGGCGCCAAACCTGTTGCGGCGTCCCGCTCGGACGCTGCTCATGGCACAGAGGGTCATGGCAATCCGAATGATCCGCGGATACCGCACGATCTCTGGGAAGTCGGCGAACCTCCTTGCCGGATTACCGCCGTGGGATCTGGAGGCGAAGGTGCTCGCGCGCGTGTATAACATGCGCGCGGAGGCACGTCGCCGGGGCGAAACTCCGCTGCCGCGCCAGATAAGTGCGTGGCGGGATGAGCTCCGGCGCGATCTCATGGCGGAATGGCAACAACGACTGTCGCAACCGAGGGCTGGGCTCGCTGCCATCGCAGCGGTAAGTCCCCTCTTTGAGGAGTGGCTTGAGAGACGCTACGGCGTCCTCACCTACCGCCTGACGCAGGTCCTCACCGGACATGGGAATTTCGGGAGGTACCTGTGTCTGATGGGGCGGGAGGAAACGTCTGGGTGTCATCACTGCGAGGACCGCCCTGAGGACACGGTGGACCATACTGTAGCGGAATGCCCTGCGTGGGCTGAGCACCGCCGTGTCCTCAGGGAAGTGATCGGCGATGGCGACCTCTCGCGTCCGGGCCTAGTGCAGGCCATGATGCGGAGCGAGGGGGATTGGGATGCCGTCTCCTCCTTTTGCGAAGCAGTCATGCTAGCTAAGGAGGAGGCGGGACGCGTGAGGCAGCGAAGCGCTGCCTCCTCGCAACCCAGCCATCGCGAAGGACACACCGGGCGTCGGGGATCGCGGGACGATCTCCGGCCACCGTAAGCGCGGGCCTGCGGACGGCGAGCATGGGTGGCTCCCCGTCCGACCAGAAACAGACCCGAGCGTACGGCGCGTCGCGTTCCGCGCGCGCCTCAAAGAGCCATCAGACCACCACAGATGGGGCCCAATAGGGTCTGTTACATGGGACACATAGCATAAATAGTGAAAAGTGGGTTTTACATTGTACAGTGGCAGTAAGTACCGTAGCGTGCACCTTTGCCTACACCTTTGGGGATAAAAGGCGTTATGTTATGGTATATTATTATATAATATTACTGCACTGCGCGGTGGTTGGGCAACTGTCTGCCGCGCAACGTGTTGCGGGTTCAATTCCCGCACGGAACAACTCTTTGTGTGATCCACAGATTGTTGTTTCGGGTCTGGGTGTCATGTACTCATGTGTATGTGAACTTATATGTTTGTAAACGCACCCACGACACAGGAGAAAATCCTAGTGTGGGGCAACGTTTTAATAAAACAAAAAAAAAATAAATAAAAATAATGGTATTTTATTTCATGAAAATATCTGTACAGAAGCAAAGTACGTAAAACTTAACATCAATTTTGTCTGAAAACCAACACAGTAGCTACCAAAATTAAAAAGTTTTTCACTGAAAATTCAATGAAAACGTAATTTCATAGGAACTGAATGAATCATACTACAGTTTGATATTATTACGCTTTCTAGTAATGTGTAGTAAGTAGGAAACTATTAATGTTTCATTCATATTTCCTGAAACGAAGCTGAAAGTTGAAGCCATGTGCTTGCCATGTGTTGGCGGCGAGACACTGTGGAGTGGACTTTGGTGTAGAAGTTTTTTTTTTGTGATCAATTTGTGGTGTTGAAGTGTTAACTTTATAATGGTGGTTTTAGTGAGTCTATGGGCTAGGTAGAGGTACATTTTTATTAAATGTAGGAATTTTCCTTTTCAATGTCAACTTGATATAGATTATAAGCAACGTTTATCAAAAATGGTTGTTTGGATGCAGATTTCCGTGTTGTTTTGTTACATTATTTGTATATTTTACTATGTTTAAGTAACGTTGTCTTGAAATCGAACCTACCATTTTTATGTCAGACCTAACCTAGCCTAACATTTTAAGACATCGTTAATTAAACCATATAAAATTAATTAGCTAACACGGCAACCTTCATACCGTCTATTCATATCGTATATTTTCACCTATTAAAATCTGTGAATTTCTACGCACATTTCAAGATCAAAATTAGCCAAATCGGTTCAACCGTCCTTGAGTTTTAGCGAGACTAAGCGGGAAATTTTTTATTTATTTATACAAGGTGTTGTTTTAAAGCCGCGTCATTTTCTAGGAGGTAACTCGGCGATCGATTCTGAGTCCGAATCAATAAAAAAATTGTAGGTAAATATTTTCATTTTTCTGTAAATTACAGAAATCCGTAAGTGTCAACTACACGCCGCCGTCTTGTAACTAGCTTTATAACGCGGCTTAACACACACAAACTCAAACACGTAATTGATATTATTCCTAATTCCATAAAACTCCAATAAGAAACATTGGTGTCGCTTATTTTGAAATACTGTCGAACCTAAATGATTTATTATAGCCGTATTTTTAACTATTGGCCTGAAACTTTCTCTTATATTGAACCTTTATGACTTCTGTGACAAGCCCCCGAGAAATTACACGGCTTCAAAACTACACCTTGTATGTATAGATAGATTTATTGTACCTAATTATATTATTTAATCTTATCTAATAAATATAGTGTCGAGACCGACTCCATTCATTTCAAACAACAGATTCGATGACATTTTTAAAAAGGTGAATGAGTAATGTGTTGAGACGAGTTCATGGATTCATAGAATTTGGATAGGAAATGAAATTAAAAATGCATTTTTATACCGACCTTAATAAACCCCATGTAATAACCGTAACGCCTAACTGAAAGAGAGAGACTAAAAGAGATTTCGGGTTTGATTCCTGTGTCGGGTAAAATACTATTAATATTCTTTTCGGTTGTTCGAAAATTTCTTAATATCCGCATAAAATGCGGTATAATGCAATAAACTGTATTGATATAGATATAGATTTGAGTCTATTAGGGTAACTTCGCCTATTCGCGTCCATCCATCAAAGTTCGTCTATTCGTAGCCTCCACTCAGTTCGCGTCCATTTCACGGATCGCCATGAATCTATTATACCTCTATTATACGATACTGAAAACTTGTAAATCAGATGTCTACTAAACAGATTTATCTGATCTTACACTACTAGTTGACGACACGGTAGGTGCGGTGGCTAGGCAACCGGCTGCCGCTCAACGTTCACGGGTTCGATGCCTGCACGGAGCAACTGTGTGTGATCCACAAATTGTTATTCCGGATCTAGGTGTTATATGTATGTGAACTTGTGTGTTTGTAAACGCACCCACGACACGAGAGAAAATCCTAGTGTGGGGCAATGTTTTAAAAACAAAATAAAAAGATGGTAAAGTACCAAAGTAGTAGTAAGTACGTTTTGTACCTCTAGTACCTATTTATATTTTTGAGAATTTTTAAAGGACGTTTCGTAACATGGACGTGAAATGGTGGGTGGAACGCAATCAGGCGAATTTACCCTATATTATTAAACTTTGCCTCGTTGGCCGAGTATTCGCAAGTGCGACTGCCGGGCAAGGGGTCTCGGGTTCGATTCCCGGGTCGGGCAAAGTATTACTGGGTTTTTTAAAATTCTCAGTAGTAGCACGGAGTCTGGAAATATGCCCGGTATATGGCAATAGGCTCACCCCCTATTACATGGGACTCATAATAACTAGTGAAAAGTGGGTGTTACATTGTGCTGTGGTAGAATGTGCACCTCTGCCTACCCCTTCGGGGATAAAAGGCGTGATATTATGTATGTTATGTATTATTAAACTTTCATAATGATAATTACCACACCATAACACCCAATTGCCTGCCAAGATAAACAGATTTATTCTAACTATGCACAAATTTTCATACCAGTAATGGTATTAGTCATTTTGTAATAGGGACGAGCCAATCCTTTGTAACTCAATTACGGGACAGCCTTTCGCCCAACTGATACCAACTTAAACTAATTTATTAAAATTGAATTTAAGAAATTATAAAGGTCTATTTTGTTATCCAACTTATATTCGCTCTGATTTGTTTAGTCACATCAACAGCCTATAAATGCCCTCTGAGCAAAGCCTCTTCTCACACGGCACAGGTTTGAGTATTACTCACCACGCTTGTTGAATACGAGTTGGTGATTACAAACTTGTAATTAGACATTATAAGCCCAGGTTTCCTCAAGATGTTTTCCTTCACCGTTTGTCAATAGTGTCTTAAATAATCTTAGAAAGTGCATATAACTCGGAAATAGTCGCATTGGTACTTGCCGTTGGTAGGTTTCGAAACCGCGCCCTCATAGTGAATGAGAAGCGGGCGTCTTAAACCTCCGGGCCACCACGACAGCCTCGCATCTCAGGGACATGAATAACTGTCTTAGTTCCCGCTACGAAAGAAATCAGAAAAAAAACGATAATTTTTTTTTATACCACGACGGTGGCAAAAAAAGCACACGGCCCACCTGATGGTAAACGGTTACCGTTGCCTATGTACGCCTGCAACACTTGGGGCATTACATGCGTCTTGCCGACCCTTAAGAAACCTATTCACTCATTTCTTGAAAAACCAGTTTCCACTTCCCTCGGTGAATTGTTATTGAGGTTTCGATTTTAAAGCATTGTCTCTGGATTTTCTTTTGTTTCGTAGGGGCTTTTTACAAACACTTTCACATCACACCTAGATCCCGAACAAGGAACACAAACAGTATCTCCATACCGGAATAGAACTAGCTAGCAGGTGGTCGCCCAGTCACTGCGCTCATCATGCAGTCAAATCGTGTATGATACGGACTCTGTAACAAAACAAACAAACAAACATCACGCCTTTTTTCCTAGAAAAGATAGGCAGAGCTGCATATTACGGCACTTAATGCCACTATACAATGTAACACCCACTTTTCACTATTTATGTTATGAGTCCCATGTAATAGAGGGTGAGACTATTGCCATATATTGGGCACATTCCAGACTCTGTGCTACTCTGAGAATTTATAAAAAAAAACCCAGTAATACTTTGGTCGACCCGGGAATCGAACCTGAGACCCCTTGCCCAGTAGTCGCACTTGCGCCCAATCGGCAATGAGGCAGTCACAAAATAAGTATAAATTCTTTACAAATTGTATATTATCCATGTCCATTAGTGGCACTGAAGACTTCCTACCGCATATAATAAAATAAAAAAAAAACAATATACCTATGTAATTTTATTTTACCAATTTCATATCTAAATTCGAAATTCTAAGCCAACATTCGTTTCTATCAAAGTCATCAAGTTCAAAAGAAATAGTGGCATTCTTTTTTTAAAATGACTTAATCATTTTTCTGTCACACTACTTTGAACTCCATTCCTTAAATCGCAAGAATCATTGTAGGATGTTTCGGTATCAAAGGGAGATTTCTCATGTAATTTTTTTTCGTGTAACTTCAAAGAGAGGTTCATACACGATTTTTTAGGAAGTATAATAATATTGGTGACAAATAGTTATTGGGTTCATTCCCGGAAATGATAAATGGATTTTTCTTTGATGATACTATGTTTGTTTGTTTTTAATTATTTTTTGTTTTTTCTCTTTTTCTTTTGTTGTTTAACTACGTGTTTTTATTTTTTTTTTGGCTGTGTGTAAATACATAGTCATAATAATAGTATACTACAACATACTGAAGTGTTGTAGGTAGTACTTCTCAGAACTTATATTTTTTTAATTAAGTATTACAATCTCACTAAAATTATAAATGTGAAAATTTGTTTGGTTATTTGTCCGTCACTCATGCTGAAAGTGCTGACACTACTTAACGGGTTGTGATGACATTTGGTATACAGCGAAGGTATGAGCTGACTTAAGTGATAGGATATTTTTTATTCCGATTAAATGCTCCTATGAGATAAAACAGGAATCGTACTCTACTCGGACAAAGTCGCCAACAACTGCTAGTTTCTGATCTATATATTATATTTATTAACACTTCTGTATAACGAACATACGATGGCGGACTTAATGCCGGGTGGCATTCTCTAACAGTCAACCATGGGGTGATGCAGAGATGTGCAACAGTATGTGTAATAGGTATAATGGTATAATTTATGTTTGTCTAATTGACAGATATTTAACTTACTTTGTCCCCATACGAAAACTGACAAACATCAGTCATTGAGGAAAAAGTCCAGGTCGGAAAATTGATATCGAAACCATTTTTTTTGACAAGACAGTTGATTGGAACCCAGTAAAATACAATACTATGTCCATGTTTTTATAATAACTATCGTGAGACATACTAAATTAAGTAAAAACGCGGGGTTATTCACGTGAATATGTGAGCTGCGCGACGTCGCCGCGACCGCGCACGCTGCTCATGAGGAAGAACCCCTCTGTGGTTCGAAACTAGTAGAGCTTTTCTCGGTATATTCACGTGAGTAACCCGCGTTTTTACTTAAAATACTACGTCCAATCAGTTAACAAGATCAAAAAAAAAAAAATTGAACATTTTTTCCAAAATTTTTACACACCCAATTAGAGTTTTGTCCATTAAATGTCCATACATGGTAGTTGTTGTTTCTGTTGTCTTGTTTCCCTTTAATTCCCTATTACATGGGATTTGATAGGACTAATGACATAACTAGCCAATAATGGATGTCCTTATTGTAAGGTCCACCTTTTCTATACTCGTTTCGAGTAAAACATGACACAATTATCTTTAACTAGCTACTGCCAGCGGCTTCTCTTGCCTTCCAGTAAGACAAAAAGCAGCTTTTTTTTTTAAGGGGGAAAATCATCGAATGACTGCTCCCGCCTGGGTGAGGCGGGAGGGAGTGTCAGACTCTTACTGACTAAAAACCACCCCGTTCCTTCTGTACGTCGAGCCGGAGCCCCGGTAACCCGTTAGGTTCTCCGCGACGGGGTCAAGTCAGTAAGAAAAGTAGTCTATGTGTTATTCCGGACCATAATTTATCCCTGTTCCAAATTCCATCTCAATGTCATCAACCGTTCTCTCTTTGGAACTGAGGCTGCCTCGTTCGTCAAGTGGTCACAAGTGCGACTGCCGGGCAAGGGGTCTCGGGTTCGATTCCCGGGTCGGACAAAGTATTACTGGGTTTTTTCAAAAAATCTCAGTAGTAGCACGGAGTCTGGAATTGTGCCCGGTATATGGCAATAGGCTCACCCCCTATAACATGGGACTCTATATATAAATAGTACCCCTATAACATAAATAGTGGAAAGTGGGTGTTATGTTGTACAGTGGCAATAAGTGCCGTAATGTATACCTCTGCCTAACCCTCCGGGGATAAAAGGCGTGATGTTATGATGATGATGATGGCCATTAACCGTTTTGATGAGGTTGAGTAACAAATATACATATAAACAGTCACATTTATCTAATGCCTTTGAACGAGCAATTTTTTTGTATAAATATGTATCAAAAATCCCAGAAACGACTGCATCGGTTTACTTATAATAAATCGGTCTACCTTATTTTAAGGGGGGGGATCATGAAATGACTTCTTGTAGTATCAGACTCTTACTGACTGAAAACCACCCTGTTCCTGATCCTGCACTTCGAGCTGGAGCCCCGGTAACCTTTTACGTTCTCCGCGGCTCCGTATCGACATCAGCCCTTTTGGATTCCATCCGTGATGAAATGAAATCGAGGTTTCATTTTCAGAAAATGTCGTTTACTAAAAAAAGCACCGACTGAAGTTCGGTCATCCAGGTACTAAAGGAGATCGTTTTAGGCTAAAGAGAGAGTGACATAAATTCCCCTTTTCTTTGACTATATGGGCGAAGCCGCAGCTACATATAACCCGCAATACATGTCATACATACAAAATGCAAACACGCTAGCTTATTGCCCGTAGGTTAGACAGAACTGTTTACATTACCCCATCGATGTTGTTTTACGTCCCATTTGATTGGGGGCGAGCCTATTGGTTCTTTCGGCTCAATACTGACATAATGGGGAATGGAATCTTTCCATGATTTCGGAAAAACATACGATGAAATTAAAAAATAGTCTTGTTTTGAAGTCTGGTAATCGCTTGGGTTTTTTCAAATGTACAAATTTATTTATTCAACTTTTCTTATTTGTATTGTGTGACTGTGATAGTCTACTGCTAAACTATGAGCCGCCTCTACATAAGAGGATGTGCCTTAATCTCCTTGCTTGTCAGGCAGGTCGGGGTTCGCAGTGAAAAACGTTCAGGTCTAAGAGAAAGCGCGGCTGCCCGGTCTCTGTCAAATGTGTAATACCTAACCCTGGACTAACTACTGTATTTTTATCCTATGTTTTTATATGACTTCCACCCATAACTTAAACTGTTCTCAGCCACAAACTCGAAGTTTTCAACAAAGAATCTTTTTAACTTTTTTTTAACAGTTTCCGTAAATGGAACTTCTTAACTAAATCGGTAACACTTACGGGTGCATGCTGGCGTGTCGCCCAACGCTGGGCGTGGCCCTGTGATCGAGTGGGGTACCGCCTTAGACAATAATTCACGTGGCGTGGACTGTCCACAGGCATTGTAGTCTAGAACAAAATCTTAGCAAATATCCGTCTGAGAATGTGACTGGAATGAATCTAGACTGAAACGATTGAATGGCAAGATATCTTATTGACTGGACATCTACACTACATGAGCTGCTGTTTACATGTGAACATTAGCTCATGACGATACCTAAGTACGTGTGTCGCCTGGACAGTCAACCTCGCTGCATCCTTGTTGACTGGACATCTACACTACATGAGCTGCTGTTTACATGTAAACATTAGCTCATGACGATACCTAAGTTCGTGTGTCGCCTGGACAGTCAACCTCGCTATGTCCTCGTTGACTGGACATCTACACTACATGAGCTGCTGTTTACATGTGAACATTAGCTCATTCCGATACCTAGTGCGTGTGTCGCCTGGACACTCACCTCGCTACATCCTTGTTGACTGGACAAATAAAAATGGTGTTTTTATAGAGGTATTATCGGTGTTAAAATAAAACAATAAGAGCAAATCTAGATGAAGCACATTTACTTGCACGTTCCACTTGTATCCCGGTTTTAATCACACTCAGGGTTGTCACCTGTTAACCTTTTCTTACTATGGTAATAATGCCTCATGTTCCTCTGTAAAGCTTCTATGAATAATCGGCTTTATTTCCATGTTTCAAAGTTGAAAATGGCTAAAAGTTATAGACTATCGTACGTATCTCAATTTGTTGACATTTTTGTGCGACATTGAACCTAACTTTTTTCCAAGAATGTACATAACATTTTGAATAATAAACATTTATATTTTTTATCTACGAATACGAGCAATATTGGCCTTCTTTCGATGTAACTTTTGACCTGATCTTATTTATTATTAATTCACCAAGGTTAGGTAATTTACCAAAATACTAACTTTAATTACATTTTTCTTATCTAACTTCTAAGTGATACGCAAAAAGCAAAAAAAAACAATGTCAATCTGACAGTTGACACTTGTGACATTAGGTAGCAACCCTAATGTTACGCACACTGACACAAGTATATACGTACACGCCGGACGGACTTTAATCACGCACACATAAATCCAATTCGCAATTCCTAACGCTATCATTTACAAGGGAAAACGTTAGTTTGGGCGCGCACTTGCGTTTTGTTTACTTTTACGCCGTAATGAGAAAAACGTCGGCCTGATAAACACGGGACTTTTTGTCACGATGTGAGATTACTTCAAAATGTGCTCATAGAAATCATAGCTATACATATTCTCTCTCTCGACTTGTAGAGATATTTTTTAGATACCTATTGTATATTTTTTCAAATGCATACTGCAAATTCGATGGAACACCTATGATGCCTAAAAAAATTACGAGCGTCCATTGTTTATTTACAATGTCTGTACATTTGCGTTTAGAAATATAAATATTAAAGATTTCTTCTATTGTAACTAATAGAAGCCAATCATATTAATCCTTACTATAATATTATAAATCGGGAAGTGAGTTTGTTTGTTTGTTCCGCTTTCACGACGTAACTACTAAACCGATTGCTTTGAATTTTTGCAGACGTAAAGTTAGAAGTCTGGATTAAATAATAGGGTACTTTTATCCCGGAAAAATTTGATATCCTCGAGGAAAAACGAAATTATTAGTATAGATGGCGCTGTGTATATATGTTACATAGGCTACTTTTTATCCTTTTGTGACGCGAGCGAAGCCGCGGGTAGAAGCTAGTACATACATAAATTGCAGAGATACTAAGAGTAAACACATCTTACACCAATTTCCAAACACTATCAACAAAAATAAATACAACAAATTCCTGTCCCTACGTCACTAACATGCGATTACTTACCTTTCAAATCGCAGTCGTAAATCGCAACGCCGTGTCGGCCCTTAACCGTTTAATGTGGACATCTACCCTTGATTATAGAGGGGACAGTACATTGTTTCATTAGTTAGTGTTTGGTCAGCACACAGTGTAAGCCGAATCGTCGTTGATGCGAATTTATTTTAAGACTGAAAGATGCGGCGCGCGGCGATTTGTTGTCGCTTTTGTGTGTTGATGCTTATAACATTTTGATAGTGTGAAAAGATGTATGTTAAATGGTGTAAATTACACTTTGCCTTCTTGAAGTCGACGAAAAAGCTGTGGTTTGTTTCCAGCTTCTAATTCTTGTTTAGGGTCCAGAAGTTTGCCCTTTATTTTGTTTTTATTTAATTGTAACTTTCTGTAGCAGTGCAGAGAACGAAAACTAGACTCTGTAGTTTTCGTTTTATCTATGTTAAGCTATTTAGCCATTTTAAACACACTTTTGAAATTCCTAAACGGTTTTTCACATCTCGCCAGATGGGTTCCATGTAATTTAATAACATTCCACAATATTTATATTAAAACGTTCGTGAGACATTCCAAAATAATCATTATGTGTTTCGGCTTACTCACGTAATAATTTGACGAGGAACTCGACTAGTATCAAAACCATGCTAGAGGCTCATATTCGTGAGCAGCGTTCCGCTACACGCGACGCGGCGACTATCGCGCTGCTATATGTAGCAGAACTAGTCGAGTTCCTCGTCAAATAATTACGTGAGTATGCCGATAAACATAATAACATTCCAGAAGAATTTACCAT
Organism: Spodoptera picta; assembly: GCA_038387885.1. Classification (NCBI taxonomy): domain Eukaryota; kingdom Metazoa; phylum Arthropoda; class Insecta; order Lepidoptera; family Noctuidae; genus Spodoptera; species Spodoptera picta. The sequence goes on along the minus strand of JAZHFQ010000221.1, from coordinate 1,163,336 downwards.
GAGTGATAATGAAAAATCCAATTATATTATGATCAGATTCGCACATAAGTCAATAAAATCATACCACCCGAATTAAAACCACCTATTTGGAAAATCGTTTAAAAAGCACACCACTGTAATCGATCTACAGCGGTTCGCAACCAACCACTCCACTTTGGGTACGCTTAAACAACACCATAAATAAATTAGACTTGTCAACAAATCGTCAGTGTGCGGCCCTATCTTATTTTGCAAATCTTTCTGGAATTTGCCGGTTGTAATAGTGGTTAAGAGTAGTCGAGGATTTCAAATTTTGAACCCACAACCTACGTATGTTAGATAACATTTTAACAGTGAAATCCATTGTAGTGTAATTATAAATATCTAAATGGCTTAGCACATCAACCCCTGATAGATGTTGCCTTTTTGGGGCTGTGTGTGTGTAGTTTAGTGGTGTGCTGATTTGTAGATTTTTCACACACACACACACACACATGCACATTTCAGCAAAATTTATATAATTTCATGTTTATTTTCTGTCCTCATTGAGGGGCGGCAGCGCCGTCCGTGAGTCACTGCAGGGTGCCACCTGAAAACCAGCGTTGGGCACAAACGTCCAACTATATGCTGAGGTGGAGGCCCTTTTGGCATTAGCACGCGCAAATTAACTCGTCGAGTACCGTCATTATAGACACAATTATAGAACAATAGGTTGCGGTCACCGGTGACCGCTTGGTGTTTGACAGTTTAATATTATTATTTTGTTTATTAGAAATTGCTTTTTTTTTTTTATTGTCTATTAAAAATTCTATTATTATCGTATTATTATTTTGTTATATTGTGATGTTTTCTGTTCTGATCTGTATTCTTGTAAGTTTATTATTAGTATTTTGTTTACTTATATTATGTATTTTTATTTATTATATTCTTTGTTTTCTGTGCGTGTAATTGCCAAATAAATGTTTTTTCTTTCTTTCTTTTCTAGATTTATACCACGTTTATACTGCTGTGTGTTGAGTTTGATATTTATGTTTGAATTAAAATTGCTAGTTGTTTTTTTAAGTATGCTTAGAGTATGTAAAACGCTATACGACAGATACCAAGTTTAGAGATATAAAAAATGTAATTGAAAAAAATTCAGTTTTATTCCAAATTTTAATATTCTGATATTACGGAACGGAAAAGAACTAGCGTGATGTACAATTAACAACTTTGAATTATGACCCACTCTTACGTTTTTTTTTATGCATTCAGGGAAAACGTTTCGATTTTGTTTAAATACATACATAACATAACATCACGCCTTTTATCCTGAAAGGGTAGGCAGAGGTGCACATTGTACCACTTTTCACTATTTATGTTATGTAATAGGCAGTGAGCCTATTGCCATATACCGGGCACATTTCCGGACTCCGTGCTACTACTGAGAATTTTAAAAAAAAACCAGTTATACTTTGCCCGTCCCGGGAATCGAACCCGAGACCGAGTGATCGCAATTGCGCGATCGACTGGGTCAAGGCCAACGAGGCAGTCAAAAGTTGTCAATATAAAATATAAAATCAAAGTTGTTTAAATATTGCATCGTAATAGTTTTATTTCGATTCAATTAGATTATCAATAAATCACTATCGAAAGTCAAACGAAAAAATATGTTCTTGCGAACTTGCTTTTTATTGACCGATCAATAAGAAAAAGGTAATATCATAATTAGAATTCAGCATATAACTATGGTTAACTATGCACCAGCAGTTAACTATGGTTCTACCATAGTTAACTTATAAACAAACATAACTACCGAACCCCTTATATCTGGTTGTATCTGGTTCAAACTGACATAGAGGTTAGTTTTAACTGGATTTTACTGGATCAGTCTAACTATGTCAGCGAGTTCAAAGTTATGATTTGGCGGTTTTATGCATTTTGTTATCTTAACCGTTTGGGTTTGTGTTGTGGTTGCGTAGTTAAATTTTAGAAAGGGGTAGGCAGAGGTGTACTGTGTACGTGTATAATGTTTTATTTGGATCAGTTATGTTTTAGTGGACGACGTTATCGCAAATCGTTTGTCATTCAGTTGCCTTTCCAGAAATTGTGCTAGTTTCTAGTTTGGATGGATATTTGATACTCAATCACGTCGGGTCTGAAAGGCTGAACGGGTCTGAATAAAAATTGGGACCTAAAGTATATTAATCAGTATACCGTGATTTTGAAAAATTATGTTTAAATCAATGAATGGTGATGATGCATTAACAGACATACCTACTGTTGATGAAGCGAATGAGGTACCTATGTAAAAATCGTAGCAATTGGTGTTCCATAGTCTCTGCCTGCTCCCCATGCCAATTAATACAGGCGATGGCGAGCACTTATAACTATTTGAGAAATCCCTTTTTTTATGAAGGTGGGACCTTCAAAAGGCTTCTAGGTTTTTGGAGATAAACGACTAGGAAGTGTGGGATTTTCACCTCACTAAAACCAGCACGGTGGCCATCCTCAACACCTGTATGGAGGCACCGGGTCCTCTAAAAGAGATCTGCTCTCGAGCCCTCACGGTGCAACTCCTGTTACTACACATCCCTAGGGAGACGGGTGTCTCCTTTAAGCCTTGCTGTGTACAGCACGTGGCCACTGTGCTACCGTCTTCCCTGACACCACTGGTTCACCTAGAGTCCCTACTCTATGCATCCGTGGAATATTTAGGAATACCCTAGAATGGGATAAAATTACAAAAAAAAACCCAACATTCACACATCTATTTCAATTACGCCAATCCACATTTGGAATTCAATACGTCACAGATTTAATGTCCTTACAAATAAATCTTGAACATAGCACTAGTGGCTCCTCCTAAATCTTTAGGATCTTCCCATAAGTCGGCGACGGTGTGACGTCATCACGGTAATCTGTGCCATTATTGGTAGGATCACTTTAAATTCTGCCTGTACCCTGGTGTCCTCGTGGAATATTAATGAGATGAACGGGATGAACGTATAGGTTTGATTTCTGGTAAGACACGCACACAGTGTGTGTGTGTATCTAGTTGTAAGGGAGGTATTAATAATAAATAATAATTATAAAATCTTTATTCAGCAACTTGAAAACTTCTACAATAAATCTTACGCTGGGGTCTCCTTTTAAGTATGAAAAATACCTGTAATAGGAAACCCTGCTCCTCAAAACTACTAACAGTAGTATGTAGGAGTATGCTGATAATTAATTATAGGGGTTTACATTTTTTTACTTAAAAAGAAGGGAAAAAAGTACTCAACAATCAGTTAACTCAAGTGTGTATGTGTGTGGTATTGTTGGAAGGTTTAGGTGAAAAAAGTGGTGTCTGTTTTGGTTTTTGACGGGTGTTATAATAATAATAATGATACACTTTTATTTTAGACGCAAGTCCCCATATCCTTTCACATAAAATACAAAATAACAAGGTTCAGTAATTTGTAGTAAACAAACCAAAAATAACTTTAAAATAATTAAGAACTAAATGTCTATTTCTTATTTCTAAGCAAGTGTACACTGGCCCAGTACACAATGAACGAACTGTCTATTTTGTACGCTAACGTTCTGTTTTTATTACCGACTTCATTACTTCTCTATCGCGCCACCGACATAAGTTGTAACTAAAGAATACCGATTTTGTTTCATTTGATGTTACAACGATGATATGTTAGTTGTAAAGATATTTTGCCTTAGTAAATTGCACTCCTGAGGACAGCGTTGGCGCTACCACGTACCCTGCTGAGCATCGATGCAGTTGTATTCGTTCGTATTGGCTGTAGAGTGGGAAGTTATACTTTTTATTAATCTGAAACTTATTTTAACAGCGTGGTCAGATGGATAAGTCTAGGATGATTAAACGTAAAAAACTTCATCTCCACTAATAGTATAAAGAGGAAAGATTCGATTTTTTGTTTGAATGAAATGTCTGAAACTACCAGGCCAATTTGAAAAATTCTTTTGCCGTTGGAATCCTACATTATCGATGCTGAACATAGGCGTAAAGCACTGCAATTAACCTTGGAGAAGACTAATTAAAAAATCCAAAATTTCCCATAAGTCATTATGATAGGTACGCATATGACGAAGTCGCGGGGGAACAGCTTGTAAATTATATAAGTTAAAGAGTATTTGTTTTCTTTTCTATACTAATATTTTGAAGAGGAAACATTTGTGTTTTTAAATGTATGTTTATCATGTTTTCGTACAAAATACTACTCAACCAATTTTCTTTCATCATTACAAACCTGCATCTCTACTGATACTAAACAACACAGGCTTTCGAAGTTGCGGCAAAAATAGGCTAGTTTTATGAAAAAGAAAAGTGCCGAAACTACCGTATCTAATACAATGAATATTGAAAATTTCCTATTTAACCTAAGTTCAGAGTCTGGAAGTGCGTCTATTGTATGGAAAATAGTAATATAGCCTCTCCAGGGATTTTGACATGGCACTTATAACTGCCGAAAAGTAGGTCTTACTAATATTAATCCCTTTTTGCTTTGATGCTCAAAAACATGTTGTGTTACGGCTTAACATGTTATTATTAATCAAGAAACATGTTCTCATAGTCCACAAAAGCCGTCAGTTCTGGAGTTCAGACAACAGCATGTAAATAAGATTGAAAATCTATTGGAATTTATGTGTAACTTAATGTGCTGGATAGTTGTATAATTGACAAATTCGTCTTGTGACCTACCTTTATACTATGTTTATATTATAAGCTATTATTTAACTTGCAATGTACTTAGGTATGTATGTAAGTGAAGTGAAATTTTGCAACTGAATTTTTTACGTTTAGTTTAATTATTATGTTTTCGGCTTACTTCTGTAACTGATTGACGAGGAACTCGACTAGTTTCAACCCATGCTAGAAAGTAGTTGAGCAAGAGTGAACCAGTGAGTAATGCTGGTCATGAACAGCCTCTAGCATGGCTTAAAACTAGTCGAGTTCCTCGTCAAACAGTTACGTGAGTAAGTCGAAAATATAATAATTCATTTAGTATGTGTCACGAAAGTTTTAATATATAATCGTTTAGTGCGCATGACCACAAATGCTACACTGCGTAAAACAAGTTTTTTTTATTAAATTTTGTTCTTACAGTTATCCAAATACAATAAAGATCATGAGAGGGTATAAAAATTAAAAATCTAAATAATCCGTCATGTAAAGAAAAAATATTAGTCACGTATTTTTTTATATTGTCATATAAGAAAACATTACTTAGATGAAACAGATTAAAGTTTAGGAGTGGGCGTAAAAACGTCATTTCTACGTATAAAACGTCTCTAGAAGTGACGTCACGCGACATTTCAAATCAATATATCTTCGAAAGTATTTCTATCTGTAAGAAAATAAAAATACGTGTGTAATGTTTTAAAATAATGTACCAGACGGACATTAAAATAAAAATTAGTCATCTAACCTATTACTTTGACATTCGGAACATATATTTCTTTAGTAATGATTTAGTTATTGTTGTTTGTTCTTTACCTATTGTAAAACGATTTATATTCAACGTGGGGTCATGATTATAATACTCGATTGTACTTACATGTTTCGGCATTAGAGGTATAAATTCACTTTGTAATTCTAAAGCATAATAAATAATAATATGTATATCTGAAATGTTAAACACGAATGGATTATGTTTGTGAAATTAATTGGGGGTGAATGTTCTTCCTGTATAGTGAGAGCATCGTGGTTGTTACTATTTGATTCTTGATTGAGACAAAACTATTGTCAAACTTTTGATACATGAACGAATTAGTTTAAGTTAGCTGTATATATGCTGTTTTTGACAATAGGCAGAGGTGCACATGCCACTGTACAATGTACCACCCACTTTTCACTATATACCGGACACATTTCCAGACTCCATGCTACTACTAAGATTTTTAAAAACTCAGTAATACTTTGCCTGACCCGGGAATCGAACCCGAGACCCCTTGCTCGGCAGTCGCACTTGCGATCACTCGGCCAAAGAGCCAGACAATAGGTTTAGTCTCCTATAAACATTTTTCCGATATGTATTTGCTACATATTTGACAAAATTACAAACATTGTTGATACTGATACATCTGGTACTCATTGAAAGATTGCGAATCTTGAAATAAAAATACCTTATTATGAAGTCATAATAACAAATACTAAAAACAACTTGGCAATATACAAAAATATATGTTTTAATTAAACAAGCATCTATATTGCCAGTTATATAAATAGTCGAAATAAATGCAAATTAATTCCAATTTCAAAATAATAATATCTCCATTTACCTGGCAACATTCAAGATGGCGGATGGTTGCCATCACTAAAATCCATACTAATATTAGAAACCTGGAGGTGTGTGTGTCTGTTTATTTGTCCATCTTTCACGGCAAAACGGAGCGTCGAATTGACGTAATTTTTAAGGTGGAGGTAGTTGAAGGGATGGAGAGTAACATAAGCCCCTTTTTATCTCTTTCCTAACTCTCCATTTCCCCCAAAATGGGGTGAATGGAAATTTGTAAAATTTAAACTAAAAATTTGTGTGCATACTACTTTTGATTAACACGAATAGTGCATAATTTTTTTAATCTGCTCTCAATCTTAAGAGCACGAGCGAAGCCGCTGACAAAAGCTAGTATAATAATATTCCAACGAAAAACAGATGGAATCAATTTGAATTAGCATTCCTTTTTTAAAATTGGCGCGAATTATGAATGAAAACAAAATGGCGGGGTCACTTGACATTCAAATGGCGTACGCTTGATTGAAAATAAGAATTCACAAGTCAAAAAAATGTCGATGAAATAATGTTTTTGTATTAAATTATTGCTACGATGTTATTCCCTTGGCCTTTATGAAATGTGTCAAGATTTAACATAATTTATGTTAATTTCGACGTTGGAGATATCTTGATCAATAGCTGTTAAGGTCGAAAATGCCGTGTAGGTAACTTCAATTCAAAATATTGTTAAGAGGGGCGGTGATGTAGAATGTGGAAGCTGTTAAATCTAGCTTTATTCTTCTGTTATAGTCTTTTCCCAAACAGGTTAGGGTCGGCACAAAGTCTTAAATAGATTCTGTACTTATTACTCATGAAATAACTGGCATTTGACCTGCATATCACGCTAAGGATACATAGATCAATATCGTCAGATTTTAAAGACTTCTGATTTATCTTTGACTTTCATTAGAGTTCTCATGACTAGTTTTTTTATGGTATAAGCCGGTAAACAAGCAGACGAATCACCTGATGGTAAGCATGCAGCGTCGCCCATGAATACTCGGAACACCAGAGGCGTTACCGGCCTTTTGAGGTTCAGGAGTTTGAGGAATGTCGGGGATTTAAAGATTGGGGAAATTGGAGAAGGGGGAGGGGATAGTTGGGCCTCCGTAACCTTACTCACACGACGAAACACAACGTAAGCGTTGTTTCACGTCAGTTTTCTGTGAGGCCGAGGTATCACTCTGGTCGAGCCGGCCCATTCGTGCCGAAGCATATCTCTTTTAATTGTGTTATGTGCAAAATTCTATTTGTTATTAAATACTTTATGACCGTGAGCACCTAATTTTCATGCAGCGCCATCTACTCAGTGAAAATATCTAAGTACGCTTTCTAAAATATCTTCAGTATTATTTTGGAACAAAGTATAACACTGAATTCTCGAGGTTTTCACTTTGCAAACAGACATACACTTCTGTAAATTGACAATGACTGCATCATCATACTGAAAATGTGGTTAGAAGGTTCACTTTGGTAAAATCTTGTCTAATGGTCGTAAGCACACACAAATCAAGAGTTCTCGTGTTCGAAATGCGAGTCCGACAAAGCATTATTGTTTTTTTTTTTTCTCGATATATTTTTTTCATTTATGCAGGAATTATGCCCAGTATATGGCTGGCAATAGTATCTTTGTCTATTTGGTTAGAGGTATTTATGACATAACTGATGGAGCAGTGGTTGTTACGTGAAATGAAATGTATTTATTTCTGCAAATAAATAAATATCAATTCATTTAGTCGTAATAGTTATACATATGTGCATCTTTGTCTATCCCTTCATTGATTAAAAGACTTGACATTTTAATTCTTCATTTTTAGTGAACTGCGAAACACACATTTATTTTATTTTATTTATTTTAATTATCATTTTTTACGTCCTTAGTTATAACTAACCTTCTAAACTCATCTTCAGTGTGACATAAGCGCGGCCATTTTGAATTATTTTACTTTTTTTCTCGTTCTGAACCATCAGTTCTGTTGACACTGTACCTTAATGAAATGTTAACTTTACGTTCAGAAATTGTAATTAGTGCACAAATATTTGCTTCTTCTTCGTTCTCGCCTTTTTACAATGTTTTTCCGTATAATTTTCTTATTGTTTTCATTGGTTTCGGAATAAAGAATTCCGTTTTATTATTTGGTTTGATGAAATTGGATAATTTTTGAGGTGCTTGGAGAAAAACTGGGTTAGATGTTTCTGCATTTAACAAGATTCCAAGACTTCTTGCAATCGTATGTAAGATATCGTATGTGCTTTTCCACATGAGCAGCGTGCGCGGTAGCGTCGAGTCGATGTCGGGCAGCCTACCGGCTAGCGTCGGCGCTTGCATTGATATTGTTACTTGCCCTGCGAGACCCTCTGTGGCTCGAAACTAGTAAGAAAGAAAGAAAGAAAGAAAAACTATTTATTTTGCTACGACACACAACAGTAGAGCTTCTCTCAGTATATTCTCGTGAGTTACTGAATTTTTGATTAACCTCATTATTAATTCTAAACGTGTTATCAGATTTTTGTCTAACTACATAAAACGACTATACAGATGTTTGATGCGACAAGCGCAATGTTACCCATACACTCATTGCCGATTCGGAGTCGCGGAGAACCTAACGGGTTACCGGGGCTCCGGCTCGACGTGCAGTAGTAGGAATGGGCTGGCTTTTAGTCAGTAAGAGTCTGACACTCCCTCCCGCCTCACCCAGGCGGGAGCAGTCATTTGATGATTTTCCCCCCTTAAAAAAACCCATACATTCATTAAGGTATCAATTTTTTCCCAGAACAATTAACCAACCAACACAACAATTCGACCCCGACACCATATTCCCAGTGTTTTAAACCCACACGAATATAACCGCATAGGTATAACAATCAATTCGTTTGATCAGAACTGTCTATCTAGTAGTTACACACACACACACCCGAAAATGTCCCCTTATCCAACAAAAAGTGCAAACATTATTAAAATCCGTGGTCACTTCAACATCGGGGTTAGTCTCAATATAATATAGATCGTGTGGACACCGCACTCCGTGTTTCCCAGGATTATTTGGCGAAACAGAGCGTTAACCGATTGCGGGCAGTGTTGGGGTATGGTCGATAGAATATTGTCGATATTTATGCATATGCTGCTGTGAAATTTAGTGTGGTCTGACAAATTGTTGTTCCGGGCTTGGGTGTGATGTGACTTTGAATGTAAACGCATTCTTGACACAGGAGAAAGTTTCTGAACCTTACTCAACGTAAACGTCGATTCTCAACAAAGAATTTCTTGTTAAATTCTTAAGTCAAACAATGTACTTATTATTTAATTACTTAATAGCTCGATAGGTATAATGGTATATATAGGCAATAGACGTAATTATCGATTTATTTTCATTTCGCACTAGTTCACTTCCTTGCCAATTCCGACTCTTTACAATTACGAATCTTGGAATCAATTTTGGCGTTAACTATCTCAACATTGATACCTACTTCACATTTTAAGTAACCATTAAAGTCGTCATACAACAAAATATTAAAATAATCGACCGTTACACACGACCCCATCTCTAAATCCTAGCCCCAAGGCGGTATTACGTTGCCGTGTGCACGCCGCCTTACGCCCTTTGTTCCCCGCAGTTCTGTGCACGCCCTAACAACGCACTAGTGACGTACTAGCGCAAATAAACGGGAATTGCGATGTTTAACCCCCGAGCGACACCGTACTATTGAATTATACGCTCACAGAATTTTAGTGTTGCTTAAACTAAGTATGATGTTGTGGGGTTATGGATTGGATTTTTTCGTCGTAGGGGATGATGTATATAAGTTTTGTGGTCGCTAATAGATAATTAAAAATATTAATACACATCCAATTTTAACCAATGAAGACTGTAACTACCAAGTTGTTGTAATACTATTCCATTCCTATGTAATAGAAGGAACAGTTACTTATGAAAATCTAGTAAGATTTAACATTACTTCCGAACTTGATAGTTAAAACTAAATCTTTAAGGTTTAGTCGATTTTATTTGTGCCTGTTAATAGATTCTTAATGGCCTCTGAACTCAAAGTCAAAGTCAAAACATTTATTTCAATTAAACCATAGTTTGGTACTTTTGAAACGTCAACAAATACAAAATAAATAATAGTCTGTCAGTCAGTCCGTCAGTGAAGCTAGGTGCTCATTCCAAAACGTAGATTCGAATGGAGAAGAACGAGCAAGAAACTCCATTCGTTACTCTTTTAAAAAAGTATGTTCTACAATGTCTCTGATACATATTTCAATACTGTACGCATATGTAAGAACAATGCAAAGACACGCTTGACGCATTATACTAATAACTTACTAAAATAATTTAAAAAAAAATCTTAAGTCTAACATGGTGCTCACATATGCATACTGACAATCCATAGAAATAGTGCTTCTATACAAGAAAAAGGAAACTCTTTGTTTCAATAAAGAAAGAAATGCTCGATGCCATAAGGAAACTAGATTGTCTACATTAGAATTAAAGTATTAAATTATGTATTATATTACCTACTATTGGAATTTAACTACTGACTACATTTGAGTATTGTCCAGTGGAGCCGAACCAACATGCTGCCAAGCATTCTTATCTTCAAGATAATCTGTCAGTGTGTAGTAAGTTTGATTACATAATAAGCTTGATTACATAACTATGTAATTAGACAATTTTATTGTGAACCTGATTGAAAAAAAAGAATATCTTGCTCGTAACCTATGGAATATCTTGCTCGTTCTTCTCCATAAGAATTGAATTCTCCTTGGAATGAGCAAATAGCTTGACTTAAAGTTTTTTTTAGTTATTTACATTCAAAAGTGCGTTCCTCCTGGTCTAATTGAAATAAATGATTTTGACTTTGACTTGAAAAACTGTCAAAAGATACCGAAAATTATATTGAAATTGTGAAACGATTTCATTCCTCAAATGTCATTACATAAGACAAAACATAACTAAACAAGAATAGATCGTATTTTGTTTTCTATAAATAACAATACCATTACTTAATCTCCTGTGATCTTTTTAAATTCTTTTGACACGTGGAACAGATTTTTTGTATTTTTCTCTTTTTCAGGTAAGTTCTGCTGAGTGACATGACAGCTGATTAATTTATTTTTCATCAGGCTTATGGTAAGGTAAAACTTATACAGATAAATAAAATTGGAGCGTCTGTTTGTAATATTAATATAAGAATAAAAAAATTACTTACTAAAGTAACACTTTTTACAATTCTTATCAGTCTGTTTGTACTGGCAAATCTTTGAAATGGCTGGACCGATTTTGCGAGACTTATTGGCAGGTAGCTGATGTACTAAGGAGTAACATAGGCTACTTTTATTTTGGAAATTGAAACGGTTAAGCAATGCTATTCAACGTTGCAATGCCGCTAGTCTTTTAGGCACCCTACCTCACGATAGCTAGATAAATTACATCACGCTTTTTATCTCCGAAGGGGTAGGTAGAGGTGCACATTACAGTACTTAATGCCACTGTACAATGTAACACCCACTTCTCACTATTTAAGTTATAAGTCCCATGTAATAGGAGGTGAGCCTATTGCGATATACCGGGCTCAATTCCAGACTCCGTGCTACTACTGAGAATTTTTTTAACCGTATTTTACGTAATGTGTACAATATAAATAATGACAAATATTAACATAATGTGTTTCCCGAGCGTACGGCGTGTCAAAGAGCCATCAGACCACCACGGATGGGGCCCAATAGGGCTGATTCGGAGCTGCGGAGAACTTAACGGGTTACCAGGGCTCCGGCTCGAAGGGCAACAGTAGGAACATGGTGGTTTTTTGTCAGTAAGAGTCTGACACTCCCTCCCGCCTCACCCAGGCGGGAGAAGTCATACGACGATTTTCCCCCCTTAAAAAGAAACAATGTGTTTGCCGTCCCCATACGCCATTTGCTACAGAGAATATTCATAAGTAAAGTTTTATTCTTCGTGTCAAATATAATATTATATTACTTGTATTATTTATGTGAAAGTTTAAATTTTAATAAATGTCTCTTGAGAATGTGACATAGCGGTGTAAAACTGAAGACAGTTCGTGGCAACTGTTGAAATATTCAAAATGTCTTTCCCCGACCCCGAGTCTCTCTTGCCATATTTTATACATACATAAATGTAGAGTTGTTGATCACACACATTGTTTTTAATTAAACCAAATTGTAGACACTTTTGGAACGTCATGTAAAGCTAGGTGCTCATTTCAAAGTGTAGATTCGTATAGAGAAGAACGAACAAGAAACTCAATCGTTTTTTTTTTATAGCATCGAAAGGTTGTTGAGTTGCGCACGTTAAATGTAAAAAACACTAGATAGGAATTTAACGTAGGATGATGGCAGCTCACTGCCATACACCGGGTCTCAGACTCCGTGACTTGACTTACTTGACTTAAGTTCCTATGTCTCCTAGGCAGAGGGCGTCCACAGAGGTCCTCCATCTCGATCGATCTTGAGCTTCACGCTTCATCTCGCTTCACGTCATTCCGATGCCCGCCGCTTTTGCCACCACAGTACGCCGCCAGGTTTGTCGAGGACGGCCACGCTTCCTTTTCGCCTGGGGATTCCAGTCCATGGCTTGTTTAGGAGTGTGGTCGGGACCTCCTCGGAGTGTGGCCAATCCATCCCCATTTGCGGCTGCTCAGACTCCGTGCTACTGAGAATTTGCCGAGTTGAGACTAAAACACAAGGATTCCAAACCAGACCAATAAGGTCTGGTTTTAAACCAATTTTAAACCAATAGGTTTCAACTACGGTTTGAAAAACAGAAACAACATCCATTATAAGACATCTATTTTACCTTTAAAAAAACAAAAACTTGATAGCTTTTTTTAAGGTAACCAGTATCTTTATGACCTAGTCGTTGTAGGTTTTCATAGACAATAGCTACTGTAACTGGATATTTGATGAGCTGAAATATTATATAGAAGCCTAACTGGATGGACAGTGCCTTAGTCTGACCCTAAGTAAAACAGGTTCGAAACTAAAATGAGTGTGTCTTTTCAAATCTATAGAGATAACAAAAATTTGAGTGTCTATTTGTAATTTTGAAATAATCACTTTGTTACTACATGCATATACACATACCAAAGTCACACTTTTTACAATTTTTGTCTGTCTCTTTGTTACTGGCTAATCTCTGAAATTGCTGGACCGATTTCGACGGCCCGTCGATGTTGGCAGATAGCAGATGAACTAAGGTGTAACTTAGACTATTTGTTTTTAGAAAAACGCCGGCGAATTTGCGGTTACTGCTATTTAATTATAAAATACCTGTGTACTTGTTATTAGCAAACATAGGATCATACAAAAATCAAAGAAAATCATGCAACTAATATTATAAATGTGGAAATAAGTTTGTTGTTTCTTTACACTTTATCCATTCACCCGATCTTATTTTCACCGAAGTCAAACTGTCGGTAAAAGTTATAATCTAGAATTTCTTAATCAGTTAAAAATTCCGTCCAAAAAAGGATTTTTTAAAATAGCAACGACAATTTTAGACGTGGTTTGAAAATAAACTTATTTACGGAATTTCGGACAAAAATATCCCAAACCAGAAACACCTGCGTTAAAATTTTCCAATGTCAATTTGAAACTTAATTTCCCACTAATTAATAAAAGACTCGTAAACGTTCGAAATTCTTATGTTAAAACCACAAACATCTAATATAAAACAGACAGAATAATGCGCGAACATTTAACGGTTGGACATTCCAACAAGTCGTCAACTTTAATGTACCCATTAAACAATAAACATCAATTCTAAACTCAAAGATTTCACATAAGAATCTAAATGATTCATTTCAAACCGCTAATTCAAAGTTTTAACATCAAAAAACTAGTTAAATCACCACTAATATATCTCTAAATAATTCCCGCGATTTCGTCTCGACGCCATGTTTTATGACATGGAGTATAGACAACATGTGGAGTACTGTATTGGCTTGTATGTCAAGCTGAATAAATTGCCATCTCCAGTTAATATTCTTTATTACTATTAAGACTTTATCTCTATTTTATTACTATTAAGTTAGCTCTGTCGCAGCAAATTAAAATACATTTGTCACCATCCCTACTCTTCCCGCAGGTGTCGTAACAGAAGACTAATATTTAACAGACACTGGGCAGCAGCACTCTCCGGTAAATCTTTCTTTTCAATTGCCATCATCTCGAACTCACTTGCCTAGCGTGGAGATACTTCCACTTAGAGTCCAGCAGTGGACTGTCAATAGCTTTTAATGTGAATGCCACTATCAACTACTTTATTACCTTACTAGTAAAAAAACTTTAACATAAAAGTAAACTGAATGATTATTATAATGTGCGTGGGGAGAAATAAAATTGTCTAAGTGGGCGGAAATTGAACAAACGCGCTTTTTACCCTCTTGTTCCTTCGGCGCCCTCTAATTAATTAACACATTTTAACAGACACTTTTTTAAACACGAGTCTACTACGCCAAATTGAATGCCAGGTAATTAAATATCAATTAATTGAACACCGTACGTAATATCAAATGCGCAAATATTCAAACCTATATGATATTGAGTGATTAATAAATTAATTTACTCTGTGGTGACGACAAGGACACCCCTATGTTTTTATGGGCGTCGTCAGAGTCCATTTAAGTACTACATAATAATATGTTAAATATTATTTTATAGAGAACGGGCAGCTACATTTTCTGATACATCTGATCCTTTAAACTGCAATATTCAAGTGTGGAAATTATAGATAATGTTATAATCTCAAGGGGCTGTTTAGGAGATGGTTCTCTTTACGTCTATACTCCATGTCCCAAATGACCGCCATATATCTTTATCTGTCAAACATTTTTTTTTTCTATTTACAAATCCGTTCGGATACGTTTCGAAAAGAATCGAACATATTTGTTCACAAATCGTTCGAATAACTAACAAATTAAAAAGATTAGTAAGAATTTTTATCGTTTCCGAAAGCTGTTAGTTTTCTGGCATTTCCGGAGGGTGGCAGCACTGTTCTACTGTTAAGTAAATATAATTGGACTTGAGTATCAATTGTTATTCGAGTAAAAAGATTTATCTTGACACCTTTTCCGCTTTGAAAGCGAATGGTCGAGCGGTGATCGGTGAGAATATTGAACGAAAATAACCTCTTTTGCTTTGAAGTCGGGTTATTTTGAAATCTCCTGTTTTCGCCGCGAGTTCATAATCGGTTATTAGGTTTTCGTTTATGGAGTTTCATTTGTTTATTGGTGTGAGATTTTTTATAACTATAGGTGCTAATTGTTTCTCTTAATAGAGTTAAAGTGATTTTCGTTCTTTCAGTGTTATTCTCAAGAATGCCTTGACTTATTTGGAAAATTATTTTAGCATCTGTTTAAACGTAGTCTTTAGGAAAGATTTCAGTAGTTTAAGTTGTGTACCATCACGTTATACCGTACGACAGTGAGATTCGACTATGAATATAACATATTACGTCGTGTTTCGCCTTGTTAGTGAAGTCATCGGCCTCAAAGAGTCACCAGACCACCACGGATCGGGCCCAATAGGACTGATGCCGATACGGAGCCGCGGAAAACGTAACAGGTTACAGGAGCTACGGCTCGAAGTGCAGGAGTAGGACCGGGTGGTTTTTATTCAGTCAAGAGTCTGACTTTCCCTTTCGCCTCGAGCGGGAGAAGTCATTCGATGATTTTCCCCCTTAAAAAAACCTATACAAGAAAAACTTTGGAGCATCAAGTCTTCATGCCATATAATACATAACACACGTATCCATTACCCAACATACCCAACCCATGATACATAAGCCCATCACATACAATTCTGATGGTGGTTTTATCACCACCCATAAAACATGCTCTAACACATTTTAAGTACTGATTTACTATCCTGAATTTACGCGGATAATAAAAATGGCGTGATAGAGTAGCTCTAACATCTACGTTGATAACATCATGGCTTTTATTTAAAGGAATAAGCAGAGATGCTAAATAAATTCGTCGTAAAGAATAAGTCTAATGATAGATTCTTCACGGTGTTTTCCTTCACTGTTTGTCTGTGGTGTCTAAATAATCTTAGAAAGTACATAGAATTCGGAAAATGTCAACATTGGCGGCCGGCGTCTAAACCTCCAGGTCACCATGACATTCAGCGAGTTCAGCTATATTCAACCTTTTTTTACGGGGCGGGGCAAAAAGCCATGGGTTCCCGGGCTGCAAGCCAAAAATTATTACGTCAAAAATAAAACGTAAATCAAAAGTGACGATGTATTTACTTCACTACATAGTATAAAACAAAGTCGCTATCTGCCGTCTGTCTGTCCCTATGTATGCTTAGATCTTTAAAACTACTAAACTACTCTTAAGGAAGGTTTATATGTATTATACAAGCATATACCACCCGTGCGAAGCCGGGGCGGGTCGTTAGTTTTAATTGTCTTGTAGCTGCGACCCTTGAAATACTTGTTCTACTACAGACGTAAAATTTGAAATAAAACGGAGCATAGGAACCTTAAGTGAACCTATCAAAAAGGCCCTGGGGGCCGCAGATTGAGTAAAACTCTAGTCGGATCTCATACTCACTACCCTCGGCAGGACACTGCTACAGTGGTGACAATAGAAACCCTTGTATTTTTTTACGGGATAAACCGGTATACGAGCAGACGGTTCACCTGATGGTAAGCTTTCGGTGTCGCCCATGGACACCACCTGGACCACTAGAGGTGTTACAAGTGCATCACCGGCCTTTTGGGGGGGTGTGGGAGATTTGGGAAGGGCGGAAGGGGGTAATTGTAATGGGCCATTGTAACTGTAAAGTGTTACCTAACGAATGAACCCTCCTTGTAACTGGTACACAAACACGCGGTGACCAGATTATTGTATCTGTGTTGCTAACATCGCTGTAATTGTGTTACTGGTCACATTCGGTATTAACTGGTGTTGTGTAACGAGTTATAAGCTTATAGCGGGTTTGTTTTCTACATAATTAGTCATCATTGGCAACTGGATTATATATAGAAGATAATCAGGCATTACTTTGCGGAAATCCATGCTTCATTAACAACTGAGAAAATATTTTGTTTTTCATTTCGCTGAAGGAATGAATTTGCAGTATGCACCTTCTCCCTTTTCTGAAACCGCGTCAAAATCGGTTTAGGCAATTGCGAGATAATCGCCCACAAAGATGCATACTAGGGGCCAAACTCTGATCCTCCGTTTTTTGAAGTCGGTTAAAAAATAATATGTAGGTACGCTTCTGTTTCTAACTTACACAGTCAACCAATCGTGGAGTGTGTCATATTCATTGACGCATCGTAATTGGTAGCAGCATTGCACTCGATGAATAAATGCATTCGATTCGATTCTGATTACACACCGAATTGTATTAACTCTCTATTGTAAAAGGATTGTCTGTTTGTACGTTAGATTTACTCACGTAAATATACTGAGAAAAGCTCTACTCACTAAGTATCGAGTCAGAATAAGCTCCAAACTAGTAGAACTTTTGTCAGTATATTTACGTGGGTAATTTTGAGTTAATTCAGGTTGCTTATGCGTCGTAGCTTACCACCAGGCAAGTTATACAAAAAAAATCAAATCCATAATCGTTTGCTCATCAGCATCAAGTAGAATACGTCCACTGCTGAACAAACTGACTGCACTGTTAGCGCGGGCCACTGTTTGCTGCGCAACGTGTCGCGGGTTCGATTCCCGCACGGAGCACATCTTTGTGTGTGGCAAATTGTTGTTTCGGGTCTGGGTGTCTTGTGTATGTGAACTTGTATGTTTGTAAACGCACCCACGTTCCTTTAAAAAAAAAGCAACTTCATTAAGGTCGGTTTGCCATGCCATATTCACCACAACTGGCAGGCGGCTTTGGGATCATAGTTGGGTCATTAGGTCACGCGGATTTAGAGGAGGCTGATGACCCATCTCTCGGTGGCTGATGAAAGGAAATTAATTCATAATCAAAGTTGAACAATTTACTTCAATTAAACCATGGTCTGGTATTACATTTCTTAGTATTATGCACTTACCAAGAAATAGAGAAATCACAGTCATATAAAATGAAAACGAACACAAAACAGTATCACACACACAACTACGACCAAACAATCACATCAAAATACCCCATTCAACCTAACTTTTTCAACCTTACCACTTTTAACTTAGAATCGAAACTCCAACAGCCTACTTCGGCAACATAGTATACCTTTATATGCCTCTATACATTAGTTAAATCCTATTTTAAATGGTAAATGGTAAACAAGTGAATATCGGGATGGTTCGTGACTATTCTACCACGGTGAAGCTTAGAGGAGCTCCCAGTAAGGGTGTCTCGCAAATAGAAGGATCTTCACAGTCAAGTCTATTTCCCTTTTGGCACGGAGCTGTCGTGATGTTATTGTGAAGATGGGATTATTTTGGTATTGATCTGGTCTTGTTTGTTGCAATTTTCTGTGTTTTATGGTAATTATTATGATAGAATAAGACAGGTTTATGATTTTTTATATCTATTTATTAAGTGTGGGAAAGCCATGCTTCGACACGACCGGAAAGATACCATGGCCTCACAGAAGACCGTCGTGAAATAACGCTTGCGTTATGTTTGAGTGAGGTTACCGAAGGCCCCATTACACCCCCCGCCCTTCCCCAATCCCTGAATCCCCAACAATCCTCAATTACCTACTACCAAAAAAGATCGGTAACGCACTTGTTACGCCTCTGGTGTTCTAGGTGTCCATGGACGTCGCCGATTGCTTACCATCAGGTGATCCGTCTGCTCATTTACCGTTTCGTTCACAGTACTTAAACAGTCGCTTGTGCTCTTTAAATCTTCCTCAAAGACCACTCCATGCACTGATGAATGTCATAAAGATCTATACAGCGGCTATAGAGTTTATCGCGGACATACAAAAAAAAAAAGATTTTTTATTAACTGTTCATTCCGCCTGTTCGAGAAAAATGTTGGAAAGGATCTGTTCTATGACCCCATACGTAATTATGATCTAGTAACAAATGAACTGCTCTTTATGTGTGCATGAATTATTAAATAAACAAATAAACAACCTAATAGAAAACGACTGCCTCGTTAGCCGAGTGGTCGCAAGTGCGACTGCCGGCAAGGGGTCTCGGGTTCGATTCCCGGGTCGGGCTAAATATTACTGGGTTTTTATAAATTCTCAGTAGTAGCATGGAGTCTGGAATTGTGCCTGGTATATGGCAATAGTCTCACCCCCTTACATGGGACTCATAACATAAATAGTGAAAAGTGGGTGTTACATTGTACAGTGGAATAACGTGCTCCTCTGCCTACCCCTTCGGGGATAAAAGGCGTGATGTTATCTTATGTTTAAAGAAACGCCAAGATACAATACTAAAATCACTAAACTGAAGAACAAGTAAATTAAATAAGTGAAATAACATTTAGGTACAATACATTACTGCCTCTACATCAAATTATAGAGGTAAGATTAGCAAAACTGACAGCTTTCTACTCATAACAGAATTCGTTTGTACTACCAAAAATCATAAATACCCTTAAGCTATAGTCGCGCCCCTTTTGCTTCAAACAAGGGGCTGACTAGTAAACTTCAAAGCTCAAAGAAACGTCACTTACCCGACTGTTCAAAAGTGATATGCTACTTTAACATGCATGTTTGGCTTGACGTGTGGATCTAATGAACTGACTTGTGATTATGTTCAAGGAAAATTCTTGGTTTACTTAAGTGTAGATGTTGCTCGCGGCTTCGCCCGTGTAGTCAAAGGGAATTAAGTAGCCTCCGTCATTCTAGAGGTACACCCTCCCTTTCTTTGTCCAGATGTCAAGATCTTATTTACTTATCTTATATATTATACTATACTATTGCTATTTACTATTTTACCATCTTATACTCGTACTATTATATAAAGCGTTTGTTTTTTGTTTGTTTGAAGTCAAGACAAGTCTGATTTGAATAATTATTTTTGTGTTGGATAGCGCATTTATCGAGGATGGCTATAAAACATCACGCTACGACTGTAGGAGTTGAGCAGATCGTTTGAAACCGCGCGGAAGTAGCTAGTATTTTATAAAGCTGAATAGTTAGTTTGTTTGAACGCGCTTATCTCGGGAATTACTGGTTTAATTTGAAAAACTCTTTTTGTATTGAATAGTCTATTTATCAAGGAAGGCTATAGGCTATAAAACATCACGCTAGGTACAATCTATAGGAGCCGAGCAGAGCGGTTGTGAGAGTAGCTAGTCATTAGCTCCTTTACGACGCGAAACAAAGACCGACAAACAAATACACTTTAATATTTAGATACATTGTAGTTAGGATTACTTACCGGAGCGCGGGTTACAGAGCAGGAGAAGGAACGGGGTGGTTTTTAGACAGTAAGAGTCTGACACTCCCTCCCGCCTCACCTTAGGTGGGAGAAGTCATTGTAGAGGTATAACTTTACCCCCATTGAAAAAAGTAAAGATTGTCTTAAAACGAAATTCAGAACCAGGTTTCTAAGGTTGGGACAAAATCTCATTGGAGGTTTATCTACTTTTTTAAAATTCTCAGTCTGTAATTGAAATCCTACCCAATATAGCGAAAACTCTATCTCATCTTACATGGGACTCATAAACTCTGCTTACTCCTTCGTGGATCAAAAAGCACGATATTATGTTAAGTACACATCTATCTATCCCTTCTGGCCATAAAAGGCGTGATGTTATATCAAGGTAAAATTATCTCGTTTCGTTATTATAATACCCTGAATTTCAGCAGACACATGTATGAAAACGAACTAAAATTTGGTACTATATAAATCGGATTATTGTTTCTATGTACTGGTTTTTGTGTTTTATCCCCGAAGGGGTAGGCAGAGGTGCGCACAGAAGTAACACCCACTTTTCACTATTTATGTTATGAGTCCCATATTGTAATAGGGGGTGAGCCCATTGCCATATACCGGGCACATTTCCAGACTCCGTGCTACTACTGAGAATTTTTAAAAACCCAGTAATACTTTGCCCGACCCGGGAATCGAACCCGAGACCCCTTGCCCGGCAGTCGCATTTGCGACCACTCGGCCAACGAGGCAGTTTAATTTAATTTATATGTACTATGTATTATATTTAAACATAACATAATGACTTCGGTTCGTTGAGGCGGTAGGTACAGAGAGAGGTGTCGCGGGATTATAAATAGCTTTTTATCCTTTCTTTGACCTTTGCCTAGGTTGTGGTTGGCCCTCAGTCCTAACCAGATGCTGAATGTCACAAATGTCAGTGTTGTACTGAAAAGGACGTTATAATAATAATTTTATCAGTATGTTACACCTCTCTCGTTAATTAATTGAGGAAGAAAAATCATCCAGTAACTCCTGGAAGGAATTCTTGGGTGAGGCAAGAGAGTGTCAGACTCTTACTGACTGAAAATCACCCTGTAACCCGTTAGGCCATACTGGGCCCCATCTGTAGAGCTCTGATGGCTCTTTGAGGTGGGCGCGAAAGGGAACGGGCTCGGGTCTGGTTCTAATAAATTAAAGACTGCCATAAGTGTGGGAGAGCCATGATTCGGCATGAATGGGCCGGCACAACCGGGGTGATACCACGGCCGAGCAGAAAACTGACGTGAAACAATACTTGCGGTGTGTTTCGTCGTGTGAGTTAGTTAGGTAGTTACCGAAGTCCCAATTATCCCCCCCCATCCCTTCCCCAATCACTCAAATCCATGAATCTATAACAATCCTCAAACTCCTATTCCCAAAATCCCCAAAAAGCCGGTAACGCACTTGCAACGCCTCTGGCGTTCCAGGTGTCCATGGGCGACGCCGATTGCTTACCATCAGGTGATCCGTCTGCTCGGTTACCGGCTTATCCCATAGAAAAAAAAGTTCTTTAATTAATATAGGTACTAGAGGTACATTTATAAGGTTGCGAGTGTAGTGAGTCCTTGGTTCGACCTCTAGTAAGATTTTACTGAGTTTTTAGCTTCAAAACCGTTGCTCAATCACTGAAATCTCTATAACATCGGTATTTTCCATCACATTCATACACCTAGTTATAAACACATTAATATTTATAATGAATGAACTATCAAGTTTCCTAAAATTCCCCTAAAGTATGTCACATGCCCATTTTATCATAATATCAACATGATTCATGGCTATACATACATACATATAGGTAATCTATGTTTGTTTTAAGAACTAAACTACTAGAATGTTCTTATCATAGTCATTCATACTTTTACCTCAGTTCCTGGTAACGGGGTGACTGTAATGTAACTCATGTAAGTTTTATGCGATAAGGCACACTCCATGACTGTACAGCTGTGTACTGGTTTTTTACTGGTCACATTTAACTGCTCAACGGACAAGTCAATCTGATGATTCCTTTTATTATTTATTTATTTATTTAAGTTTTATACAATACAATTGCATAAGGAGGACTTAATGCTAACAGCATTCTCTGCCAGTCATCCTTTGGGTAGTGCAGAAATGTATGTGGTAGGTGGTAAGCTGCAAAAATGTTAGTGGTAATTATCAAAATTAATAAGGAGCATCAAAGCACACATAAAATACGTATATAATAATATATATAATCATACATATATATAGATAGACATAAATAACATCATACATAATATAATCTATCTATGAGCCGTATATGAATTTATCCTATATTAAAACAAGATGAAAACTAATAAAAGATGTTATGAAACTGCCAGCTTTCTGCTAATGTACTCACGCGCCCTCCGCTTGAAACTCAAACGACTGGTTGCGGTTCTGACATTCGTTGGAAGCGTGTTCCAGAGAAAAATGACTTGTATGAAGAAAGAAGAATGAGTAAAGTTACTGTGATGGGCAGGACAGTGCAAAAGCCGATTATGCGAAGAGCGTAGATTTTTAGTATGGTTGTCACATACATACTGGAAATGTGAAGTTAGATAGTTAGGGGAAGTGGGAGAGAAAAGCAGAGAAAATAAAGTTGTGAGTGCCCTTAGCTCTCTGCGCTGACGAATAGGCAACCATTTCAACCATGATCGCTGTGCAGACACATGATCGTACTTACGTAAGTTAGAAACGAATCGAATGCAGCTATTTAGAAGACGGTCAAGTTTGTTGAGGAGATCTGCATTCAGGTCATAGTAACACACATCACCATAATCGATGATGGGAAAAATTAAGGTCTGCATAAGCATCGCCTTAGTGCTGGGAGGTAGTATATTTCTGAGACGGTACAGAGACCGCAGCGATCCGGTAACCTTTTGACTCACACTGGCAACTTGACTTCGCCAACTGAGGGTACTATCAATGTGTATACCCAGGTCCTTAACGCTCTCACTATATTGGACAGGCGTTCCGTTGTACAGTACAGGCGGTAGTATAGTAAAGTTTATTTTGGCCATACTTTTACCACTACCAATAATAATCGCTTGACATTTGTCAGGATTATTATCTTGTTCAAGAGACAAATCGCTTTAAACATATTTAAAAAACTTTTGTTCATCATCATTATCATTAACAACAGTCCATAACAATCAGCTTCCTTCTACCTCTACATAAAGTTAGCTCTAATACTAGTGTGGACCAACATACCCGAGCGTACGGCGCGTCGCATTCCACGCGCGCCTCAAAGAGCCATTAGACCACCAAGGATGGGGCCCACTAGGGCTGATGCCGATACGGAGCCGCGGAGAACTTAAAGGGTTACTTGGGCTCCGGCACGAAGTGCAGGAGTAGGATCGGGGTAGTTTTTAGTCAGTAAGAGTCTGACACTCCCTCCCGCCTCACCCAGGCGGGAGAAGTCATTCGATGATTTTCCCCCTTGTGTGAACCAACGTTTAAATAATATTATTTTAAGAACTACGTTTAAAAAAATCGTCTACACACCCCTCTTTTTTGAAGTAATTTTAATTAATATATTAGAAAACCTTTCGCCTAAGTGTAATAAACACTGCGAAGGACACACCGGGCGACGGAGATCGCGAGACGATCTCTGGCCACCGTAAGCACGGGCCTGCGGTCGGCGAGCACAAACGCTTCTAAAAATCATATCAAAATCGGTTCCGCGAGATAATGGCGCACTAACATATCTGAGGTAAAATCTCGTTTTTGAAGTGATGAAAAAGATGTTTGTTTGGCAGGCGGGTTGAAGATTGCAGCATAAAAAGGTTCATGTTTACCAGAGAGCGCTTCTACCCGGTCTCTGTCACAAGTGTAGTCCCTTAGTCGTTTCTTACGAACCCCAAGGGAAGAGTAGGGCTGGTGATAAATGTATTGTACTTTACCGTCAACATACGGCTTAAACATACCATACATAATTATGTTAGTAAAAAAATCATAATAACACATTGTCCAACCTAGGAACCGGAGATCTAGCTCAGCAGTCGCACTTCCGACTTATCGGCCGACAAAACAAACTTAATTCGACCCAGAGATACAAGTTCTCAATAACATCGCTCCTAAGTCAAGCTATCACTATTTCAAGCTCTCTGAGGTCGGTAAGGTCACGATATCGATCTGCCTACCCCCTGAAGGATTATAAAGTGTAATACTCTCTCCCCTTCCAAAGTTGAACGCCGGTAGCAAGCTATAATTGATTTTAAACTTGCATGATGCTAGCGAAATGGTAATTTTTCGAATATGGCGCACCTAAAACTAGTTTGAGCCGGTTCAAACCGGTTCGAACTGGTTGCTTCACCGGTTCAAAGCGGATATTTTAATTTGGCTCGGAGGACCGGCGACGAAACTTTTGTTTTTATCCGGAGTTCTGGAGCCTGGGTAATTTGGGAGTGAGTTTGGCTTTCGGATGGCGCGGTTTTAATTGTTAAGCTATTTTGGACCTTAATTTCGTAATTGGTTAGGTGTAATTTCACTGGTTGATGTTTTCGGTGCTAATAGTTATCGTATATTTGTTCTGTGTTTTAATGAGTAAGTCAAACTAATAAATTAGCACCCTATTTTTACTAAGTAGTTATCGAGGTCCACCTCATAGTGGACGACACTATTTCAGACTCTGCGCTAACTGTATAGTGAGAAATATTCGAGGAACCGAAAAACCTCATTTGTCTGACCTGAACCCCTTTGCTTTGATCACTCGCACTTGTAATACCACGACCAACGAGACAAATGTAAGACTATTCTAAAAAATCTACAGAAACACCCTTTCTAAAACAATGGACGTCGTTAATTAAGCATATAAAATTAAAATGGCTTAGTTTGAATAAATATAGTATGAAGGAAGGAAGGTTGTTGATTTTCCCGTAACGAGGCTACGGTACTGTCTCCGGGATGAATATGAAATTGTAAGCATACTTTATATCAAGGAGGAACTGTTACGGTAAATATACTGGTTTGAGTTCTGAGAAAATGGCGGAAATATAACACGATCGGTTTTCCTCAAATTTTTTAGCAATATGTATTTTATGATTTAATTAAAACTCCTGTATCAGGTCTACTGGAAGAAATTCCAACAGGAATAAGAAGGAGTTATTTACTTCAATTTTATACATATATGTGTTGTCCTCCGTGCTGTTTGTGTGTACGAATTATGAAATAATTTGTTCAGCAATAATTTAAGTGTGGAAGAGCCATGTATCGGCACGAATGGGTTTCCCACCATTGGATAGAATAACTCACGAGGAAGGTTTTAGCGTATAATTTATTAGCATTTTATATGATTTTTTCGACCATGGCCCAATAATTAAAAGGCCTGACCGGAGGCCCAATTACCCCTCCCCCTCCCTTTCCCAATCCCTGAATCCCCAACATCTTTCAAATTCCTAATCCCAAAGAGCCGAAAAAAGCACTTGTAACGCCTCTGGTGTTCCAGGTGTTCACGGGCGACGCCGATTGCTTACCACCAGGTGATTCGTCTTCTATTTTACCGACTCATCCCAAAAAAGGCCTACATTCCTAGTCGTACGACTGGGAATTTAATCGTAAGACCTTTCTTAACCTGGTGATTCACCATCATTTGACTGTAGTTACAGTTATCGCTGTTGTTTGGTGATCAGCTGCTATAAAACAAGAGATTCAAATTAATTTATTGTTGTTCCAGGTCTGGTTTGAGCAATAAATATAAAATTATATGTTTGTAAACAAAGTATTGCTGGGTTTTTAAAAATCTTTGTAGTAGCACGGAGTCTGGAAATGTGCCCGGTATGTGGCAATAGGCTCACCCCCTATTACATGGGATTCATAACATAAATAGTGAAAAGTGGGTGTTACATTGTACAGTGGCATTAAGTGCCGTAATGTGCACCTCTGCCTACCCCGACTCTGTTTGTAAACCGAGACATGGGGATAATCTTAGTGTGGGGAAAGGTTTTTAAAATGAAAAAAAAAAGTCATTAAATACCTCACCTATGGTTGTTTGGTTTTTGTGTTCACATCGATTATATAGACGCCATTTTGCTTATAGGAACTTCTGTCTACGAATTCTCAAAACACTCGATTTGAGTTCAGACTTCAACACGCTACCTCCCAAAACATAGAGAGGTACATTGTACAGAATAGACGAGGGAGAGATTGTATTTTTTCCATCAAATTTGCGTTTAGAATACTAAATGAGGGCGTACGAGCACTCCTGTTCCTCTCGAGAGGGAGAGTCACTCTGTGATGAACGTACAGCACGGACTCTGAAATATAAATACATTAACTTGATTATCATTTTTAACCGACTTTTTAGAAAATGGTATTTCTGTCGAACTTTTAGGAAGCATGCATAGCAAAACTTGTGTCAATGTCACTTTATTTAAGTTATTATTACTTTGTAAGTTTATAACAGTGACTAATTATGGTGAAGGAAAATAATGAGAAGAAATACATAAGGAATAAATAAATAACTTCACGCAGGGGTAGGCAGAGACTGGAACGCAAATTGCTACAATTCTTACATACCTCTTTCGCTTCCTCAACATAAATCTGGACTTACATTTTCAAATTCTCACAGTAATAAGTCTGATATCGCCAGCCCGCAAGCAAGCGTGGTGATTAATGCTGAAATCTTCCCGTGAAAGGAGGCCTTTGATCAGCAGTGGCCACTTATAGGCTTTTGATAATTAATCATCAATTAATGATCTTATGTTCAATATGATATCAAGTTTGATTACTCGATGGTAAAATAAAAGATCTCCTTTTTGTGCCCAATTGAGATGGTGACAGGGTATGAAAATTAAAAATGTAATTAGTCCGTAAGTTAGGTAATGAAAAAATATTAGACACGTATTTTTTTATTTTGTCGTATAACAAAACAATACTTAGGTAAAATTAACTAAATCAAAGTCTAGGAGTGGGGGCTAAAACGTCATTTCTACATATAAAATGAACATAGAAGTGACGTCAAGCGACATTTCAAATCAATATATCATCGAAAGTATTCGTTTCTGTAAGTAAATAAAAAATACGTGTCTGATGATTTAAAATAATCTGTCCGTCTGACATTACAATAAAAATTAGGCATCCACCGTATTTGTCCTTTATGTAGTTGCGTTGGCAAATTGAATGCGTGAGTAGTTGTAATTTTACCGTTCAATCAAGATAATAATGAATGTATTGTAATGCATTATACATTTATAATGAATGATACTTTTACTTATTAATATGCTGTACACTGGAATATTACGTCATATCCTTCTGTTTGTGTAAATATTAGTGCGTTCTCCTTCTATGTATGTAATACCGATAGCTTTAACCGAACCACCCAAATAAGTGTAAAGTCAGGACAAACTTCATATTCAAAATGGACAGATGGCCTAATTAATATCTTTTTTTAAGGGAGGAAATTCATTACTTCTCCCGCTTGAGTGAGGTGGGAGGGAGTG
This sequence comes from Spodoptera picta, assembly GCA_038387885.1. Lineage (NCBI taxonomy): Eukaryota > Metazoa > Arthropoda > Insecta > Lepidoptera > Noctuidae > Spodoptera > Spodoptera picta. Next base: position 1,135,279 of record JAZHFQ010000221.1, on the reverse strand, counting down.
CCAGACTCTTGCTGACTAAAAACCACCCCGTTCCTTCACCCGCACTACGAACCGGAGCCTCGGCAACCTGTTAAGTCCTCCGCGGCTCAGTACCTATCGGCATCAGCCCTATTGGGCTCTATTCGTGGTGGTCTGATGGCTCTTTGAGACGCGCGCGGAACGCGACGCGACGTACGCTCGGGTCTGTTTCTGGTCGGACGGGGAGCCACCCATGCTCGCCGTCCGCAGGCCCGCGCTTACGGTGGCCGGAGATCGTCCCGCGATCCCCGACGCCCGGAGTATCCTTCGCGATGGCTTTTTTTTTTTAAGGGGGGAACATTATCGAATGACTGCTCCCGCCTGGGTGAGGTGGAAGGGAGTGTCAGACTCTTACTGACTAAAAACCACCCCGTTCCTTATCCTGCACGTCGAGCCGGAGCCCCGGTTACCCGTTAGGTTCTCCGCGACTCCGAATCGGCATCGGCCGTATTGGGCCCCATCTGCGGTGGTCTGATGGCTCTTTGAGGCGCGCGCGGAACGCGACGCGCCGTACGCTCGGGTCTGTTGCTGGTCGGACGGGGAGCCACCCATGCTCCATGCTCGCCGTCCGCAGGCCCGCGCTTACGGTGGCCGGAGATCATCTCGCGATCTCCGACGCCCGGAGTATCCTTCGTGATGGCCAGGTTGTGAGGACGCAGCGCTTCGCTGCCTCGCGTGCCCCGCCTCCTCCTTAGCTTAGACGGCATCCCAGTCCCCTAATTAATGTTTTAGGGAGCTACTGGAGTATGGATGCAGGTCACTTTCAACCAGTTGATTTGGAAATCACACAGGCCTCCCCTGTGTGCGGCTGTGGACATGTTGTCGCTGATATTATAGAGGTAATGAAGATTTTGTCCCATGTCTAGCAACGAGGTTTTAATTTCTAATACCTATTATAAAATGAGACTTAATGAGAGAATTAACTTCGACTATGCTATTGGCATAACCGCTAGGGGAGACTGTTGATCATACATTGGACGCAATTCCAAACTCCGTACTATTATTATTGAGATTTATCAAAATATAATCCCCGACTCCTCAAATTTCTAATCCCCATAAGGCCGGTAACGCACTTGTAACACTGATTGCTTATCATCAGGTGATCCGTCTGCTCGTTTGCCGGCCTATACCATAAAAAAGACCAATAAGATCATTAAACTTAAAAACTAATGTTAGTAGACATTATAATCATTTCAATAGGTCAATATACAAACAAATAGATATAGACAGAACAGTACACTGTTGGGGGATTATAAGGATTTTTGAATTAAAATATCTTCCAACAATTTGAGAGCTATATTTCGATAGCACAGACATGGTAGAATCAAAAAGTAAAAACATGGCGGTATTAACAAAAAAGAGAAACACTAAAATTACTTATTGCTATCAGTTAACCCAGTGAAATACATTGCTATGCATTTATGCGTAGGCTCACGTAAACATGCACAATCATACAAATAATTATAATATCTAATTAAACCAGAATGTCATTAACTCGTTGAGTACCGTCATTGTAGACACAATTATAGAACAATAGGTTGCGGTCACCGGTGTCCTCGCGGTGTTTGACGGTTTAAATCAGTATGTCAAGTAGTATAAAAACCATGATGTAACATTATCCCAACTCTCAGTTAGATTTAACTCCAAACAGCTTAAACCGGATACGTTTAAATAAAACTGTTTATAATAACTGAAAGTAAACAGTTTCTGTTTACGTTGGTTAAGTGCTGGCCAGGAATTGAACTCCGTACTTTAGTAGGTGAAGTTTCCTGTGGATTTGAAGTATGTATTACATTGTATGGAGTTTTTGTAATACTGACTTTGGAATCACAGCTCAAGTTGGGTACAAGGTTTGATTATTTGGTCAGGCAAAGTGACAAGTGTTAAAAAATATGATCGAGTGGTATATGGTTTATTATTCCCAAATACTTCACCACATTCCTGGGCCTTTAGCTAAACGCCACTTTGGCGCTTGTCTACAGAGAGAGTAGAAATCAAAATGTATGGGGATGACACTGACAAGTGTCAAAATTTACGTCAATCCCATATAATTCGGTGTTCTATACATGTAGACAAGCGCTAAATGGCATTTGGCTTCAGCTGCAGATTCAATAAAAACAGAACCAATGACAATTTTTATACAGAAACTAACAGCACTCTTGTTAACCAAATGCTATTACTCTGATTACTTTGTGTCTGATTATTTAGATGATAAATTGTAACTGTGTCATAATATGACTGCACGGTTGGTGCGGTGGCTGGGCAACCGGCTGCCGTGCAACGTTTCGCGGGTTCGATTCCCGCACTGAACAACACTTTGTGTGATTTACAAATTGTTATTTCGGGTCTGGGTGTCATTGTGTATGTGAACTTGTATGTTTGTAAACGCACCCACGACACAGGTGAAAATACTATTGTGCGGCAATGTTTTAAAAATTTTATGTCTGATGATGAACCTGCATCAATGTTTGCATGCCAAAATGGTAGGATGTACAAGGATACCTTATTAGTGTTTTAATATCACCTTATTGTAAATACCTACCTACATTCGGAGCAAATAAATAATTATTGTATTCTATTCACATCCAGTTCTAAGTTACCACTTAAATATACACAGAGACTTTAGATATATCTACACATAATATCTCCGTACATATGTACAGACTTCTCGTCTCGTTCAGGTAATATATTCAGGCGGCACGCATCACGTTTATAACGGTACGTCAAAATAAATAAACTATACGACAGGGCTACCAGGAGACTGTTTTACAGATACTTGATAAGAAATAAAGACGACGACACATAACAAGAATACAGAGACACACAAAAAGCCCATGGTGCGCAGCAGCGCGAAAGGCTGGAGCTCAGCTTAATAACATAACATAACATAACATCACGCCTTTTTATCCCCGAAGGGGTAGGCAGAGGTGCACATTGCGGCACTTAATGCCACTGTACAATGTAACGCCCACTTTTCACTATTTATATTATGAGTCCCATGTGATAGGGGGTGAGCCTATTGCCATATACCGGGCACATTTCCAGACTCCGTGCTACTACTGAGATTTTTAAAAACCCAGTAATACTTTGCCCGACCCGGGAATCGAACCCGAGACCCCTTGCCCGGCAGTCGCACTTGCGATCACTCGGCCAACGAGGCAGTCAGCTCAGCTTAATACTATAACATATTTTAAGTGTTGGAAGACCATGCTTCGTCACGAATGGGCCGGCTCGACCGGAGTGATACCACGGCCGAGCAGAAAACCGACGTGAAACAATTGAAGCTTTGTGAGCAGCCATGTTTTTTTTTTTATACTTTATAGGTCGACATTTGACCACCATCTCGCCTGATGGTAAGCGATGATGTGAGTGAGATTACCGGAGAATTATTCCCCATGATTCATCGCCAATACCCAAATTTCTTTTATCTATGAGACTGATATTTCACTTGTGACTCGTCTAGTCTCTGGTGTCTATGGGAAGTACCGATTGCTTACAATCTGCTATATTATAGAGCCATAGATATTATCAGTTCATTGTCCATGCCCATGATATTACCAAAAAAACCTAATAATTCATTGCCCGAATTGGGCATCCTAGACTCTTTATTTTCGCCTGCAAGAGCAATACTTTTGATCAAGACAGCCAGGTTACATTCACCCTAGGCATATGCCGTACGACGTTGCAGTTTGCTTCAAGACTAGTCTAATTACAGGACCTGATGCTCCCTTATAGGTGCTGATGACTCTAGTGTCTACCGACACTAGAGTAATTTTAATAGCATAGTTAAAAATTGCCAAACTTCCTTGTCTCACTCAACAATAGCTAAGAAGAAGCTAGCTGCCTTATTTAAGAGGGTTTCACTCCAAAATCAAAGAAGGTATTGGGTAGCTTTCACCCCTAAAAGTCTAAACCTACACTTCGTTTTCTGTAGCAACCCTACTTTAAGTTCAGTAGCACATAAGTTATTTCATTACTGGAACGTGCCAACACAATATTGATGTCCTAGTAAATATCTTCGCATGTCCTGGGAGGTCGCTAGGTTCTCTTAGACCTTAAGGGGCTTAGTTTTAGTGCCTTTACAGACTATTGATGTGAAGTCGTTAAATATTCGACCTTGGTATAGGTAGAGAGGAAGATAATAGGGTAGATGCCTAATTTTTATTCTAATGTCCGTCTGGTAGATTATTTTGAAGCATTAGACACGTATTTTTTTCTTACAGAAACGAATACTTTAGACGATAATATATTGATTTGAAATGTCGCGTGACGTCACTTCTATGTATATTTTATACGTAGAAATGACGTTTTAGCCCCCACTCCTAAGCTTTGATTCGTTATAAGTATCTAAGTATCATTTTATTTTACATCGAAATAAAAAAAAATACGAGTCTAATATTTAATTACTTTAATATTTTCATTAACTAACTGACGGACTAATTAGATTTTTAATTTTCATACCCTGTCATTATTCCATTTGATATATTTTTTATATTTTACGTATGTGTGTGTGTGAAGTGGATTCTTGCAACTAAATTTTGAATCAGATATCTTCGACCGATTGAGCTGACATTTTGTTTAAATATTTAATTGGCATGACCATAAATATTAAGCTAATTGAAACCTTCTTTTAATTTAAATTTATTTTAACTCGTTTTAACCGGTTTTGTAGACACAATTATAGAACAATAGGTTGCGGTCACCGGTGACCGCTTGGTGTTTGACAGTTTAAATACCATATGGGGTGAAAAGTGGCTGTCTATTGTGGAGTTGGCATTATGTATCTCTACCCTTTCAAGGATAAGACGATCTAAACCATCAAAAAGTGTTGTTATAAAAAATTTCATCCAAATCGGACAAACTTTGATTTTTTTTAATGTTACTCCACACTAGGATTTTATCCTGTGTCGTGGGTGCGTTTAAAAACATACAATTTCAAATATACAACCGTTGTTCCGCGCGGGAATCGGACCCATGACACGTAGCCCAGCAGACAGTTGCCCAGCCACCGCGCCAACCGTACAGTTAAAAACCATAAACCTTTTTAATCATCATTTTTTTAGCTTTCTTACCAATCACATCAGTTGGCACCCCTGCACCGTCCCCTCTGTTGGTACTTCGTTTCCACGATCTCGCCTCCACGCACCGCCCCGAACTTGGCTCATACATCTACGTCACAAAAAACTTGTACAAACCAACTTCGCAAGCCAAACTTCGATATAATAATAGTTTTTGTTGCTAAAAACGAGCTTACATGGTAAATATAAATAAGTATTTGTACGAAAGGTTAGCTGTAGAAACGTGTGTTTTGTGGTAATGTGTGTTAGGAGGTCAAATCATAGAGGTACATACATACATATCGTCATGCCTGTGTCCCATGGAGGTAGGCAGAGACTATGGAACGCCAATTGCTACGATTCTTACATACCTCTTTCGCTTTGTCAACAGTCATCAGTCCGAGTTGTTTTAAATCTACGTAAAATCTAGTTAGGTCTAAAGAATCAGCAGCCTTTGAAAATCCACTACTAACTGCTGGTTATTTAGACTTACTCTAGGTAAGGCATCAACAACATAACACGTAAGTAGGTTTGCCATAATCTCCACACTTGGCAGATGAGTTAGAGATCGCATTTGAAAGTTTCAAGTTCATCATCGAATTGCTATTTGGGTCTCTGTCAAATGGGTCCCTTTACCCTTAGACAACTTCCCAAAAGGCCTGTAACGCACCTGTAACTATTCTTGTAGTAATAATTATAGATGTGGTTAATTGTAGTGTGTAACTAGGTCATCATCATCACACTGTATTCGTCCACTGCTGGACATAGGCTTCTCCACTGGCACGCCACTGAGCTCTGAACCACTGCCACACCTTGCGGATGTCGTCACTCCACCTAGTTGGAGGGCGTCCTACACTGCGTTTGCCTAGACGCGGTCTCCACTCTAGAACACGTTTACCCCATCGGTTATCAGTTCTTCGACAAATGTGACCGGCCCACTGCCACTTCAGCTTACTGATCCTTTGGGCTATGTCGATAACTTTGGTTCTCTGTCGGACCACTTCGTTTCGGATTCGATCCTTCAAAGAGACTCCGAGCGTAACTAGGTACTTCGTAAATGTTGATTAGACGTATTGTAATAAAAAATTGTATGACGAGGGCACGGACCAAGAGTCCGTAGAGAATTAATATGTAACATTAAAAAGCACTTGTAACACCTCTGGTGTTTCAGGTGTCCATGGGTGACGGCGATTGCTTACCATAAGGTGATCCGTCTGCTCGTTTACCGGCTTATTCCCACATAACAAATCTTACAAGAGTGGTGTGGTGCCGTGACAATATATATATTCCGAACTGCTGCCCTGTCTCTGTTAATGTACAGTTTCTTAGTTGCCTCTTAGAACAGTAGAGTAAAACTGGCAACATGTAGAATTCTACTCAGCCATCACCACTTGACATTTGACACTGACCCAAAAACCAACCCGTCAAACCAATTTTAAAACCGCAACCACTTTAAACCGGCACAAGTCAGAGGATTTTAAAATCTTTCAATAAAACTTAGTGGCTTCCCGTAACGGGTGAGTGGTGCCGGGGTAATCCCATTACGGTCGGGTCATTGCGTTCGCGGAGTAGGTAATAATTTATGAGGCGGCCACCGACTGGTTAGCAGTCGACATTTGACGAGACATCGTGCATGGTGAATGGTAATGATTTTCTATTAATTTGTAAAACCGACGTGAAACAACGCTTGCGTCGTGTTCACGTCGTGTGAGTGAGGTTAGAGATGCCTCTGCCCCTCCCCAATTCCTGAATCCCCAAACAATCATAAAATATCTTCAAGGCCCGAGTGAATAGGTTGCTTATGGGACAACGTGCTCTATCGTAGACCACATCATCACTCACTACCACGCGAGATAGTGGTCGAACGTCGGCCCACCAAATATATAAAAAAATAAATTCCTATCTTGTAACGCCTCCGGTGTTTCAGAAGTCCATGTTGCTTACCATCGGGTGATCCGTCAGCTCGTTTACCAGCTATACCCATAAAAAAAAGAAGTTACCTGCAGTTACCTCTGCCGTTGGCAATATCACGCTCGTGTGTATTAGCTCTTAGGGGGAAACAAAGGCATTGTGTTTATAAAAATAATAAAATACCCAAAACACACCTTCTCCAAACCAAATACAATCCCGTATATCTCAATTTCATTTAACTAAAACCTTAGTTTTGCATTAACTATGTAAATGACATTTTGATGATCACCTAAGCGGTATACTATCGACTTCAGTTAAAACCCTCCCAGAGGGACTTGTGATTAGAGGTAGCTTCCCTCTCTTAGATAAAGTTGGGAGGTATTTAGTAATGTCAGTTGTAAGCTAGGAATCAATGCTATGATGTATTAGTTTGTGAAATTATTGTCAACTCTATTGAAGTTTGTTTTAAAGGTAATTTTAGAATGAAAGCTCATTGGTCGAGTGGTCGCAACTGCGACTGCCGGGCAAGGGGTCTCGGGTTTGATTCCCAAGTCGGGCAAAGTATATATACCGAATATACATATAAGAATGCTCTACTAGTACAGTATATTATTTTCACGTGTAGTAGTGTTAGTAAGTACAGTACTCACATATCGACACTATAGATATCGCTGAAAACTGTTTAATTGTGCCACCGTTTCCTAAATCTCCCTTAAACTCTTCAAAAATGGTTCTAATGACAATGTATTGTCAGTTAATGCTATCTACGTTTGCCCAAAGCGTACATAAAAACCTATTATAAAACAAACAGAACCGTTAATCTATCCTCTGAGTTAGGAGGAAGTGTGCAGTAGAATTTAGCGACTGCAATTTATAAAAAGTTCTCCTAATGTACTGAGTGGTCACTTTAGAGGTAGATCAGAAGGTTCGATGCGTTTAAAAACTAGTATGAGTATCACTTTTATACTTGTTTGTTAGAACACTAGAAAGTGTTTATAATATTTAGTTATTTTGATACAACTATACAAAACTTACGTCACGTCTTTTAATCTCCGATTGGGTAGACACTGAAACAATGCAATGCCTACTGTCCTATTGTAATATGGGATGAACCTATCGTCGACAACAGATTTCGAAACGTTTTCTTAGATCGAAAAAATCCCAAAAACACTGCGTTCTTTGCTCGGTGACATTTGCGACCACTTTGTCAACGATGCTGTCTGTTTTACCTTATCGTGAAAACCTTAGATTAAATTACTTAGTAAAATCTTTTGTGGTTCTAAACACTGCACCTTCGTTCCTTCCTCTGAGCTGTGACGTCAGTAGTAGTACAGACACAGTAATACGAATTAACTCGTCAAGTACCGTCATTATAGACACAATTATAGAACAATAGGTTGCGGTCACCGGTGACCGCTTGGTGTTCAATAGTTTAAATAATAATAGAAAATGTCGTGATGGCCCGGAGCGGAGTTGTAAAACGCCCGCTTCTCATGAATGAGTGCGGGCTCGAAACCTGCCACTAGTACTAATGTGACTTTTTCCGAGTTATGTAGTATATATGCACTTTCTAAGATTATCTAGACACCACTGACACATGGTGAAGGAAAACATCGTGAGGAAACCTGGGCTTATAATTTCTAAATATAAGTTTATAATCGCCAACTCGCATTGAGCAAGCGTGGTGATTAATGCTCAAACCTCCGTGTGAGAAGAGGCCTTTGGTCAGCAGTGGGGACTAATAGGCGATGAAATAATAGAATATGCTTTCACAAAGTGAACCTTCTTTCTCTCTAGTGTACAGTGACCTTCACAAGTACATGAACACTACAAATAACTCTGTACGAGTGTTAATGAGAGTTATCCGTTCCCTTATAAACACTTATTAGTGCTCTTAATAATTCCACATTAGGGCTGAGTTTGTTTTACGCAATTACTCTGACTGCTTGACTGTTTGTTTGTGTTTCGTATTTTAAAAGTGGAATGGAATATAGTGGTATTAATGATTATAATATTTATTGGAATTTAATTACTAATTTGATTACAATGCTTTATTCAAAAACTAAAAGAATTGGGTAGTTTCGTAATTATGTACCTCTAAGTAGTGTCTGTCTGATAGATTATATTAAAACATTAGACACGTATTTTTTCGTTTTTCACAAAGTTAAATACTTTCGACGATATATTAATCTAAAAATATCGTGTGACGACCTCCCACTCCTGAAGTTAACTCCATTTTATCTAAGTATTGTTACTTTATACGAGAAAGTAAAAAATACGTGTCTAATATTTTTTTCATTATCTAACTGATGGAGTAATTATATTTTTAACGTTCATACTCTGGCAACTATTCGCGACAATCCAATATCAAAACCTAACCTACACACATCTAACAATAACAAGACATATGCCCACAGATTTTAAGACAAATTTTACGACGAAAAAGCCGTTTCGAGTCATAATAAAAAGTCTTTTGTAGTCGCGAACGATGCATAAAAGTTGGTATAAGAAAATATTAAAGTTGGTATGATCGCGTAAAAGAATTACTGGCTTTATGGTCATCTTTGGTGACTCAGCCGAGTATGGGACGCGATGGATGTAATCGTGTAAACAATGGTGTTTATATCCTTAGTTTATGGGGAAAGATATGGTATAGTGAAAGTATGGATGAATTCGTATATTGGGACTTGTTATTAAAATTAAAACGCGCTTGGTTTGGTAACTGGTTGAGGTAGTTAAAAAGTGTTTGTAGAATGTGGTCGCTCTGATGTTTTTGCGTACTTTTTTTAAACTTATATCTCCAAATCGGGGGGCCAATTCTCGGCTTTAGAGATACTGTTACTCGACATAAATTTCTAAAGACGTAATTTTTTCGTCAAATTTTAAAAGTTGCTACTCTGGTGATGTCGAATTCGACATTTGTCGAAGGCTAACGTTAGAGTTCATGTCGAGTGCTTCTGAGCAGTAGAGACCTCATGTCGAGTGACATAAGATAGACTTACAATATCGAACTCGATATAAATGGCGAAAATCGAGAATTGGCTTTCGCAAGTGTGGTGATAATGGTAATTTCGAATGTTAAGGAAGTCCTACACTTCAGCAATGTCGCGGAGAACCTAACGGGTAACCGGGGCTCCGGCTCGACGTGCAGGAGAAGGAACGGGGTGGTTTTTAGTCAGTAAGAGTCTGACACTCCCTCCCGCCTCACCCAGGCGGGAGAAGTCATTCGATGATTTTCCCCCCTTAAAAAAAAACACTTCAGCAATAGACTGTTGATTTTAAATGTGCTTGTAAAAGCATTGCTTCGACTGTCGTGTATTCGTAAGTGCAAGTTTTTTCTGGGATAAGCCGGGAAATGAGCAGATGGATCATCTGATGGTAAGCAATCGGCGTCGCCCATGGACACCAAGGGCGTTACAAGTGCATTACCTGCTTTTTGAGATTAGGAATTTTAAGATTGTTGGGGATTCAGGGATTGGGATGTAATTTGGCCTCCTGTAGCCTCACTCACACAACGCAAGCGTTGTTTCACGTCGGTTTTCTGCTCGGCCGTGGTATCACTCCGGTCGAACCATGGCTCTCCTACACTTTGCACTTTGCATGTGAATAAAAAGCTCTAAAACTTCAAGGTGATTGAATTTTAATAGATTCAATACCATCACAAACCCAAAAAACGGGCATACCCCTTTAAAAACGAACAAATCCAATTAATTTAATGTTTATTGTAAATATAATTGCGTGTGATATATTGCTGGCAACCCCGTTTCAATCTCATAATGGTACAATACCGGGATAGGGTTACCAGACTAAAAAAATAGGGTGGCAAGTGACAACATTGAAAATTGAGACCGCCACTTATGAATTATTTATTTATTTATGTTCACGCTTTTTTGTGAGAGTATAAGCACAAGTGGTAGCTGATTTAATTCGTCTAGAATTTCAGTGGGAAAATATTTAAGAAGTTAAATTCCCCAAGGATTGAAATATGAAAATAATTCTTCTATAAACTACGTCACTTAAAAAAGAGGAGGTTGAAATCGATCATTTTCACCGATTATTAGAGGTAATATACTAAAACCTGTCAATTTTTACTATTTATATTATAAGTCCCACATAATAGGGGTAATAGTCTCACCTATTGCCATATACCGAACACAATTCAGACTCCATGCTACTACTGAGAATTTTTTTAAAAATCCAGTAATACTTTGCCCCTCTCGGGAATCGAACCCACGACCCCTTGACGGCCAACAAACGACCAAGTCTTACACATTTTTAAATCCCAATAATGCTTTATGCAAATCTTTGATCGAATTCAAAAATAATACATTTATTAATAAATACACATATTTTAAAATGAAAAGAAACGAAACATCTTGCAGTTTTAATAAAAGTAATAATAATACAATAATTCAATTAGCAAAATAAATTGCCAATGAAAAAATATTAATTCAAAGTGATCCCATCCCTAAGCTAGTGATGTGACGTGACAAATTTAATTACAAATCGATTAGCTGTATAGTGATGGGAAATCGATATATTTTTATCGCCTTTTTCCACGATAAATTTGATTGGAATTTGAATAAGTGGTTTTCCGTTTTGTGTCGATATTTTGATATATGAACGGGTGGCTATTACTAGGGGCGTATGACAAATATTATACATTCATACATCATTGCTGATAGCCTAACCTAGCGGCTCAAATTACACAATCTCGTTTAGTATAGTGATGGGACTAATGTCGATAAAATTAATCGGTTCGGAATTTTATCGCTTTTTAGAAATGGATATTTTAGATAACTCGACTCCCATGAAGCAAAAAAGAAAAATTTAATTCTTCTGGTGTGATATTTCTATGTGGTTGCATATTAACTATGACTTATTACGCCATCAGTCGTCGCAGGTACAAATCTCGCTTGTGTCAGATGTTTTGTTAATGGGTAGTCAAAATTAATATATGTAGTTATTGATGACTTTCATTAATAATTGTTTTAAGAATCCTTGGCTTTAGAAGTAATATATATTTGTGTAATAAATCATTATTTTTTTCTTTCATTAAAGTTTTCGATATTAAAGATGTTGCTTTGTAATTATAGTAATTGTTTTGTGTCTATCAATATTAATTTGAATAAATTGTTCTTTATTTACTTATAATCGATATGTACGTAGACAGATTTTTTTTAATGTTTTTTAAGAATTGTTTAATCTGTTATTTATATAAAGACAATTTTAAAAGAATATTGTGAATTTGCGTCCAATCTATCGAAAGTTACAAATAAAATACTTTGTTACCATACACAAAAATATGATGAAAACAACAAAAAAAACTTTGATAAGAAATCTAATATTTATTATGTCCTAAGTTTCAGTCTAGAAATCTAGAACTTTAATGAATTTTGGAACAATTTTTCTTTCACATACAATACAATACTATGACTTAAATGTTTTAAAAAATACAATCTGATTATACTAGTTCTATTGGTCCGATCCGCCAGTGTGGTTAAAGGCTGGCTGTGGTATAAAGGTAATAAGAGCCTATGTTACTCTATCTATACTTTCTAAATTATCCAGACCTGCAGACGACTTAGCGGGGACCGGGGTTCCGTCTCGAAGCAGAAATAAGAACGGGGTGGTGTTTATGCTTCTTCCATTTCACCATCATCAACATCCTATAAATAGCCACGGCTGGGCAAAGCCTCTTGTCGCACAGAGAAGATTTAAGCATTAATCACCACGCTTGCTCAATGCGGGTTGGCGATTTCTAACTTATAATTAGAAATTATTGGCCTTGGTTTCCTCACGATGTTTTCCTTCACCGTTTGTCAATGATGTTTAGGTAATCTTAGAAAGTGCATATAACTCGGTAAAAGTCACATTGGTACGTTGGTAGGTTTCGAAGCCGCACGGCTGAAAAGCGGGCGTCTTAAACCTTCGGCTACAACATTACAAATGTTACGATATTACATAACATATAGGTACATATGTAACTCAAATACAAACTTCAAAAGTAATAATAATGTAAAAAAAAACTTTTCAATATTACACAGAAATGTGTAAAAACATTGAAAATATTCTCATGAAACTCTGAAAATTATTATTTAACTTGAGTCGAAGTAAATATGAAAGTTCAAACATCAGAATTTGAGGTTATGTAAGGGTATACGGTTGTCCACTTTTTGGATATTCGGAAAGGTTTTTTCGGGTGTTTACGCAAAAGTTTTTCATAATTTTACAATTATGTTAGTATTGGTGTTGATTTTGTGGTTTTTTGGGACCAAGAGTCAAGAGGATTCCGGGCTTGAGTTCAAATATTTTCTATTGAAACAATGACTTCATTGCCGTACATTAAACATTTTGCTATTAAACCTTTCTGTGAATAAAATACCAGTAGAAAAAAATCTCAGTTATGGCTGTTCTTAAACGCCTTCGATTTTTATATATTTTTTTTTATGTTTGATAGGTTGACGTTTGATCACCATCTTGCTTGGTGGTGCACAATGATGCGGGCTACGATGGAGCACGTCGACCCATAAGCAACCTATTCACTCGATTAAAGTCTTGAATTAGGCAAGCAATAATTGCCATTTATTCTGAAAATCAAAATTATATTGGACTACAAAAAGTTTTTATTTCTATTTCCATAATTATAAGGTTCAAAATAAGATTATTATGGCATCACTAGGTCAATCCGATAAACGTGTCCCTAACCAGGGTCACTTCCGACATGCAATGTTAGAAAAAAATAACAAGTGTTTGCTATCCCATCAATCCTACCGAAATCACGGAACAAGAAACATGCCATGAGTTATTTTCTTAAACATTATTTTCTTTATCTCTCCATTCATTTCAAATTTTCTTGGCAAAACATGTAACTTCTTAACAATATTATCATTTCCCTAAAGTAACATCGACTCCCAAAATTTATTCAACCCTTAAGTCACGTCATTACTGTAAGAGCGACGTCACATATCAGTCACAGCACTATCGCTTCATCTCAATTTATCGATAACAGCACAACACTACGATGTCCATTATAATAGGCGTTTTGTTTACAATGCCAACTGAAGGGGAATCCGGACCCTAACTCGATAAAATAACGACCTAAATCACACCACAACACACCCAAAATTATACTTTAACCCATTTACAACAAAGCTCTCTTTCCTTTGAAGTATAAGGGAATAAACATGGAGTGGTGCTCAATGCAAATGGGTGTAAGTGACACAGTGTGTCAATGTAAAAGGGACTGTATAACATAAGTGTTTAAGTTGGTATTAGGGTGTAGTTTGTGGTGTAGATAAATGTGTTATGTCGTTGTTTAGTCGTCAGAAGAAATCGATATTTGGAAATTGCGTTTCCGTCACCTTGTACTGGAACTTGTGTTTTTTAGTTTACTGAGCGACATATTGCTCATATGTTAGAGAGAAAATCTAATATGGGGACGACAAAGTCGAAATTTCTTTGGCAAAAACGGTTAAGAGGTGAAATGAAGTAGTTAGACATGTTGAATTGTCGTTTTACATTGAAGATATAGTGTTTAAAGTTGATTTTTAATATTAACACTCCATTAATAGGTCGACTTGTAACAAACTATTTAATAAAAGCTAAAAATCTATATTCACACACTTCTCATTGTTGAATCATCATGAAACTTGTCTTGTGTTTGTCGACTGCAGGTTAGCGCGGTAGCTGGGTAACTGGCTGCCACGCAACGTGTGGCGGATTCGATTCACGCACGGAACAACATATTGTTGTTCCGGGTCTGGGTAGGTGAAATTGTATGTTTGTAAACGCACCCACGTCACAGAGAATCCTAGTGGAGAGCAACGTTTTTTTTAAAAAAAGATAGTAGACAATACAATATTATGGTACCACTGTTTTTATGATGATATTCATTGGTGGTTGATGGAACCTTGGGCTGCCTAAACTCATTACATAATGTCCATGTCTTCTGATATCGAGGACATATAAATAAAAGCGTGTTTTTAGTTTCCTTAAGAAATTTAGTACTATCTTCTGCCAGCGGCTTCGCGCACGTTCCTGTGGAATAAAAGGTAGCCTACGTGTTATTACAGACCATATCTACCCCTTGTTCCAAATTCCATTTCAATCCCTTCAGCCGTTTTGACATGAAGGATTAATAAACGAACGAACAAGCATACAAACTTTCGCATTTTTATAATATTACTAGCGACCTGCCCCGGCTTCGCACGGGTGTAATATGTATGTATTATACAATGTATTATACATATAAACCTTTCTCTTGAATCACTCTACCTATCAAAAAAAACCGCATCAAAATCCGTTGCAAAGATTTAAGCATACAAAGGGACATAGGGACAGAGAAAGCGACTTTGTTTTATACTATGTAGTGAAGTAGAATTATCAACTGTCTAAGTACCGTGTGTGTGATTGATCTCTCTGATTCATGTTTTATTGTGATTTTTGTCACCGTGTCTAGTTACAAAACAATAAGTAGAGACGCGCGTCTCCTATTACTTCTTTATATAAATAACTGGGCTGACCTACTAACTCGTTTGGTCTTAATATTGACCTACAAAGCGGATAGAAATGCATGATGGATTCTCTGATTTCATCGTTTCTTTGGCTTCTAAAGATAGAATTTCGGCTTAGTTTCGTTAGGGTGTATTTTTTTAAGGGGGCAAAATTCATCGAATGCCTTTTCCCGTCTGGGTGAGACGGGAGCCGACGGGAGGGAGTGTCAGACACTTACTGACTAAAAACCACCCTGTTTCTACTCCTGCACCTCGAGCCGGAGCCGCGGTGACCTTATACATTCTCCGCGGCTCCGTATCAGCTCTATTGGGCCGCATCTGTGGTGGTCTTTGAGGTGCGCATGGTTCGCGACGCACCGTACGCTCGGGTGTAATTGGGTCTCCGGTAACCTCATTCACACGATGAAACACAACGCAAGCGTTGTTTCACGTCGGTTTTCTGTGAGCCCGTAGTATCACTCCGGTCGAGCCGGCTCATTCGCGATGAAGCATGGCTCTCCCACTCTTAGAACATTCAAGTATTATACTATCTTCTACCTTGGTCAAGGGTCACACAAGGTGGCAATGCTGCCAGTCTTTTGTGCACCCTATCTCACGACGGTAAGAAAAATTGTTAGTTGTACATATTTTAGTTTTTTGTTACATTCAACCAAAATCTCATCTTTAACACCTTTTTATAATAACTATCGTGAGACATACTGAATTAACTAAAAATTGCGGGTTACTCACGTGAATATACTGAGACAATCTCTACTAGTTTCAAACCACAGAGGGGTTCTTCCTCGTGAGCAGCGTGCGCGGTTTCGGCGATGTCGCGCAGCAAACTCAATTTCTAATAAACTGAAACTAGTAGAGCTTTTCTCAGTAGGTATATTTATTTGACTGCCTCGTTGGCCGAGTAGTCGCAAGCGCGACTGTCGGGCAAGGGGCCTCGGGTTCGATTCCCGGGTCGGGCAAAGTATTACTGGGTTTTTAAAAAAAATCTCAGTAGTAGCACGGAGTCTGGAATTGTGCCCGGTATATGGCCTATTGCTCACCCCCTATTACATGGGACTCATAACATAAATAGTGAAAAGTGGGTGTTAACATTGTACAGTGGCATTATGTGCACCTCTGCCTACCCCTTCGGGGATAAAAGTCGTGATGTTATGTTATGTTATTTATTTGAGTAACCCGCGATTTTTAGTTACTTTAATACCTTTACTTATCCATCAGCTATAATATGGTTTAATTCATATATGTTATTATACATAATATTATGGACCTCTACAACTGTTACCTACATTTTACATACAACCAAGGCATGCTGCCCGTCTGCTACTCTGAAACAATGGTTGAAAACAATAGGGTCATTAACCGCCCGCCATATTGTCTTTTTTGTTTTTTTTTACGTGAAATTAAAACCGAGTCTTGTGTTTTGTAGGTCGACGTTTTCTGGAACGAGTAAGGCATGGAGTGGGTTACTTTTTTTTTTGGATTATTGAAATTTCTTTGCTTTTTTGTCTGTTGCTGTTTTTTTTTCTTTGGAGTCTGTGGTTGCTAAGCCTATAGGTTTCCTAAGTAAACCCAACGAAGTTCAAGGGTGTTGTTGAAGTTTTCAATTTAGGAATTTTATATTATAACTTCCATGAGACATACTAAATTAATTATTATGTGTTTCGACTTAAAACTCACGTAATTATTTGACGAGGAATTCGGCTAGTGTCATTCATGAGCCGCATGGCACGCGACGCGTATAATGTCGCGCGTCAAATATGAGCATGGCTTGAAACTAGTCGAGTAACATAGTAATATGCCGAACAACGTGTAACAAATTTTTATCGTAGTATGTAGGTTTAAGAAGTTTAGATTGCAAACTGGCTGTTTTTAGTTACCTCTTTATGTACGTACCATCGATTTAGATATGGCAACTGTTGTTTGAGACCGTCGAGTAATTACTTGAGGATGGTTGCGCGGAGTAATGGCAACACCGGTGGAATAATCGATCCGCAAGTCGAATAAGATTTTGACATTTGACAGAGAATGACGTTGACAGACGTCACGGGGCGCGGGAAACACTTTTGGACAGATCGTGGCTATGGCTGTATGAACTACTCTCTTCTTACGTTCTCAGTTTGTACGTTTATTACGATGTCACGACCAACCGGTAACGAATCTCCGTCATATATGATGAAGAAACCGTGTTATTTCATTATCAGTCCTGACATTGCTGTTATTGCCTTGAAATTATTGTACACAACGAACCTGATTCATTAGTTATTAATAGCTCAGATAACATACATATACTGCATTCTTGATGTGTGTAAATATACTTAGGAAATTGATCATTGGATGTAACGTCGTATTCTGTTAAAAGCTTTGCTTATTATAGAAGTTCTAGAATCAAAACCGATTTTGTAGAACAGGAGGAGTTCAAAATATCTTAATTATATCATAAGTCCTCTACTCAGGGGGGGATTTGTCATATCATTATCTCCTGGATTGGCAGAAGGGTTTTTAGGTGCAAAACATCCAATGTATTTTCCCGCCCGTGTGAGGCGAGAGGGAGTGTCAGTCTCAACTAAGTAAAAACCACCCCGTTCCTAGTTCTGCACTTCGAGCCGGAGCCCCTGCAAACTCTATTAGGCTCCATCTGCAAAGCTCTTTGAGAATCGTTGGAGATCACAGCTTTAAAGACTTCAGCTCTATCAGAGAGCCCTATTGTTTGATTTCGTCATCGAAATATGCATTTTCCATGCCAAAATTTAAAAAAATATGTCGTCACCGCAACACGAAACTCACACATTACCTTTATACATCCACATACGTATGTATATGGAGTATGGACACAAAACGCAAAAACCATGTACCATATGACAAGCTATACAAAACCACTTTATCGTGGTCTGGCTTTGTACGATCGTTCGGCACGTTCAACGGTAAGTTTATACTGGTTGTTCATAAGTTGATGTGTAGCTATATATAACCAGTTTATCAAGCTCTCGCTTTGTACTACATCTCAGCATATTGGACGGTCAATGTATACTGGTTTTCAACAGCGTACCAATATAAAGTTAGGTTAGGTCAGTCGCGCCAATTTCAAACTCGATTTAACTGACACACAGCAGCCGACCAGAGGTAGGTTCCGATTAAATTGTTATTGTTTGTGGCCATTTTTTATTCATTTTTGGTTTTGATAGTGGTTCACCTGGTCCTATGTGTAGCAAAGCTATGTGGGAACGGATTTTCGGAAATATTTTGTGTTTGTAACACCGTTTTTAATTGTTGAGAAAAAGAGGTGTTATTTCAACAAACGTATTTGTGTAGTTGTGTTAATTGCACAACTTGATTCCCTCTAGTCCTTTCCATCATCGTACCACATGACAATCGGCGAATCGTCACCGGTTCATGGTAGATGTCCCACACACGCACGAAGCGCTTTGCATCAAGCTTCCTTCTGCGTACTGCTAAGGAGTGGAATTCTTTGCCAAAATCTGGAATTCCTGAAGAGAAAACCTAGGAGTTTTCAAGGCCTGAGTGAATAGGTTGCCTACGGGACGACGTGGTCCATCGTAGACCGTACCATCGTTTACTACCAGGCGAAATAGCAGTCAGACATCGGTCCATGAATATATAATAAAAAGGATAAAATGGATTTGTCACCATTGTGATAGTGTGACTGTGGTAGGCTATAAAAATCATACTATGATCAATAAAAACCGTGCGGCAGTAGCTACTTTTTTGTACACAAACCCCGACCGGGTGCTTACTCTTGAAACCAATCTCAATCTCAATTTCAATCCAATAAAGTCTCAATCATTATTCAATGTCAAAACTATAGAACCCCTATCATATCTGTTAAAATAGCATTCAGAGTACGGAATATAAAGCCGAACTCAATACCATTTAGTTCATTCAATATCCACGCAATACGAATGCAATGGGCGCTAATATTGCAACTCAAAAGTATGAAATTTTACATTACCAATGTCGATCGATCAGAATTGGATTCAAGAGTAAGCCCCCTGTACTATGATACACCCATAAATCGAATACCTACAAAACCACTGGACATACAAACCCTACATTTCGTACTTTGATTCACACGTGTACGAAACATACGGCCATAGGTGAACGAACAACAATACGCCTGAAACCCATGAAACATAGTGAAACAATCAAAAGTTGCGTCCCCAGTTCCCACCGGTCGCAATGACCAAGTTACTTCGTTATTTCATATTATATAACAACTTTGTTACTAACATTCGTGTATGTTATGTTATGTGTATTGAAATTAACATTGAAAGTTTGTTGGTTTAGTGGTTGCTAGTGTGATGAGGTTTTTTTATTTGATTTCTCAGTTGAGGAAAGTATTCTAACTACTGATTTGTTGTTGAATTTGCTCGTTGACGCCATATTCTATAAAAAAGTGACAGTCCCGGGTCCCCTCTGCCCTACACCTCGAATAGTGCCAGATTGGCTTTTGCTACGAGAAACATGTTCATTAAAAAATTGTCCGTTTTTTAAGGCATTTTTTTTTTTTTTTTTTAAGGGGGGAAAATCATCGAATGACTTCTCCCGCCTGGGTGAGGCGGGAGGGAGTGTCAGACTCTTACTGACTAAAAACCACCCCGTTCCTTCTCCTGCACGTCGAGCCGGAGCCCCGGTTACCCGTTAGGTTCTCCGCGACTCCGAATCGGCATCGGCCGTATTGGGCCCCATCTGTGGTGGTCTGATGGCTCTTTGAGGCGCGCGCGGAACGCGACGCGCTGTACGCTCGGGTCTGTTTCTGGTCGGACGGGGAGCCACCCATGCTCACCGTCCGCAGGCCCGCGCTTACGGTGGCCGGAGATCGTCTCGCGTTTTTTAAGGCATAAGCCGGTAAACGAGCAGACGAATCACCTCATGGTAAGCAATCGGCGTCACCCATGAACACGTGGAACACCATAGGCGTTACAAGTGCATTACCGGCCTTTTGGGAATTAAGAGTTTGAGTATTGTTGGGGATTCGGAGATTGGGAAGATTGGGGGGGGGGTTGTAATTCGGCCTCCGGTAATCTTACTTACACGACGAAACACAACGCAAGCGTTGCTTCACGTCGGTTTTCAGTGAGGCTGTGGTATCACTCCGGTCGAGCAGGCCCATTCATGCCGAAGCATGGCACTCCCACACTTAAAGCGATTCCTAATTTAATTTCAAAACGAATCTAAAATACATTAAACTAATGCCAACATTTGTGCGTCTGCCTACACTTTTTTAGGAAACAACGCCTAAATATTCTAATACTAACCATTAACAACATATACATGATATAAAACATAGTATATTCAAAATATATTAACGTTATCTTTCTTTCTTTTACAGGTAAGTCGTCAGAACAAACATGGAAGTTTTTGCGCGACACTAGCGCTCTTTGCGCGGTTTTCCGATCCGATCAACAACGGTAATGATGAGTTTTTGTGTTCAACATTTTGGTTGTGGAAGATTTCTATTTATAATAATAATAATGGTGTGTCTGAAAATACATGTGAGTAACATAACATCACGCCTTTTACCCCCGACAGGGTAGACTGAGGTGCACAATACGGCACTTAAGGCCACCGTACAATGTCCCATGTAATAGGCGGTGAGCCAATTGCCATATACCGGGCACAATCCAGACTCCGTGCTACCACTGTGATTTTTTTTAAACCCACAAGTTTTGAGTAATAGTCACCACGCTTGCTCAATGCGGGTTAGCGTTTCAAACTTATAATTAGAGAATATGTCCAGGATTCCTCATGATGTTTTCGTCCACCGTTTGTTAGTGATGACTAAAGTACATATAACGCGGAAAAGGTCACATTGGTACTTGCTATTATTGGCAGGTTTCGAACACGAACCCTCATGCTTGAGAAGCGGGGGTCTTAGACCCCTGGGCCACCACGACATTTATGATGAGAAAATAATACATAACAACACGTGTTTATAAGTCATCGTTTCCATCTCCTGCCATGTTTAAGCATTAGTATTTTGATGGGGCCGTGTGAATTATTCACTAATTCATAATTTACATTCCCTTTTCGTTCCCTGTCACCCTCACAAGGCACTGTTTCTGAAACTTTTTTGATTTCAGTTCTTATGATATATTACGTAATTTCTACCATAGATTTGGTCATGTTATTGGGATAATAATTCTTTTGTAAACCACGTTTAAAAGAACCGACTTCAGCCCCCTATGTTTTCGTAGTCGGTTAATTAATATATCAGAACCTTCTCTTAAGTGTAACTAACACTTTTCTACAAACTGCATCAAAATCGGTTCAACCAATCACGAGATAATCACGCACAGACATACATATTGGTCAAAAAGAGAAACTCCTTTTTTGAAGTCATTTAAAAAGATAGTGTATGTGTAATCTACTTCTGCTTTAAGTTTCATATAAATCGGTAGTTCTTGTGAGATCTTTCTCGCATATTAGTGTGGGAGAACCATGTTTCGGCATGAGTAGGCCGCCTCGACCGGAGTGATACCGCGGCCTCACAGAAGACGACGTGAAAAGAAGGAGGCGACGTGAAACAACGTTGCGTTGTGTTTCGTCGTGTGAGTGTGATTACTCGAGGCCCAATTACCCCTCCTTTCCCCAAACAATCCTCAAATTCCTAATCCCATAAGGCCGATAACGCACTTGTAACGCCTCTGGTGTTCAGGTGTCCATGGGCGACACCGATTGCTTACCATCAGGTGAACCGTCTTCTCGTTTACAGGCTTATCCCATAAACGAAACACAGACACACATCCTCACAAACTTTTACATTTGTCACATTACTTTATGTTCGGAGTCCAATCGACATGACTATTTTGTCACCATCCTTATTTTACGTAGGCGTCGTAAGTGTTGACAAAAAGATTACACATTTGAATGAATCCAGGCAGCAGAGCTCTTTGATAATTCTGAACCTTTCTAACTGCGGGATCTCTAACCTTTATGTAGAGGACGCACATAGTCTATCAGTTGACTGCCACAAAGTGTATATGTTAATTATGAACTCAGTAATTAGAACATAACATCAACCTTTTACCCCCGAAGCGGTATGCAGAGGTGCACATTACGGCACTTAATGCCACTGTCCAATGTAACACCCACTTTTTACTATTTATGTATTTATGTTATGAGGCCCATGTGGGGTGAACCTAATGCCATATACCGGGCACAATTCCAAACACCGTGCTATTACTTACTGAGATTTTATTTAAACTGTCAAACAACAAGCGGTCACCGGTGACCGCAACCTATTTTTCTATAATTGTGTCTACAAAACCGGTACTCGACGAGTTAAAACCCCAGTTATACTTTACGCGACCCTGGAATATAACCCGAGACCCCTTTCCCGGCTGCCGCACTTGCTAGCGCTCGGCCAACGAGTAATTAGAACCCCTCAAAAATATTTGACAATCACTGTTCAAAATCATTTCCGAGATAATTTTATTTGTCGCAGACACTGAGTGACTTGCCAACCGAACTGAATCTATTTCTTTCAGGATATTTCTTGTGAACTCGGCCAACGAGTAATTAGAACCCCTCAAAAATATTTGACAATCACTGTTCAAAATCATTTCCGAGATAATTTTATTTGTCGCAGACACTGAGTGACTTGCCAACCGAACTGAATCTATTTCTTTCAGGATATTTCTTGTGAAAACCGCCTGTTTTTTTCAGTGGGTGCTAGTAAAATATTCAGTGAATTTTAGAAGTAGTGGAAACAGTCAAAGAATTAAGATGGGTGATTTTTTAAGCACTAGGTGTTAAAATGGAAAAAAATTGTAGCAATTCTTAAATTAAATTTATCTATTTTATTTATGTTACTAAGTACAATTTTGGAGAGCGTCTGTAACTGTGAGAAAGCCATGCTTCGGCACAAATGGGCCGGCTCGACCGGAGTGATAGATACCACGACCGAGCAAAAAACCGACGTGAAGCAACGCATGCGTTGTGACGAAATACAATTCGTGTTAGTGAGATTCTTTTAGACTGCTGTCTCTAGCCGGTTTCGTATTTGGTGATGGCAATTTGTGTCCATATACTTCAATACCTATACTACCTTGAATGAACATGGCTAGAACATACAACAAACACATTTAAACAAAAAAATAACTGAAAATAAATCAGAAATAAAAAATGTATCTTTACTTTCCACAACAATAAAATACAATAACAATTACAACTATGACGCAAGCATACCAAAAGCCGGACTAAGGGTACAATACCCCCAATACCGTACACTGGCCGAAAAAAGGTGCACGCCAATCAATCATACATTTGATTCCCTTTATTGCGGCCCCCAGTACAACAATAGTTTAAAAGTGGTTTTGTATGTTAGACTCAAAAATTTGTGAAATACTCGCGTATTATATTGTGTTGTTTGAAATTGTTCTTTAAGTATGAAGTAATAATAGTTATTATTGGGTGTTCGGTGACGGGCACGGCTAAGTATAATTATTGTTATCACCTCTTTTCTTACGGAGGGTGTCTTTGGAGAAGAGTGTATTAAAAAGTCTATTATATAATTATATTGTGTTATCAATGTAAAATCCGCCTTGAGCAGTTAATTGCTACTATTATCACATAAAAGAAACATTTAACTCTAATAATACTTGTTTTTTACATCACCTGTCGGCGTTTTTCGGGAGCGGGAGCTTCCACCCTGTATGAAGTCGAATTTATTATAATAACATGATCAGTTAAATACTTACTGTATCTAGTAACTAACTTCGAATTCACATCAACAACTTATAAGTGCCTACTGCTGAGCGAAGCCTCTTCTCACACGAAGAAGATTTGAGCATTAATCACCACGCTTGCTCAATGCGGGTTGGCATTATAATTAGAAATTATAAGCCCAGGTTTCCTCACGATGTTTTCCTTCACCGTTTGTCAGTGGTGTCTAGATAATCTTAGAAAGTACATTTAACTCGGAAAATGTCACATTGGTACTTGCCGTTGGCAGGTTTCGAATTACTACACTCATGCATAAGAAGAGGGCGTTTTAAACCTCCGGGCCACAACGAAATCTAACTATGAATTCAGAAGTGTGCTATCACCCAGCTGTAATACTCATCTCAAAATCGAAACGGCAATCGAACAACAACCTGCAAAAAAGAAATTAATTTAAAAACGACACTACTCTCCTCGATTATACACAATATAAATGTTTAATGGTATAGTGGTCGATAGACTATCATTAATCACTAGTTGGGGTAAGCAGAGAAGTAGGGGTCCCAATAATTTGATGCAGCGACATATTGTCGCCGGACACGACGACACTCGATATTTTAGGGTACCGCGAGCAAGAAGGAAAACGACTAGTAGGTTCAATTATTGTGATGGTCCTTTTTTAGGTTATTAAACATAGTGATTATGAATAGGACTAGGTTTAATTGTAGCTTATGTTTTAATATTTAATCATCTTCAAAAAATAGGTTGGTTTACATATCTTAAGTTTTCATTCATTGAGCGATTGGTTGTTTTTGGCAGAGTTGAAAAAAAAAACAAATTAATATTGTAGATAACAAAGTTGTCAAAAATTTCAAAAGCCTGACAAATGATTTTACCAAGCATGGGAGGAAGGCAAATTGTAGGTAATAATATAATACCTCTATAACATCACACCTTTTATCCCCGAAGGGGAGACATAAGTGCACATTGCGGCACTTATGCCACTGTACAGTTAATGTAACATCCACTTTTCACTATTCATGTTATAAGTCCCATGTAATATGGGGTGATCCTATTGCTATATACCGGGCACAATTCCAGACTCCGTGCTACCACTGAGATTTTTTTAAAATCTAGGCAATCTACGTAAAATACTGATATTCTGTGAGTCAGTGAGTCAACTAAAACTCTGAGTTATTGGCATTCTGTCAAATCTGGCTAAAACCCAGTGATGTCTCCGTGACGACTCCAAAATGATAATCTGCATCCACGTCACAAGAACATAGTATGACCTTTCTTATTTCAAAAATTCCCTTCTTGTTCCTACAAAAATGGTGTCCTAAGAATATGTAAGGAACCAAACAAATACAGCATCTTTCTTTCAATCTACAAAATGTATCATTCGTCTTTGACCGATGCGTGAGACAAATCATTACATCCGTCTATCCCCAAGGACACATTCACCTACGGAACCCATGCGTAAAAGAAATTACTACCTTGTTAAATAGTCCGTTAGCACGAGACCGTTATGATATGACTACTGTCTTTTTGAGGGGGGAAAATCAACCAATGGCTTCTCCCGTCCGGGTCAGAGGGAGTGTCAGACTCTTACTGACTAAAAACCACCCCGTTCCTACTCCTGCACTTCGAGCCAGAGCTCCGGCAACACGTTAAGTCCTCCACGGCTCTGTGCCTATGTTATGAGGAACTCTAAATGTTCAATTGTTTTTTTGACTGCCTCGCCTCATTAGCCGAGTGGTCGTAAGTGCGACTGCCGGGCAAGGAGTTCGATTCCCGGGTCGGGCAAAGAATTACTGTGTTTTTTTAAATCTCAGTAGTAGCACGGAGTCTGGATAAAACATGGGACTCATAACATAAATAGTGATAAGTGAGTGTTACATTGTACAGTGGCATAATGTGCACCTCTGTCTACTCGTTCGGGGATAAAGGCTTAATGTTATGTTATGTTATGTCAACTGTTCAAGGTTGATGTTGCATGATTAACAAAAATCAAAAATGATTAAAATTGTAAAAATTGTCTGATTTCGGTAACGTTCTGTTTACTTACCTAGTTTGACTGCATGGTTGGCGCGGCCGCTGCAACGTGCAGCAGCACTCGATCAATCGATTCAATCAATCGCCGCACGAAGCAACTCTTGGTGATCTACAAATTGTTGTTTCGGGTCTGGGTGTCATGTGTATGTGAACTTGTATGTTTGTAAACGCACCCACGACACAGGAGAAATACCTAGTGCTTTTTTTCTTTTAAGGGGGGAAAATCATCGAATGACTGCCCCCGCCTGGGTGAGGCGGGAGGGAGTGTCAGACTCTTATTGACTAAAAACCACCCCGTTCTTTCTCCTGCACGTGGAGCCGGAGCCCCGGTAACCCGTTAGGTTCTCCGCGACAAATTCCTAGTGTGGGGCAAAAATGTAATTTTAGGAAAAATTACATTTTTGAAAATTCGTGTATATTGTAGCTACACATTGGAACTAGTTATTCGAAATATTTCGTTACTCGATATATCCCTTACAAAAAAGCGAGATTTATATCCAATCTAAGCACCTCCACTACAGAAGTAGTTATCAATTTTTTCCCGTCACAATCACAATAGAGTACATCGCCCGGTAATCGAACTGTGCGACCCTTGCCTAAAATTACATAGAGTCAAACAGCTCAATCAATTATCCGGCTAACTATTGTGACTTGGCGTTTTTGACCCCTTTTCTAATGTTTAGAAAACTTGCTTCTATTTTGTTTTGGTGTTCGCACTAGGTGGGAAAAACGCTGCGTTTTTTTTCTATCAGACTCGTTACCTTATAACACACCATAATGGTGACGGTAGTGAGTGAATGCGCTTGTCGACATCTCTTTTTCTTCCCGCGGGTAATGTAAGAGCCGACTAAGCAAGATATTTGATTTGACCAGGCATGAAGCGCTCACTGGCAAATATGGTACCTTTAAACGCCTAATTGCAATTCGCCTGTTGAGTGTGGCGATTTTGGCTAAACTTCATATTTAAAGGAGGTTCATCATAGTCCAGCAGTGGACTCTTACGGTCTGTACGGCTGATGATGTCATGAATGATCACGATGAATAAAACTATCATAATTTATTTCATTGCATCGATTCACTTTCTGCCTTGTTCAGCAAAACTGTGGAATGATCTGTCGTCGACAGTATTTCTGAACCTATACGACCTTCAAACCTTCAAGAAAAGAGCGTTCCTTTTAAGAAGATCGGCGTCGCACCTGTGACTCCTCTGGTGTTAGTGGTGTCCATGGGCGGCGCTGATCGCTTACCATCAGGTGATCCATCTACTCGTTTGCCTCCTATTCCATAAAAAAAAATAGTGTGACTGCTTACTAAACTATGGTTTGTAGGAGTTTATTTCTTAAGCCTATTTGACTGCCGACAGAAAACTGACAACGGTGATGGGATGGTAGCTAAAATGTTAATAAAGCTAACATAAAAACGGCAGCGTTTAAAATTCATAGTGCGTATCCCAGTTAGCGACATATGGTAACATTGTGACCGCTCGTCCCCACAGCTAACTGCTTCAATTTGCAAGTCATCTAATTGATTGACTGAACCTAAATCTGGCGGTTACTGATTCTAACCGTGAAAATATTCAGTTTTAATTTTAACCGAGTCTCCGTATGTATGTGATTGCGTGGAATTGATGCAGCAGCTGTAGCCAAATGCCATTTAGCACTTGTCTACATGTAGAATAGAAAACCAAATTATAGAATTTATGTAAATTTTGACACTAGTCAGTGTCGTCCTCATACATTTAGTTTTCTACTCTCTCTGTAGACAAGCGCTAAAGTGGCATTTGGCTTAAGGCACTGATATGTTAGCAGCTGTGAAACAAATGACATCTGCCTTTGACAACCCGCTAGGAACAATTTTACTAGTAGATTCTTGGCCTGCCACTTTTTAGGGTTCCGTACCTCAAAAGGAAAAAACGGAACCCTTATAGGATCACTTTGTTGTCCGTCTGTCCGTCCGTCCGTCCGTCCGTCCGTCCGTCCGTCTGTCAAGACTCTTTTTTTCAGGAACGCGTGGAGGTATAAAGCTGAAATTTATATCAATTACTCAGGTCTACTGTCCCTTGAAGCTGTGAAAAAATAAAACTTCTAAGCCAACGCAATCAAAAGATACAGCCGTTTATGCCGCAAATTTTCGACACTTGCAAGGGAATCAAAACCTACAGGATGCTTCCCGTGAACTCAGAATCTTGAAATTTGGTACGAAGCAACGTCTTATAGCATAGATAAAGGAAACATTACGAAAACCATAAATTATTAGTTGCATCACATAATATATATTTTTTTAATAATTTTAAACTTACTACCCATTTCCTCATAAACGCGTAGAGGTATTAAATTGAAATTCATACTAAATACTCAGGTCTATAATACCATATAGACCTAAATACTCAGGTATATATGCATATTTTGAAACTCGCAAGTACTCGCAAGGGAATCAAAACCTAAAGGGTACTTCCAGTCGACCTAGAATCTTGAAATTTGGCATGAAGCAACGTTATATCACACATAAAGGAAAAATTCCGAAAACCTTAAATTTTTAGTTACATTAAACCTTGCAGGTTTGTACGGAACCCTCGGTGCGCGAGTCCGACTCGCACTAGGCCGGTTTTTTTTCTTACGACTGCCATACAATAATGTACTACCGTACAGTACCGTACATAACATAACATAAAATCATGCCTTTTTATCCCCGAAGGGGTAGCCAGAGGTGCCCTTCGGCACTTAATCCCACTGTACAATGTAACACCCACTTTTCAATACTTATGTTATGAGTCCCATGTAATAGGGGGTGAGCCTATTGCCATATACCGGGCAGTCGCACTTACGACCACTCGGCCAACGATGCAGTCTATTTTACCTAAACCTATCTTCAGAAAAAGCACCAAAATCTGATCACAAGATTTTTGACCAACACAGGAAACGAACGCAAGTTTTCGTCACGTCACTCGTATTCTAATTAAACGCAGCTCATAAAACAAATATAATTATATCATGTCGCGGTCACATCAAAGCCGAGGCGTATTGCGGTGAAAGTCATAAATCAGTGGTTCCGCTAAACGTCCGCCTCTAGAGTTGGGTGCATCTATAAATGCAAGGAATGCTGTTTTATTGGAATAGTGTTTATATTATCACTAGCTTTTACCCGCGGCTTCGCTCGCGTCACAAAAGGATAAAAATATGCCTATATGACATATACCTACACACAGCTCCATCTATACCAATGATTTCGTTTTTCCTCGAGAGTATCAAATTTTTCCGGGATAAAAACCCTATTATTTAATCCAGACTTTTAACTTTACGTCTGCAAAATTTCAAAGCAATCGGTTTAGTAGTTACGGCGTGAAAGCGGAACAAATAAACAAACTCACTTTCCACTTTATAATATTAGTAAGGATGTACATATATGTAGTTGTTAATATTTTATAGTGAAGTCGCATTTGAAAGTTAAACTGCTTAATTTTTGGTTAGATATTGGTCTATATTGAGTTGTTTAGAGAACTGTTAAGTTTGTAGCTTTAAAGAACAATGTCAGATGCCCATAGTAATTTTGGCTCAATATTAATGTGTCATGGACAGTGAATATTCTTATGTTTTTTAGTGTTGTTTAATGTCAAAAGCATTTTTGTGATTTCCACTTTTACGTTGAACTTTTAAAAAAGAAGTTATTCAGACATTTTCAATTGGAGGTTATGTATTTATCGTCGGATTCAACTAAATGCCTTTGTATTCGGAACACATTTATACTACAATGAACACAACGAAATTGTTGAGACATTGTCACAAACTGTTTGATACGGATATAACACAATAAGTCTGTAACTTATCGCAAACGCAGAGGAATTCGTGAAGAAAACAACCGTACATTCACAACAATACAAGATGCGTCAATGTCAATTTTAAGTGCGTGCGATTTTGACAGAACCGCAATTGAAAGAGTTGCTATTACAAGGCAATTAAGTTATCGATCACAGATGGAAAATCTATTTCTTGAATTTCGTTTTTTATAGTAATCTTTAAAAAACGTATTATTTAAGTAAAAAATAAATAATAAAATACAATAACGATGTGGTAAATAAAGAGTAAAAAGCATTTTTTTTTAATTAGAATTATCTAAACAATAAAAAATATTTTTAATATAGAATTATCGATTTACAGTGGCAGGATTTTAATTATTTAGAATTATCGATTACAGTAGCAAGACTGACAACTTTTTTTTTTAATCTGGGATTTGAAAATTAATATTAAAATAAATACTTATTAAATTGATTTTTCTTTCGAGCAGTTCTCGTAAAGCACTAAATATATTTTCTTATGTTTGTATTTTATATTGAAATTGTTGGAGGTAAAACTTTGTGTCCGCGTGAATTTAATTTTAAAAGTTGCGTAAGCCGAAATCCGTCATTCTTCTTTGAGTCTCGGATTAGGAACAGTATAGTGTTTAGTATTTTTGATTGTAAAAAAATGTTGTCTATAAATTATGACATTATTTGGTAACAATAATAATGACAGCTTAAGTTATTCTAACTAACGTAGGTTATAGCTGTTATAAATGGTTTTAATATAGGTATTTAAATCTATCTCGAGATTTTTACAACTTCGTATAAACATGCTTTTATTTAATACATCTCTACAGACAGAACCATTTATTAACAAATGTTGAAAATTTTTTAGACTAGTAAATTTTGCCCATTTATAGATTTACTACCAGTTAGTTACCACTCATCCACTTAACCAATTAAAATTAAAATAACACAAACACGAACACTTAGAATTCCAAAATTTATTCACACATCAAAAGCTATGTTATGTCGCAGTGTAAGTCATAAATCTGACTTTATACCAAACGTCCGGTTTGATGTTAAAATGGCGGAGTGCGCTGTTTTTGACGTACCGTCACTGACGTCACAGAGTTAGTTATGTGTATTGTCTGCATCGGCCCTGCGTTTTAATTACTCGCTCGTAGTATAGTTTATGTTTTAGAATTTGAGATGCATTGAATGAATTCAATTTGTAAGGTTGGAAGAGTAATTGCAAACTAGTCTTTATTATAAATCTTAATGGAATCGTAATAGTTATATTTAAGTACAAGTTAAAATTGAGTAGCCTTTTAGTATTCGAGCGTGACTCTTGCTGATAGCAAATTAAGACATATATTTGCGAAAACTCTTACTTTACCTGCCAGCGCCGAAAGAGCCGACTTTCTGATTTAAATCTGAACGTTTAAACTTCAATGTTTAACCCACTGCTAAAGAGAGAAAGAAAGAAAGTATCGTTTATTTGTCAAACTTGCGTTTACATAAACTGAGTAATCAGACAAGCAAGATATAACATAGTTTGTTTTGCTTCCATTCAATATAGAGATTATAGCAAACTATTCTATGTAGAAGAGGATTATAGTTTTTTTTTAATGGGACACGGCCGTTTTGGGAGGTGTGGAATCTCCCAAAACCGCTGCAACTCCTGTAAGCCAGGGTCTACTGTAGATACAAACATGAGAACACCGGAACACTGAAGTCTGGCGCGTCTCAGGGACATGAACAACTGTCTTGGATCCCGCAACGAAATAAATCAGAAGATAATTAATAGAGGAGAAGAAAAAAACTGTAGTTTTTAGGAGGCTTATAGTTAAGAAGTGAACTGTAACGGGCTGTTAATTATAAAAAAAATCAGAAAGAATTCATAATGTAAACATACATAACCCTCACGTCTGTCTCCCATGAAGTATGCAGAGACTATTGAACGCCAATTGCTACGATTCTTACACACCTCTTTCGCTTCATCAGCAACACAATGATGTTAAGTGGTTTTAAAGGTTAAATACAAATGTCTAAAATTTTATATGGTTTTGAGCGGACTAATGCAACGTAAATCATAATTGGAAAATAATTGGATAACCCCAACGAGTTCTATTTGTATGTATATAGACGTGTGGATATTATTTCTATGAACTAGTCTGTGGTTACTATCTAATATGAAATCAATATTGACGACTTACAAATTTATTAAAATGCTTAACTAACTAGTCACCGATCAAATATGTATCTTGAATGAGTCATCCAAAGGAGTTTCAAATTTATTTCGTACGTTTTAGTGGTCAGTCCTTAGTAGTGGTCAAGTTCGAGTGAATAGGTTGCTTATGGACAGGGCGTGCTCCATCATAGGCTGCATTATCACTTACCATCAGGCGAGATAGTGATAAACACCGACCCATTAATAATATCGAGTGAGCCTATCACCATGTACCAGGCACAATTTCAACCGCTTAAATGCACCGATATAAGACACAATTCATAATATATAAGACACAAGACAAGTGTGGGAGAGCCATGCTTCGGCACGAATGGGCCGGCTCGACCGAAGTGATACCACGGCCTCACAGAAAACCGACGTGAAGCAACGCTTGCGTTGAGTTTCGTCATGTGAGTGAGGTTACCGGAGGCCCAATTACCCTCCCCTTCCCCAATCTCCCCAATTCCTGAATCCCCAACGATCCTTAAACTCCTAATCCCTAAAAGGCCGGTAACGCACTTGTATTACCTCTGGTGTTCCAGGTGTCCATGGGCGACGCCGATTGCTTACCATCAAGTGATCCGTCAGCTCTTTTACCGGCTTATGCCATAAAAAAAACAATAGAAAATACACTGTGTCTCGCGTGGATCCATGTTAAGACACACGAACGGTTAAATACCGTGCGTGCAATAAAAATCCACAAAATACGTTGTCTGACCCGGGAGTCGAGGCCGAACTTCTTACTCTACAGTCGCTCTTACAGCCAACGAGGTACCTTTAAATCCTGTTTAATTAATTAAAAAATCCTTTTGAAGTTGTATAAATGGTTACATCCTGAGTGAATGACTTTGAAGTTTAGAGTGAACGAAACGAATCCATTCGGTCACGGTCCTCGTGGCAGATGCAGTTAATGCTAAGTCATTGCGTTTATTAGTTGTATTTGTTATTTGACCACCAATAACGATATTATTTGTATTTTGATATTGTGTGGTAGTCATTTTTCATTGTGTTGTTATGATTTTTGTTGAGTGGTTGATAATCGTTAAGACTGTCATGTCAAGTATGTTTTTAATGGGGGCCTAATAACATATTTTTCCTCACCTGATAGCGCAAATGTTACACTGGTCTTTTTTGACCAATCACAGCAGCTATCAAATATTAAACGTCCAATAGTCTGACACTAGCTAATACCCTTTTGGACAAAAACCGAGATGTTCACAGCGTCATTTACGGAAAAATACGGTGGGTTTCATTGAATTGGATGAGGTATTATTGCTTTGTAATTAAGAAAAATGCGAAAGCAAGTCAAGATTGATGCGTTGTGCTAATGCGTTTGTCTGTTTTGCAGTTTAAAATCTTCAGATTTATCGGAGACCTCTGCTGGTTTTCGATAAATTATGGTCTCTATATTAAGTGTGGTTTCAGTCGGTTTTCATGACACCTGCGGGAAGATTAGATGTGGTGGACAAATGTATTCCACTTCGCCGTCACCTTACATCAACTCAAAAACCTAGCCTCTCCACCTAAACATTAGGTACAAAATACCAATACATCAAAAAACACAAGTTCACTAAAAGGCCATATCCACGAAATAGGCCCGGGCGACCCATAAATAAAATTCGCATATAATAATAAATATCATGCGGTAATAAAATGCATTTCATGTTACCTCATGTTGCGGTGAAACTCGTAAACCGGGCGAACGCTAACACGTCCGAATAGTAAATTATAATATATGCCTGCGACCTTTTTATAGGCTTTTTGAAGATTGGCAGCCGTGTACTATTTATGTTTGATGGCCCTTTTATATGTAAAAAACTTGTTTCTTTTAATTTTTGTACTAGTATTACAGTACATCTGTATTGCACAGATGGTTCAGTGGTGTCAAAAGTCACTGGTATCTTATTTATTTATTTTTAGCCATGGTTGTCCTACTACAGGGCAAAGGCCTCCCTACCCTTCTTCAACTCGTTTCTTCTTATAGCTTTCTGTGGCCAATCCTTTTCATAAGTGTCAAGTTCATCCCGCCATCTCCATCTGGCGGCTTACTCTTGAATTCAATTCCGATCGATCGACATTGGTATTGTGAAATTTCGTACTCTTGAGTTTTAACACTAGCGCCCATGCATCCGTATTGCGTGGGTATTTAATGAACTAAATGGTAATGAGTTTTGTTTTATATTCGGTACTCTGAATGCTATTTTAACAGCTACGATAGGGGTTGTATAGTTTTGACATTGAATAATTATTGGGTTTTTATTGGATTGAAATTGCATTGACTTTGAGATTGGTTTCAAGAGTAAGCACCCTGGACCTACCGTGACGTCTATTGAAGTAGAGCGGCACCATTTATATAAATATAGTTTTAAAATTTACTTTTTGCAATATTTTATAGTGTGATAGTCGCAAGTCTCAAGCGTCTATTGTTATACCTGGGTCAGGATTAAGTAATGCTCAGTTGGAATATGAACTATGGAATTGAACGTATGATATTAGTTATTAGGTTTATCCTCTTGCTATCATCATCAGCCGCCAACAAAGGCCTCTTCTCTCTAGATTTACTGTATAGCAAAATAATACTAATAATTTCAACTGAAGTTAAAAACTCCTTCAGTATTTCGCCAATAATCTTCGACACGAGACTTATCTTTTAATAATGGTTAATGGTGGTTCACATGGTGAATTAACTAAAAATTGCGAGTAACTCACGTATATATACAGCCTTGGCCAAAAGTATTGAGCACCCATGACATCTTTAAGTTTTAAGCTGAGTATCAAATTGAAATAAAACAAAACATTTTATATGGGTTTATTTTACTAATTATGAATAGAAAATCAATATTTTGTTGGGTGGACCAACCTTAATTACATGCCGTGCCTTAATTACAGCAAAAATTATTTTTGGTAAATTATTAACGAGATTTTTACAGCCTTCAGAAGTAATTGCGTTCCATTCTAGGCGCAGGCAGCGTTTTAAATCTTCCTTGTTGTTGATTGTGTGGCTCCTAATCATAGGCTTTAATAAACCTCATAAATGTTCTTTGGGGTTCATATCTGGAGACTGGGTAGGCCAATCAAGAAGCTTCGTGTTGTTTTCCCGAAACCATGATATTGTGCGGGCAGATTTGTGGCATGGTGCGTTATCTTGCTGGATTTTACACCATCCATGTTCGTGTCACCAAAAAGTTTCGTGAATGAAGGCAGTAATGCAGTTTCTAGTACATTTATGTACTTGGTAAAGTCCATGCGTGAGGGCCGCACGAACAATTCGCCAACTCCAGAATCGGTCATGCAACCCCAGACCATTATGCTGCCGCCGCCGTGTTTAGCGGTGGGGATCACACACTTTGACTTAAATTCTTCGCCCATACGGCGACGCACAAAGGTCACACCAGGTGTACCAAAAATCTGTAATAAAGGAATAAATATTGAGTTGTAAAATTAAAATTACTTCTCTCATACGTTTGGTTTTTCAACCATTTTATAAAATTGTATTAGGGCATTAAATTGACGTACGTACCTCAAAGTTTGATTCGTCGGACCACACAGTATTTGACCAATCTTCAGCGGCAAAAGTTCGGTGTTTTAAGGTCCATTCATACCGAGCTTTTTTGTTGTTGTCGGAGAGCCATGGATTCTTCCTGGCTTTACATCCTTTCAGACCAGCTTCTTGAAGCCTTCTACGAGTAGTTCGAGCAGAAATTGGTTTCATAATTTGTTCTGACAACTCGCAGCAAGCTCGGAAGATGTTTTTTTTCCTATTTCTTAATGACTCTCTCAGAAACTGACGATCCTGACGGTCTGTGGTGATGCGTTTGAGCCCGGTTCTTGATCTATTTTCATGTAATCCGGTAGCAGAGAACCGCTGAATAGCATATGCACGGATCGACGCGAACATTTCACAGTTTTGGAAATCTCTACTTGCGATTTCCCTTGCTCATGCAGAAGTTGTATCTGTATACGTTTTTCTAAAGAAAGTTCGTTTCGTTAAGGCATTTTGCAATGATAACAGTAAAAACTTCCGAAATAAAATACAAAAAGCGCAGTAGGTCACTGAATGTGTTTACAACGAGCGATGGTAGCGAGCTGATAAATAAATACAAAAATTGTAAAATACACATTTTATTGCACCTAGGTGTTTTGTTGCTAGCAGCGGCGTGAGTCATTGTTTTTAAACCTTAGTAGATGACCGACAAAATAGTTCATCAACAATAGATATGGTTTTCTCCCACACTTACCGTAAATGAGCGAAATTTGTAAGGTGCTCAATACTTTTGGCCAAGGCTGTAAATATATAATAATGAGCAGCTGCTCATCTGTGACTCGAAACTAGTAGAGGTTTTCTCACTATATTTACGGAACTCGTAATGTTTAGTCAATTGAGACTTCTCTTGCATGAAATTCTATTTTGTAGTAATATTAGTAATTCATTATTACCTTTACAACCTACTGACCAATCAAAAACGAGTCCCCTAAAAATAACAAAGAAATTACGCGTGAAAAAAACATACGTACATCTCCACTTAAACGTTCTTTACATCGCAACAATACCGAGAGTCTTGTAGTGCGGTCGATGCGAGTCCCGGACCCCGGACCCCGGACCCCGGACTCCGGGATTAAAGGATTAAACGCCGAGACTGTGTCGATACAATCTACCACAACGCCGCCCGCCAACTGCGTTTGTGATCACCAACAAAACGACTAAATAAATAAAATTGCGACAAAAAGATTTGGAAATTTGTTCGCGGAAAAAGATATTCTAGTTCGGTGAGGAAAATCTTATTATTTGTCCGCGGAAACTGGGAAGACAGGGGAACTAGAATACTTAACAAAAAGTATAACAATGGGACTTAGAGATCTTATTTTTTTGGCCTTATCATTATATTATAAAGCTCGGAAATTTCACAGACGGAAATAATCGGATTATGTTACGAGTTTTCGCACTGATAATTATTTATATATAAGTAGGTAGGTATTATTTGTTTGTATTTTTAGCCAAAATTATACTAGTATTTCGTTGCTATGGAAGATTTCGAGTGCATGGCGTTAAAATGTTTTAGAATACTGAGTTATAACCAATTTCATTATTACCTAAAATCGTGGGTTACTCACGTGAATATACCGAGAAAAGCTCTACTAGTTTCGAATCACAGAGGAGTCTCATGAGCAGCGTGCGCGGTCGCGGCGACGTTAGTATTGCGCGATTTTAGTTAATTTAGTATGTCTCACGATAGTTATTATAAAAACAAATTTCATTATTGTTTATATTCTTTATCTGTTGTTTTTAGTATTCATTTTACTGGACAGAAAAACTAATCCGTATCCGATTGCCAATCAACAATAATACCACCGATAGGTAACTTCTAAATCGTTCACAAACAATGACAGACACGTGATTACTAATTAGCCAAATCAACAAATGAAATCCGGAGATCCAATTTCAGATATTACGTAACTAACCCTAATCCTTATTTCAACACATATTCCTTACGAAACAACGTAAATAAACAAATGACACAGTAATTCGTAAATTCAACATGAATCCCACTGTTTCCTGACAAACACTAATTTGTCTCTGAAGATAACGCGAATCCCGCAACCGCGACCCGTTCTAATCCCGGGGCAGTGCGTGCGACCGCATTTAAGCCCGGGATTATATCGATAAATATTTCACTTCACTAGTCGTTAATGATTTTTGGAACGTTTTCTTTTTTGTTGTGTTTAATTAGTGATGTGGAGTGATTTGGGTTTTACATAATCAAGGAGTTTATGTAATGTAGAACTTCTCTTTGGCAGAGAAGGCACATAGTCCAGTTGTGGAGGTGATAATTTTAACTAAACTATTAAATAAAAAGAAAGTAAAAGAAAACAACAAAAATTATACCCTTAATTTAGGCGTCAAAGTATTCGTCCGCATCACTATCACAGGGGAAAGTTCCCAGAAGACTGGCAGCATTGCCACGTTGAATGGCAATGCTTATTTTCTGTCCGAAGAAAAAGCCAGCCCTCTGGTCACGTGTAGAGTCGATTAGCCTACGGGCGATGTCTTTAAACACAGAGTGTGCACTGGGACCCCATGGCCCAAGTGTTTCGACCCCAAACGGCTCAAAACAGTAGTTACCCACTAGATTTGAATATTTACGCCGTTTGAGGGCCTCTGCCGCAGAAGCAGCTGCACCAACGCATGCAGCGGTGCTTAAAAGATGTGATGGCGCAAGGGTGTCTACACACGTCGCGTCCCACACCAAAGGCCTACCCATCTTCCAAGGCAGCAACGACATACCATCTGGTCTTTTGCCGTCATCACGTACCAAACCATTAGGTTCTAAATAATTTTAATAATTTTTAGATTTCCTTTCTTGTTTTTTTTTTATAATGATGATTATCATTGTTCAAACCTTGAAGAAAAGAGCGTATTCCTTTTTAAAAGGCCGGCGACGCACCTTTGGCTCCTCTGGCGCTGATCGCTTACCATCAGGTGATCCGTCTGCTTGTTTGCCTCCTATTCGATAAAAAAATAACTTTCATTTCCTTTTATTTCAGTTCGGCGCTATGACGTACCAAATTCTTACATTCCCATTTATGTTATCGAAATTAGTGTAAGATTTAACAATATGAATTTTAGTCCTACTATTATTATAAAAAATGCGAAAGATTGCGAGTTTGTGTATGTTAACTCGTCGAGTACCGTCATTATAGACACAATTATAGAACAATACGTTGCGGTCACCGGTGACCGCTCGGTGTTTGACAGTTTCATTACTCAATCTCGTCAAAACCACTGAAAGGATCGGTATTAAAGGAGATAGGTGAGTTGGGTACCTCATCAAATCCAAACGTTTCAAAATCTAGTTATAGGTACTTATGCAAATTATAGGTCTTTTACCCGTAGTTTTTTCCAAAGTAAAATGTTTCGAACAGGAGTATAGATTATGGTCAGGAAATAACACATGAGATCCTTTTTATCCCACGGGACGGGACAGAAGAAACTAGTAAACAGATAATAAGTACTTTTACGTACGTTTTAAGGCCTATGTTGTAAAGGTAGAAACTTATTACCGAATACACCCGAATTCCAAATTCCCCATCACTGTTATCATTTTGAAAATACAAGAATTGAAACTTGGCACAGCACTTGAAATATCGACTCTACGAACCAGCATTAAGTAATGAATTAAAACGTAACCAGCATGGAAGTTGTCACAAGCTATCTTCTGATATATTGCGCTAGTAGGAGATTAATACTTACTGCACCACACACATCTGTGCTTCTAAGAGTACCTACTAAATATTAGCTAGATGTTTCATTCGTAGTTACAAAAATCAATACTAATATTATAAATGTAAAAGTATGTGTGTGTCTGTTTATTTGTCCGTCTTTTACGGCGAAACAGAAAGATAAAAAACGGGATTTTTTAGGGGATATAGTTGAACAGATGAGGAGTGATATGAGATACTTTTCGTCCCTTTCAAACCTCTACTTACTTAAAATTTGCGAATGAAAATTTGCATGGAACATTCCAACATTTCAAAGGTACAAACAAATCGAGCATGACGCTAATATTTTTCATTGAAACATGCTACGATCAATCGGAGCCGAGCAGCGGGTGGAATCGCGGGGGAATAGCTAGTCTTTAACATACATGCTGTTTGGTATTAGTATTTTATTTTTTCATTTTGAGGTGTTAAGCTACACATATGCTGTATAATAGAACGCTGAACGCTGAAGAAGCTGCTCAAAATAGTTAAAAGTTAATGTGAAAATATTAGAAAAGGAGTTAAAAGTTTAGGAATGGGAGGTCGTTACGTCACCGTACCCTATAAAATGTAGTAAATGGTGACGTCATACGATATTTCAAATCAATTTATCGTCGAAAGTATTTCATTTTGTAAGAAAATAAAAATACATGTGTAATGTGTTGAAATAATCTACCAGACGGACATCATTATAATCACACTTTCTTTATTCACAAAGGTTGCAGGGAGCTGCTGGGTGCAGGTCGTATTGTGGGAGGCCTTGGTGAGACAGTGGACGTCTTGTGGCTAATATAATGATGATGATAATTGTCTTCATTGGTCGAGAGAGTAGAATAGAACCGTGTGGTGATGACCGAGTAGAATACATTTGCCACCGCATGGTCGGGGTTT
Source organism: Spodoptera picta (assembly GCA_038387885.1). Lineage (NCBI taxonomy): Eukaryota > Metazoa > Arthropoda > Insecta > Lepidoptera > Noctuidae > Spodoptera > Spodoptera picta. The sequence continues at coordinate 1,094,890 of JAZHFQ010000221.1, read as the reverse complement.
TTTTAAGGGGGGAAATCATCGAATGACTGCTCCCGCCGCTCAGTGTCACACTCTTACTGAATAAAAACCACCCCGTTCCTACTCCTGCACTTCGAGCCAGAGCCCCGGTAACCCGTTAAGTGCTCCGCGGCTCGGTATCAGTATCAGCCCTATTGGGCCCCAAACATGGTGGTTTAATGGCGCTTTGAGGCGCGCGTGGAACGCAACGCGCTTTACGCTCGGGTCTGGTTCTGATCGGACGGCGAACACTTCCCTCGGATGTCGTAGATCTAAATTGCCGACTAAAGGACTACAGATTTGACAGAACGCTCTTTGAAACATTTTTTACTCCGATGGAGATCGACCGACCTGCCCGTCAAAATAATAGTTTATGGTAAACTCTCTTACATAGATCGATACTTACCCTCAGGCAACCCGTCTGTTCGTATGCCTCCAGCTCCATTAAAAAATTAGATGCACGCACATACTCCAGCAGTGGTCTCTAACTACCACGTCACTCAACGGAGATACGGTTACAGTCCCTTAAAAATATATCTCTAGAACATTACCCGCTATAGTTTTTTATACATCCCCGAGGAAGGAGTTTTGAAACAGCTTTATTATTTATGCAAGAGTCCATTTCTCCCATAACCCTATGAACGCTTTCACAAGTCCCCACAGTCGTACATGAATGTTTAACCCTGCTGCCGCCCGTCTAGACTTTAAGACGTTTTTATTATATTAGGGGACAGATAGCAATTTCGGAAGTGTCCTTTAATGTGTAGGGTGGTCGGTTAAGTAAAATAACTCGAATGTAACGTCTGTTGGTCGTGCAATTGCAAAATTCGACAGTCATGGTTGTTTTGTGTTTTTTTTTAAATTTAAAATACATAACTCTTTAGTTCTTAGATCACAAAGTTTGTGACTTTAAATATAAGCCAGGGTTTCCTCGCGATGTTTTCCTTCACGGTTTGTCAGTGGTGTCTAAATAATAATCTTAGAAAATGCATATAACTTGGAAAACGTCACATTGGTACTTGCCGTTGGTAGGTTCCGAACCCGCGCCCTTTGCATGAGGAGCGGGTGTCTTAAAGCTCCGGACCACCACGACAAATACTAATATGATAAAGAGATAAGGGGGTAGTTATCTTGCTTTGAATAAGGCTCCGAAACTGCTAAACCGATTTTAGATACAATTACCGTATGAGTGATGTAACAGGACACTCAATCCTCTTCCCAAAAGACTAGCAACCTAGTTGTAAGTCTTCTGGTATTGTGGGATGCCCAAGAGCAGCACACATTGCTTAGATAGGTATCATCAGTTGATGTGTATAATCATTTTCTTCTCTGTCGTTTCGCTCTTGGAAGAGCGGTCGTGGTCCCGCTGAGGCGGCCGTATTTGTGTTTGAGGCCGATACAGCTTTCCTCACAATCTCCCGCCATCTCTCCCGTTTGTGGATTGTCTGGCGCATTCTGACATTGGGTTTCCCGTTGCCGATTTGACTTGATCAGTACAGCGCATAGGTGATCTGCCTCGTGATCTGGTTCCCTCTACTTTTCCCTGCCATACTCATTTGTCGGACTCATTATCCCACAAGATACTATGGTTAATCTCACATCATTTGAATTGAAGTAAACATGTTTTGCTAAATTACAGCTCAATCGGTTGAAGATATTATCTGTAATTATGTTATAGCTTTCGTGAGACATAGTACCTCTAAATTAAGCCTTTAACTGCCAATAAAAACTATTAAAGGCTAATCCTTCGCTAGCGTAGGTCATCATTGTCAGACATGGCGTCCAATGTGTTATTATTATGTTTTTCAGCTTACTCACGTAATTATTTGACGAGGAACTCGACTAGTTTCAAGCCATGCTATGCTGGAGGCTCATTCGTGAGCAGCATTCCGCGACCCGCGACGCGGCGACTGGTGCGCTGCAGCTCGCAGTAGCATTATAACAATTAAGATATTGTCTGCGTCAAAATTCAGTTGCAAGATTCCACTAAACACACACACGCACATACACACACATACACATACACACATACACACACACACACACACACACACACACACACACACACACACAAACACACACACACACGCGCGTTACATAAAAAGCTTGTGTAAAAATTACACGGGTAAAACCGAAAGTAAAAAGTTACGTATTTTAAGTTAAAAATTAAAAGGTATTCGATTGAAATTCACTCACTTTGAAAAGGCATCAAAAGATAAAACGAGAGTGTATTTTTAATGAGAAAATTATATTTTTAATTAAGATCACTAGCTTTGAGTGGTATCTCTATTTTGATGGGTCTAAGTAAAGAATTATTTCGTTTTAATCTTATTAGATAATTATTTTGGTGGCTTTTTTAACTTTCTCGCTTTAGATATTATGTTGTTTTTAGGATTACTTATATAATAGTGTAAATGAAGTAAAAATATATTAAATACTCTAAGACACAATTGGGCCTGCTCGACCGGAGCAATACCACGGCCTCACAGAACACCCGGCGTGAAAATGTGAATTAAACAAATGACGCTCGCATTGTTTTTCATCACTACTTATGACAGTCGCCGCGTGTCGAGGAATGCTGCTCAGTAATATGAGCCTCTACCATGGCTTGAAACTATTCGAGTACCTCGTCTATTAGTTACGTGAGTAAGCCGAAAACAATAATTATTATTATTTATGCCTCATATGGTTTTGTATTTCCTAAAGAATTTTCGAAAGCCCGAAAAAGCTCCAATAATGTTTGCAAGCCCGGGACATTCAATCCGAGACCTTTTGTTTAGCAGTCGCACTTCTGATTACTCGCCCAACAAAGGATGTATAAACTCGTTTAATCACATAGGTGCTCAGAAAATCTACATTGCATTCTAGATTCCACATCTAGATTTATCATTAACTGAACATCAGACGTTTAGAACGATTCAGTCTGGATTTCCAGACTGAATGACAGTGACAAATTCCGAGATCTAACATCGTTAGATAGTTTAAATGTGCAGTTAAAAATGTGATGTGAACTGAAAAGCACTTAAAAATGAGAGATGTAAGATTCAAATTCTAATGATAATGGTAGGTAAGTCTTTGTAATAAAGAGCTACACATGATTGTAATTTTTTTATGGTAAAGGTTGACAAACGATGAACACCTGATGGTAAGCAATCGGCGCCCATAGACACCAGGAACAATAGAGGTGTTACAAGCGTGACGCAGGCTTTTCGGGGATTTGGGGATGAGATGATAATAGGGATGATGACGGGTTATGAAAATGAATCAGTTAGGTAATGAAAAAATATTAGACACGTATTTCTTTATTTTGTCTTATAAGAGAACGATACTTAGATAAAACGAATCAAAGTTTAGGAGTGGCAGGTAGCTACGTCATTTTTTAGTATAAAACGTACACAAAAGTGACGTCATGCAAATTTCAAATCAATATATCGTCGAAAGTATTTGTTCCTGTAAGAAAACAAAGAACACGTTGTGTAATTTATTTAAAATAATCTGCCAGACGGATATGCGAAATAAAAAATGTTTTTTTGAATTGGAAAACTTAATCTCCCTTTGCCCAACAGAAAAACTTACAACCATTTGATGTGATGACTCAAAAAACCATTTCAAAAATAACAACCACAAAAAACCAAAATAGTTCATCAAACGTCACCGCAAAAACATGATAGAATTATATTTTATCGAATAACAATGGACCAATCAGAGCGGTCGACTATCCATTCGTACTTTTTTATTAATGCTACCTACCCCATTTTGTATTGTTCACATCTATACGTACCCAGCTACCCACTGAACCATGCATTCATTAAGTATTTTTCATAATAATACAAATATAGGGGAGCTTGCGTTTTATGAACCGACTTTTCAATAAAAATGTATGCCATTGTTTTTTTTAGACTGAGACGGTCCATGTATAGATTAATATTTTTAAAACGTTGAATTTTTAAGTCTGAATGTAGTTTTTTGGACTTCTGTTATGTCTGTGGTTCTTAGATTTGACTAAAATGGATGGCTAGATATATATGTATATAAAATTTTCGACTGACTAAGCGTCTTTAAAAAAGAATAAGGTTCTCAATTCGACTGTATTATTCTTCATTAAAATAAAACATTTTAAACTATTGACTGCCTCATTGGCCGAGTGGTCGCAAGTGCGACTGCCGGGCAAGGGGTCTCGGGTTCGATTCCCGGGTCGGGCAAAGTATTACTGGGTTTTTCTCAGTGGTAGCACGGAGTCTGGAACTGTGCCCGGTATATGGCAATAGGCTCACCCTCTATTACATGGGACTCATAACATAAATAGTGAAAAGTGGGTGTTACTTTTTTTTTTTTTTTTTAAGGGGGGAAAATCATCGAATGACTGCCCCCGCCTGGGTGAGGCGGGAGGGAGTGTCAGACTCTTACTGACTAAAAACCACCCCGTTCCTTCTCCTGCACGTCGAGCCGGAGCCCCGGTTACCCGTTAGGTTCTCCGCGACTCCGAATCGGCATCGGCCCTATTGGGCCCCATCTGTGGTGGTCTGATGGCTCTTTGAGGCGCGCGCGGAACGCGACGCGCCGTACGCTCGGGTCTGTTTCTGGTCGGACGGGGAGCCACCCATGCTCGCCGTCCGCAGGCCCGCGCTTACGGTGGCCGGAGATCGTCCCGCGATCCCCGACGTCCGGTGTGTCCTTCGCGATGGCTGGGTTGCGAGGCGGCAGCGCTTCGCTGCCTCACGCGTCCCGCCTCCTCCTTAGCTAGCATGACTGCTTCGCAAAAGGAGGAGACGGCATCCCAATCCCCCTCGCTCCGCATCATGGCCTGCACTAGGCCCGGACGCGAGAGGTCGCCATCGCCGATCACTTCCCTGAGGACACGGCGGTGCTCAGCCCACGAAGGGCATTCTCCCACCGTGTGTTCCACCGTGTCCTCAGGGCGGTCCTCGCAGTGATGACACCCGGGCGTTTCCTCCCGCCCCATCAGACACAGGTACCTCCCGAAACTTCCATGTCCGGTGAGGACCTGCGTCAGGCGGTAGGTGACGACGCCGTAGCGTCTCTCAAGCCACTCCTCAAAGAGGGGACTTACCGCTGCGATGGCAGCGAGCCCAGCCCTCGGTTGCGACAGTCGTTGCTGCCACTCCGCCATGAGATCGCGCCGGAGCTCATCCCGCCACGCACTTATCTGGCGCGGCAGCGGAGTTTCGCCCCGGCGACGTGCCTCCGCGCGCATGCTGTACACGCGCGCGAGCACCTTCGCCTCCAGATCCCACGGCGGTAATCCGGCAAGGAGGTTCGCCGACTCCCCAGAGATCGTGCGGTATCCGCGGATCATTCGGATCGCCATGACCCTCTGTGCCATGAGCAGCGTCCGAGCGGGACGCCGCAACAGGTTTGGCGCCCAAACAGGGGCGCCGTAGAGGGCCATGGACCGCACGACCCCGGCGTATAACCTCCGGCAGGAGGCGTTTGGCCCCCCGAGGTTGGGGAGGATGCGTTTAAACGCAGCCCCCGTCCTCTCCAACTTTGGAGCCAAACGTCGGAAGTGCTCAATGAAGTTCCACCGACTGTCGAGGACGAGTCCTAGGTACTTCATCGTCGTCTCGACGCCGATGGTAACTCCTCCCGCCGTTATTTGGGACCCACCCGGAGGTGGCGCGTTCCCGCGGCCATGAAAACACATGGCCTCGGACTTGTGGAGCGCCACCTCGCGTCCCAACGTGTTACATTACAGTGGCATTAAGTGCCGTAATGTGCACCTCTGCCTACCCTTTCGGGGATAAAAAGGCGTGATGTTATGTTATGTTAAACTATTGTAGTTTCTTATTCGTCGCTCCAAAATGTTGCCCCACTCTTGGATTTTCTCCTGTATCTCGTACGTTTCCAAACATACCAAGTTCTTATACACATGACACACACCCAGAACAACAATTTGTGGATCACACAAAGATGATGATGATGATGATGATGATGATGATCCCGTGCAGGAATCGAACCCGCTACACATTGCACGGCACACGGTTGCCTAGCCCACGCACCAAACGTGTCAATTTACATTTAATACAACCGTGCGTGTAGTCAGTTGAAGTTACCTAGATTCATTTCAAAAATCTGTAAGCTATCAGAGAGCGCTGCTGCCTGTGGGCTTACCCTTGAATACCTCTATAATTCCGATCGATCGACATTGGTATTGTGAAATTTCGTACTCTTGAGTTGCAACACTAGCGCCCCTTGCATCCGTATTGCGTGGGTATTTAATGAACTAAATGGTAATGAGCTTGGTTTTATATTCCGTACTCTGAATGTTATTTTAACAGCTACGATAGTGGTTGTATAGTTTTGACATTTAATAATTGTTGAGTTTTCATTGGATTGCAATTGCATTGACATTGAGATTGATTTCAAGAGTAAGCACCCTGGTCTCTGTCAAATGTGTAGTCCCTTATTCGGGTATACCACACCCGCAGGAGGGGTGTTGTGTATTCTACTCACTGCTAAAATTCATATACACAATAATACTTTGCTCAACCTAATACTACTTCTTTCGATTCAATCTGTTTTGAATTTTAGACTAAGCAAAGTAAGTTCGTACAAGATTATTCATGTCCATCTGTATCTTGGCACCATTTACATAGCATATGCAACCATTATATTATAGTTATTTACTGTATATTGCTTGCCAACGGTATATCATATACTAGCTTTTGCCAGCGGCTTTATCCGCGTTCCTTGCAGGGGTGTTATTCCAGAATTTCTAGACTATATCTTTGCGCCTTTCATTGAGATCTGTTTAGTATTTTTTGCGTAAAATTGTAGCAAACATACGTACATACTTACATCAAATTATATAATATAGAGGTACAAGTGTTGTTTTAAAGCCGCGTCATTTTCTAGGAGGTAACTCGGCTATCGATTCTGAGTAAGAATCAATAAACAAAATTGTAGGTAATATTATTAAAATGTAATATTTTTCATTTTTCTATAAATTACGGAAATCCGTATGTGTGAACTACACGCCGCCGTCTTGTAATTAGCTTTATAACACGACTTAACACACACAAACTCAAACACGTAATTGATATTATTCCTAATTCCATAAAACTCTAATAAGAAACATTGCTGTCGCTTATTCTGAAAAACTGTCGAACTTAAACGATTTATTATAGCCGTATTTTTAACTATTGGCCCGAAATTGTCTCTTACATTGAACCTTTATGACTTCTGTGACATGCCTCCGTACTTTTTGAAATGTCATTTCAAAACTACACCTTGTATAGTAGGAATATGTGTATCAATTTTGGTTCGGGTTCGATTCCCGGGTCGGGCAAAGTATTACTGGGTTTTTTAAAATTCTCAGTAGTAGCACGAAGTCTGGAAATGTGCCCGGTATATGGCAATAGGCTCACACCCTATTACATGGGACTCATAACAACTAGTGAAAAGTGGGTGTTACATTGTACTGTGGTAGAATGTGCACCTCTGCCTACCCCTTCGGGGATAAAAGGCGTGATGTTATGGATGGATGGAATTTTGGTTATGCTATGCTCATCTGTGTTCTGTTTTTTTTAAACCTTGTCCCACCCTAGGATTTTCTCCTGTATCGTGGGTGAGTTTACAAACATACAAGTACACATACACATGACACCTAGACCCGAACCAACAACCTGAGGATCACACAAAGAGTTATTCCGTGCGGGAATCGAACCCGCGAACCGTGTAGTCAAACATTCTGTAACATTCGATTAGAAAGGTCGAAGTGGACTCGATCGCGGTGTCATTGGTTGTGAGAGTAATCTCGACCAATAGCCGACGAGAATGCGATCGAGCTCACTTCGAAAGTTCAAACTTCATAGTTACCGAATAGCTTGATTGATCTGTTTAATGAATAGTCGCAAGTCTGCTTTATTTTAAGGGGGGAAAGTCATCGAATGACTGCTCCCGCCTGGGTGAGGCGGGAGGGAGTGTCAGACTCTCACTGACTAAAAACCACCCCGTTCCTTCTCCTGCACGTCGATTCGGAGCCCCGGTTACCCGTTAGGTTCTCCGCGACGTCGCAAGTCTGCTTAGTAAGAGACTCGGGTTCTGGTGAAATATTATTAATGTTTTTGGTTTTCGGAAATTCAAAATAATAGGGTTGTATCCTAAATTTTATTCTAATGTCCGTCTGGTACAATAATTTAACACAATAGACACGTATTTTTTTGTTTTCTCACATAAATAAATATTTTCGACGATATATTAATTTGAAATATCGTATGACATCACTGCGTGTTACATTTTGTAGCACGCTGTGACGTAACGACTAACTCCTAAACTTAACGCCATTTTGTCTTAGTATTGTAACTTTATACAACAAAATAATAAAATACGCATCTAATATTTTTTCATTATCTAACTGATGGACTAATTAGATTTTTGCTTCTCATACCTTGGCAACTACTCTGAGGGAGTATAGACTAACTCCCTATTTTAGGAGACTCATTACTTAACTATTATACAGTCATGTAAACACTCTTCTATGATCTCTTACAAAAACATCGCTCAGTACCTAAGTAACTCAAGCTACAACTCGGTGACTCCCTGACATTTCAATTTGTTCGCTCACAATAGCTACGCTCAATTTTGTGGGCCAGTGTTCACTGACTGTTCATTATAATTATCAAGCTATTTGTTTAACGGGGGTACACAGGACTGTTCGCTTTTATATGACAATAGTTGTGCGTCTGACAGCTTTTTGAAGTTACTAAGTTAGTTGGTTTCGTTTGATAGGAACGGTTTTTGTTTTATTTATTGACTAGCTTCTGCCAGCGGTTTGGCCCGCGTTACTGTAGGATAAAAAAGCCATTTTTTATCCTTTTTCATTTTTAAGGGGTGATAAATCATCGAATGACCTCTTCCGCCCGGGTGAGGCGGGAGGGAGTGTCAGACTCTTAATGATTAAAAACCACCCCGTTCCTACTGCTGCCCTTCGAGCCGGAGCCCCGGTAACCCGTTAAGTCCTGCGCGGCAAAAAAGTGGCCTGTGTTATTCCAGACCATAATCTATCCCTGTTCCGAATTTCATCTCGAGCCCTTCAGCCGTTTTGACGAGAAAGAGTAACAAACCTACACATCCTCACTTCAGATATTAGTATGTTAATAAATATGTCGGCGGATGAAAAAGTTACAGGTCAAATAGATTATACTTCTTGAACTTTTCATTCAAAATTGAACGAATCATTAACAACCAAATAAGATATAACTACATAAATATTTACAACTTCTAATTCATCATCATCATCAACAGCCTATAAATACTGCTGAGCAAAGCCTCTTCCCACACCGAGAAGTGTTGAGCATTTATCACCACTCTAGCTCAATGCGGGTTTGCAATTTCAAACTTATAATTACAAATTATAAGTCCAGGTTTTCTCACGATGTTTCATTTACCGTCTGTTAATGATGTTTAGATAATCTTAGAAAGTACATATAACTCGGAAAAAGTCACATTAGTACTTACTGTTGAGAAGCGTCTTAGACCTCTGAGCAACCAAGACCTTACCATCACCGCGTTACATTACCAGATAGATATTGCTATAACAAACATATTTCATAAGTTCACTAATTTATTAAACTTTGTACCGCTATTGCTCTCATGTGTACGTAGTCTTGACCGGAACGACATATTGATTGGACGCTAGTCTGCGCCGATTCGCGCTTGACCGATTTTCAGTTATAGCGTAGGTACTATTTTTGATATGCTATTTTGCTCTCTCTTTTTCATTGTGTCCTGTAATTAAAACATCTGTATATTTGTTACATTTTTATCGGATAAGCCAGTAAAAGCGCTGACGGTAAGCAAACCTGATGGTAAGCCATCGGTGCCGCCCATGAACACCTGGAATACTAGAGGTGTTACAAGTGCTTGATCAGCCTTTTGGGGATTTAGTAATATTAAGATTGATGGGCATGGGGATACGGCGTTTGAGGAGATGGGAGAGGGGGTATAATTGGGTCTCCGGTATCCTCACTAACACGACGAAACCCAAACCCAAATGATGTCTCACCTCGGTTTTCTGTAAAGCCGTAGTGTCTGTGTCACTCCGGTCGAACCGGCCCATTCGTGCCGAAGCATGGCTCTCCCAAACGTAACATTAAGTATACACTCTTCAACGTCGTTTAAAACATGTCAAGACAATGGACTTCTAGAATTAGATCGCCATCTTGTGCCTCATCGATAAGTTACCTCCTTTTCTGCCTCGTTGTTTAAGTCGTCACACACAAGTTCAAGTCCTCTAAACACTAACTTCTTAAAAAAAACAAACGACCAATCTCATCGTAATGGAATTACAAAAACATTTCATGATTGGTCGGATCTGTCGGCATTTGATTATCGCGCACGATTGCTTGGGGAAGGGGAAAAATTGTCTCCTAAACTCCTAACACGATGTTAGTCGGGACTAGTCAAGGCATATGCTTTCGATACTGTCGAATTCAAGTTTTCTTATACCCAATATACCTCTAGAGGTAAGTATTAAATTAACTAAAAATACTAAGAAAAGCGTCGAGCTTTAGTTTCGAGCTACAGAGGGGCTCTTCCCCATGATCAGCGAGTGCTGTTGCGCAGCCTAAGTAGGCTAGGCTGCACGACATCGCTAAACTGCCACTGTACAGTGTTATACCCACTCTTTACTGTTTATGTTATAAGTCCCATGAAATTGGCGGTGAGCCTATTGCCATATATCGGAAACACTTCCAGACTCCGTGCTACTACTGAGAATTGAAAAAAAAACCAGTGATATTTTGGCCGACCCGGGAATCGAACCCGAGACCCTTTGCCCGGCAGTCGCACTTGCGATCAACGAAGCAGTAAGTCGTAATCACACTCATTGAAGCTATCTTAAATTAAAATCATTGAATAGATATTTAAAAACAGTAAAAGAGCCAAGTCTAATGATTAACCCTACAATAAAGTTATTCTCATTTACACCGAGTTCATTTGCAATCCAGGTCGAAACGACCGACCGTGCCCAGAATACGGCGAACGAGGGTTGAGATATTTTAATTTATAACTAATCGAACAGTGAGGGTTCTCGCCAATGTTTATATGAGTGTTTGACGGTTAGTTTTGCATTTTTTTGGTGTTTATGTCTATAGTCCAACTGTAGATGTATTTTATTATTTAAGGTTTTTTTATGGTATAAGCCGGTAAACTATGATACGCCGATACGGAGCCGCGGAGAACTTAACGGGTTACCGGGACTCCGGCTCAACGTGCAGGAGTAGGAACGGGGTGGTTTTTAGTCAGTAAGACTCTGACACTCCCTCCCGCCTCACCTAGGCGGGAGAAGCCATTCGATGATTTTCCCCCTTTAAAAAAAAGTCCTCAGTCTCCCCAATATCCGACGACCACACAGTCCTCAAAATCCCAATTCCTATAACGGTCCGTGGAATGCCTCCGGTGTTCCATTGGTTCATGGGCGAAACCGCCAAGAACGAATGTGACTTTTTCCGAATTATATGTACTTTCTAAGATTATTCAGATATCACTGACACGGCGAAGGAAAACGTCTTGAGGAAACCTGGGCTTATAATTTCTCATTATAAGTTTGAAATCGGCAACCCGCATTTAGCAAGCATGGTGATTAATGCTCAAACCTCACAGTATGTTACACCCAGTTACACCCCGGGAGAAGTACAGTACAAGAAGAGGTGGAGACAAATGTGATCTGTGGTCTATTCTGCTGTCCACCAATCCTTAATCTTACAAAAGTTAAAATTAACTTAAACAAAGTCCAATGTACAGTGTATCTTATTAAAATCAATTACAGGATTCACCGAAGCAATTTGACATTACATTCGATACTACAATAAATTCACCTGTATGGGTACAATTTCCTCCGACTATTGGATAATGGCGGGCGGAAATGGTGCCGCGATGACGTCACATCGCTTCCGGTGTTTCAGCCTACCTAGGCAATCTGCAGTTGGGAATGTGTGTGTAGGAAATTAGGTGAATGGGAGTTCGATTTTGTGTTTGTGTTCAAACAAGTTTGTTTTTAGATATTTTGAAAATTGTAATGAAATGAAAGTCTTGCTTTTAAAATACGTTATTTTTGCAAGTTTTATTGTTGTATCTTATTTTCGTCTGCCTCGCGGGCCGAGCGGTCGCAAGTGCGACTGTCGGGCATGAGATCTCGAGTTCAATTCCCGGGTCGGGCAAAGTACTACTGGGATTTTATAAAACATCTCAGTAGTAGCACGGAGTCTGGAATTGTGCCCGGTATATGGCAATAGGCTCACCCCCTATTACATGGGATTCATAACATAAATAGTGAAAAGTGGGTGTTACAGTGGCATTAAGAGCCGTAATGTGCATCTCTGCCTACCACTTCGGGGATAAAAACGCGTGATGGTATCTTATGTATCTTATTTCTGTTCATCAGTGTATTTTTATAGATTTTATCTTTTTTTTTCTCTATTTCCAGGTAAGTTGCAGTAAAGAAAGTTACACAAAGAATGACACAGGAATTAAGTATTAATAATCTTCACACATATTTAATAGTAAGTAAGAATAAGTTACATAATTTTGTAATCGACTACTTTTTAAATATATAGTTATGGTTCATCAACAGCCTATAAATGTCCACTGCTCGGCAAAGCCTCTTCTGCACGGAGGTTTGAGCATTAATTACCAAGCTTGCTCTATGTGGGTTGGCGATTTCAAACTTTTTTCAACTATGTTAAAATCTTGTCTGCTTACCCCTTATTTTACATCATGTCTTATATGTACCTACACCAAACACTATACATAAATAAGTTTAACTTCTACTATAACGTATGAAAGTGAATTTGCGACTCGCCCCGTCTTGATACTAAAGGTCGGTGTCCATTGTAGCGTAACAAATTTTAAGATACGACGATAGACAATGTTCTTTTTAAAATTTTATTCAGCCATTTGTCATAGTGAATAAGTTTCAATTAATTTAACATCTCACAATTCCAAATAGAGTAAGGCAAAGGTCATAAATACTGAGTACAAAAGTATAACGACAGTAAAACTTTTAAAATCGATCCACTTTGAACTGAACTGTTGCCATTCACTGCTACTAAACCCACGAGTAGGAAAACAAACTGCAATTTTACTACAAATAAAAAAACCAAATCAAAAAAATTATTCATCAATACATTAGTAATCTACTGTGTAGATTTCTATTTTAAGATTTTTCAGGACATGTTTCCCCAGTACAACTGAAGTCAAAATCATGTAATGTCAAAGCAAATTGATAAATTGCGCCGAATATTATTTTCAGCACAGAAATCACGTCTTTGTTGCTATAAAGAATACTACACCCACACGAATTATCGCGTTACATCATTAGTTATATGATGTGGAAAAATCAATGAATCTTGTCCTGGTCTTTTCCTGACTAGAGTTGTGTTTAGCGTGTATACTACAGGCCAACGGACGGCGAGCAAGGGTAGCACGCCGCCCGACCAGAACCACACCCGAGCATGCGGCGCGTCGCGTACCGAGCGCGCCTCGAAGAGCCATGCCCATTAGACCACCTCGGTTGGGGCCCAATAGTGCTGATGCCGATACGGAGCCTCGGAGGACTTAATGGGTTACCGGGGTTTCGTAGCCCGAAGGGCAGGAGTAGGAACGGGGTGGTTTTTAGTCAGTAAGAGTCTGATACTCCCTCCCGCCTCACCCGGGCGGGATAAAGCATTCGATGACTGTCCCACTTACTTGGCTTGGCTTGGCTTGGCTGATATGATGGTGAAGATGATGATGATGTTGTATTATGGATTGCCTCTCAATCACGAAGGCACTAGTAACAATGTATATTACATATTGCATAGAATTAAACATTATAATACAACATTGCACCACAGTGGCAACAAGTCCTAAACTTCGATTCCTTGGCAAGACTAACAGAACATAAATTGGCACGCGATAAAACTAGCCGCTAGCAGGCGAACCCTGGTCAATGACATATACTAGAATTTGTGACAGAAGATTGTATTCTTTACTAGACAGTTATTTTAAAAGAATTTTTCATAGAAATTCGGTATATTTTGAAAGGAGAAATATTATTTTTAGTCAGTTGCTTAGTAAGAGAAGCAACGTTAAACAATATGTACGATCTCTGGCCACCGTAAACACGGGCCTGCGGGTGACGAGCATGGGTAGCTCGCCGCCCGACCAGAACCAGACCCGAGCGAACGGTGCGTCGCGTTCCGCGCGCGTCTCAAAGAGCCATCAGATCACCACAGATGGGGCCCAATAGGGCTAATGCCGATACGGAGACGCGGAGAACGTTACCGGGGCTCCGGCTTGCAGTGCAGAAGTAGGAACGAGGTGGTTTTTAGTCAGTAAGAGTTTGACACCCTCCCGCCTCACCCAGGCGGGAAAAGCCATTCGATGATTTTTCCGATTAAAAAAAAACAAAAACAATATGTTATGTTTTTATTGGGATAGATAGGGGGACAAACGAGGACACGGAACACCTGACAATGAACGATAGTCGCTGTCCGTGGACAGGCCGACAGACCTAGAACCGAAAGATTAAAAATAGGGATGAAGATGGTAGGGTACGAAAATTTAAAATCTAATTAGTCCGTCAGTTGGGTAATGAAAAAATATTAGTCGTCTAAGAAAACAGTACTTATATTAAACGAAACAGAGTCCAGGAGTGGGGGCTAGCTACATGTCATAATTCAAGTTACTCCCCTGATTATTCCTTCAGCTAACCCTACTATGTATATGTATTTGTGTGAAGTGACGAACCTCAAAACCCCTGTATTCTGTGCAACCCCAATTTACCCGACCCGAGAACCAAAACATCGGAACCGCAAATCAAACGCGACATTGTTCCCGAAATAACAACTGTACCCACCTGAAGTTTCAGTAAGTTCGTTTCAAGTTCAGCCTCCAATACCGCAGTTACAATAACTGGTATTATCTATTCCGACCGGGTTGGACTAGTTAATTTGTTTTCTTCGGAGCTATGGATCGATGTCGGGCTGTATTGTGGTATTTGTCCGTTGTTTTACGGCACGCTATGATATGATTTTCTGAAGTGCAAGAATTTTGGGAAGTGGTTTTTGATTTTGTTAGGTTTGAAATTTAATGTATATTTTTTTTAAAAGAAATCATACTTATCTAATGATTGAAGTCTTGAAGGGAAAGCTATTAAGCTATTTCCGGTGTCTACAGTAGATACAACCATGGAAACACTGTTTACTCGTTGCGACGGTTCTGGGAGATTGTGGCGGACTTGTCCCATAAAAAATGTACGTACGTAGTATTGCTGGAAAAATCATTAAATGTTAATTACATAACATAACGTCACGCCTTTTTATCCCCGAAGGGGTAGGCAGAGGTGCACATTTCGGCACTTAATGCCACTGTACAATGTAACACCCACTTTTCACTATTTATGTAATGAGGCCCATGTAATAGGTGAGCCTATTGCCATATACCGGGCACATTTCCAGATTCCGTGCTACTACTGAGATTTTTTAAAAACCCAGTAATACTTTGCCCGACTCGGGAATCGAACCCGAGACACCTTGCCCTTGCTTGCCGTGCCTTGCTTAAATGTTAATAAAATAAAAATAAAATTATTGTTTACCTTAACCAATTTTGCAATACTTGAATAAATATACATATTTCTATTTAAAATGGTGTCATTCATAAGCACTCACTTAAAATTTTATCAGCTTCTACACAAATATTAAAAAACAAATAAAGAAATTCAACCCTCAGTCTACCGCCGTGGTACAATGCGACCCAACGCTGTCGTGTCGTGTCTTTAACCCTAACGCTTGTAATTCAGAGCACCGCACAATTGTGTTACAGAACTGTGTTTCATCTACTACGGAACCCCTTATTGGCACTGTCGAACTTAGGGTTCTGTGGGATATTGGGGAATAAGGGGTGATGGTTGTTTGGTTATTATGCTCGAGTGAATCGGTGGTCAAGTGAGGGAAGGCGATTCTAGAGTTGGATATTTATAAGCTTCTTGTCTTTAACTTCCGAAATCATGCGAAACATAGATTTTTTTTCACGAAATAGGGAGCACAAGAATAGATGAATATATCCTGGTAGCAAGTGATTAATGACGCGTATGGATTCTCTAATAACGAAGAGGTTCTAAGTACGGTGCCAGTTACAAATTGTCCTAAATATTTACTATTAGAAGAAAGAGAACAAGTGGCATGTGCAGATTATAGTGTTCGTTTTTTTTTTAAAAACATTGCCCCACATTAGGATTTTCTCCTGTGTCGTGGGTGCGTTTTACAAACATACAAGTTCACATACATATGACACCCAGACCCGAAACAACAATTTGTGGATCACACAAAGTGTTGTTCCGTGCGGGAATCGAACCCGCGACACGTTGCACGGCAGCCGGTTGCCCAGCCACCGCACCAACCGTGCAATCATAATCGTTTATAAATACTAATGGGTACATATTCATGCCCAAGTCTTCGGTAAAATGGAACCTGTTCAGCATGTGCAAGACAGTGCCTCGCCCTGGTATTCCACTAGAGAAGTCTTCGTCCAGCAGCAGATGTATGAAGCACATAATAAGGTAGTCTGTTTGTTCGTTTGCTCCTATTCTACCAGAGAAGAAAATAAAATGTCTTAGGTTCCATAAATAACATAACATTACGCCTTTTGTCCCCGAAAGGGTAGGCAGAGGTGCACATTATGCCACTGTACAATGTAACACCCACTTTTCACACATTTATGTTATGAGTCCCATGTAATAGGGTTGCCATATACCGGGCACAATTCCAGACTCCGTGCTACTACTGAGATTTTTTTAAAAACCCAGTAATACTTTGCCCGACCCGGGAATCGAACCCGAGACCCCTTGCCCGGCAGTCGCACTTGCGACCACTCGGCCAACGAGGCAGGTCTCATAATTATCTCATAAAATGTTATTAAAAAACAATATCACTCCATATTTGTGCGGAGGATCCTAGCACAAGCAACTCATTGCTTAAAAGGTGATTTCCAATTCCAATAATAGTACTAAATACCAGTTGTAATTAAAAAAAATGATTTATGTACTGAACCCAATAAAAAACGTTGCTATTAAAAAATCGTCAAATTACTTACACATGGAATGAACCACTTCTCGACTGTTTCACTATGGACCACTTATACCCAGGGTTCTGTATACAAAGAGTAGTCATTGATTGTACCCAGCTGTGCGGAAGAGGGTTCCGTGTGCCGTGAAAAATCGAGATCTGAACGTTTGTTGGTTGAAATTGTGATGAAGTTCGATGTTCAAAATGTATTGTTTTTTCTTTGTATTGTTACCCGCGACATCGTCCTCGTAGAATATGAATTTTAGAACATATATATAAATTTTCCAAAATAAGAGTACCCTGTGTCGCTCCTTAGTACACTAGCTACCTGCCAATAAAAGTCCCGTCAAAATCAGTCCAGCCATTCCGGAGATACCCGAGCGTACGGCGCGTCGCGTTCCGCGCGCGCCTCAAAGAGCCATCAGACCACCACAGATGGGGCCCAATACGGCCGATGCCGATTCGGAGTCGCGGAGAACCTAACGGGTAACCGGGGTTCCGGCTCGACGTGCAGGAGAAGGAACGGGGTGGTTTTTAGTCAGTAAGAGTCTGACACTCCCTCCCGCCTCACCCAGGCGGGAGCAGTCATTCGATGATTTTCCCCCCTTAAAAAAAAAGCCATTCCGGAGATTCGCCAGTACAAACAGACAAACAGACAGACAAAAATGTTATTTTGGTATGTTTCGTAAGTATATTCATATGCATGTAGAGGTAGTAAAAAGCGGTTATTTTAGTATTACAAACAAATACTTCAATTTTAATCATCTGTGTAGACGATTCTATTTTAGTGTTTAACTGATTGAAAATTAAGGAATGCTTATCAATTTTAGTGATCCACTCGTACCTCCGGTGCTCACGTCACTTATGTATTGCGGAGGCCCGCGCGCAACTGAACAATGAAATGTTGTTTCTCCTAGTGCCGTCCAGGTTAGCGCCAAAACTGTAACGACAGTAATGCCCCCACAATGTCAGTTTGCTTACTACACAAACGACAATAACGCACCAAGTAAAGAGGTGAATTTGGAGTATTCTTTCATCAATTAACGATATTGATCGTCACTTATGTAATTTTGTCAAACCTTAACCGGTGCAATCACCGTAGGTGCGCACTGTATCCTTGCTATTATTGTAAGTACATACGAAAATATTTCTCTGTTTGAATGATTTTTGTGTCTATGAGTAAAGTTACTGGTGGTTCAATCGATGGCCGGTAACGCATTTGCAACTGATCTGGTGGAGGGGCGTCTATGGGAATACTGATAATTTGCCATCAGGCGATCTGTTTGCTTTGCGTTTGTGCTCTTTCCTATAAAGAGTCTTTTTAGTCCCATATTTCAGAATTGGACACAATAGTCTTTTTTAAACTGAACTTTTTAATTACTGAACCACCTTTTACACTCACCATACCTACAAAACTCAGGAGTCCTGGTGGCTTGGAGGTGCAAGACGCCCGCTTCCCATTCACAAGGATTAGAAACCTACCAATGACAAAGTACCATTGTGACTTTTTCCTAGTTATATGTACTTTCTAAGATTATCTAGATACCACTGACAAACGGTGAAGGAAAACATCGTGAGGAAACCTGTGCTTACAATTTCTAATTATAGGTTTGAAATCACCGCATTGAGCAAGCGTGGTGATTAATACACAAACCTTCTCCGTGTGAGTAGAGGCCCTTATTCAACAATGGCCACTTTTAGGCTATTGATGAAGATTTGTATAAAACTAACCAAATTAACCCCTACATCTACCCCATTTTTTACCTCATAACGAAACAGTAATCAACAAAAACAGTTTAAATACGAACACTATCTTTTTTCCTTACAATATTTGTAAAACCCACAATATCATTAAGGGGTATACATACAACTGGAGTTTAGCACTCTCAGGGGACCAATCGTGTGTCCTCAGCCTACATGACGTCATCATTTGTTTATTTTCACGCTATTTATATATTTCGTATTTAGCGAAGAGTGGAGAGCTCAGATGTTTGCATAGTCAGTGGCTTGTGAGATTTTGATCGAAATGTCAATGTGTTGAATAAATATTTGATTTTTATTTAATTGGGGTACTTTATGGTATTTGGAGACGGTGGGAGGATTAAATAATCTGTGTATCATGTAATGTGTAATCAGGTAATAAGAAATCTTGTTTTTATGGCATAAGCCGGTACACGAGCAGACGGATCACCTGATGGTAAGCAATCGGCGTCGCCCATTGACACCTGGAACACCAGAGGCGTTACAAGTGTGTTACCGGCCTTTTGGGGAATAGGAGTTTGAGGATCGTTGGGAATTCAGGGTTTGGGGAGATTGGGGAAGGGGAGGGTAATTGGACCTCCGGTAACCTCACTCACACGACGAAACACAACGCAAGCGTTGCTTCACGTCGGTTTCCTGTGAGGCCGTGGTATTATTCCGATTGAGCCGGCCCATTCGTGCCGAAGCAAGCTCTCCCACACTTAACTTTGGTCCAAAGTATAACAAATTTGTTTGAAAACCACTTCAAAATTCGTTTAACCAATCGCGAGATAATAACGTGTGTATTCCTTTCTAAAAGGCCGGCAACGCTCCTGTGACACCGCTAGTGTTGCGGGTGTCCATGGGCGGCGCTGATCGCGTACCATCAGGTGATCCGTCAGCTCGTTTGCCTCGTATTCCATAAAAAAAGTCGGTAAAAGTATCTCCAAAACAAATACTTTATTTAACATAATGTAGTATAAAATTTAATTTTGTTGCCTTAATAATATACAAGTCGCGTATTCACCCCTCTTATTCAAAGGGTACCAACATAATGAGAGGTACAACGTTAGAATTTCAAGTGCTACAATCATTACGCGAGATTGTAAATTATTTAATTGATTTTGTATATGAATATGTTCTGATTGGCTGTTTGTTTGTTTGTGTTATCAAATGTGGTAATTAGACGTTTTGTCGAGTGCCTTGTTGGTTGTAACTACGGAACTAGGTTGGGTTTGATTTCAGTCAGCTTGAGTCAATATCAACAGTATGTCATCGTCCACTGCAGAGCAAAGCCTCTTCTCACACAGAGAAGGTTTGAGTATTAATTCGAGATGATTAATTGCTTGTAGTGAGAGTCGGGAATTGTTTCCTGATTCTCCGGTGTCCCTGGGTCAGTCCAGGGCTACTCTGCCCTGCCTGCCCTAATCTGCCTTAACCCTGTGGCTATTATAGGTTTTTCCTTGAAGTTAATCTAAGGATGGCCTCGTTGGCCGAGTGGTCACAAGTGCGACTGCCGGGCAAGGGGTCTCGGATTCGATTCCCGGGTCGAGCAAAGTATTACTGGGTTTTAAAAAATTCTCAGTAATAATATATTCTACTCCGCCGTCAACATGCGAATTAAAGTTGATAATAATTCTTTTAGAGGCGTTTTTTCCAACTCCAGATATATTTTACCAGAGGAATTTTAACTTTGACAACATTCTTCTATACTAAAAACTGTCAAATGTCAATTTTATTATATAATGATTGAAAAATGGGCCCTAAGTCATTATAGCCATCTACACCAACCGGAATAGGCTATAAACACCGAAACTCGTTAATTTCCATATTTCAAGACTAGAGGTAATTTAGCTGAAGTAATGATTAGGTAAGGATCCCACCGGTACCCTATCCCTAAGGTAAGGGATACATGTTGTGGACGGTAGTTAAACTTTGCAAACACGCCCTAACACCTAACATCAGCCACTTATGTACATAGGTTTGTGAGTGACGTCAGTAAACGTATGGGGTTTTGAAGGTGGCTAGAATAGATTAGTATTTGAGCCTGAATGATCTGGTTTAATTCAAAAGTTTCGCATTCATACTATTAGTAAGATATGACTAAATAGCTCGCAAAACAATTGGGTACCTTACTCATTCAAAAATAAATTATTTCAACAAAAAAAAAATATAAAAAAATAATCACACTTTCATTAATTGATTTTAAGCCCAATTTAAATTTAACTAAAAATCGCGGGCTATTCACGCGAATACACTGACAAAAACTCTACTAGTTTCGAACCATAGAGGGGTTCTTCCTCATGAGCAGCGTGCGCGGTCGC
Source organism: Spodoptera picta (assembly GCA_038387885.1). NCBI lineage: Eukaryota > Metazoa > Arthropoda > Insecta > Lepidoptera > Noctuidae > Spodoptera > Spodoptera picta. The sequence continues at coordinate 1,073,763 of JAZHFQ010000221.1, read as the reverse complement.
GGCGATGTCGCGCAGCCTACTGTATGATTATTACAATTTAAATTTAGTATATTTCTAGCAATTTTTTAAGAAATAAATATGCTGTTTGACGTTAAAAGAACGTGACGTCACAATACACAATCTCGTACAAAATTCATAGAAAACTGTCGTTTTTGACAATTCCAAAAAAGTATTGAATTTGACTAGTTGGCAAGTACAAAATTGCAGAGCATTTCAGACTGTTCCTGCACATATATCCCAGATTGCTATATAAATAAACGGTCCATGAAATGGTCTAGACTGGACTGGCGACAGATCTAGGTCACTGGACGTCTGTCCAGCTGCTCCTTAGGGCTTTAGGTGACTATCCATTTTTAGTGTAGTCTCTAAGGAGATTTCGCAAGACCCGGTTACGTCCAATTGTGGATGGCAACCGATGCCGATGATAATTATAGTAAATTGATACTAGAAAAGACATAAATGATAGATGATAATAGAGGTATAGTAAATGACTGCCTCGTTGGCTGAATGGTTTTTTAAAACATATCAGTGGTAGCACGGTGTCTGAAATTGTGCGTGGTGTATGGCATTAGGCTCACCTATTACATGGGACTCATAACATAAATAGTGAAAAGTGGGTGTTACATTTTACAGTGATATTAAGTGCCGTATGTAGTGTGCACCTCTGCCTATCCTTTCGGGTATAAAAGGCGTGATATTTTGTTACTAGAAAAATTAAATAATATCGTCTATTTATAAATCGTGTAGCGATGCTATTTTGTATCAGTACTCTTCCTGCTATCATAAGAGCCGACTAAGAAACTACATGTTTGATAGAGACCAGGCACCACTTTCTGATAAACCTGTACATTTAAACTGTAGTCCGCAACCCAACTGGTAATCGAGCGAATTATGGCACGAAGCGTTGCGCTTCGAGTTCTATGTGCAAACCGCTAAGGAGTGGAATTCTTTGCCAGAGTATGTTTCCCGAAGGGCGTGGGTCATCAAGGCCTGAATGATTAGCTTGCTGAGCAGACGTGCTCCATCGTAGGCCACATCATTACTTACCCCTAAACGTGATAGCGGCCAAATAAAGGTTTCATAGCCCAACAACTCTTTGACACAGGTTCTACATGTAAAAATTATATTGAAACTTAGCTACTCCTTCCTTGATTTAACTAGCCAGTGTATCCAGACGGTCCACTTAGCTCCCTTATCCTAGACATGCTGCCCAAAGGGTACAAAAAGCGTCTCACATATAAGACGGCCCACAAATGTAGTTAGGCCCTCAGACACGGCTGGCGTCGCCGCTGCGGTTTGCGCCGAGTGGTCTCTATTGATGCCTTATTGAATGTTAGGTGTTGTTCAGATTGAGTAAGCTTCTCGTGCGATTTTAGGAGATTTTAACTTACTTATGAAAAGGAGGTTCTCATTTGGACCTGTTTGTATATATGTTTGTGTGCGACTATCTCGCGATTTGCTGAACCAGTTTTGATGCGGTGTTCAGAAAGTGTCTGTTACACGTAGTATCTTAATTAGCCGACTCAAAAAAGAGAAGGCTCCATTTTTTAAACTTATTTCATAAAAAAATATTGAGTACTTAAACAACGTAACAATGTTTTTTATCTCATTACCAAAATCGATTTAACTTTCTCTGTATAGAATAATTTGCTATTACCTTTACGTTTGGCAGGCAGGTTGGAGACATGTCAGTTTTTAATGGTCGCTGTCAAATGTGCTTCGAGTCAAATCTTACGACACTTGCTGCGTTGGAGACAAATTTATTGCACTTAGCAGACAAAAAATCAAATATCATCTGCTTGTTTAATTATTGTCCGAAAATCAAGACGCAAAAACGCAACACCACATATGTTAATGTGGACGTACCCTAACAAGTAATGCGGCAAGCTCGCGACTAACCCAATCACAGCAGTTCCATTTGTCGGCGACTGTACTCAATGCTCTACTCACGAGAATTACCAGCGGTACGTACAGACACGCACACTGAATGATAAAACTGGCTCTTAGTTTGGTTTTTGGAATTACTCACTAGATTTTTCTTTTTATAAAGTGACTATTTTAGTGGTGTTTGCTGGTGTAGAGGAAGGGGTTCTCGATTAAGGCTTTGGCTGCCAACAAATAATTGTTGAAGGCAAATCCTCCGCTGATGTCGGTCACCGGTGACTGCCATGGCGTTTAACATGTTAATGGAAAAGGTCGGATCAACTCCTTGAAAACTTTTTGACTGCTCTATCAGCTTGATCTAAGTCAGTGTATAAACGGGTTAACTTTTATTAACCCTTTTTTTGAGGGGGGAAAATCATCCCATTACTTGTCCCGCCCGGGTGAGGCGAGAGGAAGTGTCAGACTTCTTACTGACTAAAAACCACCTCGTTCCTACTCCTGCACTTCGAGTCGGAGCTCCGGCAACCCGTTAAGCCCTCCGCGGCTCCGTATCGGAATAAGCCCTATTGGGCCCCATCTGTGGTGATCTGATGGCTCCTTGAGGCGCGCGCGGAACGCGACGTAACTTTTATTAGCCCTGAAACTCCATAGTACGCTATGTAAAGTTAGCATTGGTTACAATTAGCACTAACAATTTCATAAAACTGTACATTTGAGTATATTAACAAAGTATGTGGTTTGAATTCGTGTTGATCGATTGTTTGCGAGCGCAAATATTAATGGATCTTATCGGCTAAAGAGTTTTCTGAATTCGTTGCTAACTTACAATATTGTGTATGGACAAACAATAAAGAAATATTTTCCCGAGCATCAAAATGAGACCTCTGACTCGGCCATGATGTCGTTGACAGAAAATCAGCAATACTCTCAAAGAAAATGCACAAACTAATAGATTTTTCTAAGTGCATAATGTGTTATAACATTCAGTAGTTTCCGACGATCGTATACCTAATGGTGTTTCGGCCAAATAGGAGGGTCCCGAACCCTCACCCTCTTCGATGCCCGTCTCAGTCAAATACGTGAAATTCAATGCTTGATTTATGATGTGGAGTGTCTAATTTTATTGGATTGGATGTTTAGCTGTTTTTGGAGGTTTAAAGGTGTTGTTGAATGATGTAAAATAGCCATTGTACTTTTTCTTTGCAAACTTTTCGATTCTCGGACCGAATAGTGTGATTGAAGTTTTTTCTGTTTGATTAGCGGTAATGGCGAAAATGTCAAATAATTAGTATTCTTAATTATTTCACGGGTTACTCGAACAGTTCGTTTTTTCGTGAAAAACATAATGTTGTTGATTTTTTTTTAAACGATGCACACTAGGATTTTCTCCTGTGTCGTGGTTGCGTTTACAAACATACAATTTCACATACACATCACACCCAGACCAGAAACAACAATTTGTGGATCACACAAAGTGTTGTTCCGTGCGGGAATCGAACCCGCGACACGTTGCACGGCAGCCAATTGCCCAGCCACCGCACCAACCGTGCAGTCGAATGTCTCACAAAAGTTATAATATTAACCATATTTGATAAAATGGTACTGTTTTCGCTTAGTATCTGCCCCCCACGAGAGGTAAGAGTTACCAGACACGGTGTCAGACTTGCTTCTGCGTAGCCATTACAACTGTCATGGACATCTGTGTAGTCATAAACTTACAGCAATGTAATAAAACTTCTACTGCTGCAAGAAGTTCGGGCCTATACCAAGAGATGGCGCCACTATCAGGTGGGTGGTGTTAGATAAATGATACCGACACGTGACACGCAAATAAGTGGTTCTGTTCAGTACGACATATGTATGTTTGTGAGTAGATATGTATCTATGGAGAATGGTTGCGGTTGACTGGATAAATAGATGGCTTGGTATTTGTCAAATAGACTATTATGGTATACTTAGACTATTATTATGTGAATCTGAAAGATTGTTTGTTCATATTTAGAAGATATGCACCGTGCATAGCTCTGTGGGATTAATAGACGCGATGTTATATTATGTTCATCTAGAAATTATAATTTATTCAACTACGTTTAATAAACCTATTTCAAGCTCCTTTCTTTTGAAATTATGAAATCTACAAATACTTTTGTGAAAACTGCATCAAAATCACTGGTCTGCACGGTTGGTGCGGTCCCGGCTGCCGTGCAACGTGTCGCGGGTTCGATTCCTAGTTTAGCCAACCGCCAGATAATCGCGGTCATAAATAACATATGTAGGTACATGCAGGTCTAACTAAGAACCTTTTTTTGAAGTCGGTTAAAAACCTTAAGACTATCTTCTGTAGTATCCTAAAGATCAGATTTCTATTTAATTGCAGTTCAATAAGGTACTTCCTAATACTAACAATCTCTGCCTCGTTGGCCGAGTGGTCGCAAGCTCTACTGGCCGGCAAGGGGTCTCGGGTTCAATTCCCGGGTCGAGCAAATTATTACTGGGGTTTTAAATAAATTCTCGGAGTCTGGAATTGTGTCCAGTTTATGGCAGTAGGTTCACCTCTTATTACATGGGAGTCAGAACATAAACAATGAAAAACGAGTATGACACTGTACAGTGGCATAATGTGCACCTCTGCCTACCCCTTCTAAGATTAAAGGCGTGATGTTATGTTATGTTAACAATCTCATTCTAGATTTTCCGAGAAATTCCCATTTAGAACTTTCTAAACTTACAACTCTGTATCGTGTCCAATTTGTACAGAAGTCGTCCGTTGAAATCTAATGGACTTCAATCTATTAAGATTTAACGTCAACTACCAAATACTACTTAGGAATTCAGTATAATACTATAATACGACTTATAAAGAGTTTCCGCAGACTCCCAACTCATAGGATCATATGGAGAAGAACATTATCTTCTTCTTCTCAAGAACATTATCTAACTTCATGACAGACCACACCTGGACTATGAGCGCTCTCTACACGAGAAGGGTTTGCCATTATTGCATGGGCAGGTGGGTTAGTGATCGCAATCTTAAAGGTTTTTGAGCCAGTGGTACTGCCTGGTCTTTAATTGGAGCTAGCTGAGCATATTCCCATCAAAGCAAAGCCGATAGATTCGTATAGAGAAGACAGCAGGAGAACCAGTTAGAAAAACATGGGCGGTGCTGATCGCTTAACATCCAGCAGCTTTTTTTTATGGAATAGGAGGCAAAAGAGCAGAAATTTGACAAATGCCATTTAGCGCTTGTCTACATGTAGAATAGAAAACCAAAATTATATAGAAGTGATGTAAATTTTGACACTTGTCAGTGTAAAGAAAGAAAGAAAGAAAGAAAAACATTTATTCGACACATTGCATGCACAGATATGTAGACAAAATGAGTTATAAATAAAAACAAAATTAAAACAAACAATAAACATCACAAAATTAACAAAAAAATAGATGCATGCACGTGTCGAACGGGCCTCCACCTCAGCATTATCAGTGTCATCCCCATACATTTTAATTTCTACTCTCTCTGTAGACAAGCGCTTAAGTGGCGTTTGGCTAAAGGCCCAGGCCACTTACCGTCTAGTCTATTAGAGAAATATATTTTTTTATTTTATTTTTTATTTTCTTTATTCAGGAAACAAACGGTCTCTTACAAATAAAATTATTGCAATACAGTGTGATACACACAGACCTAGAGTTCCCTAAAACAATATAATACGAAAAGGCACTGTTTTAAAGGTGTCAAATCAGTAGTATGTATTAAAAAAAAAGAAAAGAATTATACAGATAAAGTTTTTAAAATGATAAATGAATTTACATACTTATAAAGTGACCGTGATATAATTCCTTTCCTAGGTCTGAGAATATTTCTGCTTAATTTTAGATTTATAAACATTGAAACTGGTATTCAATATGTCTAGTTCATTTATTCTTCGTTATAAGTGCTAACACTGCGTTTGAAAAAGTTGTTACTTGTGTATATCCTTATATTGTACTCAACCATCATGAACAAAACCGCGTACAAAACTATATAAAGTACACATAAAACAAATAGTAAATATAACCACAAGTCGGTCATTTGTCGTGGCCTGAAGAATGAACGGTTCGGTCCACTGGGCACATACTAATGTAGAACTAATGTCGACTCCTGTGACAAGAATACGGATGGTATTGTCCTAATATATTTATAAGGTAGTTTGGGGAGTAAGTTGGAAGCGAGAGCGGGAGCGAGGAGTAACGTAATAACTTTACGGTTTTTAACATCAACAGCTTTTGATAGTTCACTTCTGGACTTCGAGCCTTCTTTGCCAGATGGTTTAACATAGTGTTACGAAGATCACAGTTTTGTACGCTTCTCAATAGTCCAAAAACGATAACCCGTGAGTTTTGCTACCAATGTAGCAAAACTCACAGGTTATCGTTTTTGGAATGTAGAGGCTCAGGAAATAGATGACGCAAACAAATAATAGGTTAAGTAATTTTAACAGTTCCGGATTTGTCTGATAGCCCTACCGCCCGGTCTTTATCGAATTCGTAGTCCCTTAATGAGCTCTCACGACAATTGTTGCACTTGTGTTAACAAAAGTATATATATAAACAACGTTTGCGTTGTGTTTCGTCGTGTGAGTGAGGTTACCGGAGGCCCAATTACCCTCCCTTTCCCCAATATCCCCTCCCTTTCCCCAATATCCCCTATTCTTGAATCCCCAAAAGGCCGGAAACGCACTTGTAACGCCTCTGGTGTTCCAAGTGTTCATGTGCGACGCCGATTGCTGACCATCAGATGATCCGTCTGCACGTTTACCGGCTTATGCCATAAAAAAATATTGAACTACATCAAAAGTATCAATATTGAGTTCTGTGATTAGTGGTCGTTTTAATAATGTGTGTGTAAATTAGTCAAATACTTATTGAGATAAAGTTTATCTCCTACTTAATGGGATGTACCGTATTTTTGCTCACCGGATGCCGCTAGTGTGAACTACTCGTGTATCGTCCAATAGAGAATAAGCTTTTTTTGTTTAAACTGTCAAACATCAAGCATTCACCGGTGACCGCAACCTATTGTTCTATAATTGTGTCTATAATGACGGTACTCGACGAGTTAAGGGGGGAAAATCATCTAATGACTGCACTCACCTAGGTGAGGCGGGAGGAAGTGTCTGACTCTTACTGACTAAAAACCACTCCTACTTCTTCCTACTCCTGCACTTCGAGTCGGAGCCTTGGCAATCCGTTACGTTCTCCGCGGCTCTGTATCGGCATCAGCCCTATTGGGCCCCATCCGTGGTTGTCTGATGGCTCTTTGAAGCACGCGCAGAATGCGACGCTCCCTACGCTGCCGGAGATCGTCCCTCTAATTTCACACCATTGGGCGTTCAATATTTCACAACTGCTGTGATTGGACAAAAAACGCCTTCTTAAATTTGCACCATCTTTTGATTGCACACAGAACCTCTTACCTCAAACAAATTACCCGCTCCGTTGTCGATAAAGATGCCTCTAATCTGATTTCATAACACAGTTTCTTTTAACTTGGACCAACCCCTATCGTAATAAGAAGTCGAGTGGGCGGTTAGGGTGAAGGTTGTCTCTCAGGACTAGAGCACCACTGCTACCTAGTGCGGGTTCATTCCCAGGTGAACAGTTCCTGATTGCTGTTTTAAACAACTTTAGGGTAAAAAAGTATACAATTAGAAGTCGGTTTTATGGACATTAACTTGACCGTAGCAATGGTTTTGGGTTACCTTAAGACGTTGACGAAAGTGTTATAATAGAAGTTCAAAAAGTTCTTAGCTTGCCATCTGTCGAAGATGAGTCCTTACAAATCTGACAATGCAAGACCCTCAAGACCAAAGTTATCGAATTAGTCCAATGGAATCATACTGAAGTGGCACTGGGCTGGTCACATTCGTCGGATTACCTATGACCGTTGGGGTAAACGTGTTCTAGAGTAGAAACCGTGTCCAGGCAAACATAGTGTAGGATGCTAGGTGGAGTGAGGATATCAGCAAAGTAACTGACTAAAGACATGTGTAGAACTGAAGATGATAATGACCGATTTTAGACATTTAAAAATGCGCTTTTTGTTAGTCAAACGTCACTTAGATATCACATGAACTTCTCTCTTTTTCAAAGCGAAACAGAAAATAACACCTACTAAATAAAATATCAAACTTAGCACTATTCACAAGAGAATGCACCTCTCAGACTGACACACAAGTCTGCGCCATCTTTGAAACTTCACATTACTTAAACTTAACTTGGACAAACAATATGTGTAAAGCAACAAAAACTACTAACATTCGCATAAACTTCAGATCTCTAACTTAACTCTAACTTGTACGGTAACTTATCATTTTTAACTTTCATACAGTCATGTCGCACAGTTTACTTGACTTTGACTTGAAACTACTTTATAACTTTACTGAGTTTTGTATTGACGTAGCTTTTGTTTTGACTGTAAACAGCTCCTCTTATGAATGGAGAAAGAGTTAGTAAAGAGAACTGTAAAAAAATATTATCTATCATTTTTAGCGGACAGTCAACCTCGCTACATCCTTGTTGACTGGGCATCTACACTACATGAGCTGCTGTTTACATGTGAACATTAGCTCATGACGATACCTAAGTACGTGTGTCGCCTGGACAGTCAACCTCGCTACATCTTTGTTGACTGGGCATCTACACTACATGAGCTGCTGTTTACATGTGAACATTAGCTCATGACGATACCTAAGTACGTGTGTCGCCTGGACAGTCAACCCCGCTACATCCTTGTTGACTGGGCATCTACACTACATGAGCTGCTGTTTACATGTGAAAGTTCATGACGATACCTAAGTACGTGTGTCGCCTGGACAGTCAACCTCGCTACATCCTTGTTGACTGGACATCTACACTACATGAGCTGCTGTATAAAGTTACTAGGTTTCTAAAAGAATCAGAAAATGGGAACAAACTACTAGAATAAATTTGCATAGAACGCCTCGATAACTAAAAATATATTTTTTAAATATTCAGTTTAGTAAAGTCAGTCAAAGTTTTGATGATGCTTTAAAAGGTTTTTCTTGTAATATTAATATTACCTAACTACTGGGTTTTTAAATATTCTCAGTAGTAGCACGAAGTCTGGAATTGTGCCCGGTATATGGCAATAGGCTCACCCCCTATTACATGGGACTCATAACATAAATAGTGAAAAGTGATGTTACATTATACAGTGGTTTAATGTGCACCTCTTCCTACCCCTTCGGGGATAAAAGGCGTGATGTTATGTTATGTGTACCTAACTACTGTTTCGTAGAAAACTAGCATTCCGCTAGTGACTTGACCCACGTGATTTTTTTTATAATAAGGTCTCGATCCTGCATTTAATATCTGGATAAATGTAGCCTATGTTATTCCAAGAAAGATCAGCTTTCCAATAGCGAAAGTTTCAACTTTCAACAAACCTCCTTGTAATGGGATGCCTTTGTTCAACAGTGGATGTGTTCTAGCTGATGATGATGATGACGATGATGATGGAAAATGTGACACTATTAAGTTGTTTTTTTAATTTCCTATTAATGGAAATAAAACTCAACAAGATACTCTCATGGTGGCGAACAGTGAACTGATTCTTTATTTCTTTCGGAAACAAATCAATCGTACAAAAGGAATGAAATCAAATCAATAGAGACATTAGCAAACGAAAATACAAACAGTCGTTCCTTATACGTAAGTTATCTATTAGTGCCAATAGATGGCGTTAGTTGTTTCATTTGATGCACAAATTCTAACACCTATATTAACTATTTATTTGTTTTGTTTCAGGTATGTAACTGAAAGCAGATGGAAAATGCTTCAGGGACAACTGAGACGTTGTTTCTTCCGTTATCCTAATTATTAATAGATAAGTGCATGCATTTGAACCTTGAATTAACTTTATACAATAAAAAATGATGAACCAAAGTTTTCTTAGGAATGGCGCCATGGTGAACACCGTATGAAAATTGGTTCAACACTTTTTATGAGTTAGCCAAAATCTTGGCTTAATTTTCGATACAGTTTCTGTCAATAACTAAGATTGATCCAGACAATTTAGACTAAAGGTACACACGGCCACACATCAATCTATACAAAACCAGTTTATCCTGGTGTCGCGTCGCATCATCTTTCCGCACATTTAACGTTCAGTTTATACTGGTTATGTAAAGCTCGATGTGTAGCCGTGTGTTCTCTTAGATATAGATATAGGGTGATCTGTTGTAAGACCATAATCTCGTATGCGGCTATAGAACAGGTCATTTCCAACATTTTGTGGAACAAAGATATAGGCGGAAATGAACAGTTATTAAAATATTTAACTTTTATCACTCTGTATATGCTAAAAGGCATGCAATTGAGAATGCTCAGAAATATTAAAAAATGGAACGACTTAAGTAAAATCGCGGGTTACTCACATGAATATACAGAGAAAAGCTCGCGTGTTTACTGCTTACGTGGGCGGTCGCGGCGACGTCGCTGCTCATGAGGAAGAACCCCTCTGTGGTTCGAAACTAGTAGAGCTTTTCTCAGTATATTCACGTGAGTAACCCGCGGTTTTAGTTAATTTAGTATGTCTCACGATCACGATACCTAGTTATTATAAAAACAATGGAACGACTGTCGAATCACAAGCATCATTCCAACACACTTGCTCCTAAGTGACAAGTGCTCAATTGAAGCATGCTTTCGTACTTGAAATTAGCATGCTTAACAGTAGCTTAAGATAGTATTACTAATATAACCTAACAGGGGAAAAGTAGATGGCGCCACAATCGTGTTCAGTGTCACCACACCAACGACAACGTTCCCTAAATAACTATTAGTGTTAACGGGCACTTTAACAATGTCAATTTTAGCAACAGTTGGCAACACTTACTAACACAAGTAGGGTTTGCAAGTAATTGTGGACGGAATTAGTTGTGTTCTGTAGGTATTGCAGTGTGGGTAATTAGGAGTACTGAATTAGTAATTGTTTTGCATGATGGTTTGAGATTGGTGGACTGGTGATCAACCTCAGTAATCACGAGGGAGCGTAAAGAACCGGGAGGTTACTGATATTGAGTCAAAATCAAAGTCAAAATCACTTATTTCAATTAGACCAGAAAGGCACTTTTGAATAGTTTTTTTTATATGGCAATAAGCTCACCCCCAATTACATGGTACTCATAATATGAATAGTGAAAATTCGGTGTTACATTGGACAGTGGCATTAAATGCCGTTATGTGCACCTCTTGCGTACCTCTTCGGGATTAAAGGCGTGATGTTATGTTATATGCATAATATTAAATGTTGATTTTGTGACGTCATTCAAAACCTTGTTTCAAATTGCTAAGACATTGCAACTAATAGCATTAGAATTAGCAACATTATTGCCATTACGATACGTATTGACACCACGCGTCAGCCTGCCTATAAAATGCAGACTTACTTCTTTGTCATTCAATTTTGTACTATAACTGTTAGGGGTAGGTGATATTTTAGTTTGTTTTTAATTGCCTGTTAGACTGATGAGGGCGTTGCCCTTTTTAAATGTGATTGTAAGGTTAGTTCAGTGGTCATGAATACCGACTCTGAAGCTTTGGGTATTGGTTTTGATTCTCGAATAGTCTGAGTCTGTATATCGCTTTCAACCAATTATCTAGAAATTATTGAGAGGATTAATCTGTGGTATGTACAGAAGAGAACCTCTTCTGGTTGATATGATGATAATGTTATACATATGTATGTACACACTTTCTCTGTACTCTCTGACTGCCTCGTTCGCCGAGTGGTCGCAATTGCGACTGCCGGGCAAGGGGTCTCGGGTTCGATTCCCGGGTCGAGAAAAGTATTACTGGGCTTTTTCAAAAAATCTCAGAATCTGGAATTGTGCCCGGCAATAGGCTCACCCCCTATTACATGGGACTCATAACATAAATAGTTAAATGTTGGTGTTACATTGTACAGTGGCATTAAGTGCCGTAATGTACCTACACCTCTGCCTACCCCTTCGGGGATAAAAGGCGTGATGTTATGTTATGTTATGTTTCATTTTCTCTGTCGTAAAAATACATCAGGAAGATCCATCAGACCACCACTAACCCAATAATACCTATACGGAGCCGCGGAAGACCTAACGGGTTACCAGGGCTCCGGCTCGACGTGCAGGAGAAGGAACGAGGTGGTTTTTAGTCAGTAAGAGTCTGACACACCCTCCCGCTTCAACCAGGCGGGAGCAGTCATTCGATGATTATCCCCCCTTAAAAAAAACCACCACCATTGCATGTACTCTTGTGATATTATTCATATTGACACAAAAAAAATATCTTCATCTAACAATTTTCACCCAAAACACAAGCTACATCTCAGGTACCAACAGGCACCTAGTTATACAAAAATTTTAACGCAATCTTGCTTCCAGAAACTGCAAAAACAGTCGTTGTCAAGGTTGTAGGGCCGAAGGTGGTCCCCTGGGCCCTAGCCACTCCCATACAAATGGAAAGACCTTGTACTTACGCCTCAGGAGGCCAAAAAGGCTTGTGTTCAAAAAATGGACACTGCTTGTAGCTTTCGTAAAAATTGGATTATTGTAAAAGGATAGTTTTTTTGGGGAATAGTTATATGTGAGATTGCGGAACGGGGGGGGTATTTTAGGTATAATTCCTTGGGTGGGTAAGGTTTTGCGTTTGGCAGTAATTAAAATTATTTGGACTCGTTTTTGATCCAGTACTCTTTGTTCTCTGGTGCTCTGCCAGGACTGCCTCGTTCGCATGCGCGCGGACGCACGTCGCCGGGGCGAAACTCCGCTGCCGCGCCAGATAAGTGCGTGGCGGGATGAGCTCCGGCGCGATCTCATGGCGGAATGGCAGCAACGACTGTCGCAACCGAAGGCTGGGCTCGCTGCCATTGCAGCGGTAAGACCCCTCTTTGAGGAGTGGCTTGAGAGACGCTACGGCGTCTTCACCTACCGCCTGACGCAGGTCCTCACCGGACATGGAAGTTTCGGGAGGTACCTGTGTCTGATGGGGCGGGAGGAAACGCCCGGGTGTCATCACTGCGAGGACCGCCCTGAGGACACGGTGGAACACACCGTAGCGGAATGCCCTGCGTGGGCTGAGCACCGCCGTGCCCTCAGGGAAGTGATCGGCGATGGCGACCTCTCGCGTCCGGGCCTAGTGCAGGCCATGATGCGGAGCGAGGGGGACTGGGATGCCGTCTCCTCCTTTTGCGAAGCAGTCATGCTAGCTAAGGAGGAGGCGGGACGCGTGAGGCAGCGAAGCGCTGCCTCCTCACAACCCAGCCATCGCGAAGGACACACCGGGCGTCGGGGATCGCGGGACGATCTCCGGCCACCGTAAGCGCGGGCCTGCGGACGGCGAGCATGGGTGGCTCCCCGTCCGACCAGAAACAGACCCGAGCGTACGGCGCGTCGCGTGCCGCGCGCGCCTCAAAGAGCCATCAGACCACCACAGATGGGGCCCAATAGGGCCGATGCCGATTCGGAGTCGCGGAGAACCTAACGGGTAACCGGGGCTCCGGCTCGACGTGCAGGAGAAGGAACGGGGTGGTTTTTAGTCAGTAATACTAGGTTTTTTAAAAAAAATCTCAGTAGTCGCAGTATGGAATTGTGCCCAGTATATGGCAATAGGCTCAACCTCTAACATGGGACACATAACATAACATAAATAGTGAAAAGTGCGTGTTACATTAGAGGTATACAGTGGCATTAAGTGCCGTAATGTGCACCTCTGCCTACCCCTTCAGGATATAAGGCGTGATGTCATATTATGTTATGTCATTACTTTATTATTATTTATGCTTTGTATTTGACAACAGATTCATCCTCTATTACATGGGACTAACTTGTATCTATGTCATTATGCACTTCTAGTCTAGATTTCTAGATGACCAAGTGAAATTCACGCTGAATATAAACCCCATTGCTTGCATAAGTACATGTCAGTTTTGACATAATCTCGTATGTTTGTAGAGGTATTTATTTATTTATTTAAAATGCTTCATGCACAAAATGTACAAAAAGGTGGACTTAATGCCGCAGGCATTTTCTACCAGTCTGACCTTTGGGTGATGCAGAGAAGAGTAAATGGTAGGTGCAAGAGGCAAGCAGTGATTTTATTAAACAATGAAAGATAAACTAATATATTTAGGAGATATACATATATAAATAAATTTAATTATAATGTATACCTACACATGAGTACAATATGCCTACATACATACATATATACGTAATATATAAATATATACTTGCTTACTAATACACAGTGGATAGTTAGCGCGATGATTCAGCCAACCTCTTTAGGAAAAGCTCACGTACTTTCTGCTTAAAAGTTTTTTTTCTTTTTTTTTTTTCTTTCCTTTGGCAACTGAGTCTCCAACACGGTGTTGTCGACTATACTGCCAGTATCGAGTGGTGACGGCAGATTAACTCGTCGAGTACCGGTTTTGTAGACACAATTATAGAACAATAGGTTGCGGTCACCGGTGACCGCTTGGTGTTTGACAGTTTAATGCACCGTCGACTTTTAACTTTGCGGTAGCTTTTAGTTGTTAGTAGCTGAAAAGGACAAAAACAATTGGGTTAGTAAACATATACCGTCAATAGACCTAAAATTATAATATTATTACCTAACACCAGATAAATAATTAAATAGAAACAATCATAACACAATATTTACATGATTACACACCGTTATATTTTAATACTATTTTCTTTTATAAATTTGGACAAGCACTTGATTAATTTGGGAGAAAAATTTGTTAGGAGGGAGTGGAAGTTGATTGGAAGAGGGATTTGGATTTTGGGAAGGTTTCCATATAGATCGAAGGATTGGGAATTTAGAGGGCAAGAGAAAAATATGTGGTCTAGGGTTCCCTCATCAAGACCACATTCGCACAGCGAGCTGTCACGCACACGGATCTTGGCGAGGAATACCGGGCTAGAACAGTGACCGAGCCTGAGTCTGCACAAAGACGAAACAGCATCTCTGGGGAGCTTCTTATGCTTGAAAAACCAAGGTTTCCGCTGTATGTCGGACTGGATGCTTGCGTAATAAGCTCCTTTTCGTTTAGAGGAGTCCACCCACACTGCAGCCCACGAGTCGAAGAGCTTAAGTTTGGTATCCGCGCGTATGTCATACCCATACACAATGTAGTGGTGACGTTCAACGTTATTCACGGCCGCAAACTTTGCCAATCTGTCAGCACACTCGTTACCACATATACCAGAGTGGCCAGGAATCCATGCAATCTCAATATTTAATCTTTTGTCAGTCTTTTTGACAGGAGAAAAGCAGACTTTTTATTTGCATTATTATACTACTATGCGTTCGGGAGTAAAGCTGGTCTTGACCGAGCGCTTGTAGGCTACTTCGAGAATCTGAGAAGATAACTGAGTTACTGAGGTTGTGCGATTTGATAAATTTGATGGACTCCAGAATGCCAATACATTCCCCAGTGAAAACAGAGGCTTCAGGAGGACAGCAATTCTTGAATTCCGGTAATATGCTGCCACTCCTGTGCATCCGTTTCGGGACAATTTGGATGCATCCGTGTAAAACATATTCCAGCCGTTCCAGTAATTGCTCAACGCGCGTCCAAAATCACGCCTGGCGTCCACCGATGATTTTGAGATGCCCAACCTCAGAACTAGCTTTGGCTTAAAGTAGATAACCTCATATGCGGAAGAAAAAACCGGGAGAATAGGGTGTTGACTGATAGGTGCAGAGAGGTTTTTAAGCTCCCTATACCTAACAATCACGGGTGGGACAGGTTTATTGTTCCAATATGGAGAGGAACCATAGGAACAGTGTATTTGTTCAAGGATAGGGAGGAGGGGATGAGAAGAGCGGGTCAGGACTTTAGATACGAAACGGTCTGCCAGGTATTGTCTTCGAAGGTCGAGGGGGGGCTCTGCACATTCAACCTGAAGAGCATTTATGGGGGACGACTTCATAGCTCCAATAATTATTCTTAGGCATTTGGCCTGGATGGAATCTAATTTTTTAAAAGCTTCCTTATTGCATGGTGCTATAAGGAAACAGCAATAATCCATCACACTCCTGACCAATGCATTGTAGATGAGTTTCAGTGTGTAGGGGTGAGCACCCCACCATACCCCAGCTAGTGCTCTGAGTACACATACTGACCGCTCGCACCTTTTAACCACAGCGTCCACATGATCTACCCCCGACATCCTAGAATCGAGGATGACGCCTAGGAACCTAGCCTTCCTCATAACCGGAATAGGCTGACCGTCTATCTCTATAAGAATATCTGGAAGGCGACGTCTGCGTGAGAAGATGACAGCTGAGCTTTTGGGGCGCTTAAAGACAACCCATGACTGAGAAGCCATTGGTGTAATGAGGCCAAAGAGACATTCATGGAGGTGGTAGCATCAGTTATAGAGCTGCTAGTGACCATTAATGCGATATCGTCAGCATACTGGAGGATTCTACAATCATAATTTAGACAGGAAGGGAGGTCATGAGTATAAATATTATACAGGATGGGACTAAGGACAGACCCCTGAGGTAAACCTCTCCAGGCCGTTCTCTGTGTTGGGTCATCCTCAGGAGTCCTTAGTTGGAGGGTACGGTTGGAAAGGATGCAGCCTATAATTTGGCAAATCCTACTCGGGATTCTCAGCTCTTGCAGTTTCTGCCTGAGAAGGGGTAGGAGAACCGAGTCCATAAGCCGATGAAACGTCCAGAAAGACTGCCACCAACGACTCATCCCTGCTAAGGGCCAGTCGGATGGCTGACGTGAGGGTACCCACACCATCAGCCGTACCCAGACCTTTCCTGAAGCCGAACTGAGCCGCCGGAAACAGGCCCCGGCCTTCCATCGACCATTCCAACCGGGTCTTTAAAAGGTGCTCTAAAATTTTTATAAGTATGGACGATAGGGCAATAGGTCTGTAAGACGAATGGTCACCAGGATCCTTGCCAGCTTTTAACAGCGGCATAATAACCTGAACCTTCCAGGGAGGAGGAATATAGCCGAAAGCAAGACAGAAATTGACCAAGTCAAGGTAGTACTGTTTGGTTTTGGCTCCTGCCTTAACCAAGAAGGAGTAGGGGAACCCATCAATCCCTGGTGCGGAGTCTTTTACGTGGTTTAGAACCATTTGAAGCTCGTCCATGGAGAAATTCCTATCGAGTGGGTCAAGCGATTCCTCATGATGACCCAAGCAAAATTCATCCTCACCGGGAACATACAGTGGAGCCATACTGGTGAAGAAATTGTGGCTCAGACCTTCAGGCATGATAGAAATTGAAGGAGGCTTCATGGAGTTTCTGAAGCTCTTCACCCTCTGCCAAACTACTGCTACCGGTGTGGACGGGCTGAGGGAAGTACAGAATCTCTGCCACCCCTGCTTCTTCTTTTTTTTAAAAAGTTTCCTTGACCTAGCCAACATCCGCTTGAAATTAAAGAGGTTTTCCAGGTTCATGTCTCGGTTATATGCCTTTTCGGCCTCATTCCTGGCTCTTATCATGGCAGTGCATTCACTATCCCACCAAGGAGGGGACGGGATTTTGCCTTTTGGTGTGTTTTTCAATGGAAAGCAATCTTCAGCTGTAGAAGATATCAACTCCGAAAACTTTGAAAAACACTCCAAAGCATTCTCAGTATTAATAAGTGGGAGAGAAGAAATGCGAAGGTCTAACAATGCTTAAAAGTTAATCGAGTGGAGACCATCCTGACATCCAGGGGGAGCGCATTCCACAGAAAAATTGCCTGTACGAAAAAGGATGAATGTAAGAAGTCAGTGCGATGAGTCGGACATTGGAGAAGATGGTTGTGAGAAGAACGAAGATTTTTACTGTGGTTTGCGCATAAGTATTGAAAGTAAGGGGATAGATAACTGGGTGAAGAAGGTGAAGAAAGAAAGGAGAATAGAGTGGTTAGCGCCCTTTGCTCCCTGCGCTGGCGTATGGGCAGCCACTTTAGTTGCAACCGATGTGCAGAAACATGATCGTATTTACGCAGGTTGAAAACGAATCGGATGCAGTTATTTAGAAGTCGGTCGAGCTTATTGAGGAGATCTGGATTCAGGTCGTAGTAGCAGACATCAGCATAATCGATGATAGGGAAAACCAAGGCTTGCACCAACATGGCCTTCGTAGCGGGAGGAAGCAAATTTTTTACGCGATAAAGAGCACGCAATGATCCAGTAACCCCCCTGCATACATTTGTGATTTGAGCATGCCACTTTAAATTGCAGTCAATATGCAAACCCAGATTTTTGACGTCAGTACCAAACGGAATTACTGCACCATCAAAGAGCACGGCTGGTGATGATGCTCGGTCTATTCCACCCAGCGTACGGGAGCTACCTATTATAATAGCCTGGCATTTGCCGGGATTAACTGATATACCGAATCTCTCGGACCAGTTCTTGATGGATACCAGGTCACCGTTCATCTCCGAGATCGCATCAGAGAGTCTGTCAACACTGGCCTGACAGTAAAGTTGCAAATCGTCAGCGTATAGATGGTACGCACACTGAAGTTCAGAAGTAATGAGATTAATGAAGATAGAGAATAAAAGAGGTGATAGTATGCCGCCTTGAGGAACACCAGCCGTTAATTCGCGCCAACCTGATGAAGTATCATCAAGCTTGACAGACTGCTGGCGGGCCCGAAGATAAGATGAAAACCAGTTCAATGATTTGTCAGAGATCGTTAGATGGGAAAGGATGGCTAAAAGGATGTCGTGACTGACCATATTGAAGGCGTTCGAGAAGTCAACTAAAACCAAAACTGTGGCTCTAGTGCTCTCGAGACCAGTTCTAATATCGCCAGTCACCTTAAGGAGAGCGGAAACCGTGCTGTGGCCCGGCCTGAAACCAGATTGAAGAGGACTTATGAGCGAATTTTTGTAAATAAAGTCAGCCAGTTGTTTGTGGACACAGGCCTCAAGCACTTTGGAAAGGAAAGGAAGTATGGAGATGGGACGGAAATGAGTGGGAAGAGAGGGACTAGTGATTTTAGGAAGAGGTCGAACAAAGGCCCTGCGCCAGAGGGATGGAAAGGTTCCTGAAAAAAGAGAAAAATTTACTATATGGGTTATTGCTGGTAAGATGTGATCTAGTATAGTTATGATCATGTCTCGAGAGATATTATCACATCCTACAGCTTTGGATTTTATGGATAGGATAATCTTTCCGACCTCCGCCAATTGAACCGGTGTGAAGCAGAAAGGATCAGAAATATTGGGACGCGCCAGACCAGCTATGTACGACAAGGTTTGTTCTTTCATTAGACGATCCATAACAGGGACGGTAGCGAAATGGTTGTTAAGATCGTCCAATCCAATTGTGCTGGGTAGGTCTGGATATTGCGTTTTGCCGATGCCTAGAGTTCCAAGGAATTTCCAGATATCGGCAGAAGAAGAGGAAGATATATTTTCAAGAACGTGGCGGCGTTTAGCGTCACGTACCATCTGGTTACATCTGTTTCTCGCGGTCTTAAAGGCAGCCCAGTTATCCTCCGTACGATCTCTTCGATGCTTGCGGAACGCGCGGTCACGACGTCGCATCGCCATTCTAATACCAGGCGTCATCCACGGAGCCGGTGGTCGTTTAATCCTAACTTTCTTGATGGGAGCATGAAGATCATAAACGCTAGTTATCACCGCGTTAAAGTACGCAATTTTATCATCCACTGAAGATGCTTCCATCAGTGGCTCCCAGTTGATCAAGGACGCGTCTTTCTGGAGTTTAGATTTGTCCATCCGCGCGAAGCAACGCCGGTACAACGCCTTGGGCCTCACCTTAGGCGGTTTTAGGATATAGGACAAGAAAATCATGTCATGGTGAGAGAAACCCGGAGCGTCATGTTGTCCATGACAAGAAACGAGAGAGGGATTGGAAATGAGGATAAGATCGAGCCAGGAGTCTTCGCCGACTGTAGTGTGGTGAGTGGGGTTAAGCGGTAACAGTTGCAAGCTCGCTGACTCGATTATATGCAGGAGTTTGCGGGAACGAGGAGAGGCGTGGGACATAAGGTTGGTGTTAAAATCGCCCATGATTATGTGGTGAGTGTACTCGGAACCCAATGATTCAAGAACTGATTCGAAGTCAGTGAAATAATCATTAGTAGGAGGACAATAGACAACACCTAACACAACTTTCCCCCCCCCCCGGCTACAAACTTCAAGAAAAAGATACTCCGCAGGACAATTGGGAGAAGAAGAAGAGAGCACCTTGTAAGAAAACTCACTACGGAGATATATACCTACCCCACCCCAGTCCGGTCGTTCGTTAACAGTCCGGTCGTTCCGTATAAGAATATAACCTGGAAGGGGGTAGGTTGTTGACAACAATTGTGGTTTGAGCCAGGTTTCAGATATCAGGATGGCGTGGACGTTGCTGTTGTTGAATGCATCAAAAAGTTCGTTGTGGTGGCTAGGAATGCTTTGCGCGTTTATGTGACATACATTTAGCACATGATTATTGCCATCCGTAAAACGACTTTGAATAAAATCATGCAGAGAAGCATTCAAAGAGCAAAAGCTATCATTGTCAGAGAATGAGTTGGCTGACGCAAAAGAATCATCACTGGACATTGACAAATAACAACAATAATAAAATAAATATTTAAATAATAATAAATATACTTTTAATACAGAAGATCGTAAATAGTATTAGGAACAAACGTTTTATTATATGGAAACTATAATGCTTGCTATAAATGAAAGAATACTCAGGATAAACTCTGCACCACCCGCCAGCTAACATCAACATCCGAAAATTAAAAAAACAAAAAGTTACTAGTAATTTGGGTAGGTACCTAAAAAAACAATAAAAAAAAGACGATTAATGAAAGTGCATCACTGACAACAAAACGTATTAAAAAGAAAATAAAAACACAAATCAAGACTATGCCTTCCATTTCAACAATGATAACAAAACGCACAACACAAAACCAAAACCAGAACCACAGACGCAACATTAACTTGAAACGTCATACTATGTCAAGTGTCAAACAGTGTTACGTCATCCGTCACGGTCACAAAGAGATGACATGCTATTTGTCAACACAATATTATTTATTGTTGAATTACGTATAGTTAGTGTTTTAAAATGACGGTGTATGTAAAATTAATATAATGTTGTACAAATCCACAAGCAAACAAAGGGACAGTGAAGCATGCCAACGACGGTTACATTACAATAATAGTAGTAGGAGGTATACAAAATATGCAAACTTAAAAAGATACCTCCTACCTGAAGAGTTAACAGATGACAAAGAAAGATACAAAATGATTTAACTCGTCGAGTACCGTCATTATAGACACAATTATAAAACAATAGCATGCGGCCACCGGTGACCGCTTGGTGTTGGACAGTTTAATACGGAAGCCAAAGCAAATCCGACGGAACAAACACATAGTAAGTACTGAGAACAATCTGCGTTTGGTGGCTCTATTATATACCGTGTGAATACCAGGCTGATAATTAGCTGCGCTTCGCTTTCAGACTCCCGCCAACCTCCTCCGCACCACGCTTGGTACTGGATGATGAAGTGCTTTGCGTCCTTGGGTACTTGGCTAGCAGAGGCTTCAGCTCATCCATCGAAGACACTTTACACCGCTTCCCATCTGAGGCCTTGACGAAGATTACTCCATCCTGTGTCCAGCAAGACCTCATGCCGAAGTGCTGTCGTGCTTTTGCAAAGACACACTGTCTCTCACGGGTCAGGAACTCTCTGATGGCAATCTTCGTACCCTTTAATCCGGTTTTGGCCCGCCAGATTGACTGTTTGATATCCACACTGGCAAACCGGACCAGAAGAGGCCGGTGGTGATCCGCACTGGTCTGCCCCAGTCTGTGCGAAACCTTGACAGATGATGAGGTGAGTTTGAGGCCCAGGTTTCTATTAAAAATATCCAAAGTTACCCCTTTACAGTCCTCGCCCTCTTTTTCAGGAACTCCATGGATGATCAACGCTTTTCGACGGCTCCTTGTTGCGAGATCATCTATCTGCTGAGAGCACTCAGTGAGCTGGCGGCGCATGGTGCCCAGCACGCTATACATGAGTACTCTGAAAGTTCGAAACTCATCTGCCAGCTTCGCAAGTGTGTCCTTTCCGGAGCCTGCCGCCTCGATCTGAGCGTTGACTGCCTCCAACTGATTCACAACCAGCTCTTGCAGTGGTGTGAACTTTTCCTCCAAGGATTTTTGTGTTGAACGGACTTCGGCTATTTCAGACATGGTGATCTGTGATAACTGTGATAACTGTGATTGTGGTACTCAATAAAGTTCTGTTGATGAGCTGGCAGGTGGCGTGCCAAGTTGGTTTTATTTGCCCAGGGTTATTACAGGCGTAAGTATGTTCACTAATATTATTACAGTAGATATAAATAGTCTAAATACTAAAAGGGTGGTATATTTAAAATCGCAATATTAATTTATAATTTAACAGAAAAAGCGTCCTTCCACTTGCCTAGGTATGTAGACCATATTCTTATAGAACATATTAAGCATTTTTCTCCTTACTACGGAAGGAACCACAAACAAAACCTAACCTAGTCTCCCCCCCCAATAAAACAAACATAATGTTACGACCTGTCAATTTATCAATACAATAAAATATTAGAAAATAATCACACTTTCATTAATTGATTTATGACCAACTTAATTTTAGTATTTTTCCTGTAATTTTTTTAAGAAATAAGTACGCTGTTTGACGCAAAAAAAAAGTGACGACACAAAATTCATAGAAAACTGTAATTTTTGACAGTTGGAAAAATGTATTGAATTTGACTAGTCGGCAAGTACCGAATTTATCAATGACCGTATCAGTAGAATTCACATACTGTATACACTTAACCTCGTTACTTAATATGATAAATGATGTCTGCCCGACCCCTTGGATCATCAGCTCAATGATATTGGTACTTCAAACAAATCAACAGTTCCTGGTTGAGAGACAATATTTTTAAGGGATTTTGAACCTTATTAGTGTTGGAATACAGATGTTATTTAGATAAGTGTATGATGAAGGGAAGTCTTTATTTGATTGGTCGTCTTTAGTCGAGTGATTGTCAGTTCGACTGCTGACTGAGGGGTTTCAAATTCGATGCTCGGGTCGGCCAAAGAGATGATACAATTTTCAAAGTTTCTTAGTAATAACATGAAGTCTGATGTGCCTAGTGTGTGACGATATCACACATAAACAGCCTATAAGTGGGTACTGCTGACCAAAGTCCTCTTCTCGCACCGAGAAGGTTCGAGCATTAATCACCACGCTTGCTTAGTGCGGTACACGAGCAAATTGATCACCTGATGGTAATAATCGGCGCCACCGGACACCCGAAACAGAGCCGATTATTTCCCCCCTTAATACAAAATCCGTTAGCCCAATGTGTGGAGCCGCCTCTTTATAACAAACTAGCAGCCCGTCCCGGCTTCGCACGGGGTAGACAATTATTTATTTTTGGAAATTTGGATTGTTGTAGTGACATAACTACAATAGTTGGACATATGCTACCGCGGAGTTTTTTGTAGGCATTATGATGTTCTTCAATATTGTTATACATTATTTTGTTCTATCGCTAATAGTTTCGGCAGCGCATTCGACGAAAGACATTTTAGGACTCATTTTTCTACACCTTCGGTGACATTGTTCAAATTTTATTTTTCTAATTTTTTTCAAAATGAAATGTAGCCTAGGTATGTCAAATTGGAAGAATGTAGCATTCTATTGGTGAAAGAATTTTTTAAATGGGCCCAGTACTTTTTGAGCCTATTCATAACAAACATACAAACATACAAAAATAGGTACCAATCTTTCCTCTTTATAATATTAGTATAGACATATTCCTCTCTCTTTCTCTCCATGAAGTAATAGTAATAATTTGCAACGAAAACAAAAGCCTACCCAATAATATGGACAGCTAATATTATTTAGACGGCATGTTACGGCCAATGGATGTGACCGAATTCGCACCACTGAAGGAGCGCGGCCTGGAAAGCGATTTGTCAATACTTGTGTAGTGGACCTCGGGTTTTGATACTTGGTATTTTTTTGTTATGAATGAAGTAGTGGTTAATTAATGTTTGTTTGTGAGAGCAAATTGATAAAAAACCTATGTTATAAATGAATTTTTTTTATAGTTTTGTTCCAATATGTAAGACTAGCCATTATAAGGTTACACGTGCGATTCTAAGTCTTAAAGTTCCTATGCTGACGTGCTTAAATATCATGTTGTCTCTGTCATTTTATAAAGAATTTGTAGTGACAGAACTATGCTTAAGCGCGACTTAAAATTGAGTAACGTTTCAGTATTCGGGCATTAGTCTCACAATGTTTTTTTTTTTTGTAATTCTGAGTTCTAGAGGTATAGTTCAAATAATAATATGGAGTGTCATTCAACCATTTTGACGAGGTTGTTGACAAATAAGGCAACCCTTATTAATTTAATAGACACTAGCTGTATCCCGCGAATTCGTCTGCGTAGAATATGAATTTCTAGATCATGTTTATTTTATGCTGCAATTGTCCAAAATAAAAGTAGCCTATGTTACCTCTACCTCTACAATAGTCTGTAGTACATCAGCTACCTGCCAATAAAAGTCTTGCAAAATCGGTTCAGCTTTTCCAGAGATTAGCCAATACAAACAGATAGACGGACAAAAACTGTAAAAAGTGTTATTGTGGTATGCATGTAGTAAACAGCGATTATTTGAATATTATAAACAGACTTGTATAATGTATTATTATAATATGTCATAATGTTCTGAGTTTCAATCGAATTCAAAATTATGCCAATGTTTAACATTAACTGCCTCGTTGGCCGAGTGGTCGCAAGTGCGGCTGCCGGGCAAGGGGTCTTGGGTTCG
This sequence comes from Spodoptera picta, assembly GCA_038387885.1. Taxonomy (NCBI): domain Eukaryota; kingdom Metazoa; phylum Arthropoda; class Insecta; order Lepidoptera; family Noctuidae; genus Spodoptera; species Spodoptera picta. Next base: position 1,049,008 of record JAZHFQ010000221.1, on the reverse strand, counting down.
ATTCCCGGGTCGGGCAAAGTATTACTGGGTTTTTAAATAATTCTCAGTAGTAGCACGGAGTTTGGAAATGTGCCCGGTATATGGCAATAGGCTCACCCCCTATTACATGGGACTCATAACATAAATAGTGAAAAGTAGGTGTTACTTCTGTGTGCACCTCTGCCTACCCCTTCGGGGATAAAAGGCGTGATGTTATGTTATGTTTAACATTAACCTCGTTTCTTTTTAACACTGAAATATTACAAGTGACAACACTACATTGGACTCGTCTGCCCACCCCTTCGAGAAAACAAAAGCAATGTCACGATATTTTTGCTGCCATATTTATTATTACGAAGTTTTTGTCGCCAAGGTCAACCCGAAGCCGAGTAACGGGTACAGAAACACGTTTTCTTCAACCCCCCATGGGACGTCGCAAATATAATAAGAAAAGCTAGAACCAGTCAACAATATCCATTTAAAATTCTCAAGGTCAAGATAATATTTTTTTCTATAATTTTTACATTATTATGGAAATTATGTTGGCTTAAAATAGTGTACTTATTTCTTGTGTCCCGTTGGGGTATACAGAGATTTAGGAGCTATAATTGACATGATTTTGGAACACTGTGATCATTTCGCGTCCTCAAAATTCATGAAATCTTTCATGCTTTCGAAATAGGGTTGAAATTAGTTCCAAGTTTTGATTCCGGTTCTTTTTAAGCGACTTCAAAAAAAAAAGGAAATTGTCAGTTTGTGCAGGATTATCTCGCGATTGAATGAACCGATTTCGATGCGGTTTTTAGAGGTAGAAAAGTGTTTGTGACACTTTGGAGAAAGTTTTAGTATATTAATTAACCGACTTCAAAAAATAGGGGATGATGTCGAATTTTTAAACGTTACATAGTTTATAAACAATTATTATTTCTCGACGTAAGTGAAACTCTGTATAGTGAATACATTTCCTATTTTTCTCCAGTTATGCTATGAGTACTAGTGATAGAAAACGAGTTCGATATACAATGGTTTCATATCTAAAATCCGTGCTATTAATGCACAACGCAACCACTAGACAACATTGGAACATTTCTAGTACGGCTATTGTATCGGACTTTATTCCCAAGTCAAGTAAAGATGTGAGCTTTTCGATTAAATTATCGAAATTCTCCTCACTGAAGACGTAGCTATAACACGAGAGTCATAACATAAAGCCAAGAATACACTTGGGGGCAAATGCCCAGCAACGTTGGGTGAAGTAGCGCGACGTTGCCGGACCTTGTTCGCCATGTCTGACAACATCAACGTCGCTGTGGACCCTGTCGAGCTAGTGTCTCCTAGGCTTTACTGCCTAAAGAACAATATGAAATTTATGAATCTTATTAAAATTCTGAAGCTCGAATGTTTTTCTATAATTTTTACATTAACATAGAAATTATGTTGCGTAAAATATGGAATACGTATATTATGAGTACCTATACTTATTCTAGGCATTATGTAAGTAGGTCACGTACGTAAAGAAAGCAATCTCAGAAGACCTAAATGGAATATGTAAAACATTTAATGATTACATTTCAGTTTCCTATAATTCGTGTTTTGACTACGTTTAACATGAATAAATTGTAAATAACTGTGATTTCGTTATTACGTAGTTATAACTAGATGTTGGTTTTAAATTAAAACGTTTAAGACGCCCACTTCTCATGCATGAGGGTGCGGGTTCGAAACCTACCAACGGCAAGTACCAATGTGACTTTTCCGAGTTATATGTACTTTCTAAGATTATTTAGATACACTGACAAACGGTGAAGGAAAAACATCGTGAGGAAACCTGTACTTATAATTCCTAATTATAAGTTTGAAATCGCCAACCCGCATTGAGCAAGCGTGGTGATTAACGCTCTAGCCTTCTCCGTGTGAGAAGAGGCTTTGCTCAGCAGTGGGCATTTATAGGCTGTTGATGATGATGATAAAGATACTTAAACCTACATGAAACAAACGCTTGCGTTGTGTTTCGTCGTGTGAGTGAGGTTATCGGAGGCCTAATTGACCTCTCCCTTACCCAATCTTCCCAATACCTATATCTCCATCAATCCTCAAATTCCTAATCCCTAAAATGCTGGTAACGCATTTGTAACGCCTCTGGTGTTGCGTGTGTCCATGGGCGACGCCGATTGCTTACCACCAAGTGATCCATCTGCTCGTTTACCGGCTTATACCATAAAAAATATAATTTTTGTCTACTCACGATGTTTCCCTTCACCGTTTGTCAGTGGAGTCTAAATAATCTTAGAAAGTACATATAACTCGGAAAAAAGTCCTTTGGTACTTGCCGTTGGTAGGTTTCAAACCTGCGCCCTCATGCATGAAAAGCGGTCTATGTGTGTCTTAACCTTCGGGCCACCACGACCACATTTAACTTGATCATTAATAACTAGCCACTAGCCACCAAAGTATCAAAACATATTGATCGCACTAAATTGATTGGACAGCAAGTTTTGATCGGTGCGGTATTCGCATCGATAAGTGATTGCCTCTTGTACTGTATATACAGATCTACTGTACAATTTTTTTATATGTATATCGTAAGTAAGACTGCCGCTTTGGCCGAGTGGTCGCAAGTACGCCTGCCAGGCAAGGGGTCTCGGGTTCGATTCCCGGGTCGGGCAAAGTATTACTGGGTTTGTAAAAACCTCAGTAGTAGCACGGAGTCTGGAAATGTGCCCGGTATATGGCAATAAGGCTCACCGCCTATTACGTCGGACTCATAGCATAAATAGTGAATAGTGGATGTTACATTGTACAGTGGCATTAAGTGCCGTGATGCACCTCCTGCCTACCCCTTCGGACATAAACAGCGTGATGTTATGTTATATAAGTATGTCGTAAGTTTTCGGTGACTTCATTGTGATTCGTGCCTTGCCATAAGGCAGAATTATATTTTCTGAAGGCCTATAACCTGGGTGTCTTCAAGGCCCGAGTGAATAGGTTGCTTATGGGACGACGTGCTCAATCGTAGACCGCTTCATCGCTTACCACTATGCGAGGTAGTGATCAAACATAAGCCCATTAAATATAATATAGACGTACATTTCTCATCAACGGTACTCTTTTCGCCAGTGTCGTGTACCCGACTATACTCAACTATAGCCAGGCAGCAGCGCCCTCTCATAAACCTGAACCTGCGATCTCCAACCTGTCTACCAAGCGTGGAGTTTGTAGAGTAGGCTCATATACTGTCTGAGGCCGTTGATATGATTCATTCAAAACGGATTTGTTTAACATATTTTCTTGTGTGTAAATCCAAGATGGCTGCAGTATCTCGCTTCCATTATTATTCCTTACGTTGATATCAAGATGTATTTGTTAGTTGATGTTTGTTTATGGATATTTATGAGGGCCATCCTCAAAATTCTAGTCAATTTTCGTAGAAGGATTGGTAAGGGATGGGGGTTTGCCGTGTTGTCTTGGTCTTGATACATGGTAGATGTGTAAATTATGATAAGATTTTGAACAACTTGTATTGAAAATATGGTGAAGGGCGTATCAAAATTATTCAAAATTATGGGGAGGCTATCAGGAAGGCCTTGGGGGGGGTATGTTCAGCAGTGGACGTCTTGTGGCTGATATGATGATGATGATGATCTACTCCCGCCCTGGTAAGGCGACAGGGAATGTCAGACTCTTACTAACTATAAACCACCCCGTCATACCCTGCACTTCTTCGGGTATCGTAGATGGGAGGGAGAATCCGGTCTCCGGTAACCTCACTCTCATGCTGAAACATAAACGCAAGCGTTGTTTCACGTCGGTTTTATATGAGGCCGTGGTATCATACCGGTCGAACCAGCCCATTCGTGCTAAGCATGCCTCTCTCTTGTGAGAAGTTAATCTAATAGTTATACTATTATAGAAAGCTGAAGGGCTTGTTTTTTTGAACGAGCTCCAGAACTACTGGTTCGCATTGAATAATTCTTTTTTGTATTGAATAGTCAATTTATCGAGGATGGCTATAGGCTATAAAATATTACGCTTCGATCAAAAGGCCGAGCAGTTAGCCACTATAAGTTACAATCATTACACCAAATTATAAGTTGGTCATGAAAAGGAGTGTCAATTATAATGAAAGTTTCATAAATCAGGCTTAAACTTCATGAACAATGAACGTTCATATTTCAGACAGAACCTTTTGTCCTAGTTAATGTTTTTTTTTAATGTTTAGTGTGTAATTAAGGAGGCTTTTGTGAGAAACGAAAGGGTTTTTTTCAGTCAGGTAATGACTTGGAGGTTATAATGTAACCGGCAAATCAGGCTACACCATCTTCTCTATTATTTCATGTCAAAAGTCAAAACAGTGAAGTTAAAATCGAATGAAGGAAGGTGCTTGGTAGTAACCAAGCAAGATAGTTGCTTGCCAGGGTCGCCATATAAGTGCCGTGGCCCGGCTCTTTGCAGTAGTAGGAACGGGGTGATGTTTAGTCCGTAAAAGTCTAACACTCTTTCTCGTCTCACTCGATTTTCCACCCAGCAAAAGACGAGATAATAGCCTGCGAACGCCACTAGAAATGTAGTATCGAACTTAGATTAGTATCCATAGGTTATACAACTTATTGGCGATCTAACATCACGCTATCTAACATACAGACCAAGTAAGAACGTAGCTCAAAATATATGTATGTCAAATAATATTTATTACAGTTTGGTCGGAAAACCGTGCCTGGCACGGACGGTAACGACTGTATGTGTACATTTGTGTATATTGTACATTTATGTGAACATTTTATTGGTTTTGTATTGGTATTGTATGTATTCCGAGTTTCCGGAAAAACTATTTTTGGTTGCCGTAACTTAGGAATAGGTTGAAGTTACGTAATTGGTGTAAAGCTATATTTCGTCCAATGTTAAGAAGTCTCAGGTGGAATGTACGAGAGGTTCTAGATACTAAGCCGAATATAGAAGTAGTAGATACCATTTTTAACAGACTATGGGTCTTCTCTAAATGATAGGATTTGCCATAACTTTCATTGTTTGCCTCAACATTCTTGGTTGGAAATTTCAGTTTAAAAGGTTCAGCTTTATCAGAAAGCGCTGCCGTCTTGTTTCTGTCAAATGTATAGATTTTAGTCAGCTCATACAACACCTGTGAGAAGACTAGGGGACGTGATGAATATGTCCTAGTCTGTCATTATCATACTGTTTATAATTCCAAACTAAACAAAGTAACACACTTGAAAATCGAAAAGCCCAATGTTATTTTTACTAAACCAGAGGAACCGCATCCGTGAATCTTTGCATGGCAGTTGTACTTACAACTACTACACCAATACCGTTATTGACTATTCCATTGTCCGTATCCCATGCCTCTATATTGCTATTTTCGATCGAAGGGAAATAACCACGGCTTGTTGAGTTTCCATGCAAGAATTGAACGGTTGATGCGTATGATTTTTGCTTCCCACTAGCCTTTTACAACACCTTAGGGGATGATTTCCGAGATTAATAATGTTATATATTCTTCTCAAGGTGTTGAACTATCTCCATGACAATTTTCGCCTTATTTCGCCATTATTATCAAACAACCCATCACCGTTCACTAAGCACCTCCTATCATGTGAGGGTTTGTTATAATATTCACATTTGGCAGGCTGCGCGACGCATGTTGGAGGTCCCAATTTAAAAGGTTCGGATCAGATATGCTGCTTGGTCTCTTTCGATTCCTCAAATTGCAAGCTCTAAACTGGCTTAGCATTGAAATTATGACAAACCCTTTCATGTAGAAGAGGTTCATAGTTTAGTCTAGTAGTTTCTTTTTTTTCAGTTACTAACATTTTGTTTTCCTTCTTTGTTTATATAGTTTTTTATCACTTAATTGTACAGTCGGTTACAATACCTACTGTTAGCTTTGTTATTTGTTAATACTATGTATATTTTGGAATCTACATTTTGGAATGAGCACCTAGCTTTACCTAACTTCACTGACGGACTGACAGACTATTATTTGTTTTGTATTTGTTGACGTTTCAAAAGTATTATATAAATGCTTTGACTTTGACGTTGACTATACAGAAGCTGTTGGTATACCCATTTAAATAAATAAATAAATTACTGATTGACTGGTTTGATGAGTAACTGGTATAAAGTTATCTGCCGAATTCTTATTATACAGCTCACCGTATGTCCCCAAAAACAAACTAGTACATAACATACAAAACACATATACCGCTCCTAACTAAAGCTTACTTCCATATGATATAAGTAAAATAACATTGTTTGTACGTACGTACGGATACCGACACTTGTGAATAAATAAGTGGGGAGCCCTGTTCGTGGATATAACTGGCAGCTGTCACGCGAAACATACAAGCTACTGGGGCCAGGATGTGCTCGCGAATTAAAAGGTTACGTTGAGAAATTCGCAATAGTAGACAATGTATGAAAATTAAAAATGTAATTAGTCCATCAGTTACATTGACAAAATATTAGACACATATTTTTTTACTATGTCGTATAAGAAAACCATACTTAGATAAAACGGAGTTAAGTTAAGGAGTGGGAGGTCGTTACGTCACAGTACCCTATAAAATGTAGTAAATTGTGATATTTCAAATCAATATATCGTCGAAAGTATTTAGTTTTGTAAGAAAAGAATAAATACGTGTGTAATGTTTTAAAATAATCTACCAGACGGACATTAAAAAGAATAGACTACTACCCTATTTTATTGCTTGCAGTATAGGTGCTACTTGAGAATCCTTGACGTGGTGTTTCCTTACATTGCTGAGTTTCTGGTCTGCATTGTCTGTTAGTCAGTCAGTCACACGCAGAAACAGATGGTGATTTGGTGATAAATGAATTGTATGCTGCCATCTGCCATCATTATCAGGCAATGACAACACGGTTGGCGTGGTGGGCATGGGCAACCGGCTGAGGACTTCTTTTTAAATCGGTCTAGTGGTTTTTTACCAATCTAATCATTCTATACGTCGCGGAGAACCTAACGGGTAACCGGGGCTCCGCCTCGACGTGCAGGTGAAGGAACGGGGTGGTTTTTAGTCAGTAAGAGTCTGACACTCCCTCCCGCCTCACCCAGGCGGGAGCAGTCATTCGATGATTTTCCCCCTCAAAAAAAAAAATCATTCTATACGTATTTTTATGAAAGATAATACTTCATTTATTTTTTTTATTTATACATGCTTTATTGTAGATACACATTTAAGTAGCTTAAAACAAACAATTCGAGTAAATATGCGTACAATGGGCGGTCTTATCACACAATGGTGATTTCTTCCAGACAACCTTTAGATGGAAATGTTTGTAAGAAACCAGATAAGGTAATATTTGTAACAAACTTCAATGTAAGATGTAGAAATGGGAAACAGATGGACACACAGATACTACCTTATTTCTTATTACGTATTGCCAAATATTATCGACACATAAAATGGGTAACCGAGCCGTCTTCGAGTTATGTAAGTTGCGTGCCGAACGAAAAACTACCTTGAGGTAATAAAATTACAGTTCACGTTAAGTTTGGCGAGTGGTTATTGATGGTACCGCATTCGTGACGTCACGGGCACGTTTGAGTAGATCTACTTTCGTTACTTACTTTTTGGTTTTTGAGTAATGATTAAGAATATAGATGAATAATTTTTATCTACATTACGTTCAAAAAAACAACTTCACCCCCGTGTTTTTTGAAGTCGGTTAATTAATATATCTAATAAAACCTTCTCCTAAGTCTTACAAACATTTAACTAAAAACCGCATCAAAATCGGTTTAGCCAATCGCGGGATAATTGCGCACATACATACACACATACATACATATACACAGGTCAAACTAATTACCTCCTTTTTTAAATTCGGATCACCTGATGGTAAGCAATCGGCGTCGCCCATGGACACACAAGACACCGAATATATTACAAGTGCGTTACCAGCCTTTTGGGGATTACAAATTTAAGGATTGTTGAGGATTCAAAGATTGGGGAGAATTGGGAGGGTGATAATTGGGCCTCTGGTAACCTGAATCAGAAGATGAAACACAACGAAAGCGTTGTTTTACGTCGGTTTTCCGTGAGGCCGTGGTATCACTCCGGTTGGACCGGCCTATTCGTACCGCAGCCGCAGCATGGCATCTCCCACACTTAAACAGCTTTGCCCGAGTGAATTTGTGTGAAACATTTTTAAGAAGAGAGGTTGGGTAGTAGATTAAGCTTGGTCCCTAACCAATTATTCAATTTTGAATTAATATTATTAGTTGGGCGGGAGAAACCACAGGCGGAAAGCTAGTGTCCACATAATTACACATATAATATATCATTAGTGACATAGTATCACGCACAGAAATATACAGGGGCCGGCCGGCTTAGGGCCATTCCCTAATTTATATTATAGACGTCCCTTATTGCAATCTCCTGGCCAGAGTAGTTAAACGATATTAAATTGTGCAAGATGATTTATTAGTTTTTATTATTTTGGTAGAGTAATATGGTCACCGTAGCGTCGGTCTTCCCGTGGATGTCGTAAAAGAGCACACTTAGGGATGTGGCGACACATGTCAGTTTTTTAAACCTACAGAAACATAACAACACGCCATTTATCCCCGAAGGGGAAGGCAGAGGTGCACACTATGGTACTTAACGCCACTATACAATGTCACACCCACTTTTCACTACTCATGTTATAAGTCCAATTTAATAGGGGGTGAGTCTATTACCATATATATCGGGCACGATTCCAGGCTCCGTGCTATTACTGAGATTTTTTTTAACCTAAAACCGAAAACCCGGTATAACTTCGTCTGTCGACCCGGAAACCGAATCCTTACTGGCAGTCTCACTTGCGACCACTCGGCCAACGAGTTACCCTAAACCTAGACCTAATACACTGCTATCTCCAGCCCCCCAACCAAGTGAAAGTCATGGCAAACTACTTATTATGTAAAGGAGGCCTGTGTGTGACATTCCTGTAAAATTGACATTTATACAGTATTGTGTGTGACATTTATGACATTTCTGGTTAATTTTGTAACATTTTTCTCGTTTACATAATTCTCTATTAATTTTAATTTCTTGGAGCATTATAACAAAATTTTGACAAGTTGGTAAAGTACCTACATTATTTTTGCACGTCGATGTTGAAGGCAAAATAAGAGGACCTTAGTTATTATAAAATGACAACTATCTGTGCCTACCTTATTTACGCAAATAAGTACTTTTTGAATTTTGAATTTGTGCAACAGTTCATGACAGCTAGTCACGGACTGTTGCTAAAAGCGCAACCAATAATAATCATTATTTAAAAAACTATCTACATACATGCAACACGTTTGTAAACTACCCCAGCTTTAATTACCACAGTTCAATTTTTTAAACATCAAACAATTACAAATGACCCCTACAGAGTTAATGGCTATTTAATAACTCAACTATCGTTAAGGTGAGAGCACATTAGCGACAGCTGACATGGTCAAAAGTTTTGTTAAAAACTGTAAAAAGTGTCATTAAAAACAAAATTATACTATAAAACCTAAACTTTTATTAAAGGGAGAAATCATCCAATGACTTCTCCTACCCGGGTGTGGTGGGAGTGTCAGCCTCTTACTGACTAAAAACCACCCCGTTCCCACTCCTGCACTTCGAGCCGGAGCCCCGGTAACCTTTTCAAGGCCCGAGTAGATAGATTGCTTATGGGACGACGTGATCCAGAAACAGTAACGTAGACCGCATCATCGCTTACCACCAGGCGAGATAGTGGTCAAAAGTCGGCCCATCAAATATAAAAAACAACTTGGTGTATGACAATAGTCCATAACATAACTGGCAAATCTAGATAATAATGTATCCCTTTGCCTACCTCTTCAAGGCCAGTACGGCTGGATATTCTTGTAAATTAGACCACCATACCACATCACTACACCAAAATCTTATAAGTTATAACGTCCATTTTTTGAAGGCGGTTAAAAAAAACATTGAATGTTTCCCCCAAAAAACGATTTTCAACGCCACGTCCATCCAAGGCTCTCGATCAAACGTCGTCGCGTCGGAATGAAACGTCATCCGATTTACCAACCGACATATCGGACGTGTGATCGAGTGACGCGAACAAATTGCTTCTGAGTTTTGAGTACTGAAGTTGGATGGTTAATAGGTTAAGCGAGGTTTTGTTTGGAGACATGTTTTTCTGTTGTTGTTTATCGTGCGTGTACAAATTCATAGCTTCTTCCTTCTCCATGTGAAAAGAGGCTTTTGTCTACCTGTCTTACATTTGGACAAAAGCCTCTTTACATTGGTATTGTGAAATTTCGTACTTTTGAGTTCCAACACTAGCGCTTACGTATTGCGTTGATATTAAATGAACTAAATGGTACCGTAAAATGGGGTGAATAGGGATCGAGAGGTGAATAGTGACAGAAGAGGGGTGAATAGATATTAGGAAATTCTTCATAGTATCGATTCACCCCTCTTCTGTCCCTATTCACCTCTCGATCCCAATTCACCCCATTTTAATGTATTGAGTTTGGCTTTGTATTCCATACTCTGAATACTATTTCAACAGCTACGATGGGGATGTATAGAAAGAAAGAAAGAAAGAGAAATACCATTTATTTTGCTACGACACACAGCAAGAATTTAGAAACACCGAAAAAAAGCCCATGTAGCGTCGCAGCGCAAAAGGCTGGAGCTAGTTTTGACATTAAATAATTATTGCGATTTTATTGGATTAAAATTGCATTGACATTGAGATTTGTTTCAAGAGTAAACACCCTGGTCAGTGACACCGCCTGGTCACTATCCCAGTCCCAACCATGCAGTCTTCAACAGAATATCAGAAACAAAACATTACGGGACCAAATCTCAAAAACACATGTTAAACTAAACAGTAACATATCAAAGAGCACATTTGCCATATATTTACCTTTGTGACACACGACCGGACAGTCCCACTTTATGTACAAAGGTATACTTTACATATATTACCTCTAGATGTAACTTCACGCTTTTTACACTTGAGAGGGTCCATTGCAGTGTTTATTTGTGAGATATATTTACTGCAAGTTTGACTTCACTAACAACTGGGAAAATATTATTTCTTTAGCGGAATAAAAACTACGGACTGCCTCGTTGGCCGAGTGGTCGCAAGTGCGATTGTTGGGCTATGGGGTTTGATACCCAGGTTGGGCAAAGTATTACTGGGTTTAAAAAAAATCTAGAATTGTGTCCGGTATAGGGCAATGGCAATAGGCTCACCGCTTTTAACATGTAAAAAATGTGAAAAGTGAAAAGTGGGTGCTACATTGTACAGTGGCATTACCTTAGTGCCCTAATGTACACCTCTGCCTACCCCTGTGGGTGTCTTTATTTTAGTCAGAAACGTGGTCTTAGATTTTAGTCAAACCGTGGTGCTTGGCGACTGGGCTTCACCCAGCTGTACAGTCTCTTTTTGTGCCTATAGGCTTAATTCATTCTGTCTCCTGCAGTAATTCACTGAGGGAAGTGGAAACTATAGTTTTTTTCTTCTCTTATAATATCTTCCGATTCACTTCGTGGCCGGGAACCAAGACAGTTATTCATGTCCCTGGGACGCGCCGGACTTCAGTGTTCCGGTGTTTCCATGATTGTATCTACTGTAGATTCTGGCTTACTGGAGTTGCAGCGGTTATGGGAGGTTGAGGCTGGCTTATCTCATTAAAAAAAATGTGGTCTACATTTAAAGAGGCATAAAATCCATTAATTTATATTTACATTTAGTCGACCGAAGTAAACATTATTTCCCCCCAAACTGGTTCAAAGTTTTGAAAAACAACTAACGATTAAATACTGAATAACTTCGATTTCCAAGGCACATTGTCTAATTGTCAGCTGTTTATGGAAGCCATCAAATACTCTATTGGTACGGTCTCCGTTTTACAATTTACAATGGGGTCCCTTTTACCCATTATTTTAAGGAGTATCGCTCATAAGGTTAAGGAAATTTGAAGAAGTTTTGTTTAATTAAGTAACAGTACTGGTTGTACTGTAATGTTTGTATTGTAATAAAGTTGTAATAAGGTTATACTGGCAGTGGTTGGATGAGAAGAGCTGAAGTCCGAGCTCAGTGGCGTGTCATTGGAGAGGCCTATGTCGAGCAGTGGACGAATACAGGTTGATGATGATGATGATGATGATGATAATGATGATGAAGGTTGTACTGTAATAAAGTTACTGTACTGTAATTGGTTGGATTGATTTTGTGTGAAATAGGTGTCAAATGGTCCAAAAATAAGTATATCGTTCCGAAATTGTTATTACTGGCTGTCGAGTATTCAAAAATGAGTAAATCATAGTTATAGTGCGGAGTCTAAAATTGTGACCCTTTGAATGGGACAATTATTTTAAACACAAATGGGTGTTGTGTCGAAAAAGATTCCTAAAAAAATGTCTTCCAGGTCTATCAAGAGTGGTAGAATCAGACGAGTTATTTAGTACTATCGACCCGCCCCGACTTCCCACGGGTGCAGTATGCATTATTATATAAATAAACCTTCCTTAAGAATCACTCTATCTATTAAAAAAAAGACCGCATCAAAATCCGTTGCGTAGTTTTAAAGATCTAAACATACATAGGGACACAGACAAACGGCGGATAGCGACTTTGTTTTATACTATGTAGTGATAGTAGGATGTAGGTAAAAAATAATAGATTAATTCAATATAGCGATAGAACTATTGTAACTTACACTACTTATGGAACCCGTCTTTTGTGACCATTTGTAGGCTACTGAACCGACTAAAGGTCACAAAAGGTATTTTTACTGTCTCTGTACTACCGAGCCATCAGACCACCACAGATGGGGCCCAATAGGGCTGATGCCGATACGGAGTCGCGGAGAAGCTAACGGGTTACCGGGGCACCGGCTCGAAGTGCAGGAGTAGGAACGGCGTGGTTTTTAGTCAGTAGGAGTCTGACACTCCCTCCCGCTTCGGAGCAGTCAATCTATGATTTTCCCCCCTTAAAAAAAAACTGTCTCTGTACTAAATCGATTTTTATTTTCTTGCCTGCAAGCTAAATAACTTGATCTGATGAAAGTTAATATTTAAAAAGTCCGATTTTCAACCCAATACCCGTTCCCCCTAACCAAAAAGTTCCAATTGTAACGAATACCCAAATTTTCAGTTATTTCAAAATTAACTTGTTTAGACAATACTCGACCGTTAGGAGCCGACAATTGGGTGTTCCTTAAGGAATACGATATTTATTTGGCATGGCAACAAGTAGCCCACTTGATCTAAAAAGGTAGATTGGGTTACCATAGCTGAAATTGTCGGTTGACGTTGACGTTTCTTTCAGTGTTGCCCTAATTTTGTATTGTTTTTTTTGCATAGTTTATTTTGACGTAAAGACACTATCCGAGTTTTTGGTATTTTTTAAGTTTATTTAGACACGACTGACAAACAGTGAAGGAAAACATCATGAGGAAACCTGGACTTATAATTTGAATTCCTGGGTTCGATTCCCGGGTCGGGCAAAGTATTGCTAGGTAAAGTTCTCAGTATAGCACGGAGTCTGGAATTGTGTCAGGTAGAGGGCAATGGCAATAGGCTCACCGCTTTTAACATGGGACTCATAACATAAATAGTGAAAAGTGGGTGTTGCAGTGGCATAATGTGCACCTCTGCCTACCCCTCCGGAGACAAAAGGCGCGATGTTATCTTTTTACGTAACCCCTTGAAGAGAGGTCACCTATACCTAAAGAGACCCTATAATAAAATCACTGAATCATCTCACGTGTATCTAAGATTTCAAGATAGTACATACGTTGATACATTGCTACGTTGCGGAGTGTACCAAGTTATTTCCCGGGATATGTTTAAAATCCGTGCCGTACCGTCCCGTTCCGTAGTAAAAACAATATTTGTCATACTTTGACGGATATTTTATGGTTAGTGATGTGCTTGAGGTGTCGATATCGATAAGTTAGTACTTTTGTTTTGTTATTGTGAAAAGGGTTTTGTATTGTTTTCAACGTTTAGTTTTGATAAATATGAATATGTTGGAAGTTAGGAACACAGTCACAGACAATAGTCATTTATGTTTTTATAATAACTATCGTGGACGTGAGACATATTAAATTGACTAAAAATCGAGGGTTACTTACGCGAATATACTGAGTAAAGTTTAGCCACAGAGAGCAGTAGGCTCCGCGACATCGCCCCGACCGCGTACGCTGCTCATCAGGAAGAGCCCCTCTGTGGCTCGAAACTAGTAGAGCTTTTCTCAATAGTATTTTAGTAGCTAAGTTAAGACAAATATTAAAATCATTTTTAATTGTTCACAGTTAAATTTTGGTACGAATTTGTATCCGTCAATTCGTATTCGTATAGTATAGTCTATTCGTAGACTTCTTTCAATTACCTACGGAAAAAACTGCAGGTCAACACTTGTGCAGCTGTGTGTGGACATTTATCTACTCTTTGTAGAACTAAAATAAGTAAACGTTGCATGCCTAATAACTAAAATCTAATTATTTACTAGCTATTTTCAGCTATGATCGTCCTAATGCAGGGCAAAGGCCTCCCTACCCTCCTTCTACTCCTCTCTATGTAAAGCTTTTTGCAGCCAATCCTTGTCATAAATGTACAGTTCATCATATGTCAGATGTCACAGTTCCAGTTAAAATCTAATACTAACAATAAACAGGACAAAACAATTGTATACGAAATAGTAATGTAGAGGTGAATTGGTAACCATTGTCAGTATAGTCTACATTATCCGTTTGACCAGTAATGAGAAATCTGCAATACTCCATTATTCTGCCGTTGTTGTGGTAATACTAATATTGTAGTAAAATGCTGACGATTAAAGTTAGTTTATTATCGTTTCTAGTTTTGCTTTGTGATTGAGATTGGATAGATATCTATTTAGCATTTCTTAAGTAGTTGTTGCCCGCGACTTCGACCGCGTAGAATATGATCCACGTTCTATCTTATGGGAGCATTTAATTGGGATTAAAAGTATGCTATGACCTAAGTCAGCCTATACCAAATTACATTAAAATCAGTTCAATAGATTCAGCGTAATTGATTGACAGACAAACATCCGAACAAAGAAACTTTTACATTTATAATGTTAGTGTAATATCTATTTCTTAATATTAGTCTTGCTTTCTTAGTTTAATGTCACTAGTTATTTCCTGTGGCTTTCCCATGTAGTAATAGGAAAAAACGTAGCTAATATCAGTCTCCTGTCACAAGATAAAAAAACATCTGTTGAACTCGGCCCGTTGAGATGTAAAACAAACAAAAATAAGTATCAAGAATAAAAATATTACATTAAAATATCAATAAATAAATAAATTACCCTATAAGACATTGGAATAAATATAAAACTGTAAAAAAATATCACCAAAAATATCGACATGTCGATAAATAAACTTGCTAAATGTCCCAACCCTACGCCGCACCGGCACCACGGGTCTCAGAGACAAGAAAAACGTCTTTATAACACACCTGAGCGCAACGGACACTACTGCGACACAATATCTTGATACTTTACAATACGGGGAATAAAATATTTAAACTGTAAATATATTTTCTTGGGTATTTTAATACAACCTTCTATATATTGTAGGAGATGAAGACAGATGTATTATTATTATTATCTATTTAGTAGTAGTTTCTTGTTATTATTTTTTGTTTTTAAAAAATTCTTTGTACCATTGTAGTATGGAGTTAGGAATCGTGCGTGGTGTGTAATATACTCATCCCTATTATTTGAGACTGGTGAAAAGTAGGTATTTCATTGTTTACTAACTGTTGTATATTCATGTGCATATAGTTAAAAGTGGTTATAACTGTCAAACACCGCGAGGACACCAGTGACCGCAATCTATTGTTCTTTAATTGTGTCTATAATGACGGTACTCAAAGGGTTAAATTATTTATCTGTATCTAGGTGTATAGCTGTAGATGTTGTTTACAAATTAAAAATATCTTGATCTTTTAACTTTTTTTATCTTTATGAGATGCGCACTGCCTGTTTCGGAAATTGTACTTCATAAGAACGTTTATTAAATAATTTTATCATTGAATTATTATTGTCCGTCAAATGTTTGTAATTATTATTAAACTGTCTATCTCAGTCTAAAATAAGTGACAACAATTTGACAGAAACTCGATATAACTAGTGTCAAAAATCGATCCATATCCACAGATTTTGAATTGAAATAGGTCCTTCAAAAATGGCCGTGAATTGAATCACTAGAGCACCTTCGTTTGACGAGAACCCTTTTGCCCTAATAAAAAAAAACACTTCATACCAACCACAACAATTCACCAGAAATATATAAATAATCCACCTTCAGATCCTAATTCGTTTAATATAGAAAAATCCGTATATTATCTATTGTTATGAAATTCTTTCTCAAAGTTTGTTCATGCGTGAAAATCGTTGTCCGGCAACCGGCCCGACTTTACTTGATTAACGAACCGTGCACGGTTCTACTCAACAGTTAATTTTACAAATGAAACTAACTGAGGAGTTAGAAAATTGGATGCTTCGTGTAACGTGCTTTGGTATTATATTTATTAAGTAACTAGCGACTAGCTTCTGTCAGCGGTTTCGCCTGCGTTCTTGTAGTATAAAAAGTAGCCTACGTGTTTTAAAAATAAAATAATGTTTATTTCGGACAAGTGATACATCCATAGGGGTTAGTAAGAAAAGTTTAAAATCTTAAAACTATGTTACTACCTATTTTGTCACAAGCCTACTGTTGGGAATACATCTTCGTACGATACCATGTATTATAGGTGAATCGTACCTCCCTGCAATGGTTTTAGTGTGGAGTTGGATCTGGCCCGTACTCTGCAGAGTGCAGAGCAGCGATGCAGACTTCTGTCTGATGATGGCATGAAAGCCATCAAAAAGCCATCGTTATCCCAGCCCATTCTATCCCTGTTCTAAATTTCTTCCCGATCTCTTCAGCCGTTAACTCAGTTGACACGACTACAATAGATCTGCAATCGAACTGCTCGCTTTTTTGCAACCGTTTGGTCATGACTGCAATGGAACTGCAATCGGATTCCACGTTTGGTTTGCAGTATATTGCAGTCGTGACACGACTGTATTAAAACTGCATCCAAACCGCAATTTGCGGTTCATCATCATCATCATCATCATCAACAGCCTATAAATGCCCACTGCTGAGCAAAGCCTCTTCTCACACGGTTTTTTTTTTTGGGGTTCCGGTTGTATTAAGTTAAAATGCAGTGCATCTGTCTAGAACCTTATATTGTCCAGTACTGGAGTAGCCTCTTAATCGACTCTTACTGCATCCGGGAAGAGTAGGAGGTAAAAATGTATTCTACCCTGTCGTCACAGGCTTTTGATGATAAGAGAAAATGTTATAGTGTTTTGTTTGGTTAATAATAGGTTTTTTTTATATATATTTGATGGATCGACGTTTGACCACCAAGCGAGATAGTGCACTTGGTGGTAAGCGATGATGATGATGAGCGGTCTACGATGGATCACGTCGTCCCATAAGTGACCTATTCACTCGGGCCTTGAAGGTACAGACAATACAAAAAATATCGTCTATCTCAACAAACATTATCCTTGTATTCCCAAAGAAAATTACTTTTAAATTAATATAATTATACATGATAATAGTTCACATAAATATAATTCTATTCTTACATCGTATAATAACATGATATATAATAGGGTCTGTCAGTAAGATAATGAAAAAATGTTAGATACGTATTTTTATTTTGACGTACATAAAACAAAACTTATATAAAACGAATCAAAGTGTAGGAGTGGAAGCTAAACACATCATTTCGACATATAAAACGTACCTAGAAGTGACGTCACGCGATATTTTAAATCAACATATCGTCGAAAGTATTTGTTACTGTAAGAAAATAAATAAATCTTTCCTGAACTAAAAAAATCGACTTCAACCCCCTCTTTGCTTGAAGTCGTTTAATTATTATGCTTTTTTTTAAGAGGGGAACATCATCGAATGGCTTCTCCCGCCTAGGTGAGCCGGGAGAGAGTGTCAGGTTCTTACTGACTAAAAATCACCCCGTTTTTACTCTTGCACTTCGAACTAGAACCCCGGCATCTCGTTAAGTCCTTAAACCTTATCCTAAGTGTAGCAAACACTTTTCTGAAAATCTCGTCAAAATTGGATCACCCCATCGCGAGATAATCGCGCACAAACATACATACATACATACCTACAGGTCAGACTTAGAACATCCATTTTTTTCTTGAGTCGGTTAAAAATACGTTTGTAATGCTTTAAGATAATCTACGAAACGGACATTAAAACAAAAATACCCGTCTACCCACAGACATCGATCTACCCTATTACGTCATACCGTAAGCGCGGGCCTACGGACGGCGAGCAAGGGTGGCTCGTCGTCCAACCAGAACCGGGCCCGAGCGTACGGCGCGTAACGTTCCGCGCCCGCCTCAAAGAGCCATCAGACCACCACTGTATGGGGCTCAATAAGGCTGATGCGATACGGAGCCGCGGCGCACTTAACGGACTACCGGGGCTCCGGCTCGAAGTACAGGAGTGGGATCGGTGTGGTTTTTAGCCAGTAAGAGCCGGACACTCCCTCCCGCCTCACCCAGAGAAGTAATTCGATAATTTTCCCCTCTTAAAAAAATAAAAAAACTATTACGTCATACGAAAATAAAGTCACATAGCTTAAAGTATCAAGACTATACAATCCGAGTTCGTGGCAGGTGGGTCCCGAGATACAATTACGTTACATTATAATTTTTTACTTTTCTACTAAAGAGATTTGTTTTATTTCTTACTGTACCCCAAATGGTAGGGCGTTTCTTAGATGTAGGCTTATTGATTTTATTATCTTTTATTGAATAAGAAAACAATATATTATTATACTATACTTACATATAAACAAAATAGGTTTCTTTAATTTTGAATTTGGAGCGGTCAGCGCGATTGTTTATAAATTGTCTAATATTTAGTCTGTGGTTTGTTTAGAAGTTGGTATTATTCACTGATATGATAAGAGACGATAACGATTAGATTAGTGGAAAAATAAACTTTAAATGTCGTTTCTGTATTCGGGTAAAGTTCTCTACAATAGTTTACTAACTTAAAGGTTTTTTTTAACAAGTTAACAAAATAAATCTTTGTTTTCAGTAGCAACATACATATATTCGTTTTTTATAACAAATCAAATAACATCACGCCTTTTATCCTCGAAGGGATAGACAAGGTGCACATTACAGCACTTAATGCCACTGTACAATGTAACACGCACTTTTCACAATTTTATGTTATGTTAATATGCTTATAATAATAATAATATGCTTCGTTGACCGAGTGGTCGCCAGTGCGACTGCCGGGCAAGGGGTCTCGGGTAGGACTTCCGGGTCGGGCAAAGTATTATTGGATTTTTTCAAAAAATCTCAATAATAACACGGAGGAAATGTGTCAGGTATATGGCAATAGACTCACCTCCTATTACATGAGACTCATAACATAAATAGTGAAAAGTGGATGTTACATTGTACAGTACATTAAGTGCCGTAATGTGCACCTCTGCTTACCCCTTCGGAGATAAAAGGCCTAAAGTTATGTTATGTTACTAAAGAACAAAACAATTATAAAACCACATGACAGACAGATCAAACCATGCAAACATTGTAGACCATTAACATGGTACCAAACGAAACGTGCTTACCTATTTAGAGCACTTACTAAAGCAAACATGCTCATACCGATAATCCGAGTTAATTCGATACTGTACTCGATATAATCGGTAATCGGTTTAATCTCGCTCCATTATAGTAATCGTTACAATTGTAAACATCGAGTGTGGTAACTATGATCTCTCGAGTGATCGCAAATATGATGCTGGAGGTGGAGGTACAGGGTGGTTCAATTGTGTAATAGAATCGGTTTTGGTTGTTAACTGATTTCAGAAAGGAGGGCTTGTTAATGTATACGAGCCTCTTGCATGTCTTGAAATTAGTCGAGATCCTCGTCAAATACAAACTTACATAAATAAGCCAAAAATATAATAATTAATTTTGACTAATTAGATTTAAAACTATAAGCACAAAGGCTATGCAGTCATGCTAGCTAAGGAGGAGGCGGGGCGCATGAGGCAGCGAAGCGCAGCCTCCTCACAACCCTGTCGTCGCGAAGGACACTCCGGGCGTCGGGGATTGCAAGACGATCTCCGGCCACCGTAAGCGCAGGCCTGCGGACGGCGAGCATGGGTGGCTCGCCGCCCGACCAGAACCAGACCCGAGCGTACGGCGCGTCGCGTTCCGCGCGCGCCTCAAAGAGCCACCTGACCACCACAGATGGAGTCCAATAGGGCCGATGCCGATACGGAGTCGCGGAGAACCTAACGGGTTACCAGAGCTCCGGCTCGAAGTGCGGGACTAGGAACGGGGTGGTTTTTAGTCAGCAAGAGTCTGACACTTCCTCCCGCCTCACCCAGGCGAGAGCAGTCATTCGATGATTTTCCCCCCTAAAAAAAAATATTCTATAAAGCGTTACTCACTTGATGCCCACTTGGGTGCGCAATCGATCTGGCGGTGCGACCATCTCGGATGGTACTACGCTAGTCACGCTACCACTAATTACTATAGCGCCACACTCACTCAGCTGCCCACAGTGGCGCGACGAAATGGTGTCCCAGTGAAATAAAGCCCTTAAATTGAAAACCAATATTGAAACACCATATACACAGAAAGGGGCGGTTCGAGTGGCATCATTGAACAATTGCGTCTGTCAAATACAATTGTCAGTTAACAAGTACTACAGTCTGAAGAGCTTTGGGAACATCCCAGTATTAAATGATTCATATCACGTAACTAGATAATAGGGATCTTGAGATTTCGCTTGGAGATTGAGTGGAAGGAATACATCACCGCTACTCTTTCCGCGGGTGTCGTTAAATCTGACCACGTATACCAATATACATACTTACACATTGTTGACGTTCAAAAGCCCTGGTCTAATTGAAATAAAGGATTTTGACTTTGACTTTGACTTGCATATGCCACGGACGGGGCAGCAGCGCTCTCTGATTAAGCTGTACCTTTTGAACTGCAAACTTTAATGCTGAGAGGTAGCAAAGAGGTCCGTAGACCTGGGGTTGATTTATCATGACAACTGAAAAATTCTAAACCTACCAACGGCAAGTACCGATGTGACTTTTTCCGAGTTATATGTGCTTTCTTAGATTATTTAGACACCACTGACAAATGGTAGCTGACACACTGACAAAAGGAGAACATCGTAAGGAAACTTGCACTTATAATTTGTAATTATAAGTTTGAAATCGCCATTCCCTTTCACCAAGCTTGGTGAGTAATGCTCAAACCTATGCTCGGCAATGGGTAGGTACTTATAGGCTGTTGATGATGAAAGGTGCGAATGTGCGATTGTAAGGTTCATATCTGAAAACAATTTAAAAAGTTATTCTTATTTCCGGTGAATTCACAATCTTAATTTGACCTATTATAATATTCCTAAATTATAGGAATTATGACTATAATATACATTGTAAGTCATTCTAATTAGGTACTTAACACAATAGCAATTTGCACTAGACACTAACAGCCCTCTCTCCTCTTCCAAAAGACAATTTAAAAACCACAAAAAAGCCAATAAATATTCATAAAATTAATTATCCAAAAATTTAATTCCAATTACACCTTAATTTTTAACGAATATTTACTGGAACAGGTGAAAAAACAATTTTAATTAAAATCATTAATTAATAAATACACAACACAAACGCCTCGATATTTTTACCGCGTATTCCATTAGCAACCATTTTGGAAAATGGCGGCTTTGTTTACGTCACTCGTGTCTGCAAATGGCCGACTATTTTTGCCGCGAAAATAGCTTGTTTACCAGGCGTTTTGTTTTCTAGCCATCGAACTAATTGAGATCGGATTAATTAATTGTTTTTTGTTGTTAACGCTTCAATTGTGTTATAGTTTTGTTATTAAATATTAATTTGTGGTCTAGGCAGGGTACAATACATGTTTAACCACCCTTTTTCTTACCGCAGGTATTATAAGGCTTGACTAACTACAAATCTCTTAATTGAGATCGAATTTTGACATTAATCCTTTTGAAATCTTTCGTCGATCGAGATATTCTGGACTAAGATCGGTTGCTGCGATCCAACTTGCCAAATATGAACTATCAGGGAGATTGGAAGAAAAGCCAGGGTTTCTGAGCAATGCCATGTTACTGTTATAAAAATTAAAATGCCCAGACAAAATTAGGTTCCTATAAAACGTCATTGCAGAATTTAATCACAAGTTCTTTTACAAAATCATGTTATGGATCGTCTAATGAAAGAACAAACCTTGTCGTACATAGCTGGTCTGGCGCGTCCCAATATTTCTGATCCTTTCTGCTTCACACCGGTTCAATTGGCGGAGGTCGGAAAGATTATCCTATCCATAAAATCCAAAGCTGTAGGATGTGATAATATCTCTCGAGACATGATCATAACTATACTAGATCACATCTTACCAGCAATAACCCATATAGTAAATTTTTCTCTTTTTTCAGGAACCTTTCCATCCCTCTGGCGCAGGGCTTTTGTTCGACCTCTTCCTAAAATCACTAGTCCCCTCTTCCCACTCATTTCCGTCCCATCTCCATACTTCCTTTCCTTTCCAAAGTGCTTGAGGCCTGTGTCCACAAACAAATTCGCTCATAAGTCCCCTTCAATCTGGTTTCAGGCCGGGCCACAGCACGGTTTCCGCTCTCCTTAAGGTGACTGGCGATATTAGAACTGGTCTCGAGAGCACTAGAGCCACAGTTTTGGTTTTAGTTGACTTCTCGAACGCCTTCAATATGGTCAGTCACGACATCCTTTTAGCCATCCTTTCCCATCTAACGATCTCTGACAAATCATTGAACTGGTTTTCATCTTATCTTCGGGCCCGCCAGCAGTCTGTCAAGCTTGATGATACTTCATCAGGTTGGCGCGAATTAACGGCTGGTGTTCCTCAAGGCGGCATACTATCACCTCTTTTATTCTCTATCTTCATTAATCTCATTACTTCTGAACTTCAGTGTGCGTACCATCTATACGCTGACGATTTGCAACTTTACTGTCAGGCCAGTGTTGACAGACTCTCTGATGCGATCTCGGAGATGAACGGTGACCTGGTATCCATCAAGAACTGGTCCGAGAGATTCGGTATATCAGTTAATCCCGGCAAATGCCAGGCTATTATAATAGGTAGCTCCCGTACGCTGGGTGGAATAGACCGAGCATCATTACCAGCCGTGCTCTTTGATGGTGCAGTAATTCCGTTTGGTACTGACGTCAAAAATCTGGGTTTGCATATTGACTGCAATTTAAAGTGGCATGCTCAAATCACAAATGTATGCAGGGGGGTTACTGGATCATTGCGTGCTCTGTATCGCGTAAAAAATTTGCTTCCTCCCGCTACGAAGGCCATGTTGGTGCAAGCCTTGGTTTTCCCTATCATCGATTATGCTGATGTCTGCTACTACGACCTGAATGCAGATCTCCTCAATAAGCTCGACCGATTTCTAAATAACTGCATCCGATTCGTTTTCAACCTGCGTAAATACGATCATGTTTCTGCACATCGGTTGCAACTAAAGTGGCTGCCCATACGCCAGCGCAGGGAGCAAAGGGCGCTAACCACTCTATTCTCCTTTCTTTCTTCACCTTCTTCACCCAGTTATCTATCCCCTTACTTTCAATACTTATGCGCAAACCACAGTAAAAATCTTCGTTCTTCTCACAACCGTCTTCTCCAATGTCCCACTCATCGCACTGACTTCTTACATTCATCCTTTTTCGTACAGGCAATTTTTCTGTGGAATGCGCTCCCCCTGGATGTCAGGATGGTCTCAACTCGATTAACTTTTAAGCAGAAAGTACGTGAGCTTTTCCTAAAGAGGTTGGCTGAATCATCGCGCTAACTATCCACTGTGTATTAGTAAGCAAGTATATATTTATATATTACGTATATATGTATGTATGTAGGCATATTGTACTCATGTGTAGGTATACATTATAATTAAATTTATTTATGTATGTATATCTCCTAAATATATTAGTTTATCTTTCATTGTTTAATAAAATCACTGCTTGCCTCTTGCACCTACCATTTACTCTTCTCTGCATCACCCAAAGGTCAGACTGGTAGAAAATGCCTGCGGCATTAAGTCCACCTTTTTGTACATTTTGTGCATGAAGCATTTTAAATAAATAAATAAATAAATAAAATCAATTAAAATGTAATTCAGTCAAGAGAATGGATCGCTAGATGAAATCGCTCACTCGTGAGTGTAGCAAAATGTATATTGTTCTCTTTCTAACATACTATATGTTCCCATGTGAAAGCAGGATAGAGCAGGCCGGTAAATGAGCGAAGTTCATAAGACATTCAGAAAATGAAACTCAATCATATTTCCGTCGCGTTTAGAAAGGATGGTGGTATGCAAGACTGCGTAATGCTTTTTGGTCCTAAGTTTTCTATGGTAAGTTAGTTGGGAAAATATTTTTGTCACATGTAAAGGTTTGATAGTCTTCGTATGTATTTTGAAGTGTTTTTATAATAAGTATCGTGAGACATGCTCACGTAAAAATATAGAGAAAAGCTAGTGTACAGTAGGCTACGCGACATCGCCGAGACTGCGGACGCTGCTGGTCATGGGGAAGAACCTCTCTATGGTTCGAACTAGTACCTAGAGCTTTTCTCAGTATTTTCACGTGAGTAACCTGCGATTTTTAGTTTTTTTAATGTTATTGCGTTAAATACTTCGATTGTAAGGCCAAGGACGACAGCAGAGTAGAAAATATTTGTCGGTATCCCTATACCTAAGAATAGGGATTGTTCGCGCTATAGCTTAAAGTGTCGACTGAGCTGTCAAAAATAAAAATAAACTATCCAGTTTTGAAGGATTTTGAAATTTCCTATTAACATCGGATATTAATTTCTACAGTAAGAGATCGGGTAGTAGCCCTCTCTGATATACAGTTATGTGGAGAAGTTAAAACGCAGAAGAGGCCCATATTTTTTTATGGTATAATCTGGTAAACGAGCAGACGGATCACCTGATGGTAAGCAATCGGCGGCGTTCATATACAATTGAAGATTGTTGTGGATTCAGTGATTGAGGAGATTGGGGAGGGGGGGTGTAATTGGGCCTCTAGTAACCTCACTCACACGACGAAACACAACGCAAGCGTTGATTAGCGTCGGTTTTCTGCTCGGCTGTGGTATCACTCCCGTCCAGCTGGCCCATTCGTGCCGAAGCATGGCTTTCCCACACTTAAATATTATAAAAGTTCAACAGTGGTTAATTGATGATTATTTTAGCAAGTCTTCAAATAATAACGCCCCCATGACATAACATAACATCACGCCTTTTATCCTCCAAGGGGTAAGGAGAGGTGCACATTGTTCCACTGTACCATGTAACACCCACTTTTCACTAATTATGTTATGAGTCCCATGTAATAGAGGGTGAGCCTATTGCCATATACCGGGCACAGTTCCAGACTCCGTGCTACTATTGAGATTTCTTTTTAAAAAACCCCATTAATACTTTGCCCGACCCGGGAATCGAACCCGAGACCCCTTGCCCGGCAGACGCACTTGCGACCACTCGGCCAACGAGACAGTCTCCATGAATGATCATATATTTATGAAACAATGACATTTACAATCTTTACAATCAAACAAGCCACACATAGAACAACTACAAATCACCCCTTTTATCCCCCTACAGACAGTTACAATCCCCCGCTAAATAGCTTACTTCTCCACTCTAGCATAACATCGTCCGCTTCACTTGTAGCCAACCTGATTAGGAACACTTTGATGAATGCACACTCGATTATGAATCTTAGTAATTAGATGACAATAATTAAATTTGTTTACGTTTTATATTTCGAATGAAGGAGTTAGTGCTTTCTTTTGACTTATCCACATTTATATTATGTGTGATGTAATTTGTGTCGTGGTGGCCTGGAGGTTTAAGGCGCCCGCTTCTCATGCATGAGAATGCGGGTTCGAAATGTGTTCCTATGTGACTTTTTCCGAGTTATATGTACTTTCAAAGATTATTTAGTACCACTGACAAACGGTGAAGGAAAACATCGTGAGGAAACCTGTGCTTATAATTTTTAACTATAAGTTTGAAGTCGTCAAACCTTCTCCGTGTGAGAAGAGGCTTTGCTCAGCAGTGGGCATTTATAGGCTGTTGATGATGATGATGCAATGTAATAGGAAACCTAGTTTCACTTGATTTTGCTATTCAAAATTAGTAATTAAATTATTTGGTCGTCAGTTCAACTGCTGTACATGAGGTTTCCATATTTAATATCTTTAGTTCGACATGAACAAATTGTGGTTTTAAACTTGTTCCCATGGAAGGTTTCAGTAGACATGGAGATTGAAATAGATTAGCATTTTATTAAAAACTATACTATAAGTTATATATCAGTGATAATTGTTCTTCCGGGTCTGGGTGTCATGTGTATGTGAACTTGTATGTTTGTAAACGCACATACGACACAGGAGAAAATCCTAGAGTGGGGCTATATCTTTTGATTTTTTTAATGTTTATTTCTTCGACCAAAAACAGAGATGATGATTGATGAGTTATCCAAAAAAAAACCATTAAAACAATTTCAGTCGCAGCCAAAAACAATTACTCTGAACTCCAATCAAGAATACAATAACACGAAACTGTCAAACCTCGATATTCCATAATTAAACAGCCTCACAGAGATAGGGCATAGCCCAATTCATAACTCAATTGTGTATCTGTCTGTCAGTGAAATTGTTTTTGTCGGGTGCAATCTCGAAAACTAATTGTTTACCATTTTATAATTGAATATATATTTGTTTACCTGCCGCGGGCCGGTCGGTACTTGACGGCGCCATCTTGCGGGGGAGAGCGTAATTAATTTGATAATAAATTGTCCAATGAATGGCGGGGGCACGGGATGGGGCGGAATTTAAATATTTTTGTTGGTAGGAGTCTATGGTAATTGTGAAATTGTTTCCATGTTTCGATAGTGATTGAGGTTGAGTGGAATGCTGCTACTCATTATTAATTTGTTGGGTTAAATGTTGCCTCGTTAGCCGAGTGGTCGCAAGTGCGACTGCCGGCCAAGGGGTCTCGGGTTCGATTCCCGGGTCGGGCAAAGTATTACGGCACGAATGGGCCGGCTCGACCGGAGTGATACCACGGCCGAGCAAAAAACCGACGTGAAGCAACGCTTGCGTTGCTTTGTGTTGAGTGAGGTTACCGGAGGCCCAATTATCCTCCTCTTCCCCAATCTCCCCAATTCCTGAATCCCTAACAATCCTCAAACTCCTAATCCCCAAAAGGCCGGCAACGCACTTGTAACGCCTCTGGTGTTGCGTGTGTCCATGGGCGACGCCGATTGCTTACCATCAGGTGATCCGTCTGCTCGTTTACCGGCTTATGCCATAAAAAAGAACCAAAATTAGCTAAATCGGTTCAGCTGTTCTCGAGTTTTAGCGAGACTAACGAACGGAAATTCATTTTTATTTATATAGATTAATTATAGTAACATCAGTTTAAAGTAATAGGGGAAAACGGTAATGTTAAACGGCTATTAATAAAATCATTTTATTATTTATGCCGTGGCAATGATGGCCCTTCATTTAATATTTATCGCTTACTATAACTGCAGACTGCAGTAACCCTACAATGGCAGGATACGTGTATGAAGAATAAATTCATTTTTAATAACTGAACGACTTTTGGTTTACAATTTTCACCTTAAAAACGTTGGGTTCTGTACGTATCCTTGTATAAGTAATCATCAAAGTCATTCACATTCTAGAAGACACTTTGTCTACGGAAGGAAGCTTGAAATTGCAGTGTGAAGATTTTAGATTTATCAGGAAACTAGCGACCCGCCCCGGCTTCCCACGGTGTAATATGCATGTATTATACATATAAACCTTCCTTAAGAAACACTCTATCTATTAAAAAAACACATCAAAATCCGTTGCATAGTTTTAAAGATATAAGCATACATAGGGACAGACAGACAGACAGCGGATAGTGACTTTGTTTTATACTATGTAGTGATACTGCTACCGAAAGCCGGAGCGTAGGCCGGCCTACCGCTAGGTGAACCGACGACATCGCCAGACTTGCGGAGAGCCAGTGGATGCAGGTGGCGAGTTGTCGTTCGACGTTGAAGACTGAGGGGGCCGCCCTTGTACAGCAGTAGACGTGTTATATGGCTGTTGATGATGACGATGATTATTATTATTATATTACACCCTGTGGCGAAATTAGTACCTCAACATTAGTTTTATATATATATGGAGATTCTGTCAATAATATAGAACCTAGATCGGTGCTGAGACTTTGTATCACTTGTTAGTTTTGTCTGTCGATCGGTTCTTGCTACTCCTGTAGTCTAATAAAGGACCAGTCCACCACAGATGGGGCCCAATAGGGTTGATGCTCGATACGAAGCCGCGAAGAACTTAACGGGTTGCAGGGGCACCGGCTCGAATGGCAGGAGCAGGAACGGGGTGGTTTTTAGTCAGTAAGAGTCTGACACTCCCTCTCGCCTCACCCAGGCGGGAGAAGGCAATGGATGATTTGAAAATCTCGTTTTAGAAGACTATGAGATTCAAAGAAACGTTCCATTTTTTATTTTAGAATTCTGTTACCAATTGTTCACGTACGTCACGGATCCCTAAAACTGGAACATCCGTCACACAGGGCACACCTGGACTCAAACCCGTAAAACAAAGGGCGACGACAATACTCTCACATGTATTATACATTGGAACTTTACGAGTGTGGGACAAGTTATGAGGTGATAGCGAATTGCGTACTATTTTTTAACACTTTTTAGAAGTAAAATGTTATGATTGTCTATGTATTGTAATATTGTATGTTCAATATTTCTGTGAACTGCCTCGATGGCCGAGTGGTCGCAAATGCGACTGCCGAGCAAGGTGTCCCGAGTTCGATATCCGGGTCGGGCAAAGTAACAGGTTTTAAAAAAAAATATTAACCGCTTCCTCTTATACCTTAGACCAAACCCACAATCCATAGAATTCTTTACATCTGTAAATTAGGTTCAGAAAAATAGAACAAAAGGTCTTATTGGTACCTAGGTTAGCATTGAATACTAGACGTAGACCTATTATGCCTAGATTTCATTGTTTTAACCCTAACTTAAGCTATTATTATGGCGACCCTTTTGATTTGTGGTTTGGAGTGTAAATTATTATTATTTATTAAAAAAATGGGGTCGTTTCTTATTGTTCTTTACTTGTGTTGATCTGTGGTTTCGATCACACTTTAATAAAACTACATTCATATTTATAATAACTATCGTGAGACATAACTAAATTAACTAAAATCGCGGGGTTACTCAGGTAACATAAACTAGTAGAGCTTTTCTCAGTATATTCACGCGAGGAACCTGCGATTTTTAGTTAAAACTACATTCGTATAATTTTAGATTTTAATTTCATATCGTGGTAAGGTCAGGTACACACTTAAGTTTTGACATGT
The DNA here is from genome assembly GCA_038387885.1 of Spodoptera picta. Taxonomy (NCBI): domain Eukaryota; kingdom Metazoa; phylum Arthropoda; class Insecta; order Lepidoptera; family Noctuidae; genus Spodoptera; species Spodoptera picta. The sequence continues at coordinate 1,019,451 of JAZHFQ010000221.1, read as the reverse complement.
TCCATTAAAAATTTATTGTGTAGTAGACACATAAAAAAATACAATTGATTGTTCACCAAAATTTAAAAAAAAATATATATTTATTTAAAATTTGTTTTTATAATGACTATCGTGAGACATGCTATATTAACTAAAATGATGGGTTACTCACGTGAATATACTGAGAAAAGCTTCACTAGTACAATACAGGAGTCTGCGCGGCGACCGCGCACGCTGCTCATGAGGAAGAACCCCTCTGTGGGTAGAAACTAGTAGAGCTTTTCTCAATATTTTTACGTGAGTAACTCGCGATTTTTAGTTTATTTAAATCTTAATTAACACATTAGAGTTACTACAATTGAACTGGATTTAATGCCTTAGGTAGGCAATGTCTATTGTCTAACAATCGACATGTATTACGTCTGTTTAGTCAACTGTAATTACCTAAGTTGAAGTTAACCTAAACAGATGAAGTGTTCATCGTGAACCTAACCACCACAGATGGGGCCCAATACGGCCGATGCCGATTCGGAGTCGCGGAGAACCTAACGGGTAACCGGGGCTCCGGCTCGACGTGCAGGAGAAGGAATGGGCTGGTTTTTAGTCAGTAAGAGTCTGACACTCCCTCCCGCCTCACCCAGGCGGGAGGAGTCATTCGATGATTTCCCCCCCTTAAAAAAAATGCACTTCATCGTTCTAGACATAAATTACGATTTTTCTTAAATAGTAGGTACCTACAATAGACATCTTGAAGAACTATTTTATCACATCTTAAACCTATTTTTTATCATTTTCTCATTATACCTCTATATATATAACCTGTAGGTTCACCGTATCTAATATCTACTTTCTCCTATTTCCAGGCGGCGGCTGCAACTTCCCAGAAGGCTGGACGGGAGGCTGGTTCCAGTCGGGCATACCAGGACTCATCTACATCAACTCCACCACCATGCAGGGCAAGGGGGACTGCGCTGAAACAGACTCCAATGATAAGTTCCTGGTTTACGACAGGTAATGTCATACTGTATACATTATGTATTCAGTATTGTATTGAATCGAGTCCACGATTTATAAAAATATGCGACGCTCTTACCAACTAATTGGGCATGGTATGACGTCTCTGTCCTCAAAGTTATGCGTCCCGGTGTGACTCGAAATTGATAGAGCTTTTTTTCATTAATTCAATTTAATATATCTCATGATAGTATTTTTTTAACGTCGTCACACGCTATGATTTTCTCTTGTGTCGTGGGTGCGTTTATAAACATATAACTTCACATACCTACACTTGTCACCCAGACCCGGAACAACAAATTGTGGAGCACACAAAGAGTTGCTCCGTGCGGAAATCGGACCTTAGAATACTTTAGATAATAATATCTACCTAGAAATAATAACACTTGACGACACTAATCAAACCTACAGAGCGAACGAATAAAAATATTGCTAGATGCGTACACCGAAATATAATTGTTTCGGAAGCTCAGAACCTATACTTTCGCCGGTAACGAAACCACTTAACCACGTTGTGTTCTTTAAGTATTTTTACATATAAAACAGCAAATAAATGAGTCGAAAAGTGCACCGAATAAGTGTAGATGAACACCAAATAAGCGCTATAGATTAAAGCGTGAAATTTCCAATTAGTAGGTAGGTAGTTCGTTGAATTGTTTTAAATGGCATACAGCGCCATCTATAAGAATACACAGCACCATCTATACCCATATTTTTGTTGTCCCTCGGGAATATCACATTTTTCCGGGATAAAAAGTACCCTATTATTTAATCTGGACTTCTAACTTTACGTCTGCAAAATTTCAAAGCAATCGGTTTAGTAGTTACGGCGTGAAAGCAGAACAAACAAAGTCACTTTCAGATTTACAATATTAGTAAGGATGGTAGACCCAATGGATTATATAAAGCATTTAAAGTAAGAGTTCCCCTTCAGGTGGTACAAAATTCCATCCTGTAGAATGTAATAAGAACTTTTTGTCATTACATTATTATTATCTTTGACATTATTTTTATATGATTCCAGGAACGAAGACTGCTACAGATGTCTAGTTATACATGAAAAACACAAATACGTACTACAGTATAAAGAAAGTAAGTAAATAACACTCTTTTCGTTCTTACATATACATTACATAACATCACGCCTTTTATCCCCGAAGGAGTAGTCAGAGGTGCACATTACGGCACTTAATGCCACTGTACAATGTAACACCCACTTTTCACTATTCATGTTATGAGTCCCATGTAATAGGGGGTGAGCCTATTGCCAAGCCACCGGGCACAATGTAGATTTCTTGCTACTACTGAGAATTTAGAAAAACCCAGTGATACTTTGCCTGACCCGGGAATCGAACTCGAGACCACTCGGCCAACGAGTCAATTATAACTGAGCTAATGATGAAATATAATGAATGATAAAGAACCTCCATCGTTACTCTTTTGAAAAACAATCTTCGACTAATCTGATGACTGATGACATATGCCATTATTTTTTTTAATTCCAGCATACTGCAGAGAGCGAGACTCCCTATCAACAATGTGTGAGTCGATCACCGGGGACGCAGCCCTATACTCCATGTTCAGGAAGGAGCCCCGGCCGCTACCGGAGCCCTGTCCCTTCCATCCAGCGCCGTTCACATTTACTTACAGTCGGTTAGTGTAAACGTTATGGGTTAGACAGATGACATCAGGGCCGTCCTAGGTTACTCTGGGGTCTTTGGGCACATAATCATCATAGTCCCATAATAGTAATATTTTGCTCATATAAACATAGTAATACTTTGCTCGACCCGGGAATCAAACCCGAGACCCCTTGCTCGGCAGTCACACCTGCGACCTGTGAATGTCAGCAATAACTGCGAATTTATAATCGAAAACTTGCCTTACTTTAAATTATTGAGGCAGTCTAAAGACGAACTGTAAAATTATAACTAAAACTCATTCCACGTTGCATATTGTGAATTATCTATTGCTGTAAATGACCTAAAAACTCTTGTAAATAAATTAAAATTAACCTTACACCAGATAATGTTTGATTATCGCACATTATTCAGGATTTAAATTAAACCTATTCATTGCGTTATTACTTGTTACGATTACCAAAGTACCCAATGATGTACTATAAAACTACTTGAGCGCCATCTAGTATTTGCAATAAATATGTGGTACTAATATTTATAATCATTTCTACCTTACAGTGGCTCGGGCGACTGCGCGAACCCGCCGTCTCGCGCGGAGTCGTGCACGGATGACTCGCGTCTGCTACTGCGGTACATGGCCTGTCCTGATGTGCCGGGCACTGAGAGCAATGGTATGTATCACACACACACATCATCAACAGCCTATAATGCCTACTACTGAGCAAAGCCTCTTCTCACACGGAGAAGGTTTAAGCATTAATCATCACGCTTGCTCAATGCCGGTTGGCGATTTCAAACTAATAATTAGAAATTATATGCCCAGGTTTCCTCACGACGTTTTCCTTCGCCGTTTGTCACTGGTGTCTAAATAATCTTAGAAAGTACATATAACTCGAAAAAACCACATTGGTACCTGTCGTTGGTAGGTTTCGAAACCGCACCCTCATGCATGAGAAGCATCGGCATCGGCAAGCGGGCATCTTAAACCTTCGGGTCACCACGACATATCACAGAAATTAATAATAATCAAATAATAAAACAGCCTTTTACTTCTTGGAAGTTTATATATCAAATAGGGTGGATGCCTAATTTTTATTTTAATGTCCGTCTGGTAGATTAGATTTTTTCATTACCTAACTTACGGACTAATTATATTTTTAATTTTCATACCCTGTCATCATCCCAATTCTACATCTACCACCCTACAATAAAGAAAAGTAAATAACTTGCTTAAATAATCTGAACTTAAAAGAAAAATCATTTTAATTAACATTTTACGAAAACCAGTCCAAAAGGTAAAGATTGAAGTCGGTTATTTACAGAAATTTAATGGAATTTCTATCAAAAAGCTAGCTTCGAGCGATGTGTTTTCTATCAAAAAGTTACTATAAATAAAAAATAAAATATATATATATAATATACAAATAACTATAAACTAAAATATTTACACCTTAAAAAAAAAATAAAAATGTTATCTTAAGGCATCAAAAAAAAATTTTCCTCATCGTTATCGAAAATAAATCTATATTTAATCGTATGAATAAATTAAAGAAAAAACGTTTAATATGATGTGTTATTTTTTCAGTTGAGGAGCTGATCTGCTTGGCCACATGGAAGGAAGGCTCCACGCGGTACCTAGTGGGTCTCATCTCACAAGTACAGAGAAGAAACTCGATCTCCACTGACGAGGATATGTACAGGTACATATAGTCATATGATATTTTTTATGAATCGAAGAGGTATGTAAGAATCGTAGCAATTGCCGTTCCATAGTCTCTACTTACCTCCACGGGAGACAGGCGTTAGGTTATGTATGTATTTTTTATAATTATAATCGACCTTGGATTGAGCAAATAGCTTCACTTTTAAATTTTTTGTTGACATTCAAAAGTGCCTTACTGGTCTAATTGAAATAAATGATTTTGACTTTGACTATTGTCCACATACCAATCTTACTTTTAATTGGTTTCAAGTATGACCATTTCTTCCCAGAAGGGGTAGGCAGAGGTGCACATTATGCCACTGTACCTCTATAATGTAACACCCACTTTTCACTATTTATGTTTTGAGTCCCATGTAATAGGGGTTGAGCCTATTGCCATATACCGGGCACAATTCCAGACTCCGTGCTACTACTGAGATTTTTTTAAAAACCCAGTAAATCTTTGCCCGACCCGGGAATCGAACCCGAGAACCCCTTGCTCGGCAGTCGCACTTGCGACCACTCGGCCAACGAGGCAGTTTAAATCAAAGTAAATCTTGGTTTTCGGCATGAACTATATTCAATTTAGTTTCGTTCATAATAACTCACTGTATTTCGTTCCCATTCCAGATGTTTCGTGTATAAAGGCCAGCACGCTGACAAGACAGTGACGTACACTATAGCACAGTCCGGCGACGCCACCTGCAATGGACTCACCTCTTCTGTTGACGGCAGTCGGACTATGAAGCTTACTAACAGTATGTATTTATTTTTTATGGGATTATCCGGTAAACGAGCAGACGGATCACCTGATGGTAAGCAATCCGCGTCGCCCATGGATACCTGGAACAACCAAGTGCGTTACCGGCCTATTGGGGATTAGGAATTTAAGGATTTTGGATGATTCAGGGATTGGGGAGATTAGGGAGTGTGTGGGGTGTAGTTGGTCCAGTAACCAACTAAAATTTTAATCCTAAACCTAATGACTCGGATCATCATCATCATAACGTCACGCCTTTAACCCCGAAAGGAGTTGGCAGAGGTGCACATTACGGCAATTAATGCCACGGTACAATGTAACACCCACTTTTCACTATTTACGTTATGAGTCCCATGTAATAAGGGGTGAGCCTATTGCCATATACCGGGCACAATTCCAGACTCCGTGCTGCAATTGTTGTTCCAACTTCGAACGCATTCTTATTTATCTTAGTTAGATTTTAAGAGTTATCATGTAATTTTAATTATTATAAACTTAGTAAAATTATTATACTTTCCATTTACACCTACCGTCGGTGGCAGAAATATAATTTGCATGAAATTAACCAACAATTTATTATATTAACTTTCAGTCGACGACGAACACAATCGGTGTCACTTCCCGAGCTGGGTGGTGGAACACCACAAGTGGTTCAGTCTGGACCACACGCACCAGTACCATTTCACCACCAAGAACGCCACGCTCAAGGTAACAACATCATCATCAGGGTAGATGTAGAAGTCCACTGCTAGACACATGGCTCATCTATGACCTGTCACAATTAATCCCCTTTTTTGAGGGGGGAAATTCATCGAATGACTTCTCTGGCCCGGGTGAGGCGGGAAGGAGTGTCAGACTTTTACTGACTAAAAGCCGAAGTCCCAGCAACCCATTAAGCCCTCTGCAGCTCCGTGTTGGCATCAGCCCCATCTGCGGTGGTCTGATGGCTACAATTAATCCCCTGCGGTCCACATCTAACAACCTCTGGCCTTTAGCCAAACGCCACTTTAGCGCTTGTCTACAGATAAAACAGTAGAAATCAAAATATATGGGGATGACACTGACAAGTGTCAAAATTTACGTCAATTCCATATAATTTGGTTTTCTATTCTACATGTAGACAAGCGCTAAATGGCATTTGGCTACAGCGGGAGTTCACATTATTGCTTACGCTATCATCTACGGGGGAGGAGCTGTGAATCTTTATTTCTCTTACACATTCTGTGACCGCTTGTAATATTAACATGGTATTTTGTTTCGACCCACAGATTATGAATGAAGACGGTTCGTTCGAAGAGAAGCGACTAGTGTGCCACTCTATCCTGGAACAGAAGGACAAACAATACGTCAAGCTGGTCGCACATCTCACTAGAGGATGGTAAGCAGAGATATATTGGTTTTTTATATAATTAGAATTAATCTGCGTAATATCTGTATCTCAGTACCGATATTCAACCTTCTTTTTATTCAATTTTAGAAAGAAAAGAAAGAAATATAGGAAACACACCTATACTTAACAACTACAAATAATAATAATAATAATAATATATCAACAGCCTATAAATGCCCACTGCTGAGCAAAGCCTCTTCCCACACGGAAAAGGTTTGAGCATTAATCACCACGCTTGCTCAATGCGGGTTCGCGATTTCAGATTTACAATTAGAAATTATAAGCCCAGGTTTCTTATAGGTCCGAACAATGGCATCCATTTTAGTGAACGGATTAAAAGAGCAAGAGAGCTGCCACCGAATCATGGTAGATGAGGCTCTCATGAATCACTTTGGGGCCATTGTGATGGCGGCCCGAATAACTCAGGCCAAAGAAGTTCTGCTGATTGGTGACATAAATCAACTTCCCTTCATTGACCGAGACAACCTCTTCCCCCTCATTTACAACCGCCCTACACACGTCGTGGCTATTAGCCAAGAACTTCTCTGCACTCACAGGAACCCTATGGATGTAGCATATGCTCTTAGTACTGTGTACAGTGGCATATATTCGTCTGCGTCGGGTGTGAGATCCCTTGAGTTAAAAAGCTTCTCAGGGTCGCGGATACCCAAATCTCCTCCAAACACGTTATACCTGGTACACACTCAGGTAGAAAAGGAATCCCTTAAAAACCAGGGATATGGATCGGGTGTGGGATCCCGCGTACTCACAATACACGAGGCTCAGGGGCTTTCGTACGCGGCAGTGGTTCTTATAAATACAGCGGAGAAGAAACAGCGGATACACGACAGTGTACCGCACGCCGTGGTAGCTATACCCCGTCACACTAACAGCTGTGTTTACTACACGAATACCAGTGACGACGCGATCAGCAAATTAATCAGACGGGCGGTGGGTGAGAGTGAGCGGGGGATCCTGGACTATAACTTGAAAATGGCTATCAGGAATAGGGACATGGCGGTAGTGGGCGCTCTTTTGGGTGGGGAGGGCTCGCTGTAAGCTTGAATTGTGATGCAGGCGTGACATTGATATATATATATATATATATTGATATATGTATTGTGCGTGTTTAATAATGTTAAAATGTATTAAATTAGTAATGTAAATTAGTAATGTTAGTAATGTAGTAACGTAATGTAAATTTTATCAATAAGACTGACAAAATCCATTGGCACTACTGGAATCGGCTTACTGCTGCGTGAGCAGACGTCATGCATTCTTAAATGTTCTACAGTCGGTGGCGCTGTGGGCTGGGTCGCTCCGTTCCCTACGAAATGGTTGATCGGACCGATTGCTGGCCCTCACGTCATGCTCGTGAACGGGCGCCTTCTGCTGGAGCAGGTCGGCTCGCTCATCGCGCGTGTGGGTCGATCCAGTAAGGTTAATGTAAATGTAGTAAAACATGTATTGTGTATATATAGGTAGATATTAGACACAACTTCTTTGAGAAAAAAAAAAAATGTGGTTAATGTAGCACGTAAGATTTCTGTAACAATTAATTTAGACTGTACATTAAAAGAAAATGTAATGGAATGACAAGGGCACGTACAAGAGTCCGTGGAGAATAAGAAATGTAATATATAGAAAAAAAAAAAAAAGCCCAGGTTTCCTCACGATCTCGCACACTCACCGAAATGTATCCGGTAGATAACTGAAAGGTTTGCCACCTTACGCCTGTGTTCGAAGCTTTGAAGCCGGGCGCATCATCGTTGATGAGCCTCTTGGCACGTCTCTCAATGTGCTCTAACGCGTCTAGCTGATATTTAGCCGAGCCGTCCCAAAGATGAGAGCAGTACTCCATACAGGACCGAACTTGTGCCTGGTACAGGTTTAGTAATTGTTTCGGCGTGAACTACCGTCTCACTCTCCATAGGATACCCAACTTCCTACCAGCCAGTTGCACTTTTGACTCATAGGAGCCAAAGTTGAGTGTGGGCGTCAGAATTTCACCAAGAAGCTCAAGATGATCAGTCATCGCAACTATATTCCGGAAAATAGGAGTCAGCGGAAATTGACGGAGGATAGACACGCCTGGGTTTGGCTAGCGTTGAACTTGACCAAGTCGGCGTCACCCCAGTCGGAGACCGTCTTCAAGGACGAGTTCTAACACTCGACCATGGATTCTCTTAGAGACCAGATCTGTGTTCCGCTAGTAGATACATATCTTTCAACAACTGCTGTTATCTGTATACCCAAAGATACTGGGCTTAAGCAGGTCGTTTGTGTGCGCCGGCATTGATACCGAATTGGTCAGATGAGCAGCCATCGATAACTACTCCTTGACCGATCCCTCAGGAAGTATGCTATCCATCTGCCCAGATCAGAAGTCCATATGCAGGAAGCTTCCCGATTAGACTGTCGTGTCATTCCCTGTCAAAGGCCTTCGAAATATCGAGGGAGACTGCCAATGCCTCCCCGTGCCACTCGATGGCCTCGCTCCATATGTGAGTGGCATACGCAAGAAGGTAGTTCGGTTACGTCAAAACCCGTATTGCCGATCGCTGAGGAGATGCCTTACCTTTATGTTTTACCTTCAAGGTATGCCAGGAGTCTATTGTTAAGTACACGTTCCATGCTCTTGAAGCAGACGACCGAAATAGGGCCGGCGGGGTTTATGCTGGCCTCATTCAGATAACTTGATAGTATTCATGTGTAAAAGTAAGTTTGGTTCATATGTACATAGTTATTGTAGTAATAAATATCAATTTCAATATACAGGCTGTCCCTAAAGTCGATGATCAAAACGATTTCAGGGACACCTGTAGATATCTCTAGTTCTTAATCATACATATATCATCATACATCTACAGCCTATAAATGCCCACTGCTAAGCAAAAGCCTCTTCTCATACGGAGAAGGTTTGAGCATCAATCACCACGCTTGCTCAATGCGGGTTAGCGATTTCAAACTTATATAAGAAATTATAAGCCTAGGTTTCCTTACGATGTTTTCCTTTACAGTTTGTCAGTGGTGTCTGAATAATCTTAGAAAGTACATATAACTCAGAAAAAGTTACATAGGTACTTGTCGTTGGTAGGTTTCGAACGCATTCTCATGCATGGGAAGCGGGCGTCTTAATCGTCTGGGTCACTACGACCGTGTCATAGTAGTGAGTATAATGATGCCCTTGGTGTTACAGCGAGTCGGGGCACGTGTGTGTGTCGGCGTGGCGGCGCGGCGGCGGCGTGCTCGAACTACAGCTCGGCGCCGCCCTCCACGACGCCCCGCACCACGCCTGCACGCACGGACACTACGCGCCCCACGTCACGCTGCTGTGTAAGTACTGACTATCTCAATATGTCCGCGTGGCGCCGCGCTGTGTAACTATATGTCGCAGGCCAATTGTACCTCTATATTACATTACGGCTAGCCATTTAGGAAAACAGAGCCGTTTTGGGATACGGCGACTGCACAATTAGCCGTATTGTAAATGCGAAACGTTCTACAATATGACGGCATTGACGGTACACGTTTAGCCTCATTACAATTATTTTACAATGAATGGTCTGGGTGACCATTATCATATTTTGTAGTATTAAAATGTAACGTTATTCCAAGATGCGGCTATACATAGTCGTCTTGGGTGTCGTTTTCATGGTTTTCGAGTGTGGTATAACCGATAGTAGATACTATCAAAATATAAACCAAGATGGCGGCTGCATAAAATTTTCATGATTTCGTCATGAGTGTCGTTTTTATGGTTACTGAGGGGCAATAAGTTTCAAAAACAAAAAAGACAAAGAAAGTCAGGTTCCTATTTGTTACATTTTTATTTGAGGTCATAAAAATTATACAGAATACTCCAATTATTGTTGATCTGAAATATGATATTTTGTATTATTTCTAACCGATATACTTTATTCGTTCCAGCAACCTCCCTGTATCCGATGCGTTGTCCAATGCTGGGCCGCTACACAGTCGTGGACTCACTCGCCGACAGACGAAGGAGGCGGCAACAACTTACTATTGGTGAGATTAAACTTATTAACTTATACTTAACATATATTTACAACTATTAATAACTTAACTTAAATATTACATATATTAATAACTTATAATTTCATTAAACTTATGGTGCTTTTTTGAGGGGGAAAATCATTCAATGATTTCTCCCGCATTGGATTATGCGAGATCCGTGTCAGTGTCAGAGTATAACTGACTAAAAATAACTCTGTTTTTACTTTTGCTTTTCGAGCCAGACGGCAACCCGTTAGGCCTTCCGCGGCTCCGTATCAGGCGACAGCCCTACTGGGCCTCATCCGTAGTCAGTGGTCTGATGGTCGGACGGGGAGCTACTCATGCGCACATACAATAACTATCTCTTTACGGTGAGCGGAGGTCGTCGTGCGATCTCCGACGCCCAGAGTATCTCCCGCGACGATTTACCAGTTATTTGACAAACGTACCGATTATTAACGACCATCTAAAACCTATTTTACTGAACAGTACATACTGTATAGTATAACGAACATTTCTGTTTGGCTCCCAGACGACGCGACCGGCGAGGAGGCGGCGGAGAAGCCCGTGGAGTGCGTCATGGGCCAGTACGACAGCGCCAGCGTGGGCTGCGGGGCCGCGCAGGACACCATCGTCTTCCAGTCCGCCTGCACCACCACCGGTACCCACCTTACTTCACTTTCTATAGGACTGACAAGGAACGATACATGATATGCTTTTTGCAACATAACATAATGTCACGCCTGTTATCCCCTAAGGGGTAGGCAGAGGTGCACATTAATGACTCCACAGTTGGCACGGTGGCAGGGTAACCGGCTGCCGTGCAACGTGTAGCGGGTTCGATTCCCGCACGGTACAACACTTTGTGTGATTCACAAATTGTTGTTTCGGGTCTGGGTGTCATGTGTATGTGAACTTGTATGTTTGTAAACGCACCCACGACACAGGAGAAAATTCTATTGTAGAGCAATGTTTAATTAAAAAAAGGTGGTTGCACTGTACAATGTAACACTCACTTTTCACTATTTATGTTATGAGTCCCATGTAATAGGTAGTGAGCCTATTGCCATAATACGGGCACAATTCCAGACTCCGTGCTACTACTGAGAATTAAAAGAAATCCAGTAATCCTTTACCCGACTCGAGAATCGAATCCGAGACCCCTTGCCCAGCAATTCCACTCGGCAAACGAGGCAGTATATCTTTAATAAGACATGTTTTCTAATCTGTCCCAGTGTACACGTGCTACGGCAGTTGGCGCGAGGGCAGCGTGGGGCTGGTGGTGGCGGGCGCGGCGCGGGGCTCGGCCCGGCCGCACGCGCTCTGCTTCCTCTACACCAACTACATCGCCAATGGTACGCACACATCCTACAATACAGCGACACATCAAGGGACCTGCAATGTCGTTTCACTTATAGTACGAGAGATGACGACTACAATTTTTGTCTCATAGCAATACGGCCAAAACCGCATCAAATCGATAGATACGATTATCCTGAACTCGAAAATACCAATATCAGACATTTTCCACGTAGCGTTCTCTATCAGACAACTTTTCGATACTCAGATATTTTTGACACAGCAGAAATGGCCTCCCACGCAGTTGCTACACTTTCGACCTTTACTACACACCTAGTCGGGTTCAGAATCATACAATCTAACGATTTTATAGGGTTTTTGCCGTATTCCTATGAGACATGGTTTTGGTCGTCATCTCTCGTACTATTATAGAGGATTTCCACTTACAGTGTCTCAGATATACCTCTACAGGTATAAATAAATATCTGTCTCATTTACAAAGGGTTCATTAATAGAGGTGGAATTGGAATTACGTGTGGAATTTGAAAATAAATAAATTTGTGGGTAGAATAAGAATGAGTAAACAAACAATGTTATCTCAGTTACAGAAGTTTATGCATTTAAAATTTACTCGCTGTCTCAGTTATAGAGATAACTGTGATGATATATCGAAAGAACAAATCCCAGATATAGAGGTTTACCTCGTCCCACTAACAGAGGTAATTCAGTGCCAAAGTGTTGGGACCTCAGCATGACTTCCAGTTATGGAGGTTTCTCACTTATCCAGATCCCACTTGTCGCGGAGAACCTAACGGGTAACCGGGGCTCCGGCTCGACGTGCAGGAGTAGGAACGGAGTGGTTTTTAGTCAGTAAGAGTCTGACACTCCCTCCCGCCTCACCCTGGCGGGAGCAGTCATTCGATGATTTTCCCTCCTTAAAAAAAAAAATAAAAAAAATATCCAGATCCCACTTAACCAAGTTTTACTGTACATGCCAACTACAATATGCTATATTTACTATGTATGTAGGTTTTATATAGGATTCTTACTAATATTTAAATGAAATTGAAACTGTAGAACAAAACTACAATCTTTATTCTTCACCAGGTAATTAACAAAGATAAGAGAAATGAGTATAGACTATCCTTACTAATATTATAAATCGGAAAGTGAGTTTGTTTGTTTGTTCCGCTTTCACGCCGTAACTACTGAACTGATTGCTTTGAATTTTTGCAGACGTAAAGTTAGAAGTCCGGATTAAATAATAGGGTACTTTTTATCCCGGAATAATTTGATATTCCCGAGGGAAAACAAAAGTAATGGTATAGATGGCGCTGTGTGTATTGGTATATGTCAAATAGGCTACTTTTTATCCTTTTGTGACGTGAACGAAGCCGCGGGTAAAAGCTAGTAGACGTATAAAGTAAATACAGATAACACAAAATATTTCTTGTAAGTGCTGTCCTCTGACAGATTACTTAACGACTTAATAAGCTACCACTAAGTTTAAGCTTATTTTAATATCTATATATATATATATAGAGGTATATAAATGAAACCCATTTCCCGTTATCACGCCATAACTTGGGAACGGCTAGACCGATTTGGCTGATATTTTTTTTGTTGTGTTTGTTACTGTCAGGAAAAGGTTCTTATGATAGAAAAAAATCCTGGAAATCTTATGGGAACGGGAGAAAACGGGATTGCGCGTACGAAGTCGCGGGCAGAAGCTAGTGCTAAATAAAATTATATATATATTCAACATGCTATAACTACAACGACTTCAGGGACATCCTGTAGATATCTCTAGTTCTTATTCTTACATACATAATTATACATCTACAGCCTATAAATGCCCACGGCTGAGTAAAAGCTTCTTTTCACACGGAGAAGGTTTGAGCATCAATCACCACGCTTGCTCAATGCGGGTTGGCGATTTCAAACTTATATAAGAAATTATAAGTCCAGGTTTCCTCACGATGTTTTCCTTCACCGTTTGTCAGTGGTGTCTAAATAATCTTAGAAAGTACATATAACTCGGAAATGTCACATTGGTACTTGCCGTTTTGGTAGGTTTCGAACCAGCACTTTCATACATTGAGAAACGGGCGTCTTAAACCTTCGGGCCACCACGATTTTTTTTGGGTGGGATATTTGTGAAAAACTAGTCATTATTTTCCAAGATTTTAGTTCCATACGTGGTAGTGAAGATTTGTATCTAGTACTCAATACCGTTTTATCCCGTTCCTTTAGGATTTACAGTATCTTTTGCTGTCATAATAACCTTCTCTTGACGATGACTAACACAACAAAAAAATATAATTATGAAATCGGTCCAACCGTTCAGGCGTGATGGCGTCACCAAGAGATATAGATATTCATTTTTATACATAGATTTACAAGATATTGAACGATTATCCAATGTGTGATTGAGCTAATTTAACATAACATCACGCCATTTAACCCCGAAAGGGTAGGCAGAGGTACACACTACGGCACTTAATGTCACTGTACAATGTAAAACCCACTTTTCACTATTTATGTTATGAGTCCCATGTAATAGGGGGTGAGCCTATTGCCATATACCGGCACATTTCCAGACTCCGTGCTACTACTGAGGTTTTTACAAATACTTTGCCCGACTCGGGAATGGAACCTGAGACAGTCGCACTATGCTACCACTCAGCCAACGAGGCAGTCTAGTTAGTCTAATTTCTTTGTATAAATTACAGACTCGTCTGGTACAGCGGTCCAGTACCTGTCCCTGTCGGGAGTATCCCGGTCGTGCGACCGCGCCGTGCTGCCTGGCCTCGCGGGGGACAAGGCGTACAATCTTACGCTCAATGGTATGTTCCCTCTGTTTTATATTTTTAAATAAATTCATTGACTGATGCGTTAATAGGGCGACTATTGCTTATAGCAATAAGTAGTTCAGTAATACATATTCTGTACAAAACTAGCCAAGTCTCGATGGAGCTGCTAGTTTATCTCTAAAAAGTAATTAAATATAACAAAGTCGTGCCAAGTCTAAGGTTCCTTATTGCGATTTCTCGTTATTATTATAGTTAATGTTGTGTGACTGCCGTTGAAATGGTTCCAGTAAAGTATGGTACGATGGTACGTAAGGTAAAAAAAAAACCTTAAACTTCTAACATATGTTATTGTTTACAATAATATATTATACTAGATGGTGCCGTCGTCTTTGTCCGTGAACAATATACATTTTAGAACATAATATTTTATGTCCAAAATACATCAGCCAATACAAGTCCCGTCAAAATCGGTCTAGCCATTCCAGAGATTAGCCAGTACAAACAGACAGATATACAGATATAAATTGTAAAAAATGTTATTTTGGTATGTGTATCGTATGTATATTCATATGCATGTAGTAAAGAGCGGTTACTTTAATATTACAAACAGACATTCCAATTTTATTTAACTGTATAGATAGATTTTGACTTTATAATTGATTAATGATTCTTGCATAAGTCATCAGAATCAGATGATTGGTATTGTATTAATATATTTTACTTTAAAAACTACTTACACTTTTGCCTATCATCACAAGCCTAATTTTTTTTTTCTTATTAGTTTGACTAAGAACCCATTTTGTTTCATGTTTAATTAATTATTACCATCCTATTTTCAGGTACGTGTGAGCAGAGTAGCAAGTACAACAGTCTAGCAGTGAAACTGTACCCAGCGTTAGTAGTTCTGCTGATACCCCTCGCGATTCTAGCGCGGTGATACGCCGCCTACCGCTGAGGCGAGACGGGGCTCCCACTGCAAAGGGTTTAAATATTTTTCAGTTCATTTTTTGTTTTTTTACTACAGTCATATATATGTCAAAAATTTAATTATAGTATATGTTATTTTACTGAAATCCGTACTATGGTATAAAATGTCTAGATTTTTATTCCGCCAAATCTGATTAGTTACCGGCGTCAGTTAAGTAATGAAAAAATATTAGACACGTATTTTTTTATTTTGTCGTATAAGAAAACAATACCTAGATAAAACGAATCAAAGTTTAGGAGTGGGAGGTAACTACGTCATTTTAGAGTATTAATCGTACTCAAAAGTGACATAATGCGATATTTCAAATCAATATATCTTCGAAACTATTCGTTTCCGTAAAAAAATAATAAATACGTGTTTAATGTTTTAAAATAATCTACCAGACGGACATTAAAATAAAAATTAGTCATCTAACCTATTGTCTAAGTAGAGGTATAACGTAGTGGGATACAAATCTAGATATTTTTTCTGAATTATTATTTTCACTACATCTACTGAAAAAAGAACTAAATTAATCGGTTAAATGTATTTAGATCGTCATCTTGTCTAATAGTCCCTTTTAACGCCACAGTCGGTTATAAGCGACAAATAAAAACTGAGCCACTGTCGGCCATATCCGATAAAAGAATCGTCATTTTTTAAGTACTTTTTGTTTGTCATCTAAACCACAGGTAGCGTTTAAATGGTTAATAACTAATCTGCAGCTGTAGCCAAATGCCATTTAGCGCTTGTCTACATGTAGAATAGAAAACCAAATTATATGGAATTGACGTAAATTTTGACACTTGTCAGTGTCATCCCCATTCATTTAGTTTTCTACTCTCTCTCTGTAGACAAACGCTAAAGTGGTGTTTTGTTAAAGGCACTGAATTGATAATATCTAACTTTTTGACATGATTTTTATTGAATTAGATAACATAATATCACGATGCCTATCCCCGAAGGGGTAGGCTGAGGTGCACATTACAGCACTGAATGCCTAATGAATTAAATATTTAAAAAACCAGTATATGACAATAGGTTTTTTCTTAACATCAGAGGTATAAACACAATCTAACTATGTCTAGTACTTTACCCATCTTAAAAGAAAATGGAGTCACGTTATTAACCGACTTTAAAAAAGGACGAGGTTTTATCAAATTTTCCTTAGACCCTTGTGTTTTTTCCTCATTCAAAATTTGTCTTACAAATATTTCTACTATATATTTGGGACTTTGGTAGGAAATCAAGTTTGCTATAGTTAATTTTTTTTTTATTGAATTTACATCCTTGTATTTGTATAGAACATCTGTGCTGTTATAATTTTGTATTGAAAATAACACTAAAGACAGTTTAATACTAGCCATAAGGTTAGGCCGGCAACTCACTTGTGACTCCTCCGGTGTTCCGGGTGTCCATCAACAGCTATAATTTTTTTCGCTGATGAAAAAGGGCTCTTTAAAATATACCCAGTGGTAAACAAAATACTGTAATATGGACTTTATTACATAGGAAAAGAATTGAAAATCAAGGAAAGTGTATAATTATGTTTATATACATTACGTTTTCTTATGCCTCCGGCAGCTTAGTAGAAATTTAAATTTATTACAATGGCAACACTGAAGCCTTAACTGTCAAATTGCTGAAATGTTGCCAATTGTAGCGAGATTTTTTGTTTCTAGTAGTTTTTTGTACGTTTTGGTTGTTTTTTTTTATAATCTTTTTATTTTGTAAGTGGGAACTCTGTATAGTAATTTGATCGTGTGCTATATTAAAATATATAAGTAAGGAAGGAACGAAACAATGTTTTTTTGAAACGAAGCAACGTGATTGTATTTGTATATATTATAAAAAAATGATATAAATTTGAATAAACAGATGATATGACGATTTTTAATAAATAAATAAATGTTACTTATCTAATTTAATTATTGTATAATGCAATGTTTTTAGAGATTACATAAGAAAATTACTGATTTACACAAATTATAATGGTAGAGTCAACACTTAATTATGGTGACCATTTCCGATTTCCGGATTCGTTTTCGGGTTGGACAAGAGTAATTTTGAAAATTTTTTGATTTTCTTATGTTATAACTCTAATTGCGTGCAAATATTTTTATTTTTTAAACATACTTAGGTAGTATATTAATACGGTCGTTATCATAATTGAAATTCTACCAACAAACCGACGATTCGTCGCTGCAATTAGTCGCACGATTAGTCTTAGTTTAAATTAAATAGAGCTGTTTTGAAAGCTGTCCTAGACTCGCTATGGTAGCAAGCATGCGACAAATCGCTGCGATTTTTTTAATAAAGCGAGTTTTATCTGCTTACAGTATTTTTCGGCGTAGAATATTCGGCAGCTACTTTTAAAAAGATTGCTCAAAAATCGCGCGACAAAATTGTCGGGTTTGCGATTTTTTTCAAATATGACAACGACTTTTACTGTACAATATAATAAATAATTATATAGAAAAGAACGCTTTCAAAGTATACACTGTATGCAAATTATACATAACGTAAATTCGTAACTGAGGCCCATTGCTGGAGATAGGCGCTGCCTTAACTTCGGCCGTCTAAACCTTAGTTTCAAATAACGACTGCATTTATTGTAGCTTTTAAATGACAAAATAAATATAAAAATCATAAAATCATGGTAATTCACAATAATTTAATATTTTTTTACGAATGGCAACACTTATTTTCAACTTATTTTTTAATTATAATTTTTTTATTAGTGACATATATAGTGAAACTTGGGCGCCTTAGTCTAGCAGTGGACTTTAGCTACAAAATATACAGAAAATATAATTATAAGACTAATTTAGATAGAACTAAATGTAGATAAAACTATGCTCAGCCGATTTTTTGATTGATTTTCGAAATACGTCCAAGTTTTTCAAACATTTTTTGTAATTTTTGTGATTTTTTCGTAACTATTGTAGCTAAAGTACGAAATGGGGACTTTTTAATAGTCATATTGATTATCAGATGTAGTGTTTCTTTTCATATTGGACAAACTATTGTTTAGATTTTCAAAATATTCAGTCTAACGTTGATTCCATCCATAACAATATTACTTATATTAATTAATATTAATGCCTCTGTCTACCCCTTCGATGATTAACAAAATTATTATTTTTCAAATAAAGTAAAAAAAAAACAACGAAGTGTTAGAAAAAAATATTAATAGTGAGACAGAAAAAATATAATTTTAGTAAAAAAAAGTTCGTATTTCGTACTAAAATCCTATAGATATAAATTAAATTGTTAATTTGTGGTTAAAAAATAAGTATTGAACGAAAATAATTTATAATACTTAAGTTTTTTTTCTTTTTGGGGTCAAAAAATATAGAGCAAATGTTGGTTTTGAGTCAGATACAGCATAATTTCAAAAGCGTATACCATCTAATGACGGTGATGATTTTCTCAAAAAATCTTAATTAAAACCTGAATTATTACAAAAAAAACCATACAATACGTACCTACCTACCTACCTACCTTTTTACAGAATAAAATGTGACATTTACATTTCATTAATATAATTGAAATAGTTTATCAATCGTGAAGCATTTTTGATTGGAAATAATTCAAATTAAAGAGTTTTCTACATAGTTTGCAATGCACTCGTGATACCTCTAATGTTGTAGGGATACCATTATAAACTTTGTTGCCAGTTGCTACATATATGCCCGAATACTGAAAAGCTCCTCAATTTTAACCCTCGATCACCCGCGCGGAGTGCTGCCACGCTCCCACTCACTTTTGAACGTAAAAATTAACAATTATTTCTTTAGTTACGAATTTTCGCTTCTGAGTACCTTCACATGACTTTTATATCTATCTATGTAAGGTGTGAAGGGCACTGTTACATGACCTTTCCCAGGATGTGTCAAAGATTTATTTATTTACTAGCTTCTGCCCGCGACTTCCTACGCGTAATCCCGATTTTTTAAGCCACCACTTGAACGTATAAAAAAAATCATTCAAATCATTTCAGCAGTTTAATATAAATAACCTACACTTCGACTGCAGCGTCATCTGCCGGGCTAATTTGTGAATCTAAACCATCCAGGGCGCCCCTCAAACGCATACAGAAAAATTCATTTAAATGGGTCTAACCGTTTAGGAGGAGTTTAATGACACACACGCACAGCAGAATTATATATATAAAGATTTACAGATAACATATAAATATCTTTACAGGCTAGACCCAATGGGATATTGCAGCAAATATTAAAATAACAATAATAAATAAAATATGTAAACAAGATGTGACTAAAGCCCCGTCCATACGCTGGGCAAACAATGGCAATCAACAAAGAGCAAACACCTACATGTAGATGGGTGTTTGTATGTGTTTGCCTGTTCCTATTTGTGTTCGCCACAGTTCGGGATCGGTGTCGAACATTGCCGAACACAAACACAGATCAAAGGCTGTTCGGCAAACAGTTTGCGATGTATCCACACGTTTACTACACATCGATGTTCGGGACTTTATTTGTTGTGTTTGGTATTTGTGGTAAACATCAATCGTGTGGATAAAAAATCCCGCGAGCGCCATCTATGTCATTTTACAAAGAATTTTTAGTAACAGGACTATAGTTGAGCGAAATTTTAAATCGAGTGGCGTTTGAGTATTTCGATTGTAATATAAAAAGTATTTTTACGTAGGTACAGACCCCAATTCGAATAGTTTTCTGTATTTCTTTATTTCATTTTAGCTTTTGATGCAAAAAAATCAATAATGACCAACAGTAGTTAATATAAATTATACATTTGCTCATAAAATACATACTTAGTTGTTTTTTTAGTATGTGATAATTATAACTTAAGAGTCCCTTTGCACATGGCGAAACTAGCAAAAAAATATATCTACATATATTACTTTTGACTCATAACATAATAGGGGAAAAACATACTTACGTAAAAAAATATTGCGACTGATTTAGTCGACTTTTAGTCGCAAGTGTCGCTCGTGTGCAAAGGATCGAAACATTGTAAATATTATCAAGTTCCTGTAAGCTTTTAGTTGAACTCAAATTTATCGTTTGTGATAATATTCTGATTCAGAATGTCAATGCTTGCCTAAACTTTCATTTTAAAAGACATATTGTGTAGCCCAAGAGACTTTATGTACATAATTTTAGCTGGATAATTTAATGTAGTCTTGCGATTGTGTCGCAATGTTTTAAAAATTATGTTGATAATTTTATTACTGTATATTTCTTTACCAGTGATAGATACAATTATCTATTAGTAAAATCGTTCCCAATGCCAATGCGACTAAAACGTCGCGACCAATCGCAAGTGTGCAACTGACTATTGATAAACGCATTTTTAAAAAAGTACAGGTCGAAAGTATTATTTTATAAATATAACCGGAGATAATAATAGTTAATAAATAATTGATATTGAAGAAAAATAATTATTATACATAAACGAGGGAAGAAAAGTTTCATACAATCATTTATATCGAAAAAAAAGTTTTTTTAATTAAAAAAAACGTGTTTAAAATGCACTAAAATGTTAAAAAATTAAATTCACTTAGACTTGTAAGGGCTTTTTGTTTTTTATTTATTGTATTTATATTTAATTAAATTTAAATTTGAGTAAGGCGAAGGGGATTTCACTTTGTGAATATTTGCACTTGAATTCTTATGTAAAAATGTAATACTCTATTGGAGATGGATTTTTGCGTGTAAATAAGTTCTTTTTCTGCTAAAAAATTTTTGTGATATCAATTTTTTTTGTTTTACGTGTAAAATAAAGCATTGTATGAACGTTTTGTGGCGCTCCGAGAATTGTTTCTATTAGCCACAACATACGATTTGTAACTAATAATGTATAAGCCTATTATTATATTTTGATTACTGAAATATATTTGAAAAATAAATTTTTGCGTGTTTTATTTTATCATTAGCCTGTAAGCTTCTCTAAACTCAAAAGCATTTATTATAATTAAACCACAATTTGCATAACATAACATCACGCCTTTTATCCCCGGAGCGGTAGGCAGAGGTGCACATTACGGCACTTAATGACATTGCACAATGTAACACCCACTTTTCACTATTTATGTTATGAGTCCCATGTAATAGGGGGTGAGCCTATTTGCATATACCAGGCACATTTCCAGACTTCGTGCTACTACTGAGATTTTTAAAAACCCAATATAATACTTTGCCCGGCCTTCTCACTTGCGACCACTCGGCCAACGAGACATTTAAACCATAATTTGGTACTTTTGAAACGTCAACAAATATGAAATATATAATAGTCTGTCAGTCTGTTCGTTAGTGAAGCTACTCGTTCCAAAATGTAGATTCGAGTGGAGAGGAACTAGCAAGAAACTCCATTCGTTAATCTTTCAAAAAATAGTAGACATGTTTTACAATGTCTCTGATACAAAGTCAAAGTCAAAATCATTTATTTCAATTAGACCAGAAAGGCATTTTTGAACGTCAACAACAAAAAATTAGAAGAGAAGCTGGTTGCTCATTCCAATGTTGATTCCTATAGAGAAGAACGATCAAGAAACTCTATAGGTTACTCTTTTTCAATCAAGTTCACAATACAATTCTCTAATTACATAGTTTTGTTGGTTCGATTGTGTGAGAACAATGCAACACCTAAATCCAGTCAAAGATATGGAAAAATAAAATAACCTTAAGGACAAGAAAATCATAGTGTGGAGCTGACCAGTCCCAATTGACGGCGCCCGTTCACGAACATGACACGTACACCAGCACCGCCCAACTCAACCATATTGTAGGGAATCGAGCGATCCAATGCACGTGCCACCGCCAATGAGATCTTTGAGTGAACATGACAACTCCAAGCTGACACAAATGCATTCAATTTAATTTAATTAATTGCAGGGCTTATTTTATATTTAAGCAACATGATTATATAATTACATAATTAGAATTCATTAAACACACTGTTTCATGTATTATCCTGCGGAGCCGGACCAGCTTGTCTCCAAGCATTTTTATCCTCTATACAATCATTTAGTTTGTAGTATGTTTGTCTACACAACGTTTTTTTAATACATAGTTTAAATTTTCTTTCATTTAGATGCAGTATTTGTTATGAAAGTATTGAAATGTGACTAACTACTGACTGCATTTGAGTATTGTCCAGTGGAGTCAAACCAACATGCTGCCAAGCATTCTGATCTACAAAATAATCTGTTAATTTGTAGTAAGCATGTTTACACAACTCGCGCTGAACAACTACTATTGGACAAAGGCCTCTTCTCACATGAAGATGGAATGAACAATTGAACATTAATCGCTTGCTTAAAAGCGGGAAGCTTATTTGCCTTAATTTGGTTTACCTAGGTACTACGTCACGCTCTGTAGCGTTGAATTATCACCGCCGTATATCAGTAGTGTGCAAAATTTGAAAAAGTCATATCGCTAGGTTTCCAAACAATGTACTCCTCCGCATGCTTGTTAAAGTCAAAGTCAAAGACAAAATCATTTATTTCAATTAGGCCAGAATGGCACTTTTGAACGTCAAAATAAAATTAATATTAAAAGTGAAGCTATTTGCTCATTCCAAGGTGTAGATTCCTATTGAGAAGAACGAGCAAGAAACTCCATAGGTTACTCTTTTTCAATCAGGTTCACAATACAATTTACTAGTTACATAGTTTTGCTGTTTGGATTGTGCGAGAACAATGTAACACCAAAATCCAGTCAAAGTGATCAAGAAAGAAAATAACCTTAAGAACAATAATACAGTCTGGAGCTGACCAGTCCCAGTTGACGGCGCCCAACTCAACTATATTGTAGGGAATCGAGCGATCCACTGCACGCGCCACCGCCAATGAGACCTTTGAGTGAGCATGACAACTCCAAGCTGACACAAATGAATTCTACTAATCTAATTTAATATTAAGTTAATTACAGGGCTCTCACATTTACATTGGTTATATAAGTTAAAAAAAATATACAATTTAGCAATATGGCTGTATTATTTAAGATTTCATTAAAACAACAGTGTTTTTAGTTATCCTGTGGAGCCGGACTAGCCTGCATCCAAGCATTTTTATCCTCTATATATTCATTAAGTTTGTAATATGCTTGTCTACATAAAGTTTTCTTTATACATAATTTAAATTTGGATTCATTTAGTTGTTGTACATCGCCTGGTATCTTATTATAACATTTAACACAGAATCCCATGAACGATTTACTTACTTTCGCTAATCTCGAAATTGGCTGACTTAATCTATTCCCATGTCTAGTTTGATAGTGGTGTCTGTCAGACACTTTACCAAATAACTGTAGGTTTTTCCTAACATACATGATGTTTTCATAGATAAATTGACATGGAACGGTCATAATGTTGATCTCCTTAAACCTTTCTCTGACAGATTCGCGACGACCTAGATTGTAGATAGCTCTGACGGCGCGCTTTTGTAAGATAAAAATAGATTCAATGTCAGCAGCGTGTCCCCACAGCAAAATGCCATACGACATAATGCTATGAAAGTAACTGAAATACACCAGTCTTGCCGTGTCAATGTCAGTTAACTATCGTATCTTCCAGACAGCATAAGCTGCAGAGCTCAATCGTCCCGCTAATGATGTAATGTGAGGACCCCATTGCAATTTGTCGTCTACAGTAATTCCCAGGAAAGTTGTCTCTTTTACAAACTCTAATTTCTCACCATTCAATAATATGTCACATTCGTTGCTTTTAACATTTGGCAAAACAAATCTAATACATTTTGTCTTTTTATTGTTTAGTACTAAGTTATTTAATGTAAACCAATTTTGAACTTGCACTAGGGCATTATTTACATCGTCATAACTATTTGTGCGTCTATTAATTTTAAAAACTAATGAAGTGTCATCAGCAAATAATACCATCTGCGGTTCATTTTTAAATAAATGGGGCAAGTCATACGCTAAAAATAAGAATGGACCTAGTATCGAGCCCTGCGGTACACCCATAGATATGCTAGCACCCTGTGAATTTACTTTATTTACTTGTACTTTAAGTTGCCTATCCTGAAGGTATGATTTCAACAGATTTAGCGACGTCCCCCGAATGCCATAGTGTTTCAGCTTCAGCAGTAGCGCTTGAGAATCTTAATCTCCGGACTGGGCACAAGATTATGTATTTTCTGATTAAAATATATTGTTGTGCTAATTTTATTCAGGTTAATACTTTCTGATGAACGAACCACGTAATTTATAAATCTATTTTTAAAGAAATGTGCGCCGTGCCGCCAACACGATTTTCATAACATGACATCACGTCTTTTATCCCCAAAGGGGTAGGCAGAGATGCACATTACGGCACTTAATGCCACTGTACAATGTAACACCCACTTTTTACTACCTATTTATGTTGTGAGTCCCATGTAATATTTCCGGGCACATTTCCAGACTCTGTGCTACTACTGAGGTTTTCACAAACCCTGTAATACTTTGCCCGACCCGGGAATCGAACCCGAGACCCCTTGCCCGGCAGTTGCACTTGCGACCACTCGGCTGTATTGGACTGCATTTTTATTGTTTTTAGTCAGTAAGAGTCTGGCACTCCCTCTCGCCTCACCCAAGGCGGGAGAAATCGATGGATGATTTTCCCCCCTCAAAAATAACACCCCATACCCTTAAGTTTGATTCCTGGATCGAGTAAAGAATTTTTAAGACTTCCAGTTTTTTTTTTAATTCTTAATAATAATATCATTGGGTCTGAGATTATTACAAGGAACTTTAAACATGTATAAAGAATACAGGTGAAAAAATAAAACCAAGAAAAATATTTTTGTCAATTTATTATTTTGTTCAATGTTAACCAATAAGTTTCTTAAGCAAGTTACAGTATAATAATAGCATAGCATAGTATACTCCCACTAATAATGTACAGATCCCTCTGGGCTAGTCGCGCGAACAATTCCATTGAGAACCACAATAACTTGAGCCCTCAATTTTTTTGCTCGGCGACCGAAGAAGAACAATTTTTAATAAATATATTAATTATTAAGTATTTTACAGAGTTACACAAACACACAGAAAGTAAAAAGAAATTTATATATGATATATAATTTTGTGAATATATCATTATATATATATATACGGAAACGTAGTTAGGTACAATATTTTTTCCTTAAAAAATTACTTGAGTACAAAAATTATATTTTGTTTTTCAATTTCAAAATATATTAATATCTTTCAACATTACGATTAATACAAAGGCATTTTACATTCGTAAACAAAGACGTTTTTTACAAAAGGATAGCAAAAAACTTCATTCTATTGAACGATTTCGTTCATTCGTTCTTTCCCAAGTAGAATTGAAATCATTCATTAGTGCTCATAAATATTATCTGTTCCATCTTAAACTAGCCGTAATTTAAAATAATTTAACGGAATGATGAATTATTATGGTCATTTTCATGATATGTCAAAATCAGGTTTAGCTTGTCAAGATAGATGTCAAAAAAATATAGATGTAAATGAAAAAACTGAATGGTTTTGTTGAAATCTATAAATCTACATATATGCGTGAATTTTAAATTAATTAATAAAAATAACTATAAATTATAATTACATAATAATACAATACATAATAATAATTAAAGTGAACAAGAAACTCAATTTGATTAACATAGAGCCGACAAAAATATTTTATGTTTTAAAAAATAAAATACAGAATAAAAAACACTGACATAATAATAAAACAAAATATATTTTTAACGGCTCTCTCAACGAAATAAGCACCTCGGGGTAATTTTCAAAAGACTAATTGATAATATCCAATAACACTTAATCTAGCACTGTACACCTAATCGTCGCGGAGAACCTAACGGGTAACCGGGGCTCCGGCTCGACGTGCAGGAGAAGGAACGTAAGGTTTTTAGTCAGTAAGAGTCTGACACTCCCCCCCGCCTCACCCAGGCGGGAGCAGTCATTCGATGATTTTCCCCCTTAAAAAAACTGTGTAGTGTAGTCTCTAATCCCTGAATCCCCCACCATCCTCAAATTCCTAATTCCCAAAAGGCCGGTAACACACTTGTAGCGCCTCTGGTGTTCCAGATGTGGGCGACGCCGATTGTTTACCATCAGGTGATCCATCTGCTCGTTTACCGGCTTATGCCATAAAAAACAGTGCAGTGATAGACTGGAATACATTTATGACCATCCTTGCTTCCCGCGGCTATCAATAAGACCGACTAAGGGACTACACATTTGACAGACACCCGGTAGAAGCGCTCTCTGATAAAGTTGATTCTGATAAATGAACCTTCTTAAGTAACTGTCATATGCCACCGCCTACCAAATGTGGACATTATGGAGAACTCTCTTATGTACCTCTAGAGGTGGCCTGTATGTCAAGTAGGGACTGTCACAAGTTGTTAACTTTAACTTTTAGTTATAAAAAGTATACAATATCCTTTAACTGCTAATTCTCACCAGGAAAGGGTACAGGCATCACCACGAGCTCAAAGCAGATTGCAGAAGTCTATTGGATATTAAAATCGTCTATAAAATCAACAAATACAAAATAATTCGACTAAATACGACTAATGACTAGAAAACTTGACTATTCGCAGTTACATTATCAAACATATTACACTTACATACAATAACAATTACAATTTTAAATAACTAAACCAAATGAAATACATTTAAAATGAAATTTAATAATTTACTAGTTTTTTTTTTATTTTAAAATTGTAAATGTTATTTTAAGCCGTCCCGTTTCGCAAAACGCGACCAAAAGGCATTATTCAAAATTTTTACAAAAGCATTTTTGACATATTTTATTTTATATATTATATATGTATATATTATACAATTACCTATCTACATACTATAGCAAGGAATGTATGATATATGTAAGTAAAGCATGAAGATTAGAAGTCGAAAATTAGACTTGAATAACAGAATACAATTTTAAAATGTATACAAAAAATATTCAAGTAATTAGAGGGACAACGAGTTCTAAGTTCTAATATATAAAAACTATAATTTCACGGAATGTACAACAAAAATATTAGAGAAACAATATCAAATCAAATGAAGTATTGACCAACTGGTATTTCATACTTAATATTTGTTTTTTTTTTCAGATGCTATACATGTGTACGATTGTTAGACCAATTTCGTTTATCAACATTACTGTGCGTTTGATTTAGGTATCCTCGTCCGACAATCATAACATGATTCAAGTGAAACAATAACTAATCCTATACATTTAACATTTACATAACAAAAAAATAATAATAATACGAGCTGTTGATTTAAAGCCGCGTCATTTTTCTGAAGTTACGGAAATCCGTAAGTGCGAAGTACACGCCGCCGTCTTGTAACTAGCTTTATAACACGACTTAACACACACAAACTCAAACACGTAATTGATATTATTCCTCATTCCTTAAAACTCTAATTAGAAACATTGCTGTCGCTTGTTCTGAAATACTATCGAACTTAAACGATTTATTATAGCCATATTTTTAATTATTGGCCCGAAATTTTATATCGAACCTTTATGACTTCTGTGACATGCCTCCGAGAAATGACACGGTTTTAAAACTACACCTTGTTTAGCAATAACATTATAAACAAAACCAAAATATAGACAATACAATATAATTCATTTGTTAATTCATTTTCGCTCTATATACATGAAAAGGTACCGTCCAATTTTTATAGCCGTGCAAAATATCGTTCAGTTTCCGCATCTACTATTAAAATTGACATTAGTCCTATTTTATTAACGCATATTTTCGAATGAAAATAAAATATATACAGATATTATATATTTCTAATTTTTAAGACTCTGTATATATGATACTAGATTGGAACGGAGCAACAGCTTATGCTAGTCTAGACATGCATGATATGCACACGCATATAAGGACATTTAAAAAAAATAACCGTCACTCAAATCGCTATCAATAGGGTAGTTTCCTAAATTTTATTTTAATGTCCGTCTGGTAGATTATTTTAAAACATTAGACACGTATTTTTTCTTTTCTCAAAAAATTAAATGCTTTTGACGATATATTGCTTTGAAATGTCGCATGACGTCACGGCGTGCAACAAAATGTACCACGTTATGACGTAACTACCACCCACTCCTAAACTTAACGCCATTTTATTTAAGTATTGTAACTTTATACGAGAAAAAAAATTAAAATCATCTAACTGACGGACTAATTAGATATTGAATTTTCTTACCCTGGAAACTACCCTATTATTTGAAACTCGGCGATGCACTACCGTGCACCCAAATAGATTTGTAATACAATATTTTGCACGATACAGGATGTTTTGATTACTGACGATGAACACAGCGTTTTACAAAATATTTTATAGATATATTTATAGATAAGAAAACGAACTACTTATATCGCCCAATATTAAACTTCATTTAAATCGAAATAATATATTTTATTAAATGAAATGAAATGAAAAATTGTATTTTTTTGGATAATATAAAAAAGGAAAATTATATATATGGGCGATACAATACAGTGCAAGTCTATAGATATACTATATCTACTCATAGTGTAAGCGTCTTCCTGGCAGTAGGTAAGGAGTAATAAACATATATATTCTTTGCAAAAATACAACGTACAATTTTATGCCTTAAACTAACGTAGCGTTAAATCTCAGTACACAGGGGTAGCGTTTTCAATATCATTTTAATACGTATATGGCCGGTTTCATTTATTTTTTATATAAGTTTTTTTTTTCATTTATTTTTAATTAAAATTAACACATACTTTAAGCTTACTAAAATACAGCTATGTGTATGTATATTTATAAAAACTGATTTGTTTGCTACATTTTTTTTCAATCAGCTATTTTTTTATATTTGTAACAATTCTCCATTTTTTTAAATTTGGATTTGTTACTGTATATCTCACACGTACTTTTATAGGACAGTCGAAATAATGCAACTATTTCATTTAAAATAAATTAATTATAAATGCATTATATAGGCTATCCGAGCCTGGTGTAGGTTAAAAATATTTTTCGTTTCATGTTTTTTCAATAATAAAAAACAAATTTAACTAACCACATTCACTCACTCGTAAATACTTAATTAAAATTTTAATATTTATATATTATACACGGATCATATTTATTATTTAATACACATTAAACAAAAAATATTTTTTGTAATCACCATTTTTTGAGATCGACATTTTGTTTGGGAGTATTGCAAATTTTTTAATGTTTTTTTTTTCGCAAACATGGTGTCAATTAGGAAGCTTTTGTGTTATTATCTATATTTTTTTATTTTAATTTGGAAGTACGTTCGGTCGGTCGTATCCAAAACAAGTAGTTTCTTAGCCTGAACCAAACTTTGTGCACGTTTCCAAAAGTTCTGTCTTCAAAGAAAAATAGAAAATGAATTATTTTATCGATCATTTAATTTCGTTTACATTTTAAATCAAATAATTTGTTAGTACTAACAACTTGTACTTAGCTATTTTGTTTATTTCACTAAAAATGATGAGCCAAGCTGTATTTTGTGTGAAAATATTTAAGGTTTTCTATAACCTTTGCAGACAGAACTATACTCTCCTCGGACCAGCATATCACTGCATGTTAACATAAAATTATCACTTTATAAACTCGACCATAAATACTAAGCCATATCGGTGATTATCTCTTGCATATCATGGAAGTTGGTAGTTGAATCTTAGAGATGCTACAGTTTAAGTAGGAAAACATGGCTTAGAATTGTATGGTTGACTTTACATATCTTATAATTCATATTGAATTAGACCAAGAGACCAATTGTAACGATTGGAACAGTACCTATGTCGTAATTAAAATGTTTAGGCCTATTGGGTAATATCTATTCGGCTTAAATCCATAACAAATAGTCTTTGCTAAAATTAAAGTCTAGCGTCAAGCGATATGCGACTTTATGTAGTTCAAAAAAATTTTACTTAAAGAAAATTTTATTAAAAAAAAACTCTTGAGTCTCATTCAAAATGAAATATAATTTCATGATAATTTTCGTGACATTCTGTTAAAGTTCGAAATATGTGATAGGGAATGAAAAAGATACAAAAAAAATAACTATTCGACACAAAAAAAAATAAAAAAAAGATCGAATTTTAAAACGTATGCAACGATTTTTGAAATACCTAAATTACATCATGGATATCAAATTAACGAAATCAAATAAATTATACAAAATGATTATGAAATATTCCAACAAAATCGCGACTTAATAATGTATTTTTTTTATGTTTAGTAATGAATACAGCATTAACATTTTTATTCGTCAGTTTTTCAATGCACGTAATTGTAGATTTAATTAAGAAATTCGTTTTAGTTCACTCATTCGTTCTTTTTAGTGAGTGAATGATTTCGACGTGTTTACTGTTGTCACTTTTTTAAGGCTGTCCGTAGTTTACTCCTATATTTTATTAGCTGCAATATTGATATTATATTTGCTTCTATTTTAAGCAACAAATAACTAGTAAAATTACTTACAGGTGGAACATTTACATTTGCGTCTTGTTTAACATTTTTGACCGGAAATCTATTTGATTAACGGCTAAGCCCAGTTCTTTTTTATTTAGCTTGCATTTTTAGCAAAAAATATCTCTTCGACCGCTCTTACGTCGCTTTAGCGCCTCTAATCTCTTTTTTAGCTCAACTGCCAAGCTTAACCTCAAAAGGTCAAATTTGACCCATTTCATTGAATTATTTTTCATGCCCCATCACATATTGCCAAAACTTGCTTAATCTAGTCTCACGCAATCGATGTAGTAGGCGGTGCGACATCCCTGTCGCGTTGCAACAAGTCGCGACGATTGTCGCGCAAAGAATTGTTGCGTCGCAACTCATCCTTGATGGAGTTCTCTCTGGAGTCGAGGCCGCGTCGTGGGGACGATGTCGCCTCGCGACATTCGGAAGAGGAACGTTTTGTATGGGTGCCTGGGGAGAGAAGGTAGTAATCGTTACATACATGATTTATATGGCCAGTGAAGTAGTGTTATATAAATTATATTAAGTATTTGAGGATTGTAATTTATAATTTTATCGATTTTAAACGCTTTCAAACTAATCTGACTAAGATATAAATTGTAAATTGTTTATTAATCATGCTTATATATCAGTGAAAAGATTAAGTAAATTAATATGAAAATAAAAAAATTTGCACTGAATCTAATATCTTACGTGCACTCAAAAAACCCTTAATGATTGTGCATTAAAATTCAAACTCATAACGCTCTTTATGTACTTATTTCAATTTTATTTTTAAGAATCGTTCATAAATTACACGACCATTATAAAATGATACCTATTCTCTCACCTGGCAGGTCTCGGCCGCAGCTCATAATCTCGTGGTCGAGGGAGGCGGAGGCTGGGTCCTGTCCACGGCGCCCTCGCCCTCCCTGCTGGGAGTACACGCCTTGTTACTTGCCTTATACTGAGCCATACGCGATACGACCAACACAACTGCACCATTTATCAAATCATTCATTCATCAAGTCGTTCAAAAACAGAAACATAACAACATCACTTGTTATGATCAAGTCATTCACTCATAACGTCATTCAATCATCAAGTCATTCACTCATAAAGTCATTCAATCATCAAGTCATTCACTCTTCAAGTCATTCACTTATTAAGTCATACAGCATTTAACATTATTCAAGCTATGCTACTACGCATTCAATGAGTCACATTACACGGCACAAGCAGCAAGTCAAACGCAAACTCAAACATTGAGACTAGTCAAATCATTCATTCATTCTCACAATATGTCCAAATAACAGTACAACTTGTCATTGAATGAGTAAGTCGTTCACTCATTACGTCATTCTTCTTTAAATCATTCATTCATAATTGGCCCATTGTTAAAACTTTGTTTAAAATATTGATAATTAGTTAATAGCATTTTTATTCAATATTGTTAAAAGGAAAAATAATATAGTAAGGTAAGGCTAAGGACTCAGGGTGCGGTTTTTTCCCACGCCCGCCGCGGCAACGGAATGGAGGCGGCATTTTTGTAAATCTCGTTAAAATAAAATGAATGTAACTTCTTACCGCACTAGAGGATTTTGTCATATGTATCCTAGAAGATAAGGAACCTCTGCATCTCATTTAAAGTGAACAATGTATCTGTTCTTATGAGAAATAAATTCTTTAAACCCAATTTCAAAAACTTATGAGACCGCAATTTTCTGCTACCCATAAACTTGGCGTCTCTCATAAACTTGGCGGTTGATAATCGCAAGACGGGTGGGTGGTAAAACAATCAGTTGAGTTCCAGACCGGCCGTTCCATTGCGGTCGCCCGACAATCAATCGCAGAGCGTTCCGCGCGCCTCAAAGAGCCATCAGACCACCACAGATGGGGCCCAATAGGGCCGATGCCGATTCGGAGTCGCGGAGAACCTAACGGGTAACCGGGGCTCCGGCTCGACGTACAGGAGAAGGAACGGGGTAGTTTTTAGTCAGTAAGAGTCTGACGCTCCCTTCCGCCTCACCCAGGCGGGAGTAGTCATTCGATGAATTTGCCCCCTTAAAAAAAAAAACCGCGCGGGTGCTACGAGACCGCGGCGGTACCCGCCGGTGCAGCGGGAGCCGCAAACAATCGCAACCACCGCAATCGTAAAACGCGCCGTCAAATTTTCTTTCACTTAGATATCTGTATTCTACAAAGGCCCGAAACCACGGCGGGCGCGGGTCCTTAGCCTAAAGCTCAATCTAATTTATCGTAAAACTGCGTTACTAAGAACAAAATTCAAGAACAGCTGAACTAATTCGACTAATTTGTTTGCAATATCTAAAATTACATGACCACAACTTGACAAGTCAGTATTAAATTTAATTTAATGTACATTATAATTACATATACAGAAATATGCACATTATAATTATAATATTTGGTTCATTCACTCTAAATCTACCCTCCTGTCCTGCTAAATGCTAATAAAATCTACCTACAATATTTATAATTGCTTTATATAATCATAGTATGAATATTTACTTTGTATCCGCTGGACCCGCTTGTGACCGACGAACTCGACCCCAGCGGATGTGTGCCGTTCTGAAAAGGTAAAAATAAAATAATATTAATAACAATACGCCTTATATTCGAAGTAACACCCATTTTTTACTATTTATTTTATGAGGCGCATGTAATAAGGGGTGAGCCTATTGTCATATACCGGGTACCATTCCAGATTCCGTGCTACTACTGAGAATAAAAAATAAACAGTAACACTTTGCCCGACCCCGGGAATCGAACCCAAGTCCCCTGGCGCGGCAGCCGCACTAGCGACCACTCGTTCAACGGTTAAAAATAAAATAACTTTTGATTTAACATGTTTAAAGCCATAAAGGGGCAAAATGTGGCCAACGCTAGTAGAAAATTTGTCTCCAATTTGTCTTTAACCAATTCTTCAGATTCAGTTCCAATTCTGTTAATGGGAAACTGAACACCCTAAACAGGCACCAGTCTGACACGTAGATCAGGCCCGTGCTTTATGCAGTGACCCAAAGAAACAACAGCTGGGTAATCCAACTGCTATTTCTGGCAATTTAATGCTGTTAGACAAAACAGCACTACGAGGTCGTAAAATTAAAATTTTTGTAATCACATTCAAGACACATACAGCAGCACATACATAGGACCCACTCAGTTTTTAGTCTTTCCGTGGTTCTTGTGGCTTCACCCAATTGTACAGTCTTTTTGCCTTTAAGATTAATCCGATGAAAAATTCTGTCTCCTGTAGTAATACACTGAGGGAAGTGGAAACTATAGATTTTTCTTCTCGTCTTATCTTCTGATTTATTTCGTTGCGTGAACCAAGACAGTTATCCATGTCCCTGGGACGCGGACTTCAGTGTTCTGGTGTTTTCATGGTTGCATCTATTGTAGACCCTGGCTTATAAGAGTTGCAGTGGTTTTGGGAGGTTATGGTAGGCTTGTCACAACAAAAGAAAAAACCACATCCAAGAAATTCCAAACCTAACCTAAAAATTGCAAAGATCTGAATATCGAGCATAGTTTTAGAAATACCCATGGGTAGCACCGATTGCCTACGATCAGCTGTTACACTATCTAATAAGAATATCAAGACTGTTACCTGATCGAGTTGGTCTATAGATGTATGACTGGTGGGACTCTTGACTGTATCAAACACTGAGGAGTCACTGTCGTGGTCGGACTGTTGGTGGGGCGTCTCCGGACTGTCCGGGATCTCACCTGCCGCTGTAATGGAAACGAAATCGGTCTTTAAGTCTAAGTTATGGATTCACGAAATATAGGTAAATATTTCACCATAATCGTAGTCCTCATCACCCACCAGTAACACCATGTGCGACTGTTTACCGTGTGGGTGTATGTTCCTCCGCTGGGCGCGCGGCGAGGGCGGGTGCAGGGCGGGGCGCGGTACAATGTAGCAGTATGTAGATGTATGTACCGTACCGTGTGGGTGTATGTTCCTCCGCTGGGCGCGCGGCGAGGGCGGGTGCAGGGCGGGGCGCGGTACAATGTAGCAGTATGTAGATGTATGTACCGTACCGTGTGGGTGTATGTTCCTCCGCTGGGCGCGCGGCGAGGGCGGGTGCAGGGCGGGGCGCGGTACAATGTAGCAGTATGTAGATGTATGTACCGTACCGTGTGGGTGTATGTTCCTCCGCTGGGCGCGCGGCGAGGGCGGGTGCAGGGCGGGGCGCGGTACAATGTAGCAGTATGTAGATGTATGTACCGTACCGTGTGGGTGTATGTTCCTCCGCTGGGCGCGCGGCGAGGGCGGGTGCAGGGCGGGGCGCGGTACAATGTAGCAGTATGTAGATGTATGTACCGTACCGTGTGGGTGTATGTTCCTCCGCTGGGCGCGCGGCGAGGGCGGGTGCAGGGCGGGGCGCGGTACAATGTAGCAGTATGTAGATGTATGTACCGTACCGTGTGGGTGTATGTTCCTCCGCTGGGCGCGCGGCGAGGGCGGGTGCAGGGCGGGGCGCGGTACAATGTAGCAGTATGTAGATGTATGTACCGTACCGTGTGGGTGTATGTTCCTCCGCTGGGCGCGCGGCGAGGGCGGGTGCAGGGCGGGGCGCGGTACAATGTAGCAGTATGTAGATGTATGTACCGTACCGTGTGGGTGTATGTTCCTCCGCTGGGCGCGCGGCGAGGGCGGGTGCAGGGCGGGGCGCGGTACAATGTAGCAGTATGTAGATGTATGTACCGTACCGTGTGGGTGTATGTTCCTCCGCTGGGCGCGCGGCGAGGGCGGGTGCAGGGCGGGGCGCGGTACAATGTAGCAGTATGTAGATGTATGTACCGTACCGTGTGGGTGTATGTTCCTCCGCTGGGCGCGCGGCGAGGGCGGGTGCAGGGCGGGGCGCGGTACAATGTAGCAGTATGTAGATGTATGTACCGTACCGTGTGGGTGTATGTTCCTCCGCTGGGCGCGCGGCGAGGGCGGGTGCAGGGCGGGGCGCGGTACAATGTAGCAGTATGTAGATGTATGTACCGTACCGTGTGGGTGTATGTTCCTCCGCTGGGCGCGCGGCGAGGGCGGGTGCAGGGCGGGGCGCGGTACAATGTAGCAGTATGTAGATGTATGTACCGTACCGTGTGGGTGTATGTTCCTCCGCTGGGCGCGCGGCGAGGGCGGGTGCAGGGCGGGGCGCGGTACAATGTAGCAGTATGTAGATGTATGTACCGTACCGTGTGGGTGTATGTTCCTCCGCTGGGCGCGCGGCGAGGGCGGGTGCAGGGCGGGGCGCGGTACAATGTAGCAGTATGTAGATGTATGTACCGTACCGTGTGGGTGTATGTTCCTCCGCTGGGCGCGCGGCGAGGGCGGGTGCAGGGCGGGGCGCGGTACAATGTAGCAGTATGTAGATGTATGTACCGTACCGTGTGGGTGTATGTTCCTCCGCTGGGCGCGCGGCGAGGGCGGGTGCAGGGCGGGGCGCGGTACAATGTAGCAGTATGTAGATGTATGTACCGTACCGTGTGGGTGTATGTTCCTCCGCTGGGCGCGCGGCGAGGGCGGGTGCAGGGCGGGGCGCGGTACAATGTAGCAGTATGTAGATGTATGTACCGTACCGTGTGGGTGTATGTTCCTCCGCTGGGCGCGCGGCGAGGGCGGGTGCAGGGCGGGGCGCGGTACAATGTAGCAGTATGTAGATGTATGTACCGTACCGTGTGGGTGTATGTTCCTCCGCTGGGCGCGCGGCGAGGGCGGGTGCAGGGCGGGGCGCGGTACAATGTAGCAGTATGTAGATGTATGTACCGTACCGTGTGGGTGTATGTTCCTCCGCTGGGCGCGCGGCGAGGGCGGGTGCAGGGCGGGGCGCGGTACAATGTAGCAGTATGTAGATGTATGTACCGTACCGTGTGGGTGTATGTTCCTCCGCTGGGCGCGCGGCGAGGGCGGGTGCAGGGCGGGGCGCGGTACAATGTAGCAGTATGTAGATGTATGTACCGTACCGTGTGGGTGTATGTTCCTCCGCTGGGCGCGCGGCGAGGGCGGGTGCAGGGCGGGGCGCGGTACAATGTAGCAGTATGTAGATGTATGTACCGTACCGTGTGGGTGTATGTTCCTCCGCTGGGCGCGCGGCGAGGGCGGGTGCAGGGCGGGGCGCGGTACAATGTAGCAGTATGTAGATGTATGTACCGTACCGTGTGGGTGTATGTTCCTCCGCTGGGCGCGCGGCGAGGGCGGGTGCAGGGCGGGGCGCGGTACAATGTAGCAGTATGTAGATGTATGTACCGTACCGTGTGGGTGTATGTTCCTCCGCTGGGCGCGCGGCGAGGGCGGGTGCAGGGCGGGGCGCGGTACAATGTAGCAGTATGTAGATGTATGTACCGTACCGTGTGGGTGTATGTTCCTCCGCTGGGCGCGCGGCGAGGGCGGGTGCAGGGCGGGGCGCGGTACAATGTAGCAGTATGTAGATGTATGTACCGTACCGTGTGGGTGTATGTTCCTCCGCTGGGCGCGCGGCGAGGGCGGGTGCAGGGCGGGGCGCGGTACAATGTAGCAGTATGTAGATGTATGTACCGTACCGTGTGGGTGTATGTTCCTCCGCTGGGCGCGCGGCGAGGGCGGGTGCAGGGCGGGGCGCGGTACAATGTAGCAGTATGTAGATGTATGTACCGTACCGTGTGGGTGTATGTTCCTCCGCTGGGCGCGCGGCGAGGGCGGGTGCAGGGCGGGGCGCGGTACAATGTAGCAGTATGTAGATGTATGTACCGTACCGTGTGGGTGTATGTTCCTTCGCTGGGCGCGCGGCGAGGGCGGGTGCAGGGCGGGGCGCGGTACAATGTAGCAGTATGTAGATGTATGTACCGTACCGTGTGGGTGTATGTTCCTTCGCTGGGCGCGCGGCGAGGGCGGGTGCAGGGCGGGGCGCGGTACAATGTAGCAGTATGTAGATGTATGTACCGTACCGTGTGGGTGTATGTTCCTTCGCTGGGCGCGCGGCGAGGGCGGGTGCAGGGCGGGGCGCGGTACAATGTAGCAGTATGTAGATGTATGTACCGTACCGTGTGGGTGTATGTTCCTTCGCTGGGCGCGCGGCGAGGGCGGGTGCAGGGCGGGGCGCGGTACAATGTAGCAGTATGTAGATGTATGTACCGTACCGTGTGGGTGTATGTTCCTTCGCTGGGCGCGCGGCGAGGGCGGGTGCAGGGCGGGGCGCGGTACAATGTAGCAGTATGTAGATGTATGTACCGTACCGTGTGGGTGTATGTTCCTTCGCTGGGCGCGCGGCGAGGGCGGGTGCAGGGCGGGGCGCGGTACAATGTAGCAGTATGTAGATGTATGTACCGTACCGTGTGGGTGTATGTTCCTTCGCTGGGCGCGCGGCGAGGGCGGGTGCAGGGCGGGGCGCGGTACAATGTAGCAGTATGTAGATGTATGTACCGTACCGTGTGGGTGTATGTTCCTTCGCTGGGCGCGCGGCGAGGGCGGGTGCAGGGCGGGGCGCGGTACAATGTAGCAGTATGTAGATGTATGTACCGTACCGTGTGGGTGTATGTTCCTTCGCTGGGCGCGCGGCGAGGGCGGGTGCAGGGCGGGGCGCGGTACAATGTAGCAGTATGTAGATGTATGTACCGTACCGTGTGGGTGTATGTTCCTTCGCTGGGCGCGCGGCGAGGGCGGGTGCAGGGCGGGGCGCGGT
Organism: Spodoptera picta; assembly: GCA_038387885.1. Taxonomy (NCBI): domain Eukaryota; kingdom Metazoa; phylum Arthropoda; class Insecta; order Lepidoptera; family Noctuidae; genus Spodoptera; species Spodoptera picta. The sequence goes on along the minus strand of JAZHFQ010000221.1, from coordinate 980,718 downwards.
ACAATGTAGCAGTATGTAGATGTATGTACCGTACCGTGTGGGTGTATGTTCCTTCGCTGGGCGCGCGGCGAGGGCGGGTGCAGGGCGGGGCGCGGTACAATGTAGCAGTATGTAGATGTATGTACCGTACCGTGTGGGTGTATGTTCCTTCGCTGGGCGCGCGGCGAGGGCGGGTGCAGGGCGGGGCGCGGTACAATGTAGCAGTATGTAGATGTATGTACCGTACCGTGTGGGTGTATGTTCCTTCGCTGGGCGCGCGGCGAGGGCGGGTGCAGGGCGGGGCGCGGTACAATGTAGCAGTATGTAGATGTATGTACCGTACCGTGTGGGTGTATGTTCCTTCGCTGGGCGCGCGGCGAGGGCGGGTGCAGGGCGGGGCGCGGTACAATGTAGCAGTATGTAGATGTATGTACCGTACCGTGTGGGTGTATGTTCCTTCGCTGGGCGCGCGGCGAGGGCGGGTGCAGGGCGGGGCGCGGTACAATGTAGCAGTATGTAGATGTATGTACCGTACCGTGTGGGTGTATGTTCCTCCGCTGGGCGCGCGGCGAGGGCGGGTGCAGGGCGGGGCGCGGTACAATGTAGCAGTATGTAGATGTATGTACCGTACCGTGTGGGTGTATGTTCCTTCGCTGGGCGCGCGGCGAGGGCGGGTGCAGGGCGGGGCGCGGTACAATGTAGCAGTATGTAGATGTATGTACCGTACCGTGTGGGTGTATGTTCCTCCGCTGGGCGCGCGGCGAGGGCGGGTGCAGGGCGGGGCGCGGTACAATGTAGCAGTATGTAGATGTATGTACCGTACCGTGTGGGTGTATGTTCCTCCGCTGGGCGCGCGGCGAGGGCGGGTGCAGGGCGGGGCGCGGTACAATGTAGCAGTATGTAGATGTATGTACCGTACCGTGTGGGTGTATGTTCCTCCGCTGGGCGCGCGGCGAGGGCGGGTGCAGGGCGGGGCGCGGTACAATGTAGCAGTATGTAGATGTATGTACCGTACCGTGTGGGTGTATGTTCCTCCGCTGGGCGCGCGGCGAGGGCGGGTGCAGGGCGGGGCGCGGTACAATGTAGCAGTATGTAGATGTATGTACCGTACCGTGTGGGTGTATGTTCCTCCGCTGGGCGCGCGGCGAGGGCGGGTGCAGGGCGGGGCGCGGTACAATGTAGCAGTATGTAGATGTATGTACCGTACCGTGTGGGTGTATGTTCCTCCGCTGGGCGCGCGGCGAGGGCGGGTGCAGGGCGGGGCGCGGTACAATGTAGCAGTATGTAGATGTATGTACCGTACCGTGTGGGTGTATGTTCCTCCGCTGGGCGCGCGGCGAGGGCGGGTGCAGGGCGGGGCGCGGTACAATGTAGCAGTATGTAGATGTATGTACCGTACCGTGTGGGTGTATGTTCCTCCGCTGGGCGCGCGGCGAGGGCGGGTGCAGGGCGGGGCGCGGTACAATGTAGCAGTATGTAGATGTATGTACCGTACCGTGTGGGTGTATGTTCCTCCGCTGGGCGCGCGGCGAGGGCGGGTGCAGGGCGGGGCGCGGTACAATGTAGCAGTATGTAGATGTATGTACCGTACCGTGTGGGTGTATGTTCCTCCGCTGGGCGCGCGGCGAGGGCGGGTGCAGGGCGGGGCGCGGTACAATGTAGCAGTATGTAGATGTATGTACCGTACCGTGTGGGTGTATGTTCCTCCGCTGGGCGCGCGGCGAGGGCGGGTGCAGGGCGGGGCGCGGTACAATGTAGCAGTATGTAGATGTATGTACCGTACCGTGTGGGTGTATGTTCCTCCGCTGGGCGCGCGGCGAGGGCGGGTGCAGGGCGGGGCGCGGTACAATGTAGCAGTATGTAGATGTATGTACCGTACCGTGTGGGTGTATGTTCCTCCGCTGGGCGCGCGGCGAGGGCGGGTGCAGGGCGGCGGCGCGGCCGGCGCCGGGCGCGCGACACACGGCCGCCTGCACCACCTCGCACACTCGTCGGAAGCGCCGGATGTTGCCTGCACGACAATGCACCATGTAATTGCTAAACGAATAATACGTACCTACAGAAGCTCAAACACCAGATAGCTACTATTAATCGTCTGGGAGTTCCCTAAGCTATCATACTATTTCATCATCAGGCTCCTAATGACAATCACACCTCATTTAGGAGTAAAGTTCTCCTCAATACAAATAATTGAAGCCCCTATTAATCCTCGTTTAGTTCCCTCAGGTGTCTCTGGACTACGTTATCAGATGAACTCTCCATATTCTTCAAATTGTGGTAATTTTAACCGTCTGCAGCTGACGTGTAGTCCCACAGACACCGCGAAATACAAAATCACATGTTATACCGTCATTTTTCAAATACGAGCATCACTGCTGCGAGTACCTTACTGTATAGTGCTCGCTATACTTTAATTCTACAAAAATATTTGCTGTTGAAATGGTGTATGGTATAATATACACCTCAGTTGAATTGTAACAATTTAACCACGTCAGTTGCAGAGGGTTAAATACTATATAAAAAAGAATAAACGCTCTCGCCGCCCCTACAATTTTGAAAAGTTCCCCTCGGTTTCCATGGGATCCCATCATCAGATCCTAACCAGAACCTGGGCCTAACCCCGAGAATATGAGCTTTCCAACAAAAACGAATATTCAATATCCGTCCAAAAACGCCGGAGTAATCGCGTCACGTACACGCAAAAAATAATGATAACCCTCCTTTAACCTTTTTGGGAAGACGGTTAAAAATAGCGTTTGACAAGTTGACAGCTGAAATTAATATTGACTTGGACTGGATCACCCATTTAAGACCATATCCTACGAATAAACAATCATCCGAACATAGTAACTACCTCATGTTTTTAAACTCGATAAAACTAACAAATGACATATCGATGGGTGCCCTAGATGAAATCTCCTATGTGCGGTTCATCAGAAACAGCTAAAGGCTAATGGTAGCAAGTTCCTAAATCATATGAGCATTAGACCTATAAAAGAATCCTCTATAACCATAACAAAAATATTGATTTTACCACAAAATACTCTCATTTTAAATATATGCTTAACAAAACTATGTAACTAGAGAATTTTATTGTGAACCTGATTGAAAAAGAGTAACCTATGGAGTTTCTTGCTCGTTGTTCTCCATAGGAATCTACACCTTTAATTTTTGAATGAGCAAATAGCTTCACTTTTAATTTTTTTTTGTTGACGTTCAAAAGTGCTGTCCTAATTGAAATATGTAAATGATTTTGACTTTGAAAAAAGGTAACTGAATTGCCTCTTAGACGACATAACGTTACTACGTTACCAATTAATAAAATACATGTATCAGAGAATATTTATTAAGAAAAAAAACGCAAAAGATAACAAATAGAACCAGTGTGAGAGAGCCATGCTTCGGCACGAATGGGCCGGCTCGACCGGAGTGATACCAACGAGCAGAAAACCGACGTAAAGCCACGCTTGCGTTGTGTTTCGTCGTGTGACTGAGGTTACCGGAGGCCCAATTACCCTCCCCTTCCCCAATCTCCCCTATCCCTGAAACCCTAACGATCCTTAAACTCCTAATCCCCAAAAGGCCGGTAACGCACTTGTAACGCCTCTGGTGTTCCAGGTGTCAATGGGCGACGCCGATTGCTTACTATCAAGTGATCCGTCTGCTCGTTTACCGGCTTATGCCATAAAAAAAAAATAGAAACGACTTTTAGTAGAAGATTTTAAAGAGAACAGTTCCCCACTTATGCCTTTGCGTCTCGACATGTCGCCGGTCGCTACAGCAAAATCAGTTTACTATTACTTCTTACTTGAATAGATTAGAGTATTTTTGGTTAAATACTCCAAGTTCAACAGCCTGTAAGTGGCCATGGCTGACCAAAGACAATATCCTCGAGATCTCGTAGTTAACCACTGATATGATATGTTATATATCTATGTACCTCTAGTTAACACACACTTTTAATGCTAGCAAAAAGTTTACATAACCTATACCTAGGTTAAAAAAAGTTGTAGAAAAACAAGAAATTGTAGAGACCGCCAAGTCGTTAAAAGTTTTAATTTTGCATCTGACAGTATTGTGTTATTAAAAAGTTTGTGTTTATAAACTACTTTCAACTAATGTACCCAGCATTTTATTTAGGTTTTGGTCTTAGGTTATTTATGATTAAGCATCACATAACATCACGCCTTTTATCCCCGAAGGGGTAGGCAGAGGTGCACATTACGGCACTTAATGCCACTGTACAATGTAACACCCACTTTTCACTTTCTATGTTAAGAGTCCCATGTAATAGTGAGTGAGCCTATTGCCATATACCGGGCACATTTCCATACTTCGTGCTACTACTGAGGTTTTTACAAACCCAGTACTAGTAACAATACTTTGCCATACCCGGGAATCGAACCCGAGACCCCTTGCCTGGCATTCGCATTTACGACCACTCGGCCAACGAGGCAGTCTATTATTTTGATCTATTAGACAAAAAAAATATCAAGTTGTTAGTTATTCATTTTGTACTGGATTTCGACCCGGACACGCGTATTTGGGCTTTCTGTGAATGACCGATTTATGACGTTATTCATTTTGTACTGGATTTCGACCCGGACACGCGTATTTGGGCTTTCTGTGAATGACCGATTTATGACTATGTTTTGTAATTAAAATAAATTCATTAAATCACTAACCTGATAATAACGTAAATGTAATTGCGTATAAATACTCTTTGCCATTCTCTCCGGGCGCCTTCGTTATTGTAGAAATGTCAACCTGGAAACAGTGAGACAACTCCTTAAATTAACCATCAAATTATAATTAGCGGAGAGACAAAATGGCTTGATTTTTCTATAGACAAAATAAAATTAAATGTGTATATTTAGACATAGAATAATAATAGACAATAGAGTTCTATAGACAAAATAAAAAAAAAGTGTGGGAGAGCCATGCTTCGGCACGAATGGGCCGGCTCGACTGGAGTGATACCACGGCCGAGCAGAAAACCGACGTGAAACAGCGCTTGCGTTGTGTTTCGTCGTATGAGTGAGGTTACCGGAGGCCCAATTACCCTCCCCTTCCCTAATCTCCCCAATTCCTGAATCCCCAACGATCCTCAAACTCCTAATCCCCAAAAGGTCGGTAACGCACTTGTAACGCCTCTGGTGTTCCAGGTGTCCATGGGCGACGCCAATTGCTTACCACCAGGTGATCCGTCAGATCGTTTACCGGCTTACGCCATAAAGAAAAATAAGTATTTGTCCACTGAAATAAGTAACATTTGAAGAATTGTTGATTTAGATTATAACAAGAAATGATTTTTCTTAACAAGAACTGATTGGGTACGAGAAACCTACTTACCTACTGCGACTACTAAAGAATAATGAATAATTTTTCTCCCACCTGAAACCGGACATGTCTCTGAAACATGGCGGGCGCGTTGGATCCTCTCTTGTACTCCACCCGAAACGACATCGGACTTAGCACGCTATGCGATAATTCTGCTATCTGGAATTTAAAAAAACGCATAAATTTAACCAAATAAGATTAGTTGCGAAGTTAAATATTGACATTTGCATAGAAACCTTTCAAAGAAATAGGTAAAAGATTCTACAGAACTAAAAAACACATCAATTCGGTACTTGTAAATAGTCAAATTCAATCATTTTTTTGGACTGTCAAAAACGCGACAGATTTCTATGAATTTTGTACGAGATTGTGTATTGTGACGTCACGTTTTTTTAGCGTCAAACAGCATAGGTACTTATTTCTTACAAAAATGCTGTAAAAATACTAAAATGAAGTTGGTCATAAAATCAATGAATGAAAGTGTGATTATTGTTTTATATTTTATTGTATTGAACAGTCGAAGTAATTTATTTTTGATTAAGGAAAGTACCCAAGTACTATTTAAGCCTTTTTCATAAGTTAGAGTTCCGTTTGCAAAATTGGGAGTGATACGATTGCCGTACATGGACACAACTCCAGATTGCTCCATAATACTGTACTTATTGCAGAATCGCACCTGAGACCTGTTTAGCAGTTGCATTTGCGATCATTGTACCTTGAAGTAACACACACACATCACATCAACAACCTATAAATGACCACGGCTGAGTAAAAGCCTCTTCTCACACGGAGAAGGTTTGAGCATTAATCAACACGCTTGCTCAATGCGGGTTGGCGATTACAAACTTATAACTACAAATTATAAGTTCAGGCTTCCTCACGATGTTTTCCTTCACCGTTTGTCAGTGGTGTCTAGATAATCTTAGAAAGTATATATAACTCGGAAAAAGTCATATTGGTACTTGCCGTTGGTAGGTTTCGAACCCTCATGAGAAGCAAGCATCTTAAACCCTCCGGGCCACCATGACACTTACCACCTTAAACTAACATGCAATTTTAAATAAATATAGATAGTACTTACACTTAAAAACGCATGTATTAAATCTGCTTTGACAGTAGCTAGAGGCTTCCCCTTCACTAACGCTGTAAACGTTTCTTCTTTGTCAGCTGACAACAGCAGGGAACCGAACCATGACCGCTTCGTCAGTTCCGGTGACGATTCGGGAGTTAAGTGCACCTCTTCTGAGGATGCTGTGGAAAGGAGAACGGTTTTTAGATAAAATTCAAATAAAATATATTGTTCTCTACCCTCCGAGGGGTTTAACAATGACATCTCGATATGTTAAATGTAATATCCATTTTTCACCAGTCCAGGGTGCTTACTCTTGAAACCAATCTCAATGTCAACACTATACAACCTCTATCGTAGCTGTAAAAATAGCATGCAGAATGTGGAATTTAAAGCCAAACTCAATACCATTTAGTTCATTCAATATCCGTGCAATACGGATCCAATGGGTGCTAGTGTTGCAACTCAAGAGTACGAAATTTCACAATACCAATAGTAAGCGATCTGTTCTAAGCCGTAGCACCAGATGATGTTCTGTCCAACACTCCATATAATTGTGTTCAAAAATGAATCTTAACCCTGAATCAAGATTTAGACCTTTTGCTCGGGCACAGGATAGTTTCGATATTCAGTACTATGATAGTACCGACATGCATATTACAGCATGCCATGCTACACTATTACAGATTCGATTATGTCATTCATGAATTCAAAATTAATACTATTTTTCCGCCTGAGAACTGAAGAATGAAATTTCACTCGACCAGTATCATCTATCTACAACTTCTCTGGCTCTCTCTCATTTACTGCTTATTTTTAAATTGAACACAACTTACTCTGCATTTTCCTCCGATGGAAGCGCGGCGAGCCGAGGAAGGAGTTCTTGATGGTAGCGAGTCGCACCCGCCAGGGGGCGGCGGCCGCGCCCGCGCACGGCCCCACGCCGCCCACGGCCGCGCTGCCCCCGCCGCCCGGGGCTACACCTGCGCGGGACGCACCACTTACTGCACTATGGACTTGAATTTTTTTAGAGGATAAGCCGGGAAATGAGCAGACGGATCACCTGATGCAATGCATCTAAGCAATCGGCGTCGCCCATGGGACACCCAGAACACAGGATTAGGAATTTGAAAATCGTAGGAAAGTGAAAACTGTACATCAAATATTTTTTTTAAAAGAATGCTTTGGGCGTGATCTACAGTCGATACCGAAACCAAAAATGTGGTTTTTAACATTTTTGGCTGTTTGTCCGGGATGAGCTCAAAAAGTGCTGCATGGATTTATTTCAAATTTTGCGTGAATATTACTAACAGGGGAGGAGCTGTAAATCACTAATCCACGCGGACGAAGGCACGGGCTCAGCTAGTTACTATATATTATTTTTATTTATTATAAATATTTATATAAATTATAATTAGCAATAGAATCCAATCTTTGTATAATAAATGAAGTCTATTCGAACTTGGAACTCCCTGAAAAAGGTCATCTGTTAAATATTATATTGAAGTCAAACTATCACTTACTTGTAATAGTACCTAAGTTGGGGAAGAGAGAGGGTTGCGCCGGCGATTGTGTGGTACTCGGGGGACCCGGCAGAGATGATCTTTCTCGCACTATAAAATATATAAAATAAAACACCTTATTTTCAATGCTATGTGACTAAAGTCGTATATAAATAAGTACCTAATTAACATATTTTTTATAATATTTCAGACTTAAGAAATAAACAATGATCAGATCCAAATAGATTTGAAAAATAATATATGTATTAAAGAATTTAAAATATTAGACTTGGCTATCCTCTACCGTGCACCTACCTCTATGTGTCTGCGAGGGACTGTGTGGTCGGACCGCGACGGACGAGCCCATTACTGGTGACTCGTTTATTATAATCACCGCCTCGCCCGGCTCACCACCTATGGTGATAGGTTTTTACAAATCACTGTTAAGACATTAATTTTAACATCGATAATAATGACGAAAATGAAGCGACGGACGACTAAATTTTATTTTAATGTCTGTCTGGTAGATTATTTAAAAAGTTTAGATACGTATTTTTTATTTTCTTACGGAAACGAATAGTTACGAAGATATATTGATTTGAAATGTCGCATAACGACACTTTAAGTACGATTTATACTCTAAAATGACGTTACTACCTCCCACTCCTAAACTTTGATTCGTTTTATCTAAGTATTGTAATATGTTTTCATTACCTAACTTACTGACTAATTAGATTTTTAATTTTCATGCCCTGTCATCATCCCTATTTTAATTGATTATCTACTCTTTTACGATGTTTTAAAGTTGATTTCAGACTGATTTTGATTAATAGGTAGGTAGTATGGTATTAAAATATGCATTTGCATTGAAAAGTTAACTTTAAATTAGAGTGATAAAATTAATTTTGATAAGATACTCACTTATATTTAGACTAATAGTAGGTCCGGTTGAATTTGCTCGTTGGTGATGATGCTCTCGAATGGAAGGGGAGGCTGGAACAATTACGAAATTATGAAGGATATGTAATGACTACTTGATAAAATACTGTAAAATGTAACCAAAATAAAAGCAGACACAAGACAATGGGTATCATTTAGAAATAAAAAATGTAACTATTTTAAGCAAGTTTTAAAGACACACAATATAAAACAGAAGAAACAGATAGATTTAATACAAAATGATGCCTTTTATTCCCGAAGGCGTAGGCAGAGGTGCACGTTTCGGCACTTAATGCCACTGTACAATGCAACACCCACTTTTAATTATTTATGTTATGAGTCCCATGTAATAGAGGGTGAGCCTATTGCCATATACCGGGCACAATTCCAGACTTTCTGCTACTATTGAGGTATTTTTTTAAACCAGTAATACTTTTCCGGACCCGAGACCCCTTGCCCAGCAGTCGCACTTGCGACCACTCGGTCAATGAGACAGTCAAACAACGGAACGAAGGCAACGAAACAGGATAGACCAAAGTTACTTGCCCAAAGTCACGCATAAACATAAATAAAAGCAGGTCGTGGTGGTAAGTGTGGGAGAGCCATGCTTCGGCACGAATGGGCCGGCTCGACAGGAGTGATACCACGACCGAGCAGAAAACCGACGTGAAGCAACGCTTGCGTTGTGTTTGTGTGGGTGAGATTACCGGAGTACCAATTACCCCCCTCCCCAGTTTCCCCAATCCCCGAATCCCCCACAATCCTCAAATTCCTAATTCCCAAAAGGCCGGTAACGCATTTGTAACGCCTCTAGCGGAGGGCTTAACGGGTTGCCGGGGCTCCGACTCGAAGAGCAAGAGTAGGAACGGGGTGGTTTTTAGTCAGTAAGAGTCTAACACCGAACCCAAGGCGGGAGAAGTAATTGGATGATTTTCTCCCCTCAAAAAAAGGTCGTATTGTAAAGGTAGAAATAGATAAAAGAAGTAAGTTTAGTAGTGACATTTACCCAAAGGTGATCCAGGAGTTGCCGGAGTGCCGCCCAGCGATGATACTCGGTGCGGCGTGTGACCGGCTGGAGACAACACGGAATTATTTGTATCTCATGTTACACTTAGCTTGGGTCGCTACCGAATTTTGAGTGAGTAACGTGAACAATAAAAACTATCGTGAGACATACTAAATTAACTAAAAATCGCGGGTTACTCACGTGAATATACTGAGAAAAGCTCTACTAGTTTCAAACCACAGAGAGGTCTCATGAGCAGCGTAGTAGAGCTTTTCTCAGTATATTCCCGTGAGTAAACCGCGATTTTAGTGATAAATAAAGTTCTTATCGATTTTTTATTTAAAAACTGTTATATAATAATAAAGCGTTAAGTAGAGTAGACTAAGATTGATAAATCAGTAGATTTTAATTTTGAATTTAAAAATTAGCTAGAACTTTTGTAGAGACTCTCTCAAAGTAAACGTTAGTTTTTCTGTTATTTGAGACCCTTTTTAGAAAAATAATGTAGTTTACCATCAATAATATTTAGACTGAATAATTTAAACAACAATAATATCAAGCGACACTTACTTGGTGGACTGGCAGGCAACTGTGGTGAACTGCGTCCCTCTCCCCTCCGGCCCGAGGCAGACCTACTGCGACCAAACCTGGACTCAAACCTCAGACATTACACACACACTACCTAGTCACTACTGGATGCAATAGCGTGAAGATAGAAAATAGGAAAGAAAATTGATATCAACATGATAAGGTATCTTACAAAGGTGTAAAAATATAGAGAAGAAAAGGCATGAGACTTGATTAACTACTGAAAAATTTGTTAAGACGAAAACGGTGATAATCCTAATAGAATGTTAGATCATCAGAGATCAGAGAAGCTATAGTAAAAACAGTTTGCTAGAAATAAGTCGAAGTTAGCTTTAGAAGCCATAAAATGTTATCTAGCTAGTAGGTACGACAATGTTTTTATAATAACTTTCGTGAGACATACTAAATTAACTAAAAATTGCGGGTTACTCACGTGAAAATACTGAGAAAAGCGCTAATAAATTCGAGCAACAGAAGCATCGCCACACACTGAAGCAGAACCCCTCTGTGGTTCGAAACTAGTAGAGCTTTTCTCAGTATATTCACGTGAGTAACCCGCGGTTTTTAATTAATTAAGTATGTCTCACGATGGTTAGTATAAAAACATGGAATTCCCCAGTTGGATATATAAAACCCACGGCGCGAGTAGGGTGATGACAAGTGTATTCTACTCAATTTGGTGAAGATGGTAATCTCCGGAACTGGTTAGATATGAACCCCTCCGTGGTTTGAAACTAGTAGAGCTTTTCTCAGTATATTCACGTGAGTAATTCGTGATTTTTAGTTAATTCAGGTATGATAATCATGGCATAACATCATGTCTTGGCAGACCCAATTAATGAACAATTGTTGACCAAATAACTTATATTGTGCGGAAATAATAACAAAACTGATTCGTATAAAATTGTAGTGTAGGTACTACATCTGAAAATATTATTTTTATATTTAAAAATATTATAATAGTACAAAAAGCAGTAGATAGAAATGATTATGAAAAATGATTTGTAAAAAAGAGTAAAAGATTTTCAAACTTGGCGGGTCTCTACCATGCACCCAAAATGTATGGATTTGAATAAAATACGTTTCTCTATCTAGTTCTCTGCTTACCACCTGAAGGAATAGCGTGTAGATATTTATTAAGACTTCGTACCTATATTGTGATCTTCTAGGCGTTATTGGAGAACCTTCGCTAATCTGACCGAAGTGTGCTGATTGCCCGTTTACCTGGAATATTAAATTACATAGTTGTCTTATATGAAACGTTACGTATTAAATAGTAAGTCTAGTTCTGTCACTACTAATTCTTTATAAAATGAAAGAGATGGCACGATATTTAAACACGACTTAAAATTGAGTAACGTTTCAGTATTCCGGCATTAGATTGGTTCGTTGGTCGAGTCCGTCGAGTAGATGCAAGTGCGACTTCCGAGAGCAATGGTTTTCGGGTCAGCATAAGTGTTTCAGGGTTATTTTTCAGTGTTCGGAAAGTTTCTCAGGGGTCTGCAAATGTGCCGAGTGTACGGCAATGCCTAGGGAGTAAACTCATTCCCCTTACCTACATGGGTAAATTATCTGATGACTGTTAGTCAAAAATGGGATTTGAACAATATAACTTTAAAAATAACGTCTCGTCCGTTGCTCATATTGCCCGATGCGCTAAAATCAATAAACCCAATAATTAGGGCATAATTCTGTTCTACAGTCGCTTAGTTAGAAGAAATAGATGTCGTAACTTATTTTCTTAATCATTAGATAGAAAACTCATTTTTTGGGATTACAGAGGCCTTAGTACAAGTTTGTTCCACGTTTAAAGTAATCGAAACGAGTACGTGTTCGGCGCTCATATTGGCCGGCTGCAATGAACTAACCAATCGGAGCGCCGAAAGCAGTCTCGGTTCGATTACTTTCAACGTAAAACAAACACGTACTAAGGCCTCTGGTAACCCGTAAATTAAAACCAAGTTCCAAACAATCACACTAATACATAATTATTATAAATATGAATGTGTGTTTCTTTGTTCGTATGTTTGTCCGTCAATCACGCTGAAACTACTGAACGGATGTTGATGACATTTGGTATACAGGCAGGGTATGGTCTGAGTTAGGTTCCTACCTAACCTAACTCAGACCTTTTATCCCGATTAAATTAATGCTCCCATGGGATTAAACAGGAATACGCAGGCAGAGCCGCGGGTAAAAGCTACATAATTTAAAAACCTCAAATAACTTCAAATTCTATAAAAAAATAATCAGTATAATTACCCGGCAAGTATCGAGTCTTTTCCTGGGCGGGTCGGGCGGTAGCGCGGGCGCGGCGGGTCGCGGCTCGTCGTCCCGCGCCGGCCGCCGCCGCTTGCGCTCCAGTAGTAGGAAATATATCACTTTCTCTGTGTTGTGGCTGGAATAGGGATGAATAGAGATGTTAGAAATATAGAGTATTTTGATAGCTTTATCTGCTCGTACACAAAACTGCGAAGCGACGTCGCATCGCAAGAATTTGCGAATTGATTCGCGTCGCGCATCATAATCTTATCTTCCCAATACCTTCTTTGACAAAACAAAAAAAAAATCATTGTTCGTCTCCTGGTTTTAGGCTACCTCCTTACTAATTTTCATCCAAATCGATTTAGCCAATCTGGAGATATAGATATAAATAAAAAGCTTACTGTGGACTCAACAGCTCCTGTATAAGTTTCTCCCTCTGCTTGAAGCAGCCGAGACTGCAGATAGCCTGGAGTACGTCAGGGTCTATGGCCTCCGCGGAAGGTAGCACCCTGGTCTGGACTACTTCCATCATGGGCAGCTCCTGCTCCAGCTCGCCGCGGCCGCCCGCCGTCACCCACGGGTGCCGCGTTATTTCTGCTAACTGAAAAAAAGCATTATTTATGGTTAATTTTTTTTACTTTTAAAAAACATTTGTCTAAATTCAGTTCTTTCTTTATTTAAATTTAAATTATAAGACTGAATGATTGAATGAATTAGGTATGGTTTATGTGTGGTCGCAAATGTGACTTTGTGAGTTTGACTGAGAATCGGGTTCGAGAAAAGTATACAATTGTAGATAAGTATACAATGGAGGTTCTGTTTTTCAAAAAAAATCTCAGCTTAATATCGTGATTTGTATCCGATATGAAGCAATTGGCAAAGCGCCTATTACTTGGATTCATTACAGTAAAAAAAATTATGTATACCTCTACCTATCCCTTCGAGAATTAAATATATTACAGAAAACTAGTTAAAAATACCTATAAACTAAAATAATTACCGTCATTCGTTTCTCGGGGTTAACTTCGATCATCCCTCGCAGCAACTGTTGGCAGTCAGGCGGCACGAAGTGGGGGACATGGAACACTCCACGTTTTACCTAGAAACAAATCAACATACAATCGTCAAAAATATTGTGACTTTCTACTTATTATGAACTTGGCGGTACTCTACCGTACATCCGAATCCGACGTCGCCGCGACCACGCACGCTGCTCATGAGGAAGAACCCCTCTGTGGTTCGAAACTAGTAGAGCTTTGCTCAGTATATTCACGTGAGTTACCCGCGTTTTTACTTAATTTAGTATATCTCACGATTGTTATTATAAAAAAATGATTATTACTATTATACCATGCTGAAAATTAGAAAGGTAGGTTTATGTTTTATGTTACTCATTACAAAACAGTGAGTATGAATGGGACCGGCGTCGTGCATTATTTTAGTGGTGACTAGTTTAGGGACGTTGTCAGAGTTTAGAATTTAGAAATTGGAGAGTTAAGAGTTTAGAATTTTCAAAACCAAAATCTGCCAAGGAAGTCTCGACATTGATAACGACCACAAGTTAATAAATTTATAAGTTTATCATTTTTATGAGCTATTCATAAACTAAACAATATAACGATTGATTTTTGTCGTTACCTATGTCAAGACTCTAACCCCGAAAAGGTCAAAAACAAGTCAACAATAATTTTGTACTTGATAATTTAAATTAAAAACCCAGTTATAAATTGAATATAAATTAATTATTCTTATCTAACCATCATTATAAATAGGATTTCTTTGATTTGTTGTGACGTATTACCTACTTACGAGTTTTTGGCATAGAACATAAAATTATTTACCTTTTCCAGTAATTGACGTAAATTATCATCGTCAAAGGGTAACGCTCCGACCAGCAGTGCGTATAATATTACCCCACACGACCAAACATCCGCCCGTCGACCGTCATACTTTTCCCCCTGTGAACAAACAAGTTTATTATGACCCACCTTTAAAAAAATTTCGTGGAACGGAGTCATTAAAGTTTGTAATGTTGGCAGCACTGGATGGACTCAGTGTGGCGACGTAATGAAATAAAACCAATAAATGGGCAATGAAAATAAATAAATTGCGTAAAATAAATATTATACATAAATTAAAATGGTGGTTGTTTGGTAATAGTTTCTATTATATAATTTAAATCAAAATACAGTGCATTATACAATACGTAAATATTTTTGATGATTTTATTGTAATTTAATCATATTAGCCTTCGTTTTAAATATTTATCTAAATTCAAATTCAAATTTTTATTGCATATTATGTATACAATTCGTATTACACGGAGTACAGTTTCAACATGAAACCCGGCTAGGGTACGGTAACATATAGATCAAAATATAATCTAGTTAAACTACTACTAATACTTATTATATTATAACATGTTGAAAAGAAATTTAAGATAAAAGGTAACTTAATAATCATAATTATATTGATTGAATTTAAATAAGTACCTATCCCGCGTCCTAAACACAACTATGTCGAGCTTATTACCATAAATTATAATGTTCAAGTAACATCGCGTAAAAAGATATAATTTTTTATTATTTTTTAAAGTTAAATAAAACATAAAACTAGTTACCAAAGCATGATTTTTAATTGAAATAATGCTTTTCATTATAATTTATTCGCAAAATGTATTATTTTATATAAAAACCGAATACACTAGCTAGACATTAAAAATATTAACACATGCCAACATATTAATTTTATGGGTGTTTAATTTCTAACTGTTGCAACACTCCCAAGCCGTCAAAGTTGAAACGGCCGAATATTACCCAGCCGAATGAAGCAGACACCAACTGTCAGCCGTTACGTGAGATCGACTTATACAAAACACTAAAGTTAGAAAGAGATAACAAGCGTCGCAATTTAATAATTGAATTGTTTGTAACATATTGATAATTCATGAACGACCGTTGCTTTGATTTCATCAGTCCGTTGAAAAATACAAGTTGTGATAGTGTATGTGATATCAAAATACGTTGAAAATGAAGTCTGCTAAATCTAAACAGAGATTAAACGACATGCGAACGCCGGCTAGGAGTAAACAAAACCTAATCGGTGAACGCGATCCTGTGCAAGTGTATTGCCGACTGCGGCCTATGCAAAGAGACTCCGATTCACCATGTATGAAGATAATATCACCTACTACGGTGCTTCTTACGCCTCCAGCAACTGCTCTAAGCTACAGAAACGAGAATGCAAAGACTATGAAGTACACATTCAAAGAGGTATTCCCGCCAGAAACGAATCAACAAGAAGTCTTCGATAAAGTCGCCTTACCCATCGTCGAAGGACTTATCAAAGGTAAAAATGGCTTATTATTTACTTATGGGGTTACGGGCAGTGGCAAAACGTTCACAATGACCGGTGAGCCACAAAATTGTGGTATTTTACCAAGATGTTTGAATATTATTTTCAAAACCATAAACGACTTTCAAGCCCACAAATATATCTTTAAACCTGATAAAATGAACATGTTCGATATTCAAACCGAGGCGGAGGCCATGTTGGAGCGGCAACAGGAGCTCCATAAATTCAAAACTGGAAGGAAGAATAATTCAAATCCAGATCTAGCCATGTCCTCCTCTGACGTCACTAAGATCGAAGGTATCAATGAAGACAATCAGTATGCAGTGTTTGTGACCTATGTAGAGATATATAACAACAGTGTCTTTGATTTACTTGAAGACGGGCCTCCAATAAGTAAGAATTTACCTGTAAAAATCATCCGGGAAGATGCAGCTCACAATATGTATGTCCATGGTGTTACTGAAGTAGAAATAAAGTCTGCAGAGGAAGCTTTCGAAGCTTTCTACCTTGGTTTGAAGCGAAAACGTATGGCACACACATCTCTGAATGCAGAATCTAGTAGAAGCCATTCCGTCTTTACTATCAGACTGGTGCAGGCACCAGTAGATGAAATGGGAGAAGCAGTGATTCAGAATAAAAAGTTCCTGAACATTAGTCAGCTGAGTTTAGTTGATTTGGCTGGCAGTGAACGCACAAACCGTACCAAGAACACAGGACAACGTCTCCGAGAAGCTGGCAACATAAATAAATCCCTCATGACTCTACGAACATGTCTAGAGGCATTGAGAGAGAACCAGATCAGCGGTACTAACAATATGGTGCCCTACAGAGAGTCGAAAATCACACATTTATTCAAGAATTTCTTTGAAGGAGAGGGACAGGTGCGTATGGTTGTCTGCGCTAACCCAAGAGCTGAAGATTATGATGAGACTCTCCAAGTTATGAGGTTCGCGGAGATGGCTGCTGAGGTTGAAGTGGCCAAGCCTCAAATTATCGACGTAGCTGCGAACATCGGCCTCACTACGGGCCGTCGTAAGGCCAACCGGCTGTTCACAACAGCAAGAGATAATTTGTCCAGGCCAGAAGCTAAAGAATTGGAGATGGACTTGGGTCTGGTCTACAGTCTCGGACCAGACTTCCCGAGTATAGAATTGAACAGTTCTCAAGCTGCTCATATCATCAAAGAGTTGATGGCACATTTGGAAATGAGGATAAGTCGGCGAGAAGCTTTAAAACGCAGCAAAGCTATCAAAGACGAGAGACTCAGATCTGCTCTTTTGGACCTTGAAAAAGACTCTCTAGAAGTCAGGAGCGAGAACGCGTCCTTGAGAGGCCAGTTGGCTGCAGCAGAACGCAGAGTCAGAGCTTTAGAAGAACGACTGACTGCCACTGAGAATGCGTCACTTACACATCAACGCAAACTCTCAGAAATGACTGAATACACATCTTCCTTAAAGAGAGAATTACAAGAAAAAGAACTGCTACTCAGTCAAAACAAATTCGATAAAGAGAAACAGAAGAAGATTCTAGAAAGGAAATACAATCACAAAATCGCAGCAGAATACGAGAAAGCGAAAGAAATACATTCTGAGAAGGAAAGGTTGAAGAATGCTATAGAAGAGAAGGAGAACAGGCTGAGAATAATAGCAGAAGCTTTGAACCGAGGTGATAATAATGACGGATTTAATAAAATTACTGGAGAAATTGGTGCACAGACAAGCAATAGAGATTTCACTCCAGGCTCAACTCCTAGAGCATTACCAGCACATTTATTGACTCCATTCAGCTCTGTACCTCAAACTCAGACCCAAAGAGACACACCAGCGTCATCTCGTCGTGGAGTCGCCATAGCCAATCCTCGTCATCGCAGATCATTGTCCGCAGACGGCCGAGGATGGGTAGAACATGCACCAAACAAAATAGTCCCTATGGGTACTGTTATGAAGCCGAGCATCATCAACAGTAAAGTTGTTAACAAACTGACCAGTGTGAAAGACATAGCTAACTCCAGGACGTCTAAATATTGCCTTATATCCCAAGAACAGGATACAGATGGTGAATTGGAGACGAAATTGTATAAAGGAGATGTGGTGCCGACTTGCGGAGGTGGTGCCCAAGTGATCTTCAATGATGTTGAAATGTTAAAGCAGTTTTCTCCAAATAGGGAGTCTTCTCATTCTCATTCCAATCGTGTTTCTGGGACATCCTGTGCTAGGCATTCGGGTAAGCGTAGGGATACCAACCACTCTCCGCCTCAAACACCATCAAATACGAGCAAAAAACAAAGGATTGACGATGATTGATCTTCAAATGGTAAGAACCTTTGAACCATTCTCTTTTTTCTATATTTTTGGAGTTTAGGATCTTGTTGTTTTTCAAATGTGATCCTATAATTCAAAAGTTCTGTTGTAATGATTTGTTTATCGTAGATTGTGTGAGATTGTCTAAATAATTTTGTTGTTATTAAGTACTGTTAAAAGTTACACTAGTTTTTCTATTAGTTAGAAGATTTCTGTCAATATAATTTGGTATTAAAGATTTCTCTTTGGTATATTTTTGTATATTTTCTTTGATTATTAATGCCTATTTAGAAAGCAGCTGAAATATTAGGCAGTGCTAAGAGAAATTGATAATATTGTAATAATTAAAATACCATTAATATAATCTAGTTTATATAACTTTATTGTCTAATATATTACTAAAATACCAACTTTGTTAAGACTTCTGATATTATGAACTAGCTGTAGATTTGATTATTGCATAAATTAATATAAGTTTGGGGTAAAATAATTAACATTTTCCTTTCTCAAAAGATAATAGTAACCTAAAGAAAAAAATTTCGAATCCTGATGGACTAGGGTAGCTAAAAAGTTTTGACCCTATGTAGGTGTTTTTAAGACGTATTACTACCCTCCCGCGTGTTTTCCCTACTGTGCGGATCCTACTGAATATAAGGAGATGTTGTATAGGTACCCTAGTACGTTATTATAAGTAAATTAATAATAGTTATTATGTTTATTCAACTAATATTATAGTTAATACTTCTTCATCCACCCTTAGATAAAAACATGGGATTTTGTTATCATAAGTATTAAAGACATTTTTGACTGTGATCCATAGAAAATTGCTCATTTTACAAATTAATAGTTAATTATGTGCACATCTATAGCTTCTGTTTAACTCTTTGAACGTAAAATAATTGATCTTAAATATGTATAACAAAATTTTGAAAAAAAAAAATGTACTATTCATTCTACAATTGGGAGCAAAGATTGGAGCCACTAACTATTATAGTATTTTTTCTTTTTCAATTCAAACAAATATTTTTCTGATACAAGTATTTTATTAATTGGTAATGTATGTCATATAAGAGGCCATTAGTTACCTTTAAACTGTCAAACACCAACCAGTCACCGGTGACTGCAACCTATTGTTTTATGATTGTGTCAATAATGACGGTACTCGACGAGTTAAAATGAAAAAAGAAATACTTTTATAAAATTCCTCCCATCTATGGGATCGATAAAATGACAAAAGAACCGGTTGCTATTACAGAAAGAAGAAAAAATGAAAGAAACAAGCGCTAGTAGCTTCGTATCTTTGCTCCCAAATACAGTTGGACATATAATGTAATAGAAAATAATATTTTTCCTAAACTTGTTTCGTTGAGAAGCGTTTAATAGCTTGATATCTGTATTAAAAACAATTCAAATATATGTATGTATATGAAATGTAATAATTTTCCATTGATTATGTATAAAGCACTTAAAAAGACATCGGACATTAAAATTATTCCTTTTGGTAACTGATTATGTGAATGAAAAATTAATTTTGAAAATTTAATTTTTGTTTTCTTACTATAAGTATTGTTTACAGTATATTGTGTATTGTATTGAAATTTTGTTAGTACATGCATATACCTAGTCTATTTAATAAGTTGTAATATAGATCTGATTTTTTGTATATTTTACTTCATTTATTTAAGTTCTAACAATTCTACAACAGCATCATTGTCATCAATAGTCCACTGCTGGACTATGCGATTCCTCTACGTAAGAGGGTTTGTCATAATCTCCACTTGGGCAGCCAGGTTTGGAGGTAGCAGTTTAAAGGGTTCAGGTTTATTAGATATTGCTGCTGCTTAAATGTATAGTCAGTTACCTATACTCTCACAATCCACGAAAAGAGAATAATTTTGTGTTTTAGATATAAACTTTGACTCTAAATAAATGAAGTAAATATCTTCTGTACAAACTGTGGTATTGAATTAAGTGGTTAATAATATCGTAATATGAGCTATTTCGGAGAAATATAGCGATATTTATGAATCTTACTAATCACTACATGGTATAAAACAAAGTCGCTCTCCGCCGTCTGTCTGGTCCTATGTATGCTTAGATCTTTAAAACTACGCAACGGATTCTGATGCGGTTTTTTTTAAATAGATATAGTGATTCTAAAGGAAGGTTTATATGTAGATCACATTCATATTATAGCAGTGCGAAGCCGGGGCAGGTCGCTAGTGCCTATTATAAATGCGAACGTTTGTGACTTCATGGGTATGTTTGTTACTCAATCATGTCAAAATGGCTGAAAGGATCGGGATGATATTTAAGACAGGGATAGAATGGTCTGGGATAACACATAGGCTAATTTTTGTCCTACAATAACGCGGGAGAAGTCGCTGGTAGAAGCTAGGGCCACAATAAATCCTGTCTTGATCAAAGTTCGTAAGTGCGATTGCTGAAGACTTTCTGGTACGATTACCGGCCGTGTAATGACATTATTGCATTAAAGAAAGCCTATGCCCATCTCTTAAAGTAATAAAATAATCTAACATCGAAGAACATACCTATCGTTCAAATTGTAACCGGTTTCTTGAACCAACTTTTTAAATTCGAAAACAAAAGAATATAGTCACTTCGTCAGCATATTTTTAACTGCACTTTTTATAGGGTGTTGTTAAATGAAACCAATTAATAAATTAAATGACTCGACTTTTTTACAACTTGGGTAATTAAAAGCGTTAAAAAAGAGGAAATCGGTAATGTTTGTATAGGGGTGATCTTTCCTGTAGGGTCATGCGGTTAAATCTGACCTTTGTTGAACTGCTTCTATGAAATCATTTGATGATGTGCATAGTTTTACTCGATTATGTGCTTTTAATCGCGTTTTGTCTGTAGTAATATTGACTATTTATTTTGAATTTGAATTTCTTTAACATAGCTACTACATTTTTGTGGGAAATTGAAGGAAAAATGCTCTGATTCCCCATTTTTATCGTTTATAGTGTAAAGTCCAACAGGAAATACTATTATGGGCGTTTAGTTTATCAGTATGAGTTAATTTGAGTTCCCTGTATGACTAATATGAATTAACCCTTGTCATAAGAGTCGTAACAAAGATATTTGCGCGCAGGCGGCGTTTGATAACTATGACAACTGCACACGCGCTTTTCGCAATTTGTATGCATTCATCAAATGTATCGCGATTCGGTATTTCAGCACGTTAGACCTTAACTGATATACCTACTTTTTAGTTAAATCTATTTCGAAATTAGCACTCAATTCAACCTATTACAAAAGATGAAAGATAAAGCTCAAATTACAACTTTATTACAAAATTGTATGACGTGATTCTCTTAAACAAATTCACTTAACTATTTTGTACAATCATTGTGATCCTACCATTTGTAAACACGGCGGCACGTCACGCTCAGCAACCAGTATTAACTGACCCTTGAAGGTGCGGAGTGATTGTATAAAGCAAGAACATTATAAACTGGATGTGTATGGATTGAGGTGTAGGCTATTTAGTATCCCACGTGATAACCACTTAATTCAATTATGACTACAGTTTTGCGTGTAATGTACTTAATTCAATAGTAACGAGGATATGGGTTATAAATATTTAAACTTTGGTTTAATTTAATGTTTAACTATTTTGTCGACGCCATGTTGCTTTCGTTGTAACGTTTTTTCCCGCCAAATTTTTGGCGCGGAATTGTATTAAAAACAGTTTTCAATTGATTTTTTGTTGTTTTATTTATTTGATGGCTCTGTTTATTGGTTTGTTGGTCGACTGGTCCCAAATGTGAATGCCGAGCAAGGGTCTCAGGTAAGGAAAAAAAAATATTTTTGTTTTCAGTAATGGCATGGCGTCAGGAATGGTGTAATAGTGTGGCTCGGCCGTAGTAGTTATACCACGGTTTTACAGGAATTTCAGGTTTGGCATGAGACCACACTTATGTTATTTTTCACAGTGTGTGTGAGGTTGTTCCAATGTCCTGTCCTGGCTTAGGGACTGCCTACTCATATTTTTGAGGGATTGGGCTTGGGCCTGGTGCCACCAATAGTCTGTCTGCTCGTTTTCCCTCATCCCATAAACCGCCTCGAAATTAAACCCGAGGCGTCTTATGCGACAGTCGTACTTACTGTTTATTCAAAAATATTTCCTCGACACTAGATGTACGATTTTTTTTATTGCTTAAGCCGGTAAACGAGCAGACTGATCACCTGATGGTAAGCAATCGGCGCCGCCCATGGACACCCGAAATACAAAGGCGTTACAAGTGCGTTACCGGGCTTTAAGAATTGGGATTTTGAGGATTGTGGAGGATTCGGGAGACTAGGGAGGGGGTAATTGGGCCTCCGGTAACCTCACTCAGACGACGAAACACAACGCAAGCGTTGTTTCACGTCGGTTTTCTGTGAGGCCGTGATATTAGTCCGGTCGAGCCGGCCCATACGTGCCGAAGCATGTCTCCCCCACACTTAAACACACAATAAACGCTATACATAATTCAATTAGGTATAAAAATTGACAGGATACAGACAATCTGATAAATTGTTAACCGTAAGTAGGTACATGCATACCTCCTTATGTAGAGTGGTGTGTAGGTACCTATTTGGCGGGTAAAGTTCATTGACATTGCTATCTATTCGACCAACCCTTTTTACCGACTTCAAAAAAAGGAGGAGGTGCTATGTTCGGCTGATTGTTTTTTTTTTTATTCTTCAAAAATGAACCTTAATATGAATGTGTGATATTCATATTAAGGTTCCTAACTTTACGCCTTATATTTTAGAAGAAGTAAGTATAAAAGGGTATAAGCAGCGCCCACTATCGGCATCGACAAGGAAAAGGATCCTTCGGCATCTTACATACAAGCGCACACTGTCGGAAACTATGCTTTAGCATGCTGAAACGTTCTTAGGGATGACGAGGCATTCTTAAGAATGGCGCACCGTCCTGAAGCATGCCGAAGCATCTTAATATCGTATTTCCCGACGTAACAGTCTCAAAGTTGTTACAAGCTAGTTGTCCGAGTTGTAATATGGTGGACTGGGATCTAGTGCTCATAGCTCATAATGCTCATGCTGAAGAAGAAGAGACGTCTAATCAATCAAGCCGGCGGCTAAACCGGCCGGAGGATGCCGAAGCATCCCGAAGGATTCTCAAGGCTGCCAATTCAGCAGCTTCAAGCATATCGAAGCGGTATTTTTGTCATTATTACCATATGCACGGCAATTTCTACTTTATAGCTATTATGTTAATGTAAGTATATTGCCACCTAAAATCCTCAGACGTGTAGATGCCAATAATGCAAAAAAATATTCCACACTAGAAAATTTCGACCCTTGTAATGAGTATGATGCGAGGAGGAGGATAACACACTATAATAACAATCATTGGTAAGAACCAATGATTGTTGGCGTAGACATGTTATTTATTGGAGATTGTCTAGGTAAACGTAGTGTAGCGCACCGTCCAGCTAGGCGGAGAGACGATATCCACAAGTAGTGGGTGGAAGAGTAAAGCTGAAGATCGAACTCATTGACGTAAGTGTGGGGTACCTATCTAAAGGTGACTTATCTTAAGTACTTACTCTAATAACTTCAGGGCAGGCGTAATGAGGACTGCCGCAAGATGTCTCTAGCAGCGAACCAGCCGGCTGCAGTGATGCCATCCCGAAATCAGCTATTTTTATATTATTCCGCTCGTCCAATAGTAAATTTTCAGGTTTCAGATCGCGATGGCTGAAATAAAGTAATTAAAAACGTTATTTTACAATTTCTGTATAGGTAGTTTAAAAAGTTAGAGGGATGATACTACACAGATACTAACTACTTCAGTGTTTTAAGGTTATGAAAACTAGATGGCGCTAATAATAACAATATTAAATACTGTGTTGTATACTGTTTTTTATTATATTTCTGTGGTTGGCTGAGTGACCGACAGTTGCAGAGCATAAAAGTGCTCCCACACAGCGGTTACATAACGTTAGATATTGGCTTAAAATTTTGTTTTTAAACAAATTATAACAGTAGTAGTAAGTTGGCATGTTGTAGAGTATGTTACACGCTATTTTAAATGTTATAATTATGTGGCATAACGTTGTATATCTGCTGTGGGGGAGCACCTTAACGTGGGTTCGATCTCTCGTACGTTATTCATTTATAGAACAATCTTTCACATAAGTATCAAGTCACTACTTTTGACATTGTTTGCTTGAGTTAGGAATTAACTGATTCATCATTCAGCTAATATTAGTAATAGCTGTCTCTCATTGGCATTCCCTTTGCGCAAATAGCAATAGGTACAAGTATACTCCTGTCTGTGTCGCTTTATCTACATTCATCAATCTCTTCATGCACATGCTTGTCGATTGAGGATGCTTTTAATTTGGCTGTAGCCACACTAGCCATAGCACAAGCTACAAGGATTTAGACCATCGTTTAACAGAAACCAAGAAGCAGACAGCTCTGAAAAGAGCTATATTATTCAACGTTTTTGACCACCTCTGTTAACACAGACAGCTCTGAGAAGAGCTATTTTATTTCACGTTTTTGATATGCTCTGTTAACACAGAAAGCTCTGAAAAGAGCTATTTTACTGAACGTTTTTGATCCTCTGTCTACAAGAGACGAAGTAACTCGCCGACGCCGCTGCCAGTATCACGCGCCGACCAACGCGCGTAGGTATCGCAGCGCGGCACGGCGCACGGCGTTTGCATCTTCACGGCTCGACGGTCGCAGGGGGAAAGGACAGAGGCACGCGTTACGCAATATTTATAGCGGCGCGAAACTCAGCGCGCGGCGCTGCGGAGGCGCGTCCTCTTTGCACGGACCTCACACTCATCGACTATCTCGCTCTTTTATCGGCTATCCTTTTCTTTCCATTGTTCACGTTGTAAATAAAGTTCTGTCCTAAATAGTGTAACGCTATTGGCTATAATTTAGGCGATGTTATTGGTGTACAAATTTCTAAATTTTATTTATTTTTAATTTAATAGTTTTAATTGGTTAATGTACAGAATTAGTTGTAAGTAGCACTAGTACCAATTTTTGTATAAAAACAACCACCTCCGGCTAATAAATACATTCGTTCTACGACAACAAGTTGTTTCACTAATAACAACCGATCTCCAAAGTGGTGACCCCGAGCAAGAACAGCAAGAAGAAGAACAAATCCCTGCTGGAAGAACGAATCCCTGCTGGAAGAAAATTAATTATTATCCAACATCAAGATGGCAAATCCCTGCCCCACGGAAGACCTAACCCAGACCGTAGCGAAGACGGAAACAGCTGGCATATCCCTCACAATGCGCATTCCACCATTCTGGCGTGACCGACCACGTCTATGGTTCATTAGCTTCGAAGCAGCTACCAACGACATGAAGAAGGGACAGGCTCAGCTCGCCCAGATGGTCATCGCACAGCTCGAACGTCAAGATATCGAGCAAATCATGGACCTCTTATACAACCCGCCGGAGACGAATCAATACGACGCAATCAAGGAACGTCTCATATCTGCCTATGAAGAGTCCGACAGCCGACAGTTCCAGAAACTACTGTCCGAGATGGAACTCGGCGATCAGAAGCCTACGCAGCTACTCCGCCGCATGCGTAACCTAGCCAGAGACAAGGTCCCTGACTCCACGTTACGACTCATGTGGACCAACCACTTACCATCACACATCAGATCCGTCCTGGCCGTCAGCGAATCATTTAGCACAAAAACTGAGCTGGAAGAGCTCGCTCTCCTCGCTGACAAAATGATGGAGCAGTCCGCGTCAACTACAGAAGTCTCAGCAATACAACCATCACCAGCACAGTCCACGTCATCATCACACACCGATACACAATACCTTATCAACGAGATAAGAAAATTATCATTGGAGATCGCCGAATTAAAGTCAAGACCAGCATACAACCCCGACTACCGCCGCCGCCGTTACCCATCTCAGCAACGCACACGCAGCACGTCACGTTCACGGAATCGTGATTCATCATCACCTTCACCATTCTGCTACTACCATCGGCGCTTCAAAGAACAAGCTCGACGCTGCACACCTCCCTGCTCATTCAAAGCAACGACTTCGGAAAACTAAACCGAACGTTGGCGGAGGCGGCTACCGGCGTTCAAGAGAAATCACACCGCTTACACATCACCGATAGAAACACAAACTTATCTTTCTTAGTCGATACCGGAGCCGACATATCAGTGCTACCGAGAAGAAAAGGAGAAGTTGGAACACCGCTACCATTCAAACTGTACGCTGCGAACAACACAACTATAGCTACGTATGGCGAGAGAACACTAACCCTCGACTTCAACTTACGACGTCCGTACAAGTGGACATTTATAGTAGCTGATGTTTCAAGGCCAATCCTCGGAGCAGACTTCCTCAAACATCACCAACTCATCGTCGACTTAAAAAACGGAAGATTAATCGACGGCGTCACGAGCCTAAAAGTCAACGCCCCGGTGCGAGTGTCAGACGTACCTACCGTACGCAGCATCAATATGTCACAATCATACCACGACATATTAGCACAATATCCCGGCATAACAAGACTAACATCAATGAAATTAAACTCTAACATCAACGTGCAACATTACATCGAAACCCGTGGACCACCAGTTCATTGCCGAGCTCGACCAATCCCACCTCATCGATTCGAAACAGTGAAGAAAGAATTCGAAAATATGATTGAGCAAGGACTATGCAGACCTAGCAAGAGTCCTTGGTCATCACCTCTACATATCGTGCCTAAGAAAAATGGCGATATTAGAGTATGTGGTGACTATCGCCGACTCAACTCGATCACTATACCAGATCGATACCCAGTGCCACGCATCAAAGATTTCACTCACCACCTATCGGGGAAAACTATATTCTCCACGGTTGACCTCAACCGCGCTTATCAACAACTCAGTGTGCGAGAAGAAGACGTCGAGAAGACCGCTATCATCACGCCAATGGGACTATTTGAATTCCCACGTATGTGCCCCGGTTTGAAAAACGCGGGACAAACGTTTCAACGCTACATACATGAAGTACTACGAGGATTAGACTTTGTTTTCCCATTTATCGACGACTTACTACTTGCATCTGAAAACGAAACTCAACATCGAGAACATCTCCACACCGTATTAAAACGCTTAGAAGACAACGGCATTACCATCAACCCCGCTAAATGCAACCTAGGCAAACCTGAAGTACAGTTCCTAGGTTACACCGTATCAGCTGATGGAATCAAGCCGCCGCAACACAAAATCGAAGCAATCACTAATTACCCGAAACCAACGAACATCGAAGAACTAAGAAGATTCCTCGGCATGATCAACTTCTATCGTGATCACGTACCGAACGCCGCATCGAAGCAAGCACCACTAAATGCCTACCTACACAACGTCAAGAAGCGCGATAAGACTCCGATCACGTGGACCGAAGAGGCGACGCAAGCATTCGAGCAATGTAAAGCTAGCATCATAAACGCAGCTCTACTCGCTCATCCATCTCATCACGCAACACTCGCCTTATTCTGCGACGCATCAGATAACTCTGCCGGTGCCGTACTACAACAATACCTACATAATACGTGGCAACCGCTCGGATACTTTTCCAAGAAATTCAACGACGCGCAGAAGAAATACTCCACTTTCGATCGAGAGCTACTTGCAATGTACATGGCAGTCAAACATTTCCGGAAGATATTCGAAGGTCGCCATCTCATCATATTCACCGACCACAAGCCGCTTACATATGTGATGTCCAAGACTCAATCAAATTCCGAAACTCAGAGGGGAACAAGACAGTTACTATTCATCAGTGAATTTACCACCGACATTCGACACGTGAGCGGCAAAGACAACATTGTTGCCGACACCCTAAGCCGCATAGAATCCATCACATTCCCATCTGCAATCAACTACAACGACATAGCGAGTGCGCAAGACAAGGACAGCAACATTAAACAACTGTTATCACAAGAAAACGTAACTTTGAAGAAAATACCTATACCTAACAGCGACATCGAACTATACTGCGAAACATCGACCTCTTATGTACGCCCGTACATACCTAAACCATATAGAAAACAAGTATTTGACAGTGTACACAACATCAGTCATCCCGGTACACGCACGACTCGCAAACTCATTACTCAAAAATATTTCTGGCCATCAATGAACGCAGACATCGGTTGCTGGACTCGAACCTGTATACTTTGCCAGAAAAGCAAGATACAACGTCATACGCACTCGAACGTCGGATCTTTCCCGCCAACCGAGCGATTCCAACACCTACACATTGATATCGTCGGACCACTACCTACAACACCTCAAGGCCACAGGTACTTAGTAACGATGATCGACCGACTAACTAGGTGGCCCGAAGCAATACCTACCGACGAAATATCAGCTGTTAGAATCGCCGATATTGTGTACCAACACTGGATCGCCCGATTTGGATGCCCGACTACCATCACAAGTGATCAAGGTCGTCAGTTCGAGAGTCAACTATTTCAAAACCTAACTAAACTAATGGGAATCAAGAAAAATCGTACTACACCATATCATCCACAAAGCAACGGCATAATTGAACGTTGGCATCGAACACTCAAGACTGCATTACGCGCCAAACTCGCGAGCGCAAGTACATGGACCGACGTACTACCTACTGTACTACTAGGACTTCGAGCCGCGCTACACTCAGACACAGGTGTGAGTGCCGCCGAACTTACCTACGGCTACAATCTACGTCTACCTGGCGAATTTTTCACTACATGTACCACCTGCACACCTGCTACTTTGGATTATACCTACGTTGACAACCTACGTAATATAATTCAACAAAACAAACCGCAAGTACCTACGAAGCATCACAGCAGCAATAAAAGCGTATTCGTGCATCAAGACCTACTCACGTGCAGCCACGTATTCGTAAGAACAGATGCAGTAAAAAAACCACTTCAATCACCATACGAAGGACCTTACAGAGTGTTACAACGTACTGAGAAGGTATACACAGTACAATTACCCGAGCGTCAAGCAAATATATCAATCGACCGATTGAAGCCTGCATTTATACTCACCGAAGACATTCAAGATACTTTACCTCCAACCTCCAGTACAGTTACCTTCACATTACCTCAACCCAGCGTTACCAAGCAATTACCATTACCTTCAACCACCATTACCGAGAAAACCAGCAAGATTACCAAGAAAACACATGTACCGCAACCAACAGCGACGTCACATCCCGGCGATAAGAAAACTCGCTCGGGCCGTGTCGTCAAACTGCCGGTACGCTTCGCTTGAGAGGGAGTACTGTAGCCACACTAGCCATAGCACAAGCTACAAGGATTTAGACCATCGTTTAACAGAAACCAAGAAGCAGACAGCTCTGAAAAGAGCTATATTATTCAACGTTTTTGACCACCTCTGTTAACACAGACAGCTCTGAGAAGAGCTATTTTATTTCACGTTTTTGATATGCTCTGTTAACACAGAAAGCTCTGAAAAGAGCTATTTTACTGAACGTTTTTGATCCTCTGTCTACAAGAGACGAAGTAACTCGCCGACGCCGCTGCCAGTATCACGCGCCGACCAACGCGCGTAGGTATCGCAGCGCGGCACGGCGCACGGCGTTTGCATCTTCACGGCTCGACGGTCGCAGGGGGAAAGGACAGAGGCACGCGTTACGCAATATTTATAGCGGCGCGAAACTCAGCGCGCGGCGCTGCGGAGGCGCGTCCTCTTTGCACGGACCTCACACTCATCGACTATCTCGCTCTTTTATCGGCTATCCTTTTCTTTCCATTGTTCACGTTGTAAATAAAGTTCTGTCCTAAATAGTGTAACGCTATTGGCTATAATTTAGGCGATGTTATTGGTGTACAAATTTCTAAATTTTATTTATTTTTAATTTAATAGTTTTAATTGGTTAATGTACAGAATTAGTTGTAAGTAGCACTAGTACCAATTTTTGTATAAAAACAACCACCTCCGGCTAATAAATACATTCGTTCTACGACAACAAGTTGTTTCACTAATAACAACCGATCTCCAAATGGCCTTTTTAATGTCGCCTATGTCTTCAACTTCTGTCCGGAAAAAAGAATACAAATATATATGTGATACGTACCATATAGAATGACTATGACAGAAGTCCAGTGCGGATATGATTTGTCTAAAAAACCGGCGCGCTTCTTTGGGAGTCAGCCGGCCTTTCTTGACTAAATAGTCGAAGAGTTCACCACCACTGACATGTTCTAATACTAAATATCTGGAAAATACATATACAAAGGACAGATTAATATAAAAATTGTTTAGTGACGACAGAGTAATAGTTATGGTTACCTATTTTATAATAATATCCCTTCGATAATATTATACCCCCTTACCCCCTTGTTAGGCGTGGAGATTATGGCAAAACCTCTTATGTAGAGAACTAAAGCAAGCTAGCTGGCTTTTGGAAGTGGGAATCAAACCCTTTTCGATTTCATTGATTTTGAATCTTTAAGTACCTATTCTTATTTTGGAACTAGCTGTTTCCCACGACTTCGTGCGCGTGTAATATCAGTTTTAGATGTTTCAAATTTCCAAAATAAAAATAGCCTATGTTACTCCTTACTACATCCGCTACCTGCTCATAAATGACTTGCAAAATCGGTCCAGCCATTCCAGAGATTAGCTAGTACAAACAAACAGTAAGACACAAATTGTAAAAAATGTTATTTTGGTATGTGTATCGTATGTATATTCATATTATTATTATGCATGTAGTAAAAAACGGTAATTTTAACATTACAAACAGACACTTCAATTTTATTTATGTGTAAATGTATAAATAAAATTGAAATAATAATTAAATACTCACAAATATTTCTTATTCTCGTAAACATCGGACAGTCCTAACACGTGGGGGTGCTCTATCAATTTCATAATTGCTATTTCTCTTTCCACCTGAAAAAATAAGAAACTTGTATTAGTTCAAATGAAAAAGCGATCATTTATAATGACGACTAATTTTTATTTTATGTCCGTCTGGTAGATTCTTTTAAAACATTAGACACGTATTTTTGTATTTTTTTACAGAAATGAATTATTTCGACGATATATTGATTTGAAATGTCGCGTGACGTCACTTCTATGTACATTTTATACGTAGATATGACGTTTTAGCCCCCACTCCTAAACTTTGATTCGTTATATCTAAGTATCATTTTATTATACAACAAAATAAAACAATACGTGTCTAATATTTTAATATTTTTTCATTACCTAACTGACGGACAAATTAGATTTTTAATTTGCATACCCTGTCATCATCCCTATTCAGTATATTTTGTTTAAAGTATTGATTAAAAGATGGCGTTGTTTACAATTTAGCTCAGTGGTTAGAGAGCCTACAAATCTATGTATGATGTACATGTCGCGGTTTCGGTTCAAGTACGAAAAGTAATTAAGTACTTTTGTGGTCCGCGAATTTATTCAAAGTCGAGTTGCGATTGTGATGTGCAATTTAAAATGTATTATGTAGTTACATGGATCCATTATAAAAGAGGGTATAAAGAAAAAAAAATGAAATAAATGAATAAACGACTTTGAGCTCAAAAAATGTCTTACCTTCATCAGTACAGATTCGCTAAGTTTCTCCCGGTTGATGATTTTGATGGCTACCTTCTTGCCGGTGACGCAGTGCACACCCAACTTCACCAGACCTGAAATCGTTAGATATGGGGATTAATGGTTATAGTACTTAACCATTGAACAAATTGTTGAACGCGAGGCGTAACGCCAACAAGTTACGCCTAATAGGCACAATTGGATACTTTCCATAATCAAAAATAAATTATATTGAACTGTTCAATACAATAAAATATTAAATAAAAATCACATTTTCATTAATTGATTTTATGACTAACGTCTTTTTATTCGTTTTCAAAAAAATAAGTATGCTGTCTGACGTGACGTCACAATACACAATCTCGAATAAAATTCATAAAAATGCCGTTTTTGACAGTTTGAAAAAAGTATTGCATTTGACTAGTTGGCAAGTACCCAATACGCAAAAACCGATATCTAATAGCGAGCCAGTCAGATTATTTCTACATAACACATAACATAACATCACGCCTTTTATCCCCGAGAAGGGGTAGGCAGAGGTGCACACAGAAGTAACACCCACTTTTCACTATTTATGATAGGAGTCCCATGGTATAGGGGTGAGTCTATTGCCATATACCGGGATCACATTTCCATCACATTTCCAGACTCCGTGCTACTACTGATATTTTTTTAAAACCCAATAATCCTTTGCCCAACCCGGGTATCGAACCCGAGACCCCTTGCCCGTTAGCTTCACACTTGCGACCACTCGGCCAAAGAGGCAGTCTATTTCTATTTTGTCAGATTAATTCTAATTTGCCGTTCATGTTAATCGTAGGCATACAGCAAAATATAAGGGATTTATAGGATGACTGCAGAAAAAATTATTGTCTCACAGTCATACGCGATGCTTTACCGGAGTAGTGTTTAGACAATAAGAGTTTGACACTCTCTCGTCTCACCTGGAGCGGGAGAAGTAATTTCATCCATCCATACAAAAATGGTTTTAACTAGATTCTCGGCTCGACCGGAGTGATACCACGGCCTCACCGAAAACCATAGTGAAATAATGCTTGCGTTGTGTTTCGTCGTGTGAGTGAGGTTACCGGAGGCCCAATTATCCTCCCCCCCTCCCCAGACTGCCCAACCCCCGAATCCTCCACAATCCTCAAATTCCCAATTCCCAAAAGGCCGGTATCGCACTTGCAACGCCTTGGTGTTCCAAGTGTCGATAGGCGACGCCGATTGCTTACCATCAGGTGATCCGTTTGCTCGTTTACCGGCTTACCTTCGCCATAAAAAAGGGAGGTACGTACGTATATAGGTATATAGAATATCTTATGTAACCTATGGTAACCTAGTAGTATGTAACCTTGGAATGAGCAAATAGTCTCGCTTTTATTTATTTTTTTGTTGCCGTTCATAAGTGCCTTCCTGGTCTAATTGAAATAAATTATTTTGACTTTGACTTAGGTACGTATCTAATATCTAGTTTGTGATAGAGAGAAATTAAAACTTCTCACGGATACGTTTGTTCACAATTTACATTTTAGATTTAGTGCGAAACTGGGGTTTAGTTTCAACATTTCCTGTACGACTTTAGAGCTGTTAATACCCCCCACAAAGAAATTATTTTTTTACATAACATTAAGTGTAAATATCTTAATTCCTTAATTCGGAGTCTGGAAATGTGCCCGGTATATGGCAATTGGTAGACCCCATATTACATGGGACTCATAACATAAATAGTGAAAAGTGGGGGTTACATCTGTCTGCACCTCTGCCTACCCCTTCGGGGATGTTATTTTATGTTGTATCTTAATTCCCTAAGGGCTAGGCAAAAGTATACATTGTACCTACTACATACATTTCACTAGTTAAGTTTATATTTATTTCTAACTTGACTGTCAAATTCTAACACATCATACCTAGCAGAAACAACAATTTTGTAGAGCAGACATGTTGTTCCGTGCAGGAATTGAACCTGCCACACGTAGATCGGGCCTCTGCAGATTATCTTTTTGAAGTTTTTTATAGGAACGGTTTTGGCTTACGCCTCGTATATAAAACTACCATTCGTAACTAAAACGGATCGTTTCTCAATATAGGAACCGGGCATTTGTCGCACTGGTAAACAAATATACCGCAAGCGTTGTTTCACACCGGTTTTCGGTGAGGCCGAGAACTAGACTTCGATGCCAGAGTACGAGATAGCGCTTGCATTTTGCAATCACTCGACAAAAACGTGTAATTATACGGTATTAACTACTCTGCAGCATGTCCAACAAGCGTTTGATATCGAAGAAGGCACTATATTCAACACCATTCAGCCACCGGAGTCGGAAAGGGAAACAAGTGTAGTTCTAAATAATGACATTAATACACGGGTAAGTTGCTTAATTACTTACATACATAACGTAGTACACTCAAGTAGTTAGGTACCTAGTGTACCTAAAGCTTTAGCCTAATAGTTACAGGTAGTCCTATATTAGCCTAGCCTACATGTAGAAAGAAAGAAAAAAAGAAATGCCATTAATTTCTGTGCAGAGGCCTTAGTACGAACTCGAGTTTCTTTTTCGTTTAAAGTAATCGCCTAACGAGTATGCGTTCGACGCTCTGATTGGCCGGCTCCAATGAACCAACCAATCAGAGGCCTTAGTACGAGTTTGTTTTACGTTTAAAGTAATCGTAACGAGTACGCGTTCGGCGCTGTGATTGGTTGGTTCATTGGCGACGGCCAATCAGAGCGCCGAACGCGTACTCGTTTCGAATACTTTAAACGTAAATGAAACTCATACTAAGGCCTCTGAGTGCCGAACGCGTACTCATTTCGATTACTTTAAACGTATAAGAAACTCGTACTAAGGCCTCTGAACACACAAACTTAACAACTATAAAAAATAAAATATAATAGAAAGCGAAGGTAAATAGAAAATAATATGTAACTTAAAATATATCGCTCGATCAAGGAATTTGACTGACTGACTATTAGTGCAGCAGTTAAACTAGCAGACAGATCACACGGTGGTAAGCGTTCAGCGCCGCCCATGAACCATTGGACAAACGTAATCCCAGAGCAGTTACATTTGCCCATAAGCATCGCCTGTATTGCCCACTTTTTAAAAAGGAAGTCGGTAGCTACGCTATCTTCTTGGGGGATTGAAGATCGTGTACCTACCTATTGGTTGCCAAATATCGCAGGTGACAGTTGTATTGTGTAAGATAAAGCTTCGCGAAAAACGTGCAATTTTAAATTGCCAACCATCGATTGCACTCTAAAATGTGAACTCTTTCCAGGATCTTAGTTCTAGCAGTTCTAAACATAATCAGCGGTTCTTCAGCTATGAAGCATCACTCAGCTGCCATACAGTCTGTACCGCCCAGCGTCTCACTCAGGCCGATACAGGAGAATCAGAATACTGGGAATTCTATCCCTGATCCGATCAGTGAGTATCATTGAATGTTTGACTGCCGTCAGAAAACTGCTGAAGGCAAAACTTCCGCTAACCCCTGCCACCGGTTACAGCAGCAGCTGACGTTGAGAGGGGATTTCCGTATTAAAATCATTTGAGATGTATGTAGTAGGTATAGTTTATCATAATCATATCAGTCTGTTGAACACAGGCTTACCTCCGTTGACTGAAGTCAGAGATCGGCTGGTTGGAAGCAAGCTGCTATCCCGTAACTTTCGACGGCGACCTCTCGCACCTAGCCCTAGTCCGGGCCATGATGCGGGGCGAAGAGGCCTGGGATGCCATCTCCTCCTTTTGCGAAGCAGTCATGCGAGCTAAGGAGGAGGCGGGGCGCGTGAGGCAGCGAAGCGCTGCCTCCTCACAGCCTAGCCTTCGCGAAGGACGCTCCGGGCGTCGGGGATCGCGAGACCGGCCACCGTAAGCACGGGCCCGCGGACGGCGAGTAGGGTAACTCGCGTACCGGGGTGGTTTTTAGTCAGTAAGAGTCTGTCACTCCCTCCCGCCTCGCCCAGGCGGGAGAAGTGATTCGATGAATTTCTCCCCTTAAAAAAATTCCGTAGCTTTCAGTTCGAAAGAAGTGAACTCGATCGCGGTTCATGGCGTACCGCGATGGCGGAATGGAGGCTGAACGGTTGATTATTGCAAAACAGGCGGGCGGTTAAACAATCAGTCGAGTTCCAGACCGTTCGGCCGTTCCATTGCGATCACCCGCCAACCATTCACAGAGCGCGCGAGTGCTAACCGCCGCGACTGCGGGACCAACGCCGCGCCCGCCGGTGCAGCGGGAGCCGTAAACAATCGCAACCGCTACGGGCGTAAAACGCGCCGTGAAAATTGCTTTGAATTTTCACATACATAGTAAAACCCGCTTAAGACGATTTCTCAGGGACCTTACCAAAAACGCGTCTTAAGCGAGAAAGCGTATTATGCGGGATAGGGAAAAAAAGTACTACTTATTATTATGTAATATGTTCTAATTTTTGTAATTATACATTTATAAATTACGTTAAATACGTAGTGTAATTAAAATTACATTATTTAAAATAAGCACTTATTTTGGTTTGACAAAAAGATTTTGATGCATTAGCAATTAAAAGATTTTCAACATAATTCAACTTTTGCAGTGTGTCTTCGCTTTGATCCATAGAAGCTACATAACGCCTTAAATCATAAACAGCTGATAATGCCTGGGCGTTTGACAAAACCGGAGTTGACTCATCTTCGTCTTCATCATTATCACTTAGGACTTCGTTTTGTGTGTTGTTCACATTCTCAATAAGATCTTCAATTGATTGAATTCCGTACGGTGCTACATTGTCATCAATAGAAGAGTATCCAGGAAAACCCTGCAGTATCTCGGGTTCTTCTTCTTCCAACACGACGTCAACCACAACCACGGCACAAACGGCGCGCGCGGGCGCGGGCGTCGCGCTGGGAGCGCTGAGCTCTCTCGCTGCTCGGCGTGTATTAAACGGGATGACGAATCGTATTAAGCGTTAAGAAATGTATGAAAATATATTTTAAGTTGCAGGGACCGACGTAAAATGGCGTATTATGCGAGAAATCGTATTAAGCGTGATCGTCTTAAACGGGTTCTACTGTATATCTCTATTCTACAAAGGATGCGTGTCCGCAACTGCGGAGGACGCGAGAGAAGACGCGCCGAGTCTTTAGCTTCTTTGGTTGTGAAAATAATCTCGACCTATGACGGGCGAGAATGTGATCGAGATCACAATGAAAGTTCGAATTGACAGTTTCAGAATAGTCTAGCACCAACTGCATTCATCAATTTTGACTTGTGATAAGGATGTACTTTATAGAATGCACTCTCTGATCTTTCATAGTCCGTTAAGATGACGATATATTAATACAGTTGGGATCCAAGGCACTACTTCTAGGAGTCTTGAATAGTTTAAGCAAAAAACACCTATATATTGAATACCTAACCAAGTACAAATGTTTGGCTTTTTTTTTTAAGGGGGGAAAGTCATCGAATGACTGCTCCCGCCTGGATGAGGCGGGAGGGAGTGTCAGACTCTTACTGACTAAAAACCACCCCGTTCCTTCTCCTGCACGTCGAGCCGGAGCCCCGGTTACCCGTTAGGTTCTCCGCGACTCCGAATCGGCATCGGCCCTATTGGGCCCCATCTGTGGTGGTCTGATGGCTCTTTGAGGCGCACGCGGAACGCGACGCGCCGTACGCTCGGGTCTGTTTCTGGTCGGACGGGGAGCCACCCATGCTCGCCGTCCGCAGGCCCGCGCTTACGGTAGCCGGAGATCGTCCCGCGATCCCCGACGCCCGGTGTGTCCTTTGCGATGGCTGGGTTGCGAGGAGGCAGCGCTTCGCTGCCTCACGCGTCCCGCCTCCTCCTTAGCTAGCATGACTGCTTCGCAAAAGGAGGAGACGGCATCCCAATCCCCCTCGCTCCGCATCATGGCCTGCACTAGGCCCGGACGCGAGAGGTCGCCATCGCCGATCACTTCCCTGAGGACACGGCGGTGCTCAGCCCACGCAGGGCATTCCGCTACAGTGTGTTCCACCGTGTCCTCAGGGCGGTCCTCGCAGTGATGACACCCGGGCGTTTCCTCCCGCCCCATCAGACACAGGTACCTCCCGAAACTGCCATGTCCGGTGAGGACCTGCGTGAGGCGGTAGGTGAGGACGCCGTAGCGTCTCTCAAGTCACTCCTCAAAGAGGGGACTTACCGCTGCGATGGCAGCGAGCCCAACAAATGTTTGGCTAGATATCTTTTCAATTTCAATACAAAACCTCAACGTAAAAATGTAGAAATATCTATGAAATACATGATATTTTCAACGGCAAAGCGTTGTGAATAGAATTGAAAGCCCATTCAGTAACCAGAATTGACTGGTCTTTAGGAACTAACATTGTTGAGGGTCTTGTCAGCTGTCGATAGGCCGCCATTTTGAAAACCAGGTCACCAATAGCAAAGTTTGTAGGTTTGAAATTCGGTTCATAAATGGAATTCTGTTCGTTCGTTTTTCAAATGGAAAGCTTTTGTTGTTTGTGTGGTTGTTGTAAATTCGTTCGTTACTGCCAGTTACAGTTATGTAATGGTTTTATTCTGCTTTCACATGTTTCGTAGCGTGATTTAGATCGACTTTTCAGTTGTTTTATGTTGAAATGTCAACATCTATAATTACGTGAGTAACTCAGTCATAATTTTTAGTTAACCTATTAATTTTTTTGAAGTTTCAAATGAATTTTCCTATGTTTTCACCAGCTAGGTAGGTATGCTATAAGGGGTCTCATAATATACCAATCTACCGAATAGGCTATATATCTAGGCAATAATGGTGGTTAAAATAACGTATAATGCTAAATATATGCTATTTTCTTAGCTTTTAGCGTTTGCTGTATCAGTTCTGCAATGCGCTGTAAAATATAACGTCTCACAACAGACAACACAACGTAACAAATAGTCAGACTACCTACCACTGAGAAGCCGAAAAACCCCAATCTCACATTACCCGTGAAACGAACCCAATACCTCTAGCTCAACAGTCGTACTTATAACCACTCGACCACCAACCCAGTAATTTTATGAAACCATAATAATATTAACGACGAAATTAAATTAAACTATATTTATTACTCAGTGGTTGGAAGCTTGGAACATTGCCCACGTTCAGCCAACCAATCAGGCTACAATAATTATAACTAGCGAACTAAATAGCATTAATATTATACTGAAAGTACTGAAACTTCACAACTGCAACGGTAACTAACTAATTAATTGCAATTAACATAACATCACGCCTTTTATCCCCGAAGGGGTACGCAGAGGATGCACATAACGGTACTTAATGCCAATGCACAATGTAACACCCACTTTTCACTATTTATGTTATAACTCCCATGTAATAGGGGGTGAGCCTTTTGCGATATACCGGGCACATTTCCAGACTCCGTGCTACTACTGAGATTTTTTTTTAAATACAGTAATACTTTACCCGGCCCGGGAATCGAATCCGAGACCCCTTGCCCGGCAGTCGCACTTGCGACCACTCGGCCAATGTGGCAGTCTAACTATAAAGCATTATTATTAAATTGAAAGTACTGAAACTTCACAACTGCAACGGTAATTAACTAATAATTGTATTTCTAGGTTAATAATTGCATCTTTAACCTCTCGTGCGTTTCTTGTACACACGGGTGTACGAGAGAGTTTAGTGCCCATCGCCGCAATTGTACACACGGGTGTACGAGAGTGACTTGCACCGATTGGAAACTTTTTCTGTCATGTATATTTTCAAGTTGCAACCCGTTCTTTATTTGATTGAACAGTTCATTCGCTTTCTACCTCTATTAAACGTGTACGAGACGCGCGAGAGGTTAGGTAATTGTAGAATTGCTGAGCGACGGTGCTTGATTACTAGTCCCGATTTTGTTGAGAACATTTTTTATGGGACAAATATGGTGTGAACCAGAGGTTACGTTCTAATGACTGATTTATCCCCAAGCTTTCACTGGCGACCGCTCTCCACTCACACCATATCTCTAATATTTAGAGATTACTTTTGTATGAATAAAATATGTTGTGGATTTCTCGCACGTTCAAGTGAAAATTAAGTTAGGTAGTATTTATTTATTTTTTTAAGGGCGGAAAATCATCGAATGACTGCTCCCGCCTGGATGAGGCGGGAGGGAGTGTCAGACTCTTACTGACTAAAAACCACCCCGTTCTAGGTTCTCCGCGACTTGGCATCAGCCCTATTGGGTGGTATCTGGGGTGGTCTGATGGCTCTTTGAGGCGCGCGCGGAACGCGACGCGCCGTAAGTTAGGTAGTATTTTGTGTTATTATGGTCAGTGGCCATCAAAACAACCTACTCGAATCTGTCAAAATGAATTGGGGTTTCGACTTTATGTCTATTACAATAAAATATGTAATAGACAGACAGTAAAGGATAGGTCGATATGCCGGCAACCGTATATTTATATTTATTGTAATCTTCTATTTCAGATCCATTCCTAACTAGTTCCTTGCTTCAAGCTTTAGTTGAAGAGTCTGAGAGTAAGAAACGTGTCCAACGGTATCGAGATGTCACCAAATAATATAAATTAAATACTAAGTTTCTCATTTAAATGATGTTTCATTGACAAAAACTACCTAAGACTTTATGTTCCTAATGAACTCATCGTGTCTTTCACTCATTTCTTCACCAGTGTGGGAGACAGAGGAGAGGCCAACTGAAGAAAAGAGTAATTTTATAATCTATATAATCCTTTGACTTCCAATAGAAAACTGATGAAGGCAAATCCTTCTCCAACGTCGTTTTCCTTTTTTTATTATATTGTTTATTGGCCAGGAGTTAGCTCCGGTTTGTAAAGTGACATTAATTTTATCTAAATTCCAAAAACAAATATAAAAAATTAGACATCTTATTTACCTGTCTGTCCCTTTCCCAAGGTCTTCTCCAGTCTGAAAGGTCCAACATACTGGTAGACCTCTGAGGTCCCCGTAGAACCTCCGCCTTCCATCTTTCACGCTCAACGCCGGGTCCAATCACGAACATAAAAAATAATCACATTTCACCAGCATTGTTCAGTCATTTCGCCGAGAGATGGCGTTGTAGTAAATTTATAGTCATTTTATTTTTTTCAACACAGTTGAGTCTTCCGATTGACTTGCATACCGATTTAGTGGTTTTTTTTTAATTTGTTATCTGTGTTGTAATTCAGTAAAGTCAGTGTTGTTCTTCCTGAAAGTTAATAAAACTTGTTTTAACATGAATTTTAAATCATAAATGATTATATAACAATTCATGTGCCTCAACGACCATTACTTTGTATGGAATATTAGTAAGAACTGCGAAAAATTAAAAAAGTAAATTAGATACAAGTAAATTGGCGCCCAACTTGGGACTATCCAGACACAAAATAATTTTAAAAAATATCTGTATTTTATCTCCATGTTTGGCAAGCGAGTTTGAGCTTTGAATCCACAGTATGAGGGACCCG
The DNA here is from genome assembly GCA_038387885.1 of Spodoptera picta. NCBI lineage: Eukaryota > Metazoa > Arthropoda > Insecta > Lepidoptera > Noctuidae > Spodoptera > Spodoptera picta. The sequence continues at coordinate 939,319 of JAZHFQ010000221.1, read as the reverse complement.
AGTCTCTATTAAATGCTCGTCTCATTGTTACATCTTACGACCGACACCCGCGGGAAGTAACAAAACGTATTCTACCCTGCCCTCACCAACTCACCATACGTAACCTTTACTTACAGTATGTTTATAGAAACCACTTATAGACTAAAGAGTCTATAAGTTGTTAAATGAATGGTTACCATTCATTTCTTAGAATCGGGGACTTCCCGACGTAATCGATAAATCTGTTTGATTATTCAACGGGTTTGATGTCCGTTTCAATGCAATTTTGTAAGCAGAATGCAATACATCGCTGTGTACTATGTTGCATATTATATTATCACACAAATATTATAAATGTGAAAGTGTCTTTGTTTTTATGTTTATCTGTCAATCACTGAAACGACTGAACGGATTTTGATGAAATTTGATATACAGGCAGGGTATGGGCTGACTTAGGTAATGGAATTTTTATCCCGATTAAATGCTCCCATGGAATAAAACAGGAATCATATTCTACGCGGATGAAATCGCAGGCAACAGCTAGTTAGTCATAATTTTTTCCGCGTAGTGATTGCAGAGTAGAATACATTAAAATATGTCACCTTCTCTGCTCCTGTCGCGGGCGTCTTAAGAGCTAAAGGACATTTAACAGAAATCGAGTATCACCGATCTCTGATAAACCTGAACCTTACAGACTGTGAACTCCTACTCGGCTGCGAGATTATGGAAAATGGAGGCCTATACTCCAGCAATACCACTGATGGGGCCCAATAGGGCTGATGCCGATTCGGAGTCGCGGAGAACCCAGAGAATGCTCCAGCAATGGACTACATACTTTAACTAATGGAATTTAGAACTGTTGAAAAGTGTCTTTTGAGCCGCGGAGAACGTAAAAGGTTACCGGGACTCCGGCTTGAAGTCTGAAGAGCAGGAGTAGGAACGATGTGGTTTTTAGTCAGTAAGAGTCTGACACTCCCTCCCTCACCCGGGCGTGAAGTCATTCGATGATTTTCCTTCCTTAAAAACCCTTAAAAGTTTGATATGGCTTTCCTCTCTAACTCTTCAGAGAAAAAAAGACACCACGTTAAGCATTGTCCTTTAAAATTGATCTTAACGTTCATCTTTAGTTCTTTTGAAGCACATTTCGAGCCTATCCTCCTATTTGTCAGGGATAAAACTTTAATAATGATTGTCTATCCATACGTATTGGTTAGTCACAAACTAATGGTACAGCTTCGGTGGTGTTTGCCAAAATGGACAAGAAATGGGAGCATTGTATACAGATAGTGGAATTTATGGCTTTATCGAGTTTTGGATATTGTGTGGTTTAGTTTAGTAAAGGGATAGTCGATAGATAGAAGTGCAAGTTTAGTTTGGCGGTTCAATTAGAGCAGCAAGAATAAGTACAACTTTTCAGTTACCTAAATTAATGTCCTACGCCCAAATACTGAAAGGCTACTCAATTTTAAATTGTACTTAAATATCGTGCCATTTCAGTTAATTTACAAAGAATGTGACAGTGACTATACCCATACCCAGTGACATAGGTAACGATACCCAAGCGGGGCTTACAATTGAATGGCATTTGAGTATTCGGGCGCCAAATAGGTGACGCATCAGACGACGGCATGGTAGAATACAATTGTCCCCACTGCTACTCTTCCTAATAGTGGAGATTATAGCAAGCCTTATTTAGAGATGACATATAGGTAGTCCAGTGGTAGTTCCTCTTAGGATACTCGCGGTAAGAGTACCTAAGGGTGGTGAACTAGTGATAAATGTATTCTACCCTGTCCAATAACTACAAGACACCCTTAAAAGCTGCGTTTATTGATTCGTAAATTGTAGGTTGAAAACTATAAAAACCCCAAATGAGACGAATTAAGTAGGTACCTAAGCAATGAACTGTAAGTTCCTGAAGTGACCGTCTTTCAGGTTTGACTGCCATTATCTCGGCGCGGTGTTCAGTATTCAGTTATAGCCGAATTGGGTCAACGTGAAAGCCTTTCTCGCATTATTGGATGGCTGCCAGTCTTTAAGGTTCTGGAAAGGTGCATTAGAAATTATATCTTTGATATAACGGGCCGTAATTTTACTTCTAGGGATAGATAGAGATGCGCAACGCAACGTCGGTAACCCCCACATTTTATAAGTTAAATGTCAATTTAAAATAGGCCGTAAAATCAACCCTCATTTGCAGACTAGAGAGGTACCTAATACAATCAATTTAAAATTTGGTTTAAGTACATGACTTAACAATACGCTTTATTTGGTAGAAGGGGTACCTAAAATAAGCTGTTTTTATATTAGATAAATTTAAGTAACGATCGTTTTTTTTGTAAAATACATGGCCGAGACCCCGAGGCCTCTTATTCGACAGACGCCTGAGTGACGTTTGCACTATACTATTTTGAGAGGCATATGAAAAGTCTTTTTTTCGGTGATGTTTTTTTCATGAAATTCAACAATTCACGTTTGACAGCAAGTAGTTATTATGTAGGTAAACCTTGAACCTTAGATTTTCAGTTTGGTAACACCGGTAATTCTAGGTCTAATCTGATTAAACACGAGCCTTCTCTAAACTCTGCCCAACTGGTAACTAATTACTTTTTATTTATGTATTTAAAAGTGATTTGACTGCTTTGTTATTTAGTAGTCGTAATTTTCTTAGCTTGATTCTCGAGACGGGTACCTATAATTTTAGGTTTTTCGAAAATTCGTTGTTACTTAGCCTGGAACTATATCCGATTGTAGGCTCATCCATTCACCCCCTATTGTATGGAACTCGATCGTACCTCGTAACAATACTAGTGAAAAGTGGGTGTAACATATTATATATACATATTGGTATCTGTTCGTATGAGAAATAAATTCTTTAAACCCATATGAGCGACTCTGTCTATCCCTGGGAGATTAAAATGGATAACGTTATATGAATGAGCCTTACTTTTTCTTAATTTTAAATGTATTGACTTACAAGGTTCAACCGTGTTGCATATATCATGGTCACTGCCACTACACATTTGAAACAGAATTTTCGCTGGCAAGGGCCTCTTCTCACATGGAGAAGGAATGAGTATTAATCACCACGCTTGCTCAAGGCGGATTGGCGATATCAAACTTATGATTTGAAATTAGAAGTTCTAATTTTTCCACATAGCGTTAAATGATGTTAAGTTTAATAAAAAATGTTTTTCTATAAAATATTAACGAGATTTTTGATAATTTATCTCAAAAAATCACTCTACCATCATTGTATTGAATCATTAGATAGATTTTTTCAATTTAAATTGCCATTTTATCGTTCATATTTAGTAAAATATCTTAATTTTGGTATTTACGTAAAGGACTTTTTTAAATGTGGTTTATTATAGAACTTTTATAAACCACGTCTATTTAAGGGTAGAAATACTATTTTTAGAAGGTAAATATGGCGTCCGATTATTTTTAACGCTTTTAATCGACATTTTAATGTTTAAAATAAACAATTACAAAATTTTAAAAATTAATTGTTAAAAAAAAAAATACGCGTGACAGATAAAATATTAAATGAGAAAAAAAATTATGCAGACTTTTCACAGCGATGCGAATTGAGGCGCAGGAATTGTTTCATTATTCCAATTTAGTAAGTATTTTATCAACGTTTTAAGTTGCAATGTATGTTAAATGACTTACTGAATTATTAAAAGCACTACACAATCTAATAATAACACTGTATTCCGCATACAACGTTTCTATCGCACGTCACTGGAAAATCAATATAGCCAGTCTTGATACAACTTGTGATCCACAAAACACTGGGACGTGTATCCGAAACTACACACACTCGACATATTCGCGGGCATTTTCACAGTATAAAAATGATTTTGTTTTAATAAAAAAATGTTGTAAAATATTACATAATAATATGGGTTGAGATTTTTAAATGTTTTCCGTGCGGGATCCGTACGCGTGCCGCTCGGGTGTCGTCGGCTACCTTCGGCCCTTTCCGTCAGGGGTGATACTAGGGTGAAGCGAGTGAGTCATTAGCCTTAGAGGGGTGAATTCTCGTTCCGTTCCACGAACGAACGACCGATTTTCTTTTTGGAATGTTTTTTTTGCATGCAATGTATTTAGTTCGTATTTTATTGCTAAGTTTATGAAATATTTAAAATTCATTATTTTCTATTCAAGGTCTATTTATATTAATTAAAAAAGATTATTAAATAATCACACAGGACAAAACACACTGCCATCTAGCATTATATAAACAAACTAAATTATTATACAACCCCCAACTCTATACAGCCTATACATGTACTACATAGAGTCATATAGGGTTAATCATAAAATTAAGTGAGATACTTGTCTAACCATATCATACCTGCCTACTCCCATGTAATAATGGATGAGACGTAATTCCAGAGTCTGCGCTATATTACAGAGTATTTATTGAAAACGCTATAATATAATAATAGCCCACTGGTAAATCCGTGACCCCTCACTCAGTAGTAAGTATACCATTTACAACCACTAATCGAACTGCAGTCGAAGATTCGACAAGTCAATGAGTAACTATTATGCAGGTTGTCTAGGTAGGTACAATAAATTAAACTTTTCTTATGGGATAAGGCGGTAAACGAGCAGACGGATCACCTGATGGTAAGCAATCGGCACCGCCCATGGACACCCGGAACACCAGAGGCTTTACAAGTACGTTACCGGCCTTTTAGGGATTAGGAATTTGAGGATTATTGAGGATTCAGGGATTGGGGAGATTAGGGAGGGAAGAAGGTAATTGCGCCTCCGGTAACCTCACTAACACGATGAAACACAACGCAAGCGTTGTTTTTACGTCGGCTTTCTGTTCGGCCGTGGTATCACTCCGGTCGAGCCGGCACATTCGTGCCGAAGCATGGCTCTCCCACACTTAATTTACTTGTTATTTATCTTTCAAATATGCACTGTATTTGAACATATCAATTAAAATAGGGTTGTTATACAAACATGGGATCCCTTGTCTGTTAGCTGAGGGATATCTTATTTCCTTTGCGACAACCAGACGAGCAACTTTAAGTCGTCGGTGTGGGCGATATTGTTGCTCCTTAGCTTAAAGCCTAGCCTTAGCAGAAATGAAGGGCCACTGTTGCTTAATTTTAGCTCTTATTAGATTTATTATTTCTTTGTTGCGTTCGTCATATAATAAATTAAAAACTTCGTTTAAAAAACCGACTTCAAAAAGACAAAAACTAATAACAAACAAAAAGTCGAAACTAAAAAGCAAAAAAACCTATTATTAGTACTGATAGGTTACCAACCCACTAGGTTAGAAGTCGGCGCCATAAGTTCTATTCAAAATCATTCATTAAAACCTGATACCTAATTTACAATTGTGTGGCCATTAAGTTAAGTATATCATTATGATAATGAGCCTAAGGCACCATCTCGGAAGAACACCCTTTCAAACAAAACAAGATTTTTGGAAATCGGCTCACAAATGGCGGAGTAATCGGCGAACAAACAAAAAAAAAACAATCAGTCGAACATAGTACCTCCTCCTTTTTATAAAGTCGGTAAAATAGTTACACTACATTTTTGGCTTGACTATAACGGTCAGGAACAAAGACCAAGTTCAATTTCCGGGTCGAACAAAATATTTATGGGGTCTATTTTCGAAATTTCTATATCTTGCGTTATTTCAGTTTCAATAATGTCCATATTATCAAGTAATTTTTGAGATAGGTATTGAATTAATGTCGTGGTGACCCGGAGGTTTAAGACGCCCGCTTCTCATGCATGAGGGTGCGGGTTCGAAACCTAACAACGGCAAGTACCAATGCGAGTAAAAGCAAGTAAAAGACAAACGGTGAAGGAAGACATCGTGAGGAAACCTGGCTTATAATTTCTAATAATAAATTTGAAATCGTCAACCCGCATTGAGCAAGCGTGGTGATGTATGCTCAAACCTTCTCCATGTGAGAAGAGGCTTTGCTCAGCAATGGGCACTCATTGGCTGTTGATGATTGAATTAATTATGTTTTTTCAGCTTACTCACGTAATTATTTAACAAGGAATTAGCAGCAAGACAGTCTCCGTGTCGCGGCCTCGCGGGTCGCGGAATGCTGCTCATGAATACGAGCCTCTAGCATGGCTTGAAACTAGTCGAGTTCCTCGTCCAACAATTTACGTGAGTACCTATACCGAAAAACATTATAATTAATTTAGTATGTCTCACAAAAGGTATAGGTATTGAATTGTCCGTCAGTCTGTTTGTCAGTGGAGCTAGTAAACAAAGGAACTTTACACTTTTTATCCATTAAAAAAACCGTCGGCACGCTCATGCGTGCCGACGGTTTTTTTGCTAATACACTGAAGCAGACGCACCACTGATGAAAGTGGTGCGTCTGCTTCAGTGCTTCTAATCATAGTACCTAATCAACAAATTACTTAGCCAACTTTGTTTACTCAGATAGTTTGATAGACTTCTAGTTCTAGTCGTCTAGATATAAATGACATTGGCCTATATCTGTTTAACTAAGTCCCAAAGTAATAAATAATCAAGTACTTGTGGCGTCGCCCATGGACACCTGGGTTACCGGCCTTTTGGGATTAGAAATTTGAGGATTGTTGGTGATTCAGGGATTGGGGAGGGGGAGTGGGTAATTAGGCCTCCAGGAACCTCACTCACACGTCTTCTGTGAAGCCGTGGTATCACTCCGGGGTCGAGCCGGCCCATTCGTGCCGAAACATGGCTCGCCTACACTTTAAAGCTTATGGTGACAGCAGAATAAAAAGATTTAGTCGACACCCCTACTCCTTCTGCGAACGGTATAGTAAGATCCAACTAAGGGACTATTTGACTAAGACCGGACAGCAGCTCTGTGGGATAAAGCTGGACCTTTTATACTAAGATCTGTAAAGTCCAACCTGCCTGACATGCTTAGAGAATCTCCGAAACTACTAGTGCGAATTGTTGAATAATTCGTTTTAAGGAATACTAGTTATGCCGTAAAACATCACACTACGATCAGTGATGCCTTGTTCGCACTATGCTAGTATTTTAGTCAAGTAGCGAATATTTAGTAACTCTATCTCGATTCGATTTTGGGTCAGGAGCGAGAGGGATATACTAAACAATCGATGCTCGACCAAAATACTAGCATAGTGCGAACAAAGCATTAGATTCATTCAGTACGTGAAGCCGCGTTGGGAAGATCACATTTTTAAATATTTTTAATTATTTTTGCGAATCGATCATTACGGTACCTACTCTATTTATACAAACGATTAAATACATCAAAATAATTAGATATTCCAACGCAAAACTGTGAAGTAGGAATCTATTAATTTATTATGGGTAACTAGTGAATTGTTTTTATGCAAATACATCATTCTACGTTAACAGTTACAATAAATAACACTAAATGTTTTATTTATATTAGTTACGGTCGCCATATTGACATCGGGGCGCTCAACATTTTGTTGTTTTTTTGTCAGCCATGGTCGCCCCGCTGCAGGGCAAAGGCCTGCCTACTCTTCCACTCGTCTCTTCGTAGTTTTTTTTTTATTTTGTACATATTTTACAATTTAGCATGAATGTGATGGAAACTAAATAAGAAGGTACTAGGTAAGATAGGCAGGCGTAGGTATAGAACACAAACTATAGGTACTCTTATCATTTACTCTTCTCTGCATCACCCAAAGGTAAGACATAACATAATGTCACGGATAAAAGGCAAAGGTACACTATACGACACTTTATGCCACTACTGTACAATGTAACACCCACTTTTACAACAAGTACAATGTAACAATTGCCATAATCCGGGCACTATTCCAGACTCCGTGCTATTACTGAGAATTTTATTAAAAAAAAACCAATATTACTTTGCCTGGCCCAGACGCACTTGCGACAACTCGGCCAACGAGGCAGTCAAAGGTCAGACTGGAAGAAAATGCCTGCGGCATTAAGTCCACCCAATATACACTCTGTGCATGAAGCTTAAATAAATATACCTACCCATGCAAAGATCGTAGTAGGGCGTTCTGAGGCTATCTTCCTACATGCCCCCATAATAAGTATTCTGTACCATAACGAAACAAAAACGTACATGCATGTGTATGTTTGGACCGAGTCTATCACCAAAAACGCAGACCGCAGTCACCAACACCATCCTTTTTTTTTGAGGGGGGAAAATCATCTAGTGACTTCTCCCGCCCAGGTGAGACGAGAGGGAGTGTCAGACTCTTACTGACAAAAAACCACCCTGTTCCTACTCTTGCATTTCGAGCCGGAGCCCCGGCAACTCGTTACGTCCTCCGCGGTTCCGTATCGGCCGAAAACCTAAAAATGACAATTAACCTATCTATGTTTTGTCCACTACCCGCTAATTAAACACGAAGCTCGTTGTTGAGCTATTGCCCGTAAGTATCATATTACGTAAATGTTGTTAACTCCTGCCGGTTTTTAAATTTTACTTTGTTGATTAATTATACACATATACCTACGCCACGTAAAATTACACAGCATAGCGTTATTATCATTTCGTGTCCATCATTCGTATAAACAACACTAGTTCGACACTATGTAAGTATTTTTTTAATTTTATTTTTTTACTACTGTCGATGTCGGTAGCAACAAATCTTACAGCCCGCTTGGTGGTAAGCGGACACTATAGCCTAAGTCCACCTGCAATACTAGAGGTATCACAAGTGCGTTGCCGCCCATGTAGAAAACTGTTTTTAATTGTGCCATTATTACGGGGCTCCCAGAAAAGGATAGACGTTAAAATCAAACAGCGGGTTGGCCATTTAGAACTCTCACTTACCCGACTGATAGTAGACACCACTTTTCGCTAGTATATAAAAAAGGTTAAAAATTAAAGAAAAAATAACCTTCCCTGGATTTCCACGAACATTTCAAGACCAAAATTAGCCAAATTGGTTCAGCAGTTCTCGAGTGCGAGACTAACGAATGGAAAATAATGTTTATTTTCTGTATGTATAGATTTGTTCTATATAGAACTTGTAGAATATAATTAGGTATCGCTGTTGGTTTTCTAAATAAATAAAATAAAATAAAATACAAATGTGCTTTTAGCAGCGCGCTAACCAACGTTATTTTAAGACAATTTTGTCTGGATAGTTTTTTTTTGTCTTAGATAAAAAATATCGGGCACACCCTAGTACCCGATAGTTGTTTACAAAATAGGTACCTTTCAAAATGCCTCCACCTGAGGGAGCTCAGAGGTTTTCTTCTGAACATACATAAAACTACGCCTCTTATCCGCGAAAGGCCTTAATTATGCACATTATGCCACTGTACAACGTAACACCCACTTTTCACTAAGTATTTATTAATGAGTCCCATGATTTTTCCATACCAGTGCACCGACCATGCTGGGAGGGAATTGCGAAAGCTTGCGTTGACGTTTAACCTTACCCAGCTGGTCCAGGAAGCCACAAGGGTGCCCGATGTGGATACGCATACAGCCAACTGCCTTGACGTTCTGCTGACAACTAATCCAGACCACTACTCGGTATCAGTCTCATCACCTTTAGGTAGCTCTGATCACTGTCTGGTGAAATCTGTAGGTACACACTCCCCACCTGATTCTAGCCCTGGGGCAACCACGACGGATGTGGCGATACAAGTCAGCAGATTAGGATGGAATGCGATCCTTTTTTGCATCCTATCCATGGCGGCCTGTTTGCTTCTCTTCCGATGATCCGTCAGCTTGTGCAGATGCCGTAACGGGGGTGTTGCGTCAGGGCATGGAATATTACGTTCCATTCTCGGACGCGACATCCGTCGGTGGCTTTCGCCCATGGTTTGATGCCAACTGCAGACAAACGGAGGCATTAAAGCATGCTGCATATTTGGCATGGGCGGACGCCAGGTCCCATAGGACTGATGATATACTTCAAAGGAAGAGAGCTTTCAACCGGGCCGCCGAGTCATATAAAAAGGCACTGCGCGAAGCTCGGTTCAAACACATCGGCCGAATAGGGGCCAAACTTGCTTCTTACCCAACGGGTAGTAAGGCTTTTTGGTCCCTGGCCAAGTCGGTGGAATCGAACTTCTGTCGCCCCTCACTCCCACCACTACTGTGGTCTGATGGGACGCTGGCTTACACCGCAATGGAGAAAGCGAACTTATTCGCCTCTCTTTTTGCGGAGTCTTCGCGTCTTGATGCTGATGGCGCTTCACCACCTTCTATACACAAAGTATGCGAGACTAACATGTCGGACATTCGCATTCGACAGAAGGAGGTCTGCAGAACGTTGCGCAACCTGGACGTGAACAAAGCCAGCGGTCCCGATGGAATCCCGGCCGTAGTACTGAAAACTTGTGCACCTGAGTTAGCTCCAAAATCCTGACACGTCTGTTTCGCCTATCTTTGGAGACTGGTCAAGTGCCGAAAGCATGGAAGCTGGCCAACGTGCAACCTGTGCCTAGTCGTGCCGACCCTAATAACTATAGACCTATCTCGGTCACGTCCATACTCTGTAAGAGTATGGAACGTGTACTGAATAACAGGCTCCTGGCATACCTTGAAGGTAACGATCTCCTTAGTGATCAGCAATACGGATTTCGCCGAAACCGATCTACTGGGGACCTTCTTGCATATGCCACCCACATCTGGAGGGAGGCCATCGAGAAACACGGGGAAGCGTTAGCCGTATCGCTCGATGTCTCGAAGGCCTTCGACAGGGTCTGGCACGATAGTCTTGTTGGCAAGCTTCCCGCATATGGACTCCCCACTGGTTTGTGCAGATGGATAACAGACTTCCTGAGGGATCGATCCATCCGTGTGGTCATTGACGGCTGCTCATCCAATCCACTTGGTATTAATGCCGGGGTTCCTCAGGGGTCAGTACTCTCAGCAACACTTTTTCTGTTGCACATTAATGACCTGCTCCAGCCCGGTATCTTTGGGTACGCAGATGACAGCACCGTTGTTGAGAGGTATGTGTCCGATGCGCGAACCAGTGCAACTCAAATCCAGTCTCTGAGAGAATCTATGGTAAATCAATGGTTCAGACAACCTGTCCTTGCAGGCGGTCTCCGATTGGGGTGACGCCAATCTGGTCAGGTTCAATGCCAGCAAAACCCAGGCGTGTCTGTTCCCACTGACTCCTACTTTCCGGGGTGTGTCCGTTCCGATGGGTGACCGTCTCGAGCTTCTCGGCGTAACTCTGACGCCCACTCTCAATTTTGGCTCGTATATCGAGACAAAGGCGCAACTAGCTGGTAGAAAGTTGAGTGTCCTGTCGAGGGTGAGACGGTACTTCACGCCGGAGCAGTTGCTCACTCTTTACCAAACACAAGTTCGGTCTTGTATGGAGTACTGCTCCCATCTTTGGGATGGCTCAGCGAAATACCAGTTAGAAGCCCTCGAATCCATCGAGAGGCGTGCCAAGAAGCTCATCAATGACGATTCGCTTGTGGAGGCTCGGCTACAAAGCCTCGAACACAGGCGCAAAATCGCAAGCCTTTCGGTCTTCTATCGGATACATTTCGGTGAGTGTGCGTGGGAATTGCACAAACTTATTCCCCCTAGTCCATTTCACCACCGTACCACCAGACGAACGGCGGGACGCCACCCTTATATGGTGGACATTCCACCCATACGAACGAAGCGTTTCGCGTTCAAGGTTCCTCATGCGAACCGCTAAGGAATGGAATTCCTTGCCAGAGGCTGTGTTTCCCGTCAAATATGACTTGGGTGTCTTCAAGTCCCGAGTGAACAGGTTGCTCATAGGTAGGCGTGCTCCATCGTCGGCCACATCATCGCTTACCATCAGGCGAGATGGTGGTCAAGCGTCGACCTACAAAGTATAAAAAAAAAAAGTAATGGGGGGTGAGCCCATGATCTGAACTTGTCATATTTTTATTGGGAACGGGGTCCCATCCGATAAATTTTCCACGGGCCCCGAACGGTATACTTACGCCACGGCACGCAAATAATTCGTCTTTACGCTCTTTACAGCAAAATGTTCGACACCTACGTGGATCTATCAGCTGCGCAGTACGAAAGAATATCCAAGCAATATGAAGAATTCAAGGAGACCTGTGACGATGTGACCAAAAAACCTATAACTGTGTACAGTCCTTTGTCACAGAAGCACCTAGATGAGCTGTACCTCATTAGGGAAGTCAGTAAGACGCTGCAGAAGAAGAAGGAGGAGGATATGAAGAAGCAGGCTGCGGTATGGTCTTTTTGATTTTTTTAATGTTTTCTTTTCTTCTGTTTTTATGAAGTAGATACTGCCCCGTTCATTAAATGGTTGCAAGGCTGCAAGGGAAGCTATCGTTTTCCTGTTCACCGGATAGCAATAATCTAGGAAGTGTCGGTATGATGGGGCATGTCGCAACGCAACGCATTGCACGCATGATGCGTTTACGAACACACAAATTCACAGGTTTAATCCGTCGTATTTATGTCGTCAGTTGTTTTATTTTCATTTCACTAGTTTGTAGTCCCATATCCCCTAGGCCCCTAGTAATGGAGTGAGCCAATTGCCATACATCGGTTATGTAGGCACTATTATTGAAATTAACATCATTTATTTACAGCAAGCGGCAGCTGATCAGGAAAAGAAGTCGGAAGAAGCTAAGGCCGAAGAAGAGCAGAAAGAAGAAGAAGAAAACAAGTAGAATGCTGAAATTGTCGGTTGTACCTCTAGTTTACTTTTATTTATTAAAATTTTAGTTTTTAGGGAAATGTTTGTTTAGTTTCTTTTTTTATTGAATCCTAGTATTTTGACCAACAATTTAGATACCTAGCTACCTATTAGGTACCTACTTTTTACTTTCCACCACAAGTCCGTGACCTAGAAGTGAATCTCTTTAAAAAAGTCAAATAGCATAATAATACTTCCCTCGGGACTCGAACCAAAATCCCCTTTGCTTCAAAGTTACACTATGACCACTCAACCATAGAGACTGCATCAATGAATATTGGTGCCTACCTACCGCCTTTTTTAATGAGATAAGAACACAACTTCCTAAAACCTCTATAACTTGCGTAAGCCAGGAACTATAGTAAGTAGATATGCACAACCAAAACCATAAAAACACCGGGACACTGAAGTCCGGTGTGTCTCAGAGGTATGAATCTGTCTTGGATCCTGCAACGAAATAAATCAGATATTATTTGAGACGAAAAACAGGTATCTAGGTATCAGTCGTGTGTGTGTGTGAAACAAGTGAAGTGCAGGAGTAGGAACGGGTTGGTTTTTAGTCAGTAAGAGTCTGACACTCCCTCTCGCCAACCCAAGGTGGGGGAAGTCATTGGATAATAAAAAAAGTATCAGTCGTAATGCTTGTTATTACTGTGAGAATATACGAAATATGTGAAATGAAATCGTTTCATCAGAACAATCGACGGTCGACCATTTTTATAGGCGAAATTCGCTTGCACTCGACGTGAGCGATTACAGGGAAAAAGTTCAGTGGATAGCAAGTTTGCCACAGGATTTTTAAAGTGTTCTAATGTAAACTTTGCCGATAGTATCTACCAATACACATTCAACATACGTACCTGAGATAAGTAGCTATACCTACGCTCGTCCCCTATTACACAGGAATTGGAGTAACTACAATGATTGACGGGCCTAATAACATACTTGGCTAAAAGTGAATATGCTAAATAGGTGCATTCCTGACCTCTGCCTACCCATTTAAGGTAATGCGTGAGTTTGTAGTCAGTTTATTAGGTCAGAACTGAAAATCTAGATTTTACAGTAGACAGATGTACTATAAATTATTTTTGACTAGGAATATAACAGTGGGTATCATTTACCTAACCAAAAATACATCAGCCTGCAGCATCAAACTTTTACTAAAATTACGTGATTTCATATTACATACTTACTTTGTTGATTGTTCCATATCATACCTACCAACAATGTTGCCGACAATGGACAGCGTTCAAAAGTAAAAAAACAATAAAATGCGGTTTGGCGTCTCAGGCGGCCGCTCCCTTCGCCCCTTATAGAATCCGGCCCTTCTCATGACTCATGTTGCATTTTTTGCAATTTGTTACACATACTTCGGCCGTTCGGCGTTTCTTCTTCACCAAAATGACGCGGGAAAAACAAAATTTTAATTAATCTGTGTAATCACGACTTATCAAATTGACAACTGCTGTCATTACTGAAAATGGCGGGAAATTATGAAAATAAACAAACTAAGAAATAAAATAATTATTCAAAAATATAGTTGTTTTATTTATGTAACATCAACTTAAGCATATTGGAAGGTTACAAGGGAAGTAAATTAATTCAAACTACTTATTTATCATAAAAAAGTATAATTACTCCATAATAATACGTAGCAATATGCTCATATACGGTTTTAGCCTAAGAGTTGTCTGTCATGATGTCCTCATCATCATCTTCGGGCTCAGCAAGATCCGGATGACAGACTCTGATATGCAGATTAAGATTAATTCTTACAATGAAACTTTTGCCACAAGTCGTGCATTTATGTGGTCTCTTAACATCATCGTCAACTGTTGGTGGATGCGCTCTCGTCAAGTGTGTACGTAGTAACGACGCATGCATTGTTCTATCACAATGTGTACACTTCACATGACAATCAATGGGCTGGCCTTCATGTGTTTGTCTATGCTTCTCCATCGTTATTTTAGACACAAACAGCTTATTACAACAATCACATTTGAAATTTTTCACTTTTGTATGCTTCTTCATGTGAATTTTCAAACAATTCTTCGTAGGAAACATTTCATCACATTTTGAACACTTAAACTTCTTTATGTCGTTATGTAGTTGCATATGCAACTTCAAGTAAGCCTGTCCGGTGAAACTTTTGTTGCAAATCTCACAATTAATTGTTGATGTTGACGAATGAGTTTGCATATGACTTTTGAGAAACTGTGCAGCAACAAAGCTGCGGTCACATACTTCACACATATACTTTTTAGATGAAGCACCTTCATGTTTGCTTCTATGTATATCTAGATGATACTGAGAGTTTACTTTAACATCACACTGGTCACATTTGAACTTACGCCGCTTTTTCGGACCTTCTTTGTGATGTACTTGAGGCTCTGGCTCCATAATTGGTGTGTCTTTATCGTTTCCATGAAACTTTTTGTGCAACATCAAATACTCCATACCCTCGAACGTGAGATGACAGACATCACATCTATAGCGCGGGTCATTTTGTTGCTGTTTCATATCGTATGTTACATTTTCACCATTGTAAGCTTCAGCCATCTTCTCACGCTTAACTGACGAACGGTTGTCTTGTTTGTCGCTCGACGCCGGTTCCATCATACTCTTCATCCAGTGATCTTGAATGCCAACGCCGGATTTCGTCTCCATTTGGTGCACCGACGCTTAGCTGTAGCTAGCGCATACTAAGTGCGCGATATTGATCCGTATATCACGGTGCAGTGGTCTTAAATTCGAGTAATAACACTATTCTAGCGTAAAAAGTGTTATTATTGCATTGTTTACGCGATACTTTTGAAGATTTCACGTTAAAATATCAGCGGTAACACAAAAGGGAGCCTTGTTACAGTACCATAAATTCCAAAAGAGAAGCGATGCGCGTTGGTTTTTTTCGGTCGGTTCATTGACAGCGCGAACTTTTTTTTATTCTTGACAACCTCTCTGTTGCCATTGCCAAATATTTAAATGTTAGGCAAGGAACAAAACGAAATGACTAAAATGTTTTGTTTAGTATCATTTTAGACAAAAGCGAAGTTATGTTCATAAATAGTAATAAAATAAATAAAAAATAATAATTTCCAAATTAAGTTTAAAACTTTTTCATCAAATTAAATTTTTAAAATAATAACAAAAAACCTATGGCAAAAACTGACAGATGGAAAATGGCGTCAGCGATGATATGCGGTGTTTATTTTTATTTTGTATCCTTGAAAGCTTGAGTCGAACAGGATAATGTTGATAATGTTCGTGTAGTACAAGTGTTAGGTAACGTGTTTATCGACATGGCTTCAAGTTCGGAGGCTCCAGCTACGACATATGTCGATAGTTCTTCGGACGACGAGTGTTTATCGGCGGTGAAACGAAAAGCCGAAATTGCTGAAGAAAACAGCGGATGCAGTAAATATGAGGAAGATAGTGACGATGAACCGATCATGGCTGGAGTGCTGGTCACTGTCGAAGTCGAGGAAATGGACGAAGATTGTCCATTGGAGTTCAACAAAGTAAGTCCTCGAAACATTGAAAAAGTCTACGAAACTATCTAAGAAGATCGTTTCAACTTGTGTTAATACGTGAAACTAGCTCTTATAGGCTTGTTTATAATCTCCAATTTACTTTAACCAGTGTAAATGTCATGTTTTTTGTTTATAATTACACAAGGGAATTATTTTATTGATCCATTTGGATTTCATGCTTGAATTGGCTATGGTTCTTAAACACGTTTATCGTAATATTATTCAGTGTTCTCCTACTATAACATAACTACATAACATTATAGATATTTTACAAAATTAAATGTTTATTCCCCTATCATCTACCCATACCTACATGTTATTTTTTTCCAAAACTCTGTTTTTATTTTGTATATGAATACACTGATAATACTCTTATCACATAATAGCTGGATTTTAATTGCCAGAACTAGTACTTATCTTTGTAAACAAAAAAATGTTGTTAAAAGTATTGGTTGTTCATTTTATCACTATAATTATTATCTTATTATGTCAGTTGAAATACAACTGACATAATATGTTAAATAATGTGTGATAAATAGAAGTATAATTTATTTGCTAATGTAAAGTTTTACTGATACAGCATCAATCTAAACACTTGTGAAAGAGACAATTTAAATTTTGACACTGAGTTCACAATACCTACTCTATTTATTCAGATCAATATTAAGGTCAAGCATTGAATAATATGGACACCAAACATCAAGTTAAACTGTCAAACACCAAGCGGTCACCGGTGACCGCAACCTATTGTTCTATAATTGTGTCTACAAAACCGGTACTCGACGAGTTAATGTGCAAAATAATATTAACAAAATCCTGTTATAAATCCTAATTCTAATGGAGTTCCTATTGCCAATAACAGGAATTTTAAATAAAAAGCAGTATTTTAAAATAATATATGTCACACACAAGAAAAATAAATCATTATTAAATATTTTTATGCTAACACCAATGTTAATAGATGTTGGTAATTAGGTTAACTTTGGAAACAAAAATAATAACCACATCTGTTCTTCAAATCATTATCTTAACTGGGTTCAAATAAAGTTTATATTATACCTACATACATTCTATTTGGCTAATAGAGTAACTGAAATGTCATTTATGAGAAATATTAAGCTATTTTAAACTTTAAACTGTCCAACACCGCGAGGACAGCGGTGACCGCAACCTATTGTTTTTTAATTGTGTCTATAATGACGGTACTCAACGAGTTAATGCACTTATAATAAGATTTGTAGCAGTTTTAACATAGTTTGTTGTGGCACTACATCCTTATGTGTTTGGAATAAAACTTATTTCAATTTATATATTATTTTTACTTATTTAATGTTTTTCAGACTGAAAAATCAAATAAGAAGGCGAAGAAGAGAAAAAAACAGAAAACTGTGAAAGGTAGACCGAGGAAAGGCAGGTCGTTCCGATGTACTGTTTGTACTGCGGAGTTTGAGACTGCTGGGGCACTTAAGAAACATGGACTTGAACATCAAGTTAAAACGAGGTATTTATATTAGGTAGTAGTATCCCGTAGAATATCTTGGTCACATATTTCGATTCGATTCAAATTGAACGTACTAGAATCGATTCTTGTTTAAATCGGGCATTTAAAGATCGATTTCCGATTAATCGCGCCAATTTCGAATATGCCTAATTGCTTAATATAGATACAAGACATAATTGATGACCATTTACCGCAAATATAAGTATCCACCGTGGAAGGGAAGGGTGCCGCTGGGCGAAGGAAAAAGTCGTGACTGCGCAATATCCGGGAGTGGACCGGTATCACCTCTGCGGAACAACTTTTCTACCTAGCAAATCACTAGGGCTGATTCAAAAAGTTTACGGCGAACTTACAGGAATGAAGGCGCCAAAAGTAGAATATTATTAGTAGCTAAGTGGAATGTTTCTGTCACCACCCCTGCTCTGCATGTGGGTGGGTAGAGCAGGCAAAACTGCTCTCTGATAAATTAATTTTTTTTTAATGTTGCCTGCACAATTGAGCAGGCAACATTTCAAGTCAACCATTTAAACTGTTTCAAGAGAGCATAGGAAATTTCCTATTATTCTTTTGAAACGGTCATTAATAGAATAAACTCCTTTTTAAAACACCTACAATGCACTTAGATTCCTCTGGTGTCTGGGTGTATACATGAGCGGTGCTGTTCGCTTACCAACCAAATCCAACTGCAACCCCCTCTTGTTTGGAAGTCGGTTTGTTTGTGCCTTTCCTAAACCTTCTCCTAAGTGTGTAACAAACAATCTTCTGAATACCACATCAAAAACGGTTTAGCCCATTACGAGGTAATCGCGCATAAATACATATATCTTTACATATATAATTCTTCTGTGAGTGTGTATGTCACTGAACTTCTCTCAAACGACTGGACCGATTTTGATGAAATTTTTTGTGGGTTTTTTGTTTTTCAAGGGGATCTGGGAATGGTTTAGATTCACAAATCAGTTATTTATCCTAAACAGCTGAAGTAATTTGAATGAATTTTCGTTTATACATTCAAGTGGATATGCAGGACAACGTCTGTTGGGTCCGCTAGTATATATATACAACATAATAATATAAGATATAAGATTATTATATTTGGGAATTAAGCAAATAAATGATTTGATTTGATTTGATTTGATTTGAAGTTTGACTAATGTGACGTAGCTTTAAGTATATATGTATCGAAGAAGTGTGTACATACAGGTGAAACTGAGAACCTCTTTTTTTGAAGTCGTACAAAAAAATTGTAACCTTTCAAACTGCATCCTATAGTCAGACTGCTACGGTGGCCGCAGACTCAACAACAGACTTGAGCAAGGGGTCTCGGGTTCGATTCCGAGTCGGGAAAAGTATTACTGGTTTTTTTTAATTCTCAGTAGTAGCACGGAGTCTGGAATTGTGCCTGGTATATGGCAATAGGCTGTGGCATGTATGGCAATAGTACGTAACAACATTGTACAGTGGCATTAAGTGCCGTTATGGGCACCTCTGCCTACCCCTTTGGGAATAAAAGGCGTGATGATGCGTGTGTGTGCTGTCATGGAGATTATAATAGTCTCTCTCATTTATACGGGTACGGGTCGTGACTGTATCTATGTAGATATTGATGATATTATACTTATTTGTATTGTAACTTTCGTGAGACATACTAAATATATATATAATAGTCGAGTTCCTCGTCAAATTACTGCGTGAGTAAGTCGAAAACATGATATTACACTTGTTTAATTTTTTAATTAAACAAGTGTAATATCACATTTTTTAATCAAACAAATATGTGACATTTCAGACACAAATGTGAGATATGCGGTCGTTACTTCAAGAAGGCGTTTAGTCTACGTATGCACAACAAGGTGCACATGGAGAAGACAGCTCCGCAGTGCCAGCTGTGCGGCATGGTGTTCAATAATAAGGGATATTTGGTGAGTTACATTCAATTATGTTCCTTATTTCCAAGTGTGGGAGAGCCATGTTTCAACACGAATAAGCCGGCTCGACCGGAGTGATATCACTCACAGCCGAGCAGCAAACCGAGGTGAAACAACGCTTGTGTTGTGTTTCGTCGTGTAAATGAGGCTCCTGGAGGCCCAACTAGACATCCTTGAATCCCCAACATTTTTCAAATTTACATATCATAACATAACATCACGCCTTTTATCCCCGAAGGGGTAGGCAGAGGTGTACATTATGCCACTGGACAATGTAACACCCACTTTTCACTATTTATATTATGAGTCCCATGTAATAGGGGGTGAACCTATTGCCATATACCGGGCACAATTCCAGACTCCGTGCTACTACTGAGATAATACTATACTATAACTGTAAAAACCCAGTAATACTTTGCCCGACCCGGGAATTGAACCCGAGACCCCTTGCCCGGCAGTCGCACTTGCGACCACTCGGCCAACGAGGCAGTCTTCAGTATTTTTCAAATTTCTACTTCCCTAAAGGCCAGTAACGCACTTGTAACGCCTCTGGTGCTCCAGGTGTCAGTGGGGGACGCCGATTGCTTACCATCAGGTGATCCGTCTGCTCGTAACCGGCTTATCCCATAAAAAAGTACCTAGACTTACTAGTAGTCATATCAAGGTCCCTCGGACGCGCCGGACTTCAGTGCTCCGGTGTTTTCATGGTTGTGTCTACTGTAGATCCTGGCTTACAGGAGTTATAGCGGTACAGGGAGGATGTGGCGGGCTTGTCCTTTAAAAAAATATCACGGCTTCACAAAAAACCGTCGTACAATAACGCCTGTGTTGTGCTTCGTCTAAACGGTTGAATAGCCGGTTTTAAAGGCCTGCAACGCACTTACGCACCTGTGACTCCTCTGGTGTTGCGAGTGTCCTTGGGCGGCGCTCGTCTGCTCGTTTGCCACGCGCTATCCTATTAAAAAGTGTATTAATCTATTTTTTGTCTACTTATGTTATTAGCCCCATATAACAGAGCCCATTGCCAAAGAATAGGGTAGTTTCCAGGGTAAGAAAATTAAAAATCTAATAAGTCTGTCAGATAGATAATGAAAAAATATTAGACACGTATTTTTTTATTTTCTTGTATAAAGTACTTACTTAAATAAAATGGCGTTAAGTTTAGGAGCGGGAGGTAGTTACGTCACAACGTGTTACATTTTGTAGCACGCTGTGACGTCACGTGACATTTCAAATCAATATATCTTCAAAAGCATTTAATTTTGTGAGAAAAGAAAAAATACGTGTTTTAAAATAATCTACCAGACGGACATTAAAATAAAATTTAGGAATTTTCTACAATAAAAAACTTGTTTTTTTTTTCGATTCAGAAACTGAAACCTGCTGATGATGATGAGGTAGATAATACTCACATTTGACAGCCAGAGGCGATTTACCTTTCGAATGTAAACAAATAATAGAAATTACTTTGTTGTTGGACAACTTATTTGATTCTTTGAATATTAGCAGTTTTTTCATTCCTAATGGAAAAATATTTAAAGGGCCTATTAAAAGGCACTCGCCCCATCATGACTTATGGAGGGAAGCTAAAAAAATTTTTAAAAACTGTAATATTTAAATACAATAAAACTGTTGGAGACAAAACTCGGGGTATTCCACGAAGCGCACCTACGAATATCACTCGCATAGTGCGGAGACTAAGAAATAAAAATATCGATATAAGAAAATATTTATTATTTAAAAGACTAACTTAAATATCTATCATCTGTCAGTTTCATTATAATAATGTAATTACA
Organism: Spodoptera picta; assembly: GCA_038387885.1. Lineage (NCBI taxonomy): Eukaryota > Metazoa > Arthropoda > Insecta > Lepidoptera > Noctuidae > Spodoptera > Spodoptera picta. The sequence goes on along the minus strand of JAZHFQ010000221.1, from coordinate 917,919 downwards.
GTACTTATAATTTTCATAATGTTAATATAAAAATCCTATAGATAATACGTATACATGATGCGCTGATATTCAACGCGTGAGTGGCGTGCGCCCGCCACTAAATTCCCCGAGCCAACCCGAATTTGTCAACAATAATAAGTCTTTATTTTACAGTCCCAACACATGGTGACACACGAGAGAACGGAGGAGTGCGACAAATGCCATGCAAAGTTCCATACAAACTCACAGTTGAAGAACCATACAAAGCAAGCACACTCTAAGAAGAATCAGAAGGATGATGAGAGTATTTCGTAAGTATTTTCAAATTAATTCTTTATTCGGTTCTTTCTTTCCTAAATCAATCTTATGGTTGTTTTCACAAATTACTTCTAAACCATTAACTAAGAGTTACTTAGCGTGAAGGAAGCACCTAAACTGACTCTTCATCTTTTGCTGTCTCTTGTCTTGGGTGGTGAAAACCAAATTGTAATTAAGTGTCACCTATCTTAGCTTAGGAGTTAATCAAAATGACAATGCCAAATCCTGACCCAGTCATATTATCATTTACAAAAAAAGTAAATTGAAGAAAATAATTTTGACGAATAAGGAACCTTTTCATAATAAATCTTTTTATTTTTAAACTTGCGGTTTACAATTTAATAAAAAAAGAAGTTCAATCCCGGAAATACTTTTTTTGCAATGCGTCTTCCATATTGTCCAATGACTATTTGCGTTACATCATACGCATCGCTTGTACGGAACTATGAAAATAAAAAAATAAAACAGTTACTTAACTGTAAAAAAGATATCATTATACATAAAATATTATATCAAAAGTATAATTATGTATAACATTTATTTATTTATTAATAATTACAGATGAAATCACGAAAATATAAAAGAAACGATTACTATCATTTGTTATGATTTTTTCGTGTAACGAAACGTTTTGAAGCGCTCGTCAACTGTCAGCTGTCAGTGTCAATATTATCTTTCATTCGCTCTCTGCGTTTCCGTTGTTTTCGCGATAGTTATCATTATTGTTTTGTGTTTTAAACAAAAACCGCAAGTTTTTACAGGTTTCAGGACAAATGTGTAGGTATCGGTAATTATAGTCAGAATTTTAATTAGATTCCAGATTTGACAATTGCTACTGTCATTTTGTGAAATAATGATAAGAATAAGAATAAGAATTTTATTTGCTCAAACATGTGTGTGCATAAAGAATTAAAATAATACAGCATGCAAGATCTTAGACAAAAGTGGCTTACGACATGTCTGCCATTTATCATGGCGTGCAAATATCTATTATATAAAAATTTTTTTTTGATGACTGAATTATTACATTAATTTTAAAATTTACACTCATACCTACATTAAATATCTGCAGTATCATTATACATTATTAATTAATTTGTTCATATTCAATTAACTCGTCGAGTACCGGTTTTGTAGACACAATTATAGAACAATAGGTTGCGGTCACCGGTGACCGCTTGGTGTTTGACAGTTTAATATTTACTAAAAATGATTTAATTATTATTATACAAATTATATATTTTACTTATTATTTAATAACATTCAATTGTAATAATATTAACAATATGTTTCTTTGTGTCCTCCACTGTGACACAACCTTAATTAGGGCAATATTAGTTTTTATTGTTATTTATTTATAACAATCACTGACTCACTTAAAAATTCCGTTATACTGTAATAAGCTTTCTGTGCCAAAAACGATTTCATTGTTTGTTTTAGTTTAGGTATAGTTTAGGTATAGTTAGTTCTTTCCAACTTTTGGGTAATTTATTATAGATAATTGGTGCCATGCAAAATACACTCTTGCGCATAAGTGCAGTTTTTGATGTATGTAAACATAGTTGGCTATCGTCACGGCTATTTCTTGGAAATCTGTCTGCCATACGAGGAAACAAATGTGGATATGTCTTCACGAACATTGTTATTTCTAATACATAAAGTGAAGGCAATGTTAATACACGATATTTAATAAAGTAATTTTTACAGCTGTCAGTAGATTTGAGATTAAACATAGATCGCAAGCAGTATTTTTGTCTCTTAAAAATGACATCCCTATCGGTTGAGTTACCCCAAAAGATTACACCGTATCTAATGACCGATTCAACCAAACCATAGTAGGCCGTCAATAACGCTTCTATATTTACAGTACGCGATAATTTATATAACGCGTATGCCGCACTGCTTATTCGTTTGGCTAGAGATTCAACATGCGCTTTCCAATTTAATTTTTTGTCGATTGTCAGTCCTAAAAATTTTGTGGTTTCAGCAATTTGTATTCTATTATTATTATATTCGATGTCAAGATTAGAAAATAAGGATAATCGATGACTAAAATTCATAATCATAGTTTTATTATATATAAATTTTTAAATTATTATTATCAAGCCACTTTACCGCTTCAATTAAAGTACTTTTTATGTACCACATGTATGATACCACATATAATAGTGTAGTGATGAACACAAAAATCGATAAACAATCAGTGTGTGTGTGTGTTTTATAATAAATGTTACAGAAAGTGACAGGATAGCGATAGCGATGACGGCGACAATTTATAAAATAACGTATTACCATAATACATCTATCTGTTTTATTTGTCATGTTCCTTCATGATTACATTTTTTTATATATTTCACACACAATTACAAAAGAAAAGTCTCAGATCGTTAATTAATCGTCAAAACTAAATTATCGGTTCAGAAATATTTAATTTCCTGATATACTTTGTTTACGAGAGTAGAATTATAAACGAGAAGAATCGATCCAGAAATATTGCATTTCCATATAGAATAATTTCGCAACGTCACTATTTAGTACTTGTCATAACGTTGCAACACTGAAATTGTCAAATCTGGAATCGAATTAAAATTCCGAGTATAATACACTACACGATGCTGAATACTGCATACTTGTACATGACTTCCAATATAGTGGGTCAAAGATGTACTGAGCACCTGGCATTGTCCTTTAAGACAGATTGGTCCAAACAGGTATTAAAACATACTTTGGCCTGCCTCGTTGGTTGAGTGGTCGCAATTGCGACTACCGGGTAGGGGTCTCGGGTTCGATTCCCGGGTCGGGCAAAGTATTACTGGGTTTTTCAAAATTCTCAGTAGTAGCACGGAGTCTGGAACTGTGCCCGGTATATGGCAATAGGCTCACCCCCTATTACATGGGACTCATAACATAAATAGTGAAAAGTGGGTGTTACATTGTACAGTGGTATAATGTGCACCTCTGCCTACCCCTTCGAGGATAAAAGGCGTTATGTTATGTAAAACAAACTTTATGGGTAAAACTACGTGTGTATACCTTTGCGGCGCGGGCGTATGGTTACACTCCCGCCCTCTATCCCACTCTATTTACTAACAGTTCTGCGAGCAAAGGTCTTAGTCTTTTGCGATAGCAAAAGACTAAGACTTGCTCGGCAATGACACTCGTAAAACGGACTTTAAAATAATACGCAAAAAATGCATTTTCAGAAAACCCAGACCAGATCTCAACCAAAGCTCATCTGCCGGTGACAATACCCAATCAGATCAAGAACTAAAAATATCAGAAGATGAAAGCGGTAAGCTGCCATTTTTGTTTAGCGAATTTGAGAGTTGTTTGAAACGCGAGGATCTAAGTCACCCCACGCAATGTGCTATTGTAAGCAAAATGCACAAAGGGAGATCCGTTTCTGATGTCTGTAGACTATATAATCTAACCCCAGAAATTGTAAACGAAATTTGGGAGGACAGGGAAAAATATGCCCTTCCCAAAAAAGCCGGTAAAAGAACCACTAGGTATATGAACAGCATTTTGGACACAAGAATCGTCGAATGGTTTCATTCTCAAAGAGCTAATGACATCCAAGTTTCCGGAAAAATGCTCCAAGATGTTGCGGAAGCGTTTGCCAAAGAAAGCGGTTTTGTAGCCTTTAATGGGAGCAAGAAATGGCTCGATAGGTTCAAAAAACGATATAATATCTCTTTAAGAGGGACGCCTTGTAAGAGGGACTACCACAACCAAATGGAATCGAAATGGAAAAACCATTTCTTTAGAGAGCAATGGAGTGATGCGCGCTTGGGTATACCGGACGAAGATATTTATACAGCTGATGAATTCGGCTTCTACTATAACCCCTCAAAAGGCCGAATAAAAAAGTTGGCTGGCAAAAAGTATATACAAGGTTATGTAAAAGACCGTCTATCAGTGTTCCTTTGCGCAAATATGCCTGGTACCGATAAAAAGAAGTTACTTGTCTGTGGCACAGAAGATCCGCTTTTACATTCCTATAGAGACCCGGATACGTTACCTGTGACGTATATCCGGCACTCCCAAGCACACTTCACCACGCAAATGTTCGAAGAATATGTCAAATATTGGAATAGAGAGTTGCAAATGAAAAATCGGAGAGCGATTCTCGTTTTGGACAGGGCTACGATACACTCAAAGTTGCAATTATCCCATTTAAAATTAGTTTTCGTACCATGGAAGGCGTCTAATGGTTTAATACCAATGAAGAACGGTGTTTCAGTCAAATTCCGAGATGAATTTAGGAGATTAATCTTAGAAGAGAAAGCTATGAATGTCCTTAGAGGTGTGGATCGAAATATAACATGTTTGGAAGCTTTGTACATGTTAGAAAAGGCTTGGGAAAGAACACCGCCAGATGCTATCACAAAAAGCTTCGTAGACACAGGCTATGACGTCACAATACCCGAAGAAGTTATAGAGATAGACAAACCAAAAGTCTATGAAAACGATGAAGAAATCCTAGCAAACATGCTGAAGGATTACGACGTAGAGTCATATTTCACAAATATAAGCACTTTAGATCAATATTTGACAGTTGACGAGGAACTAGTGACAGGTCAAGGAACAAACGGTTCAGTTTTTGGCGGGAACCATAAAGTCACAGATCCTCTAAACTATACTGAGAAAGCCAAAGAGGATTTAATGCCTCTCGCCACAGATAAGCCAGAAACAGACGAGAAGGAGGTTTTAGTTAAAAAGTCGAGGGCGTTGCAGGATTTGGATATTGTGAGAAAGTATTTGCAGTCCAATGCGACGTCGTATGACACTTTTTGTTGTTTTATGGAGATCGAGAAGTTTGTTATGCAGACTGTTATAGGTTGATAGGTTTTTTGGTTGTTTTTTTTATTGTTTTTCGGTTGCCTATAGTGGAATTATTGTGTTTTTGGAGTCAGGAAATAGGTTTTCAAGTGAATATGAGAAGGAAAGAGCTCATTTTTAACTGTCAATGTTACTATCGGATAAAATATGAATGAAATACAAATTAAGACAACAGTCTTAATCTAAACAGACAGACAGTTGATTGAAGAGAACACTCTTCAATCAACTGTCTGGTTGGCCCAGTGGTCGCAAGTGCGACTGCCGGGCAAGGGGTCTCGGGTTCGATTCCCGGGTCGGGCAAAGTATTACTGGGTTTATAAAAATCTCAGTAGTAGCACGGAGTCTGGAAATGTGCCCGGTATATGGCAATAGGCTCACCCCCTATTACATGGGACTCGTAACATAAATAGTGAAAAGTGGGTGTTACATTGTACAGTGGCATTAAGTGCCGTAATGTGCACCTCTGCCTACCCCTTCGGGGATAAAAAGGTGTGATGTTATATATTATGTCTTCAATCAACAAGTTATATTTTAACCCTCGTATATTATATTAATGTTATATATGATAGAAAATTTAATCTACTACTATTTTTATTATGAACAAACTGCTTGTTTTAAATAAAGTGAGTAATTCCACTATAGGGAACTATATCAAGATGGCTCAGTTTCATCCATCTTATTGTTCTCAAATCTCGAACCCCTAAAACACTGGCAAAGCACTTGTCTCTGGTGTTGTGGACACCCATGGGCGGCGCCAATTGGTTACCATCAGGTGATCCGTCTACTACTTTGCCGGCCTATACCATGAATAAGTCTCTGAGAACCTAACAGGTTACCTTAAGGCTCGGGCTCAAAGCACAGGAGAAGGAACGGGGTGGTTTTCAGTTAGTAAGAGTCTGACACTCCCTTCCGCCTCACCCAGGCGGGGGCAGTCATTCGATGATTTTCCCCTCTTAAAAAAATACCATGAATAAATCTAAGTAGGTAATATCAGAAAATACATAAAATGATACAGAGACAACAAAATGGATAAAATTAAGCCCAAAAGTCATAAGCCATGGATTTGTTATAAAAAATTTAGTCAAAAAAGTTATATAAACAATTTATTTTTATTTTTGTATTTTAATTATATTAAATACTTTGTTAAATAAGTACCTACGGTGTTGAAATCTTATTTAGATATAATATTAGGGAGCTAGATAAAAATTTTGACGTCAACGGAATTAGATTTTTAAAAGTTTTAAAAAGTATTTCTTTTATCTAGATAGATAGTCATTTTTATTATTATTGTGATTTTTTCAAATGGCTCCCGATTCTGTCTTAAGTAGTTTGGATTTCAGTACTTAAAAGATCTCGTTGGGTCAGTGGTTGCAAGAGCGACTGGTAAGCATGGGGTCTGGAGATTGATCCTTGATCGGTTGTGTTGATATGTATGTTGTGTTACTTATTACAGCAAATGTTGAAGACTAATGAAAATTTTGTTATAGAAAAATGTGCTCGACTGGAGGAATCGATCTCCATTATCTTATAATCAACATTTGTGAATGTAATCAATTGGAAAATTGTAACAAATATTAAAAAGAGTTCAAAATTTTACTAATAATAGACAGAGTCGGGGGCCTTGTGAATATTTTTAATATTGCAAATCAAATGTATAGATAATACATGCTGATATGACGAGGGTGCAAAAATACCAACAATTTTTTTTTAATGACGGACAAATCCCAGTACAAATACAGGTTTAACCCCATATCCCCAAGCGATCACCGGTGACCGCTCTCCACTAACTATATTATAGACCTTATTTCCGATGTTCAGAAACTACTTTTGTATTGATTTGATCAAATTTAGGGAATGATTTTCAATAGGTTAACTATTTTGAAATCAAATGAAACAATAGAAATACTTAAAGGTACGTACATACTTGTAAATTTTACTAATAATAGACAGAGTCGGGGGCCTTGTGAATATTTTTAATATTGCAAATCAAATGTATAGATAATACATGCTGATATGACGAGGGTGCAAAAATACCAACAATTTTTTTTTAATGACGGACAAATCCCAGTACAAATACAGGTTTAACCCCATATCCCCAAGCGATCACCGGTGACCGCTCTCCACTAACTATATTATAGACCTTATTTCCGATGTTCAGAAACTACTTTTGTATTGATTTGAACAAATTTAGGGAATGATTTTCAATAGGTTAACTATTTTGAAATCAAATGAAACAATAGAAATACTTAAAGGTACGTACATACTTGTGTTGTTTGTCTATGGTCGGCGCCGATCGGTTACCACTTACTTTTAGGGGTCATCCATACCAGGGCTTCTGGTTTTTAGTCAGTAAGAGTCTGACACTCCCTGCCCCCTCACCCAGGCGGGAGAAGCCATTCGATGATTTTCCCCCCTTAAAAAGGGGTTTTATATGCCTCTTCTCCCGTCCTTGTCACAGCTGGTCACATTTGTGAGACCCTATCCCTAGTGTGACGTCATATTTGTCTCCCTACTCCTCGAAATGTAATGTAATTTGTGGATGACCCCTTAGGTATTCTATCTGCTCGTTTGCCGACCTATGCCAATAAAAGTGTTTGTAGATTTGACGCTCACCAGATGGAGCCACTAATGTTCAAAGTCCTTTTAGCCTTATTGTCCATATAATCAAAGGTCAGTCAATCCTAAGACGTGCTTAAGTATGGCTCTGTCACGACAATTTTTTTGTAAAATGACAGAATACACAATATTTAAGTACAATTTAAAATTGAGTAACCTTACAGTATTCCATTGTTAGACAATTGATATTGTCACTAGACTAGAGATCATACCTAATCTCTATCAACACAAAAATTGGTACAGTTTCTTGTACTTCAATTTATCATTTTTGGGAATAAAAAGTCACAGGTTGAATGTCGTTTCATCAGCATGTATTATTATATAAATAAGCACGCAATTTACTAGTTATAGTCAATAAAAACTATGATACCAGAGATTATTGTGCAAAAAGGCCAATTATCAAATACAACCATAAGTTTAATATTTTGAAAATAGCAATATTGAAATAAAATAACATTTATCAACGAATCTAGCTTTTACAGATTTTGAATTTTTATACTATACATTAAATTAAAATGTTTGTCGTTCGTTACAATTTATAGATATATAGTAGATGAATTTTGATGTAAAATTTAATCGTTCCCCTTACTTGTGGATGGCGCTACTGTTCTAAAGGGTATAACGTTAAAATGTATTATTTTTGCACTCTATAATGGAGCTTAAAAGCTGGTTTCTTATAAATTATTGAGGTTTTTTTAACTTTTCAGTCAACAAATTCCTAATCCCGAAAATGCTAGCAACGCACTTGTAACGCCTCTGGTGTTGCGGGTGTCCATGGGCGGCACAGATTGCTTAACATTAGGTGAATCAGCTGATCCGTCTGCCCGTTTATCAGCTTATCCTATAAAAATACTGGTGAAAAATTGGTGTAACGTAATATGGGCACCTATGCCTACTTCTTTGAATAGTTGTTGCTTATGACAGTAGCGCATCTTAATTGAAGTTTTTCCTTCTTCCATCTGTATATCTTGCCCTTTTATTGTTATTCGCAACATTTTATGTACATACATAGCCAGATTTATCAATTTAGGTATACAAAATAAACATAAAGGTTTATCTACTTGTAAATTTTTTTATGTAAATATGTTTTAGACGTAAGACAAATTCCAATCTTTATTGTAATTTCATTATGTATGTTTAATAGTTGTTAACTCCTGAGAAATTGCCGTTCAATGTTTTTTTATCTTAATTTAAAATTATTTCAAGTCATTTTTATATTTAGGCCAAGATCGATGTAAAAGTTTTACTAAAGACGTTGCCGTGGACGCTTACATGTTCTCCTGTGTTGTGGGTGCGTTTCCAAATACACAATTTCATATGATATATATCACTACACGTTCGCGACAACCAATTAGCCAGCTACTGTGCCGCGCCAATCGTGTAATCAAAATTAATGTATGTAAACAAATACTAAATGTAAAACTACGTTTGTATAGCTCCACGGCATGCGGTCACATTCCCGCCCTCCCTCCCCCTCTATCTATTAATATTATTATTTCTGAGTGATGACGAAACTATAGAAGCATAGAAAACTTTAAAAATATACATTGAATGGTGTAGTGTTGCCAGATCTTCTGGTATTTTTTGTTATAATTCAATACCAGGTGTTCTTTTTAGACAATAATTATTTTTATTGGTGCTTATAGAAATTCTTTATTTAACTGTCTAAGTTATCTCATTAAAAGTTTTTTTTTAAGTCTGGCAACATTACTACAGAGCGTGTTTTGTTGGAGTTACAACGTTGCTGTAGTTTGTTACAAGTGTTTTTTCCTAAAAGTATTTTAAGAATAAATGATTTTTAAGTGTCAAGTCTGTTTGTTGTTTTATTTTGTTTTTTTTTCTAGATTTTTTCCATTGGGTAAAAGTCCTTTGAACCAAGTATCCAGGGCTGTTGTCTCTCTAAGAGGGTGGCAGAGATAGCCTCTGGGAGTCACACCAGAGACTTCATCTTTTGTTTTTTAAAATTACAAATAAAAAAAATACTTCAAAATTCATAAAAACATTCATTTTTATTAACAGTGTAAAACAATTATGTACAGCTTTCTAGATTACATTTGTTCAATTTACAAACACAGAAAATGAATAATTTAATTAATGGACTGAAGTCAAACTTCATATTGCAATAAAAATGACATTAAATATTAACAATAAAATTTTATATCAACATTTCTTTTTAGATTATTTCGTATAAGTTATAGCTTTATTTCACAATGCAATGGAACCAAAATAATGGATATGTTTATAAAAGTAAATTACCTAATTACAGACTAAAATAATGAGCGGGGTATTTTATTTAATTTAAAAATTATAAGTACTTATAAATTGCTTGTTTCTGAGAGTTCGGACTCAAAACGATAGAAGCACAAAACATGCTATAGGTACGGCCCGACCAGATGTAGTCTTATGCCCGCTACACACCTTGTGATAATAATCAATATGAAGCTACAATTGAAATGATGGCAGGGTAGAAAAATTTAAAAATCTAATTAGTCCGTAAGTTAGGTAATGAAAAAATATTAGACACGTATTTTTTTATTTTCTCGTATAATAAAACAATACTTAGATAAAACGAATCAAAGTTTAGGAGTGGGGGCTAAAACGTCATTTCTACGTATAAAATGAACATAGAAGTGACGTAACGCGACATTTCAAATCAATATATCGTCGTCAAAATAAAAATACGTGTCTAATGATTTAAAATAATCTACCAGACGGACATTAAAATAAAAATTAGGCATCTACCCTATTAAACTGTCGCGGAGAACCTAACGGGTAACCGGGGCTCCGGCTCGACGTGCAGAAGAAGGAACGGGGTGGTTTTTAGTCAGTAAGAGTCTGACACTCCCTCCCGCCTCACCCAGGCGGGAGCAGTCATTCGATGATTTTTCCCCCTTAAAAAAAAACCCTATTAAACTACAGTTTTAACTGAATGGAAAAAAGGCGACCATAATTCTCCAGAGTAAAATCGTAAGGTCCGTAGGCTGTATGGAGCAATAATTATACTATGCAGTTTTACTTGAACAGTAGCCTTAGTTAGCCTTTGTAGTGTAATTAAGTATAAACATTTTACATAATTCTCCAATTAAGACAACTATTATCAAAATTTAAATAAAATACCCAACTCAAAACACCTACATAATAATTATAATCAACATTAATTTTAAATATAGTATTCATACTGACTAGACCAATTTATTTGTTTTCTAGAGACGGTGACACGTTTCTCCCGAGTACATTTTCTTTGTATCTTAGTTTCTGGACATTGGTAGGGTCGCTTAGCACCTCTTCATCTATTAGCCGTTCTACTCTTTGGTCTTGTACTGGTTCTGAAATGAAATAAGGAGAGGTTTCATAGTAATTAACAATACACTAGTTATATAAAACCTGTTTTTACGTGACTGCCTCATTGGCCAAAACCAGGGTCTCGGGTTCGATTTCGAGGTCAGGTAAAGTAATATTGGGTTTTTTTAAAATCTCAGTAGTATCACGGATTTTATTTCATTTTATTTCATTTCAAAAGTTGGTGTTACATTGTACAGTGGCATTAAATGCCGTAATGTGCACCTTGGCCTCCCCTACGGGGATAAAAGGCGCGATGGTGTTATGTTTCTTAAGTCTGTTAGTAACATAGTTGGTCAATACACTTTTTTGAAAACCGCAACAAAATCACCTTACACAATAGCAAGGTAAAATATGTAAATGCCTCATTGCTCGAGTGGTCTCAGAAGTGGAGTGTGACTACTGAGCAAGGGATCTCGGGTTTGAGCAAATTACTATTAGTTCCTACGGTTACTTTTCCAATTGCCAGTGATAGCGAAGAGCTTAAAAGGTATGCCATAATATCATGCCAGTGTATGGCATTAAATTAATTTATTTTGGTGGCAAAAAGGGCACAGCCCACCTTATTAGATGGGACTCATAATATAACTCACTGGCAACTTCTTTGCAGTTTTACTCGCTGCTTATAGCTTTCCTCGTTAAATGGACGATTCAACACAAAAAATATTCCATATCATAGGTAAAAAAATATTTCAGATCTAAGGTACCGGCTCGGCCTAGTTTAGATGTTAGTATTCATAAACTGTGTGTCAAATGTTTTTGTTACAATAAATACTTTTTATTATTTATCGGTTTATCAACGGATATGGCCATATTTGCTTTAAAAAATACATTTAAATACTATAACTCGAGAAATACTACCGTGTATGCCTGCTTTCTCGATCTCAGCAAGGCGTTTGACACTATCTGTACGATATGTTGTGGGCAAAGATGGAGGAGGGCCTGCCTCCTCCATCTTTGCCACCACCATACCAGGTGATATATTGGGAACGTTGAAATACTGGTACGGATCTCAGACCAATGTGGTAAAATAGGGTAATGGTGGCTTTTCTAACGAGTACACACTTAAATGTGGCGTAAGACAGGGTGGCCTAACATCTCCGTCCTTGTTTAACCTATATATAAATTATAAATGGACTGATTGAGGAGCTCAGCAGATCAGGCGTCGGCTGTCACATGTGTAATGAACCAGTAAATAACTTAAGCTACGCCGACGACATGGTCTTGCTGAGCCCCTCAGTTGACGGCCTACGAACAATGCTTTCCATATGCGAAAAATATGCTCTGAGACATGGACTAACGTATAATGTTAAAAAGTGGCATGTGCCTGAAATAAATGAATTTTATTTATTTTATTAATTTTTTTTATTATTATATCAAAATAGTAGTTGCTGAGATTAGAATGTTGAAAAAAACTTCTCAGATTTATATAATAAGCAGGAGCTGATTACAAGATGAAAAGTGGGTGTTACATTTTATGTGTCTATCTCCTCGAGAATTAGTGTGATGTAGTGTTTGACTTGGCAATTAGAATAGTATTAAAATCAATACTTCTTCTCGTAATTAATATTTGTGTTTAGAGTTTTATAGAAAATTCGATTGCATGGTTGGTGCGGTGGCTGAGCAAATGACTGCTCCGCAACATGTCGCGGGTTCGGTTCCCACACAGAACAACTCTTTGTGTGATCCACAGATTGTTGTTCCGGGTTTGGGTGTAATGTGTATGTGACTGCCTCGTTGGCCGAGTGGTCGCAAGTGCGGCTGCCGGGCAAGGGGTCTCGGGTTCGATTCCCGGGTCGGGCAAAGTATTACTGGGTTTTTAAATAATTCTCAGTAGTAGCACGGAGTTTGGAAATGTGCCCGGTATATGGCAATAGGCTCACCCCCTATTACATGGGACTCATAACATAAATAGTGAAAAGTAGGTGTTACTTCTGTGTGCACCTCTGCCTACCCCTTCGGGGATAAAAGGCGTGATGTGTATGTGAACTTGTATGTTTGTAAACGCACCCACTACACAGGAGAGAATCCTAGTGTGGGGTTATGTTAAAAAAAATTATATGATGTTATTACTTACTGTTATAAGGTGTATATCTGTCTGATAATAAACTTTCCAAGTTGTATCCTATGACACCGACCACAGCCGCTACTGGTAATGTGAAGTATGGAGCGTTTGTTCTAAGGAACTGCATTATTATTGGCCACATCTGAAAGTAAGACATTATTTTTTATGGTGCTACTGTATGGCATTGGATCAACCTACCCTTTTCTGTCAAATTCCTTTATTAGATTTTCAACTGTATCTTTTAGAGGTAAACTCGAAAAAAGAATGACAAAAATTGACACATTGGGTTTATGTATGGGTCACAGAATGAAACAATATTTTTTAGTACTGCATATAGGGTACCTACAAAAAACACTTACACATTATAAATTAAACTGTCAAATACCAAGCAGTCACCGGTGACCGCAACCTATTGTTCTATAGACACTTCTCGAGAAACTTGTTGGTAGCGGTGAAGGTTACGCACGTGCTTTTGTCGTTCCTACGTTTTTTCTGTTAGTTTTAGTGTTTTTATCCATAGTGAACTGAATAGAAAACCTTTTAGTTCTGTGTTGTTGTGTTTTTAACTGTGTGTGTAATCTTTAATAAGGTATTGGTTGTTGTAAGTGAAGGTAACCACTTGTTCCCTCGTTAAGCTCCGAAATGGACGAGGAGAAACCACCTGACCCTCCTGATAAATCCCCCCAATATGAAACCGAATCAATCCTCACGATCATCCTTCCCCCCAACACCCCGGAATCTGAAACAATGGAGTTAGAAACCGCGAACAGCAGGAAACGACATGCCGGCTCCCCTCCTATCTCCCAGAATAATCCCCCAAAATTGGCTAAAAGTACTCACGGTAGACAGTGCTACACGGCCAGGGATAACCCCCCATATATGGTTTATGTATCCCTTAAGGATTCCCAGACGTCTGGAACCACGCTACACCCTGTTAAGTTTGGGATGTTTTTAATGAAACACAACATTAACAATGTTAAAATTGGTGGTGTCAAACGGCTGGGTAGGAATAGAGTATCGGTCGAGTTTGTGTCTCACCAGGATGCAAACAGTTCCTTAGTGAACGGTATGGTGGCTCAAAACTACGTGACCTCGATCCCACAATTTAATATTACTCGAATGGGCATTGTAAGGGACGTCCCTGTCGAGTGGACAGAGGACGAAATAATTGGTAATATCAGGGTTCCCGCCGGGTGTGGGGCTGTGATAAAAGCTAGGAGGATGAATCGAAGAGTTACATCTACAAATGGTACTGAATGGAAGCCTACGCAAACTGTAGTGCTAACTTTCGATGGTCAAACCCTACCCAAAAAGGTGTTCTGTTTTTATTCAGCACTGCCGGTGGAATTGTACTCATACCCTACCATACAGTGTTATAACTGTTGTCGTTTTGGGCACACCCGCACCCTTTGCCGCTCCAAGCCGCGTTGTTTCAGATGTGGCCAGGATCATCCAGGCGATGGATGTCAGATTTCAGCCGAGATTGCCCATTGTATCAACTGCAATGGCAATCACTTTGCTAACGACAAAGCTTGTCCTGAGTTGGGTCGCCAGAAGAGCATCAAAGCATTAATGGCGGAAAAATCAATCTCATATACGGAAGCAAGCCAAGTTTTCCCAACCGTTAAAAGGTCTTATGCTGAGGTCTCAAGATCAGCCAACCTTATAGATTCATCTCCCAACAAAACTCCATCCCAACAAAGAGTGTCCTACAAAAAAACAGTCCAACTCAAACCTAAATCACATGCGCCCCTCTCTCCTAGCTATGATAAGAAGGCCCATCGGGCCCTTATCCAAGACCACTCTTTCTCCCCATCTAAAAATGGTTGCGCTTTCCCTGTGGAATCCGGAACCAATACTCGTAGCTCCAAGTACATCCTAAATATAGTCTCTGATATGCTTATGGCAGTACTAGCAAACCCTGCCCAAAATATACCTGACCACGTCGCACACAAACTTTCTACAATTCTAGATTATATCTGTAACATTCCATCCTCTAACACTGCTTCAGTGGAACCTGAGGAGTACTCTTCCCAGGAAGAGTGACTTACTCCACTTGATAAATAAATTTAAACCATCGATTTGTGGCATTGCTGAGACATGGCTTCAACCGAATATTAATTTCGGGATCCCGTGTTTCAGCGTTGTCAGACATGACAGATTTGATGGTTATGGAGGGTGTGCTTTGTTAATTAATAACAAAGTGCCCTTCACCCAGATCCCTCTACCCTTCGTTGGCGATGACATAAATGTTGTCGCTGTTAAGGCTGAGGACATAAATGTTTTTGTATTTTATATTGCTCACCCTCATGTTGATCACATTATGTTAATTAAAAGTTTACTAACCTTGGTAAGTGGCCCATTGCTTATAATGGGTGACTTCAACTGCCACCACTATAGATGGGGTTCAGATGTATGCGATAATGTAGGTATTGAATTAGTAGAGATGCTGGACGAACTCGAATTGTGTGTCATCAATGATGGCAGCCCTACTCGTAGGTCTGCATTTGGTCAAAGAAACAGCTGTGTGGACTTGACCTTCTGCTCGCCTGCTATGGCTGGCGTGCTTAATTGGAGTTGTTTGAATTTGACCTATGGTAGTGATCACTATCCTATCATAATTAAACACCTGTCAAAATCTATTCCAGATAAACCCCTTCCCCCCCTATTAAAATACCGTTTGAATGCAGCTGATTGGGATCTTTATTCAAAATTATTAGACCACCGTATCTCCTTCCTTTCACCAATTAATCCTGAGAATGCTTTGGAGTGTTTCTCAAAATTTTCGGACCTGATAGCCTCCACTGCTGAAGATTGCTTTCCGGTGAAAAACGCACCGAAAGGCAAAATCCCTTCTCCGCCATGGTGGGATAGTGAATGCACTGCCATGATAAGGGCCAGGAATGAGGCTGAAAAGCCATATAACCAAGATATGAACCTGGAAAACCTCATAAATTTCAAACGAATTTTGGCTAAGTCAAGGAAATTGTTCAAAAAAAGAAGAGACAAGGGTGGCAAAGATTTTGTGGTTCTCTGAGCCCATCCACTCCAGTATCTACAGTTTGGCAGAGAGTGAAAAATTTCAGAAACTCCACCAAACCTCCCACTATCTCGATTTTACCCGAATCTCTAAGTAACAGATTTTTAAATAGTATTGCTCCAGTATATGTTCCCAGTGCAGACGAGTGCTGCCAGAGACCCTATGACGAAACACATGAACCGCTCGATTTGGAGTTCTCTTATGAAGAGCTCCAAACGGTACTCAACCATGTCAAGGACTCGGCACCAGGGATTGATGGGTTCCCTTACTCCTTCCTATCTAAGGCAGGAACTAAAACAAAACAATACTACCTTGACTTGGTCAATTTTTGCTTTACTTCAGGCTATATTCCTCCTACTTGGAAGGTTCAGGTTATCATGCCGCTGTTGAAAGCTGGCAAGGATCCTGGTGATCATAAATCCTACCGACCTATCGCTCTATCGTCCGTACTTATTAAAACCTTTGAACACCTCATTAAAAACCGCCTTGAATGGTTGGTTGAAAGCCGGAGGCAGCTTCCGGCGACTCAGTTTGGCTTCAGGAAAGGTCTGGGTACGGCTGACAGTGTGGGTGTCCTCACGTCAGCCATCCGACTGGCCCTTAGCAGGCAGGAGTCGCTGGTCGCGGTCTTCCTGGACATCTCAGCGGCCTATGATTCTGTCCTCTTACCCCTTCTCAGGCAGAAATTGCAAGAGCTGAGAATCCCGAGTGGGATTTGCCGAATTATAGGCTGTATCCTCTCCAATCGTACCCTCCAATTGAGAACTCCTGAGGATAACCCAGTACAGAGGTCCTCCTGGAAAGGTTTACCTCAGGGGTCAGTCCTTAGTCCTATCCTTTATAACATATATACCTATGACCTCCCCTCCTGTTTAAATTTTAACTGTAATGTCCTTCAGTACGCTGATGATATCGCATTAATGGTCACCAGCAACTCTATAACAGAGGCCGCTCACTCCATCAATGTCTCTTTGTCCTCATTAAACCAATGGCTTCTCAATCACGGGTTATCTTTAAGTGCCCCAAAAAGCTCGGCTGTCATTTTTACACGCAAACGACGCACTCCGGATCTTCGTATAGAGATGGACGGTCAGACTATCCCGATTAAAAGCAGCGCTAGATTTTTGGGAGTCCATCTCGACTCAAAGATGTCTGGGGTGGACCACATAAACACCGTAGTTGGTAGGTGTGAACGCTCAGTATCGATACTCAGAGCTCTGGCTGGGGTATGGTGGGGTGCTCACCCCTCGTCATTGAAGCTCATATACAATGCATTGGTCAGAAGTGTAATGGACTATTGTTGCTTCCTTATTGTACCTTGCAATAAGGAAGCATTAAAAAACTAGACTCCATTCAGACCAAATGCCTTAGAATAATCATTGGAGCTATGAAATCATCCCCCATAAACGCTCTTCAGGTTGAATGTGCGGAGCCTCCTCTCAACCTTCGAAGACAATACCTTGCAGACCGCTTCATCTCAAAAGTCCTCTCCCTCTCATCACATCCCCTTCTCCCTATCCTAGATCAAATCCACTGTTCCTACAGCTCCTCTTCTTACTGGAAAAATAAACCTGTCCCTCCCGTGATTGCTAGGTACAGGGAGCTTAAAAACCTCTCTGCACCCATAAGTCAATATCCTGTGCTCCCAGTGTTTTCTTCCGTATATGAGGTTATCCACTTTAGACC
This sequence comes from Spodoptera picta, assembly GCA_038387885.1. Classification (NCBI taxonomy): domain Eukaryota; kingdom Metazoa; phylum Arthropoda; class Insecta; order Lepidoptera; family Noctuidae; genus Spodoptera; species Spodoptera picta. The sequence goes on along the minus strand of JAZHFQ010000221.1, from coordinate 900,034 downwards.
AAAGCTGATTTTAGGACTTGGCATTTCGAAATCCACCGTGAATGCTGCAGACGAGTTCAAACGTGCCTTGGACAAATACTGGAGAGGCTGGAATACTTTCTACACAGACGCGTCTAAATTATCCCGAATCGGATGTACAGGAGTGGCAGCGTACTTCCAAAATTCGAGGATCGCTCTCCTCTCCAAGTGTCCCCCGGAGGCATCAGTCTTCACGGGTGAATGTGCGGCAATTCTGGAATCACTCAAATTTATTAGAGCTCACAACCTCAAAAATTCCATAATTTTTTCTGATTCCCGAAGTAGCCTACAGTCCCTCAACCAAGATCAGCTCCATTCCAGAACCCATAGCAGTTTGGTTGTTGAGATAAAGGCGCTTCTTCTTTCCTGCTTCAATGATGGCCTAAACATCGAGATCGCCTGGATTCCTGGCCACTCTGGCATATGCGGTAACGAGTGTGCGGATTCCCTAGCCAAATTTGCGGCGTCGAACGATGTCGAACGTCAACACTACGTGGTGTACGGGTATGATGTACGTGCCGACACCAAACACAAGCTTTTTGAGTCATGGGCTGCAGTGTGGGTAGACACTTCCAAAAGTAAAGGAGCCTACTATGCAAGTGTCCAGCCCGGCATCCGGCGGAGGCCTTGGTTTTCCAAGTACCCTAAGCTCCCCCGCCACACTGTTTCATCCTTGTGCAGACTCAGACTCGGCCATTGTAGTAGCCCAGTCTTCCTCAACAAGATCCGTGTCCGCGACAGCTCGCTGTGTGAATGCGGCCTTGACGAGGGAACTGTAGACCATATATTTTTTTCGTGTCCTTTAAATTCCCAATCTTTTGACCTCTATAAAAAACTCCCCAGTATTCAAATCCCACTTCCAATTAATTTCCACCTCCTTTTAACTCACTTTTCCCCTAAATTAATCCATTGTTTATGTAGATTCATTAATGATAATGAGATTAAACTATGACGGTGACATTTATGTAAATGGTGTATATATCTGTGTGTCTGTATTGTGTACGTCCCCCCAACTATTTTCTCCACCCCTGTACTCATACAGTAAAATAGTTGGTAATGTTTATATGTTTACTAACCCAATTGTTTTGTCCTTTCAGCTACTAACTACTAAAAACTACCGCAAAGTTAACTTCGACGGCTCATTAATCTGCCGTCACCACCCGACACTGGCAGTATAGTCGACAACATCGTATTGGAGACTCGGTTGCCAAGGAAAAAGAAAAAAAAAAAAAAATATTGTTCTATAATTGTGTCTACAAAACCGGTACTCGACGAGTTAAGCTAGATGAATGCATTTCTTAACTGACTACTCATAGAGGAAACAGAAATAAACCCAGGGGTTTATAAATTACTAATTCACATACTTGTATTTTTAATAAAGCACTTTTGAAAGTAAATAAACAGGATAATTTGAGATGTGATCTGTCTGTCCTCTAGAGAAGCTATTTATTTACTCATAAATCTAAATTTCTATGGAGGAATAATAGCAAGAGACTCTATTGTTAAACAATTACTCAAACATTACTCTTTGTTAAACAATTTTATGATTCTGCCCTCATCATCAATATTAGCAGGGATATGTTATTTCTGCAGAAATAAATCGTCTTAAGACGAAGTTAGTCATTAGGTACAGGGCCTGGAGATCACATTTATGTTACTAAAAGTTTAGCTGGTTGCAGTTTAAGGTATTTTAAACGTATTTTTAAAAAATAATATCAATTTTTAAGGTTATATAAGTGGCCGATAAGCCGTTTGCCCAGTATGTCGAAAATAAGAAGCGAATAACTTACTTTTGAAGCGATTGATAAGGTCTGATTTATATAGATGTTAATAAATTTACTACTTTTATTATTAACAGGTATTTTTCTACAACAAATTCGCCGATTTTAACACAACAGCTGACTTTCCAACTTGAATTTGACAGAAGATAGGACAGATAAATAAAGAACGTTTGACATAATGTGTGCAGTTCAGAAATCGTTTTTTATATCGAGAGCGAGTCCGAGTCCGAGAGCCAACTTAAACTAGACTGTAGTTTAGATTAAAGACCTAAAATGATGGATGGCACTCTATTTACTATCAACTCTACACTACGTAAAACCAACTGAATAAAGTCGATTTATTCTGTTTTGATTCTAATTTAACTTTACTTCACTGTAGGTACCATTCACCATGATTGCATTGATGTTATGAGTGGGTGATTCTTATTTTATATTACGAGTTGCACGAATATGATATAATATTCTTCATATTAATAAACCTCACATGCCAGAGTTTAAAGGAGAACGGCAGATTTCGTACCGCTTTGCTAAAAAAAGATTTGTCATTGTTTTGCCTTGGGCAATTGGGCAGCTATAGAATCCTCTAAATACGTTATGTTAGCATATTTAATAGATTTTTAGAACTTGGGAAACCCTAGAAAATCTGATATTCAATAATGATAAGAAGCAATCAACAAAACGGCTACATAAATAAAAATCAAACCGCGATTGACGTTTATAAAGTTGCCATGCGTAAACATGAAATCAGGATATATTGAATGCCGCTATTTCAAAAACTCATTTATTTTAACATCTAACAATGAAATAGAAAATATTTCCTTTTCTTTCCATTTCAAACATTTTTTATAAGTAAATATCATTATTTTAATTTCATTTTGTGAGGCCTACATGGATTATTAACGATAATTAACATTTTCACAAACTTGAATATGGCAATGTTGAACTGGTATTTGACATTTGTTGTTGAAGACGATTTGTCAATGTCAAGTGCGCCTTGCTGGTGGTTTCGAATGCGGTGTTATGATCACAATGATGTGTTTGTACAAATTGGAAGTCATTTTATTCATCTGGTGATACGTTGAGTTGGGCAGCCGTTCCTCGGTAGCCGAAATTGCGAAAATACACTTATTTTCATTTGTGCATAGTGTGTTGTATTTTGTCGCGTCGCGATGACGAATTTACAGTGCATTAATTACAACCAGAGATTGTCGCATGAGACGGCATGCTCTAGGAAATGAGAGTGAAGACTAGACGTGGTCAACAATATCCCATTGTGGACTTATCCTAGAGATGTAAGTAGGTACCTATTTTACACATGACGTATCGAAAGTCACCTTGTTGACTAAATAAAGGGGGCATAGTGTTATCTACCTATAATGTATCATTTTATTCTAGATCTCTCCTACCGACCATATTTGCCATGCTCGCTGGCAATTAGCAATGTATTGGGATGTTCCTGAAAGTATATCCAGCAAACAAACTGATCATCAACATGTCTGTGTCGTATGTGGGCATTCCATTGCAAGGATAAGGTGACGCAGGGGTTTAATTGAAAGACTAGCTCATATAGTATCTGATTGGATTCAGCCATGAGAGGTAATAATTTATTGTATTAACCATATACTATTATCATATAATTTAAAGTCAATAGGACATTCTAATAATATTACTTTTTTTAGCTTACTTCCAATGATGAAGATTGTGTTCCATGCTGGCTGAGAGCCTTAACAAGAGTCGGAACTATAAGACCACAACCTGACATATCACCTCATAGTGTTCACTATCAGGATGTAATGTGTTATGTAAATATGGACTAAGCCTCACTTTAACATTGCCGTTTGTAGAACAGATGAGGCCAGAAGACGTTGATCGGCTGTCAGAGCTTCAATAGGTATGTGAAGGGTATAACCGGTTTATAATAGGTTTATACACATGTTATAATTATAAATTAGAATGCTGTTTCAGCTCCTATGATCTGTGTTATAGGAATACCCTATTAACTCGTCGAGTACCGGTTTTGTAGACACAATTATAGAACAATAGGTTGCGGTCACCGGTGACCGCTTGGTATTTGACAGTTTAAAGGCATTTTAAAATCAAATAATGTAATCAAATATTTATTTTTATCTTTTCTATTTTGAGATAGGGAATTGGACATTATTATAACATTTGAAACTAATGGAAAAAAATGTAATTTTGTTTACTTTATTTACAGTTATCTTACTTGATTACAGATATGAGTAATTAATGAAGTGTGTGCTGTATGACACCGCCTGCTCTCTTTTTAGAAGAAGTACTCCTAGAAACAACCTAAATACAATGAAGTAAAAGTATTTCAAAATAATACATTTGTTTTATTTTAAACAGATACCTAGTAACTATATATAAACAACTACAATAAACAATCTATAAAATAAATGCCATCTTTATTTTAGATTGCTTTAGTTTTATAGCAAAAATGTTCATTTTCATTTTACATTTCTTTAGTTGTGTTGTGGTGGCCAGGAGGTTTAAGAAGCCCGTTTCTCATGCATGAGAGTGCAAGTTGTAACGGCAAAGTACCAATGTGACTTTTTCGAATTACAAAGACACCACTGAGAAACGGTGAAGGAAAACATTGTGAGGAAACCTGGGCTTATAATTTCTAATTATAAGTTTGAAATCACCAACCCACATTAAGCTAGCGTAGTGATTAAACTGTCAAACACAGAGCGGTCACCGGTGACCACAACCTATTGTTCTTTAATTGTGTCTATAATTATGGTACTCAACGAGTTAATGCTTAAACCTAATCCAGTGAGAAGAGACCTTCGGTCGGCATAGGCCACTTATAGACTGTTAATGATGAAACTGATGATGATTTTACTTATTTGACTTACTTATTAGAAATTAAACCTTACACGCGTGCTAAGCAACCGGTTTTCAGAAGAAATACTTTCTCAAAGAGCTAAGCTTAAGTTTAAATCGAATTAACTTAAAGACTATTTGTATATCAGGCCTCTGCCTCGAATCTTGATTTTACCCATTAAATCTTGCGTCTGCCCGCAAGATTCAAGGTGAAGTAAGACATTAGTTTTATCATATCCGCCACGAGACGTCCACTGCTAAATGTAGGCCTTCTACCCAATGACAGTCGCTCACAATATTAATTTGCATTTTCGTAGGCACCTATGAAAAAGATTGTAAAGCATACTCTGTAAAACTCTATGGTTACAGCATACTTGCTGAATTAACAGTTAATTAATTTACTCATAATACAAAGTGTAACAGTCACGAGTAGCGAGCAGTGTTTAGAGTTTAGTTTGTAAACAAAACAACCAAATAAATAAGTCCACATTGACACTTTTCAATTAACTGTCATTTGTCAAATTATGTACTTTTGCGTAAAGGTGGCATTATACTTTCGTATTTGTTGTGTTCGGCCAAAACAGACCATGTGTGGAGGGTTTATTCGTTTTCTATATACATATATTTGCACGCTTTTACATTAATAGATACTATTTGGACGCCATTTGTACGTAGTTCACAAATATTTGTACAAATGAAGCCAATACGCAATGGCAAGTGTAATACCGCCTTTACGTACCTTCTGCACATTTTCAAAGTGAAATAACTTTTGAACCCCAAGTTCTAAAAATATGTAATTTTTTTCTAAACTTCATAATAAAAATATCTATCGTTCAGACCATTCACTTGGCTAAAACAATGACAAATACAAAATTTTATAGCGGTACAAAACCTCCATACAAACCTGCCATTCTCCGATAATGTGTGCTGTTTTATAATTTTTTTTGGTATATAAACCCGGAACAAATAGATGTGGGTCATACAAAGAGTTGTGCGCCACCGCACCAACCGTGCAGTCAAGTATTATTCGATGTGTTCAGTTACTCTTTACTCATTTAATTAAATTGTATTCAAGACAGGCAGATAGTGGTAAATAGATGAGTAGTGAGCATTAATAAACTTCAAAATATATTTTTGAAAACACATAAATCATATTTATTTTATGGGATAAGCCAGTCAGCAATCGGCGTCGTCCATGGACACCCTAAACATCAAAGGCGTTAAAAGTGCGTTACCCATTTTTTGGGAATTGGAAATTTGTAGGGGACTGGGGAGAGGGGGTAATTGGGCCTCCAGTAACCTCACTCACACGACGAAACACAACGCAAGCGTAGTTTCACATCGATTTTTTTTTTGTGAGGCCATGGTATCACTCTGATCGAGCCAGTCCAAGCATGGCTTTTCCACACTTAAAAAATAAGTAGTTTTATTCAAAGTTATGTTATGCAAAGCTGACTTGATTAGTCAAAGTACTTACCAATTCAAGTGAGAGCTCTCACCCAGACGCCAGACTTCATACCTCAGATTGCGCAGCAGTGTAGAAAATACTTTAGCACGAAAAGGCTTGACACTTCTTAGATTTATATTCTGTGCTTCTTAGATTAAAAACATAACCTCAAAATATTTTATCTTATTAGAATTCGTGAAGTAAATAAAATAAAATAATGCTTAAAAAATAGACAGCAAAATACAAGGATTTACTAAAAATGTCACAAACTCACCTCCTCAAATGCCTATCTAGGCTCTGTGTAATGCGAAATGAGACGAAATATTTACGTAATAATGTTCAAATATTGTTTAGAAATAGTTCTACTAAAACTGCTAAACAGAAGACAGCATCTTCAGTGTACCGTACTATGAATATATTTGATCGAAAAGCGAAGGCTTTGCAGAGGGAAAGATCTGCCAGAAGGGAGGACTATCACTTAGCTGAGTATATTAAGGAAGAGATAGGTTGGAGGACTGCTGATCGTATTTTGGACATAAAGCGAGTGTTTAAAAATGCTGTGGAACTTGGTTAGTGGTTCTAATATAATATTTTAGCATTTAGTTATGTTACAGCAATGGTAAACATTGTTTTTCTTGCATATTCTGTCATGAAATTCAATTTAGTCTTTACTCTTTACATGTTGTAACATGATAACGGGTAAGTTAATTAGATTGGTATATCCTTATGATATCTTCATGCTGACCATGATTCACCGTGTTACAGGAGCGAGTCGTGGTTACGTATCTCGCCACTTGCTACCGGACAGTGTAGAGAAGGTTACGTTGTGTGATACTTCGCAGACACACCTGGATAAAGCTATCATTGGCGACGGAGTCAAGTTCGAAAAGAAAGTTATGGATGAAGACAATATTGATGTGAGTTTGTTTGTGTTAACTATTTATTGTGAGATAACACAGTAAAGAATATAGGCAAGTTAAAGTTTGACTGCACGGTTGGTGCGGTGGCTGGGCAACCGGCTGCCGTGCAACGTGTCGCGGGTTCGATTCCCGCACGGAACAACACTTTGTGTGATCCACAAATTGTTGTTTCGGGTCTGGGTGTCATTGTGTATGTGAACTTGTATGTTTGTAAACGCACCCACGACACAGGAGAAAATCCTAGTGTGGGGCAACTGGGCTCGCTGCCATCGCAGCGGTAAGTCCCCTCTTTGAGGAGTGGCTTGAGAGACGCTACGGCGTCCTCACCTACCGCCTGACGCAGGTCCTCACCGGACATGGAAGTTTCGGGAGGTACCTGTGTCTGATGGGGCGGGAGGAAACGCCCGGGTGTCATCACTGCGAGGACCGCCCTGAGGACACGGTGGAACACACGGTGGGAGAATGCCCTTCGTGGGCTGAGCACCGCCGTGTCCTCAGGGAAGTGATCGGCGATGGCGACCTCTCGCGTCCGGGCCTAGTGCAGGCCATGATGCGGAGCGAGGGGGACTGGGATGCCGTCTCCTCCTTTTGCGAAGCAGTCATGCTAGCTAAGGAGGAGGCGGGACGCGTGAGGCAGCGAAGCGCTGCCTCCTCGCAACCCAGCCATCGCGAAGGACACACCGGGCGTCGGGGATCGCGAGACGATCTCCGGCCACCGTAAGCGCGGGCCTGCGGACGGCGAGCATGGGTGGCTCCCCGTCCGACCAGAAACAGACCCGAGCGTACGGCGCGTCGCGTTCCGCGCGCGCCTCAAAGAGCCATCAGACCACCACAGATGGGGCCCAATACGGCCGATGCCGATTCGGAGTCGCGGAGAACCTAACGGGTAACCGGGGCTCCGGCTCGACGTGCAGGAGAAGGAACGGGGTGGTTTTTAGTCAGTAAGAGTCTGACACTCCCTCCCGCCTCACCCAGGCGGGAGAAGTCATTCGATGATTTTCCCCTCTTAAAAAAAAATACTTACATGACAACACATTATTCACTGTTGGATATTGCTGAGGAACACTTGGAACCATTGATAGACAAATAGTAAACGCGGTGTAGATGCATGGTTTATTATGTATAAAAAAAACTCTAAAATTGTAATACTATAAAGAAAAACAGTGTATTTAATGTTATTGTTTCTCCAGTTTCCAGAGAACAGCATAGACCTGATCGTGTCATCTCTAGCTCTGCACTGGGTGAACGACTTGCCCGGCTGCTTTGACAAAGTCATGAAGAGTTTGAAACCTGATGGGGTGAGTTTCCTTAAAATATTTTATTTTTATTATTAAGAAATAAACTGATTAACTCCAAGATAGAATTTTAAGGTTTTAACTGCTAATAGGAAATAGTTGTAGGCAAATTCTTCCCCAATGTTGGTTGGTTTTTAATTGTATGAAAAGTGAAGTCAAAAGTCAAAATTATTTATTTCAATTATTCGTTGAAGGCACTATTGAATGTCAACAAAGAATTTAAAGTGGAAATATTTGATATATTATATTTTATTTTTTTTTATTCCAATGTGCAGATTCTTATGGAGAAGAACAAGCAAGAAACTCCATAGGTTACTCTTTTTCAATCAGGATCACAATATAATTTTTAGTTACACAGTTTAGTTGGTTTAATTGTGTGAGAACAATGTAACACCAAAATCCAGTCTGAGATCTCTAAAAAGAAAATAACCCTAAGGACAATGATATCATACAGTCTGGAGCTGACCAGTCCCAATGATTGGCATTTAAGTATGTACCTATGTGGTTAAAAAAATGTATGTAATGGATAAAAATAAGATGAAATTAAAAGTTATCATTGTTTTATAAAGGACAAAACAATATTACAGTACTGATAGTCACCAAAAAGTCATCTGCATCACAGTGGTGGTTTATTCAAAGTTCCACTTCCAAATGAATGGAGTTGAAAATTATGAACAGAATTTGAAATAAATTAGTTCAAGATTCATGATGAGCAACAAAATAACTTGGAACTATAGATATAACTTAAACAAGTACATTTTCACATAAATAATCTTTTATTTTTTGTTCATACCACTACAGAATAAGAAATAGTTGGTAGCACTATCATACTGAACAAAGTTATCACAATGCTACTGTAATTTTGTTTATGAATTATTATCTTGAGTAGAACTTACAACTATATTATTACACAAAAGGGACCTACCATACATTTAATTAATTATTTAAAGTATTATAAGATATGTAAACATACAGCGCTTAAAAAATAAATCACAAAAGAGTCTTTTCTGCTACAAAAAGTCAGATACCTAACTACTGCCAAATCACATGATTCTTATGGTATAAGGTCCAGGTATTATATTGATTAACATTTACAATATAGTTGTATAAAAATAATTACAAGCACAAAATCCATGTCATTTAACACATAGGTACTCTACAAATAATAATTATCTAATCACATCACTAATTTTTCACATATTAGATATATTTTGTCGTTACAATAGGTAGTCAAAATTAACAACTAGATAATAGCACTCTATCTTAATTTAAAATTAACGTTTATTAAATAAATTCGTAAGTTACGTCATAACGTTTATAAATACTTTAGTTACATCACAACTATAAATACTTTTGTGTCCACGTGGTGTTTTTGAGGTTAAGTATACGACCGTTAAACACAACATAAAATTCGAAATTTATATTAAAAAAAAACGGTCTTTAGCACTAATATCACTTACGTTCTCTCACACATTGGTATCACAGATGGTCCTAATCTAACAGTTCTCAATGGGATCACCATTAAGAAGGCCACTGCAGTTGTGGCTATAGCGAAAATTCCCACCGCCATCACAACGTCCCCCGTTACCTTGAAACTTGACAAACTTTTGAGGAAATCCAACCACAGTTCTTGAATGACACAAACGGAATCAGCGTTAGATTCTGACGTCGTAGGAGCAGTTCTGACCATCTTGGTATAATATGAAAAATTACCTTTACGGTAATAATTTGCAAATTTGCACGCGATATTCTCGTGTTTTAAGAATTTTGTTGTTTTAGAAATGTCACCTTGGTGTCTGCCTCGTAGGATTTTTTCCGATCGTCTACAGCTGAGACTGTAAACTTGTATAGGACCGCCACTAAGTTTTCCACGCATGGTATTTGTGTCTGCGTCCGAAATATCATCGACAGCCGTTTTTAATTTGTCCAACATGCTTTAAACTTTTTTTACTCAGGTAGGTAACTGCAATTTAGTAAAAACTTGATAGTAAACAGCACTGCTCTCCGCGACAAACTCGACAGCGATGATGGTAGACGACCGTTCGTATCAACGACAAATGAAGCACTCAGAGATTTGATTAAATATAATGGTTCGTGGTAATTTACAAAAATTGTCTTTGGAAATTATGTCTCTAGAGGTCTGGAGTCTGGAGTCAATGAAACTCACAATAGAGTAGTTGCCAGGTATAAAAATTAAAAATATAATTAGTACGTCAGATAATTAAAAAATATAAAAAATATTAGACATACGTGTCTAATATTTTCTATATATTTTTTTTATATTTTTTATATGATATTTTATTTTTTCACTTAAGTTTACAATATTTAGATAAAATGGAGTTAAGTTAAGGAGGGGGAGGTCGTTTCGTCACGTTACTTACCATATAAAATGTAATAAATCGTGACGTCACACGATATTTCAAATCCATATATCGTCGAAAGTATTTAATTTTGTAAAAAAAGAAAAAATACGCGTCTAATGTTTTAAAATATCTTAAAACTACGCAACGTATTTTGATGCGTTTTTTGTAATAGATAGAGTGATTCTTAAGGAAGGTTTATATGTACAATACATGTATGCGAAGCCGGGGTGGGTCGTTAGTTTTTAAATAAACTATGGGCACTCGGACTCCACGGACCTAGCGTCTCAATCTCAACCCCAGACGGCTCAAAAATGTAAAACCCTGCAAGGTACTTGCGTAATTTGAGGCTTTCTTCAGTGGCAGCAGCCGACTGCCGTGCAACGTAGCCGTCATACAACGTGGCAATGCTGCCAGCCTTCTGGGCACTGGCCTAGTTGACATCGATGCGAAGCATTTTTTGATGCTCTTTGTAAATAGTTATTTTAATTTTTCTTTTGTAAGTAGTTTTTCAAATTTTATAATTTTAAATATTAGTATTTTTTTCGCGTTTTCTCCCGTTCCCTTAGGATGCAGGATTTTTTGAAGTCATAACAACCTTTTCCTAATAATAATAAATAAGTACAACAAAAAAAAGAATTAGTGTAATCGGTCCAGCCATTCACGCATAATGCCGTGACTAAGGGATAAACGGATTCATTTTTATATAATAATATAGGTGTATAGATAAATAAAAAATAATCAAATAAGTAAAAATTACTACCAGACGGATATTACAAAAAAAAATTGTCCCTATTACAATTAGGTACAATTTTGAATTTTCTATTAAAAGTAGGCCGTAAAGTGCTGGTTTAAAATAAATTGTTTCAACTTTTCAATGCAATAAACAATTAAAAAATAATCATACTCTCATCCATTGATTTGACAATTTATCTACTTTTGGATTTTCTCGCTAATTTTAAGGAAATAAGTATGCTATTTGACGCAAAAATAATGGTGACGTCATAAGTTGCGGTCCAATACAAAATTCATAGAAAAGTATCGTTTTTGACATTTCAATAATAGTATTGAATTTGACTACCTGTCAACTACTGTATTATTTAACACTAGCAGCCAGTCCCGGCTTCGCACGGTTTTCCCCAGGGGGAGACAATTATTTATTTTTGGAAATTTGGATTGTTGTAGTGACATAACTACAATAGTTGGACATATGCTACCGCGGAGTTTTTTGTAGACATTATGATGTTCTTCAATATTGTTGTACATTATTTTGTTCTATCGCTAATAGTTTCGGCAGCGCATTCGACGAAAGACATTTTAAGGCTCACTTTTCTACACCTTCAGTTACATTGTTAAAATTTTACCAAGGATACCTAATTTTTTCAAAATGAAATGTAGCCTATGTCAAATTGGAAGAATGTAGCATTCTATTGATGAAAGAATTTTTTAAATCGGCCCAGTACTTTTTGGGCCTATTCATTACAAACATATAAACATACAAAAATAGGTACAACTCTTTCCTCTTTATAATATTAGTATAGATTAAGGTCACTTCCAGGTGTTCATGGCGTGTGTTTTCGGCGGCGACACGCTGATGGAGCTGCGTCAGGCACTGCAGCTCGCTGAGAGTGAACGAATGGGCGGCATATCTCCACACGTCTCGCCCTTCACCAGAGTTAGAGATATCGGCGGGTTGTTATCTGCGTTAGTATCTTATACTTTTTTATATTAAAGTTGTTTGTTTGTACGGCGCTAATCTCCGAAACTACTGCTTCGATTTGAATAACTCTTTTTTTGTTGGATAGTCTATTTATTGAAGACGACTATAAAATATCATGCTACGATCGATATGAGCCGGGCAGGGAGTGGAACGGCGCGGGAGTTGTTAGTTTTTTTTATGGCATAAGTCGGTAAACGAGCAGACGGATCACCTGATGGTGAGCAATCGGCGTCACCTATGGACACCCGCAACACCAGAGGCTTTACAAGTGCGTTACCGGCTTTTTAGGAATTGAGAATTTAAGGATTGTGGGGGATTCGGGGATTGGGGAGACTGGGGAGGAAGTGGGGGGTTGTAATTGGGCCTCTGGTAACCTCAATCACACGACGAAACACAACGCAAGCAATGTTTCACGTCGGTTTTCTGCTCGGCCGTGGTATCACTCCGGTCGAGCCGGCCCATTCGTGCCGAAGCATGGCTCTCCCACACTTAAAAAGGGTGCGAGAAGAGGTCTTTGGTCCGCAGTGCCCACTTACAGGCTGATGATGCTATGTTTTATTTCAGGAGTGGATTCACATTGCAAACGGTGGATGTAGACTCCATTGTAGTGTGGTACCCCAGTATGTGGGAGGTAATGAGGGACGTGAGGGCGATTGGAGAGGGAAACGCAGCCCACAACCGACCTCTGAGGATCTCTAAGGAGGTGCAATTCGCCGCTGCTAGTATATACGATGAAATGTATGGAAAGGTATGTCCTTTTTTATTTTTAAAGCGTTGCTCCACACTAAGATTTTGTCCTGTGTCGTGAGTGCGTTTACAAACATACAAGTTCACATACACATTACACCAAGATCCGAAACAACAATTTGTGGATCACACAAAAATTTGCTCCGTGCGGGAATCGAACCCGCGACACTTTGCACGGTAGTCGGTTGCCTAGCCATCGCACCAACCGTGCAGTCGAATATGCAATAATAATATATCATAAAGCGATACATACATTCAATGAGGTTTCGTGTTATGCCCACTAGGTGGCGCTAATCTAGCTTAAGGTTTGTTGGTCCAATCAATGTAGCTGTCAAATATTTTACATCCAATGGTTAGGGCCGTCTTAGACTACGCTGGGGACCTTGGGCATACAACCGGGGCCCCTTTGGAATGTTTCTTTTTTAGGATTACTAGGATTTTCTCCCGTGTCGTGGGTGCGCTTACAAACATACAAGTTCACATACACATGACACACAGATCCGAAACAACAATTTGTGGATCACACAAAGATTTGCTCCGTGTGGAAATCGAACTCGCTACACGTTGCCGGGCAGCCGGTAGCCGCCCTACGCATCGCTATACTTGCTTTTGCCGTGATTTGACCAACAAAATCTTTATTGCTTAAATTCTTTATAGCATACCCGGCAAATGAGCAGACGGATCACCTGATGGTAAGCAATTGGCGTCGTCCATGGACATCTGGACCACTAGAGGAGTTACTAGCATGTTTCCAGCCTTATCCCCATAAGGCAGGACGCTTAAGATTTGTGGATTAAAGAATTTAGGACCTTCGGGAGGGTATGGGACCTCCAGTATAACACACGGTTACCCACAATGCAAGCGTTGCTTCACGTCGGTTTTCTGCTCGGCCGTGGTATCACTCCGGTCGAGCCGGCCCATTCGTGCCGAAGCATGGCTCTCACACACTTAAACTTTAATTTTATTAATACATATATTTTTCAGGAAATGTCAGATAAGAAAGTACGCGGTGTTCCAGCTACATACCAGATAATTAACTTCCTGGGGTGGAAGCCAGACCCATCCCAACCCATACCCAAGGAAAGAGGCACTGGCCAGGTCTCCCTAAAAGACCTACACAGAATAGATAAAATAATAGACAAACCAAAAGTAGTGAAATTGACTGAAGAGGATATGAAATAGTATAGCGATTTCATTTATTATTTTACTAACTATACGTGTGAGTTCAAGTCCGCGTTGAAAAAGTAGTCTAAGTTACTCCTTAGTACTTTAGCTGCCAATAAAAGTCTCGTCAAAATTGGTCCAGCTGTTATTTCAATATTACAAACAGATTACTAAAAATCGCGGGTTACCGACTTTGTGCCGAACCCGGAATCGAACCCACTACCCACGACACTGGTGAACGTACCGTGCGCTTCAACGGCGTCGCACGCGCCGTTGCCGAGTGCAAGCAAACGCTCGCACTGTCCGCCAGGCGGCCGCGGCCCACGGCGCGAGGACCGACACCGAGCCCAGCGCCGACGACACCCAGTGACCTGTAGACGTCGCCGCGACCGCGCACGCTGCGCGGAGGAAGAGCCCCTCTGTGGTTCGAAACTCGTAGAGCTTTTCTAAGTATATTCACGTGAGTAACCCGCGATTTTTAGTTCATTTAGTATAAATAAATAAATAAATAAATAAATCATTATTCATTATAAGAAATTGATCATGGTACAGATAAACATCTTAATTTAAAATCAGAGATCTCACTAGGTTTGAATGCCTGTACTAGGAAGAATATCCTGTATCACAGGCGAAAGGAGCACTCACAATATTACAAATTCTAGGACAAGTTATTTATATAAACAAATTCCTTAACATAAGTAATTGATCAAAATTAAAGTAAAGTAAGTATGACTCACGATAGTTATTGTTCACAACAAAATTGTACAGGCTTCAATTTTGTTAATCTGTATTTTATTTATAACTTCACATAGACACCTCAAACACACAGTGAAGGAAACCCGGCCTTTTGTATTATATTTTTTATGGAATAGACCGTAAACTAAAACTAGACTGATGGTAAGCAATGGATACCATGTGTGTGCTCGCTAGATGGCGCAAATCTAGCGAGGAGTCTTTTTGTACAATCACCGTACCTGTTAAACATTGAACGTCTGATGGCGTGACTAGCCAATTCTCTTGGAAGAAGAACGAGAATTCACAGTAGTGCCGTCTAGTGATGAAAAAATAAGTAGCACACATTAGCGCCGTTACTCTACAGTCACAAGTGCGTTGCCATATAAGAAGGAATTGGGTACTTGCCTCAATCAAAAATAAATTATTCCGACTGCACAATACAATAAAATATTTAAAAATAATCACACTTTCATTAATTGATTTTATGACCAATTTATTTTTAGTATTTCTCCAGCAATTTTTTAAGAAATAAGTATGCTGTTTGACGCTCAAAAATCGTGACGTCACAATACACAATCTCGTACAAAATTCATAGAAAACTGTCGTTTTTGACAGTTCGAAAAAAGTATTGAATTTGACTAGTTGGCAAGTACACAATTATAAGTTTGAAATCGGCAATCCGCATTTAGCAAGCGTGGTGATTAATGCTCAAACCTTCTCCGTGTGTTAAGAGGCCTATGCTCAGCAATGGGACAATTACGGACTGGTGATGACTGTAAACTAAAGAAAAGTAGTGTTCATACATCTCTGCCTTATACCATATTATTTAACCTCTCACGCGTTCTCGTACACACGAGTAAATATTTGAATAGAAACGCGAATGAACTATTCTGTTCAATCAAATAAAGAAGGGGTTGCAAACTTGAAAATATACGTCGCAGAAAAAATTTCCCATCGGTGCGCGTTTCTTGTACACCCGTGTGTACAATTGCGCGATGGGCACTCAACTCTCTCGTACACCCGTGTGTACGAGAAACACGCGAGAGGTAATTATTTATATTGTTTAGAAATAAGGTTGTAAATATTTAAAGTTGTAAATAAGAATTTGTTATGATTAATAAAAGATATTTAAACGGAGTCTGTTCCTATTGTTGTCTTGATAATACCTACCTGTAGCCTATAGGCGGCAAACGAGCAGACGGGTCACCTGATGGTAAGCAATCGGCGTCGTTCATGGACACCCAGAACACTAAAGGCGTTACAAGTGCGTTGCCAGCTTCATGGGGGCTTAGGATGCGTGGATTAAGGAATTTAGGAACTTCGGGAGGGTAAGGGGTCTCCAGTATAACACACGGCTGCACACAACGCTTCGATCATTTAACGCCGGTTTTCTGCTCGGCCGTGGTATCACTCCGGTCGAGCCGGCCCATTCGCGCCGAAGCATGGCTCTCCCATGAAAGCCACTTTGGCAATGTGTAGAAATGTAGCTTCATTGTGCTTTTTCTACCGCTTATACCACGGGGAGTGCTCTGACGAATTGTTTTGTACCTTCCGTATCTTTTCGCTATCGATCCTCACGACAGCATATGCATTTCCATCATATAGATGTTTGGCAGGGCACAACTGTGAGTTTCTCACGTAGCTTTCTGCCTCGCACAGCAAAACTGTGGAATGATCTGTCGTCGGCGGTATTTCCGAACTGATACGACCTTCAAACCTTCAAGAAAAGAGCGTATTTCTTTTTAAAAGGCCGGCAACGCACCTGTGACTCCTCTGGTGGTCGGGTGTCCCTTAGCGGCGCTGCGCTGATCGCTTACCATCAAGCTTACTCTTGAAACCAATCTCAATGTAATTTCAATCGAATAAAATCTGAATAATTATTCAATGGCAATAGGCTCACCCCCTATTACATGGGACTCATAACAACTAGTGAAAAGTAGGGGTTACATTGTACTGTGGTAGAATGTGCACCTCTGCCTACCCCTTCGGGGATAAAAGGCGTGATGTTATGTTATGTAATTATTCAATGTCAAAATTATACAACCCCTATCGTAGCTGTTGAAATAGCATTGAGAGTACGGAATATAAAGCCAAACTCAATACCATTTAGTTCATTAAATATTTACGCAATACTGATGCAATGGGCGCTAGTGTTGCAACTTGAGAGTACGAAATTTCACAATAACAATGTCGATCGATCGGAATTGGATTCAAGAGTAAGGCCACAGGTAACCCGTCTGGCTCATCTGCCTGATATTCATTTTTCACCGGCCTCCCCCGCGTTCCCGTAGGTTAAAAACTAGCCTATATGCTATTCTAGACAAAGACCCCTGTTCCAAATTTCATCTTGATCTCTTCAGCCGTTTTGACGTGAGCAGTCAAAGTCAAAATCATTTATTTATCAATCATCATCAGAAGAAAGATCAATTAGATCAGAAAGGCACTTTTGAACATCAACAAAAAACAAACGAAAAGTAAAAACTAAAAAGCAAAAATAACTCTAACTTTATACCTAGGCATAAATTTATCTTGATGAGGACTCATCAAGATAAATTAATCAAACCCAAACACAATCAATTTATATTATTTGTTATGTGTGCTAATTGTCAAATAAATGTTTTTCTTTCTTTCTCTTTCTTCTTTAATGTAGCTACTGTTAACCGTTGAGGAGTTCCCTCGACTGCCTCTCGGCTCCATCATCAGATCAGCTCCAAGCCTTTATCAAATTGTTGTGGTTTTAAATAATTAACAAAAAAATTAACAAATGCACTTGTCGCCCCTGTGATTTTTAAAAGTTCCCCTCGGTTTCCCTGGGATTCCATCATCAGATCCTGACTTCAGAACAATGGGACCAAATGACAAACTTAGGGTAAGTTTGTCAAACAAATAAAGAATTTTTGAAATCGGTCCAGGCGTCTTCGAGTAATCGAGTAACAAACATAAAAAAAATACAGTCGAATTGAGAACCTCCTCCTTTTTTTTGAAGTCGGTTGAAAACTGAAGCTAGTTGCTCATACCAAGGTGTAGATTCCTATGGAGAAGAACGAGCAAGAAACTCCATAGGTTATTTTTTTTCCATCAGGTTCACAATACAATTCTCTAGTTGGGTACATAGTTTTGTTGTTTGGATTGTGCGAGAACAATGTAGTATCTAACACCAAAATCCAGTGAAAGAGATCGAAAAAGAAAATAACCTTAACACGTTCAGTGCCACCGACTCGCCCGGAGAGTCCACGTAAATTTTATTCCAGCGCCGTAGACTCGCCCGTCGAGTTCAATGTGTTTGCTATTTTTTTCCAAAATGCATGTGTATTTTCTGGTTAAAATGATACTGAAGACTAAATATACCCTAATCTAAAGAATTACGTGGTGGGCCGGGTGTGCAGACCCAGTTTATAATCGAAAGAAAATAAACTATTCTGCAATGCCTTGAACTCGCTAGGCGAGTTCACTGACATAGATTCTCAAACTTTTATTAATGAAATATCTATACTTATGTACGGTTGATACTTTTATTTTCATTTTACCAAAAGTCACATTCACTCGTAAAACAACGGCGGATTGTGTTCTACATCTTGTAGGGGCTCGAATTTGGTGTTATTATATAGGCAAATTTTACCTTACACGCTACTTTATCACGCAATCGCCGACCTTATGTAAACACAATAAGGATAATAAATTGCATAGTTATTATTATGAAAAGCATTCCCAACCAATTCACATACTAACACGCAATTATCGAACTTATGTCAAAGTAATAAGGATTATGTTAGTGATTTGTGGAATATAATGTGCAAATAGTTGTCTATGAGCTATTTTATATTTATTATACTCGTACCAATTTTGTTATCATTGCTCTTGTGAGTCAGAGGAACTGTTTAAGTAACCATTGTTGTAAGTATTGCTCTTTAAACTCAACTCTCGGTCTATTACTTTAAGAGTTATAATTGAAAGAGGATCCCTTCGTATTGTTAAAAAATAGCCGGCAAAACAAAAGGCACCAGTATTTTTTAACATGAACGTGCTGGTTAGTAAGCAATAAAAGCACTGATAACATTGTTTTTTGCGAAGCTCTCATTGGCCAATCTTCTAGGAATGCACTTGCAAATAAACATTTCATTGAACCTATTGGGTTTCATTTTGTGAAATCATAAGCCCATTTTCTATAAACTATACTTTCAACAAATTCCTTTCTTATTGTTACACATTTGGAGATCGGTTGTTATTAGTGAAACAACTTGTTGTCGTAGAACGAATGTATTTATTAGCCGGAGGTGGTTGTTTTTATACAAAAATTGGTACTAGTGCTACTTACAACTAATTCTGTACATTAACCAATTAAAACTATTAAATTAAAAATAAATAAAATTTAGAAATTTGTACACCAATAACATCGCCTAAATTATAGCCAATAGCGTTACACTATTTAGGACAGAACTTTATTTACAACGTGAACAATGGAAAGAAAAGGATAGCCGATAAAAGAGCGAGATAGTCGATGAGTGTGAGGTCCGTGCAAAGAGGACGCGCCTCCGCAGCGCCGCGCGCTGAGTTTCGCGCCGCTATAAATATTGCGTAACGCGTGCCTCTGTCCTTTCCTCCTGCGACCGTCGAGCCGTGAAGATGCAAACGCCGTGCGCCGTGCCGCGCTGCGATACCTACGCGCGTTGGTCGGCGCGTGATACTGGCAGCGGCGTCGGCGAGTTACTTCGTCTCTTGTAGACAGAGGATCAAAAACGTGAAATAAAATAGCTCTTCTCAGAGCTGTCTGTGTTAACAGAGGTGGTCAAAAACGTTGAATAATATAGCTCTTTTCAGAGCTGTCTGCTTCTTGGTTTCTGTTAAACGATGGTCTAAATCCTTGTAGCTTGTGCTATGGCTAGTGTGGCTACAGTACTCCCCCTCAAGCGAAGCGTACCGGCAGTTTGACGACACGGCCCGAGCGAGTTTTCTTATCGCCGGGATGTGACGTCGCTGTTGGTTGCGGTACATGTGTTTTCCTGGTAATCTTGCTGGTTTCCTCGGTAATGGTGGTTGAAGGTAATGGTAATTGCTTGGTAACGCTGGGTTGAGGTAATGTGAAGGTAACTGTACTGGAGGTTGGAGGTTGGAGGTAAAGTATCTTGAATGTCTTCGGTGAGTATAAATGCAGGCTTCAATCGGTCGATTGATATATTTGCTTGACGCTCGGGTAATTGTACTGTGTATACCTTCTCAGTACGTTGTAACACTCTGTAGGGTCCTTCGTATGGTGATTGAAGTGGTTTTTTTACTGCATCTGTTCTTATGAATACGTGGCTGCACGTGAGTAGGTCTTGATGCACGAATACGCTTTTATTGCTGCTGTGATGCTTCGTAGGTACTTGCGGTTTGTTTTGTTGAATTATATTACGTAGGTTGTCAACGTAGGTATAATCCAAAGTAGCAGGTGTGCAGGTGGTACATGTAGTGAAAAATTCGCCAGGTAGACGTAGATTGTAGCCGTAGGTAAGTTCGGCGGCACTCACACCTGTGTCTGAGTGTAGCGCGGCTCGAAGTCCTAGTAGTACAGTAGGTAGTACGTCGGTCCATGTACTTGCGCTCGCGAGTTTGGCGCGTAATGCAGTCTTGAGTGTTCGATGCCAACGTTCAATTATGCCGTTGCTTTGTGGATGATATGGTGTAGTACGATTTTTCTTGATTCCCATTAGTTTAGTTAGGTTTTGAAATAGTTGACTCTCGAACTGACGACCTTGATCACTTGTGATGGTAGTCGGGCATCCAAATCGGGCGATCCAGTGTTGGTACACAATATCGGCGATTCTAACAGCTGATATTTCGTCGGTAGGTATTGCTTCGGGCCACCTAGTTAGTCGGTCGATCATCGTTACTAAGTACCTGTGACCTTGAGGTGTTGTAGGTAGTGGTCCGACGATATCAATGTGTAGGTGTTGGAATCGCTCGGTTGGCGGGAAAGATCCGACGTTCGAGTGCGTATGTCGTTGTATCTTGCTTTTCTGGCAAAGTATACAGGTTCGAGTCCAGCAACCGATGTCTGCGTTCATTGATGGCCAGAAATATTTTTGAGTAATGAGTTTGCGAGTCGTGCGTGTACCGGGATGACTGATGTTGTGTACACTGTCAAATACTTGTTTTCTATAAGGTTTAGGTATGTACGGGCGTACATAAGAGGTCGATGTTTCGCAGTATAGTTCGATGTCGCTTGTAGATAGAGGATCAAAAACGTGAAATAAAATAGCTCTTCTCAGAGCTGTCTGTGTTAACAGAGGTGGTCAAAAACGTTGAATAATATAGCTCTTTTCAGAGCTGTCTGCTTCTTGGTTTCTGTTAAACGATGGTCTAAATCCTTGTAGCTTGTGCTATGGCTAGTGTGGCTACACACACAATCCTAGGAGTGCGAGCGAGAGTTCCGATATGTCTTTAAGTGTGAGCGAGCTTTGTAAATTTTATTTAAATTTTAGTGTTATGAACGACCCTTTCCTCATCGCACGCGTTTATCTGTTATCTATCTTTGTGACCTGGCTCTCGATTACTGGACCTGTTGAAGTACCTACGTTTTAACCCCTGGCAAGCGTTTACTGGACTTTGAGATTCTTGTGTTTTTATAAATGTGTTTTGTGGTGGGCTGGATATAAGGATCAAAAGTAGCCGCAGCTTGACTTCTGAAAATCTGTAAGTACTCTCTATTTGTGTTTATTTATTATATAAAAAGTTTAGTTTATTAGAATGTTAGATTCTCATTCTAAATATCTCCTTGAATTAAATATATTTCTAATAGTCCTTGTATTTATCCATACTAATACATAATATTAATGCGAAAGTAGATCTGTCTATCCGTGAGTCTGTCTATTAAAATTATTGTGATTGAAAGTTCGTATGGATGTTTCGTTTTTAAGCTAGAAACTTAAATCAATCGGTATGAATAAATATGACATTCAAAGCTTTCCAAATTTTTATCCCTGCATTTCCTTTTATAAAAGCCAAAGGGACTCACTGATTTGTATTTTAATGTTGAAAATATGTATTAAAGTAGAATCATTAATTAAAGAAATAGTAAAATAGTAATTTTTTGTCCAAGGCAATATGGATCCTTACGAGAACCCCGTACCTGGAACTTCTCATTCCTGGGAAGACCCCGCTTGGAACACGCTCCATATAGAAGAGACACTCAGGATGATGGATTCATTCAATGAAGAACCAAACAGAGAAGACACAAATTTACGTATCCATTCACCTCAATATCCAATCACAGATTCCGAATTATTTGGAATATTGTCGGAAAACGTAATAGATAAATTGGAGACCGATAATGATGGTGACTTTGATTTCGAATTTGTCGAAGAAGATACTCAACAAAACTATGTTGCGCCTGATGAAGCATGGATGCCCGGAAACCCACAAAACTCCAACGAATTCCCATTTGTGAAGTCCCCCGGACTGAAAGAAGATGTTGGTGATGAGCCCATTCAATATTTCGACACATTATGCACATCCCAGCTGTTGGAATTACTTAAAGACTGTTCCAATGAATATGGAGAAAATGAGAAAACGTCGGCAGCGGGTAGAAAAAGCAGAAAAATATCTTGGAAGCCTGTAACATGTCAAGAACTGAAACTTTTTTTTGGTCTCATATTTCATATGGGATTTGTAAAACTAAATCGCTTCAATGATTACTGGAAAAACGATGAGTATTTTAATCAAACGATATTTAGAAAGGCAATGTCAAGGAATCGATTCATGTTAATTTTACGAATGCTATGTGTGTATGTGGGACAAGTGACGTGTAGTTATGATAAAGTAAAAAATATTATCGACTACTTTAATGAAAAAATGATATCTCTATATTACCCAACACAAAAAATAACAATTGACGAATCAATGATGTTATGGAGGGGGCGATTAACATTTAGACAGTATATGAAGGGGAAGCGTCATAAATACGGCCTAAAGTTCTACGCACTGGCTGACCAGCTCGGGGTTATTATGAAATTACATTTATATGGCGGTGCATCTGATTATCTTGTAGGCGGCAAAAATCATGTGCAAAAAGTAGTTGACCATCTGCTTTCAAATTTTATAAATGTAGGACACCATTTATTCATAGACAACTTTTATACAAGCGTTAGTTTAGTCGAAAAATTGTATGCTAGTAAAACCTTTTGCACAGGTACGCTTCGACAGAAGAGGAAAAATAACCCTAGAGAAATCGAATTAAGTTAATTAAAAAAGGGCGAATTATGTATTGTTCACAAGAATAATATATGTGTGTTAAAATGGAAAGACCAAAGAGAAATTAGGATCATATCAAGTAAATATAATGGAAATTTAGAACACACGCGAAATCGACGGGGTACATTAAAATTAAAGCCTCAAATGGTTATCAAATATAATAAAAGTATGAAAGCAATCGATCGTCATGACCAAATGCTCTCGTATTATTCATGCGAGCACAAATCTATACGATGGTATAAAAAAGTAATTTTACATGTCATGCAAATTCTATTGGTCAACTCCTTTTTTTTATATAATAAATGCAGTTCAAAAAAATTAACATTGTACGATTTCCGCTTAAGTGTAATTAAATCAATTGTAGAACCTCATTTGCCTTCCGAATTACAAATGCCTTTAAAAAATAAAGTTCATTGTATTATGAAACTAACAAAAGATACCCACGGCAAAACAAAGCGAAGGCGCTGCAATCAATGTTGACGCACATTAAAAAAAAGGGTGCAAACCATATTTGCATGCGAAGATTGCCCTGGTCAGCCTGGATTGTGTATTGAGTGTTTTAGACCGTATCATAGTTATTAAGAATAAATACAAGAGTGTTGCCTAAAAAGTTGTTGATTATTTTGAGTTGATTTGTTGAGTTGATTTAAATTGTTTAATTGTTTACTATATAAGTTGTGTAATAAAAAACGAGTTTCGATTAATTTAATGTTTTATTTACCTAACGAATTTCAACTTAACAAACATAATATTATAGATTTATTTTTCATTAACACAGCCCTTAGACTAACTCAGACTTGTAGATCAAAATAATTTATGTAACTAATCAACATATTAATAAACTATTTACTAACAGTCTTTCATAATTGAGGTTCAGTCATTCTATAATTTTTAGTGCCAGTTATCAGACCTTAAATATTTTGTGAATTGTTTTCAATCAGTTTAATTATCTGATACATAATAAAACGCCTTTTAAAAATAGGCACATTTTGAATTTCACGTCCAATAAAAATGCCAAAACCTTCGTTGGCCCTCTCTATATAATTTGAATTATCAGTATTATTAGTTTGAGTGCTGCTTTCAGTAAGATTTAAGTTTGTCGTATTTGTTGAAATGTCACGTGTCTGATACTTAATATTGTTGTCATCCCAGTCTTGAGAATTATTTTCAAACAGCGCCATAGAGTCGTCTTCTTTATCAGAATGATCTGAAACCAATATGAACTATGCAACCAGTTTTTAGTCGAAATTACATTAAATGTTTGAAACTGGTTAAAGTTAATTAAATGAAAATTCCATCAAAATAGGTTTAGCCAAATAAAAGATAATCTCGGAAAAACTTACATACTAGTTAGGCTGACCCCACATTTGGCGTGCGCGATCCTCGGGCGTGCGAGTAGCGCGAGCGCGCTGCGTGAGCGTCGGGTGTTGTTTTAAATTTGGTTAAATTAATAAGTTACCTTCTATGCATTGTCGCTTTCTTGGTATCTCCTCCTCCATCTGAGTTAAATCGTCGTCGTAAGACTCCGTTTCTGGCACAAATTGCACTAAAAACATACCAGACACTTCTTAATAAATTTCGAACGTAATCAAAATGTAATTTTACTTAAAACATTATAATATAACAAATTTAATAATCATTACATATTTAAACGTTATTCGAAACTTCACAGTAAACATTTTAAAACTGTACTGTTTTTTAAACTATATTCTTAAAAAGCCCGTATCAAAATGTTTCCGGGTAAAATTGGTTTTTATTTAGTCGAATTGAAAACCTCCTGTTTATAAAAACAATATTAGATATTTAAAATATAACCTCAACAATAACCACTATTTATAAGATTGACAGTTACTGCATAAATTACGAAACAAACTTACCTTTTATTTTATCTATAGTGTTTCTTGCCATTTTTATATGTTAAATTACACCGTATGTTAGTTAAACACTTTTTAATTGCGTTAAACACGTAACGTACACTGTCACGGCCACAAAAATAACAAAACATTGTTTTCACCCTTTTTTTTTTTTTTTTTAAGGGGGGAAAATCATCGAATGACTGCCCCCGCCTAGGTGAGGCGGGAGGGAGTGTCAGACTCTTACTGACTAAAAACCACCCCGTTCCTTCTCCTGCACGTCGAGCCGGAGCCCCGGTTACCCGTTAGGTTCTCCGCGACTCCGAATCGGCATCGGCCGTATTGGGCCCCATCTGTGGTGGTCTGATGGCTCTTTGAGGCGCGCGCGGAACGCGACGCGCCGTACGCTCGGGTCTGTTTCTGGTCGGACGGGGAGCCACCCATGCTCGCCGTCCGCAGGCCCGCGCTTACGGTGGCCGGAGATCGTCTCGCGATCCCCGACGCCCGGTGTGTCCTTCGCGATGGCTGGGTTGCGAGGAGGCAGCGCTTCGCTGCCTCACGCGTCCCGCCTCCTCCTTAGCTAGCATGACTGCTTCGCAAAAGGAGGAGACGGCATCCCAGTCCCCCTCGCTCCGCATCATGGCCTGCACTAGACCCGGACGCGAGAGGTCGCCATCGCCGATCACTTCCCTGAGGACACGGCGGTGCTCAGCCCACGAAGGGTATTCTCCCACCGTGTGTTCCACCGTGTCCTCAGGGCGGTCCTCGCAGTGATGACACCCGGGCCTTTCCTCCCGCCCCATCAGACACAGGTACCTCCCGAAACTTCCATGTCCGGTGAGGACCTGCGTCAGGCGGTAGGTGAGGACGCCGTAGCGTCTCTCAAGCCACTCCTCAAAGAGGGGACTTACCGCTGCGATGGCAGCGAGCCCAGCCCTCGGTTGCGACAGTCGTTGCTGCCATTCCGCCATGAGATCGCGCCGGAGCTCATCCCGCCACGCACCTATCTGGCGCGGCAGCGGGGTTTCGCCCCGGCGACGTGCCTCCGCGCGCATGCCGTACACGCGCGCGAGCACCTTCGCCTCCAGATCCCACGGCGGTAATCCGGCAAGGAGGTTCGCCGACTCCCCAGAGATCGTGCGGTATCCGCGGATCATTCGGATCGCCATGACCCTCTGTGCCATGAGCAGCGTCCGAGCGGGACGCCGCAACAGGTTTGGCGCCCAAACAGGGGTGCCGTAGAGGGCCATGGACCGCACGACCCCGGCGTATAACCTCCGGCAGGAGGCGTTTGGCCCCCGAGGTTGGGGAGGATGCGTTTAAACGCAGCCCCCGTCCTCTCCAACTTTGGAGCCAAACGTCGGAAGTGCTCAATGAAGTTCCACCGACTGTCGAGGACGAGTCCTAGGTACTTCATCGTCGTCTCGACGCCGATGGTAACTCCTCCCGCCGTTATTTGGGACCCACCCGGAGGTGGCGCGTTCCCGCGGCCATGAAAACACATGGCCTCGGACTTGTGGAGCGCCACCTCGAGTCCCAACTGCCGGATTCTCTCAACGACTGTCGCAACCGCTGTCGCTATTAAGTCGGCCGCCGCCTGGTGTGACCTCCCGTGCGCTAGCACCAGCGTATCGTCGGCGTAGCATATTGTGCTAACGCCGTTCGGGAGGTCGGTGCGCAGCACCCAGTCATAGCCGATGTTCCACAGGAGCGGCCCCAGAACCGAACCCTGTGGAACACCGCGTGACATCTCTCGCCGGTTCCACTCGCCCCGGTGACCGGGGTAGCTGACGGACCTGTCCGTCAGGTAAGCCTCGATTACACGACGGAGGTAGGTAGGCACCCGATGATATCGGAGTGCCTCCAAGATGCAGCTCCAGGGCAGGGAGTTGAAGGCGTTGGCGATGTCCAGAGACACCGCCACTACGACCTTACCCCTGGACACTGCAGTCCCCGTCGTGAGGTCTCTAACGCGCATGATGGCGTCCACCGTGGAGCGCCCTCTGCGGAAGCCGAACTGGCCGTCCGACAAGTCCGGCCCAATGTCCGTCAGGTGCGCGACGAGGCGGTTCGAAATGATTCTTTCGAAGACTTTCCCCACCTCGTCGAGCAACACTATGGGCCGGTACGCGGACGGAGAGTCCGCAGGGCGCCCCGTCTTCCGCACGAGGACCAGTTTTCCCGCTTTCCAGAGAAGCGGGAACTGGCCTCTCTCCAGACATGCGCTGTAGAGACCAATCAATCGAGGCCCGAGAGCCTCTGAGGCCAGGACCCATGCCTTGCCATGCAGGCCGTCGGGTCCTGGGGCGGTGTTCTTGGCGCCCATCCAGCGCACCGCCGCTCTCAATTCTGCCTCGGTCACCTCTGGGACGATGTCGTCGTCGTCGTCGCTGTAGCCCGCGTCGGGCACCGCAGGGGGCGGAGTCATATACGGAGGGGTGAACCCCCTCCACAGTCGAGGGAACAGGGTGCCAATCACCTCCTCCAAGACTTCTTGCCGGAGACTCTGGGTGAGCGGGGGAGCCCAGGCGCGGAGCTTGTCGCGTACCATCCGGTACGGGCGTCCCCACGGATCTCTGTCCAGAGTCCCCAGCATCTCTCGGCGGGCCTCCTCCTTGGCCCGCAATATCTCCACCTTGAGGAGGGCCTTGGCCGCCCTGTATCCCTCGTACAACTCCGCCTCTCTCGCCTCCGCATTCGGAGGACGGATGCGGCGCCTGCGGTGCCTGGTGTACTGGCGTCGCGCGGCAGTGCACGCCTTGCGTAGAGCTGCCAGCTCTTGCGACCACCAGTAAACCTGGCGCTTCTGTTGCCTCGACCGGATCCGGGGCATCGCCACGTCACAGATCCTGGACATGGCGTCCTGGAGCCACTTGGCCTCATCGTCAATGTCGGCAGGCCTGACCGGTGGTATCACCCAGGCCTGCACGATGGCGGCTTCCAGGAGCAGCTCCCGGTCCAGCTGTTTCAGCGCCCAACGCGGGCCACATGGGGCCTGTCTGACCGGCGGGTCTGCGGACTCGGCGGAGACGTCGAACCGGATATACCGGTGGTCGGAGTACGTCTCCACCTCCTCCATGACGCGCCAGCCAACAATACGCGGTGACAGAGCAGGGCTGGCGAACGAGATGTCCACCACCGACTCGCCCTGCATCCGCACGCACGTGGGGACAGAACCCCGGTTCAGGACGACTAGGCCCGTCTCAAGGGCCCAGTCTTCCACCATCCTACCCCGGACGTCGGTGAACCGGGAACCCCAAGCCAAGTTTTTGGCATTGAAGTCCCCGAGGACGAGCACGGGGAGGGAACGGAACCCGACGACGACGGTGACCAACTCCCTCAAGGAGTTGTGGAACTCGGCGAGAGTTCGGTTCGGAGAGAAGTACACGCCCACCACAGCGAGCTCTCCGAACCGTGCTGCGACACAACCCCGGCCTCTTTGAGCAGCCTCAAGAGCCGGGGTACCGGCGGCGGCCGACGAGATGATGGTCACCGAGCCGTCCAGGTCCGCCACCCAGTGATCCCTGGGCGGGACAAAGTACGGCTCGGAGACCACGGCGACGTTGATCGACCACTGCGCCATGCTCTGGAGCAGGAGATCCTGAGCAGCGGCGCAGTGGTGGATATTCGCCTGGAGGAGGCGGAATGGAGCCATTATTGGCAGTCCATCCTAACCTCCTCAGTGGCGGCAGCGGCGACTGCGGCGGCAGTGGCGGCGGCGGCGGCGGAGACGACGGGGGCGACGGAAGGCCTACTTTTGCCCTTGGGTTTGGCGGGAGGGGAGCAGCCCTTGCTCCCGACCCGGTGATTGGCCGGCTTGCCAGCCGCCGCACATGAATTGCAGTGCAGCGGGGCAGAGCACGAGCCGGCCTTGTGACCGGGCCGACCGCAGCGGAAGCAACAGTCGCTGCGGTCCACCTCCGAGGTGCATTTAGCGCTCACGTGCTCGCCCACGTGGCAGCGATAGCACCTCAGAGGCCGGGTCTCGAGCAGCTTGACCTGCGCCGAGACCCATCCCACCAAGAGCCTTTTGCTCTCCTTCAGCTTTTTGGCCGCTGTGACGGGGCAGCTCACGACCACCGTGCGCAGCCCCGAGTTGTCCGGACGGATGGCGCCCGCCCTGACTTGGTCAGCAGGGCACTCTCCCGTCCTGGCTACAGCGGCCACCACCTCCTTCTCCGTGACGGAGTCGTCCAGGCCCAGAATCCTGACATCCAGGCATTTGGTGGGCCTGGACACGCGGGCCTCGTCCGCACCGAGGCACGCCCTAAGCCTCTCGGCCAGGGCGTCGGCCGATGGGCCGCTGGTCGCGCCGGGGACTTCCAAAAGACGGGCTCCGGTAGCGGTCACCTTGACCGCGAACCCGTCTGGCGCCCCGAACTCCGCAGGAGTTACCGCCCCCTTCAGTTTGGCGAGGACGTCGCCGTAGGTGACGCCCCTATTGACCGCCTCGGGCTGCAGCGTAATCACTACAGCCGCGGTCTTAGGGGCGAGGAGCAAGGCAGCAGCGCGTTTCTCCCTGCGCTGCTGCTGCCGTCGCTGCCGCTGCGCCTTCTTGCGGCGCTTCCGGCCCTCCCTGGCGACTCTCCTCGCCTCGCCGGCGATTTGCCACCCGCCGCCGTCCTCCGCTCGCGGGGCGGGTTCCACCACCGCTGCCGCAACTCCAGCCTGCCGGGCTGGAGTGCCTCTCCTCTTTTGCGCCCTGCGGGCGCAGGTGCCGTCGGCGCAGCTGGGGTCTGCGTCGGCGGGGACGCAGAGGCCCTCGCTGGGGCAGCCGGTCGCGCCCTTGCCGGCGGTTGGGAGCTGCGGCTAGCCTGACCCGAGGTCGAAGGCTTGGCCGCAGCGGCCGCGTACGACCGCGGGACCGCGGGGGCGACCTGACTTGTCGCGAGCGGGGGCCGCAAGAGCCTGCCCTCCAGCACGTCGAAACGTCGCTGGAAGGCAGCCATCTCCGCCCGCAGCAGTCCGACTACGTCGGCCTCCGCCGGGGGCTGGGGGCGACTGCCGCGAGCAGCGGCGAGCTCGGCCCTGGCCGTCCGCAGCTCGGCCTCCAGAGCCGCATTGGAGGCCGCCAAGCGCGCCAGCTCTCGCCGCATCTCGGCCAGCTCGGAGCGCACCTTTCCCGCAGTGGGCCCCGCACCCTGCTCCAAGGCCGCCTCAGCTATAGTGGCCGCCGCCGCCCTGAGGAGGCGGAGCCTAACCGGCTGGGATTTACCCATCGCCAGCTTGTAGAGCTCCGCCGTAATGGCCTGTTGGAGGCCCCCGGAGCAGCTCTCGCTCTCAGAGCCGCGCTCGCCCTCCGACATCTCCACGCCGGACATCTCGGCCGCAGAGGACTCCGAACGGGCAGCGCTTGAGAGAGCCCTGCCCTCCGCGGCCAGCTGCTCGGCTGACTCCGCGCAGGCAGCTGGTGCCGGTTTCCGGCGACCGCTGCCCTTGCCGCCCCTACCCCGCGCTGCCGTGGGGACCTTGGGGGGAGGCGCCTCCTGAGCGCCGGAGGACGGGGACAAACTGTCGTCCTCCAGCCTGGGGCGTTTGAACGTCCCCGTCGCGCGGCGGCGTGAGCCTTTCGAGCTCACGCTCAGCCGCTCCGCTAATGTTGTGTCGGACTCTGAGTCCGACCCCCTCCGACTGGACTCCCGTGTGTGGGGCCTGCTGGACGAGTCCAGCACCTCACCACGATTCCCGGAGCCACTTGGGCTCCCTTCTCCCTCTACCGCAGGCGAGCAGAGCTCACCCGCACTCTCCTCCTCCGTATGTGGTTTTTTATATAAATTCAACTTATCCATATAGTTCCCACGAGTATGGGGGAAATAATCGGTCCACCCAGGCAGTGCCCCCTGTACCTGGGTAAGTGTTAATTTGTTTCCCAACTAGAGGTTCCACTGGTCCCCTAGCTGGGGGTGCGCTCGCGACTGACACTACTCCTCAGCCATGCATACTCTCGCCGCGCACCAGAACTTAGTATTGGAGGAATTTTTTATAGAGGTTATCTTCCTCGCGGTCCGGGCGACCAAGCCAAGACCCTCGTCCCGTTCAGAGTCACAAAACATGACCGTGACCTCCTTACGGATTACGATATCGACGGCTGCAATCGGGGACAGCTTGTGTCCCGATGCTGCTCGCTGGCAGGGTGAGTGCACAACGAGCACCGCCCTTGCCTCTCCGCCACGCTCTCTGCTAATCAGAGAGACAGGCGGAGAAACGCCCCACGGAAGCGCGGGCCATGAGCACACAGCCCGCCGCCTCCAGAACCCTATCGGGTTCGCCCGCCCAGTCCAGAAGTCTGCTGCGGGCGACAGTCACTCCAACCCTATCACCCCCGCTAGGGAAACTGTCGCCCGCACCCAGGGTGCACCACGGGGAGGTCTTCTGGCACCGCACCCCATTGTTTTCACCCTAACGCTATGCCACTGAACTCGCGTGGCGAGTCGATTCAATTCGTGTTACAGCGCCGGCGACTCGCCCAGCGAGTCCAACGTAAAATGTAGGCGGCATCCGGGACAACATCGCGAAAATCGTAGTGGTAATGAAAGTGTTAAGGACAACAATAAATAATACCGTCGGGAGTTACAAACATAATTATATAGGTATGTACTTTCGCATTTAAAATATTACTGAAGTGATAGGTAGTGATTATTGAATGTAGGTACGTTTTATAAGACGTCATCGTCATTACAATATTGAGTTTCAGGAAAAAAATAGTCACGTATAGAGGAAAACTTTTCATATTAAATGTAGAATTGACGGATGTCAATAACTTTCAAATGAGTAATTGGGATTAAATACATTTGAAAGTTATTTTAAGCAATTGCGAGTGTACATAGGCGCTAATTTACTATACGACAGATTTCGGACTATATTTTGTTGTTATAATAGAGTTCAAAATTAATAGATAAACAATAATTTTAATACATATATTTCCAATATGTTGACCTCGTTTACGTTTAGTCATGTTACGAGATTTGTTATTTCGGATCTGTATAAGAATAAAGATATTAGGTAGGTATACTCGGAATTTTAATTCGATTCCAGACAATTTCAGTGTTGCAACGTTATGACAAGTACTAACTAGTGACGTTGCGAAATTATTCGATATGGAAATGCAATATTTCCGGATTGATTTTCTCGTTTATAATTTTACTCTCGTAAACTAAGTATATCAGGAAATTTAATATTTCTGACCGATAATTTCGTTTTGACGCTTAATTAACCATCTGAGACTTTTCTTTTATAATTGTGTGTGAAATAAATAAAAGAATGTAATCATGAAGGAACATGAGAAATAAAACAGATGTATTATGGTAATAATTTATTTTATAAATTGTCGCCGTCATCGCTATCGCTATCCTGTCACTTTCTGTAACATTTATTATAAAACACACTGATTGTTTATCGATTTATGTGTTCACCACTATTATATGTGGTATCATTATTTCACAAAACGACAGTAGCTAATGTCAAATCTGGAATCGAATTAAAATTCTGACTATAGATTATTTCGATTTCGTATTTAAAATTATTCGTAGTCTAAGACGGTTTCTATAACCACATTAATTTTTTGCAGTTTTTGAGTAAAATTCAGATAAGCAAGACTTAGATTCCGCCTATCATAATTACTATAAGTATTTTAGGAGCTAGGTAGGAGAGCCTAGTGTCCTAGAGGAGGTTTCTTCTTTTCTTCCATTAGTAGTAAAACTCCAATGAGAGGTGTGGACCAGAATGATTTAATTCGCCAAACTACGCTACTTATATTTCTATTTACATATTTACAACTAGGCAATATCAGATATAGTTAGGTGATAGTTTCGACCGGTGATAGTGCGCGGGGCGCGCGGGGTGCGGGGCGCCGCTTTGCACACGGCACTATCGGTTCCATCCGTATAAGTATGACCGCGCATTTCTGCGAGCGCCGGCGTCGAGTGAAGACTGAAGACTACCTACAGATGAACAATGAAGAATATACGACGAATGCAAGTGCTCCGGCTCCGGCTCCGCTTGCGCTGCTTGGCTGCTTGCTTAACCAAACCGCTTCTTTCGAAGCGATCGCTCGCGGCACGGTGTCATAACGCTGTTGCCGCAGTGATTATTATTGTTTCTATGCGAGAGAGTCGTACACTGTCTTTTTCAAGACAATTAGTTTCTTGTTTCTAAAAACGGAGTCAAAACGTAAACTGTCTTTTTCAAGACAATTTGTTTCTTGTTTCTAAAACGAAGTAAGTCTAAAACTTTGGTAAAGGTATTGTGGAAGGTATATGGTAAGGTATTCGGTGGTACTGGTAACTGGTAGGTATGTAGTCGTGCGGTGCGGCTACAGTATGAACAGAAAATATTACCTAACAATATTACTACTTGGTAAAAATCATGTTTTACTCGTTGAGTAGGTACCGTCATTATAGATACAATGATAGAACAAACGGTTGCGGTCACCGGTTTGGCGTTTGACAGTTAAAACCGTTGTCTAAATCTATTTACTAGCCTAATAAATCAATTGCTCTGCCTATCCTTTCGGGGATTAAAAGGTGACCCTATAATACCTATGTATTTTTAGGTTGTAACCGGTTCCGATAATTTCAATCCCAGTTACGGTTTCCAGTGACATGCTTAATAATAAATATCATGCATTATAATAATTAATATAATTTGTGCTGTTTAAAATGTTATGATTTGTGACAAATACGTATAACCTCTATATACTTATTATATTGTGAATTAATTAATGACCAGTTATGTATTACATCTCAGTGTAAATAGGTCTCTTTAAAATGTGACAAAATTAACGATGTTGTTATTCTCAATCTAAGTGTAAAATTAATATTTCTATAAATGATGTAACGTATTTTCGAAGTGAAATCCTGCATAATATATGCCTATTGATTAAATGTTTTATTAGGTAGGTACCTAAAATGCTATAATGCATAAAAATCCTAAAGGAAAATACATGGTGAATAAATGTTACACGCTTGTCGAAAAAGTACGTATTATATTTCAGTAAACAGCGAATCAACGCTGAATGTAGACGAATCATAATTGGAGTGATTAAAGGAAAAAAATTGGTCAAAATGTTCAACGCGTTGGTCCGAGTGTTATTATTAAGTACCTGTTTTGCACTCATCAAAGCAGAAGGTAAGTTATTTCTATTTTCTTTTAAAAAATAACTGCCTCGTTGGCCGAGTGGTCGAAAGTGCGACTGCGATTCCCGGGTTGAGGAAAATATTACCTACTGGGTTTTTTTAATCTCAGTAGTAACACAGAGTCTGGAATTGTGTCCTGTATATGGCAATAGGCTCACCCCTTATTACATGGGACTCATGACATAATAGTTAAAAGTGGGCAATAAGTGCCGTAATGTGCACCTCTGCCTACTCCTTCGGGGGCAAAAGGCGTGATGTTATGTTATGTTTTTAATATTTCAATCTGGATTTCGCCCTGGCCACAGCACTATCACAGCTCTACTCAAGGTGACTGATGACATTCGCTTGGCTATGGACAATAAATTCCTCACTATTCTTGTGTTGCTGGACTTCAGCTCGGCCTTCAACTCTGTGGACTTTGACATTCTATTGGGGGTCCTGAAGGCCAATAATTTCTCACCTTCCTTTCTGGCCTGGTTTGAATCCTATATTCGGGGTCGCCGTCAGCGGGTCCACCTAGAGGAAACCTTTTCCGATTGGTGTGACCTTGCGGCTGGCGTTCCCCAGGGTGGCGTCCTTTCTCCTGTCCTTTTCTCCATCTTCATTAACACCGTTGCCAGGGTGATCTCTTCTAATTTCCATCTCTATGCAGACGACTTGCAGTTATACCGTCACTTCAACATATCTGAAGCTCATTCTGCTTTCGATGCCATGAATCGTGACTTGGGTGGAGTTGCGGAGTGGGCCAGATGTTTTGGCCTGCAAATCAATCCTCTCAAGTCTCAGGCCATGGTTATCGGAAGCAGATATTATCGTAACGCTCTCGACGTCTCTGGTCTTGTTCCATTGCGTCTGAATGGCACTGTGATTCCATTCACTGATTCTGCAAAGAACTTGGGAGTGCATATCGACTCAAATTTGTCCTGGACTGTCCAGGTGAACGAGGTTAGTCGGAGGGTTTATTTCTCCATTCATTCCATGAGGCGCCTCCAGACCCTGTTGCCTGTGAAGACTAAGATTCACCTCGTCCAAGCGCTAATCCTGCCTCTGATTGACTACGCGGATGCTTGCTATTTGGATGCTACAGAGGAGCTTTTAAATAAACTTGAGCGATTGCAAAATGTTTGTATCCGCTTTGTCTTTGATTTAAGAAAGTACGACCATGTTTCCGTATTCCGCAATAGGCTCAAGTGGCTTCCGATCCGTCTTCGCAGGAACACTCGCATTTTATGCTTCCTATATAACATCCTCTTCAACCCTGCCTATCCTGCTTACCTTCGGGACCGTTTCTCCTTGGTTCGTCCTCCTGAAGTCCTATCTCGTTCACACCTTAAATCTAATCTTAAAATCGAACCCCATAATACCGATTTCTATTCCTACTCCTTTTCCGTTCATGCAGTGAGGCTGTGGAATGCGCTCCCGCCTAACATTCGGGACGCTGAGTCTATCGCTATCTTTAAAAAACGAGTGAGAGAACACTACCTTTCCTCCTGATATGTAAATTTCTTCATTTATATGTATAGTTTATATTTTGTATGTATTTATTTATATATTGTATGTAGTTGTTTGGTTATTTATCTGTTAGTTTTAAGTCTGTTTCCTATCCCAATTTTCTATTTGTTACTACACATTGTGTCATTATACCTATTATTATTACTTTTCCTGCTCCAGGTCCACAGGAATAAATTCCAATAGGAATAGGTGGTACCTTTGTACTTTAATTTAATGTATGTGTTGTCCTTTATGTTGTATGTGTGTACATAAATAAATAAATAAATAAATAAATTATAAAAATGGCCTTACACTAGAATTTTCTCTTGTGTCGTGGTTGCGAGCAGACGGATTACATGATGGTTAGCCATCGGCGTCGCCCATGTACACCCAAAACACTAGAGAAGCTCCAAGTGTTTTGCCAGCCTTATTAGGATTAATGGATTGAATAATAATTAGGGAGCTACGTTATCAGCGTTTTGATTATTAGGAATTTGAGGATTGTTGAGGATTCGGGGTATTTAGGCTTCTGGTAACCTCACTCACACGACGAAACATAACGCAAGCGTTGCTTTACGTCAATTTTCTGCTCGGCCGTGGTATCACTCCGGTGGAGCCGGCCCATTTGTGCCGAAGCATGGCTCTCCCACACTTGGTCTGGATATTTTATCTTTTTTTTATAATTAAAAAACGTTGCTATGCCAACGATGACTATAAGCATCAATCATCTATTACATCTACGTTGGCAAATCAAGTTTTTTTTTAAACGTTGCCCCACACTAGGACTATATCCTGTGTCGTGGGTGCGTTTACAAACATACAAGTTCACATACACATGACACCCTATTTTTAATAAGTGCCTATTTTTTTTCTTAAAAATTATTTTTTCACATGACCATTACAATATTCTTATATTATATTATAACTAAGGTTTTAAGTTAATTACTAAGTATAGATTCTATACCTATCTTTCTGTAGATTTGCTTATTAAGATAGAATTTTGACATAAGCTCCATACAAAATGTGTCAAAATTCTATTAGTACGAGAGATGACGACTAAAACGTCTCATAGCAATACGGCAAAAACCTTATAAAATCGTTAGATTGTATGATTCTGAACCCGACTAGGTGTGTAGTAACGGTCGAAAGTGTAGCAACTGCGTGGGAGGCCATTTCTGCTGTGTCAAAAATATCTGAGTATCGAAAAGTTGTCTGATAGAGAAGGTGCTACACTTATTTTGTCTGATATACATTTTTTGCACATGTGGACAACTTATTTTATCATGTCCAACAATTTTCAGACATATTGCCTCATGGCATCATTACCGATTGGTAAAATTTGTTAACATTTTCAAAACGGTCTCAATATTTAATGCGTTCACATTTCCGTCTGAAAATTGTTTTGTTCGCATCAAATAACCAAAATTTACTAATAAAAAAGGTTTTCAGACATATTGCTATGAGACATTTTTTTTGTCTGGTGTTTTTGTGGTCAGATCAAACGCTACGCGGAAAATGTCTGATATTGGTATTTTCGAGTTCAGGATAATCGTATCTACCGATTTGAGGCGGTTTTGGCCGTATTGCTATGAGACAAAAATTTTGGTCGTCATCTCTCTAACTATATCTCAGTAAGCAAATCTAAAGATAGATAGGATATAGAAAATGGCCGTAAGTGAAAGACGTATGTAACCAATCGTAATAATAGGGTAGATGCCTAATTTTTATTTTAATGTCCGTCTGGTAGATTATTTTAAAACATTACACACGTATTTTTTCTTTTCTGACAAAATTAAATACTTTCGACGATATATATCGTGTGATTAACTACATTTTATAGGGTAGCGGGACGTAACAACCTCCCACGTCTAATCTTAACTCCGTATTATCTAAGTATTGTTTTCTTATTCGTATAAAAATTAGTGTCTAATATTTTTCATTATCTAACTGACGGACTAATTACTTTTTAATTTCCATACACTGTCTACTACCCTATTGGCGTTCCATTGTCTCTGCGTAACCTAATGGAGGACAGGCATGTTAGCATGTATGTTAATTGCAACATTACGAATAATGCATCAATTCGAGGAAAATATTAATTATAATTGAAACCACGACAGGAAATCCATTTATCCTCCCATATTACATTATTTTATATTATTCTATCCTACGTAATGCGTATGAAAGTTTCAATCCCGTCAAAACGGCTGAAGAGATCGGGATGAAATTGGAACAGGAGTAGATTAGGGTCTTTTTATTAATACAATATATACAAGGTGTTGTTTTAAAGCCGCGTGATTTTCTAGGAGGTAACTCGGCTCGATTCGGAGTCTGAATCAATAAAAAAATTGTAGGTAAATATTTTTATAATAACTATCGTGAGACATACTAAATTAAGTAAAAACGCGGGTTACTCTTAGCTCTACTACTCACTGGAGTGAGCTGCGCGACGTCGCGGTCGCCGCGACCGCGCACGCTGCTCATGAGGAAGAACCCCTCTGTGGTTCGAAACTAGTAGAGCTTTTCTCAGTATATTCACGTGAGTAACCCGCGTTTTTACTTAATTTAGGTAAATATTTTTTTTTTTCTGTAAATTACCGAAATCCGTAGGTTCGAACTACACGCCGGCGCTTGTAGGTAACTAGTTTTATAACGCGGCTTAACACACACAAACTCAAACACGTAATTGATATTATTCCTAATTCCATAAATCTCCAATAAGAAACATTTCCGTCACTTATTCTGAAATACTGTCGAACTTAAACGATTTATTATAGCCGTATTTTTAACTATTGGCCCGAAACTTTCTCTTACATTGAACCTTTATGACTTCTGTGACATGCCCCCGAGAAATGACACGGTTTCAAAACTACACCTTGTATATGTATAATGACTACTTTATATTTCATACGTTAACGTGGTCGAAGTCGTTGGTAGAAGCTACTGACAGTTGCTAGAATCGACGTTTGTGCTATAATTGCACTACATTGTGCACAGACAGAATGCTGCACGAATTTATTTTAAGGGGTGAAAATCATCCAATGGCTCCTCCCGCCCGGGTGAGGCGAGAGGGAGTGTCAGACACTTACTAACTAAAAATCACCCC
This sequence comes from Spodoptera picta, assembly GCA_038387885.1. Classification (NCBI taxonomy): domain Eukaryota; kingdom Metazoa; phylum Arthropoda; class Insecta; order Lepidoptera; family Noctuidae; genus Spodoptera; species Spodoptera picta. Next base: position 861,187 of record JAZHFQ010000221.1, on the reverse strand, counting down.
GTTTCTACTCCTGCACCTCGAGCCGGAGCCCCGGTAACTCTTTAAGTCGCGGCTCCGTATCGGCATCGGCCCCATCTGTGGTGGTCTAATGCCTCATTGAGGCGCGCGCGGAACGCGACACGCGCTGTGTAAGCTGGTCTGGTTCTAGTCGAGTGGCCAGCTACCCATGCGCGCACCCACGATACCCAAGAAAATTGTAGTGTGATGGCAATGTTTTGTGATTATACAAGGATGAAATATTCAGACCAAGTGGGAAACCCATGCTTCGGCACGAATGGGCCGGCTCGACCGTAGTACCACGGCCGAGCAGAAAACTGACGTGAAGCAACGCTTTCCAATTCAAGCAAGTCCAATTACACCCTCCCTCCTACCTCCCTCAATCTCTCCAATCTATTACTAACCAACAATCCTCAAACTCCTAATCCCCAAAAGGCCGATAACGCAGTTGTAACACCTCTGGTGTTCCAGCTGTCCTTGGGCGACGCCGATTGCTTACCATCAGGTGGTCCGTCTGCTCGTTTACCGGGTTATCCCATAAAAAAAACAAGAAAACCACTTTGTCTCTACTTATCTGTTTTTGTTTTTCAGAAAATAATACCATTAATATGGAAATTAAAAAAAATCATGATTGTTTCATTGCTCCATCATACGAGTTGATAGCAGGACAGCAATATTCTGTGAAACTTACAACGCCTTATATGCTGAGTTCAGGCAAGTTAGTATTTTTATTTATTTTTTATTTAACACTTTTTGTACAACTGTATACAATGGCGGACTTAATGCCGAATGGCATTCTCTACCAGCCAACCATAGGGTGATGCAGAGAAGTGTTACAGTAGGCTTTAAAAGAAGTTTGCATCTATTGAAAAAAATAAATAAAAACGAAGGTGATAAATGTACGTATGTATAAAGGTATCCCAGTAAATAAACTACATACCAATACTACATACGAAACATAAATATAATATGTAAGTTATTAAATATATATATAATGTTACGCTGGTTTGGACATGTAGAAAGGATGGATGAAAGTAGATGAAAGATAACGAAAGAAGTATACAGAGCGGATATGAATGGGGCCGTCGGTAGAGGACGCCCTAGACGGACATATAGTGACCAGATTGGCGATATATTAAAGAAGGGCCAAATTAAAAGTACCCTTAACCGACGAGCATGCATGAAAAGATTGATGATTATTGAAGCGAAAGAGGTATGTAAGAATCGTAGTAATTGGCGTTCCTCAGTCTCTGCCTACCCCCATGGGAGACAGGCGTAAAGTTATGTATGTATATGTGTAATGTCCTACATCTCGACTCGTAAGAGTCGGTATTTCGCAATCCTCCCGCCCTGAGACCCTCAAGGAAGAGGAGAATCGCGGTCCCTGTCTATATAAATAGTATTCCCCAAGACTTTGTATGTATATATATATAATGGGTTTATATATTTTGTATAATTGTAGAGGATAGTTATATAAAGTTTCTGAGGAGGATTTTAATTGAGACTTGATTGTGTCAGTTTGTTCTGAAGATACTCTCTGACTTTAAATTTAAAGGATACTGGAGGCCGTCCTGATATCCGTGGGCAGCGCATTCCACAATAAGACTGACTGAATGAAAAATGACGAGTGGAGAAAGTCGGTTCGGTGTGTGGGACCTTGGAGGAGGAGATTGTTTGTGGAACGGAGATACTTATTGTGGTTGGCGCTCACAAATTGAAAGTAGGAGGCTAAATAACTCGGAGAAGTGGGGAAATTAAGCAGATAGTATAAAGTGGTTAGTTCCCGTTGTTCCCTGCGTTGATGTATGGGCAACCACTTTAGTTGCAATCGGTATGCAGAAACATGGTCGTATTATCAGCGTTGAAAGGAGTTGGAGTCAAACATTTTACTTTGATTTTTAATTCAAATTATTCATATTTTTGTATTACTTATAACTCTTGTGAGAGAGACTGCCTCGTTGGCCGAGTGGTCGCATGTGCGATTGCCGGGCAAGCTATTACATGGGACTGATAACATAAATAGTGAAAAGTGGGTTGTATTGCATTGTACCTCTACAGTGGCGTAATGTGCACCTCTTCCTATATCTTCGAGGATAAAAGGCGTGATGTTGTGTTTGTTACCACGACCTCACAGAAAACTGACGTGAAGCAACGCTTGCGTCATGTTTCGTCATGTGAGTGAGGTCCGGAGGCCCAATTACTCCCACCCCCCTTCTGCAATCTCTCCAATCTCTGAATCCCCAACAATCGTCAAACTCCTAATCCCCAAAAAGCCAGTAACGCACTTTTGACACCTTTGGCGTTCCATCTGTCCATGGGATCCGTCTGCTCGTTTACCGGCTCATCCCATAAAAAAACAAGTCAATATGAAAAAGTTGTATGCGCCCGCGCGCTTAAGAGGCCATACACGCTAGGTTTTATATGATGGTTTTAGCCGTGCATGTATAACGGACAGGCAAGCCCTAACGTGTATGTGATTAAACTGTACAGTTATCGGTGAAACAGTAATATGAAATTACCCACACATGCACACTGTGTAAATGACAGTAGTGTCGATGTGTAGCGCTGCAAACTAATTAGCGGTGTTTTGTGTACATGCAAAACCTAATATATATGTAGAGGTATATGTGTGGTATGAAACTCGGTTATGCTTGTTGGTTTTGCATGCAAAGTTATAACTATCTATCATGCACCTAGCGTGTATGGCCTCCTTTACAATCTATACTAATTATATAAAGAGGAAGAGTTTGTTTTTTTGTTTGTTTGTTTGATCGCGCTAATCTCCGAAACTACTGGTCCGATTTGAAAAATTCTTTCTGTGTTGGATAGCCCATTTATCGAGGAAGGCAATAGGCTATAAAATATCACGCTATGATTAATAGGCGCCGAGCAGAGCGAGTGAAACCGCGCGGAAGTAGTCTTTTTATATTGATTCCGAAGCTAAAAAACGTCGCGCCGGACGAACCCGTGCCGTGTCAGTGCCGTTATTGTGTGCGATGCCCCGTAATGTATATACCAGGGTGCTTACTCTTGAAACCAATCTCAAAGTCAATGCAATTTCAATCGAATAAAATCTCAATAATTATTCAATGTCAAAACTATACAACCCCTACCGTGGCTGTTGAAATAGCATTCAGAGTACGGAATATAAAGCCACACTCAATACCATTTAGTTCATTCAATATCCACGCAATACGGATGCAATGGGCGCTAGTGTTGCGACTCAAGAGTACGAAATTTCACAATGTCAATGTCAATGGATCGGAATTGGATTCAAGAGTAAGCCCCCTGTACCTATGTTTCAGATTGCGTGTGAACAATAAAAAGCATCATATTACTATTCTGGATATAATAGACTTCCATGGCAATATGTCAAATAACATTATCTTGAATTTACGTCGTGTTTATACTTTTGTAAGTACCTAGTTAGTTACTTGTAAGTATATCTTTAACTTTATTGTATTACTTATTTATCGCAAGTGCGCAGGGCAAGGGGTCTAGGGGTTCGATTCCCGGGTCGGTCAAAGCAATGTGCCCGGTATAGGGCAATAGGCTCACCCCTATTACATGGGACTCATTACATAAATAGTGAAAAATGGGTGTTACATTGTACAATGGTATAATGTGCACCATTGCCTACCCCTTCGGGGATAAAAGGCGTGATGTTATTATATATATTGCGCAGCGACGCACCATGGGCTTTTTTGTGTGTTTGTAAATTCTTGTCGTGTGTCGTAGCAAAATAAATGGTATTTCTTTCTTTCTTCATGTTATGTCTGAAATAGCTAATCCGCATTGAGCAAGCGTGGTGATTGATGCTCAGACCTTCTCCGCGTGAAAAGAGACCTTTGATCAGCAGCGGCCATTTATAGGCTGATGTGTGGTGGTGCGATTTAATTTTTTTTTTCAGGTTATCAATTTGGGACATGACTTAAACGGAGGCTGGAATTTTTCCTTTACTTTTTTTGGTGGACTGGGTGCGACGTACAACATTTGTCCAAAGCTCATTAATATTCACACCGAAACTTCCTGTTTCTGTAAAACTAACGTCACAATCAGTAAGTTTTATATTTTTGCTAGCTGACCCGCCAAACTTCGAATACACGGCTACAAATCGAGCTTTACACAACCAGTATAAACTGAACGTTAAATGTGCGGAAAGATGATGCGACGCGACACCAGGATAAACTGGTTTTGTATAGATTGATGTGTGGCCATGTGTACCACGTAAAAAGATTTTTCTCACCTTTTGGACCTTCACGAACATTTCAATACCTACCATTAAAAAACTGCGATTAAAAAAAAACGGCTTCAGAAACTGAAGACAAACGAAAAGTAAAAACTAAAAAGGAAAAAAATAACTATTATCATACGTACTTATAGCTTACGCACCCACTGATAGGTTAGAAGTCGGTGCCACACAGTCTGTGTGTCGATATATTATATTATACACAACCCACATGGATGAAAATTTTCATCAATACAAATTATTCAATCTCAAACACCGGGTGGCCACTCTTAACCAATGAGAAGTGCCCTTAGCTATTATACTAATTCATCATTGGACATTTAATGACCATCACCCCCCCCATCTAGGTGTAAAGTCCTCATCAATACAAATTATCAAACCCAAACACAAGGTAGCCACTGGTAACCGCCGAGGAATTCCCTCAAATGTCGTCCTACTTCATCATCAGACCCTTAATCGCAATCACATCTCATCTAGATGTAAAGTCCTCATCAATACAAATTAATCAAACTCAAACACAAGGTGGCTACTGTTAACCGTTGAGGAATCCCTCGACTGGCTCTTGGCTCCATCATCAGATCGCCTCTAGACCCTTATCAGATTGTAGTGGTTTATAATACTTAATGAAAAAATTAATAAATGTACTAGTCGCCCTATGACTTTTTAAAGTTCCCTTCGGTTTCCCTGGTCTTCGATCATCAGATCCTGATTTCCTTATCATGGGTCCATTCTGGAACTATCTCCTTTCCAGCAAAAGAATAATCATCAAAATCAGTTCATAAATAACGGAGGTATCGGCAAACAAACATAAAAAAGCACATATACGGTCGAATCGAGAACCTCCTCCTTTTTTTGAAGTCGGTTAAAAATTATGCAAATCGGTTCAGGTTCTCGACTTTTAGCGGGACTAAAGAACGGAAATTCATTTTCATTTATAGATATAATAATAGTAAATAGTGTCGTGGTGGCCCGGGGCTTAAGACGCCCGCTTCTCATGCATGCGTCATGCAACTCCTTGGCGTGTGTCCTCCTACAACACTGACGTGTGTCCAACTCCAAACTCCACCAAAACGGCAAGTACCAATGTGACTTTTCCGAGTTACTTGTACTTGACTAAGATTATTCAGACACCACTGACAAACGGTGAAGGAAAAGATCATGAGGAAACCTGGGCTTTGAACTTCTAATTATAAGTTTGAAATTGCCAACCTGCATTGAGCAAGCGTGGTGATTAATGCTCAAACCTTAGCCGTGCGATGGCGACCTCTCGCGTCCGGGCCTAGTGCGGGCCATGATGCGGAGCGAGGGGGACTGGGATGCCGTCTCCTCCTTTTGCGAAGCAGTCATGTTAGCTAAGGAGGAGGCGGGACGCGTGAGGCAGCGAAGCGCTGCCTCCTCGCAATCCAGCCATCGCGAAGGACACACCGGGCGTCGGGGATCGCGGGCCACCGTAAGCGCGGGCCTGCGGACGGCGAGCATGGGTGGCTCCCCGTCCGACCAGAAACAGACCCGAGCGTACGGCGCGTCGCGTTCCGCGCGCGCCTCAAAGAGCCATCAGACCACCACAGATGGGGCCCAATACGGCCGATGCCGATTCGGAGTCGCGGAGAACCTAAGTAGTGATGATTCACCGGTTCTGGCTCACGCGTTTGACAGGTCAAATCCGGGAGAATCAGTCGCACCAATCCTAAAAAAAAAAAAAAAAAAAAAAAAAAAAAAAAAAAAAAGGTTTTGGCATGCTCTGATCACGTTTCTGCAGTCCTTTTTTGCGTAGGATGCGTGGTTCTGGAGTTATGCAAATCAATTGCAAATCCATTTATTGTTATCTCATTCATTTCCGGTGCTCCTGACCCTCATCAACGCTCCATTGTTATTATCTATACTTCGAACACCCTTTTGGCGTTCTTATCTATTACTCACTGGTAACCCTCATTATCTTTCATTTCCTATGTCATCAATAAAACACAATCATTCATTTTAATTTTCTAATTAATTTATTACTTTTTTCTACAAAATATGAGTGGAACATCTCATCCACAAAAATATCATTGTACAGTGTGTTCCCTGTAAATATGTTCGTAAAACTATGCATTGAACATCCCTGAAACTTAAATAGCAAATACATTAAGCAATATTCACCACAAACTGAAGTCCAATCATTCTGAATCCTATCAACATTCCAGTCCCATCTCTTACAATTCCTTTTCAAAAACTGAAGATGATATCGCTCAGGTGTTCGTCCATATGAATCAAAATATTGACCGATGCCATTCGCATCGATATGTACAGCTATCCAGTGTGACCCTGGTTTATCATCCGCATCCAAATTGCATATTATATACGTTGGTACATGTGTATACATAGGTAGTCTATTCGCAGCATAAACATTATTTTCTAGACTGACATGAATCTTTTTCATATGCTTTTGTAATTCTAGTGTGTCCATGATATTACTGTTATTAACAAATTATTACAGTACTAATCTATTCAATGGTTGTCATACGAATGTTCAATTATAGTGATTTGTAAATATTAAATATCGCATTCTTTTGGGAATCACAAAACAAGTTCATGCTTGTTGCGATGTGCGATAAATTTGTTGACTCATAGAGTTCAGATAAGAATGGTGCTATATAAGATCGAACAGTTGCAGTCATGCAGTCAGTCTATGGTCGTTTGACCACAGTGGATTGTGTACGTCTACCAATACTACGTTTGTGTTACTTACTTCAACGCATCAATGGTCATGGAGGTAAGTGTTTATTCTATTGACAAACTTACTTGTATTTCTGTTGTTGTTTCCTAACGTGTGTGTGTGTGTGTGTCAGATTAAGTGTAAACTAATTGATATTAACGTGATAACTCTGTTGTTGCAGAGATCATTCAACTTCGCAGACGATAATGAAAATACCTATAAACAGTATTACTACTCGCCACTCTCTCCCCAACACGAAGAAGAGAGTGATGACATCGTCGTTATTAACACAGACGATGGAGGAAAAAACAATCGCAACCGATTGATCAATTTTTTGAAGTGACACCAAAAATAAAAAGGAAGAAGCTGCTATCGTCGACTGTGGCACGAGCTGCTAGAGATGGCGTATCATACATCTCTACAAATTCTGACGACGGAGACCAAGCGACGCATCTCATAAAAATTGAAATGTATGATATGAAGAAACTATCCAAGATTCCAATTAGTGATCACTGGAAGCACGCTACCACGAGGATTAAATATTACGTAAAGAATAATAAGGATAGCATCTACGACAACACAAACGGTCTCGTATACAATATTACAAAGACAATAGCAGAAAGTGAAAAAGTTAAAAAATACTTTTTTAACAATGACACTCATTAGTGGATTAGTGAATGTGATTCTGTTTACTTAAAGTACTTCTGTGTACTCATTAGATTTTTAGATGACTTTCCTAGCAAAACACTTAACTGTTACTTACTGTGCTACATACTTTTTTCTTTATTATAAAAATGGAAAACTTCAGTGAAATATGCATCAGTTCTTTCTTTTCCGCACCCATTGAGGAGAATATAGAACAATCCAACAGTGAATTCAATCAGGAGCTGTCTAAAGTTTGTGATGAAATGGAGAAGCGTGAACTGTTCAATTCATCGTATGATGATGAGTTGTATAATCAATGTTTGATGGTTGAAACAACGTTGATGTAAGTATTAGAAGTACAAACTCAATAAGAAATATTATTGTATTAATGTTTTATTTTAAGATTTGTCTAACAATTTTCTTTTTTGTTACAGCCAACAACAAGTTGGAAGAGGTATCAAACAAGGTATCACTGCCGATGAAAATAAGGTTACCAAGAAAGCAAAATTTGACGAAGGAGCTTCTACATCATCAATTGAAACCAATGACGTTGACAACAATAAGGTGGAATGTGATAAATGTCATGTTTATATTAATAAAAGGTATTTAAACAACCATTTAAAAAGCAATACACATAAAAATAATCTTTTAAAATCACATAATTCATTAACGAATGTTACAGTTGTTGAAACCGCTTTTGGCAATCGAATTTTAACATATAGAATTAATAGTAAAACACATCAATCAGGGCAATATTTTGAAACGCCGGAATCGTTTTTAAATTCATTAAAAATCGATATCTTATTTTTGATAAATGAATGTATTCAACAACACACAATTTGTAAAATAAACTTCATATTGCATGCTGATTTCATACAACAAACTAAAGATATTAAAAATACGTTTGATTTTCAAACGTTTAATTACATAATATGTCAAGGAGATGACTTAAATATTTTTTATTCATCATTAATAGACACAGTAGTCGGTAAAATTTGTCAATTTGAAAAAAAAGATAGTGGTTGGAGTCTTAATCAAATTAAATACATAGATATGAATGTTAACAAATTCAACCCCCTACGTGGTAGTTCATACATCAACCTTCCTCAAGATATTAAATCAAAAAAAGCTGTAATCAATGTTAAAAATAATGATAATATGTGTTTCAAATGGGCATTACTCTCCGGTTTATATCCTGTATGTAAAAATGTAGATCGGGTAGCATCTTACGCAATTCATGGAAATAAATTAAAATTTACTGGTATTTCTTTTCCGGTTAAAATTGCAGATATATCAAAAGTAGAGAAATTAAACAATATTAGTATTAATGTTTTTGGTTTAGAGTATAATAAAGAAAAAAAGTGTAATTCTGTTGTAGGTCCTTTATATTTATCAAAATGTCGTACACCTAATCATATTAACCTACTATATATATCGAATGGTACTAACAATCATTACTGTTATATTAAAAACTTATCGCGATTAGTAAGTTCACAAATATCAAGACAACATCATGCAGTTTGTATATGTGATTCATGTTTACTTCATTTCCCATCAAAGGAAAGACTTAATAACCATCAACAATATGATTGCGCGCACATTTGTACAGAATTACCAAACGGTGTGGATTCCAAAAAGGATTGGTTTGGTAAAGCAACCTCAAATAATAAATTAAAATTTGATAAATTCGCGAAAAAGTTGGAAATGCCGTTTGTGATTTATGCAGACTTTGAGGCATTTTTGAATCCGATAGAATCATGTAGTAACGATCCATCCAAGCCTAGTACAATTAATATTCAAAAACATGAAGTGTATAGTTTTGGATATTACATTAAATGTTCATATGATAACAGATTATCAAAATATGAGACATTAAAATCCTTTGATTAGCAATCATTCATCAATTACAAGACTGGTGCTGTAGATCATCGCAGTAGTCAGTTAGTTTCTTTTTTTACAAAAAGTAGAGGGTGTGGCGCCATAAACTGTCGTCACCAATAACTTAGTGTCAAACTGTGCACAAGTGTTTATGAATCGCCTTTGTGAAGATGTGAAAGCAATAGTTAAAAAAAATAGTTTCCAAAAATGTCCCGTTCCATTATCAGATGAAGATAAAATTAAAATTTCAAATTCAAACATATGTCATATTTGTGAAACTGAGTTAAATGAAGATCTGTTTTACGATTTTGATTGGCACACTGGTAGTTTTAGGGGTGTTGCACATCAAGTGTGTAGTTCTAAGTACAGAACCCCTCGTCATATCCCAATATTTTTACATAACCTCAGTCACTACGATGCTCATTTCATTGTCCATGCATTAAACCTCGATGATAACAAAGTTGAAGTTATTCCACAAAACAAAGAACGATACATATCATTTTCAAAACAGTTAACAATAAATAATCAACCAGTAAGTTTAAGATTCGTAGATTCACTGAAATTTTTATCGTGTAGTTTAGATCAACTAGCTAAAAATCTTAATGATGATCAGTTTACAGAATTAAAAAGGAACTATCCTAATAATGAAGATTTTTCACGTTTAAGACGGAAAGGTATTTATCCTTATGAATTTATGTGTAATAGTGATTGCTTGAAACATCCATCACTTCCTGATCAACACCAATTTTATAGTTCACTCACAGATTCAAATATTTCAAATGATGATTATAATCACGCAAAAGATATTTGGCAACATTTTAAGTGTAGTAGTATGTCTGATTATTCCAATTTATATTTAAAAACTGATGTTTTACTTTTGACTGATGTATTCGAAAACTTTAGAAAGCTTTGTATAAAAACTTATGGACTAGATCCTGCTCATTACTATACTGCCCCAGGTTTAAGTTGGGATGCAATGTTAAAATTTACCAAAATAGAATTAGAATTGTTAACAGACTATGACAAAATTGCTTTTTTTAAAGCTGGTATTAGAGGGGGTGTATCTCAGTGTAGCAATCGTTTTGCTAGAGCAAATAATAAATTCATGGAAGATTATGATAGCGAAAAACCTAATTCATATCTAACATATTTTGATGCGAATAATTTATATGGTTGGGCAATGTCTCAATCTCTTCCTGTTGGTGGTTTCGAATGGGTAGATTCTAATACAGATTATAATGTGTCGGATAACTCTGATTTCGGTTATGTTTTAGAAGTTGATTTGGAATATCCTGATGAACTTCATGATTTGCATTCTGACTTTCCATTATGTCCTGAAAACATATGTGTGGGTAATACTAAAGAATCTAAATTAGTTCCTAATTTAAATAATAAAAATAAATACATCATTCATTACAGGAATTTAAAACAATGCGTTGAAATGGGGATTAAATTAATGAAAGTACATAGAATTTTAAAATTTAAACAAAGTTCTTGGTTAAAGAAATACATAGATTTAAATACTAGTTTGAGAACGTTAGCTACATCAAACTTTGAAAAAGACTTTTTTAAATTAATGAACAATTCTGTCTTCGGTAAGACTATGGAAAATATTGAAAAAAGAGTAAACATTAAACTACTAACTCACTGGGATAATCGTGGTAAAGTTTTAGGTGCTCAGGATTGGATTGCAAAACCAGAATTCCATAGTTTATCAATATTTTCAGAACATTTAGTCGCAATACAATTACGGAAAACAAAGTTAATTTATGATAAACCGATTTATTTAGGATTTTGTATTTTAGATATATCTAAGACCCTTATGTATGAATTTCATTATAACTACATGATTAAAAAGTTTCATAATAAAATTAAGTTATTGTACACCGATACCGATAGTTTGATATATCAAATTTTTACAGATAATTTTTATGAGGATATAAAACCAGATCTACTTCACTATTTCGATACATCAGATTACCCGGAAAATAATATTTACGGATATCCAAAAATAAATAAAAAAAAGTTAGGTTTTTTCAAAGATGAGAATAATGGTAAAATATTGAAGGAATTTGTAGGGTTGCGATCAAAAATGTATGCCTTAGAAATAGAAGATAAATTTATAGCAAAAGCAAAAGGAGTTAACAAAAGTGTTACCAAAAAAATGAATATGGAAAATTACAAATCGTGTTTATTTAATAAAAATGTATTATATTGTAGTATGCTTCGATTTAAGTCAATCAAACACACTATTTTTACACAAAAAATAAATAAAACATCTTTGTCATATAATGATACCAAACGATGTATTATGGACAACAACATTGATACATTGGCTTGGGGACATTATAAATTACGTTAAGTGTAATACTTTTATTTCTGTGTGTATATACAAAATTTGTTTTGATTGCAAAATTATGATATTACTATAATATTATATATTAGATTATTACATATTTAAAATTTATTGTTTGATTGTAAATAGTGCAAAAAATAATTGTAGTTTTTATTTCTGATAAGTACTAAATGTATTAGAAATAGTATACAAAACATTCTGTTTTTCGCAAATAATATGTTTTATATAATTTTGTCAATATATAGTAATTTTACACCGACATTTTCATTTTTATTTCATCCCTTTAAAACTCTAGACGTGTGAAATGTATCACTTTATCCATCCGTTTACTGCTATTGTGGCAGGACCAAGTGGATGTGGGAAGTCAAATTTTGTAACAAATTTCATAAAATCAGTTAAAGAAATATGTAATTGTGATTTTAATCAGATCACATGGTGCTTTGATGAAATGCAGCCTTTATATAATTTACCAAATGTTAACTATCATCAAGGAATTCCAAATCTTAATATGTTTGATGGTGAAAACCCACATCTTATTATTATTGATGATCTAATGAGAGAGTCTGATGGAAGAATTGTGGATATATTTACAAAAGGTAGTCATAACAGGAATCTTAGTGTATTTTATTTAACACAAAATTTATTTCATCAAGGTAAAGGTCAAAGAGACATTTCTTTAAACTCAAGTTATATAATTTATTTTAAAAACCCTCGAGATAAATCTCAAATAAGATATTTAGCACGTCAAGTGTCACCAGATAACCCAAAATTCATTGAAGACGCCTACAGGGATGCAACTTTCGAAGCGCATGGATATTTAATGATAGATTTAAAACAGAATACAAATGATTTTTGTCGTATCAAGACAAATGTATTCCCATTTAATGGTTACTGCACAGTCTACGTCCCCACGAAAGAGTTTAAATACACCAAGAATCAAACAATTCAAATCATTTCTAAATGATGCATCGTCGACTCACCACGCATAAAGATTTGCTAAACGCTTTGCATACGCTTAAACCAAAATATCAAAGAGCGTTACTTAAAACGTGTGATGAAGAAGAAATAAATTGTATTTGTGAATGTATTCATAACGTTTTACAAGGAAAGATACCTCTCAAAGATCAAGATAAACAAAAATTGAATAAACACAAAAATATACTCCGTAAACTGGTGCATAAGTGTACACATAAACTAAGAAAAAATATTATTATACAAAAAGGAGGGGCTTTCTTACCAATAATATTAGGTGCAATATTGAGTGGATTAGTAAGTGGACTAGCCAGTTAACATGGAAAATGCTAAGAAAATGATACTTATTGAACCTGGATTGATTGAAAAATTAAAACAACAAAATAAGGTTACTAGTAATTTGTCTCGACTAGATATTGAAATGCAAAATATTATGAATAGTAAGACGGAAGACCGAAAGAAGTGGATGTTATATTTACAAACACTACAAAGGTACCTTCACTTTACCGAAGAGGATCGTCAACCACTCAGATTACCAATTTATTCTGATACATCTAATGAAGATTCAAATGGATCTAAAATTGGTTTTAAAAATAAAGATAGAGATCTAAAAAGTTCAGTTGATGCTGAATCTTTGTTAGAGGAGAAAGGATCTATTAAAAGTATAGAAAGTGAAGCAAATCCACTGTATTCACCAACACAAATACTCAGTTTAATTCCAAAACCTTATAATAAAAAAGGTGAGTCATTATTAAACTTAATTGGAATAAGTAAAAGTAAAATACGTTGGGATAATGAAGGCACAGTTATAATTGATAATGAAAAAATTCCAGGAAGTAATATTGTTGATTTAATAAATGATTCACTTAGACCCTTAAAAAAAGTGATCCGATAGGGTGGGATAGATTTGCTAAAGCATTAAAAGATATTAAAGTACCACTTACTTATATTGGAAATCCAAAGAGATGTGAGTTTATTAACCAACTTCAAGCAAAAGATCTGAACAAAACCTCTGAGATTGAAGTTCAAGAGTTTTCTACACCGAGCAGTGGAGATAAAAGATCTATAACTAAAATACGTAAAAAGATCGATTGGGAAAAATGGACCCCGTACTAGAAGAAATTAACAGGATTTATTATGATCCATCTAACCCCGCTGGTTTTGGTAGTATTGATAAATTATCAAAAGCTATGAAGGAGAAAATGGATAAAAAGCAAGTAAAGGAATGGTTACAATCACAAGAAACATATACACTACATAAACCCATTCGGAAAAAATTCCCGCGTAATAGGTACATTCTATCAAACATTAATGAGTTGTGGCAAGCTGATTTAAGTGATATGCGAACTTATGCTCAATATAATGATGGTTTCAACTACATACTTTGTGTTATTGATGTATTTAGTAAATATGCTTTTGCAAGACCAATGAAAAAGAAAAACTCAGAAACAACTAAAGAATGTTTTGAAAGTATATTTACTGAAAGTAATTCAACACCTACTCACATACAATCTGATAAAGGTACAGAATTTATTTCAAAAGATGTACAAAAATACTTTAAATCCAAAAAGATAAATTACTATACCACTAACAATCCTGATATTAAGGCTAGTATTGTTGAACGATTTCAAAGAACTCTAAAAATGAAAATGTGGCGTTATTTCACTCATAATAATACTTATAGATATGTCGATGTTTTACAAGATTTAATATACTCTTATAATCACAGCATTCACTCGAGTATTAAGATGTGCCCATGTGATGTAAGTTCCAACAATATTATGACAGTTTGGACTAATCTTTATGATAGAGGATCAAACAAACTTTCTTTAGAAAATTCTAAACCAAATTTCAACGTGGGTGATTATGTTCGAATAACTAAATATAAACATGTTTTTCAAAAAGGATATGAATCCAATTGGAGTGATGAAATATTTATTATATCTTCAATAATTGATAGATCTCCATGGATTGTTTATACAATAACTGATTTACAAAATGAACCAATAGTTGGTACTTTTTATGAAAGAGAATTACAGAAGGTCACTTACAACCCCACCTCACAATATAAAATAGATAAAATAATTGGCACTCGTTATTCGGGTAACAGAAAAGAAGTATTAGTGAAGTGGAGAGGTTATCCAGATAAATTTAACAGTTGGATTTTAGCTTCTAGTTTACAAGAAATATGAATAAAGAAAGTTTTTATTTAACTTTGCTCAGCAATAGTTCAATGGAATACTTTCCTGATAACAAGACCACAAATTTTTCAACAAAATTACCAAAAGCTATGAAATTAGAAGGTGAATGGTCGGTTGGAGTTGTCGAGTTTCAATATCCATGCACCATGTTTACTGTTCAAGATCATGAAAATGTTGTATACATCACAAAAACCATGATAATGCCTAATGAAGATAAACCATCAACAGTGTACTACAAAAAACATATTCCCGCTACCAACTACGATAACGTTGAACATATTTTAAAAACGTTAAATAGTATCAGAGAGAACTTGAAATTTCGTTATGATGAAATAACAAAATTTGTGTCTGTTTCTGTTTTGGATAAAAATATAACTTCCATAACATTATCACCCAAATTAAGTTTACAACTAGGTTATGAACCAAATACAAATCTCCTAGACAGAAATTTTGGGAAGTGTCCTGCTAATTTACACTTAGGGTTACCATCACAACTATTTCTATATTGCGATATTATCGATCCTCAGATTGTGGGTGATGTTATGACTCCGCTATTAAGAGTCATTTCATTAGATCCTTCAAAATACATTTATGGTGCGAATAAAATGCACATTTTCTCTCCACCTCACTACTTACCTGTTATGCGAAGAGAGTTCGATACGTTAGAAATAGATATAAGATCGAGCACAGGACAAAAAATCCCATTCCAGTTTGGAACCGTGTGTATTAAACTACATTTCCACAAATTATAATAATGTATTCTCATCAGGATCATCATAAATGTCCATACGAAAATTATTATTCTCATCAAGCTGGATCAGGAGTTGGAGTAATTTATAAGGGTTCACCATACCAACGTGGTCATGGTATTGGGAGCTTCTTAGGAGGGTTATTTAGATCAGTTTTACCTTTACTTTCAAGTGGTGTTCGAGTGGTTGGTAAGGAGGCATTAAATGCTGGAGTAGGACTTTTATCAGATATGGTTCAAGCCCGTCCTATGGAAGCCTCAATAAAAAATCGTCTAAAGCAAGTTAGTACGAACTTAAAACGAAAGGCTGATGACAAAATTGATCGATTTAACATGACAGGATCTGGGTATATAACTAAAAGAAAACGATTGGCCTCGTTCATTCCACCACTAACAGCGAAAGTGAAAGCTACGAAAAAACTTGGTCGAAAACCAAAAAACATCAAAGATATATTTTCAAATTAAGTATGTCTTTCCTTCATAATCATTCTTGTGAGTGCGTTAAGTCAGAATTAGATTTGTTTGCATTACCGTCTACACAAACAAGCATTGAAAATGGATTGTGGATTCATTATAAACCAATTTCATCTCTTGCTGATGATGGACCTATCGAGTTTCAAGTTCCTGGAACAGGCGATGACTATATAGATTTGTCTCATATATTACTCCACATAAAGGCAAAAGTATTAAATCAAGATTCAACAAACTTGATATCAGCTACAGCAGTAGCACCTGTAAATAATTGGTTGCATTCACTTTTTAGTCAACTCGATATCTATTTAAACCAAAAACTTGTGTCACCACCTAATAATACCTATGCTTATCGAGCATACATGGAAACCCTTTTAAACTATGCACCTGCTGCTAAACAATCTCATCTTACTTGTAGTCTTTGGTATGATGATACAGCAGGAAAAATGGATTCCACAGATGGTAAAAACATTGGATTTGTTAAAAGACAGGAATTAGTTAATGAAAGCAGGGAAGTAGAAATGATTGGTCATCTTCATGGTGATATTTTCAATCAAGATAAATTTTTAATTAATGGCGTTGAAATGAGTGTAAAATTAGTTCGGTCAAGAGAGAGTTTTAATTTAATTGCTGGATCAAATGATGTAAAGTTTAAAGTTTGCATTACGGATGCAACTCTTATTGTTCGAAGAGCACGAATTAATCCAAGTGTATTACTCGCACATCAGAAAGTTTTAGCTTCTACCACTGCTAAATATCCTATAACTCGTGCTGAAGTTAAAGTTTTAACTATTCCATCGGGTGTTCAAGGGAAAACTCTTGATAATATATTCTTAGGACAGGTACCCAAAAGATGTATTATTGGTTTTGTGAATAATTCCGCATTTAATGGTTCACTTACTAAAAATCCATTTAACTTTGAAAACTATGGTATTAACTCTTTCAGCTTATATATTGATGGTCAACAAATACCTTCCAAAGCTTTGCAACCATCTTTTAATAATAATATGTTTACATCAGCATATCATACTCTATTCTCGGGGACTGGTATTCACTTTCTTAATGAAGGAAATGCAATCTCTCGTGAACAGTATGCCAAAGGTTACTGTCTTTTAGCATTTGATTTAACTCCTGATTTATCAGCTAACTCATCAGCCCATTGGAATCTCATAAAGCATGGTAGTGTAAGATTAGAAGTACGATTTGAATCCTCACTAATACAAACAATTAACTGTATTGTTTATGCTGAGTTTGATAATATTATTGAAATAGATAAAAATCGAAATGTTACTGTAGACTATAGTAGTTAGGATTATAATGTGTGTTGTGTTTTAGATATATGTGTTATGCTTAATGCATTTTTGTGTGTGTGTAACTAAATGTAACATTATAAAATTAATAAAACAAATTATATGCAATATATTATTTTTTATTTCTTTATATACCTCCCCTATTTAATCTTAAACAAAACACTGTTCGAGTTTAAACTTTACATAAGCACATTGACTAAACCACTGAACATGCTGCTGCCAAGGATCATCGTCATCTTCCCAATCTTTTAAACCACCACCACAATGGAAACACTTGGTCCTGTCTCCATGGCCAGTATAAAAGAAACCGGCTTCTGCAAGATTTTCGGGCTTCTGCTGCATAACGAGAGGCCAGTTTTCGAAACTCATCAACCGTCTAGATTTTGAGCTGAAAAATGGATATTCAGCTCTTAGGTACTGCATATTCATCACTTTTTCTTCTCCAATCAATTTTGTAGTTTTGTTTTTCCATGAAGTGTTCTGTACACGTATACCGCACTCATCTCTTCCTTCTGCTATTGTTTTTCTCTCAGCATCACAAGGCGACAGCTCCTTGGATCTAATGAGTACACAGAAGTACTTTAAGTAAACAGAATCACATTCACTAATCCACTAATGAGTGTCATTGTTAAAAAAGTATTTTTTAACTTTTTCACTTTCTGCTATTGTCTTTGTAATATTGTATACGAGACCGTTTGTGTTGTCGTAGATGCTATCCTTATTATTCTTTACGTAATATTTAATCCTCGTGGTAGCGTGCTTCCAGTGATCACTAATTGGAATCTTGGATAGTTTCTTCATATCATACATTTCAATTTTTATGAGATGCGTCGCTTGGTCTCCGTCGTCAGAATTTGTAGAGATGTATGATACGCCATCTCTAGCAGCTCGTGCCACAGTCGACGATAGCAGCTTCTTCCTTTTTATTTTTGGTGTCACTTCAAAAAATTGATCAATCGGTTGCGATTTCCTTTTTCCTCCATCGTCTGTGTTAATAACGACGATGTCATCACTCTCTTCTTCGTGTTGGGGAGAGAGTGGCGAGTAGTAATACTGTTTATAGGTATTTTCATTATCGTCTGCGAAGTTGAATGATCTCTGCAACAACAGAGTTATCACGTTAATATCAATTAGTTTACACTTAATCTGACACACACACACACACACGTTAGGAAACAACAACAGAAATACAAGTAAGTTTGTCAATAGAATAAACACTTACCTCCATGACCATTGATGCGTTGAAGTAAGTAACACAAACGTAGTATTGGTAGACGTACACAATCCACTGTGGTCAAACGACCATAGACTGACTGCATGACTGCAACTGTTCGATCTTATATAGCACCATTCTTATCTGAACTCTATGAGTCAACAAATTTATCGCACATCGCAACAGGCATGAACTTGTTTTGTGATTCCCAAAAGAATGCGATATTTAATATTTACAAATCACTATAATTGAACATTCGTATGACAACCATTGAATAGATTAGTACTGTAATAATTTGTTAATAACAGTAATATCATGGACACACTAGAATTACAAAAGCATATGAAAAAGATTCATGTCAGTCTAGAAAATAATGTTTATGCTGCGAATAGACTACCTATGTATACACATGTACCAACGTATATAATATGCAATTTGGATGCGGATGATAAACCAGGGTCACACTGGATAGCTGTACATATCGATGCGAATGGCATCGGTCAATATTTTGATTCATATGGACGAACACCTGAGCGATATCATCTTCAGTTTTTGAAAAGGAATTGTAAGAGATGGGACTGGAATGTTGATAGGATTCAGAATGATTGGACTTCAGTTTGTGGTGAATATTGCTTAATGTATTTGCTATTTAAGTTTCAGGGATGTTCAATGCATAGTTTTACGAACATATTTACAGGGAACACACTGTACAATGATATTTTTGTGGATGAGATGTTCCACTCATATTTTGTAGAAAAAAGTAATAAATTAATTAGAAAATTAAAATGAATGATTGTGTTTTATTGATGACATAGGAAATGAAAGATAATGAGGGTTTACCAGTGAGTAATAGATAAGAACGCCAAAAGGGTGTTCGAAGTATAGATAATAACAATGGAGCGTTGATGAGGGTCAGGAGCACCGGAAATGAATGAGATAACAATAAATGGATTTGCAATTGATTTGCATGACTCCAGAACCACGCATCCTACGCAAAAAAGGACTGCAGAAACGTGATCAGAGCATGCCAAAACCTTTTTTTTTTTTTTTTTTTTTTTTAGGATTGGTGCGACTGATTCTCCCGGATTTGACCTGTCAAACGCGTGAGCCAGAACCGGTGAATCATCACTACTAACCTAACGGGTTACCGGGGCTCGGGCTCGACGTGCAGGAGAAGGAACGGGGTGGTTTTTAGTCAGTAAGAGTCTGACACTCCCTTCCGCCTCACCGAGGCGAGAGCAGTAATTCGATGATTTTCCCCCCTTAAAAAAAACTTTGCCGTGTGAGAAGAGGCGTCTTAAAAGTCCGGACCATCACAACACAAAATAAACATAACAGCATTTTCACACTAAGTACTATCAGACTATCAGTAGCAATGAAGTTTACGGTCCACGGTAAGTGGACACCGTAGCGTAAACGTATTTAAATTGAAAACTAGATCGTGACATTGATCGTAAAAAGAAGTATGCACTTCTGTTATTGCTTAGGAGATATAGGAAAAAGAAACAAAGAAGATTTTGGGAAGATAAGATTTTGATGCGCGATGCGAATCAATTCGCAAGTTGTTGCGATGCGACGTCGCATCGTAGTTTTGTGTACGAGCCCTTAGACGGTCCTGGGCACAGTGGCCAGCAGATCAATCTACTCAAATTTGCTAAATTTATTCATTCAATCGTCGACTTTATTTCAATACTATAAAGTTAAAAATATAATTAAGAAATTTAACAGAAAATATAACTTGATCGGCTGGTCACCGTTCTTCTCAGTTGCACTGGTCCATTCAATTACCTCTACATCTGCTACCTAGTGTCATGTTTTATTTATGAATGAATTTGTATTTTATTTTAGAGGAACAAGCGATGCTTCATCCCACTGCAGCAGTATCTTTAACGCCTGGTAAGTATTTGACATCATAACATCACGCCATCATAATATTGACGACTTTCTTAATGATGACTTACTGACTTATTAATAATATGATACCTTTAATTTCATCTTTCTTGACATTCAATAATTATAATTATTTCAATTCTTAATTTATTGGTAACGTATATTGTATGAGATTGTATAAGCTAAACTTGTAGATAAATTGATAAGGAAAAACTTGGAAAATGTGGAGAACCATACCATAAATATTAAACACCTTTTGTATATTTTATAACCCATGTTTGCAACCGAAATAAATGATTTGATTTGATTTGATTTGACGCCTTATCTCTCGTCTGCTATATACCGGGCACATTTCTAGACTCCGTGCTACTACTGAGATTTAAAAAAAACCCAGTAGTACTTGGGCCGACCCGGAAATTAAACCCGAGACCCCTTACCCGGCAGTCGCACTTGCGACCACTCGGCCAACGAGGCAGTTTAACATACCTCTAATATAACGTAATATAACGTTATGTAACGTAATATAACGTTATTTAACGTAATGTTATGTAATACAATGTAACTAGAATGAACATGTGCATCTTGTGTTTATGTATTGTAGATATATTTTAATTTTTTTTTTATTTTCAGACGACGACACGAATCCATTTCCAATAATTATCGCATTTTTTGGAATAATAGTGATATGTCAAACACTATATATTGTTTATATTAAACGCCAGAAGCTTGTAGGTAAGTTTATTATGACTATCATGAGACCGTCTTTATCCAGCGATGAAAACGCGTGCGCAGCGCAGATACGGGTTGTTGCGGCGTTTCCTCTATAGTCAACTGAGGCCATAGTACTAGTTTGTTTTATGTTTAAAGTAATCGTAACGAGTACGCATTCAGCGCTCTGATTGGTTGGTTCATTGGCGCCGGCCAATCAGAGTTCCCAACGCGAACTCGTTTGGAATACCTACTTTAAACGTAAAACATACCCGTACTAAGGTCTCTGAACTGTCGCGGAGAACCTAACGGATAACCGGGGCTCCGGTTCGACGTGCAGGAGAAGGAACGGGGTGGTTTTTAGTCAGTAAGAGTCTGCCACTCCCTCCCGCCTCACCCAGGCGGGAGCAGTCATACCATGATCCCCCCCCCTTAAAAAAAGGTCTCTGAACTGCGCAGATGTCACATAATTGCGTTGTCACACAACGGATGCACAGGAGCGAGTGGTTGCGGGTGGCGGGGAGAGGTTGGATGTGAAGAGGATTGTAGGTAACGCGGCGCATGCGATGCGGTTGCGGTGCTAATACAGCGTATTAATTTACCTTTTCACCACTGACACCTTAACAACGCAACGCCTGCGCTGCCTAGTCGCGGCGTCTGTGCCGCGCGTATACATACGTTTGTCGAACACCTATGCTGGACAAGCGCTAATTTAAAGCCGTTATGAGGTGTCAGTAAATGGAGTGAGAGAGAGAGAGTGGGCGGGAGAGCGACGCGGCTGATATATACAGACGTTGTCCTACCCTGGCCTCAAGATTTGTTTACAAATATTTGATTTTATTTTCGCCGACCTATGGTGACGAAAGACATTTATTTTATATAAAGTGTAAAGATGTATCTATTAATTGGGTATTTTCTTTAATCAATACATTATTTAGACTGTATGCACAATACAATAAAATATAAAAAAATAATCACACTGTTATTGTATACCTACATTTAAAAAACCGTGACGTCACAATACACAATCTCGTACAAAATTCATACAAAACTGTCAAGTAACTGGCAAGTACGCAATTGTTTAAGATGGGTTGGTCATATTGAAAGGATGATTAGGAGATTTACGAAAGAGGTGTATCTAGCGAGCGCGCTGGGGAAGTCGGAGTAGAGGGTGCCCTTTTAGTATGTAATAGGGGAGAAAGGATGCCGCCCTAGACGGATATTTTATATATTATGTCTTTGCGATTGACAGTGGCTAGGTGATCGGTTTTTTTTTTTTAAGGGGGGAAATCATCGAATGACTGCTCCCGCCTGGGTGAGGCGGGAGGGAGTGTCAGACTCTTACTGACTAAAAACCACCCCGTTCCTTCTCCTGCACGTCGAGCCGGAGCCCCGGTTACCCGTTAGGTTCTCCGCGGCTCCGAATCGGCATCGGCCGTATTGGGCCCCATCTGTGGTGGTCTGATGGCTCTTTGAGGCGCGCGCGGAACGCTCGGCGCCGTACGCTCGGGTCTGTGTCTGGTCGGACGGGGAGCCACCCATGCTCGCCGTCCGCAGGCCCGCGCTTACGGTGGCCGGAGATCGTAGGTGATCGGTTGTTACGCTATCAGTGGTTTAATCACGTACCTACTTGCCAACTAGTCAAATTCAATACTTTTTTTGCGAACTGTCAAAAACGGAGAGTTTTCTATGAATTTTGTACGAGATTGTGTATTGTGACGCCACGTTTTTTTAGCATCAAACAGAATTAAGTCTTAAAAATTTGCTGAAAATATATTAAAATTAAGTTGGTCATAAAATCAATTAATTTTTTTTTTTTTTTTTTTATATTTGATGGGGCGACGTTTGACCACTATCTCGCCTGGTGGTAAGCGATGATGCGGTCTACGATGTAGCACGTCGTCCCATAAGCAACCTATTCACTCGGGCCTTGAAGACTCCCAGGTTGTACCCTTCAGGAAATACAGATTCTGGCAAAGAATAATGGAAGTGTTTTAACATTTTATTGTATTGAATAGTCGAAATAGATTATTTTTAAGTAGAAAGTACCTAATTACCCCAATATAGTTGTGTTTTTTTTATCTACAGGTCGGTACAGAGACATATCGACACGTCCACCGCAACCTCTACCTCTTGACATATACGACCAAGTAGGTTAGTATATAATTCTACTATTCAATCATTTTTAAGGTTATTAGACCGGTTATATACATATATATATGTGTAAACTTATGACCGAAATTAATCTTATACTATGTATTATATAAAGCGGAAGAGTTTGTTTTTTTGTTTGTTTGTTTGAACGCGCTAATCTCCTTAACTACAAGTCTGATTTGAATAATTCTTTTTGTGTTGGATAGTCCATTTATCGAGGATGGCTATAGGTTATAAACCATCACGCTACGATCAATAGGAGCTGAGCAGAGAGTGTGAAACCGCGCGGAAGTAGCTAGTCTTCTATAAAATCAAACTTAAGTCAACAATACCTAAGTCAATATTTTCAAGGTTCAAAATATTTTTTTTATGCACTACTTTTTATAAAACCGACTTCAACTCTCTCTTTTTTGAAGTCGGTAAATTACTATATATTATATCTACATTCTACATTATATATTACATTACGTAAAACTTCTAAATGTCCAAAATCGGTTCAACCGACCACGAAATAATCGAACACTATTTTTATTAATGGGACAAGCCGGTAAACGAGCTGACGGATCACCTGATGGTAAGCAATCAGCAGCTTTATATAATAGTATAATATGTCGGTCGAAATCGGCAGGCTTCGCTTGACATGTTGCCGATACATGTCTTGGGACTTGTTCCTTAGTGTATCCTTGATTTTATTCTATTTTCATGTATATGTGTACACATTGATTATGCCGAGGTTTGTGGACCGATCTGCGTGTTCCTGTTTTTGGTTGGTAATAGCTTTACTCGATTAAAATTCACTTTCGGGTTGGAGAAAGAAAGAAAAAAAACATTTATTCAGCACCAGGCACGATGCAGCATAAATAAAATATAAAAAAGACTATAAAGGTGTGACTGTGGAAATAATAAAAACATTGAGTTGAAAAATTTTAATGGAAGAATTCGAAGAGGTCTCTCTTGTTGACAACATGCCTATGCCAAAAGAGTCACACACTCAGTGTAAGCCAGGCGTACAAGTCACCCAGGACTGATTTCAGTGGGTTGAGATCTATTATTCGAGAGAGAAAAGTGTGGAATGATTGATTGGATTGAAAGATGATGTAGTGACAAGGATTGTAAAGGGAATGTTACGCTGGTTTGGACATGTTGAAAGGATGGATGAAAGTAGAGTAACGAAAGAAGTATACAGGGCGGATATGAATGGGGCCGTCGGTAGAGGGCGCTAGATGGACCAGATTGGCGGTATATTAAAGAAGGGCCAAATTAAAAGTACCCTTAACCGACGAGCATGCATGAAAAGATTGATGACTGTTGATGAAGCGAAAGAGGTATATAGGAACCGTAGTAATTGGCGTTCCCTAGTCTCTGACTACCCATGGGAGACAGGCGTGAAGTTATGTATGTATGTATGAGATCTATTATTAATTTCAGCCGTAAATAAGACTTGAATTTACTCTTTATATGTATGTACTTCGACTGTGTTTTTTTTAGAAATTCTTCAGTTACGTCCACACATTTTTTAATACGATATCTATTCTTATTTGTAGAAGATCAGCATGAACAGGGTTTCACGAACAAAGCTTTTAATATAGCTAATCAAGGGACTACCCCTAAAGTTGCTAGGAAGGCACCGCAGGGTAAGTATCTAATCTTCTACTTTACTAGCTGTTGTCTGCGACTTCGTCCGCGTAGAATTTAATTCCTATTTCTTCCATATCTAAGTCAGCCCGTATCTTATCATCTAAGTCAGCCCATACCCTGACTGTATACCAAATTTCAGCGAAATCCGTTCAGTAGCTTCAGCGTGATCGATGGACAAATAAACAAATAAAGAAATTTTCGCATTCATAATATTAGCATGATACTGTGATTTATTATTCAAAGCTGAAGAGTTTTTGTTTATTTGGACGCGCTAATCTCTGGAACTACTGGTTCTATTTAAAAAATATATTTTTGAGTTATATGTTTTTCCGAGGGGCAAAATCATCCAATGACTTCTCCCGCCCGGGTGAGGGGATAGGGAGTGTATGACTCTTACCTACTACTGACTAAAAACCACCCCGTTTCTACTCCTGCACTTCGAGCCGCAGCCCCATTGAGGCGCGCACGGAACGCGACGCGCCGTATGCTCGGGTCTGGTTCTGATCGGGCGGCAAGTCACTCATGCTAGCCGTCCGCAGGCCCGTGCTTACGGTGGCCGGAGATCGTCTCACTATACCTGACGCCCAGAGTATCTCTCGCGACGGCTGGGGCGTGAGAAGATTCGTTCCCTCACGCGTTCCGCCTCCTCCTTAGCTAGCATGACTGCTTCGCAGATGAAGGAGACGGCATCCCAATCCCCCTCGCTCCGTATCATAGTTTGAACTATGAGTCGGACGCGAGAGGTCACCGTTACCGATCAATCTTTTTGTGTTGGATACTCGATTTAAAGAGGAACGCTATAGCCTATATGATTTCTGACTACGACCAATAGGAGCTGAGCAGAGCGGGTGAAAACGCGCAGGGCTAGCTTCTTTAAAAAAAAAAGCAACAGCCTCAGAAACAACGCTTGCGTTCTGTTTCACCATATGAGTGAGGTTACCAGAGTCGCAATCTTCCAGCCTCAATCCTCAAAGTCAAGGTTATCTCTCTATCTCGCCTGGTGGTAACCGATGATGGAGTACGTAGTACCATAAGCAACCTATTCACTCAAGCCTTGAAGACTCCCAGGTTATACCCTTCAGGAAATAAAGAATCGGCAAAGAATTCCGATCCTTAGCAGTACGCACAAGGAAGCTTGATGCGAAGCGCTTAGTGCGTGTGTAACTTCTCCGGTGTTACACCTGAGCATGGACGATGGCGATTACTTACCATCAGGTGATCAGTGTCCCCGTTTGCTACTCTTCTTAAACAATCGCGGAGAACCTAACGGGTTACCGGGGCTCCGGCTCGACGTGCAGGAGAAGGAACGGGGTGGTTTTTAGTCAGTAAGAGTCTGACACTCCCTCCCGCCTCACCCAGGCGGGAGCAGCCATTCGATGAATTGTCTCCCTTAAAAAAAATCTTAAACAATACCTCGTTAATTGTGTTGCCTGCCGACCGCTAAATCAAAGTCGCTTACCTATTTTTCATTTTTTTCAGTGCCTTCTCATCTTTGCCATCTTAAACCACTTAGGCATGAGACTAGTAACATTGTAGATGAAAGGACTGCTCCTAATGTTATTAGAAAACCGCAAGAAGGTTTTTAAATAAATGTATAGACATTTATTTAAAAATTAAAGAGGGTTCACATCGAGTTATTAAAAATCCAATTTATTATGACCCCGCTTTATATGATCTTCTCATACATTCGACGTTCAGTTAATACTGGTTATTCAGCTTGATGCATCGAGTTATGATAACCAATTTATCCTGGTCCCGCTTTATATGATCTTTCCATACATTCGACGGTCAGTTTATACTGGTTGTCTGTACCTTGTACATATATATATATATATATATATATATATATATATACCTTGTATATATATGCTACCTTGTGAAGCTAATTCTTTTGATGCAAAGTTTCTAATTTTGTTTTCAGCGCTTTCTATGATGCCATTAGGGCAAGCTCACAACGTGGCCGGTAAAAGGACAGCTCCTAATGTTACTAAGACGCAATCTCAAGGTAAGTGCTACGTGTTCGATTTCCGTGCTATCAATGTTGTTGTCGTTATAATAGCAGAGTAGAATGCTTTTGTCACCGCCCCTCACTCTTCATGTGGGTATCGTATAAGTGGACTAAAATAACGCCTTTTCTCCCCGAGGAGGTGGTGCACATTACGGCACTTAGTGCCACTGTACAATGTAACACCCACTTCTCACTATTTATGTTATGAGTCCCATGTAATAGGGGGTGATCCTATTGCCATATATCCGGCACTATTTTAGACTCCGTGCTACTACTGAGAATTAAAAAAACCCAGTAATAATTTGCCCGCCCCGGGAATCGATCCCGAGACCCCTAGCCCTAGCGACCACTCGGCCAACGAGGCAGTCCTCACACATTTAACACAAACTTAGTTTCATTTAAAATATTTTATTTCAGTGCTGTTAGCCCTATCATCACCGAAGGATAAGCGATTACGAGGTTTAAAATCAACTCATATGAACCAGGGTAGCTGTCCACGGTCACGCCCACGTCCACGACCACGGCCACAGCGGCGCTCAAAAACTGGTGCCCCTACAAATATGCAAGAATTAATAACAATAAGTATGTATTGAACCAGAAATATACTAAAAAAGAAACAGTAAAATAATCGGCAAATCCAATCACAATCCCTAATCTCCCAATTCCCTAAGTCCTAAATATCAAAAGTTCTATAGTCAGAATTTTAATTAGATTCCCAGATTTGACAATAGCTACTGTCATTTTGTGAAATAATGATACCACATATAATAGTGTAGTGATGAACACAAAAATCGATAAACAATCAGTGTGTGTGTGTGTGTTTTATAATAAATGATACAGAAAGTGACAGGATAGCGATAGCGATGACGGCGACAATTTATAAAATAACTTATTACCATAATACATCTATCTGTTTTATTCGTCATGTTCCTTCATGTTCAAAAAATGTAATTTTTTTATTTATTTCACACACAATTATAAAAGAAAAGTCTCAGTTCGTTAATTCATCGTCAAAACTAAATTATCGGTTCAGAAGTATTTGATTTCCTGATATACTTAGTTTACGGGAGTAAAATTATAAACGAGAAGAATCGATCCAGAAATATTGCATTTCCATATCGAATAATTTCGCAAAGTCACTATTTAGTACTTGTCATAACGTTGCAACACTGAAAGTGACAAATCTGGAATCGAATTAAAATTCCGAGTATAATCACCAAATTTCTAACTCGTATACCGCTACCAATGCACTTGTAATTCCTCTCGTGTTGCGGCAGTTTATAGCGTATTACCTCTACATTCAGTCAAAAAAGTATCAGGAATGGATGATTTGGTTATGGTTCCAAATTCAAATTTTTGTTTTTTGTAGTTGTTACATTGGCACAACTGCTTTCCATTTTGGCGCAGAGTTTGAGTTGCATCTGTTATTTATATTAAATGCAGTGCTGGTTTTAGTAATATCATATATAGTGTGTATTGCGAATAATTCATTATGGACAAAAATATCGAACTAAGAGTTTGTCTTAAATTTTGCATCGCCAATGGAATTTCGTGTTCGGAGTCACGGAAAATGTTACAGAAGGCTTACCGTGAATAGATTTTATCAAAAACTCGTGCGTATGAGTGGTTCAAAGCGTTCAAAAGCGGTCGATGTGATGAAAGATTTGCCTCGCTCTTGTAGGCCGTCAACGTCTGCAACTGAAGTTAACTTCGCAAAAGTAAAGGAAATAGTGACTGAAAATCCCCATTCAACGCTGAGAGAGATAGCCGCCGATTTTTCTGTATCTCACGAGTCAAGTACCATTTTAACATATCATTTGGTATGAAACATATTGCTGTTCGGCTAGTCCCAAAAGATCTGAATTTTCTCCAAAAACTCAATCGCATGAAAGTCGCTGAGGACATGCTAGAACGAGTCAGTTCGGACCCAACATTCATAAACCGCATTGTTCCTGGTGATGTACTTTCTACGGACGGACAGAGTAGTATGTCAT
Organism: Spodoptera picta; assembly: GCA_038387885.1. NCBI lineage: Eukaryota > Metazoa > Arthropoda > Insecta > Lepidoptera > Noctuidae > Spodoptera > Spodoptera picta. Next base: position 832,060 of record JAZHFQ010000221.1, on the reverse strand, counting down.
GCCTAAATTTAATTTATGTCAAATAATACTAATAATATAATAATAATATAGCCTTTTATTCAGATCCTTAACTTACATTACGTTACACTTACATTTAAAAGCAACTTAAAGTTAAAAATTAATCTATTATTTGTTGTTTGGCGATTATTTGCAGATCTGTTTGCCAATCGGCAAAGGCTTTTCCATTCTGTCCTTACTTGAGCCACTCTGTTCCACGTCACACCTGCCACCTCTTTGATGTCATCATCCCATCGTTTCTGCGGTCTCCCTCTCTTGCTTTCCCTTCCCTTGGGTACCATACTGTTACTTTCTTAGTCCATTTATCGTGACCTCTTATCATGTGGCCAGCCCATCTCCATTTGAGTCTTTTGATTTTCAGCGTAACATCTGTGGTTTTAGTTTTATTTCTAATGATATTGTTTTTTACTCTGTCAGACCTCTTGATACTCAGAATATTCCTCTCTATAGCGTGTTGGCAGGTTGTAAGTTGGCTTGTCAATTCCTGAGTTATAGTCCATGATTGGCAGCCATACGTAAGAACAGGTAGTATGCTAGCATTGAACAGTTTTCTTTTGATGGTGATATGAAGTGTTTTGTTTTTCATAATTTCTTTAAAGCTCTAGTCTCTTCTCCTTCCGTTTATAATTCTTCTTCTTACTTCCTCGCGCATCGGTTCCTTTTGTGTTATGACCTGTCCAAGATAAATGTATTCATCAGAGTAGTTAATTTTCAAGTTTTCCAACGTTACTGGAGTTTTCTTTCCATTTGTTGTTTTTTTCTGAATTGAGTTTTAGTCCTACCTTTTCGCTTTCAACCGCAAGGTCCACTATTATTCTATTAATTTCTTCAGGTGTTCTAGCAAATAGGAGTATGTCATCAGCGAACCTTAGATGTGTTAGCAATGTGCCGTCAACATTAATCCCAAAATTTTCCCAACTGAGTCGCCTGAAAACTGATTCAAGTACGGCTGAGAATAATTTAGGCGATAGGAGGTCTCCCTGTCTAACACCTTTCCCTATTTTAAATGAGCGGCCTTTCTTCTCTAACTGGATTCTAGCTGTTCTGTGGCTGTATACGTTCCTTATAAGATGAATGTATTTATGTTCAATCCCTTGCTCCTCTAAAGCTTCCCAAATATATTCATGTATCAGGGAATCGAAGGCCTTACTGTAATCAATGAAAGCAATATAGTATGTAAGCTGATATTCGCTGCACTTCTCAAGAATTTGTCGGACTACGTGAATGTGATCAATTACAGAGTAGCCCTTGCGAAATCCAGCCTGTTCGATAGGTTGGTGATCATCCAGTGTACCTTCGATTCGTTCCAAAATTATTTTTGCGAAAACTTTGTATATGTTGGACATGAGACTGATAGGGCGATAATTTCCAATTTCATGTTTGTCTCCTTTCTTATAGAGCAAGATAATATTCGACTCTGTCTATTGCTGAGGGATTGCTTCGGTGTTTAAGATATTGTTGAAGATATCTTTGAGCGCAGGTATTAGAACATGTTTGCCCTGTTGTAAGATCTCGTTACTAATGCCATCTGGACCTGGTGTCTTGTCAACCTTTTGTGTTTCAATAGCTTTCTTGACTTCAGTTTTAAGAATACTCGGAACGCTTGAGGGTTTTGAGAAATCAATTTCGTTTTCTGGTGTTTTGTCTTCGTATAATTTCTTATAGTAGGATGTTGCTATTGTTAGTATGTCAGTTCGGCGATGTTTCCAGTTTCCACTGCCGCTTTTTATTTTAACTATCCAATCCATTGAATTATTTATTTCTTTATATGCTTTCTTTACACCACCCGATTTTATTATACATCTTTCTATTATTTCCATTCTGTTTTGTTTTCTATCTTTCCTTATGCTATCTTTAATTTCTTTATTTACCGTCGTTAACTTTTGACGTCTATCTTGAGTACATTTAGCACTGATTAAGTGATTTCTCTTCTCCAGCAGTTCTTTGGTGTTCTTTGAAAGCCAATTATTGTGTTCAGTCAGTGTGTCAGCATTTACATGTAAGTTGTGATTGCTGTGTGCGCGAATATGGAAATTAGTAGGAGGTGGATTAGTAGATATTTCTTATAGTGAATAATAAGTACTTAGTCTTATCAGTATTTAAAGTTAAAAGATTTTTATGAAGCCAATTTGTTACAGTGCTAAAGCCATTTTGAGCTAGCTCGAAGACTTCAGACTTTAATTTAGCTGCGAACAGTAACGCCGTGTCATCTGCATATGACAATACAATACCCTTATTAAGTGATAAACAACACAAGTCATTTATATATATTAAGAAGAGTGTAGGGCCAAGGATACTTCCTTGTTGAAACCTTCCCTGGACTTCCACGATCATTTCAAGACCAAAAATAGCCAAATCGGTTCACCCGTTCTCGAGTTTTAGCGAGACTAACGAACAGAAATTCATTTTTATTTATATAGATAATATGAATGACATAGAATATGTTTTGGCATAATAGACAACACTTCAAAATAATTATTTTAGCATATCTATTTTCATAATTTGTTTTAGTATAATCTAAATTCGAATAAATTATATGAATTAATTTTTATAGCCGCTTAAGTTACAAGCCAATAACAACCTCGATGAATTTAATGTAATTACATCACGCCTTTTATCCCCGAAGGGGTAGGCAGAGGTACACATTACGGCACTTAATGCCACTGTACAATGTAGCACCCACTATTCACTATTTTTGTTATGACATAATGTAATAGGGGGTGAGCCTATTGCCATATACCGGGCACATTTCCAGACTCCGTGCTCCTACTGAGGTTTTTAAAAACACAGTTAATACTTTACCCGACCCGGAAATCGAACCCGAGACCCCTTGTCCGTCAGTCGCACGTATGCCTACTTGCCACTATACCTACTTGACCAACGAGGTAGTTGCGGGTTACTCACGTGAATATACTGAGAAAAGCTCTACTAGTTTCGAGCCACAGAGGGGTTCTTGTGTCTGTACGAGTAGCCTGCGCGACATCGTCGTGACCGCGCACGCTGTCCATGAGGAAGAATAGGGGTTCTTCCACAGAGGGCTGTTGACAGTGGAGTTGCAATACGAGCAGCCTGCCCATCACATACTCTGGGAGTGTGATCTCTGGCAATATGAACGTAACACTATGTTAAATAATTTAATTATATCGTCAGGTGTCGCTTATTATACGGACCTTGTGGAATCTAGAACAAATTTCCGTGCGTTTAGGCGCTTTTGCCATACCTATTATTGGAAGAAAGTATAACAGCTCACACATAGGACCTACTTAGTTTTTAGTCAAATTTCCGTGGTGCTTGGCGACTGGGCGTCACCCAGTTGTACAGTCTCTTCTTTGTGCCTTCAGGCTTAATTCATTCCGTCTCCTTCAGTAATTTTCCGAGGGAAGTGGAAACTATAGTTTTTTCTTCTTCTCCACTTATAATATCTTATGATTCACTTCGTTGCGGGAACCAAGACAGTTATGACAGACACTCATGTCCCTGGGACGCGCCGGACTTCAGTGTTCCGGTGTTTTCATGGTTACATCTACTGTAGATCCTGGCTTACAGGAGTTGCAGCGGTTTTGGGAGGTTGTGGCAGGCTTGACCCATAAAAAAAAGAGGGCTGTGGTTCGAAACTAATAGAGCTTTTCTCAGTATATTCACGTGAAAACTAAGACGTGATATGGATCGTAAAAAGAAGTGTGCACTTCTGTTATTTCTAAGGAGATACAGGAAAAGGTAACAAAGAATATTTTGGGAAGATAAGATTTTGATGCGCGATGCGAACCAATTCCCAATTTCTTGCGATGCGTAGAGCTCGCGCATTTTTGCGATGCGACGTTGCATCGCAGTTTTGTAATGAGTACGCATTCGACGCTCTGATTGGCTGGCTCCAATGAACCAACCAATCAGAGCGTCGAGCTAGGTCTCGATTACTTTAAATTTTTAAATGTAAGACAAACTTATACTAAGCCCTCAGGTCTATGACATGTCATAAAATTGCCACCATTCGGACGAGCTGCAGTGACTTTTAAACTATTGAGCACATAATTGCGTTCTCCAAGCCGAAGAGCTCTTGGGAAGTTCCTTCTTATTACAAGTCTTTATTTATATATTTGATGGGCCGACGTTGGACCACTATCTCGTCTGGTAAGCAATGATGCGGTCTACGACGGAGCACGTCGTCCCGTAAGCAACCTATTGCCTTGAAGACACCCAGGTTATACCCTGCAGGAAATACTCTTTGGCAAAGAATTCCACTCCTCATTCTTCACTCCTTTTAGTTAATTAATAAAGCTTATTACAGGTCTTTTTAATGGAAAAGACTTTTTAATTCAGAATTCGTATAATATATTTAATGGTGAAGGATATATATTGTACATTTCTCATAAAATTAATTCTTTTGTATACCTTCTGGATATAATAATATAATTTATTATTGATTTGTAAATTAATCGACTTATTTTAAGGACCTCTATTTGACTGTATAATAATGGATATACTGGACGTCATTTATTTTTTATTACCATATAAGTAACTACCTGATTTTAAAATATTGTGACATCAAATTCATATTTATTTCTTGTTTATATCTGTAATGAAATTTAATAATTACTAGTGTTGTACAAATTATTGATTTAAATGAAGTTTAATATAATTTTTTTACCTATATGTACGTCACTATTGGCGAAACATGGACGTCTCTCTTTCTTTCATTCTTTCTTTCTTTTTTTCGTTCTTTCACTGTAAATCGAAAAATTAAACTTCAATAAAATATGTCAGTGGGAAATTTGTAATAATGAAACTTGATGTTGATCTGTCTTTAAAGATCAATGCTCATTTTTTTTACGTTTGTGAAAAGGGACTCATGACACAGTGACTTCATTTGAGTTTTATAGTTTTTTAGTCTCTAATATTTAGTTTATAATTAATTATTATGATTATGTAAATAGGTAATTAATAGATTTTTAAATACACCTTTTGAAAATAAATCTTACGTTTGTATTTTATTTATTGTCCTTTAAAAATAATTGACTGCATCGTTGATCAGGGAGTTGTAAGTGGGGCTCCCGGGCAAGGGGTCTCGAGTTCGATTCCCGGGTCGGGCAAAGTATTACCTACTGGGTTTTATAAAAAAAATTCAGTAAGTAGTAGCACGGAGTCTGGAAATGTGCCCGGTATATGGCAATAGGCTCACCCCCTATTACATGGGACTCGTAACATAAATAGTGAAAAGTGGGTGTTACACTGTATAGTGGCATTAAATGTCGTAGTGAGCACCTCTGCCTACCCCTTCGGGGATGAAAGGCGTGAGGTTACGTGTAATATTTGGCTGATGTGAATAAGTTGTCTATATCACCACCTCTTTTATAACTGTGGATATTTTAAGAGCTGTGGAGCTGGGGACAACCTAGGTTCACGGAGAACCTAACGGGTAACCGGGGCTCCGACTCGACGTGCAGGAGAAGGAACAGGGTGGTTTTTAGTCAGTAAGAGTCTGACACTCCCTTTCGCATCACCCAGGCGGGAGCAGTCATTCGATGATTTTAACGCCTTAAAAAAAAATGGTAACCAGGGTTCCTGCTTTGAACCGATACCCTAGTAAGAACGGGATGGTGTTTATGTTTAGTCAGTAAGAGTCTGACTTCCTCTCACCTCACCCGAGGCGGAAGAAGTCACTGAATGATTTCCCCTCCTTAAAAAAGACTTAAGAAGGTACACATCTGTCAGAGACTGGTTAGCAGTACTCTCTGAGTGATGAACTTACCAGCCAATCGTCGAGATTATGGAGAACCTTCTTATGTAGAGAAGGGTTATAATAATAACTTGAGTGGTGAAAATTAACACGTACAGTTATGTCTACTCTCTTAGGAAATAAAACTCGCTATATTCTTAATTTGCATATATTTTTTTGCTATTTACAATTTGAACCTTAAATTAATACAATCTAATTAAATTAGTTAGTCTAGTTTGATAATCTCATTTACAATAATGGTGTTAGAGGTATACAGAAAAACTCATCAAGCTATCCGTAACTTTAAGCAATTATAACCTTAACATAACATCACGCCTTTTATCCATGAAGGGGTATGCAGAGGTGCACATTATGCCACTGTACAATGTAACACCCACTGTTCACCGTTCACTGGCCACATTTATGTTATGATTCCCATGTAATAGGGGGTGAGCCTATTGCCATATACCGGGCACATTTCCAGACTCCGTGCTACTACTGAGATTTTTTTAAAAACCCAGTTATACTTTGCCCGACTCGGGAATCGAACCAGAGACCCCTTGCCTGGGAGTCCCACTTGCAACCTTAATTACATTGTAATAAAGATGGAACTACTAATATTAACTAATATAAAACTTCCCTTAAACATCCTCATCCTTATAAAAGAACAACATAAACGATCCTAAAATTCCTAATCCCCAAAAGGCCGGTAACGCACTTGAACCCCTCTGGTGTTCCAGGTGTCCATGGGCGACGCCGATTGCTTACCATCATGTGATCCGTCTGCTCGTTCACCGGCTTATGCCATAAAATAGAAACAAAAATAAATTATTTCAACTGTTCATTACAATAAAATATTAAAGAATAATCACTGTTTCATTAATTGTTTTTATGACCAACTTAATGTTAATATTTTTCCAGCATTTTTTTTAGTAATAAGTACCTATGCAGTTTGACGCTAAAAAATCGTGACGTCACAATACACAATCTCGTACAAAATTCATAGAAAACTGTCGTTTTTAACAGTTCGAAAAAAGTATTGAATTTGACTAGTTGGCAAGTACCCAATTACTACCGCTTACAATAGGGATGATGATAGGGTATGAAAATTAAAAATCTAATTAGTCCGTAAGTTAGGTAATTAAAATATATTAGACACGTATTTTTTTATTTTATTGTATAATAAAATAATACTTAGGTATAACGAATCAGTTTAGGAGTGGGGGCTAAAACGTCATTTCTGCGTATAAAATGTACATAGAAGTGACGTCACGCGACATTTCAAATCAATATATCATCGAAAGTATTCGTTTCAGTACGAAAATTAAAAATACGTGTCCAATGTTTTTAAAATAATCTACCAGACGGACATTAAAATAAAAATTAGTCATCTACCCTATTATACATCTCCATATACTTTCATATTGACTGCATGTGCCGATGTTAGACTCAACAATAATACATTTGTACGCGTCTGGGCAAAATGTCACACTTTGCTGTAAAATTTACCTATGTTTACAAATAAAACCATTTGATATGATTCGTCCATGATAAACTGGATTGGCATAGCTCAATGTGTAGCCAATGGGCGGATCCAGGCGGCGGGGATCTTGAGCCCCCTCTGCTGAGCTGGTTAGGCAAGGGCAGATTCAGCTTTAGCGCTAGGAGGTGTGCCACATAGTCCCGGTCAAGTCAAGAAAATGTCATTTAATTTTGATAACAATAGGTACAAGTAAAACGTAGAGATTTTATTAATGTACGTAAGTACTGTATGTAAAAATATTTATTAATTATTGTACACTTGAAAAACTTAACACAATAATGCCATGTACGGTCAAAGGTCAAAGTCCACGCCCATCGTAAGACTACTATCGGTTGCGCTGCAGCGCTTATACACACATGCACACGAATATTTTTATCCGTGTGCGTACGCGTGCGTGTGTTAATGCGTACGCACGCGTTTTTATGCACATTAATATGAAATTACTTACGCATTGCCGTGTAACTTCACTCACGGCGGCAGTGGACTTTTGACCATTGACTGTACATATGCCTACCATCTTCTCTTGAAGACATCCGGAGAAGCAATATCACGCACGGAATCCCTATTTATATTCCATTATCTACTTCCTCGCGGTTTCACAGGCTCTACTCGGCGCCTATTGATCCTGGCATGATGTTTCATAACCTATAGCCTTCCTCGATAAATGGACTATCCAATACAAAAAGATTTTTTCAAATCGAACCATTAGTTCCCGAGATTAGCGCGTTGAAACAAACAAATTCTTCAACATTTTTCTAGAGTGATATGTAATTTCTAAGATTATTTAGACACCACTGACACACAGTGAAGGAAAACACCATGAGGAAACCTGGGCTTATAGTTTCTAATTATAAGTTTCAAATTGGTAACTCGCATTGAGCAAGCGTGGTGATTAATGCTCAAACCTTCTCCGTGTGAGAAGAAAGTCAGCAGGTGCTCACATCAGGCTGTTGGTGTGATGTGACCTTCGCACCTAGTTCTTCTTTTCATATCATCTGTCTTTTAATACATCGAAATCGACCTACCTACTTCTAAAAATCAAAATTTAACCCTATTTACAATATACTAAAGTACATTATATGTTATAAATGTTAGGGTCGTAATTTTTATGTGGTTTCAAAGGCTCGTAGGTCCATTCTTCGTCCGAGGATGCTTGATTTTCGTTGTAGTAGATTTCTGAAACGAAAAACTGATTTTAGTACGTCCTATCATATATAAATATGCCATATACGTATGTATAACATATTTTTTTTTTATTTTAACATACAAGTTCTTATACACATGGCACTCAGACCCGAAACAACAATCTGTGGATCAAAGAGTTGTTCCGTGCGAGAATCGAACCCGCGACACGTTGCGGGCTGCTTCGCCCATTCACCGCGCCAACCATGCAGTCAAAAGGTAAAAAATCTCTATAAATATCTACGCAAACATGTGTATAGATATAGATATGATGCGTATAGATAGAAACAGGCAAATCAAGCTACATGTCAAAATATCTATAAATTTCAACTTTATTACAACTCCGCATAATTGATTATCGATTAAAGATTCGTGTACGTTAACGTGCTGATTGTTTGTATTAGAGGAAAATTAATGAAACTATCTCAATTTATGTATTTACCTTCCTGTACTGGCTGTGGTTGCTGTATTCTCGGCTTTGATTTTACAACAGGTCCTGATAACATGATACAATACGTTAAAATCGTATAATTGGGTACGTGCTTACTTTTTTCGACTGTTAATAACGACAGTTTTCTATGAATTATGTACGAGATTGTGTATTGAGACGTCACGTTTTTTTAGTGACAAATAGCGTACTTATTTGTTAAAAAATTGCTGGAAATATACTAAAATTAAGTTGGTCATAAAATCAATTAATGAAAGTGTGATTATTTTTTAATGTTTTATTGTATTGAACAGTCGAAATAATTTATTTTTGATAAAGGAAAGTAGCCAGTTACTACCATTTTGTATTATTAGGATACCATGTAGATCATGGTATGGGCATAGTTTATGGCCTTATGGGCAGATATGGGGTACCTACTTAAAGGTGCACCCTCACCGGGAGCATTCACGTGTAACACTGTAATGTAATATTTTAGATTCGCCTTGAGCATTACATTACAATAATTCCTCCCTGACTAACGAGCATTTGCGTGCAATGTAACGTATAGATTCGACTGAGCATTTCATAGCAAGATGTCAGACGAAGCGGGCGGGCATGGGGGGAAAAAGAAGTGTAGCGCATTGATGTTACAAGTTGTATCAAGATATTACACATTGTATCATTACAAGGTGCGCAATGCTTGGTTCGCCTCACGATTTACTGTTATTTTTTTAAGTTTGTCAAATATATACTGTTATTTTTTTTAAGATTCAAATATATTTATGTCATCTTTAGCGTATTCATAACTTTTATAACAAAAGTACTTACTGGTCTTTGCTGGACTTGGATCAGGTATGGAGACGATAGGCACTTGTTTAACTGTTGAAAAAGAAAACGATTTATAAGTATTTTTCATTCGAAAGATAAATAAAGAACTTATGAAATCAAATGATAAGATATGCTGTCACAGATCAAAGTCAAAATCATAAGTTCATAACAACATCACGCCTTTTTATCCCTTAAGGGGTTATCAGAGGTGCACATTACAGCAAATAATGCCTCTGTACAATGTAACACCCACTTTTCACTATTTATGTTATGAGTCCCATGTAATAGGGGGTGAGCCTATTGCCATATACCGGGCTCCGTGCTATTTCCAGACTCCGTGCTACTACTGAGATTTTAATAACCCAGTAATACTTTGCCCGACCCGGGAATCGAACCCGAAACCCCTTGAAATTCATTAGTTAAATTAAACCATAATTAACTACTTTTAAACGTCAATAACATGTCGTGGTGTCCCGGACGTTTAAGACACCCGCCTCTCATGCATGAGGGTGCGGGTCCGAAACCTACCAATGGTAAGTACCAATGTGACGTTTCCGAGTTATATGTACTTTCTAAGATTATTTAGACACCACTGACACACAGTGCAGGAAATCATCGTGAGGAAACCTGAACTAAAAGTACATTTCTTATATAAGTTTGAAATCGCCAACCGGCATTGAGCAAGCGTGGTGATTGATGCTCAAACGTTCTCAGTGTTAGAAGAGGATTGCTCAGCAGTTGGCATTATAGGCTGTTGATGGAACTTCAATAAAAATGAAACAAATAATAGTCTGTCGGTCTGTCCGCCAGTGATGCTTGACTTTGTTTCCAAAATATGTTTTTTATAGCGAGTACTTATCACAAAAAAACTAGAGGAATCCCTCAACTCATAATTCTTAGTAAAATAAATGGAAAGAGAAAGCCAGCCTGAATCCACAGAAGGACACCTTTTTTTAAGGGGGGAAAATCATCGAATGACTGCTCCGGCCTGGGTGAGGCGGGAGGGAGTGTCAGACTTTTACTGACTAAAAACACCCCGTTCCTTCTCCTGCGCTTCGAGTCGGAGCCCCGGTATCCCGTTAGGTTCTCCGCAGCACAGAAGGACACCCTTGCTTAGGTACTTAGGTATCAGAAGGAGATGAAGAAATAAAACCAGATGCTTACCATTATTTCGTTTTCTCAACGCTTCTTCCAATTCGTTGCTTCTTGTTGCAGTTTCTAGAATATAAAATTAATAAATTTAAACAATTACTTCGACTTTAAAAAAGCCTTCGACTTAGTCGATAATGACGTGTTGCTGAAGAAGTTGGCAGCTGTCGGATTCACTCCAAAACTGCTTAGCTTTTTTGCGCACTATATGAGAGATAGGCAGCAATATGTGGAGTATGCAGGATACCGAACGCAGCCATATTATACAAGATCTGGTGTAAGCCAGGGCAGCAATTTGGGTCCTTTGGAATTTATATTGATGGCAAACGACATGCCAGATGCCATAGAAGATGCTCAGTGTCTGTTGTTCGCGGACGACCTTAAATTATCTCTCCCTATTAGTAACACGGAAGATTGTGAAAAATTGCAGAGAGATATTGACAGAGTCGTTCGTTGGAGCAAACAGAATCGGTTGCAGTTCAACGTGTCGAAGTGCGTTACGATTTCATATTCTCGGGCACGCGCTCCTGTTCAATATAAGTACACTGTGGATGGAGATGAGTTGGCCAGGGTAAAGACTGTGAGAGATTTGGGAGTTCATTTTACTACTGAGCTGACGTTTCGTGATCACATACTCAAAATCTGTAAAAAAGCATATAGGAACTTGGGGTTGGTTCTTCGAATGGCTAGAGGCTTTACAAATATAAAAGCTATTAGAGCGTTATATAATTCGTTAGTTAGGAGCCAACTAGAATGTAACGCAGTTATCTGGGCCCCACATGAGACTAAATATAGCCTCATGTTGGAGCGTGTACAAAATAAGTTTATTCGATTTATTTACATGAAGCTGTACGGGGTTTATCCTTTTTATCCACTAATGTATCCTACCCTGTTTATCCTAGGTATGGTCGGATATAATGAACTGAGGGTCAGGAGGGAACTCACACTCGTAACCTATATCTTTTCGGTGGTTAGGGGGGTGATACATAATGCGGATATTTTGGCCAGGGTAGGGTTGTGTGTGCCGGACGAGTATGCGACGCGTCGGCGACGACCGCGCCTACTGGCGGTGCCGCGAGCGCGCACTAAGTTACTGAGCGACGCGCCTCTGACGCGCGCACTGCGCACGCTCAACCTCATAGCTGACGACGTTGATATGTTTTATTGCACTCTGAGTGAATTCACTAAAGTGGCACTTCGTAGCATTTATTATGGTTAGTTAGTTAAAAATTTAGTTTGTAATTTAGATATAAGAGGCCTCAATATCGATTTGGATAAGTCTGTAAGGATATTGCTGGGAATAAAGTAAAATAAAAAAAAATAAAAAAAATAAATAAATAAATAACTTAGAAATCTAATCTTCTGCCTCGTGACTGCTGATCAAGAGTATTCAGATTCAATCGAAATCGATTGACGACCGAATTTAGTAAATTATCACAATACCAAACTACACGGTTGGCTGCCGCGGGACTTGTCGGGGGTCGATAAAATAATAATAATTATAATGTTAAACTTAAAACTGCAGCATACATACCAATTCCCGCTTGTCTCCTCTTCAAGACCTGCTGCAATTCATTGACTGGTGCTACCGCAGCTGAAAAAAAGGAGTTCTTTAGTACCTATTTGTGCGCAAAAATATATTTAGGTGTAGGAGAGCCTTATTGCTTCGGCACGAATGGGCCGGCTCGACCGGAGTGATACCACGGCCGAGCAGAAAACCGACGTGAAACAACGCTTGCGTTGTGTTTCGTCGCGTGAGTGAGTTTATCGGAGGCCCAATTGCCCTTTAATGTAAAAATAATTCAGAATAAAGGGCTTTATTATTATTATTATATTTATCAGTGCACTTCAGCTAATGATACATATTTATATATCTATGTGGCGACACATGTCAAAGACTACCGATGAAAGCAAATCAACGGATGACGTCATTCTATACAAATCAAAATCCTACATCGCACATGTGAAGTTTACATGCGAATTTACACGGATAGAAAATCCCAACGAACAACTGTTGGGCAGAAAGCCCGCCAGGCACGATCACCTCGCCTGGTCGGAGGATCCTGATTTTCCGATCTTAGGGAACTATACTCTGTGTTCCCTAAATCTGTATTTCCTGAAGGGAGTCTTCAAGGCCCGCGTGAATAAGTTGCTTATGAGACGAGGTATCCACCGTAGACCGCATCATCGCTTACCACACCAGGCGAATTATTATTATATTGGTCAAACGTCGGCCCATCAAATATATATATGTCGCAGAATCAACAAAGATGCACAACTATCGAGTATCGTTATTTTAGAACAACGCCATCTGTTATCATTTGTCGGAAACGTCAAGCAGTGTGCTTGGGTGATGGTCGGTACGGGGCGTGGCATGTTGGCATTTGAAAGGCGTCACTTTTGAGTTGGACACGAGGGTGCGCGGTTGTTCTGCCAGCTCGTACCGAACTTACCGCGTTTTCCGAAGTACCCCCAATGGGTTCATATTCTCCGACATATATATATAAAAAAATTATATATTTAATCTCTATCCAGTTTCAGAACACAAAAGCTGTTCGTAACTTACCATGTGACATTTGTGGTTTCGGAGTGACAGGAGGCCTGACACTTCTTTTAGTTTTCAGTGTGTCCTCTTTCACGTTGACTAGGTTTGCTGTAGGCACCTTCTTTGGAGGCATCGGTAGTCTGGCTGTGGAAAATTATGATATTTCAAAAAATCACCGGTTACTCATGTGAACATTTTTGCTTTTTCAGTCGATTTTGCTTTTTTTTAAACGTTGCCACACACTAGGATTTTCTCCTGTGTCGTGGTTACAGAGTCGATTACAGTATGCGGCGAGCGAATTTTAAAAATCTTTGAAAGCAGTTTTCTTTTATTTCAAAAATAACGGAAAGTTTTCTTTGAGTAAAATTTTCTATCTTAAGTATTAAGAGTACATGCCCTGCAGGTGACATTACAAAATTCCACCCCGTACCTCTATATATATATATATGTTATGTGTATATATATAGTTCTGTCCCTACAAATTCTCTGTAAAATGACAGAGACGGCACGATATTTGAGTTCACAACTTAAATATAGCCTTTCAGTATTCACGCTTAATAATGCAATTGGGTTTACTACCATCATCTTCCAAAAGGTATTATTTGGTAACTTACGTGGCATTGCCTGACTGACCACCGGCGGAGGTTCGTATGTGTCCATATCATCAGTCATTTCTGTAAAACAAAGGAATGTGTCATTAAATACTTATTCATCATTACCATCATCAGCATTTGCTACTCCCACGGGCTCCTACCCATCACAGCTGGACTTCTGGATGTACCTTCTTGATATAAAAGAGATTTTCTCTCCTTTGATTGTTATCAGGTAAGATTATTTAAGTATTCGATATCTATTTTATATTATTATTGTTTTATGGCATAAGCCGGTAAACGAGCCGATGGAACACCTGATGATAAGCAATTGGCGTCGCCCATGGATACGCGGCATAGAGGCGATACAAGTGCCAGCATTTTGGGGATTAAAAATTTAGGGCCGGCTAAACCGGAGTGATAGGTACTACGGCTCAATAAAAAACAACGCTTGTGATATGTTTCATCGTGTGAGTTAGGTTACTGGAGGCCCAATAATCCCCCCACTTTCCTTCCCCTATCTCCTCAATCCCTGAATCCCCATATTCTTAATTCCTAAGGCCGGTAACGCACTTGTAACCTCTGGTGTTCCAGATGTCCATGGGCGACGCCAGGTGATCCATCTGCTAGTCTACTGTACCATAAAGAAATTGGGATATTTTGTTCACAAATTCACATATTTTTACTTACGTTCATAAACTTCGAAGTCATCTTGAGATGGTGGTAAAGGCAGCGGAGGTCTGTTCGCCATATCACGTTCTGGAAAAAATTGAAACGAAAAATAATGAAAATTCATAAGTTCGTCTAGGTAAGACACCACTGATAGAATGTGGAGGAAAACATCGTGAGGAAACCTGGGCTTATAATTTCTATTTATAAGTTTGGAATCGCCAACCCGCATTTAGCAAGCGTAGTGATTAACACTCAAACCTTTTCCGTGTGAGAAGAGGCTTTTGCTTGCAGTGGGTACTTATAGGCTGTTGGTGTAACATTTTAATGTGACATTCCCCAGTCTCCCCATCCCCGATTCCCCCTCAATCCTCAAATTCCTAATTCTCAAAAGGCCGGTAACGCATTTGTAACGCCTCTAGTTTTTTGGGTGTCCATGGGCGACGCCGATTGCTTACCATCAGGTGATCCGTCTGCTCGTTTACCGGCTTACCCCATAAAAAAAGTGAAAATTATGGAAAACCCCCTTCTTTTATAGAAGGATCCATAGACTTTCAGGGGTTGTTGTTGATAATAATGATGAAAACAAACCTGTTTGTCTTTGGTAGGAACGGGTATGGTCCATCATTGCGCTTCTGTTTAGGGTCGCTCCATGCATCTGCGGATGCACGCCCATATTGCGATCCATTTTTGGAGTACCTGAAAAGAAAAAATATTATTAAAGAAGGGTCAAATTAAAAGTACCCTTAACCGACGAGCATGCATGAAAAGATTGATGACTGCGAAAGAGGTATGTAGGAATCGTAGTAATTAGCGTTCCATAATCTCTGCCTACCCCCATGGGAGACAGGCGTGAAGTTATGTATGTATGTATGAATTAATAAAAAATAACTCACAAGGCATCGTTGATATAGCTGGCGGGTTTGGAGGCAAGAAATGTTTTGGACCTGGAAAAATAGAAAAAAGGAATTTTGAAATACCTCTATAGTTAACACCTTGAACGCCATGGGGGACAAGGTATGGGCCACGCTAGCGGAGGATTTACCTTCAACAGTTTTCTGTCGGCAGTCAAAGCCTTAAACAGTTTGTTTGTACAAAAAAGAGAAGAAAGAAAAACCATTTATTTTGCTACGACACACAACAAGAATTTAGGAACACACAAAAGAGCCTATGGTGCGTCGCAGGCTCGCAGCGCAAAAGGCTGGAGCGTGCTCATCACTGGCACAGCTGGTCTAAATTGAATAATTCTTTTTGTGTTGGATAGACCATTTACTAACAAAGGTTATGGGGTACATTTGTCGCGGAGAACCTAACGGGTAACCGGGGCTCCGGCTCGACGTGCAGGAGAAGGAACGGGGTGGTTTTTAGTCAGTAAGAGTCTGACACTCCCTCCCGCCTCACCCAGGCGGGAGCAGTCATTCGATGATTTTCCCCCCTTAAAAAAAAAAAATGGGGTACATTTAATAAGTACCGAGCAGTGGGTTTTACCGTGCAAGAGCAGCTAGTGTAATAATATTTTTTTAATAATAATGCTTTTTTATGGTTTAAAAATTGTAAATGAGTAGACGGATCACCAAAAGCAACCGGCATCGCCAATGGACAACTGGAAGGCTTGGCCTTTTGGGGATTAGTAGTTTATGGATTCAGGGATTGGAGAAATTGGGGAAGAGAGGGGAGGGGTAGTAATTTGAGGAATACGGGAGTAGAAATCTTACCATTATCGGTTATTTCAATATTTGGTGCTTCATATATGTCACTGTATCTCTTATCGACTGGAACCACTTCGTCGATCTTCTTCTGCCGAGGGTAGCTACAGTATCGAGCTGGAAGTAGAAAAACCCTTGTCATAAAACTTCTTTCTGGCAGAACAGGGTATTCGCAGTGTTGTAAGATAATACATTTATTTTTATTTTTATTTCTCCTCACAATTACGCTCACTCTAGTTTTACAATATATTTATAATCTAGTTTTTATGGCAATGCGAGGAGCTGGAGTCCGTGTTAGGCGTAAAATACCTGTCTTACAAATCTCCAGGTGAAGGTAAGAGCCGACTAAGGGACTACACATTTGACTACGGAATTAGATTATGGAATTGTGACCGGTATATGGCAATAGGCTCACCCGTTATTACATGGGATTTATAACGTAACAGTGAAAAGTGGTTGTTACATTATACTATGGTATTAAATTCCGTAATGTGCACCTTTGCCTACCCCTTCGGGGTATAAATGCCCACTGCTGAGCAAAGCCTCTTCCCACACGGAGAAGTTTTGAGCATTAAACTGTCAAACACCAAGCGGTCACCGGTGACCGCAACCTATTGTTCTATAATTGTGTCTACAAAACCGGTACTCGACGAGTTAATCACCACGCTTGATCAATGCGGGTTGGGGATTTCAATAATTTTTTTTTTTATGGCATAAGCCGGTAAACGAGCAGACGGATCACCTGATGGTAAGCAATCGGCGTCGCCCATTGACACCTGGAACACCAGAGGCGTTACAAGTGCGTTACCGGCCTTTTGGAGATTAGGAGTTTGAGGATCGTTGGGGATTCAGGAATTGGGGAGATTGGGGAAGGGAAGGATAATTGGGCCTCCGGTAACCTCACTCACACGACGAAACACAATGCAAGCGTTGCTTCACGTCGGTTTTCTCTGAGGCCGTGGTATCACTCCGGTCGAGCCGGCCCATTCGTGCCGAAGCATGGCTCTCCCACACTTAAATTATAAGCCCAGGTTTCCTCACGATGTTTTCCTTCACCGTTTGTCAGTGGTGTCTAGATAATCTTAGAAAGTACATGTAACTCAGAAAAAGTCACATTGGTACTAGATGATGGTACGTTTCGAAGCCGCACCCTCATGCGTGAGAAGCGAGCGTCTTAAACGTCCGGCCCACCATGATATACGTTGGATGATAACCAAGATAGTAGCCAGCTTTTCGACCACGTGAAGTTTCAACCATCTTCTTTAACTTTGGTATTACAAAAGTGTTTGTACTTATGTGGATTAATTGAATTCTTGTTCTTTCGAGAAGAAAGAAGACGTGATAGATAACTAAAACACTTACCTCCGTCACTTTGAGCGGAATCAGATTTTTTCGACAAGTTGTTATGAGCATTCAACCTTCGAGCTGTAAAGAAACATTGTACATAGATTATATGTTCAACTGTTCGACTAGCTACTGCGTAACATACAATCGCATTCGTACCGTAACAGTATCGAGCGGGTTCGGCGCTCTGATTGGCCGGCTTCAGTGAACCAACCAATCAGAATGCATGCCACCTTAACCACTTTGGTCAGTTAGAGTTTCCGATTCTTAAACTACTACGCCACTATAATTACAAGGCGTATTTACTATATTACAGTCTTGATACAGATGAAGTTTGTATTGTAACTTTCGTGAGACATACTAAATAAATTATTATGTTTTCGGCTTACTCACGTAATAATTTGACGAGGAAGCAATGTAAAACAGACTTTTTTTAAAAGAGTAATGAATGGAGTTTCTTGCTCGTTATTCTCTACTCGAATCGACATTTTGGAACGAGCGCCTAGCTTCACTGACGGACAGACTGACAGACTATTATTTATTTCATATTTGTTGACGATTCAAAAGTACCAAATTATGGTTTAATTGAAATAAATGCTTTTGAGTTTGAGTTTAAGTTGAACTCGACTAGTTTCAAGTCATGCTAGAGGCTCATATTCATGAGCAGCATTTCGCGAACCGCGACGCGGCGACTGTCGCGCTGCTATTCTAATATGAGCCTCTAGCATGGCTTGAAACTAGTCGAGTTCCTCGTCAAATTATTATGTGAGTAAGTCGAAAACATAATAATTTATTTGGATGAAGTTGATTTGAAACTTTTAAAAGTATGAAGAATATATAGCTGATTCCTTTTTTAAAAGATCACCAACGCACTTGTGTCTTCTATAGTGTTGCACATGTCCAGTCCATGGACGGCGCTAGCCGCTCACCATCAATACTGATCCGTCTGCTCCCATGTCTGTTCTATAAAAAAGTATGAGTGAATTAAGTCTTACCTAACGATTTTAAGTAGTAGATGTAAACAGCTTGTCCTATAATGATGAGTAATGCCAACGTTCCCAATACTGAACAAATGATTATGAACTTTGTATCTGAAATTAAACCACACAATATAAGTATAATAATGACAGATTATGGCGTATCTTCTTGACTGCTAGTATTGCGGCCATGGGCAGCTGGTGATTGCTTACCATCAGACGAAGACATGTCAGCTTGTTTTCTAAATTTTGTATGATACAGGTGTCTTTTGACTTAACTATCGGTCTTTTGACTCATCTATTGGCCTTTTGACTCAACTATCGGTCTTTTGACTCAACTATCGGTCTTTTGACCCAACTATCGGTCTTTTGACCCGACTATCGGTCTTTTCATCAATAGTTCAGCAGCTGACGGTCGGGATGTATTAAAATATATTGTTCGTTACACTAAGAGAATAGTTTCTTAAAAATAATCCATAAATAAATCATATTTACCCAATATCGTGTCCTTGTTCCATTCTGGAAAAAAAGAAAATAATTTTCATTGAATATATACATATTCATAATACTATATATCATAATACTATGATCATGTCAAATGTTCCTAGAAAGGTAAGTTCAAGTACAGTTTGGTCCACAGATATACTAAAGGGTCATTAAATTTTTTTTATAATATTTTTTTTTTTATATATATATAAAAATCTTGCAGGGATGCATATAGTTTTCTGCCAGCTGTACTAAATGTCATTGGAGGAGTCCAAGTGACCCAAGTGACCATATTATGGCTGATATGCCAAGTCAAATTTGTTACGTATCGGTGCCGACACATGTACCTACACCGTGATCAACGCCGTGTCAGCAGGCCCAGATCTGTTGAATCAGGACATTACACCTACTTTGATGCAACGAAGGTTCTACGGAGTATTGCAACATTCGAACTGCTGAGTCGTCTCCTCTTGTCGTCGCCTTGTGCCCAGCTACGAATCGCTGCATCATCGTTCACCCCACTAGATTTAACCTCAATAAAACCTTCATACTAATTTTATAATAAAGAATTTTAAGATAAGAAAGCAGTGTTGTTCTAACATCGAACGCATTCGCTCTTAGGTTAGTTAGACTTTAGGAATTATCATGTAATTTTAATTATAATAAATTTAGTAAAATGATCATAGTTTCCATTTGCACCCTCTGTCGCTGGCAGAAACATAACTGGCGCAGTCGGTAGGATATTCGCGGGCCGGTTCGCGAGCGCGTTAAAATTATCTAATATCGATATTTGTGATCGCGAGCTACCCGGGTCGCTATCAAGCACCGTACGAATATCGAGAATCTACGTGAAGCCACAGCAGAGGATATCCAGACATTGATATGGCAAATGGAATCAAGATATCAAAAAGTAGAAGATATTAAGGAAAAGAGAAGGAAATATATTAATATAATTTAAGTGGAGTAACTACCCGCTGCACTCCAGCGTGGCATCGGGATGTCCACCTCCTCCAAGGCAACCAGAAGTAAGTGGTAACGATACATGTGAGCGAGGCCCAAATCATTCGCATAAATACGCGGTGGGCCCTCTTCGTCGCCCACAATCCGTGTTCGGGCAGTAGACCACCCAAGAAGGCATCCACGAGTTGGAAGACCATCGCGCGCACCCATGCTTCGGCGTCGTAATGGACTACACCATCATTGGTCAGTACCGACATCATGATTTCCTCACTATGAGCCTGGCCATAAAGGCGCACTGCCGGACCCGTTTTGCACCTGGACCGAAGTTTATACTCCATGTTGAGGAAAAATTATATAATTACCGAAAAAAAAGAAAAATATAGCGCCGGCACTACAGCAATAATTAATGGACGACTAAGTAATGTACAAAGGAATAAAACTTTACCTTGAAGAGGGATCAAATATAATTATACACTACAGGCAAAAATGTTCGTCACCGAAGTTGCACATAAGCAATTGGTCAGCTAAAATTTATCGCTACTATCGGAAAGGTCTATTTCAACTGATAAAATTTAGTCTGACAGGAACACCTGTTCTCCGTCCTATCTGACAAATCGAGAGAGAAACCGAAGAAGTCAAAGAGACAAACCACGGAATAGCGATCAGCCCTATTCTCGACGTCAGTCTTCGAATAGTTGCTGTTCTGAGGGTGGAGATGTTACGTATCGGTGCCGACACATGTACCTACACCGTGATCAACGCCGTGTCAGCAGGCCCAGATCTGTTGAATCAGGACATTACACCTACTTTGATGCAACGAAGGTTCTACGGAGTATTGCAACATTCGAACTGCTGAGTCGTCTCCTCTTGTCGCCGCCTTGTGCCCAGCTACGAATCGCTGCATCATCGTTCACCCCACTAGATTTAACCTCAATAAAACCTTCATACTAATTTTATAATAAAGAATTTTAAGATAAGAAAGCAGTGTTGTTCTAACATCGAACGCATTCGCTCTTAGGTTAGTTAGACTTTAGGAATTATCATGTAATTTTAATTATAATAAATTTAGTAAAATGATCATAGTTTCCATTTGCACCCTCTGTCGCTGGCAGAAACATAACTAATTTATAAACCCAATTTGTTTCTCAAACAAAAACATTATGTTTTTAAATTAAATCTACCATTAAAAAAAACAACACGCATTTTTATTGAACATATGCACGAAGTATTTAATTTTTTTTTATATGAAAATAGGATTTTTACAATCACAAAACGAAATAGAAACAGAAAGTAGGCAAATGTAATCAAAATGCTGGAGATAAGCAGTCCTAACGCATGTTTACGTACCGCGCGGCTGGAGGTATTTTACTCTGTCAAGCGGCCGAGTTGCACTAATGATAATACGATAAATTGATAATATTACCGTGTCACGTCTGCCGAGCCGAGTGGTCGTAAGTGCGACTGCCGGACAAGGGGTCTCGGGTTCGATTCCCGGGTCGGGCAAAGTATTACTGGGTTTTTGAATATTCTCACTAGTAGCACGGAGTCTGGAATTGTGCCCGGTATATGGCAATAGGCTCACCTCCAATTACATGGGACTCATAGCATAAATAGTGAAAAATGGGTGTTATATTATACAGTGGCATGGTGTGCGCCTCTGCCTGCTCCTTCGGGGCTGGAAGGCGTGATGTTATGTTATGTTTTGTACCGTGACACGGTGGCGGGTTTGGCTGCGCCACCATGGTATCCCGTTAAAATATTGCTCTAAAAGCATGTCAAGCCTGCTACTCACCAATCGCTACGTTGGTACGGCATATGATTGGTGTGTATAAATCTTGTGTGCCTACTGGATAAGTCACTTTGCCAATGTTGCTTAGAATTTCAGCATTACCTTTATACACATAAAACTCAAATTCCCATGTACCGTCCATGTATCTGTTCACCACAGTAGTCTGAAAAACAATAATATTATAAAGGTTAATTAAAAATATCGGTTTACGCTAAAATATTGAGTAACGTTCTACTAGTTTCGAGTCATAGTGGGACTCTTCCTCATAAGCAGTGAAACTGTGAACATTCCGTCTTCGTTGACAACATACTACACATAACAAACACACATAGGTCAGGACACATACCACTAAACCACTTCGCTCACCTCATGCGAAAATCAGACTCCCCAATTGTGAGATATGTGGCAGAATAGAAGACGTGCAGCATGTGTTGGTGGAATGTGTCCGACATACAAATAAGAGAAATACACTTCTCAACTCCATGAAACTGTCAGCAATGGATGTTGGAATGTTTAATGGTATTTTAGCTAGGCCTACATCTGAAGCTGGGAAAATTATATATTCCTTTATATTAGATAGATAAGTTAGACTAAGTTATTTTGTTATGTAGAAGCACGATGGGATTGACATCGTCACAAAATGTGTTCAAAAATGAGATTATTACAGGCAAACAGCTCGTACACTATAGATAATTATAAAAATGAATCCCTTTTTCCCTTGGTCACGGCATGATGCTTGAATGGATGGACCGATTTCACAAATTATTTTTTGTTGTATTTTTAACTAGCTACTTCCGCGCGGTTTCCCACGCTCTGCTCAGCTCCTATTGGTCGTAGCGTAATGTTTTATAACCTATAGCCATTCTCGATAAATGCGCTATCTAACATAAAAAGAATTATTTAAATCAGACTAGTAGTTACGGAGATGAGCGCATACAAACAAAGAAAAAAACAAACTCTTCCGCTTTATATAAGACTACACAAAAGCATAAAAAGTAGCCTATGTGACATATACACACAGCGCCATCTATACCAATGATTTCGTTTTTCCTCGAGAATATCAAATTTTTCCGGGATAAAAAGTACCCTATTATTTAATCCAGACTTCTAACTTTACGTCTGCAAAAATTCAAAGCAATCGGTTTAGTAGAGGTAGTTACGGCGTGAAAGCGGAACAAACAAAGAAACAAACAAACTCACTTTCCGATTGATAATATTAGTAAAGATTATTAGGAAAAGTTTCTTAAGACAGAAACTATCCTGAAAATCCTACGGGAACGGGAGAAAACGAGATTGCGCGTACGAAGTCGAGGGCAGAAGCTATTAAATAGAATATAATTAGAACCACAAGGAATACTTACATGTTGTTTAGTCATATTGCTTTTGAAGGAGCTGTCGATTGTAAATGTTTCATTATTAGAGTTTTTTAAACGCCACCTACAAAAAGAATATAAATAAATTGCTTAAGCATTAATTATAATTATTACTAACAAATAATCTGCCAGACGGACATTAAAATAAAATTTAAGTGTGGGAGAGCAATGCTTCGGCTCGAATGGGCCGGCTCGACCGGAGTGATACCACGGCCGAGCAGAAAACCGACATGAAGCAACGCTTGCGTTGTGTTTCGTCGTGTGAGTGAGGTTACCGGTGGCCCAATTACCCGCCTCCCCCATCTCCCCAATCCTTGAATCCCTAACGATCCTCAAACTCCTAATCCTCAGAAGGCCGGTGACGCACTTGTTGTTACAGGTGTGAGGGCGACGCCGATGGTGATCCGTCTGCTCGACTACCTGCTTTTGCCATAAAAAAATGACTCCCACACTTTCATTGATGATAAAATGATGATGAAGAAGACGAACTTACCAGCCATAGTTGACAAAAGGATCCGTTGACAGCTCTATAGTCAAATTTTGACCTTCTCTGAACTTGTAATTAGGCTTTGGTATTGAACAATTACCAGAACCCTTAGGTATACTTATTTTTAAATTTTCTTCACCTGTAAAGAAAGAACACAATGTAAGATAACAAGGTATTAAATTATATAACAACATACCTCTACATAATAGAACATGTAGAAAGTAATAACCAGTTTTGGCTGGATTTGGTTTTAAAGAACATTGCCCGAATCCAAGAATATGCCATGTGTCATGAGTGTGCCTCAATTAGACCAGGAAGGCACTTTTGAATATCAACAAAAAATAAATTGAAAGTGAAGTTATTTGCTCATTCCAAGGTGTACATGCGTATGGAGAAGAAGGAGCAAGAAACTCTATAGGTTACTCATCTCGTTGACCAACATGACACGTACACCAGCACCACCCAACTCAACCATATTGTAGGGAATCGAGCGATCCACGATTCTTGATTCACGATTCGATATTCGAGTGAGCATGACCAACATAATATATATTCGGAACAACAATTTGTCGATCACACAAGAAGTTATGATTACCTAAAGAGGTAGGCACACGGCACCAAAATATCGCGCGAGTTTAATAATTAACTGCCTCGACTGCCTCGTTGGCAGAGTGGTCGCAAGTGTGACTGCCGGGCAAGGGGTCTCGGGTTCGATTTCCGGCTCGGGCAAAATATTACTGGGTTTTTAAAACATTCTCAGTAGTAGTACGTAGTCTAGAATTGTGGAATCTCATAACATAAATAGTGAAAAGTGTGTGTTATATTGTACAGTGGCATTAACCCTTTGAGTACCGTCATTATAGACACAATTAAAGAACAATAAGGTGTGAGTACACTGGTGTCCTCGCGGTGTTTGACAGTTTAAGTACCGTAATGTGCACCTCTGCCTACATAAAAGGCGTGATGTTATGTTATGTCTAATAATTAATTAAGAATTGCCGAATGGAGTCAACACCGTTCATGAACAACTGCAACATCAAAGGCGTTACAAGTGCGGTGGTCTTTTGGGGATTCGGAGACTATGAATAAGAGCGACGATTGGGTGATCTCCCTCACACGAGGAACGACCGTGGTATCACTCCGGTCGAGCCGGCCCATTCGTGCCGAAGTATAGCTCTCCCATGTGATGATACTTGAAGGCGATTTATATTATAAGTGTAATGGAACATTGACACACACTTTGTTTTTTTTTTTGTTTTTTTTATTTGGTTCACAAAACTGAATACAATCAAACATACATATAAAATACCGTAACAAACTCAATTAAGATTATATCCTACTAGATGTGCATAATAGAAAAATCTTACATTACTAAATGGAAACAAAAACTTTAGTTCAAAGTGTGTAAAAAGATCTTAGCTTCTTCTTGAAAGAGGCAAGAGAATCGAGACGGAAGACATCAATGTCTTTACAAATGTTATTAGAATAACAACACATACGGTACATGGGCGAGTGCTGGCCAAGATTTGTCTTCGAATGCGGTGGGTGAAAAGTTTTTCGATTGCATGTCCGACTCGCGGTATAGAAATAGCCACGCGTTGCAGTATATCAGGAGAATCGGTAAGGTTGTGTATTAATTTGTATAGAAACATAATATCGGCTATTTTTCGTCTTGTGCCAAGAAGTTCCATTTTGTATGTTGACAGGCGTTGTTCGTATGATTTTAGGTTTTGGCATCCTAAGTCATTATATGTTAGGTGATACAGGAATCTCTTCTGAATACGTTCTATTCTATTAATACGCACTTGGTAACTAGGATTCCAAACCGTACTGCAATACTCAAGAATACCGCGAACAAACGTATTAAATATTAAAATCGTGAGACTTGGTTGCTTGAATATTTTCATCTGTCTATTGATAAAACCCGAGATTCGAGAGGTCCGCTTTGTTATGTCATCTATGTGGAACCTAAAACTTAAAGACCTATCCAGAATTATTCCCAGATCACGGATGGTTGTCACTTCTGTTAGAGGGACATTATCTATTGTATAAACTGTAGGGTGAGTATTTTTTCTTCTCGTAAATTTTATATGGCAACATTTTTCCAAATTCAAAGACATGCAATTGTCAAGGCACCACTTGTAAACATTATCAAGATCAGATTGTATTAATTTGGCATCAGCATTATTATTAATTGCACGGTAGATTTTTAAGTCATCCGCGTATAGTTTGAAGTGAGATTTAATAACGTTCTTGATATCATCGATATAGATCAAGAAAAAGAGCGGACCCAAGTGAGAGCCTTGAGGTACTCCTGAGGGAACCTTGCACCCATTCGATTTGAAGCCGTGAACATAGACTAATTGTGAACGATTACATATATATGACGCACACCATCTAAGCAATGAACCATGTATACCTTTTTCGGCAAGTTTGGCCAGAAGACGATTGTGGTTAACCAAATCGAATGCCTTCCTGAGATCTGCGTACACTGCATGTACCTCACCGCCACCATCCATCACATCCACAATATCGCACACATAACTTACTAAGTTTGTGTTGGTAGATTTACGGGGTAGGAAGCCGTGTTGATTTGAATCGATGTATTGTTGGAAATGATTCAAAAGCTTTCTATTGACAATTGCTTCCAACACCTTCCCAGATGCAGATAAAATAGAGATTGGACGATATTTAGCAACATCGTCCAGTCTGCCTTCTTTGTGGATGGGCGTTAGATGTGCAATTTTCCATCGTGTAGGAAAAGTACCATTCTGTAACGATTTATTGTAAATTATTGTTAACGGTTTACTGATGTTGTGAGCACATTCCTTCAGGAAGATAGGTGGAATAGAATCTGGGCCCGGTCCTTTGTGTATATCTAGGGATTTCAACCTATTTAAGACTTCATCTTCAGTAACCGTTATATTGTTATATATTGGTCCGTTCCAATCGTTATACTGAGAGGAAGAACTATTACAATTAAGACTACTATTGCAAGTATAAACACTTTGAAAATGTTTAGAAAATAAGTTACAAATTTCCTGACCCCCCCTAGCTGTTTCATTATGCAGAATCATTTTGTTGGGTAGTGAAATACTATTAGACTCTGTCTATCTTTGAAAATTTTCCAGAAGTATTTTGGATTGATTTTCAGGTGATTAACAGACTGTTTCTTAAAATTTGATTAGCATTCCGAGATCAATGCATCACACCGGTTCCTGGTGATATTATATTGCAGTTTATCCATGAGATTACCATATTTTTTATACCTAGAGTGATATTTCCGTTTTTCTTTTAACGCCTTCAGCAATGTTTTACTAAACCATACGGGATAGTTATCATTTCGCTGTTTGCGGAGCGGAGTGTGATCACTGATTATAGGATTGATCGTGTTGTAAAAAATGTCTACCATCTCGTCCACAGACAGCGAGCACTGGAGTAGATTAGACCAGTCAACCAGCTCCAGATCATTGTTCAGTGCTTCATAATCGCATTTGTGAAAATTGTAAGTTGGAGCGGGACAAGGTCCAACGTAACTCTCTTTCGCTGTTTGTACTTCGATATGTAATGGAGGATGGTGTGGATCCGGTGGAACTAAGCAATTACTAGCTGGCGAAACCTGTACATGGGCTGAACCATTGCGTAGCACCAATACTTTGTCACAGTTTAATCATATTCGTGACTCAGTTAGTAGTTTATTTTGAGGTTAAAATAAGCGGTAAACCCATACTAAATACTGTAAAACTGATATTTAATAAATTATTATATTTTCCTACATTCAACTGTATTTCATATGCTCTATTAATGTTATAAATATGAAAGCCGTTTGATGTTGGCTGAGTACAATACATTTGTCGCCCTTACTCTTCAAAGTCGACGTCAAAGTCATTATCTTTTATTTTATTTCAACCGGGAAGGGACTACTGAACGTTAAAACAAAAAAAGATCAATCTGTTGGTTAGTCCTCTAGTAAAGCTATTTGCTCGTTCCAAAGAATAGATTCCTATGGAGAAGAACAAGCAAGAAAGTCCATAGAGTACCCTTTTTCAATACTTTTATTGATTTTAGTCAATAAGGGTCTGACTCCATTGCCTTAGTCAAGGCAAATGAATCTAGTTAGGGTACGTCCACACGACACGCGCACGCTCAGCACAAGTCGCCCGCCTCCAACTCGCATTGTGTTAAATAAGAATTTGAGTCTTATAGTTTATCAATAGATATCAAATTGTATTTAATAAGGTCTATGCTATGGCTAGTCTTGTATCGATTGTCTTTTTCTTTCTCCATTGCTTGCTTACATCAACAGCCTATAAGTGTCCACTGCTGACCTAAGGCCTCTTCTCACACGGAGAAGGTTTGAGCATTAATCACCACGCTTGCTCAATGCGGGTTGGCGATATCAAACTTATATTTAAAATTTATAAGCTCAGGTTTCCTCACGATGTTTTCCTTACCGTTTGTCAGTGGTGTCTAAATAATCTTAGAAAGTAAAGGAATAGACGGATCACCTGATGATAAGCAATCGACATCGCCAATGGACATGAAACACCAGACGCGTTACAAGTGCGTTATCGGCCTTTAGGGGATTAGGCCTTTGAAGATCGTTGGGGATTCAGGGATTTGGGACATTAGGGCAGGGAAGGGGGGTAATTGGGCTTCCGGTAACCTCACTCACATGACGAAACACAACGCAAGCGTTGCTTCACGTCGGTTTTCTGCTCGGCCGTGGTATCACTTCGGTCGAGCCGGCCCATTCGTGCCGAAGCATGGCTCTCCCACAATAGATAAAGTGAAAACTTTCCCACACTAGTAGTAGAAGTAGGCGCGAGGCGTGTGCAAAGCGGGTATATCGCATGCTCGGTTTCTGTGCGTGATCGCCGCGCGTCGTCTGAATACGCCCTTAGGTACTTAGTTTAATGATGAATCATTTAAAATTCTATGTTAAAACCTCATTTAAATTGTACGTCTCAAAACCGCAAGTGCTTAATAAATTACGTTAATTTTATTTTATTCATTTATAATTTAGTTCATTTTAGCGCTTACTAATAATATACATATAATATATAATACACAATGCAATACATTGCACAAAGTCAACATAAAGTTTATACTTTACCCTAGTTATCTAGGGTTTTAAAAAGTCTCAAAAGAAGCACGGAGTCTGGAAATGTTCCCAGTTTAAGGCAATAGGCTAACCCCCTATAACATGGAACTCATAACATAAGTAGTGAAAATTGGGTGTTACATTGTACAGTGGCATCGAATAAATTAGTCACCAGTAACATTATGTCACCACTTGACGCTGGTACGTCCCCGTTGCCGCTGGTACGTCACAGTTGCAGATAGCAAAGACTAAGCTGTCATGTCAGTTAATGTAATTGGATTTTCTGCCGTTGTGACTGTTTAAAAATATGAACTTTTCATATTATCATCATGAACTGTGACGTCAGTAATATGAACTTTTCATATTATCATCATGAACTGTGACGTCAGTAATATGAACTTTTCATATTATCATCATGAACTGTGACGTCAGTAATATGAACTTTTCATATTATCATCATGAACTGTGACGTCAGTAATATGAACTTTTCATATTATCATCATGAACTGTGACGTCAGTAATAGGAAAACAAATCCCTACTGTTTAAATCTCGATTTGTACCTAAAACGGTAACAAAGGCTGCTTATTTAATGTGACAACTTGCTCATGACGATACCTAAGTACGTGTGGAACATTAGCTCATGACGATACCTAAGTACGTATGGAACATTAGCTCATGACGATACCTAAGTACGTATGGAACATTAGCTCATGACGATACCTAAGTACGTGTGGAACATTAGCTCATGACGATACCTAAGTACGTGTGGAACATTAGCTCATGACGATACCTAAGTACGTATGGAACATTAGCTCATGACGATACCTAAGTACGTGTGGAACATTAGCTCATGACGATACCTAAGTACGTGTGGAACATTAGCTCATGACGATACCTAAGTACGTATGGAACATTAGCTCATGACGATACCTAAGTACGTGTGGAACATTAGCTCATGACGATACCTAAGTACGTATGGAACAATAGCTCATGACGATACCTAAGTACGTGTGGAACATTAGCTCATGACGATACCTAAGTACGTATGGAACATTAGCTCATGACGATACCTAAGTACGTATGGAACATTAGCTCATGACGATACCTAAGTACGTATGGAACATTAGCTCATGACGATACCTAAGTACGTATGGAACATTAGCTCATGACGATACCTAAGTACGTATGGAACATTAGCTCATGACGATACCTAAGTACGTATGGAACATTAGCTCATGACGATACCTAAGTACGTATGGAACATTAGCTCATGACGATACCTAAGTACGTGTGGAACATTAGCTCATGACGATACCTAAGTACGTGTCAGTGTTGGGCAAATCAACTAATTTATTCAATCAATTGATCAATCATGATTGATCTAATCATGATTAATTTAGTCATGACTAATTTAATCATAACTAACGAGAACAATCATTAGTCATGACTAAATTCGTTAATCGCAAATCACCAATCATTAGTTCTAATCATGAATGTATGACTAAGCTCGATGCACAGGTGTTGGTACACTACACATACAGGGTATAAGGATCAGCTGACCGAAGTCTCAGACCATTATCTTGAGTAAAGTACTGAAGGAATTAGGTACGGAAATGAAAAAAAATTTTGACTCTGCATACAAAATATTAAAGTCAGCTGCTAATAGAATATAATGTATAGAAAGGCCAAAATTTTTTCTTTTCCGAGAAAAAATTCCTTCGGTCCGTTACTTAGGATGATGATCTGAGTCCATGGTTTTACTTTGGTAAGCCATCCTTTACACCCTATATTATATAGCTTTCTTAAATATATTATTTGTGTTTATAAAGTTCAATACAGTTTAAAAAATTCAAAAAATTCAAAATTCTTTATTATCTTAAGAATTACAATATCTGTCTAACATTGAGGCAGTCCCAGTAAGTTATTATACAATACTTGTGTTGGGACTGACTCGATCCTTTCTTTATTTATTTAACACTCTTAAGAATAATAACCTCGAGATCTGCTAATTAAAGGAAAACAACAAAAATTAAAGTAGATATAGTAAAATAAGAAATAAAAAGTTACTAATATAAAAAAAAAAACTATGGTAGAACGGTACGACATGTTAAAGCAATTGATTTGTATTTTTTTTTTGTGAGAGTAGATGTATGAATCGATGTGCGTGTGTGTGTGTGAGAAAGAGAGTGAGTGAGTGAGTGAGTGAGTGAGTGAGCGAGTGAGTTTATGTATGTATGTATGTATGTATGTGTGTATGTATCTGTTTGTATAGTGTTTGTATGTTTGTTATTGAATTCTAATCAAAATGTTCTCAGTGTCTTCGTACGACAAAGTTTTTAACCATTCCGTTAATAACCTCTTGCATTCACTGAGAAGTCTGGGATAAATTTTGATTTTTGCGTTTATTTTATTGTAGATATAAGATGCCTGCGTCACATACTGTCTCTTAGCAAGAGTTGTTCGGACTTTAGAAGTGTGCACCACGATACCTCCTCGCCTTCTGTCTTGTTGGGGTTTACTGTATGGCAGAGCTTTATGCAGATTTAAAGTCACGTTCAGAATGTACAATTTCCTTACACTTAACAAACCACTAAGCTTATATAGATCTTCAGTTGCATATCTATAAGGTTTGAAATACATCACCTTTATAATTAACCTCTGAGCTCTTTCTAGTTCTATAAGTTTACTTTTAGTGGCACCTCCCCATACGGGTATACCATAAATAATTACTGATTGTGCTAAAGCATAATAAACATTATTCAGTACTTCCGAGGACATCACAAAACGTAGTGTTTTAAATAACCAAACTAGTTTCCTCACTCGAGATATGATGCTATCTATATGCAAGTGCCATGACAAGCGCTCATCAAGAATTATCCCTAGATATTTTATTGAGGGGACCCGTTCAATGCTCTGACATGCACATTTTTGAGTATTATGTAATTGGCATTTGTGAAGAGTGATTCGATAGCTGTGGTCCGGCTGTGTTCTTTTGCTGGGAGAAAAAGCGATGTATTTTGTTTTTGATGAGTTCAAGGTTAATAGGTTAGTTTTTAGCCAGTTTGCCACTACCAATAGGCCGTGTTCGGTATTTTGGTGAACCAGTTTCCAACTTTCGCCAGAGTATACAATAGCTGTGTCATCAGCGTATGAGAATATTTTCCCACCACAACTTTTCAGTTTGCACAGTTCGTTGATGTAAATGAGAAATAGAGTCGGTCCCAGTACACTTCCCTGTGGCACACCAAAAACTACTTCCTCCTCCATACTATGATAATTGTTTATTTTTACTCTCTGCTTCCTACCGCTTAGGTAGCTATCAAACAGAGAAAGAGCAACACCCCGAACACCGATATTCTCCAGCCTTTGGACGAGGATTGGAACGGACACAGTGTCGAATGCTTTTTTGAGATCGAGGAACACCGTAATACACTTACGGCCCGAATCCACTATACATGTAATTTCTGTCGTCAAAGCTTTTACAGCATCCAGTGTTGAAATTCCACGTCTAAACCCAAATTGAGAATCAGAAAGAATGTTATATTTATTTAAGTATCCAACTAGTCTCTTGTTCAATATTTTTTCTACAATTTTGGATATAGATGGCAAGACAGAAATAGGTCGATAGTTGTTAATATCATTTAGATCACCACTTTTATGTACTGGTGTTACTAGAGAGTGCTTTAGGGCATCGGGGAAGATTCCTTTGTTAAAACACAAATTCGTCAGTTTACTGATGAGAGGAACAATGATGTCTCTAGACAGCTTTAGATAGCTAATAGGAATTCCATCCCAACCCGAAGCACTGCCCGAGTCAAGTGCCATAAGTGTATCATTCACCTCCTTTGCATCCGTTTCAAGCAGGACAAAAGAATTTACACGGGAGTGAGAAGTGTTTAAAACCTCCTGGCTAGAAGAAACCATATTATTTTGAATCATAATCTCTTCAGCCAGGTCTTTACCAATAGTTACAAAAAACTGGTTGACTCTGTTAAGAGAGTTTACTGGATGAGGTGTGATTTGGAGTAAGTTTTCGTTGAGTGATTTAGGTTTTTTAAAGTTTGTTATGTCATTAATGCAGCGCCAAATTTTTTTAGGGTTTTTTATGGAACTAGTTATTTCCATCTTGTAGTGTTGCCTTTTTAGTTTTTTAATTAAGTTACAGCAAAAAGTTCGAAAGCGCTTGTAAGTAATTTTCATTATTACATTGTGAGGGTATTTTCTAGTTTTTAGCTGCATTTTGTTTCGTAGTCTTATACATCGCAACGCACCAACAGTTACCCATGGCTTCAGGGTCCGTCTTGAGCTGCGAACCATTTGGGTACTGGTGTTTAGAAGTAAAGATGTCTTAATTAATTCAATTAATTTATTGGAAAAAGTATTTGGATCGTTATATATATTTAAATATGAAATATCGGCGTCTATCAGATAGTTGTAAGCATTTTCAAAATTTACTATTGTTTTCGATTTTATTTTATTGGTTTTCCGGTTTTCTTGTGTTATACTTAATACAACAGTTGCATGGTCAGTGATGGATGTGTTTACTACCGCCACAAACGCAGAGTTTTTGGTCATATCTAGTCTTAAAAGCATATGATCAATACAACTGCCCTCTCGAGTGGGTAGGTAATGCCCAGAAAGAAAACCATGGACAGATAACATATTCAAGTAAGAAAGTCTATTTGTTCTGGATTGTGAGGACTCAGTTGGTTTTTCGATAATGTTTATATTAATGTCACCCGTTATAATAACATTTTTATGTGATTGTAATATTACGAGATTTTGATCCAACGAATTTATAAATGTATCCGCTGAAGCATTTGATGGTGACCTGTAAATTCTAATAATAGTGAATCCAGACACATTCAGCTGCAGAGCAGAGGCGTGAATTATATTTAGTTCGATTGCTTGAGATAAGTGGCAGTTTTTCACGTAAGCAACCACTCCATCATTCTGATTTAATTGCCTTGTGGTGTAGTACGAAGTATAGTTGTTAAGGACAGGTGTTGGTTTTGCAGTATCTAGACGGCACTCAGTAAGAATGATAACATCAATCTCACAATCCAGCTCTGACATTGTTATCTGAAAATCGTCAATATTGGAATAAACACTCCTTATGTTTTGCGTCAGTATATTTAATCTATTGCTGTATCGTCTTTCAATATATGCAGCCAATTGTTTCACGCTTACACTAGCACATTCTGCAGCTTCGGTGTTGTCCAATTCCAGTATAGTGCTACGTATACCACTATCCATTATGCTTCCAGTTGGTCACAGGATGCAACATGTTATGTGGCGCATGACTTCCCAATATCACTTCCTTATAATTCGCACGGCAGTTCCTACGCAAAAAGAATTCTAGTAGAAAGTTTATTCTGTGTGTATTAAGTGATTGTGTGTGTGTTGGATTCCTAAATTTACAAAGAAGTATGTTTATAGTGTGAGAAATGTATAGTTGTGAAGTGTAATTATTAGTCTGCCCATTATAATAACTAATATAATAGTTTACAAGTAATTGGTTGGCAACAACCCTGAGAACACCGAACCGCATGACAAACACAAATCGAAGTAAAGAGTTACATAATAGATGTCTATCAGAAGTCACAGTTTGTTCTAGTCACGGTGACTGTAGTAATTGATGGACTTGAGCTTCGCATGTTATCATGATACCTCGCGAATCCTCATCCTTCTTCACAAATATGCGGCCGTATGACGTCCAACAGAACTTGTATTGTTTGGTTTTAGCCAAGTCCCTGGCCAAAAAGAATATCCGCGCCGCTTTAGGTGTTAATTGCTCTGCCAGAAACACAGGCACTTCTGGGTTATTTGGTATTCCTAATTGTTTACATTGCAGCTTAGTTTTATTCCTAATGTTATATGCTTTTGCCCTCTTCAACAGATTGGACTTTAACATAGTGGATCCCAGTTCGACGACAATGGGGGTGTTTGTTGCTCCCTCCCTCTTCGCAGGGAGGCGATAAATATCTTTAATATCATCTCGCTTTAATTCCAGATTTATATTATTAGATAGGTTTAACAGCATGTTAGTTAAATCATCGGCGCTTTCTTTAGGTAATTTGGGAACGTTCCTCAGTTCAATAGTGGTCTTTCTCAAGGTCCGTTGCTGGTCTTCTATTTGCAGTTACACTGAGATGATTAATAAATAAATAAAATAATACAAGTGTAATTTAGTTAGTCTTATAATCGTTGAAGCAATACGATGACATCATTTACTTTTCGAAAAACAAGTAATAAATTACATGATTACAGTCAGATGAGGTACGGGACCCTAAAAACTACTAAAGTTATAGAAGGTGTTACAAAAAACCCCGTTATACTGAAAACCATTTCTCCGTATCATAAGATTTTACCAGGGCATCTATTTATCTGACCACCAAAAAATACTGAATTTTAAACTAAAACACTAAAGTCTAACCTAACCTACAGTAATGTTTTGTGTCTAATTCAGTATTTTTTTAAGAAGCAGAAAAAATATTTTACATTACCTCGTATTAAAAAATATCAATCATAAATAAATAATCATGATTATTTGATTAAGATTAAAACTAATCAATCGTTAGTCATCACCTCGTGATTAAACTAAATAATCATTAGTCATCAATCATAACTAACACATTCAATCATTAGTCATCAATCAATAGTTAACTAAATTTTGCCCAATACTGGTACGTGTGGAACATTAGCTCATGACGATACCTAAGTACGTGTGGAACATTAGCTCATGACGATACCTAAGTACGTGTGGAACATTAGCTCATGACGATACCTAAGTACGCGTGGAACATTAGCTCATGACGATACCTAAGTACGTGTGGAACATTAGCTCATGACGATACCTAAGTACGTGTGGAACATTAGCTCATGACGATACCTAAGTACGTGTGGAACATTAGCTCATGACGATACCTAAGTACGTGTGGAACATTAGCTCATGACGATACCTAAGTACGTGTGGAACATTAGCTCATGACGATACCTAAGTACGTGTGGAACATTAGCTCATGACGATACCTAAGTACGTGTGGAACATTAGCTCATGACGATACCTAAGTACGTGTGGAACATTAGCTCATGACGATACCTAAGTACGTATGGAACATTAGCTCATGACGATACCTAAGTACGTGTGGAACATTAGCTCATGACGATACCTAAGTACGTGTGGAACATTAGCTCATGACGATACCTAAGTACGTATGGAACATTAGCTCATGACGATACCTAAGTACGTATGGAACATTAGCTCATGACGATACCTAAGTACGTGTGTCGCCTGGACAGTGAACCTCGCTACATCATTGTTGACTTTTTTTTTACGGGGGAAAAATCATCGAATGACTTCTCCCTACTGGGTGAGGTGGGAGGGAGTGTCAGACTCTTACTGACTAAAAACTATCCCTACTCTTGTCGCGGAGAACCTAACGGGTAACCGGGGCTCCGGCTCGACGTGCAGGAGAAGGAACGGGGTGGTTTTTAGTCAGTAAGAGTCTGACACTCCCTCCCGCCTCACCCAGGCGGGAGCAGTCATTCGATGATTTTCCCCCTTAAAAAAAAATCCCTCCTCTTGCACCTGCACATCGAGCCGGAGCTTAGGTAACCCGTTAAGTTCTCAGCGGCTCCGTATCGGAATCACCCCTATTGGGCTCTCAATCATGGTGCTCTGATGGCTCTTTAACTCGTCGAGTACCGTCATTATAGACACAATTATAGAACAATAGGTTGCGGTCACCGGTGATCGCTTGGTGTTTGACAGTTTAAGACGCGCGCAGAACGCGACGCACTGCACGCTTGAGTCTGGTTCATGTCGGGAGGCGATCCCATATCCGGTGAGGATCTGTGTCAGGTCGTAGGTGAAGACGCCGTAGCGTCGCTCAAGCCACTCCTCAAAGAGGGGACTTACCTCTGCAATGGCAGCGAGCCCAGCAGGCGAATGGCAGCCCTGCTGCCATTCCGCCATGAGATCGCCCCGGAGCTCATCCCGCCACGTACTGATACATCCTTATTGACTGAACATCTACACTACAAGAGCTGCTGTTTACATGTGAACATTAGCTCATGACGATACCTAAGTACGTGTGTCGCCTGGACAGTGAACCTCGCTACATCCTTGTTGACTGGACGTCTACACTACAAGAGCTGCTGTTCATCATCAACAGCAACAGCCTGTGGAAGTAGTGGATACTTATAGGCTGTGCTGGGCTATTGGCTTCCCCTATCAAAGAAGGGTTAACCATAATCTTCCCTCACCACTCCAGCGCTGTCCTTGGTTCTAATTTTCCCAACCCCCCGTCTATATGGGTTGCGAACAGCTGCAGTGATCTTGTTGATATGCACTCAGACTCGCTTGGCAAGTTTTGCAGAAAAGTCAGGTCGATTCTTTTTTATCGGTGATGAAGTCCGAATGTAACTGTTTTTATTCCTTCCTTATATTCACTTATCGTTTTGCCCACTAATTTTATTTCTGACTAGCTACTTCCGCGCGGTTTCATACGCTCTGCTTAGCTCCTATTTCCATCCTCGATAAATGCACTATCCAACACAAAAAGAATTATCGAAATCAGACTTGTAGTTACGGAGATTAGCGCGTTCAAACAAACAAACAAATAAACAAGCTCTTCCGCTTTATGTAATAGTATAAGAAGTATAAGATATAAGATTGTGTTATAAGTGTCTTTATTGCTCGTGCCGTCGATTTTAAGTTTTACTTTTTAATACTTAATTTCTCCTGATTACTAATTCTACTAGTAATTTTAAACGTCGCTCGATTGTTGTATTTTAGCCGGTCTCTGATCTAATAATAGGCATTTCTAAACCATTTAGTATAATGCATGATTAATATGATATAATTTAAATAATAATGCATGTTCCTGTAATACTTTAATGCAAAGTACTGACAGTACGCCAGTTATTCATCCTTAACGTAGCATACTGAAATTGGTTTTAGCCCGATGTCTTCCGACAAGAGAGGAAAGGATTTAGTTTGCACTAACCCTCAGACGAAACATGCTTTTACTAACAGATTTTATTTGTTTTTAGGACCATATTTATATAACAAACTTAACAGGCTGTTAAAAGTTTATAGTGTAAGTTTATATAAGTGTAATCTAATACTTACAGAATATTTTTTACTCAGAAAGAAAAATTACTCAGAAACGGAAAAATTACTAGAAGTAAATTATTATGTTTTCGGCCTACTCACGTTGTAATTCGACAAGGAACTCGACTAGTTTCAAGCCATGCTAGAGGCTCATGGAAAATATAATAATTTATTAAGTATGTCTCACGAAAGTTACAATACAATTACTAGAAGTGTTAAAATATAGTGCTTATTTTTAGAGAATTACCTACATATTAACTAGTATGGTGTTATGTTTATTTAATAATTTAGGACAGGTTGTCCTTGCTTGGTGTTTAAATAATTATGTAATACGATTTTTATTTATAATTATATCCATCAAATCATTTTTTTGCATTGATAGCCTGAAACACAGGTTTAAATAAACCTAGTTCGGGTAATCCCTATATATTGTATACTTAGAACGTTATTTCCTCGCATGTATATTGTATAAGACTAGATTAAGTAAATTATTACGAGTGTTATTATTAAGACTTTTTATTTTATTACCTCTACTATAAAATCTGAGCGAACTATAATTGTAAATGTATTCTATAAGACTGGCAGCATTGCCATTCAACGTGGTAATGCTGCCAGTCTTTTGGGCACCCTACCTCACGATAATGATGAAGAAATTTTTTTTTTTGATGCTTTATTATATTTTCTTTATTTATTATTACCTTTTTTAAGGTGTAAATATTTTAGTTCATAGTTATTTATGTTTTAAGTTGTATATATTTTCATTTAGTTATAGTTAATATTAATTGTATATACCTCTATAAAACATTTTGTAATAGCATGATTCCTTCTTTGTACTTTTTTATCTTTAGGACAGTCATTGTGTACAGCGACATTTAACTTCTTGATTAAATCCTAAGTTTCAGTGTAATTTATTTAATACAGTTCTGAAGCTATAAAAAAACAAAAAAAAACCCACTGATAGTTGCCTGCCATACTTTAAGAAAAATAAAATACTCACTTTGCCATGTCTGTACATTTTAGAGGTAGCTGTCAAAACGAATCCACACCGATTTAAACTATTAAATGAAATATTCTATGTTGTTTTAATAAATTTATTTTATTTTATTTATTTATTTAATAGGTTGATGCACTAGTATTTAAGTTACCGTAACATTAACCCTACATTGTATTAGTGTTGATCAGTGTAATCAATTGTTGGTGAGAGAAATGAATAAAATAAAATTAAATGACATCTTAACGCTCCAGGTATATTGAAGAACGCAGTATATAAGAGAGCATTGCTGCCCAGTGTCTGTCGAATGTAACCTGCCTGTCCCCAGTTAAGTAACAACTATTGTACACATGAATGATGCAATAAACATTTGAATTTGAATGCCCTAAATTCGCGGGTAGAGTAGGGCGATAAATGTGTACTCTGTTTCACCTCACAGCTTTACCCTGTCATATAAATACTTTATCCCCGAAGAGGCAGGCAGAGGTGCACATTACGGCACTTAATGCCACTGTACAATGTAACACCTACTTTTCACTATTCATGTTATAAGACCCTTGTAATAGGGGGTGAGTCTATTGCCATATACCGGGCACAATTCCAGACTCCGCTATTACTGAGATTGTTTTCAAACCCCCATCGAACGCGAGATCCCTGGCCCGGCAGTTGCATTTGCACTCTATTTAACCTGCTATTTACTCATTAAAAACGATTCGAAAAACGCAAGTAATTACAAAATTGGGATTTTGGGCGATTAATAATTGTTGTAATTGTAATTTTAAAACGTTATTTCCTTCCTTGTATGTATAATTGTATAGCTA
The DNA here is from genome assembly GCA_038387885.1 of Spodoptera picta. Lineage (NCBI taxonomy): Eukaryota > Metazoa > Arthropoda > Insecta > Lepidoptera > Noctuidae > Spodoptera > Spodoptera picta. The sequence goes on along the minus strand of JAZHFQ010000221.1, from coordinate 792,239 downwards.
TTATTTTACAATGTCACTTAACAATGTTTAGGTAATATTGTATCTATTATAACCCACATTGAAGTGATATTGTTCCAATTTAAAAGAACTCACGGAAAACAGTTATTAATTTATTCTATATATTTTGGTTTTAAAGTAGAATAAATTCATTTGGAAATCATCTAATTCACACTTTTAGATTCAAGTAAAAACGTTACTAAAATAATTGAATAGTAGGCAATTGATGATTTTGTTTTATAACGAAAGTAACTATCTAATAAAATTGTTAAACCACTATATATAATTTTTAACTAAAGAATTAAAGTGTTATGGTATCCAGTAATCGATGAATTTAAAACAATTGAAACATTAAAAACGCTTCACTTAAAATTCACTTTTTAAAACACACACAAACTCACACTATCGTAACTAAAAATTCACAAAATAAAATAAAAATAAATAAAAAAACTCACTTTCGAAATTGAACAACCAAAAATATAAACAAACACCCACTAAAATAATAATGAGAAATATTTTTAAAATCGTTTTCTTTTTCATTTTGATTTTTGTTTATTAATATTCTTTTTCCGTTAGACGTCTTATTACTCATAAGTAAAGTGCCGTATTGACTCACCTTCCGATTTTATTAATAAAAAATTCGAACACAAAACAAAAAACATAAATGACAATGCACCCATTTTGTCAACGTTTAATTTAATTTTAATTTATTTTATTAAAACGACTGTTGGACAATATTGGTCGCATGAAACTAAAGTGTTAGCTTGCCACGATGACTGTTTTGTCCTGTTCAGCCAGGATTGATTGACGTCACTAAAAAAAACAATATGGCGGCGACGTCATAATGTAAGTAAAATTGTAAACAAATCGTCATCCTGTATACTTATTGATTTGTTTTGATCTATTGCGGTTTAGGATCAAATATTAGTAAGAAATGTTATTGTTTTTCACTAAGAAACGTTTGATCCAGTCACAGGACAATAACATGTTATGAAACTATGACATGTTTAGTTTATACGGTATTATGTTATTTTTGTACTGGGTTTTAGCCCTTTTAAAGTAAATAAACATAGGTTTAAATAGTCAACCGACTTCAAAAAGAAGGAGGTTCTCAATTTGACCTGTGTTTTTGTATGTTCGTGCGCGATTATCTCGCAATTGGCTGAATCGATTTTGACTATGTTTTGTCACTTACGGCCATTTTCTTTGGAGACTTTCACACATTTTGTTTGGAACTTAAATGTCAAAATTCTAACCGGGGCTCCGGCTCGACGTGCAGGAGAAGGAACGGGGTGGTTTTTAGTCAGTAAGAGTCTGACACTCCCTCCCGCCTCACCCAGGTGGAAGCAGTCATTCGATGATTTTCCCCTCTTAAAAAAAACTTAATACCATTTAGTTTCTTCAATATCTACGCAATACGGACGCAATGAGCGCTAGTGTTGCAAACCAAGAGTACGAAATTTCACGATACCAATGTCGATCGATCGGAATTGGATTCAAGAGTAAGCCCCAGGTATGCTTATCCAACTGTTGGATCCTTGAACGTGGTCACTAGTGCGACTGCCGAGTCTCGAGTGGTTTGGTTCTTGGGTAGTATGGATACAGGAAACTATTATTATTTTTCGAAAAAAAAATCTTTAAAATAATGCACCGAAAATATATTGGCAATAGGTATTAAACTTATACGCTAGTAAAATAAATGATCTACATACAGTGTAGTGGCAATCGATAGGCCAGGTCAATTGAAGGTCTGATGGCAGATGTACCAAAGACTGAGCTGTGTTGGTGTTGCTAGTGTCCATGGGCGGCGCTGATCGCTTACCATCAGGTGATCGTCGTTTGCCTTCTATTCAATAAAAAAGTGCTAGAGTGGAGACCACGGACTGAAAAACGAAGCGTGGGTAGTCCATCGCCAGAGTCGGGGAGCCAGTGGATGCAGATGGCGAGTTGTCGTTTGACCTGCAGGGTTAAATGGGAGGCTTTTGTTCAGCAGTAGACGTCTTCCAGCTGTTGATGATGATGATGATGAGAATACGGAAATTAGTGATAACCGGTGAATAGTTAGTGGGTGTTAGACTGCCTCTTGGCCGAGTGGTCGCAAGTGCGACTGCCGAGCAAGAGGTCTCGGTTTCAATTCCCGGGTCGGACAAAGTATTACTGGGTTCTAAAAAAAATCTCAGTGGTAACACGGAGTCTGGAATTGTGCCCGGTATACGGCAATAGGCTCACTCCCTATTACATGGGACTCATAACATAAATAGTGAAAAGTGGGTGTTACATTGTACAGTGGCATTAAGTGCCGTTATGTGCACATCTAGGCAGATTAAGGAGTAGGCACTCCTTCGGGGATGAAGGGCGTGATGTTATGTTAGTGGGTGTTAGTTTGCATGCTGTCTAACCTTTTATTCGAAGACAAAAAATCATCCAATGACTTCTCCTGCCTTGGGCGAGGCGAGACTGTCAGATTCTTACTGACTAAAATGCAGCCCTGGTAACCCAGCGCTGGTTCCAACTGAAGTAGTCTGATACTGCCTATCCTTACGGTGATTATGCAATTAGAGAATTGTATTGTGAACCCGATTGAAAAAGAGTAACCTATGGAGTTTCTTGCTCGTTCTTCTCTATAAGAATCTACAAAGAATGAGCAAATAGGTTCACCTTTAATTTTTTTTTATTGATGTTCAAAAGTGCGTTCCTGGTCTAATTGAAATAAATGATTTTGACTGTGACTTTGAATTTGTGATTAAAATGTTCAATTATGTTAGTATAGTAAAAGTATAAATTGTAATTGTAAAAGTGTCGACAGTATAACAAAAGGCATATTCTACGTTACAGGATAAAATGATTGTAAAATATAGACTTATTATAGACAACAATATGCGAGCTGTTTAATAGTGTTAATTTTCCTGTTGAAGCTATAATTTGTTATTATAACACATAACATAACATCACGCCCTTTATTCCCCGAAGGGGTAGGCAGAGGTGCACATTACGACACTTAATGCCACTTTAAATGTAACACCCACTTTTCACTATTTATGTTATGAGTCCTATGTAATAGGCGGTGAGCCTATTGCCAGATACCGGGTAAAATTCCAGATTCCGTGCTACCACTGAGAATTTTTTAAAAACCCAATAGTACTTTGCCCGACCCGGGAATCGAACCCGAGACCCCTTGCCCGGTAGTTGCACTTGCGACCACTCAGTCAACGAGGTAGTCCTAATATTAAATTATATTACTCAAGCCGATTTTCAATGCTCAGTTAAATTTTATCAGAGCAACAAGTTTGAATATTTGACAATTCTTCCATACTCATAACTGTCAAATTATCGCGGGTAACTCACTTGAAATTATTGAGGAAAGCTATACTAGTTTCGACCCACAGCGGGGTTCTTCTTTATTAGCCTATGATATTTCATTTTTTTCTACAGATAAGAATTATATATTATTATTTATTATTTATTTATTATAAGAATTAACTGATGTTTGAAAAATCTGCCTTTAATATAGCGATGCTCAGATACAGAAGTGTGGGAGAGCCATGCTTCGGCACGAATAAGTCGGCTCGAGCAGAAAACCGACGTGAAACAACGCTTGCGTTGTATTTCGTCGTGTGAGTGAGGTTACCGGAGGCCACCCAATCCTTGAATCCCCAACAATCCTCAAACCCCTAATCCCGAAAAGTCCGGTAACATCTTTTCTAACACCTCTGGCGTTCCAGGTGTCCATGGGCGACGCCGATTGCTTACCATCAGGTGATCTGGCTGCTCGTTTACCAGCTTATAACATAAAAAAATACGTTTAATGTCAAATTACGGCTGCATATGCATTTAGATGTGCACAAACGTTTCTTAAAATATTCGCTAGATATATTGAATACACCAAAGAAACAAATAATACAAATTTTCGAAAGCAATTATACAAGTCTGAAGAAGGTATGTCTCTTGTTGCTTCTCGCACCCTCGCCACGTGCGAGACGCGATACCAGTCAATAAGAGTCTGACAATCCCTTTCGTCCTCCTCATATGAAGGGGCTCCATAAAGATTATACTCCTTGGAGTCAAAAATAAAAGTATGTACCTTGTAACATTAAAAAAAAAAAACATGGCCCCGCTCTGTGGTTTTCTCCTGTGTCGTGGATGCGTTTACAAACATACAAGTTCACAGACACATGACACCTAGACCCGGAACAACAATCTGTCACACAAAGAGTTGTTCCGTGCGGAAATCGAACCCGCGACACGTTGCGCGGGAGCCAGTTGCCCAGCCACCGCACCAATCGTGCAGTCGACATTGCTAGAGAAATATGTGCTAAATGGTATGTGCTTCTGTTTTAGCGAAGTTTAGGCGCATAAGTAATATTAAGGCCAGGGTGCTGACTCTTGAATCAATGTCAATGCAATTTCAATCCAATATAATCTCAATAAATATTCAATGTCAATACTATATAACCAAAATCGCAGCTGTTAAAACAGCATTTAAAGTACGGAATATAGAGGTAAAGACAAACTCAATACCATTTAGTTCATTCAATATCCACGCAATACGGATACAATGGGCGCTAGTGTTCCAACTCAAGAGTACGAAATTTCACAATACCAATGTCGATCGATCGGAATTGAATTCAAGAGTAAGCCCCCAGAGTTGTATAACTTTTCCAAGCACTTATCGAATGTGGACTCTCCATTACTCATCATGAGTCATTAAGGACAACCAATCTGAAATATAAATTAACGCCTTATTGACAAATTTAATTTGCTGTTGTTTATGAACAACTACTTCATATTACCACTAATACGTGTTAACACACGTAATGTAATGTGAACCATTGTCCTTATGTAATTGATCCAACGAAACAATGTAACCAAGAGTACAGATTTATTAAATATATGTTCATTTATCTACATAAATATTTACAACTCAAAATTAACTACAACTAAACTATTAATTAGAACGAAAGTAAAAAAAAGGAAACAAAAAAATTTATACCCTTAATTTAGGCGTCAAAGTATTCGTCTGCATCACTATCACAGGGGAACGTTCCCAGCAGACTGGCAGCATTGCCACGTTGAATGGCAATGCTTGTTTTCTGTCCGAAGAAATAGCCAGCCCTCTGGTCACGTGTAAAGTCGATTAGCCTAAGGGCGATATCTTTAAAGACAGTGTGCACTGGGACCCCATGGCCCAAGTGTTTCGACTCCAAACGGCTCAAAACAGTAGATTTAGATACCCACTAGATTTGAATTGAAGCGGAAGCGGCCACACCATCGCATGCAGCAGTACTTAGAAGATGTGATGTCTGTAAGGGTGTCTATACATGTCGCAGCCCACACCAAAGGCCTACCCATCTTCCAAGGCAGCAACATACCATCTGGTCTCTTGCCGTCATCACGTACGAAACCATTAGGTTCTAATCTAATACGGCTGGTACACCGGCTGAGGCAAGAGCACGACAAATGATATCGTTGATGCTGGCATGGCGAGCTATGCGGCCTGCACTTCTACAACAGGAAAGACCATGGTGACCCAAGCCATCGACTCTTTCTCCACAGTGACAATAATGCGGAGAAACCCAAGGAGTACCTAAACGTAAGCATACAGCTAGCTAACCAAGAATTGTATTGTGAACCCGATTGAAAAGAGTAACATATGGCGGGTCTTGCTCGTTCTTCTTCTTATGAATCTACACCTTGAAATACGCAAAATAACAAACAACAGACTGATATTTTTATATGACTAATAGACTAATATTTTTATGTTTACTCTTGAATCCAATTCCGATCGCTCGACATTGGTATTGTGAAATTTCATACTCTCGAGTTGCAATAGCGCCTATTGCATCCAAATTGCGTGAATATTTAATAAATTAAATGGTATTGAGTTTGGCTTTATATTCCGTACTCTCAATGCTATTTCAACAGCTACGATAGGGGTTGTATAATTTTGACATTTGACATTGAATAATTATTGAGATTTAATTGGATTAAAATTGCATTGACATTGAGATTGGTTTCAAGAGTAAGCATCCTGAACTTTTTAAACTGCGATCTCCAACAAGCTTACCAGCGCGGGGATTATCGGAAACTTTTATGTAGATACTCAAAGTCCAGCAGTGAACTATTGAAATAGAGTAACGGGCACTGGACAGTTTTAAGTACGGACTGCTGATGATGACGTACGACCTCCAGCGGGTCATCCTACCTTTTTCTGTCTTTCTTTATTAACTTTATTCTATTGATGCAAAGTCGGAAATTCAATGAATAAAAGACAATGTCCGAAATGGCCCTGTGCTATAAAAGAGTATCAGAATACACGATAATTAATCCTCTATATCCTTACTAATATTATAAATTATTATTAGAAACGTATTATTTATTTTAGTTTTAATTTTTTTTTATATTTCAAGTTGTATATATTAATAGTCGCAAAGTAGTATTATATAGACAATGTCAAACAATCGTAAAATATTCAATTTAAAAAAAAATTAGAAAGTGAGTTTGTTTGTTTGTTCCGCTTTCACGCCGTAACTACTAAACCGATTGCTTTGAATTTTTGCAGACGTAAAGTTAGAAGTCTGGATTAAATAACAGGATACTTTTTATCCCGGAAAAAATTGATGTTCCTGAGGGAAAACAAAAGTATTGGTATAGATGGCGCTGTGTGTATTAGCATATGTCACATAGGCTACTTTTTATCCTTATGTGACGCGAGCGATGCCGCGGGTAAAAGCTAGTTATTATATAAGTTGCAAATACTTCTGTGTCACGGACTAGCTGTATTCAAAAATGTACTTTTAATACTTAGAATTTAACGCGGTTATTGTAACATTAGATCGCCATCTTCGCCTAATGCCAAATGCCTTTGCCTAATGTAATAAATAAATAAATAAATATATGAATCAGCTAGTCCAATGTCATGTCGAAAGGGAAATAGGGATGTCCAATCATTTATAATCGATCATTGTGGTTTTTTTTCTTAAGGAATGCAGTCATATTGCAATTCAAATAGGTAGTAAATGTTATACAGTAATCAAAACTTCTTTATTTCTATACAATGATTCAAACATTCAACATTCGTTCAAATATTCGTGGTTATGGTTAGATTATAACTTCAAAATCTGTAAATTTTTTTGAAATATATTTTTTCTGCAGCTGGTCCGCTATAAAAACATAATCTTCAAGGAGTCTATCTATCTATCCGATACTCTTGACTCCAGGGCCAACAATGTATGGACGCAGAGCAATGTCCTTTGCCAGAGTGAGGTAGGTTACTGCAGGTACTTGAACATTTTTGTGATCTCCTCGGGGATGAACTGACGTGTTGTTATAGAAGCAGTTATGTGAAGTTAAGCTAACGTCTTGTTTTGTTTTGTGGTCGGGTTTTCTGATACTAGGCTCTATGTTGTTGTTTGTTTTAATTCGTTATGAGTCAGTAATGATTATGTCTTATACCTATTTCTAAGGCTGAGGACTAATGGCGCGATCTTCTCGTGGTGCGGGACTGCGGCCGCACCCACTGATGGGCGTAAAACGCGCCGTTAAATTTTATTTGATTTTTGACATAGGACCATATTATCAGTACTTAGGTATTCTACAAAAGCTGCGGGCCGAAACCGCGGCGGGCGAGGGAGAAAATCGCGAAACTTGAATCGATTAATAATTATTTTTGTGTTGAATATTCCATTTTTCGAGAAAACATCACGCTACGACCATTAGGAGCCGAGCAGAGCGGGTGAAATATATTGATTTGACTAATAACATACTTATATTATACAACTTCACGCCAGTCTCGCATGGGGCCAGAGCCTATCGACCGCCAATTACTACGGTTCCTACATAGCCTCTTTCGCTTCATCAACAGTCATCAATCTTTTAATGCATGCTCGTCGGTTAGGGGTACTTTTAATTTGGCCCTTCTTTAATACATCGCCAATCAGGGGGCTTACTCTTGAATCCAATCCGATCGATCGACATTGGTACCTATTGTGAATTCTCGTACTCTCGAGTTGCAACACTAGCGCCCATTGCATCCGTATTGCGTGGATATTGAATGAACTAAATGGTATTGAGTTTGGCTTTATATTCGGTACTCTGAATGTTATTTTAACAGCTACGATAGGGGTTGTATAATTTTGACATTGAATAATTATTGAGATTTTATTGTATTGAAATTGCATTGACATTGAGATTGGTTTCAAGAGCAAGCACCCTGGTCTGTATATGTCCGTCTAAATTAAATAAACATAACATAACATCACGCCTTTTTATCCTCGAAAGGGTAGGCAGAAGTGCACATTACGGCACTTAATGCCACTGTGCAATGTAACACCCACTTTTCACTATTTATGATATGAGTCCCATGTAATAGGGAGTGAGCCTATTGCCATATACCGGGATCTAAATAAAATAAATGCAAAAAAGCAAGTAACATGTCACGTAGTTAAGCCTAGTGGTTAGTAAAATAATAGTAGATAAAGAAATAATTCTTTGATAATGATTTAGGATACAAAGCCAAGTTAAAATAGTTTAGAATATAAAGAGTGGCTCATGTCCTGAGGCGAGACAATTATTGCGAACAACGCCATCTATCTTGCGTTCCGCGAACCTTTCATAAATATAAACGCTTTGCGTATGACTTGTAACTGGCTAGACTTGTCCAGTAATGATTATGTAGGTAGTTTAATATTTGAAAATGGAATCAAAGAAATTAACGTTCATGTACGCAATGATATCATTTGTTTAATTAACGTTACAATACTAAACTATTAAACGAAAAATAAATTAAAATAATATAATTATTGACATAAAAATCTATTCAAAAAACATAATAAAGAAATTCAGTTTGAAAATTGAATTCACCATTCCATTCTCACAACTGAAATAAAATTCAAATTTCGAATATTCTTAATTCAAAATGAGACAATAGATAGTAACATCGTTTAAGAGAGGGTTACAATTCTTTAGAACTCTGTTCATATCTATTCGGGCATAGAGATTTGGGCGGCTCTTGGCGCATGCGTATAACACAGTTCCCAGCTTATCCAGTCAGAGACAAAATGGCTACTCGACGGACCGTCTCCAATTGATTTTTTTCCCCTCTAAACTAGTACCACACACATTAAAACCTCACCGTGTTAAATTATTTATTTAAAATTAACCGCGCATCATATGTTTAGTTCGTGTAAAAATAAATTGTGTTTCGATCGCAGGTTATAATCGTGCCGTGTACGTTATTATATGTTGAAATCATCGGTATTTCTAACAAATGTATAGACTTCAGTGTTCTATGTCAGTCAGGAGCCGTTCCAGTATATGTAAGTACTATATTCTTAATGTAATTCACTGGTTTAGATTGGTTAGTGTGACCTAAAATCTGTCTAATGCAGTTAGTAATACGATTATGTCTAGGCGTCAACGTTACCACGTTAGCCCGACTCTATAAAAAAATTCAATGTGTTTTACCGCATTTTTTCTTTCAATTTCAAATGGAATTTGTTCCATTCTTTAAAAATAATATTTTAAAAAATTGACGTTCAAATGACGGTATTTAAAATTGGTACGAATGACATAACATTGATGTGATACATATAATGTTCGGTGCGAAGTGGTTTTCCCTGAATTTTAGGAATCCTATCGCTATCTCGCTTTATCTCCTGTGTCTTTCTCTTTCTCGCTTCGTTCCTGAATGGGTTCAAGACATGCGCTGTCCTGTGTAGGTGATGTCAGGACAATTTAGATAGAATTTCGCGTTTCATGGGCGATTTTTTCGCCAATGTCAAAAGTTGACACACTTTAGCGTATATTATGTGGACGTGTACGCGTTAAGAATTATGTATAAGGTTAATCTGATTATTGGCCATTGTAACTGGTGTGGTAATCGTATTAAATAATCTTAGATATTACTTGTGTACGTAAAAATACTTTTCGGGGACGATCCATACTTTGACAACGTAAGAAATGCGTCTTGAAGAAATTTTTTCGTGGCATTACGAAAAAATGGCAGTTGCAAAGAAAAATGTTGATTGTATTACTCGTACTTTTTTTTTAATTTTCATGTTCTTTTCTACGCAAAGATTTTCTAAAACAAGATTTTTTATTCTAAAGAAAATTTTGGTTAGATTCAAACTTTTTTTTTGAGAATCTTAAATCTTTTTAATTTTTTATCTTAACTTTTAATTTTCAAGTTAGGATAGGATTTTTAACATCCCCAAAGACACGAAAATTTTTACTAGACATAAAAAAAATCGTACCTACTTATCAAAAAAATTTTGACAATTTTGACCATCGTATTTTTACAGCTTTTCATGTTACCTAGCGACAGATATTTTACGTTTTACATATTGTTTTTATATATGAAGATTCTGTAAGACACACAATCTATTCTTGGACACTAATTACTCGTTGGAAATTACGTCATGTCATCTAAAAATATTCGGACTTTCGTCATATACAGTCGGAAGATAAATACTTCATACATTTTAAAACTAAATATATTATTGCTATGGTTGTATTTACAAATAAATAAACTTGATAACATAATGTTGACTGTTCAATACAATAAAATATAAAAAAAAAATAATCACACTTTTATTAATTGATTTTATGACCAACTTAATTTAAATATTTATCCAGCAAAATTTTTAAGAAATAAGTATACTGTTTGACACTAAAAAAATGTGACGTCACAATACACAATCTCGTACGAAAATTCATAGAAAACTCTCCGTTTTTGACAGTTCGAAAAAAGTATTGAATTTGACTAGTTGGCAAGTATCCAATTATAAAATAGGTGTTAAAGGTTTGTATGGGATTTATATTATTTTTGATATAAAGGTAATAAACTAACTAAGGAATACTAAACTGTGTATTTAAGCTAATAATTTAAAATAATATAATAAATTTTACAGCAGTTCCGGAAATTATACTTAATATGAGGTGAAATAAGGGTCAAAGCAGCAGCTGTAGCCAAATGCCATTTAGCGCTTGTCTACATGTAGAATAGACAACCAAATTATATTGAATTGATGTAAATTTTGACTTGTCAGTGTTATTCCCATACATTTAGTTTTGTACTCTCTCTGTAGACAAGCGCTAAAGTGGCGTTTGGCTAAAGGCACCGGAATTAATTAGGTAGGACTATATAACTTGCATTATGGCTGGATTAAAATACGTAGAAACGCATAGGATTGAAAATACGATGACTATCGTACTAGTGGTAGATAGTCGTGATCCATGCCAGCGAGACTAGAGGCAGGTTCAGGCAGCTTCAGGTAACTATGAATAAAATACAACTTCAAATATACTAAATCAATCTTATACTCTTATATATACTATATACTGTTATATAATGCGGAAGAGTTTGTTTTTTTGTTTGTTTGTTTGAACGCGCTAATCTCCATAACAACAAGTCTGATTTGAATAATTATTTTTGTGTTGGATAGCGCATTTCTCGAGGATGGCTATAGGCTATAAAACATCACGCTACGACCAATAGGAGCTGAGCAGAGCGAGTGAAACCGCGCGGAAGTCTAGTAGATAAATAAAAGAAAAAACTAAAAAATATATCATCAGTTACCTATGCCTTGTTCGCACTATGCTAGTATTTTAGTCGAGCACCGATTGTTTAAAATACCCCACTCGCTTCTGTCCCAAAATCGAAGCTAGAGATAGTTAAGTACTAAATACTCCCTACTTGACTAAAGTACTTTTTTTTTTTTTTTTTTTTAAGGGGGGAAAATCATCGAATGACTTCTCCCGCCTGGGTGAGGCGGGAGGGAGTGTCAGACTCTTACTGACTAAAAACCACCCCGTTCCTTCTCCTGCACGTCGAGCCGGAGCCCCGGTTACCCGTTAGGTTCTCCGCGACTGACTAAAGTACTAGCATATTGCGAACAAGGCATTAGGCGTAAAAAACTAAGTAATTATGAAGTCAGTTTTGATTAAGATCTCTGTATCGTTGTTGTATTTTATGTTCATTTTATTATTGTAACTATAAGTAGGTATGTTTATTTAGTTTTCTTTTTAAAATATGAACTCTGTTTTTTTCTTTTTTTAAAACGCTATCCCACACTAGGATTTTCTCCCGTGTCGTGTGTGCGTTGACTCACTTCATACTTCTGATTCACTTCGTTGCGGGAACCAAGACAGTTATTCATGTCCCTGGGACGCGCTGGACTTCAGTGTTGCGGTGTTTTCATGGTTGTATCAACTGTAGATCCTGGCTTACAGGAGTTGCAGCGGTTTTGGGAGGTTGTGGCGGGCTTGTCCCAGTAAAAAAAATATTTTTAATTTAACTTGCCAGTTCTAGACGCCTTATTAAACGTACAAAGTAGGTATACGTCTAAGTTTTGTAAACAATTATTTTTACAAAAACGTTATTACCTATAAAAAACGGTCAGTAACACTACCGTACATTTATTTTAAATATTATTTAAGCGATAAAAAACAGTTATTAACCATATTATTCTTTTATTGTTATATTTAACCATATTTATTAGCACCACTAACTGTTGCTTACGACTTCGTCCGCAGTATTTGGGTGTTTGAATCAGTATTTTCAAAAGTATAATCAACGGCTGTAACAAACAAACCTCATCAGAATCGATTCAGTACCTAACTCTAAACGAAATGAATATAATTGAAATAAGTTCAGTACTTTAAAAAATAATGAGTCCCGGGGCTTTAACGCATAATTCCCGTATTCGGGGATTCACCGATTTTAACCCAAAAAGTTCCAATGGTTCAAAAGATACAAAGTTGTGGGATTTTAATGCATAGTTCCCGTTCCCACAGAATTATCGGAATAAATGTATGTAGGTACCTATACGTACTTTTTCAAGTATCAAACTACATAATTATATCTGCACCAAATTTTATTCAAACCCGATTCGGTAGTTAAGAAGATAAAAAATCCCGGGATTTTAACGCCCTTGTTCCCGTTCCCCGATAAATCAAACTATGCCCGTATCAGACATACGAATGGATTCAGTGGTTTAGAAATTAGGGAAACCCGGATTTTAACAACACTGTTTCCGTTCCCGTGAGATTGCCAGGATAAAAAATATTACCTCTCTTTTCTCGGGTTTGACTGTAGCGGTGTACCAATTTCTTTCAATATAACTAGTTGAGCGTTCCTGCCCAACGCTGGCCTGCTGACCACTCTGCAGTGACACAGAAAATGGTCAGACTTATGAGAGCGCTGCTGATCGATCTAGAAGAAAAGGGAATAAAGAAAGAAAAAACGTTATTTCACGTTAAAAAACAAGCGACTATTAGTTATTAATATGACTGCCTCATTGACCGAGTGGTCGCAAGTGCGACTGCCGGGAAAAAGGTCTCGGGTTTGATTCCTGGGTCGGGCAAAGTATTACTGGGTTTGTAAAAACCTCAGTAGTAGCACGGAGTCTGGAAATGTGCCCGGTATATGGCAATAGGCTCACCCCATATTATTACATTATACAGCGGCATTAAGTGCCGTAATGTTCACCTCAGCCTACTCCTTCGGGGATAAAAGGCGTGATGTTATGTGTTATATGTTATTAGTTATTCTATTAGTAGGAACTGATGGATACATGTTCATGTCCCTAATCTGCCGCGAAGTCTGCGTGCTGGTATTCTACTGATCTCTCTCAAGTACCCCGATTTTCAGGCTGCTGTAGTAGCAAATGTATTCTACTCTGCTGTCATCATACGGCATATTCAGTAATAAGCTACTTAACCCCCAAATTAAAGCCGAAGATTCAAAACAGGGTATCGTGGTGGTCGGGGTTCGTTACCTACCAACCAACGGCAAGTACCAATCTGACATTTTTCGAGTTATGTGTACTTTCTAAGATTATTTAGAAACGGTGAAGGAAAATATTGTGAGGAAACCTGGGCTTATGATTTCTAATTGTAAGTTTGAAATCGCCAACCCGCATTGAGCAAGCGTGGTGATTAATGCGTGTGAGAAGAGGCTTTGCTCTGCAATGGGCACTTATAGGCTGTTGATGTTGATGATACAAAACAGAAAATATATATCTTTTTATTTTCAGATAATACTAACTAAACAGAAATAAAATAAATACTAACTAAACAGAAAATGAGTTTTAAAATGATTATAAGTCTGTACTCATAATACCATTACATATTTTGAAACATCCGGAATAAGGCCCCAAATAATTGGGGTTAGGCATGCGCTTAACAACATAATTGTCTTGGCAACCTTTTACCTTTTTGGGGTCGCGAAACTTTTGAATTTGTGCCTCCAATATAGATATGAGGCGTATTGTCATCAGGTAGAAAGGTTGTCAAAAATGTTCCACTTTTTTAACGTACATAGGTAGGTACGTTTACGGAACGTGTACTGGTGCGACTTTATAAATAATTAGCAGCCCGTTCCGGCTTCGCACGGGGTACACAATTATTTATTTTTGGAAATTTGGATTTTTGTAGTGACATAACTACAATAGTTGGACATATGCTACCGCGGAGTTTTTTGTAGACATTATGATGTTCTTCAATATTGTTGTACATTATTTTGTTCTATCGCTAATAGTTTCGGCAGCGCATTCGACGAAAGACATTTTAAGACTCATTTTTCTACACCTTTGGTTACATTGTTCAAATTTTACCAAGGATCCCTAATTTTTTTCAAAATGAAATGTAGCTTATGTCAAATTGGAAGAATGTAGCATTCTATTGGTAAAAGAATTTTTTAAATCGGCCCAGTACTTTTTGAGCCTATTTATTACAAACATACAAAAATAGGTACAAATCTTTCCTCTTTATAATAGTTATTATAGTATAGATTAGCTGTTTCCCGCGACATCGTCCGCGTAGAACATGAATGTTGGAACATAACATTTTTGTTTCAATTTTCCAAAATAAAAGTAGCCTATGTTACTCCTTAGTACATCAGCTACCTGCCAATAAAAGTCTTGCAAAATCGGTTCAGCCACTCCAGAGTTTAGCCAGTACAAATAGACTGACAGACGAAAATTGTAAAAGAAAATATTTTGGTATGTGTATCGTATGTATATTCATAAGAGTGTAATAAAAAGCGGTAATTTTTATATTACAAACAAATACACCAATTTTATTTTATTTGTTTTATCACGCCTTTTATCCCCGAAGGGATAGACAGAGGTGCACATTATGCCACTGTACAATGTAACACCCACTTTTCACTATTTATGTTATGAGTCCCATGTAATAGGGGGTAAGCCTATTGCCATATACCGGGCACAATTCCAGACTCCGTGCTATTACTGAGATTTTTTTAAAACCCAGTAGTACTTTGCACAACCCGGGAATCGAACACGAGACCCCTTGCCCGGCAGTCGCACTTGCGACCACTCGGCCAACGAGGCAGTCAATAATTAGTCATTAATTGTACTTAATCATACAATAGAACGTGGAGGAGTATCGTTCACCGAGTCACACGTGAAATAGTCTAGACTAGACCTTCAGCAATAACGAAACTAATTACGACGAAGAATTTTAATAAATAGTCTTTATTATTCGTGCACCAGGGGCAACAGCAGATACAAACAACCATAAAAACACCAAATTACTGTCACTCTCTCAGCACTACCCTGCACTTCTATAGCGCGCTACATGTCACACAGCTTGCTACGTACGGTAGTTACAGCTGTGTACATTCTGTCACTCTCTCAGCACTACCCTGCACTTCTATAGCGCGCTACATGTCACACAGCTTGCTACGTACGGTAGTTACAGCTGTGTTCAGTCTGTCACTCTCTCAGCACTCCCCTGCACTTTTATAGCGCGCTACATGTCACACAGCCTGCTACGCGCAGTAGTTACAGCTGTGTTCAGTCTGTCACTCTCTCAGCACTCCCCTGCACTTTTATAGCGCGCTACATGTCACACAGCCTGCTACGCGCAGTAGTTACAGCTGTGTTCAGTCTGTCACTCTCTCAGCACTCCTCTACACTCCTACAGCGCGCTACATGTCACACAGCTTGCTACGTACGGTAGTTACAGCTGTGTACAGTCTGTCACTCTCTCAGCACTACCCTGCACTTCTATAGCGCGCTACATGTCACACAGCTTGCTACGCATGGTAGTTACAGCTGTGTACAGTCTGTCACTCTCTCAGCACTCCCCTGCACTTTTATAGCGCGCTACATGTAACACAGTCTGCTACGCGCAGTAGTTACAGCTGTGTTCAGTCTGTCACTCTCTCAGCACTCCCCTGCACTTTTATAGCGCGCTACATGTCACACAGCCTGCTACGCGCAGTAGTTACAGCTGTGTACAGTCTGTCACTCTCTCAGCACTCCCCTGCACTTCTATAGCGCGCTACATGTCACATAGCTTGTTACGCACGATAGTTACAGCTGTGTACAGTCTGTCACGCTCTCAGTCACCAAACGGAAGATTAATTTATAGTTTTTTGAATGTCTAAGATATTAATAGTACAATTTGAATGTCTGAGTCGTCCAGGGTTATAAATAGTTAGATGTGTGTATGTACATATACAGTTTTTAGTGAACCTTTCAAAGGTTATTGTTGTTTACTTAGAATGTGTACCAATAAATTCTATTAATATCTAACTAATGGTTGCCGTCTCACAATCTATGACTGTTGACATACACAAATAATAAGGAAAATAGATTTTAAGTTATGTATAACCACAGAACATATAAGTTTATATGTTATGTGTATAACTATACCTAATTTTATACGCGGTACTAAAATCTTTACGAATGAACTACTTAATTTATTACTTAATTTAAATAAAGTGTGTAGACACTTAAACTCTCTTTAAAATCACTCTATTCATTGCAAAAATTGTATTATAAGGCGCGTAGTAGTTTTCGAGCATCGTGCAAAAAAAATTGTTAACTGTCTTAGTAAATCCGAGTGGTCGCAAGCTCGACTGCCGAGTATGGGGTTTTGTCTTCTGTGTGAAGTGGGAAACTTCAGGTGAAGAATTATTGAACTACTTTTCGTTCTTCAAAACTTTCTCGTCAACAAAGTCTAGTTGGCAATTTACTTACCGTCTATTATGTAATGGATGACTGACTTAACTAAAGGAAATTGCTACAGTATTTTGTTCACCTCATCGTTGTCGTTGTGGTGAAGATGTCAACAGCCTTGGACACCACGGCTTGTCATGTAGCCGTAGTGCGGACCGTTTTGCTCGACACGCAAGTATTAATGACATAATTCGTCGAACTCTTGCCTCCGTTGGCGTGCCAGCTACTTTAGAACCTAATGGCTTGGTACGCGACGATGGCAAGAGACCCGACGGTATGTCATTATTCCCTTGGAAGATGGGTAGGGCTTTAGTATGGGACGCCACTTGCGTTGATACTCTGGCGCCATCCCATCTTCCAAGCTCAGCGTGTCGAGCCGGTGCTGCCGCTGCTGCTGCCGAGAACCTCAAACGGCGAAAGTATAATAGCCTGATTGGCAATTATGCTTTCGAACCGTTTGGGGTTGAAACTTTAGGGCCGTGGGGCCCAAGTGCACATCTTCTTTACAAAGATATTGTAAGGAGGATGGTTGACACTTCAGGTGATCGAAGTTCTGGCTACTACCTTGGGCAAAGGTTAAGCATTGCCATTCAACGTGGCAATGCTGCCAGTCTTTTGGGCACCCTACCTCACGGTAGCGATGAGGAAAATGTTTTCTTTGATGCCTTATGATTTATTTTTATTATTATTATTTTATTAAGGTGTAAATATTTTAGTTTTAAATTTTTTTTTTATATATTTTAAGTTGTATATATTAATTTTTATCTACTATTGTATATATTTAATTGTGTAATAGTTAATATTAAATTGAAAAATAATATACTAAAAAAAAAAAATTGCTACATTGTATTATAAATTCCTTCTGAAAAGAAAAATAACGTAATATTACATAACATTAGGCTTTCTATCCCCAAAAGAGTAGTGAGAGGTGCACATTACGGCACTTAATGCCAGTTTACAATGTAACACCCACTTTTCACTATTTATGTTATGAGTCCCATGTAATATAGTGAGCATAGGCTCACTATATGTCATTTATCGGGCACAAATCCAGACATTGCTTCTCAGAATTAAAAAAAGATCCAGTAATACTTTACCCAACCTGGGAATCGAACCCAAGACCCTTTGTCTGGCAGTCACACTTGTGACCACTCGGCCAACGAGGCAGTCATAACGTAATATTACTTCAAATAATTTATTGAAAATCGACACTGTCATACATTTTCGTTCAGTATAAACTATAAAATCCATTAGTACAACCTTACCTTATACCTATATATTTAGATAGCATGATACTCCAGAATGATTTCCCTCGGGCTATGAATGGAAATCTCCATAAACCTGCCAATACTCTTCCGATAATATAGTGAGAGGGTACATATACTACCTCTACATATAGTGATAATTTTGGTATCTTTATGAAAACTGTGTCGTGAGTTGAGTGGTTGGGAGTTGTTGCTGAGCGAGGCGTTTTGGGGTTCGATTTGCGAGTGAAATAAAATATTATAATGCTTTTTTTGGTGTTCTGAAAGTAGTACTTGTACGAATAACGATGGTGAAATAAAAAACCAAAAAAAAATTGAATTATGACTGAAAATTCATCATTCGAAGATGCTTTGTTAATTCACTATTGGATAATGGGCTTCTTTTTCACTTAGCAGTTGGGTTGAAAACCACAGGTAAGAAGAATCAGGTTTATCACACAGTGCGGCTCCCGGATCTGTCTTTTTAGTTGGGTATACGACACCCGTGGGAAGAGTAGGGGTGGTGACATGTTTTTTACTCAGCCGTCAATTGAATAAAGAGAGAAGAATAATCTAGAAAGAAAGAGAAAGAAAGAAAGAAAAAACATTTATTCAGCACCGGGCACGATGCAGTATAAATAAAGTATAAAAAGACAATAAAAGTGTGACAGTGGAAGTAATAAAAACATTGAGTTGAAAAATTAAAACAGAAGAATTAGAAGAGAGACGCTGACAACATGCCTATACAAGTTACCCAGCACTGATTTTCAGTGGGCACCCATGCAGTCCCTCATAGTCGGTATTTATTACACCCACGGAAAGAGTAGAGGTGGTACTACTCTGCTTTCGCCATATTACTATATCGACAGAACACAATATTATATTTAATTTTACTCATCCCAAGAACTGAATCTAACATTTTGCCCCAAAAACCCACACCACATACTGAAATTAAAAATAGTTTTAAAAACATAAGAGATAAGAGACTGCCTCGTTAGCCGAGTGGTCGCAAGTGCGATTGGCGGGCAAGGGGTCTCGGGTTTCTATTTCTCGGGACAAGGTATTACTGAGTTTTAAAAAAAATCTCAGTAGTAGCACGGAGTCTGGAATTGTGCCCGGTATATGGCAATAGACTCACCCCCTATTACATGGGACTCGTAACATAAATAGTGAAAAGTGGGTGTTACATTGTACTACATTACATTGCATTAAGTGCTGTAATTTGCACCTCTGCCTACCCCTTAGGGGATAAAAGGCGTGATGTTATATATGTATGTATGTATTTTCATTTGTTTTGTTCTTAAAGTCGGATTTATAAACGAAGTTTTTTATTTTTATTTTAGATAAAGTGCATGCGAAGTTGCTGATACATACAGCTAGTCAAAAACAAAATAAGCTGTAGTGATGAACAATAATTTAATTCTGTAACATGATCACAGGCAGGTCATCAGTGTCATCAGCTAACATCTTGGGTCATTCGGATAGTGCGTCATTCTATTAAAAACTTACTGCTCCCACTACTCGGCTCCTATTAATCCTAGCGTGATATTTTGTAGCCTATAATCTTCCTTGGTAAATGGACTATTCAACAAAAAACAATTATTCATATCGAACCAGTTTCGGAGATTACCGCCTTCACCAAATTGACTAGAATACACTTGTTATACCCTACTCTTGCCGTGGGTTTTGTATATCCAACTGGGGAATTCCATGTTTTTATAATAACTATCGTGAGACATACTAAATTAACTAAAAATCGCGAGTTACTCACGTGAATATACTGAGAAAAGCTCTACTAGAAAAGCTCTACGAACCACAGAGGGGCTCTTCCTCATGAGCAGCATGCGCGGTCGCAGCGACGTCGCGCAGCCTACTGTTGTTCTGTTCGAAACTAGTAGAGCTTTTCTCAGTATATTCATATGAGTAACCCGCGATTGTTAGTTGATTGGGGAATTCCATGTTTATCAGAGTCCCGCTATCAGTGTCTCTAATATACCTGATCCTTATAATCTGCAAACCTGTCTGCCAAGTGCGGGGAGGAAGTCTTTCGTAGAGGAAGCCCATGGTGCAGAAGGTTTAGAGGTTTTTATAATAGTTTAGAATATCTTTATTTCTCATAAAGAATCACATACATAATTCACTTACTGAGAAACAATATTTATTTATTTATTTATTTATGTACACACATACAACATAAAGGACAACACATACATAAAATTAAAGTACAAAGGTACCACCTATTCCTATTGGAATTTCTTCCTGTGGACCTGGAGCAGGAAAAGTAATAATAATATAATGACACAGTGTGTAGTAACAAATAGAAAATTGGGATAGGAAACAGACTTAAAACTAACAGATAAATAACCAAACAACTACATACAATATATAAATAAATACATACAAAATATAAACTATACATATAAATGAAGAAATTTACATATCAGGAGGAAAGGTAGTGTTCTCTCACTCGTTTTTTAAAGATAGCGATAGACTCAGCGTCCCGAATGTTAGGCGGGAGCGCATTCCACAGCCTCACTGCATGAACGGAAAAGGAGTAGGAATAGAAATCGGTATTATGGGGTTCGATGTTAAGATTAGATTTAAGGTGTGAACAAGATAGGACTTCAGGAGGACGAACCAAGGAGAAACGGTCCCGAAGGTAAGCAGGATAGGCAGGGTTGAAGAGGATGTTATATAGGAAGCATAAAATGCGAGTGTTCCTGCGAAGACGGATCGGAAGCCACTTGAGCCTATTGCGGAATACGGAAACATGGTCGTACTTTCTTAAATCAAAGACAAAGCGGATACAAACATTTTGCAATCGCTCAAGTTTATTTAAAAGCTCCTCTGTAGCATCCAAATAGCAAGCATCCGCGTAGTCAATCAGAGGCAGGATTAGCGCTTGGACGAGGTGAATCTTAGTCTTCACAGGCAACAGGGTCTGGAGGCGCCTCAGGGAATGAATGGAGAAATAAACCTTCCGACTAACCTCGTTCACCTGGATAGTCCAGGACAAATTTGAGTCGATATGCACTCCCAAGTTCTTTGCAGAATCGGTGAATGGAATCACAGTGCCATTCAGATGTAATGGAACAAGACCAGAGACGTCGAGAGCGTTACGATAGTATCTGCTTCCGATAACCATGGCCTGAGACTTGAGAGGATTGATTTGCAGGCCAAAACATCTGGCCCACTCCGCAACTCCACCCAAGTCACGATTCATATTTCATACAAAAGTAAACAATTTAGAGCGCACAGTAGTACGTACATAATAATATAAACAAAAACAATACAAAAGAACAAATACAAATGTTCACTATTTAAAAATGTGAGTAAAGTGATAAATATACACAAATAACAGAATCAAGCAACACGGGCAGACCAGTAAACGTAATTTACGTAAATATGATCATGTTTCTGCACATCGGTTGCAATTAAAATGGCTGCCCATACGCCTGCGCAGGCAACAAAGGGCGTTAACTACTTTATTTTCTTTTCTCGACTCTCCTTCTTCACCTGTTTATCTAGCTTCCTACTTCCAATATACATGCGCAAACCATTCTAAATACCTTCGCTCATCTAATAACCGTCAACTTCAATGTCCCACTCACCGCACTGACTATCTTCACTCCTCCTTTTTCGTTCAATCTGTCTCTCTGTGGAACGCGCTGCCCAAGGAAATCAGAATGGCAAATAATCGCTGTTCATTTAAATTCAAGGTTCGGGAACACATTTATAGAAAGTGGCAAACTCAAAACAGTGCTAATATGTAGTCTATGTATTGCATTTATTTATATATGTATGTATTATATTATATGTATGCATATTTGGGATATATTATATTTATTATATAATTCATTTTAAGACCCTATACCCTTAGTTATGTATTATCGACTATAACAATCATGTCTTCCCTCTTCAATATTTTATTACCTTAACTTCGTTATCTACTTCATACTTTCTTTTTACAATTTTGCACCTACCGCTTTAACATTCTGCACCACCCAATGGTCGACTGTCAGAAAATGCCTACGGCATTAAGTCCGCCAATTTCACTATATGTGCAATAAAGTTTTAATAAATAAATAAATAAACTATAACAAAAATATGAAGTAAATGTGGGTAAACCAATAAGTTAATCAATCACTTGATACATGAACTATTTTTACTAGATGTGGCATTGATGGCATAGTTTATACGTCTTAATGTAATTGTTTTATTTTACTATTGTACACGGTACACGGTATTTAATTTAAACTATTTAGAATTTGCCCTTTTACGTTATTAGGAGTAAACACTAGTCAATATTTTAATGTCGCGGAGAACCTAACCGTCGCGGAGAACCTAACGGGTAACCGGGGCTCCGGCTCGACGTGCAGGAGAAGGAACGGGGTGGTTTTTAGTCAGTAAGAGTCTGACACTCCCTCCCGCCTCACCCAGGCGGGGGCAGTCATTCGATGATTTTCCCCCCTTAAAAAAAAAAAAAAGTCAATATTTTAATTATACTTACAAGTATTCATAATTTGTAGTTATTAATTATATTAATTTTAAGTAATTTTTTGAACCGCACATAACTTTTTTCTTGCCTTATCATTGATGGTAGTCTATTGTATAATTTAATACCTTCGAACTCCAGACTTCTTTTTCCATAGTTAGTTCTAGGGGGACGGGTTACTAAGTAACTCGCACGTCTAAGATTTATTTTACGTGTTTGCTGTTTTGTTAAAAAAATTAAGTTTGAATGGATTTCCTTATTTAATATTTTACGTATTAAAATACATGTGTATTGTGTAGTATACATATGTTTGTTTTATATTCATTAACCTTGTGTTCTGGTATAATTTTTCAGTAGGTGTCCGATATTTATAATTAAATAGGGTTTTGATTAATCTGTTCTGAATTCGTTGAATTTGATCTACGTTAGTTTTGCATGCAGTGCCCCAAATTTCAATGAGATAATCTATATGAGGTTTAATTAAAGAATTGTAAATTAGATATTTAAACTGTCAAACACCAAGCGGTCACCGGTGACCGCAACCTATTATTCTATAATTGTGTCTATAATGACGGTACTTGACGAGTTAACTCTTTGCGGGAGACATTTTGATATATTGCGCAGTGCCCCTGAA
Source organism: Spodoptera picta (assembly GCA_038387885.1). NCBI lineage: Eukaryota > Metazoa > Arthropoda > Insecta > Lepidoptera > Noctuidae > Spodoptera > Spodoptera picta. Next base: position 768,884 of record JAZHFQ010000221.1, on the reverse strand, counting down.
AGTGAGCCTAGTTTAAGTTTAATTTTTTCAATGTGTGCTTTCCAGGTCAGGTTACTATCTAAGATTAGCCCAAGATATTTTTCTTTATATTTTCGTTCGAGTATTTGGCCGTCTATTTTAAGTTCAAGGTTTATCTGTTTTTTTTCTATTTTTTGCAGCAAAAATTAAATAATTTGTTTTTGTAGTATTGATAGTTAACAGATTTGACTGAAACCACTCATTCAGTAGATTAAGATCGTTCTGAGCGTCAGTCATGAGATCTTCAACTGAGTCTACAAAATAAAATAGACTAGTATCATCAGCATATAGGGAAATGTCTCCTTTTAGGCCCAATTCACTGATGCTGTTAATATAGACAAGGAACATGAGAGGGCCCAATATGGATCCCTGAGGGACGCCGAAATCGAGAATACGGTGCGGCGCTGCTTTCACAATCACCCATTTTCACTACTTGTCTACGGTTATCCATGTATGATTTAAAAATGTCAAGTGCTTTGCCTCTAATACCACTGAGGTTTAGTTTGTGTAATAGTATGTCGTGACTAATAGTATCAAAAGCTTTCTTAAGATCTACAAATATACCCAAGACCACTTGTTTTTTATCAATACAGTTTTTTATTTTAGATACGAGATCAATTGTTGCTCCTAGAGTATTTGACTTGGCTCGAAATCCGTACTGTTTACAATAAAAGAAGTCTTTTGAATTTAGGAACATTTCTAGGCGATTATAAAGAATCTTTTCAAAAATCTTAGAGATCACCGGGAGAACTGATATGGGGCGGTAGTTGCTAGGGTCAAATTTACTTCCAGACTTATGAATAATAATAACTATCGTGAGACATACTAAATAAACTAAAAATCGCGGGTTACTCACATGAATATACTGAGAAAAGCCCTACTAGTTTCAACCTCATGAGGAAGAACCCCTCAGATTTATTTATTACCTCTAAAGATACAGATCTTTAGATGTAATAAATAAATCTGAGTAATACCATAGTACAGAGGTTATACGCCACTATAATATAGGACACGATATTACTGGTTCAAAGTGTGTGAACTTGTGTATGGATCCTTTTACTTTTCAGGACAAAAGTATTTTCGTTTTATTATTTTCGTTAAGTATTTACTGTAATTTTAAACTATGTTTAATATTTGGTTATAAGGAAAAGACCTTTTTATTAGGTACTGTAGAGATTTTGAGAACTAAAATATATAAAGCGTTTAAACCCTTAAAAAGATTATAATGCGTTGTATTATATCTAACTGCGTATTGTTAAACCGCAAAATGTGTTATTAAGTAGGTACAATAATCGAAACTCAAACTCAAAACTCAAACTCAAAAGCATTTATTTAAATCAAACCATAATTTGGTATGTACTTTTGAAACGTCAACAAATATGAAATAAATAATAGTCTGTCAGTCAGTGAAGTTAGGCGCTTGTTCCAAAATGTCGATTCGAGTGGAGAAGAACGAGCAAGAAACTCCATTCGTTACTCTTATAAAAAAGTCTGTTTTACATTGCTCTGGTACATATTCCAATATTGTAAACACATGTGAGAATAATGTAAAGACAGACAAGACCTGACGCAACATACAAATAACAGAACGTACTAAAATAAAAAAAAACAAAACCAAGAGAAAACAAATATCTTAATTCTGACATGGTCCTCACATATGTGTACTGACAATCCATATAAAATAGTGCTTCTATACAAGAAAAAAATAAAAAATAAACTCTTGTTTAAATAAAGAAAGTTATGCTCGATGCCACAAGAAAAATAGATTGCCTTCATCGGAATCAAAGTATTAAATTTCCTATTATCGTAATCTGAACTAGGTACTGACTACATTTGAGTATTGTCCGTGGAACCGAACCAACACGCTGCCAAGCATTCCTATCCTCAAGATAATGTCGCGGAGAACCTAACGGGTAACCGGGGCTCCGACTCGTCGTGCAGGAGAAGGAACGGGGTGGTTTTTAGTCAGTAAGAGTCTGACACTCCCTCCCGCCTCACCCAGGCGGGAGCAGTCTTCGATGATTTTCCCCCCTTAAAAAAAAAAATCCTCAAAATAATCAATCACCCTGTAGTAAGCTTGTTTACATAATTCGCGCTTAATATATGTTTTAAATTTACTTTCATTGAGGTCTAGTATGCTATTTGGTATTTTATTATAGCATTTAATACCTAACCCCATAAAGGATTTGAAAGAAAGAAAGAAAATTTTTTAAATGCACACTGACACAAGGAAATAAAATAAGGTTTTATAAATAAGATTTCTATACCTTGGACAGTCTGAATTGCAGTACAGCTAACTTATTCTTGCCTCTACCTCTAGTATAGTCGAAAACGGCGAATCCTCAAATTCCCAAAAGGCCGATAACGAACTTGTAACATCTTGGTGTTTCAGGTGTCCATGGGAGGCGCCGATTGCTTACCATCAGGTGATACGTCTGCTCGTTTACCCGCTTATGCCACAAAAAAAATATATGTACAAAATTGGATACTTTCTTTTTTATGAGATCGCACTGCACACGAACAGACGGATGATGCCACCTGATGATACGTAATCGGCGCCGTCTATGGACATCTACAATAGCAGAGGAATTACAATTGCATTGTCTTCATTTTGGGATTGTAGATTGGGAGATTGGAGGAGAAGGATTCTGTAAACTCAGTTAGCAAACATAACGCTGGCGTTGCTCCACGTCGGTTTTCTGCTCGACCGTGGTGTCACTCCGATTGATCCGGCCCATTCGTGCTGAAGCATGGCTCTCCCCACGTGTACTTATTATATCGATAATGCAAGCGAAGGCACTGGCAAAAGTTAGGGCATAATTTTCGCATATTTCACATAATTTTATTACTGTTTTTCCTGTCGAAGGACTGCAGGAAGAGATTCCTACGGGAATATGTAGTACCTATGTACCTCCAATTTATTTATATATGTGTTCTCCTATGTACTGTCTGTGTGTCAGACATAAATAGATAAATAAATAAATAAATATTCGTGGGAAAATTCTCAAGTCACCGCTAACTTTATGCCCGCTGCAATCAATTTACTTTGGTTTTTTCGGGTTAGAGCTGACTTGTATCGATTTCGGAGTCAGTTATTGTACCTGTATCTGCCTAAAGGTTACACATGCTAATATCAAGCACGAAAGCATGCTTCTTGAGCACTTGTCATTTAGTAGCATGTGTGTCGGAATGATGCTCACAATAAGCATGGTCATTTCGGGCACGCTTGCAAATCGACAGGCACAATTTTGAAGGTTTTTTTTTTGGAATAGGAGGCAAACGAGCAGACGGATCACCTGATGGTAAGCGATCAGCGCCGCCCATGGACATCCACAACACCAGAGGAGTCACAGGTGCGTTGCTGGCCTTTTAAAAAGGAGTACACTCTTTTCTTGAAGGTTTGAAGGTCGTATCGGTTCGGAAATACCACCGACGACAGATCATTCCATAGTTTTGTTCATAGAACGCCTTTTACGACCGAACACTGAAACGTTACTTAATTCGGTAGTTGACAACTAGTCAAATTCAATACTTTTATCGAATTGTCAAAAACGATACTGTTCTATGAATTTTGTACGAAATACCATCTTATGACGTCATCATGTCTTCGCGTCAAATAGCACACTTATATCTAAAAACAATGCATGAAATAAATCAATAAATGAAAGTGTAACTATTTTTCAATATTGAATTGGACTGAAGAATCAAAATAACTTATTTTTGACCCAGGAAACTAACTAACTTTAAGTTGTACTTAAATATCGTGCCATACCTGTCATTTTACAGATAATTATTTTGTAGTGACAGGACTATACGTAAGCGTGAGTTAGAATTGAGTACCGTTTGAGTAATTTCGGCATAGCATGCTATATTAGAACATGTACAACAATACCTATTATATTCTATCTAGTGCAATATATCATGTCAGGCATCCCACATATATGAGTGTGTATGTATGCCAGTATGACGTCATTCAATTAAAAAATATTAGTAACTCCATAGCTATTATTACATTGGACATAATCAACTATTATGGTACAATTGTCGGACTTATCTGAAATATTGTAATAGACTAGTCAAGTGTGGGAGAGCCATGCTTCGGCACGAATGGGCCGGCTCGACCGGAGTGATACTACGGCCGAGCAGAAAACCGACGTGAAGCAACGCTTGCGTTGTGTTTCATCGTGTGAGTGAGGTTACCGGAGGCCCAAACGATCCTAAAACTCCCAATTCCCAAATGGCCGGTAACGCACTTGTAACACCTCTGGTGTTCCAGGTGTCCATGGGCGACGCCGATTGGCTACCATCAGGTGCCATACCAACCGCTATAGCTCAATTATAGAACTTATTTGAAACATTGTAATAGACGTTATGAGAATGGGAATAGGTAAATCCCTCACTGTACTTGAACTAATATAGTATCATAAGTTAGGCCCACGGCATTCTAAGTCGGCTTCGCTGCGCAGGCGATTTTGTGTGAATGAAACATTAAAATAAAATAATAATAACTCGTCCACATGCCACGCAAAATGACCCAAACCATCAAGAAGCGCAAAATAGAATACCTTGATCACGTACTGAGACATTACAGATGTTGCTTCACCTTATAATGATGGGTAAGGTGAAAGGGAAGAGAAGAGCTGGGCGAAGCAAAAAGTCGCAATATTCGGGACTGGACCGGTATCAGCTCTGTAGAATAACTTTTCCGCCTGGCCAAATGACAAGGATCATTTCAAAAAGATGACGGCCAACCTTCAGGAATGAAGTGGCACCAAAAGATTAAGAAGAATAGTAATAAGTAACCACATCACATCAACCTGCCACTAGGACAGTCCACTGCTGGACTGTAGGGCTATATGATCCGGAGCTACCGACAACCTATCAAGTTACCGGGACTTGGGCTCCAAGTAAAAATTGGAGATGGGTGGTTTTTAATCAGTAACAGTCTGACATTCTTACCTCACTCAGGGTGGGAGAAGTATTGGAAAATTCCTCTCCACCTCATAATTTTCACGTTTAATTAGCGGTACACAGTAATTAAGATTAAGAAGTAATTCCTTAGTCGGGTATAGGACAACCACGGGAAGAGTAGGGGTGGTGAACTGGTGACAAACATATTCTGCTCTGCCGTCATCACAAACATCAGAACTACTGACAGACTAATATCTCAAGTTCTGAAAAAGTCAGACAATTTAATTTTATTGCCTACGCCAATACATTGTGTTTCATCTTTCACACGATTGTATATTTATTTAAAACAACTATTTTTTAGTGTAAACTATGTTTTTTAATAGTTTTGTTTCAGACGAGCCACTTTTTGTTGCCGGTGTCGGCGACTTAGTTGCTTATTCAATGTTGTTTTGGCTGAAATATATTAATTTCAACCTAATCTTTGTCTTCGTAAATTATTATACCTATACTACTATTGTTACAAATGAATAAATAATAAATAATATGTTTTTAAAAGTTTAAAAGGTCATTTAACAATGTCACACTTTGTTATTAATTATTTATTTGGGTGGGCAAATGTCCGCCGTGCAACATCTCGCGTGGTTCAATTCCCGCACGGAACAACTCTTTGTGTGATCCACAGATTGTTGTTCCGAGTTTGGGTGTCATGTGTATGTGAAATGATACGTTTGTATACGCACTCACGACACAGTCGAAAATTCTAGCGTGGGGCAAGTTTATATGAAAACAAAAAAAAAAATTATTAAAACATTCACGACAACCATTTGGTAAGTGACTTAATTAAATTTCCTATATGTATATTTTGTGTAAAGGATTCCATTCGGCAGTTTTAGATAATTATGCACAAACTAAAACTTAGCATTAATTCTTTGATCCGGAAACAAAAAGATGCTCTTGTTGGACGCAAAAACGTCGCTCGTCTATCTGTAACAACATGACCAATTTAACTCGCTAACGTTTGTTCTAAATATAGCAAACCTAGACCACACGGTTCACTGTTCAACTATACTTAGAATCAATTAAGAACTATCCTTTTTGTCTCAATAGATGGCGCTATCCTAAAATTGTTGTCACAATAGAGTAGAATACATTTATTACCCAGTCTTGCAGTGGGTACCGTGTACCGTGAACTAAACAGGTACAGCTTAGACTGTCATCTCCAACCCATTTGACAAGCTTAGAGATTTTGGCTAAACGATCATTTGCAGCGAAGGCTCGTAGTCCAACAGTGGTCTCTTACGTGCCTAAACATATTTATGTATTTAAAATATTACAAAAAGGTTATTTATTATGGCCATTGAAACACATTATTTGATCTTATAATGATGGAACGGTCCATCAAAAATGATCGGATAAACGCCTGTCTTATTACACATAGCAAAGTTGTTTTACGAGAGTAAAATACACAAGTCATATGTTGAAAAGTTGGAGGACACAGTCTCTTGAAACACCGACTGTGACACCTGACTACTATAGATTTACACGCAGAATACACACACATTGTCACGAAGGACATCTGTCGCGTGACATGGCCCGTCATTACACTTCATACATTACGGTGTTGTAAGTACACGCACACATTAATACACCACTGACATTTTGGTGCTTCAATCAGTTCTAAGTGACATTACATACGCCTTTTTCGAAGTCCTTGACAGCAGTTATGTTAAGAGTCCTAAGAATCCCAAGAGCAACGGTACCTGCAGGCCCAAATGCCCAATCCTCCCTCCTCTCATCCTCAAATTTCCTAATCCTCAATTTTTTTTAGAGCGGCAAAATTATCCAATGACTCCTCCCGGTTGGGTGAAGCGAGAGGGAGTGTCAGACTCTTACTGACTAAAAACCACCCCGTTCTTTCCTGCACTTCGAGCCGGAGCTCCGGTAACCTGTTAAGTTCTTTGTAAAAATGGTATGTTAACTCACAATGTCTTCCTTCACCATACGTCATTGCATGGTATCTAAAACTATAAGATACCATCTGGTCACCTTATCCTATTAAAAAAAATTACACTTTTTTTAAGGGGGGAAAATCATCGAATGACAGCCTCATCCAGACGGGAGCCCGTCTGGATGAGGCTGACTAAAAACCACCCTGTTCCTTTTCCTGCACGTCGAGCCGGAGCCCCGGTAACTCGCGAGGTTCTCCGCGACAAAAAAAAATTACACTAACCTCTATTCAGACAATGGGTTGAATTCCGATTGGTACAGAGTTCGACTATAATAAATATAATAAGAAAATCACGTGTCATTTTGGACATACGACTGCATACCAAAGTATACAATACCAATTTAGCATGGTCTTGTTTCGTATGATCTTTCCGTACGTCCAACGGTCAGTGTATACTGGTTTTGCTCAGCTTGTTGTGTGTGTACATATGTAAAAGTACGTTGACCTAATGACATGAATTTTGTACGTACGGTCTGCAAATAAAGGCTTGCATATATATGTTGGTTTTAGATTTTTTATGCGGATTAACATTTCATAAGTTGGTCATCTGTTATGTTAGAATCAAAACAAATAATATTACGTCTTCTAAGGTGTTATGTTAGTTTAAATAACTTAATAACTCTCTTCTTATAATATCTTCTGATTCACTTCGTTGCGGGAACCAAGACAGTTATTCATGTCTCTGGGACGCGCCGGACTTCAGTGTACCGGTGTTTTCATGGTTGTATCTACTGTAGATCCTGGTGTACAAGAGTTGCAGCGGTTTTGGGAGGGTGTGGCGGGCTTGTCCCATAAAAAACCTTAATATAACTATTAGATATGCAAAAAACGAGGCACAATTGGCTAGTTTTCTAAGTTTAAAATGAATTGTTTCAACTTTTCAATGCAATAAATAATTTTAAAAAAATCTTACTATCATCCATTGATTTGACAATTTACCTACTTTTGGATTATTTCTCGATAATTTTAAGGAAATACGTATGCTATTTGACGCAGAAATATGATGACGTCATAAGTTGCGGTCCAATATAAAATAGTTTTTGACGTTTCATTAAAAGTATAGAATTTGACTACATGTTAACTACCGTATTGGACACGTCCAGATATAGTTCCAAAAATTCAATTATGTAATTCTTTATCAAACCCCAGTTTTATATGCATATTTAAACATATAGCCTGTCTCTCATGTGCAGGCAGAGACTATGGAACGCCAATTGCTGTGATTTTTTTTATTGTTTTTTTTAGGAACTTTTGAACTGCTGTGATTCTTACATACCTCTTTTGCTTCATCAACAGTCATCAGTCTTTTCATGCATGCTCGTCGGTTAAGGGTACTTTTTTAGCCCTTCTGTCGACGACCCTCGCTCTCATTCATATCCCCTCTGAGTTCTTTGGTAAATCTACTGTTATTCAACCTTTCTATATGTCCGCATAAATGCATTGTACATGTTTTATATGCAACTCTGATGATTATCAGTTTGTAAATAGATTATAATCTATAATCATCCCCGCAATTTTTTTTTGAGGAGGGTTAATCATCGCATGACTTCTCCCGTCCGGATGAGGCGAGAGAGATTGTCAGACTCTTACTGACTAGAAACCACGTTGTTCCTACTCCTGCACTTCGAGCCGCAGCCTCGGGAACCTGTTAAATTCTCTGCTGCTCCGTATCAGCATCAGCCCTATTGAGCCTCGTCTGTGGTAGTCTGATGGCTCTTAGAGGCGTGCGCGGAACACGAAGCGCCGTACGCTCGGGTCTGGTTCTGGTTGGGCAGCAAATCATTCAAGCGGGCAGACAGATTGAAGACGGCAGTTTGAAAAGTTCAAGTTCAGTTTATAAGAGCGCTGCTGCCCAGTCTTTGTCAAATGTGTAGTCCCTTAGCCGGCTCTTCCGACATCCAGCGGGAGAGTAGCAGTGCTAACCAATGTATTGTACTCTGCCAACATGTCAAAGTCAAAGTCAAAATTATTTATTTCAATTAGTACAGAATGGCACTTTTGAACGTCAAAAAAAATTTTAAAAGTGATACTATTTGCTCATTCCAAGGTGTAGATTCCTATGGAGAAGAACGAGCAAGAAACTCCATAGGTTACTCTTTTTCAATCAGGTTCACAATACAATTTACTAGTTACATAGTTTTGCTGTTTGGATTGTGCGAGAACAATGTAACACTAAAATCCAGTCAAAGTGATCAAAAAAGAAAAAAAAAAGATGAATTATAATGATGATTAATTATAATGAATTCCATCTATACGTGACAAATAGTCGAGCAAAACTATAATAAAATACTCATTCATAGAATTCCCTAGTACTTTATAGTAAATTTTATTGTCCTGAATTTTTATTGTCCATATGGCATGCCATAAAAATTTATTATATGAATACGTATGGTATAATACGGGCCATGGTTAGGTTATGACTGTGGATGTATAAATTCTTATAAAGGTTTTAGGTATATCAACATGTGTGGTGATCCCGTAAGGGCAACCCGGGTCACGGTCACAGGCAGTGAAGGAACACCGCTGTGGTTTTAGCCGATAAGAGTCCGGCACGACGTGGGGGGTCGTGGGGGCACGACGTGGAAAGTCCATAGGGATTTCCAACGCGGTAGAAAAAAAAAGGTATAATATATCAACATCCTTTCACAGAACCTTTCACTTTTAAGTGTGGGATAGCCATGCTTCGGCACGAATGGGCCGGCTCGACCGGAGTGATACCACGGCTGAGCAGACAACCGATGTGAAACGACGCTTGCTCTAGACTCTTACTGACTAAAAACTACCCCGTTCCTTCTCCTACACGTCGAGCCGGAGCCCCGGTAACCCGTTAGGTTCTCCGCGACAATATATAGATTTAAAACATCAGTTTGATCTGCTATCCGTACTTAAACTATGTACAACTGACTCCCTATTTACGGCCGAACAATTGAGGATGTCCTGTATAGGGCTCGCTAAATATGTGATCTTTGTCCTTTATGGTATCAGTAGAGATGCAAGTACTTTAATAAAATATACATTCTTTATCTATATGATAGAGGAGTTGATCACATTGTGGATTTGTGACGGAGTCAGATTCAAAGTGTCACCACCGCTACTATTCCCGTGGTTGTCGTAAGAGACCCATAGGAGGAGTAAGGCCACGGCCGCCTCATAGAAATCCGAAGTGCAACAACGCTTGAGTTGTGTTTCGTCCAGTGAGTTATGTATGTTACTAAAGGACAAATCACTAATCTCCCTAATCCCTGCATCCACAATAATCGTCGAATTCCTAATCCCTAACAGGCCGGCAATATACTTGTAACGCCTCTGGTGTTTCGAGTTTAAATAGGCGGCGTCGATTGCTTTTTTTAAGGGGCGAAAATCATCGACTGACTGCTCCCGCCTGGGTGAGGCGGGAGGGAGTGTCATACTCTTACTGACTAAAAACCACCCCGTTCCTTCTCCTGCACGTCGAGGCGGAGCTCCGGTAGCCCGTTAAGTTCTCAACGCCAATTGCTTACCATCAGGTGATCCGTCCGCTCGTTTGCAGACTAAGATAAATAAATAATTAAAAATACCGATAAAAAGAGCCGAGTAAGGCTCTCCTCTCACTGCACCGCGCCCCGTCGTATATGACCAGGCGTTATCATTGTATAATTTGCAATCCCGCGCGCGTCAGTAATGTGCTTTGTAAGGCGAGATTTCTATATAAATGAGATAATTGCATATAATGGTAAAATCTGCAGAGGGTGGAGCGTCTAAGGGACTACACATTTGACAGAGACCTGACAGCGGAGTTCTTTGATAAACCTTAACCTTTTAAACTGCGACCTCCAACCCATTTGTCAACCGTGGAGATTATGGTAAACCCTTTAATAAATACCAGGGACAGTAAGACAGTTTATTTGTTTAAGAATTTTAATTATAACTTATAATAATTACACATATTATTTATACTATTTATACATTTTTGCTGGGCATTGTTATTTTTGTCTATAACAAGAACATAACATATAAATAACTTACATTTTTAGGTCATTATTATATGTATACAATAACATACTATAACATCACGCCTTTCATCCCCGAAGGGGTAAGCAGAGGTGCACATGATGGCACTTAATGCCACTGTACAATGTAACACCCACTTTTCACGACCCGGGAATCGAACCCAAGACCCCTAACCCGGCAGTCACACTTTTTTTTTTTAAGGGGGGAAAATCATCGAATGACTTCTCCCGCCTGGGAGAGGCGGGAGGGAGTGTCAGACTCTTACTGACTAAAAACCACCCCGTTCCTTCTCCTGCACGTCGAGCCGGAGCCCCGGTTACCCGTTAGGTTCTCCGCGACGGCAGTCACACTTGCGACCACTCGGACAACAAGGCAGTCTACACAATAATTACAATTATTCTATTATTGTATTCAAGAGAAGCTGCTACTAACTAAAGGCCTCTTCTCACACGGAGAAGGTTTAACTCACCACGCTCAATGCGAGTTGACGATTACAAACTTATAATTAGAAATTATAAGCCCAGGTTTCCTCACGATGTTTTACTTTACCGTTTGTCTTGGTGTCTGAATAATCTTAGAAAGTACATACATATTATTATAACTTTTTTTTTTTAATCTTTATTTATTTAGGAACTTTTAACAATATGTTACGCCAGTTCCATTGTAACTTGCTGGAATCACTTAAGACTTAATTACATAGTAACTAGTGAATAAACTAATTTAGCCTCTGTCGACATTGGTTTGGCTAAGATACTATTAAATACAGGAGTATTTAATGAATGTATGAACATCTAAAGATACTATTAAATACTCCTACATCTAACTTATTAATATCAATAAATTAATCAAAATCTTTCTCTCAGGATCATTCCCGACATCCTCTATTTTATTACTACAAACTGGACATATCGGAGAATCCACCTTTTTCATAAGGAAAGCAAAGACTCGTAGTGGCATGTGTCCGGAACGAATTCTGAGAGCAGTTACTAAGACATTTCTCTTTACTTTAAAATTACAAAACCAAGGGACTTGAGGAGGCTCATATTGTATAGTTTTATACCAGATACCTTTGACTTTTGACTTTTGATTTCTCACTAAAGTATTTTACCCATTCATAATAACATAAGTTTTTAAATTTGTTAAGTCTTTCAGAATAAACTGGTATTTATGTGCATAAATCTCAATACCCGACGTTGCTGTTATCTTAGCTAGTCTATCAGCCTCCTCGTTTCCTCGCAGACGAACATGTGACGGTATCCACTGTAAAACTAAATTGACGTTTTTTGAAAGAATGGTATATATTTTATTCAAAATTGCAAAGACTATTGGTACACCTCTGTGTCCAGTGGTGCATCGAGCCAGATGTTGAAGTGAGCTCTCACTGTCCGTGCATATCACTATACTAGTGTGTTGAATTGTGGTTGCGTAAGATAGAACCTCGGAGATAGCTAACAACTCTGCTGTCATAATTGAAACCTCGGATATAATGCTGAAACATCCGCTTGTTTTAGCCACCGGATCATAGTAAGCCGCACCAATATTAGAGCTCTTTGAACCATCAGTAAACAATTTATACCAACCAGCGTATGTGGCACTTAACTCCTGTAGAATATTATTTCTTAAACAATTAGTCTCATATAAACTTTTGGGTTTGCTAACGTTCTGTAAGTCAATTTTAATTACTCTGTTAATATCCATTATACTACACCATATATTCAATTTAAACATGTCTAAAATACTAGATGAATATATTTTTTCTTCTTTAATACTATGGTATGTGTCCATCAAAACCGGGTGTTTCTTACTTGACCAATATCTGTGTTGTCTCAGAGCTCCAAGATCAGCTAAGCATTTACCCGTCACATTATTAGTCCATGACTTAGCCTTAAGACAGCATTTAAATGCCAGATACTTACGTCTAATATACAATGGAGGCAAACATAAGTCACTTTCCATAACGTGAATAGGTGTAGTTTTGATGTAACTACCCACTTTTTAGACCCAATTTTTAGAGCTACTATCGCCTGTGACACAGGAATATTCCTAGTATAGGCATAATATTTTTAAGATCTTGTCGTTTAATTAAGATATATTTTTGTACCTATGTTGACCAGTGTTATTATGAATAAAAATTTTATTTATTTATTTATTTACTATCCTCATCGCCTTATTCTGTACTTTATCTAATTTATACAAGCGAGTCTTGCAACTACCATCGTAGAGTACACAGCCATAATCAATTTGACTTCTGATCAGAGATATATATACCTAGAAGTCTCAAGTGTAACAGATGCATTCCCCAATGAGAGCTAGCCAATACATTCAGCATCTTTTGACATCGTTCATTGAGTTCATTTATATGTTTTCCCCATCATAGTGACGAATCTAACCAAACACCCAGATATTTGACACAATTCACTGATGTTATGGGGTATCATTTAAATGTAATTGTATATGTTGTCTCCTATATCCTCTACTGAATAGGCAGCTTTGTGTTTTAGACGGTGATAATTCCAAGCCTATATCAGACAGTATCTCTATTATTACGTTTAAGGACATTTGTATATTATGGACACTGTCGCTTATTTTTTTCGAACTATCGAAGATGACGAAATCATCAGCATATTGGCAAATCTTAACCAAATTACGTTTACAGATCTTATTACAGATGTCTCGTGTAACTATATTGAATAGCAAAGGAGAGATAGGGTCTCCCTGAGCCAAACCTCTGCTAGCCTATCTTACGACACCACTGTCTTCAGTACTATTTTGAATGGTTAGATGTCTTTCTTTCAAGAATTCCCACAAATAGACACATATACGACTGTCAACTTTTAGGTTATCTAAAATTTTAACTAAACTGACAATCGAAACGTTGTTGTATGCGTTTTCTATACCTAAAAAGCACGCTAAGGTGGCTGTGTTTCTTGTAAAACCTAGCTGTATACTTGTGGTCAACTGAGTTAGAGAATCCAGGCATGACCGACCCCTACGAAATCCGGCCGCGCTAGAGGACAAATAATTATTATGTTCAACAAACCATTCTAGCCTTTTAGCCAGCATAAAATGGAAAGTTTTACAGAGGCAAGATATCAAAGAAATGGGTCTTAATTTAGAATTATTCCCTGTTTTAGGTATCGCAATTACTTTAATATTACGCCATTCATCAGGAATACATCCATTTATGAAGATATGGTTGTATATACGGAGCAAATACCTCTAGATTTTAGCGACCTTAGGCAGATTATAAATCATAGAGTATGTAACACCATCATCTCCAGGTGCTGTGTCTTTCTTTTTGATGCACGCCTCTAATTCCTGTTCGGTAAACTCTAATTCTAATAACGCATTATTTGAGGTAAATAACGGTTTAAAAGTTAGAGTCGTATCGGGAGCCAGACTATGTAAAAGTTCTGTTTTTTTCTGCATTGAAATGTCATATCCAGCGTGTCTAATCCCGTTAATCCATTTCATCTTGCGCCACATCACTGACGAAGTGACTGTGCCATCTATGGAAGAACAATATTCTTTCCAACAGTTAGATTTGGTTTGTGCAATTTTTTGACTAGCCTTTATAGTTTTGTTCTTTAGCACAGCCAAATTTGCCGGTGTAGGGTTACGCCTGAATTCTTTTAATGCTAGTCTTCTTTCTGCTACAACTTTGGAAAGCTGCGGGTTCCAATATGGCTTAGGCTTAAAATTATTTTGTGGTCCAATGTAATTTATAATAAACGGTATAGTTTTATGAGCAGATTTATTAATGATAGCAATAAAGTTCTTATAGCTAACCTGAATATCACGTATGTTAGAGCTGGCATCCGAAAAAAGCTGTTCTACGTAATTACGATAGTTTGACCAGTTCGCTTTTTTGAAATTACGTTTTTTAATCTCATCTACTGTGTCTTGATAATTCATTTTTATTTTAATCATGAGATGGTCACTCCCTAAATTGTCGCTTAACACTCTCCAGGAAAATTTAATGGCTATATCAGATGAAGCAAAGGTAACATCAGGGGATGGCTGTTGTAAATTATTATTAACATATCTTACCCGAGTGACGCTACCATCATTGATATGTATATATCCGTATTCCAGGGCTGAGTCCATAACTTGGTTGCCTCTTGAATCGGTTTTATAGGACCAATTGGAGTGGTGACTGTTAAAATCTCCGGCTATAAGGGTTTTGTTCGAACATAATGAAAATAACTGATCCCAATCACATTGTCTAGTTTGTACTGACGATGGGCAATAGACAGCGACTATATTTTCTAAATATTTACAATTTGTAACTTTAACGTGCAATAATTCGATGCCAATATTATTAGTTGTGGATAACTTAACTTCAGATTGAAGAGATTTATGTATAAATATTGCTACTCCACCATACCCATCAGCCCGATCTTTTCTATGTATATTATATTGGGAAATGTTTAAAAAACTATCTTGTTCTAACCATGTCTCACTGATTACGGCTATGTGTATTTGATCTTTAAATAAACTACTTCAAACTCAGTGGTTTTGGGTCTAATACTTTGCGAATTGCACTGAAGTATATTAAGCGTGAATTCTTTTAAGTTGTTAGGAGCCATTGTTGAATAAGCTGAATCAAACTACCTTCTTTTACAAAGCTTACAACAAATTCAATAATTTCTTCGATAATAACATTAGTTACTAACTTAATCTTAACATTTATACTTGACTTGGAAAAGTAAATTTCTTTCAGTTTATCATTAACCTTTTTAAGCAGAATATATTTCTGTAAGTCTTCTTCTGTTGGTCATCCGTACTTTCATTATATTGGCTTCTTTCTTGTTGTAACCCATACATCTCGTTTTCTTCTCTTCTGTCGTCTATTGACTGCTTCCTTCGGCTTTGAAGAAGCTAGCGAGTATTCAGGTTTATTCATAGTAATATCTGGAATTGCCTCCTCGGCGCCAGAATCTTGTGGTATTGAGTCTATTCTTTCTTCATTATTGTAGACTTGTGATAACGAGACGTCTTTATATGATTTTTCTTTATTTATGGACAGTGGGATTTGACTCATTTGAGGTAAATTGGACGTATTTATGCAACACAGAATCAACCCAAACAATGACAGTTTTGAGTAAAAGCAGTTTTTGTCTAAATTTTGTATAGAGTAAAATTGTCAGCAATTTTAATTAAAGTTTCTTTATATTATTGTAACAAATAGTTTGTTCTGTGTATACAAACCTAATATTGATGAAAATATTTAATATTTTTAATAATAATTAAAAAAAAACTCGTTGGTTCCTTTTTACAAAACTATCTTTGTGTGGATTGGTTCTTTATTAACTTATTATATTGCCATAATTATGTAAGAAAAAAAAAATTAAAACACCATTTTTTTAACGTATCCATTTATATTTGTAAAATAAAAACCAATCTTAAATGTCTAGAATTATATGAAATGTGACAATGCTTAGAACTATTTACCAAACTGCTCAAAAGTAATTTAATCTAAATCCGTTTCTAGTTCAAAATCCGGTTGATCTGAAAAACCGTCAATATCGTCTTCTGTATCCTCATTTCCAATAAGTTTTACATAAAAATCATGTGAGTCTTGCGGAATAAGGTGTAGCATACTTTTTAAATCTTTTAATTTAGCGTCAGGGACAGGTTTCCCTGTTGGCCAAAGTGGCTCCATCAACGCTTTTGTTATAAAATATTGTCTTCCGCGAACATTTTTTTTTTATGTCCACTACCTTAAATTCTTCATTCAAATTAGTTTTCATGTAAATTTTGAACATTTCATCCTTTTTAATCATTATCTCTTTCGTATGAAGCCATGAAACTTTCTCTCCATCTACCGTTTTCTTTCTGTTGATTATATTATTTTCTAATTTTAATGAGGACAAGAAGTCTTCATTTTTCATCCTGTGCACATGCAATGGATTGTTTTTTTTACAAGTTTTCATAATATGAATATAATCATCCGGTGTATAGAGCCTCTGTTGACGTTTTAAGCCACATTCTATTTTTCCGAAATCTGTATCATTTGGAAGGAAGCTATGTCCTGATTCTAAGAATTTTATATTTATTTGGTCTAAAGATGGGTGTTCATTCAACATAGCTTTCAGCATTAATATCAATTTTATATTGCGATTCTGACCTCCACACGAATCACTCCATAAAATTAAAAATTTCACATTGTCATCAAGCCTTTCGGTAATGTGTTTGATCAGACAAGACCCCACCTCTTGAGCACCTCTTCCAGCTTCTCATTCGACCCATACATTACAGTGAGCTTCGTTTTTGCTTCCTGTATGTATACTTAAATTGTATACCCACAGTTGTCTTTTGTAAAATACGATATTAGTGGGTATGCACGGTAACGGTAAAGTTTTTTGAAGATCGAAAGTAAGAGTTTCGACGGTGGGATTATTTTTAGCTAATTCCATGTCCAAAATCAGTTGAGAACTCAACTGATTTTGTAAGCTTTTTGCCATTTCCTGATGCGCTGCTCGTTTTAGTACAATGTCACCTCTATTTTCTTCCGACAACACAAGAATTTGACTTTCAAAAAAGTCACACTTATTGCACGTATCTTTCTTGAGAGGCTTGGTGCGCAGGTTAAATTTTGTATAAAATAATTTGTTGACTTTTGCAGCAGACAATAATTTAATGTTGGTGGATTTCGCTTCATTGCCGTACAACTCGTATATTTTTAATAAAGTCATGTCAGGTCTCAGAAACTTAGCCCCTTCTGTTTCTTGTCGACGATAGTGAGATATATATGTTGGCAACTTTTTTATCAGGTTAATCACGAACTCCTCGCTTTCAGGAGGCGTTCTATTGAAACCCCCATGTACACTACGATTATCAGTAATGCAACTGTCTGATCGTATCTTACAAAGAGACGTAT
Source organism: Spodoptera picta (assembly GCA_038387885.1). NCBI lineage: Eukaryota > Metazoa > Arthropoda > Insecta > Lepidoptera > Noctuidae > Spodoptera > Spodoptera picta. The sequence goes on along the minus strand of JAZHFQ010000221.1, from coordinate 751,074 downwards.
TAATTCGTTTTGCCGATGTCTGCAATGTCTTGACAAACATATCTCTACAAACTGATACGCCATCTAGAAAATATTGCCGTGATAAGACTTTTTCTTCGAAACTTCGGTTTTCTTGTCAGTTGCAACGTAATGACGCTTCACAGGCTGTTCATTTATTAAAGCCGTTAAAAACATATTTTGAGCATTATAAGATCCTAGGGAATAAAACTTTTTAAATTGAGCCAATCTCTTTTCTACTGAAATATTTTCGTGGCACTTTTTTTAGGCAATTGCATTCATAATCTATAAATTCTTTAGGACTGACATCAATAAATAATGGAGCATCGCCACTTTTCAAGCTTGTTATCGATGAGGGGGCAGATACGCCTTCAATATTCAGATAATAACTATTAATGTCTCTTGAATCAGCTAAAATATTAAACAAAGACGCTGTTTCTGGAGACATAGGAGGAAGCGGTGATACAGTTTTACCAGCAGGAGTTCCAATAAGTTTTTCTGAAGTAAATGTTTCTGCAGAAGTTGCATTATTTCTAGCGGTGACTGGGCGTGGGGTCAGCGGTGAGTACGGAGGTGGTTCTATGCTTTTTACAGCAGTTTCGATTTCATAAGTTGCGTTATTTTTAGCGATGACTGGGCGATTTTTTAACGATGACTTGATTTGATTTTTAGCGATGACTGGTTGATTAAAATTTATTTTACAAGAAGTTTAAAACAACAAGTTTTTTTATATGTTGTAAATAAACTTATATCAACAAGGAACCAAATAATGCGAGTATTTGTAAACATGCAGTAATACGCCTATTTTAATACGCAAACAAGAACCAATCCGCATGGTTCTACTTATTTGACTAAAAAAAATAAAAATGAAAGGGATCATGTGGTATGAGTCTTATTGAAAAAAACAATTTTAACTATTTTTTAAAATCATTGGGTAACCATGGGGTATGGTTCTTGTTAGTTAATTGAATAACTGCGGTTATGTTGGTTGATAACTTTGTCATAGAATTGTTTTGATCTGTCAAAGTTGTCACATCATTTTGATCTTTACAGGGTCGATAGAAGACTTATTTTTGAAACGTTCTATGTCCTTATCTCGATTTTGGTATAGGTGTGGATTGGTTCCTGTTTGCATAAATACGTCCAATTATTCTCCATTACATTATTTTGTTTACTCTGATGGGGTTTACTTTTACTGAGGTATAGTATTAATGCCTTTCTGTAGGTACAATTATCTTCACGCATGATTTGTCGGATGGCTTTTTCTTTAATGAAAATAGGGCACGACTTATTAAATGAAATGTGTGGGCCTTTACAATTAACACATTTAAAGGATTCAGTTACACATTTCCTCCGCATTTTGGGCACACTATCTTCTTTGAAGGACAGGTTTTAATCAGATGTCCAAACCTCCAACATCCCGAACACTGACTTACGGGGAATGTGTATGGGTTCACCTTAAACCTGCATCCATATATTATTAAATATGGTGGCAAAGTGGCACATCTAAAACAAATGCGTATAGACTCACTTTTAATCCATTCTCCACTCTCTGATGGTCTATTCAATCTCTTGACAGCTACGACTTCCTTTTCACATTTTAAGCTTTCTAAAAATTCATTTTCTTCAATTTCTAAATTGATTTGTTTAACTACCCCATAAGGCCAAGTTATTTCATCTATAAACTGACATCTATACCTCTAATTTAGACTTTGAAATTTGTTGCAATTCATTAATTTCTCCGCGTCCTTTTTGTTTTGAAATTGTATAATAATCTTATAGGGTTTTTTATATTGTATTTTAAGAATACCCTCAATCTTTTCCGATCTTAACAATTTGGCCATACTAAAGGGTTTAAGTAAAATCTCCTTTGATGTTATACACACCATTATTTTATCAATCAAACTTATATTCAAATTGTTCTCAAGATTATTAAGATTCTTTCCAGATCTTCTCATCATCCTTTTTTGATCGCGGACTGTAATAAATCCGTCGTCATCTTCTATTATTTCTTCGCTATCTGATCGTACCCTCTTCTCTGTCATTTTTCCTACTTCCTTCGATTTCTTATCTTTAACTAGTTGCTCACTCTGCTCCATCAACACTTCACGTTCTAAATCACTTCCACTCGAATCACAAGAATCAATGTTATCCATTATCACGTAGCATTTAGCAAATATTAATGCGGGTAGAAGGAGATTAATAGAGGAAAGTGACCAAATATGGAATACCATTTTGTTTCTTACGCATAATTTTCACAAACGTTGCAAATAATAAAACTTTTTGTGGTAATTACAACAATTATATATTTTCGCTTTATTTTGTAACAAGAATTGCATACGTTTCTTTCTTTTGAGTTAAAAATTTAAAAAAAACTAAACGACAATAATGGTACCTTGGAATAGGTACCCCAAATATGGAATAAGTGCTATTAATACGATCAAAACTAAACCGGAACTTAAATAAAGCTCTTTAGTAAGGTTGGTACAACATAGAAAAAAAACACAACGTATTTGCAAAAGTCACAAATCCAGGCATCAGTCTCTGCTCTGGGGCAATCAATATGTGCCCAGAGTCCACATATGAGGCACTTGACCCATGTTACTCTATGAGTATCATTTGAAAACAGAATACCACAGAAAATACACTCCGAATCTTCAGAGTCTGGAGTTGTATTTCCTATCAAAGCATCAGCTCACTGTCTGTATCCAACAAAACAATGGACTATTCCATAATTGGATTTTGCAACGACTTTAAACTGACATTAATATTTTTATATTTAAAAAATAAATATAATTAAATACCACCGAAATCGACAAAAGAACATCTAAACTGTCTCTAAAAGTTATTAAAACAATACGATGAGTACTTTTTAAACGAAAAATGCGTATCTTTCACATACGTCAGAAAGTTCTGCAGAAGCGGCAAAACAAAACACTGCAATATTGACGAAAGGACTCACTCGACTGATATGTCACAGCCTGTACCCGCAGATGGGGATAGAAACAAAGAGACAAACAGTGTTTCTTGCGTGTGTGAATTATAGTTTCTTAGTATTGCCGGTATTCCATATTAGGGATACTATTCCATATTTGGTCACTTTCCTCTACGCGCGTGCTAAATATACCTCGTCGTAATCGTAACGCGAGCGCTCACCGTGGCAATTAGCGCGAGACTGATTCATATAACTTGGAAAAGTCACATTTGTACTTGTCAGGTTTTAACTCTTTATTATTAAAAATGTCTTGAATTATTAGTTTAATTGTGAATTATTAGTTTAATAATTGTGAATTATTATTTAATGCAATGATATTACTCGGTTTGTAAAAACCTCAGTAATAGCACGGAGTCTGGAAATGTGCCCGGTATATGGCAATAGGCTCACCCCCTATTACATGGGACTCATAACATAAATAGGGAAAAGTGGGTGTTACATTGTAGTGGCATTAAGTGCCGCAATGTGCACCTCTGCCCTACCCCTTCGGGGATAGAAGGCGTGATGTTATGTATTGTATTTAATGCATGGTTAGTCAAATTCTTGCAATGGCGATTACCAAGCTATATCTTAGATTCTTGCGCCTTGATTGGAGTACCGGGTCGCTCCAATAGAGCGTGTTTCACAAATACATTTAAAGTTGGGATGAGCTACTAGTTACTTTATCGATACTCTAGCATAAATCTACTCGAATTTTCGATTCATGGGTTTTTTTAAGAGGGAACAATCATCGAATGACTGCTCCCGCCAGGGTGAGGCGTGGGAGTGTCAGACTCTTACTGACTAAAAACCATCCCGTTCCTTCTCCTGCACGTCGAGCCGGAGCCCCGGTTACCCGTTAGGTTCTCCGCGACATACATGAGTTCATTCATTAATATTCTTGTAAATAAATATTCATATTTGTCTATGGTTAAAAAATCATCATCATTCATCATTTCAGTGAGACTCAAACATATCTACGATTGCGAACTCAAGGTGAATTAATATAAACACTTAAGGCTATCCGCACTAATACTTTAAATGGGGCATGTGTGTGTTTATATAAATTTTGGTGCCTGGAGTCGGAAGGGTATGGAAACTGATAAAGGCTACTTTTCTCTCTGACCTCTTGAGCGAAGTCGCGGTTTACTGTTAGTGTTGAGAAGTGGTGAAATATGACGGCACGTTTGGTGCGGTGCAACGTGTCGCGGGTTCGATTCCCGCATGGAGCAACACTTTGTGTGATCCACAAATTGTTGTTTCGGGTCTGGGTATGATGTGTATGTGAACTTGTATGTTTGTAATCGCACACACGACACAGGGGAATATCCTAGTGTGGGTCAACATTTAAAAAAAGTATTACTTGAGGAAACTACTGGACTGTTTTCATTCACTACTAGCTTCTGCCCGCGACTTCGTACGCGTAATCCTGTTTTTCCAGGAAACTAAAACTAAACTAAACTTTTTTTTCGAACGGGATAAAACGTATCTTATGTCCGTCTGCTGGTTCTAAGCTACCTCCATACCAATTTTTAGCTAAATCTGTTCTGCCGTTTTTGAGTTATAAGTGGTGTAACTAACACGACTTTCTTTTATACATATATATAGATTTGAAATCTAAGTAATGTTTAAAGAGTGACATTTTAGCTACTTTTTTCTTTTGTTGTCATTTATATACATAACTCCACACCTGTCTCACATGAGAGTAAGCAGAGACTATGGAACGCCAATTGCTACGATTCCTACATACCTCTTTCACTTCATCATTCTTTTCATATTCTGAGTTTCAAAAGACAAACGCATTTAAATTTAAATAACTCGTAACATTCGAAACAAATCTACAAGATTCCAAGCAAATATGCACGCGCGGGCCTGCGGACGGCGAGCATGGGTGGCTCCCCGTCCGACCAGAAACAGACCCGAGCGTACGGCGCGTCGCGTTCCGCGCGCACCTCAAAGAGCCATCAGACCACCACAGATGTGGCCCAATAGGGCCGATGCCGATTCGGAGTCGCGGAGAACCTAACGGGTAACCTGGGCTCCGGCTCGACGTGCAGGTGAAGGAACGGGGTGGTTTTTAGTCAGTAAGAGTCCGACAATCCCTCCCGCCTCACCCAGGCGGGAGCAGTCATTCGATGATTTCCCCCCTTAAAAAAAAAAAGCAAACCCGCACGTCAATAACTAGTAGTCGATAAAAAAATCGCGAATCTATGTTTTCACCTTGACTAGAACATGTGTCGTTCAGAAACCGATTAATAATACCAAAGTCAATGACTTGACATTGAAATATTTTATAGTCCTACTACATTAGAACCTTTTAAAGGGTCTTATGTCTGAATCTTGCCTTAAGGCTGGTTCCTACTTGTAAGGAGAATCAAATTGTAGTAGAATATATGTATATGTATGTAGAATATACAGATAAGTGTGGGAGAGCCATGCTTCGGCATGAATGGGCCGGCTCGACCGGAGTGATACCACGGCCGAGCAGAAAACCGACGTCGTGAAGCAACGCTTGCGTTGTGTTTCGTCGTGGGGTGAGGTTACCGGAGGCCTAATTACCCTCCCCTTCCCCAATCTCCCCAATACCTGAATCCCCACCGATCCTCAAACTCCTAATCCCCATAAGGCTGGTAACGCACTTGTAACACCTCTGGTGCTCCAGGTGTCCATGGGCGACGCCGATTGTTTACCATCAGGGATGCCATAAAAAAAAATCTTTTTTTCATACCGTGTTAAGTAATGGTCACACATTTGATATGGTCAAAATGACCATACTTTTAATTAAATCAGTGTGTTAAATCTAAGATAAGATTTTTATTTTTTTTATTTTAGTAAGTTATTAGTATAATGCGTCAAGCGTGTCTTTGCATTGTTCTTACATATGCGTACAGTATTGAAATATGTATCAGAGACATTGTAGAACATACTTTTTTAAAAGAGTAACGAATGGAGTTTCTTGCTCGTTCTTCGCCATTCGAATCTACATTCTGGAATGAGCACCTAGCTTCACCTAATTTCACTGACGGACTGACTGACAGACTGTTATTTATTATGTATTTGTTGAAGTTTCAAAAGTACCAAACTATGGTTTAATTGAAATAAATGCTTTGACTTTGACTAACATGGGGTCTCGGGTTCATCGATTCCCGGGGCTGGCAAAGTATAACTGTTTTTTTTTTTAATTCAGTAGTAGCACGGTGTCGTACCGCTATGCCCGGTATATGGCAATACGGTCACCCCCTATTACATGGGACTCATAACGTGAATAGTGGGTGTTACAATGTACAGTAGCATTAAGTGCCGTAATGTGCACCTCTGCCTACCTCTTCGGAGATAAGAGGCATGATGTTATGTTATGTTAATATCTAAGAATCCAGCAACCCTTAGTTTTACTAAATACTCAGATAAACGATTAAAAATATTGGTATTTTCTGTAAATAAAAATTTTCCAAAAAATTACGTTAAAAAACTTACTTAACCTCCATTTTTAAATCGATTAAAATAATACAAAACTTGTTCTTATGAGTAACAAACACTTTTCTGATAATCGAATCTAAATCAGTTCAGCTAATCGCTAGATAATCGCGGATAAACATACATAATACCTCTATAAAAAAATATGTTTATTGACAAAAACCTTCACATTACATATCTCATTATGCTCTGGACCCCACACTAGGATTCCCTGTGTCGTGAGGCTCAGTCTCTTATATCTTATATCTACATAGGTAGGTCAAACTGAGAACCTTATTCTTTTTTTATGTAAAATCCTACTTTTAGATTAAAAGTGATTATATTATACCTTTCTGTATATGAATTGTCATAACATAACTGCCTTTTATACCCGAAGGGGTTTTTTTAAGGGGGGAAAATCATCGAATGACTGCTCCCGCCTGGGTGAGGCGGGAGGGAGTGTCAGACTCTTACTGACTAAAAACCACCCCGTTCCTTCTCCTGCACGTCGAGCCGGGGAGTAGGAACGGGGTGGTTAATTGTATTCAGTAAGAGTCTGTCACTCCTCCCGCCTCACCTGAGCGGACGAAAGAAGAAATACATTCGATGATTATTCCCCGTTAAAAAGAAACAAAAGAAGCCAGTAATTTTTTTTTTAATAATCTAGGTATTAATTTTAATCAAATCTGGGTATATTTTATTTTAAACAAAATACAAGTTTTTAAAATCTTCAGCCGCTTATATTAAGACGAGTGTATGAGTCAGTGGCCAGTAGCTAACCCGACGGGAAAGCGGTCGGTTGTATACGGTACCACCTTTTTTTTTTTAAATCATATTGACTATATCGTCATGAGTTTGTAGTGCAGTGATAATTTACGAATTTTTTTTATTTGTTTTTTTATTTTCGAATGTACGCAGTGGCTTTGTTTATGTTATTTATTTTTGGCATCACATTTATTCTTTGAGGTTTGTTCTTTTTTTTGTTTATTATTTATTGTGTATTTGTGGGGTGTATGAGTATTAATTGTATTTATATAATATGTGTATGTATTGTCGTGAGTGTTATTTTTTGTATGATTTTCAGGGGATTATTCAAAATCAAAATCATTTATTTGCACTTTTCAATCCTTCATTAAATTTTTTTTTTTTTTTGATAATATTACTGACTTGAAGCAATTGTGCTCATTAAGATTTATATTTTATATTTTGATACTAACCAGAACCGATATACAACTTACTTTATCATTTATCCCATGTGCAAAAATTTTACAAAATGTATTAAATAAAATTAAAACAATTAGGAAAGTATTGACAATAATAAATTAAAATGAATTCACAATCAATAAATCATTACATGGTATAAAACAAAGTCGCTATCTGCCGTCTGTCTGTCCCTATGTATGTTTAGGTCTTTAAAACTACACAACGGATTTTAATGCGGTTTTTTTTAATAGATAGAGTGATTCTTATGGAAGGTTTAAATGAATATTGCACCCGTCCGAAGCCGGGGCGGGTCGCTAGTTAATATAAAAGTTCATATTCACATGACTAATAATGGCGGCTCCACATTAGTGGCGTGAATTCACGCGCGAATTCTCGCTGTGAATTCACGGACCGACTCCATGCCCTCCACATTCACTGGATGCTCACAATCGTCCGAAACCCGCCGCGAAATGGACGTAGAAGTTGCTGCTGCGATAACTTTATTTGCTATGTCCCTATACCACTAAATATGTCGCGGAGAACCTAACGGGTAACCGGGGCTCCGGCTCGACGTGCAGTAGAAGGAACGCGGTGGTTTTTAGTCAGTAAGAGTCTGACACTCCCTCCCGCCTCACCCAGGCGGGAGCAGTCATTCGATGATTTTCCCCCCTGTGTCATTACAGAACAGACCGAACAGAACAAGCGAAACAAATGTTGATGTCTTATTTAATTAAATCCCTCGAAAAATAACGACAACGTTGTTTCAACTATTTATAACATAACATCACGCCTTTTATCCCCGAAAGGGTAGGCAGAGGTGTACATTACGGCACTTCACTGTAATATAACACCCACTTTTCACTATTTATGTTATGGGTCCCATGTAATAGGGGGTGGCCTATTGCTATATACCGGGCACAATTCCAGACTCCGTGCTGCTACTGAGATTTTTTTAGGTAATACTTTGCCCGACGTGGGAATCGAACCCGAGGTCCCCGTGCCCGGCAGTCGCACTTGCGACCACTCGGCCAACGAGGCAGCAAATTATTTTTTAAACATTATAATTGTTGAAGATTATACGTCATTAATAATTTAAAATCGATTTATAATTCAAATACAAACATGCATAAACTCACACCTTTATTTAAAACAGGCCTGTTAAATTTAAATATTACAAAATTTATTAAAATCCCTAAGAATTTACGGCGATTAAGTAAAAAATTAGATCTGATTAATAAACATAAACAAATATATCTTAAAATTATTGAATTTAAATATTGTGTTCTAATTTTGATTTTTTCGTGGAATTTAAATTTCAAGGAAAACGTTTAACAGTTAGATATCATTTTGCAAATTTAAATTTAAAATCAGGTTATTTTTTGACCGATGGCCTAGGTAAGGAAGGTGTGCCTTCTAGAGGTCATGGTTCGATATCCGGTCTAGTACTGATTTAATTTTTTTTTTTTTAACTTTAATGTACACACAAACAAGTAATGGTACATAAGGCGGACATTAATGCCATATGGCATTCTCTCCCAGTCAACCTTAGGGTTAGAATGGAAATCTGCGAAAAAATAGGCATGTGTAATTATTAGAAACAAATAATATAAATAGACTTTATAAATATAGAAAGGTACTAAAAATATTTAAAATTTACACTACAATATAAATACAACATAAATATGTAGGTATATACCTCTATAACATGTTTTATATTTTTTATTCAGTTCCGAGAGTTAGTTTACATTTTAATCGATTTTTAAGTACATTTGTTTATAGAATTAGTTGGTTTATTAGTTAATTTTTGATGTTATCTGTAAATAGGCATTTTTATTTATTAATTTATTATTTATGTACACATATACAACATTATTCTGTGCCTATTCCTATTTGAATTTCTTCCTGTGGACCTGTGGCAGGAAAAGTAATAATAATATAATGACACAGTGTGTAGTAACAAATATGATTTTGACTTAGAAAACAGACTTAAAACTACACAGATAAAAAAAGAATTTTTTATATATAATCACTACATAGTATAAAACAAAGTCACTATCCGCCGTCTGTATGTCAATTCAAGTTCGACTTCCGAGTTGAACAAAATAGAACAAAATATTACGCGAGATTTTTGTGTCCGGAGATAGGAGTCCGAAGAGTGATAGACGCTATTTTATTTCCTTTGTCAAACTTGTTTGCATGCAGCTGCATGTAAAAGTTAAAGATAAACACAGCTAAAGGCACGTTTCTATCCTTGACCTTCGAAGAATTATTTATTTTTTCGACTGCATGGTTGACGCTGTGGCTGGGTAACTGGCTGCCTCGCAACGTGTAGCGGGTCCGATTCCCGCACAGAGCAACTCTGTGTGATACACAAATTGTTGCTTCGGATCTGGGTGTCATGTGTATGTGACCTTGTATGTTTGTAAACGTACACACGATACAGGAGAAAATCCTAGTGTGAGGCAATGAGGAGTCGCGAAGAACTTAACGGGTCCAGGGCTCCGGCTCCAAGTGCAGGAGTAGGAACGGGGTGGTTTTTAGTCAGTAAGAGTCTAACACTCCCTCCCACCTCACCCAGGAGGGAGTAGGCATGATGATTTTCTCCCTTTAAAAAAAGGGTGGGGCAACGATTTACAAAAATCTTTAGACGAAAGGTAAAAAAATGCACCAAATATATTATGTAGTGAAAATTTAACCTTGAATTTGAGTGCATAAGGATAAATATCACGAAATCGCTGCACAGACCGACGGAGTATCAAATCAATATTAATGTTTAGAAAGTGACATCAAAGTCACGCACTGTCACGGAGTATGAAGCAAATGGAGGAAGCGGTGCGTGTGAAGTAATTATTTTTTATTAGAAATGAAATAGATGTTTAGTTTGTAGGCTGAAATGACAATGCACTGTTGGACTATGTGGCTCCTCTATAATATTAGGGTTTACCATAATCCCCGCGCTAACCAGGATCATTAGATATTTAGGATAATCAGAGAGCAAAAAGTAATAAACTATAACATTTTATTTTATTAAATATGTTTTTTTTACTAGTCCTATCAAGTGTGCTATGCCAATAAAATAGAAGTAATCTTTATTTAACTCGTCGAGTACCGTCATTATAGACACAATTATAGAACAATAGGTTGCGGTCACCGGTGACCGCTTGGTGTTTGACAGTTTAAGGCATATCTCCCAATCTCTGTTTTTAAGGCACGAATATTTAAAACAAGAAAGCCAATACTACTTTCAATTATTTGAGCAGTGAATCAATCTTGATTATCTAGAACTTCATATTTGGCAGACCCGAATCTTAACTAAGAGGCTTTCCTTAAAAGTATTCACTTGCAAAGAGATAGCCAGTAACATACAGTTTTTAACCGACTTCAAACAAAGAGGTTCTCAATTTGACCTACATGTATGTATGTATGTATATTTGTGCGCTATTATCTTGCAAATGGGTGAACCGATTTTGACGTGGTTTTCAGAAAAGTGTTTGTTGTAGGTAGGTACTTATGAGAAGGTTTTAGAATATTGTGTGAGTAAGGTTACCGGAGGCTCAATGACCCCCCCGCCCTCCCCAGTCTCCCCAATTCCCCACAATCCTCAAATTCCCAATTCTCAAAAGGCCGGTAACGCACTTGTAACGCCTCGGTGTTTCATGTGTCCATGGGCGGCGCCGAGTGCTTACCATCAGGTGATCCTTCTGCTCGTTTACCGGCTGATCCCATAAAAAAACAAAATAATTAACGACTTCAAAACAAGGGAACTAAAGTCGGTTTTTCAAACGTAGTTATATAAAAGAATTGTAGAACCATTCACTTCTTTGACAAAGTATCAAAATTATACTTTGTATCAACGCCATTCTGTATCCATTTGACAGTACATGTCAACATAATGCATGTTCCTTATTACCGATGATACAATGTCTTCAACTGACGTCAACTTTTTGTGTACATCATCTCAATAGTAAATAATTCTTTATATTTCAAATTTAAACAATTTATGTTCAAGCGAACAATAGTTAGTTTATGTTATTACTTTATTTATGGTAGTAAATCTTAGACTATTTCTGCAGGTACACTTAAAATGTTTCTTACATACTTATGTATAATTTTTGACATCACTGACAGATGGTGAGCAATATCGTGAGGAAATTGAACATAAAATCACGCCTTTTGTAGTTAGAGGTGCATTTAATGCCACTGTACAATTTAACACCCACTTTTCACTAGTTATTGCTGTTATGAGTCCCATGTGTATATGATATGGTATATGGATACCAGGCCCAATTCCAGATCCTACCTACTACTGAGATTTTTAGCCCAACAGTCGCTCTTGCGACCACTCGGCCAATGAGCAAGTTGAAATGAAAACATTATGTTTTGGGCAAGCGTGCTGATTAATTTAGATTTAAGTGTAATTGCAGTTTTTTTCATTTTAATTACGAAGTGCGGTATAATAATCTTATGCGATATATAAAATGCGGCTTAATTGTGGGAGAGCCATGCTTCGGCACGAATGAGCAGGCTCGACCGGAGTGATACCACGGCCTCACAGAAAACCGACGTGAAGCAACGCTTGCGTTGTATTTCGTCGTGTAAGTGAGGTTACCGGAAGCCCAATTACCCTCCCCTTCCCCCCGTTACCCCAATTCCTGAATCCCCAACGAACCTCAAACTCCTAATCCTCAAAAGGCTGGTAACGCACTTGTAACGCCTCTGGTGTTCCAGGTGTCCATGGGCGACGCCGATTGCTTACCATCAGGTGATCTGTCTGCTCGTTTACCGGCTTATGGCATAATAAAAAAACCTCATGTTAATCTATCACTATTTATTAACGACATCATCCGTCGAGCTCTTGTCATCGCCGGTGTACCATCTGTTCTGGAACCAAAGGGTTTGGCACGCGACGATGGTAAGAGACCCGACGGTATGTCCATTATGCCCTGGAAGCTGGGAAAGTCTTTGGTGTGGGACGCAACCTGTGTCGACACCCTTGCACCTTCTCATCTTCCAGTAACGGCGAGTTGTGCTGGTTCGGCTGCTGCCTCTGCAGAAAACCTCAAGCGGCGCAAGTATAACAACCTTGCTGGTAGTTATATCTTTGAGCCGTTTGGGGTTGAGACGTTAGGTCCGTGGGGTCCGAGTGCGCTTAAATTGTTCAAAAACATTTCGAAACGCCTGGTCGACACATCTCGTGACCAGAGGGCTGGTCTTTTTCTCGGTCAGAGGTTAAGCATTGCCATACAACGTGGCAATGCTGCCAGCCTTCTAGGTACTTTCCCCACTGACGTCGATGCGGACGAGTTTTTCGATGCCTTATAAATAGTTTATGTAAATAGTTGTTTTTGTTTTTTCTATAATTAATTTCAAATGTCATCTATCACTGAGAATTTTAAATTAAAAACCTTATGTCTTAAATGTTGACACTCCATTAACAACTTCTCTATGTTGTATATCCAAACTGCTTTACATTTACATTGCATAGCTCTCTTACTTTCAATAGGAGGTAAGCAGATACGTAGCTTAATTGTAAACAAATATAAAATCAATCCTGTCACGGAACGGGGTGGTTTGGTGGTTCAGTAGGAGTTTGACACTCCCTCTCGCCTCGTCCAGGCGGGAGAAGGAAGCTATTGGATGATATTCCCCCTCAAAAAAATAAAAAGTTGACGTGGGTTTTATAACCTTATTCAGCAGACTTGAGGAGTAGAAAATATTATAGAAGATATTTTGACTTTAATATGAAGTATTATAACAAGCGCTGCAATTTAACTGACAACCGAAATTAATCCAGTATGACAAGACGATCGATTCTTATTTTAACGTTTTGGTTATTTATTTTAAAACATAAGACGCGTATTTTTTATTATCTTACAGAAACGAATACTTTCGACAATATATTGATTTGAAATGTCGCGTGACGTCACTTCTATGTACATTTTATGGTTAGAAATGACGTAGCTAGCTCCCTCCACTCCTAAACGTTGATTCGTTTTATATAAGTATTGTTTTCTTATACGACAAATTAAAAATATTCGTGTCTTATATTTTTTCGATAGCTAACTGGTGGACTAAGTATATTTTTAATTTAACTCGTCAAGTACCGTCATTATAGACACAATTATAGAACAATAGGTTGCGGTCTCCGGTGACCGCTCGGTGTTTGACAGTTTAAATACCAATCATCCCTACTGAAAGATTGTAACAGAGAGTTTCTGTCAAAAACTGAATCGATTCAAATGTTTTCAATTATTAGTCATTGATTTTGACTGTTAGGCTGTTGCAGTAAAGTTTATATTTGCGTCACTATATATTTATAATACAGATGGCTACTCGATAACAATTACTAATAGCATAAGTATTAATTCAACGATAAAAATGACTAGCCATATATCCGCAAAGGACCCAATCAGACGTGACTAGACGTCATTGGAGAATTTTTGATAATTAGTTTGTATCATTTATAGCTTAACTTTTACCTATGTTGCGGTGCGGTGACGATAGACTAGAATACTTATTTGATCACCTTCAAATCTTCTAGCAGGTTAAGAAACAGCTAACTATCATATTAAGATTTAAGTAATGTCAAAATTTGCTTTATGTTTAACTAGCGACCCGCTCCGGCTTCGCACGGCTGCAATATGCATGTATTATACATATTATACACCTTCCTTAAGAATCATTCTATCTATTGAAACAAACCGCATCAAAATCCGTTGCATAGTTTTAGAGATCTAAGCGTACATAGGGACAGACAGACGGTGGATAGCGACTTTGTTTTATACTACGTAGTGATATTTTTACAATGAAATCGGTAGTAAATTTCGGCCGTATTACTGCTTCGAGGAGCAGTGTTTTCTGATAAAGCTGATCTTTTTAACGCAGGTTTAACTTCAATAAAGAACAATTTAGGAGTCTAATTCACTACGGAGCCGCGGAAAACTTAACGGATTGTCGAGGGCTCCGGCTCAAAGAACTAAAGTAGGGACAGGGTGGTTTTTACTCAGTAAGAGTCTGACACTCCCTCTCGCCTCACCCAGGTGGGAGAAGTCATTTGGTAATTTTCTACTCTCAAAGAAAAAAAGGCGTCAAATTCACAATGTTCCGGGTCTGATGTGTACGCAAGAACACCCATGATATAAAAGAAAATCTGAGCATAGTCGTAGAGTTTTAGGACAGAATATCAACCTACCGACTAGATCAAAAATCATATACCTACTATTATATAAAGCGGAAGAGTTTGTTTTTTTTGTTTGTTTGTTTGATCGCGCTAATCTCCGTAACTACAAGTCTGATTTGAATAATTATTTTTGTGTCGGATAGCGCATTTATCGACGATGGCTATAGGCTACAAAACATCACGCTACGACCAATAGGAGCTGAGAAGAGCTTGTAAAACCGCGCGGAAGTAGCTTTATGGATAAAGATGACTTATTTCGCTCAGTGCCATAGTAAAGCTCTTTCTAGCATATACTTTTATCGGAATTTTAGGGTATTCCAGGCGCAGTTAGTGACTAAATTTAGTGTATTTACCTACTATACAGAATGTAGGGTATTGGTTTATCAGAACGCTATCTGATGTAGATAGCGTATCACTTCCTTAGTAATGACTACATGCTTATTTATTACTCGAAATAACTTTGGATTAATCAAATATCGCAGTGTCACGCGGTTTATTCCCGGAAGGTAGTTCTAGTGCAAAAAGTATGTGTTGTTCTGTTTCAAATATTTCATCAACAGCATAAGTCCCCACTGCTCATCAAAGGCCTCTTCTCACCCGGATAAGGTTTGAGCATTAATCACCACGCTTGCTCAATGTAGGTTAGCAATTTCAAACTTATAATTAGAAATTATAAGTCCAGGTTTCCTCACGATGATTTCCTTCACCGTTTGTCAGTGCTGTCTAAATAATCTTAACGACTAACCTAACTTACTGCTGCTAAACGACAAGCATTTAAGAAGAGTTTAATTGAAAGCAGATGACGCGAGTAGTATGCCTCGTTTAAAAAAATAACCGGCTCTAAACCCGAAGCCTCTGGATAGATAGTGTTTGACAGACTACTAATGTCAAAAATCGATCTTAATCCACAGATAATTATATAGCAATATCGAGCAATTTTGGCACTAAGGGCCGATTTCACAATCGACAGTTAATTTTTAACTGTAGAATATTTTTTTTTAATCTCAGTAGTAGTTTCTAAACTCACAGAGTTTGGAATTGTGCCCGGTATATAGCACTATTACATTACCATATTACATGTGACTCATAACGTAAATATGGAAAAGTATGTTACATTGTACAGTGGCAATAAGTGCCGTAATATGCACCTCTGCCTATCCCTTCGGGGATAAAAGGCGTGATGTTATGTGAATGTGTGATTATATAATATTCCTCGAAAAAAATACGTAAGTATATACAGGGTTACAGGTTAAGTCGACCTAAATCCTTTAAGAGGTGGTAGTTGCCATCATTTCTGACTGATTTGACTATGGAACCCCCTCAAGTTATGGGACTTTGAAGATTATTTAAAAAAAATCCAGATTTTTTGTCTATTGTCCCCTTTTTTTGTGTTTTGTACCTCTAATGTTTTAGTTTTTGTATTTTTTGTGTAGCAGATTAGTTGTTCCATTATTTTAAACACAAAAACTGCAATTAACTGTACCAACTGAGTCGTATTAGACGACTAATTGTTAAAAAAAGAAATAAATTTGTGAAAAGTGTTTTTTTCTTTGTAAGATATTGCAAAAAAATTCTATGACAGTTGTGCTGCAGATATGCTTAAAAATATCTACGCTTCTTCAGCTTTCCGATAAGGTATAATACAATATGGTATTATTGGATTTTTTTAATAAAAACATCGATGATATGCTACCAGGTAGTAGTAAAAAATAACGATACTTAAGCGTCAAATGTAACTTTAGTCAGAAAACAAAATGAAACAATCCAAATAGGAAACGAATAAGGTTTATTAATAATTTTTACAATACATGTTCCACATGTCCACCCCTATTTCGAACACATACACGCATTCTGTGTCTTAAGCCACTTTTCACTACCCCAGTTGTTAGTTCTCTTCTTATTTCGTTAGCAGCATCAATAATTTTCTGCGTCAAAACATCAACAGATGTTATTGGGTTAGGTTCGTTGTACACCAAACTTTTCATGCCCCCACACATAAAAATCCATGGGTGTCAAGTTTGGACTTCTAGCTGGCCACGGTATAGGCCCACCTCTTCCGATCCACTTATTTGAGTAATTAGTATCTAGCCACTCTCTGACACTCCTTCTGAAGTACGCGGGGCACCCGTAGTGCTGAAACCACATGTCTCGAATGAGGTTTAATGGTATGTCGTAGAGCAAATCGGGTAAATCTTGTCTTAAAAAATTTGGAGGAAGAAAGTAAGGCCCAATTAGATAGCTTGATATTATTCCCATCCAAACGTTAAGGCTGAAACGTCTCTGTGACCCCTTTACCCTTTTCTTATTAGGATTTTTTCCTGCTTTCGGAGCCCAATGATTGCAGGACAATAGGCGCTGCGACCAACTGTACGAAATACCGTTACTTTTGTAATTACCTGGGAGTCTTTCATCGATGTTTTTTCCGAGAATCCTGATATCACCCTAGCAAATTATACCTTATCGGAAAGTTGAAGAAGCGTAGATATTTTTAAGCATATCTGCAGCACAACTGTCATAGACTTTTTTTTTTCAATATCTTACAAAGAAAAAAAACTTTTCAGAAATTTATTTCTTTTTTTAACAATTAGTCGTCTAATACGATTCAGTTGGTACAGTTAATTGCAGTTTTTGTGTTTAAAGTAATGGAG
The DNA here is from genome assembly GCA_038387885.1 of Spodoptera picta. Lineage (NCBI taxonomy): Eukaryota > Metazoa > Arthropoda > Insecta > Lepidoptera > Noctuidae > Spodoptera > Spodoptera picta. The sequence goes on along the minus strand of JAZHFQ010000221.1, from coordinate 733,619 downwards.
CAACTAATCTGCTACACAAAAAATACAAAAACTAAAACATTAGAGGTACAAAACACAAAAAAAGGGGACAATAGACAAAAAATCTGGATTTTTTTTAAATAATCTTCAAAGTCCCATAACTTGAGAACGATTAAGTTTGGGCTAGGGGGTTCCATAGTCAAATCAGTCAGAAATGATGGCAACTACCACCTCTTAAAGGATTTAGGTCGACTTAACCTGTAACCCTGTATAATCATTCTCAAAAACAAACCAGTCACAGTTACCCACAATATTACACACAGGAAAATAATGCATATCTGACACTGCGCTGTTTTGGAGAAAGTTCGCTGAGTCAGCGGACCGATGGTATATTATATATGTAAGATGTACCGACATGCCAATCGGAGTTAGAGTAGAAATTGAGAGTACAATCTGACAATTACAATCGTGATCAAATTACGTACATACATATACGTATATACGTATTACATACGCTTGATATGTGATTGTGGTGACTGCAGAGTGGAACATAAATTGTCGCCATTGATGAAGGGACTACAACAGCCGGGAAATGAGGAGTATTCCTATCACGATTTAAAAATAGTCATTTTTTATTTAATAAGCCGGTTAACGAGTAGACGGCGATGCCTATGCCACCCGAAACACAAGTGCGTTACCAGCCTTTTGGGGATTACGAATTTGAGGATTGTTAGGGATTCACGGATTGGGGAGTTTGGGAGGGGGGTAATTGGGCCTCTATACTTGGTAATCTTACTTACAAGACGAAAGACAACGCAAGCATTGTTTCACGTCGGTTTTCTGTGGGGCCGTCTATCACTCCGGTTAAGCTGGCCCAATCGTGCCGAAGCAGGGCTCTCCCACACTTGTAAAACTATAGTCGTGATTGTCTACTGGACTATGACCCACCTTTACATAAAAGGGTTTGCCATAAATTCACTATGCTTTGTTTTTTAAGGGGGGAAAATCTTCAAACCTTCTTCCGCTATTAATTGAGGCGATAGGGAGTGTCAGACTCTTACTGACTAAGCACTACCCTTTTTCTTTTGCTTTGCTTGACATGTACTTGTGGAACTGTGGAAGGCAAAGAGAATGGAACACTAAATGACACTATTCTATTTAAGTTTCAAAAGACTCAGGTTTATCAAAGAGGTCCACTACCCTGTTTTTGTCAAAATCATGTTGTCCGTTATTCGTCTTAGACACCCGCGGGAAGAGCTGTGGTGATAAAAATAATTACTTCTTCCATCATCACACAGTTAATCTATATTTTATTCTATTCTATACATACCTATAGTAAAATCGTACGAAAGTGAAAACTGTACACTGGATATTTTTTTAATTAATGCTTTGGGCGTGATCTACAGTGGATACCAAAATCAAATATATAGTTTTGTGAATCACTATTTTACGCGGACGAAGTCGCGGCTAGTTAAATAATAAGAAACAAAAAGTCAACAAATCTCAATCCGAAGTCTATTCAAAGTTACAAAAGTGATTCTAACTTCAAGTTAGACTTAAGTATACAAACTTAGTTGCATCCGTGCTTATACTAAATAGTTTAGTCGGCTAAGTTCCTTGTAAGTAGGGCGAGTAACATCGGGAACAGAAGTGTTACGTTTAAAAACGGAAGGTGGTGCAATCTTGTACAGTTTGCTAATATTTTCAACTACTTCCCGTCACCTTCTTTGTCCTCGTTCCCGTGGGATATGAAGTTCAAACCAAATTTCATCTCGTTCCCTTCAGCCGTTTTCATGTTAAGAAGTAGGAAACAATCTTTTGTATTCATAATATTAGTAGGATTTTATAATATTAGTAGAAATCATCAAAAAGCGCAATATACCTCTAGAATATCTCGGTCACGTACTGAGACATGACAAATACATGCTGCTTCACCTTATAATGATGGGTAAGGTGGAAGGGAAGAGAAGCGCTGGGAAAGGAAAAAGTCGTGGCTGCGCAATATTCGGGAGTGGACTGGTATCAGCTCCGTGTGTCTAGAGTGAACTTTTCCGCCTGGCTAATGACAAAGACCAATCAAAAAGTTGACGGCCAACCTTCAAGAATGAAGTGGCACCATAAGATGAAGAAGTAGGATAATATAAATGTTAACATTCATTTAAACTAAATGCTGATAAACAAAATACTTTGGCAATCACGACCGCACACAACATGCGTTGGTTTACGCCGGTTTTCTGCTCGGCCGTGGTATAACTCCGATCGACTCGGCCCAATCAGAGGAAGCATGGCTCTCTTATGTGAAAAGTCGTGTGTATCACTTAATGTATGTAAGATTGAACTGAGATTTTCTACTTCAATCTTAGATACCTTTCTGGTTATACACACATTTAGTTGTAGTGTAGAAGAATATAATAATATGATTTGTCCTTACATTTAACTGGTCAAGACCTAAGCGGTATTCCCGGTCAAGATCCAAGCGGTTCCCTATGACCGGTCTTCACTTACATTATCATAGACCTTATTTCCGATGTTCAGAGACTACTTTTGTATGAACGAATGTTGTGGATTTTTTATAATCGGACATTAAGAAGTTAACACAAGCAAACAAACATACTTAATTATGTGCTGTACCTGGCCGTGAAAAACTCAAAAATGACTGAACAGATTTTGATGCCGTTTCCACTGATGAATAGTTATTCTTGAGGGAGGTTTAAATGTATAATTCGTGAAGGTTTAACTTTTTGACAGCCGGTATACTATCTACGCTAGACACAATACAAAATACATATATTGTGTCCTGCGTAGATCTACGCTCCCGGCATACCTATCAAGGGTTAAGCACCGCGGGCGAAGCTGCAGCCAATAAGCTATTTTACCAATAATTTAGCATTTGAAAACAGTTCCGTTTACAACATTATAAGTTTTACATGTCATGATGTCATAGTCATGTTTTTCACGAATTTTCATGTACTACATTTTAATCGGTACTTTAACTTGTAATCTTAAATAATTGAGTATGACAAACAACTTACTTATAGAAGACATTAAATATACATGTAAGTACATGTTTATTTCCATGTAAAATGTAAATAGTGTCACATTAAAATTACTTATACCTAAGGTATAATTTGCTATTTTTGATTTTAAGACGTCATACAAATTTGTAATTGTAATCACATTAGAATTTCGATTTTACAAACAGTCATAAGTCAAGTGTTTATTTTAATTAGGAATTATATTTTTGAAAGTCAAATAATGCACACATTAGAAAAATACATTTAAATATTATAGAAAATATGTCTTCGATTTCGTTTCGGTTTTGAGTTTTTGAAAATTGACAAATGATACTCTTGGTCCCAAATATGTTCAGTGCTTGCATGCGTATGCCCCATAGACATTTAAAAATCGTGACTTTAACATTTACTACGTAGTGGACCTAATTTTTTTACATATAACAATAATATAACTCCTACAAAATACTTAATTCTCCCAATATACTCAACAAAAAGAATTAGCGAAGTCAGTTCAGCTGTTCTCGAGATTTGCGCTTAGCCACACATTCAGCTATTCATTTTTATATTATAGTTTACACATTACTTTATACCTCTATTATACTTCTTGCTTAACATACATTTTTCTGTCGATTATTCTCTTAAAATCACTTCCTGCTTCCTCTCTTTTTTTTCTAATTAAGTGGTTTTGTCTTAAATCTAAAATAACAACATTTTCACCCAAGAACCTTCAATAAAATTATTACTTTCAAATGAAACACAATATCAAGCAAAAATGGTACATAAATAATACAATTTACGGCACACTTTACCATCAATCGAAGATGTTCCCGATGGGGTGGACTGCTTCTACGCTGTGATGCGTAAGAGATGCGCATCTCTGGTGCGTAGAGTGCGATGCAGTGCATCCTCAAAATGATCGCGAGTCGGCTGGACTGTGTCTACCTACATCAGTCATTGTTCCCCATTTTCTCACAGAATGGCTCAATAGTGATTGTTGGTTATTGATGAATTATTTATTTTGTTTTGTTGTGGGTAATTTTAAGTATCACTAACACTTGACTAAGACTAATATAATGACATTTAAAAATAGAAAGGAATTAATAACTAATGTTCTCATTAATTATTCAGGACACAAAATACAAGAGGTACAGTGCACAAAATTTCTAGGACTGCATATAGAGAGCAACTTAAAGTGGCGATGTCATAGTGAATATATAAGCTCCAAAATTAATCAGTTCTCGTATGCACTATTCAAGCTATCTAAGGTTGCTAATGCCGGAACACTTATAACTGCATACCACGGACACGTTGTTTCTCTTCTTCGGTATGGGATAATCTTCTGGGGCAACTCAACTTACAAAGAAATGATATTCATATCTCAAAAGAGGTGTGTCAGGGCTATTTGCAAACTAAGCCAGACCGACAGCTGTAGACCGTACTTTATTAATTTAAATATTTTGACGGTACCATGTATCTATATGTACGAAGTGTTAGTATTTGTAAAGAATAATATTAATCTGTTTGACAAAATGAAAAGTGAACGCTATAATAATCACATATGTTTCCCGAGTAATAGAACGCATTTTCTTAATAATAGCGTTTTTTGTATGGCCCCAAGATTATACAACCATTTGCCAAACGAATTGCTACATATACAATCTTTGAAGGTTTTTAAAAATAGAATAAAAAGGTTTTTAATCTCTAAGGCATATTATAGTGTTACTGAGTACTTAGACGACAAAATATGATGTATTTTTATTTTATTTTGTTTAATAATTTTTATCTTGTTTTTATTTAACTATTGACATTCTGATTGTTTAATATTGTGACATTTAAATTTTTAATCCTATGTGACCTAATAATTAATAATTCTAATGACATTAACTAATAATAATCAATCCAAATCTTTGTTTCCAACTATTTTCTAATTTTGTATGCTGAAAAAGCCAACATAGCGTTTCAAATTGTTATTTAAGACCCTAATGTTACCTATGTTCACAATTGAATAAATGAATTTGAATTTGAATTTGAATTTAGTCTATAAGAACATTGTTACTAACAATTTGGACACAGTGGTCTGAAATAAAGTATTATTATTGTATTATAATTTACCTCATCCAATAATGATTACAAAAAGAAAAATAATAATAAAAATAAACTGTCACGACAAATCACTGTTGTGTGCGACAGTACCTGCGCGTGAGCACTTTCTCTGGTAGGTCAATGGACAGTGGAGTAGAATCCGTGTTGTAAAGATGTGTGCATTGTGTGCTCGATTGATTTGTGTTTGAAGTGTGTGATTCATTTGTTTTATTTTTAATTGTCTATTTTTTTGGAACTAGGTTTTTTTGGTGTGATGTAAAATAAATTCGTAGGTATATATGACGACAGAATATTAATAATCCCGGTATCATCACAATGCTAAAATGACTTAATTTTATAATCTTTATCTTTTTCCGTTTTTTTTCTATTATGACGCCACAAATCCCAATCGCGTAAAAAATTCATAAGAAAATATAGCATTTTATTAGCTAGACAGTTGTCGATTGACGTTAACTTTTATCAATATAACCATTGAGCTCTAATATTTTCATTTAACGACTGAAAATGAAATTAAAAATCTCTAGATTGATCTATGTTTTATATTATTTTATATACATATAAGCTGCAAAATATTAGAACTCAAGTCAAAAAACCAGATTCAGCAACCGTTCAATTTCAACTCAAATATCTTCGATGAAAATCGATTATTAATTTCGGCCGTAAAACAGTACATGTGTACTCGACCTTATAATTCGAGTACAATTGAGTACACGGCGGTACAGTCACGCACTATTTCAGTTAAAATTCTGACCATTGTTCAATGTAAAGACCGTTAGGGAGTGCCACAATTGTCACGTCACGGTAGTCCACTAATCTATTTTTATGGACGGTACCTAGTGGCGATGTGGTTTTACTCAGCTTCGTCTGTAGAAAACTGCCTTAGATCTACAAAATATTATTTAAATGGGTATTTGGTGGCGATTAGCTACGTTAAAAAATGGACATTAACTCCCTTTTTGCTGTAGATTTATTGGTAACATAACATAACATCACGCCTTTTATCCCCAAAAGGGTAGGCGCACATTACGGCACTTAATGCCACTATACATATAATGTAACACCCACTTTTCACTATTTATGTTATAATATAAGTATCATGTAATAAGGGGTGAGCCTATTGCCATATACTGGGCATAATTCCAGACTACCATGTCCAGTCAGTCCCATGTAGGGACTCATACCATAAATAGTGAAAAGTGAGTGTTACACTGCCTGCCTCGTTGGCCGAGTATTCGCAAGTGCGACTGCCGGGCAAGGGGTCTCGGGTTCGATTCCCGGGTCGGGCAAAGTATTACTGGGTTTTTTTAAAATTCTCAGTAGTAGCACGGAGTCTGGAAATGTGCCCGGTATATGGCAATAGGCTCCCCCCTATTACATGGGACTCATAACAACTAGTGAAAAGTGGGTGTTACATTGTACTGTGGTAGAATGTGCACCTCTGCCTACCCCTTCGGGGATAAAAGACGTGATGTTATGTTATGAGTGTTACATTGTGCAGTGGCATTAAATATCTTAATGTGCATCTCTGGCTATCCCTTATGACGTGATGTTATGTTATGTTAAGGTCAAAATTCGATTTTGGATTAAGGGGTTAATAATTTTGACCGTAGGGGACATGGAAACAACACGATGCACATAACTATATCTTTCTACGCACACTCACTTGACAGTACAATCACATCACCACAAACGGAAGTTTCATTATACGTATTGATGACTAATGGGAAAGTGTGTTTGTGTGTTTTAATGTTGATGAGACACACTATCTAATTCAAATTAAATAAAACAAAACGTGGTATTTGAAAAAACACCAATAAGTATATACAAGGGACTTATAAATGGCGAAAATTGAGTGTTGCGTTGTATGTATATCCGTGTTTTAATCCCCTTCAGAAATAAAAGATGTTAATAATGTTATGATAATTATGTTACGTTATTTCGAATCTGATTTATGACAAACTAGCTTCAGCCCGCGACTTCGTATGCGTAATCCCGTTTTTTCCCGTTCCCGTGGTATTTTCGGGATGTTTTCTGTCATAAGAACCTTCTCCTGACGATAATAAACACAACAAAAGAAAATCAGCCAAATCGGTCTAGTCGTTCTCAAGTTATGGCGTGACAACGGGAAACGGGTTTCATTTCTATATATATCATCAACTGCCTATAACTGCCCACTGCTGAGCAAAGCCTCTTCTCACACGAAGAAGGTTTGAGCATTAATCACCACGCTTGCTCAATGCGGGTTGGTGATATGGAACTTATAATTAGAAATTATAAGCCCAGGTTTCCTCACGATGTTTTTCCTTCACCGTTTGTCAGAGGTGTCTGAATAATCTTATTTTTTTTAATTTATATATAAGGTCTAACAAAAATAGTGCACAATATTTTAACAGGTGATATAGTACATGATAAGGATTATGTTTACCTAAAAAAATGTAAACAACAACATGTTTAATTTAATTTAGCATCACATTTGCAAAATTGTTGTTGTGTTTTTACGCATAACGCCAGCCGTATGGATGCGCGCGGACGTTTATCTTACGGGTCAACGACGGAGCTTTTCAAATAGGTACATAGGAATAGGTACATATTGCAGGATGGCATAAAAGCAATGAAAATAATAAATGAATAATTGAATTATTAAAAATAATTGATAAGTTTTTATAAAATATTTTCATAAAAAAATGATGTTTATCACGTACTAATTGACCTACTAAAATATTGTGCACCATTTTTGTTACACCTTATATATAGATATCGCAATAAACATGCCTTCAATTTCTGAAATCTATCTATCTATATAAATAAAAATGAATTCCCATTCGTTAGTCTCGCTTAAACTCGAGAACAGCTGAACCGATTTGGCTACTTTTGGTCTTGAAATGATCGTGGAAGTCCAGGGAAGGTTAAAAGGGGAGAGAAAATAATTTTAAGCGGTACGGACTACGAAGTTTGCCGAGTTATCTAGTAACTGATAAAAATTCTCTGTCTACCCATTCTAGCAATGACACACACATACACATAACATCACGCTTTTATCCCCTAAGGGGTAGGCAGAGGTGGACACAGAAGTAACACCCACTTTTCACTATTTATGTTATGAGTCCCATGTAATAGGGAGTGAGCCTATTGCCATATCCAGACTCCGTGCTACTACTGAGAATTTTTTTAAAACCCAGTAATACTTTGCCCGACCCGGGAATCGAACCCGAGACCCCTTGCACGGCAGTCGCACTTGCGACCACTCGGCCAACGAGGCAATTTAGCAATGACAGTCATTTTTCACAATTATTGCACGGTTGGCGCGGTGGCTGGGCAACCGGCTGCCGTGCAACGTGCGCGGGTTCGATTCCCGCACGGAACAACACTTTGTGTGATCCACAGATTGTTGTTCCGGGTCTGGGTGTCATGTGTATGTGAACTTGTATGTTTGTAAACGCACCCACGACACCAGGAGAAAATACTAGTGTAGGGCAATGTTTTTTTTTAAAAAAAGAAAAAAAAATCAAATCTTTGTTACTATTTCATGGGTAACATTTTTCAAAACGCTAGTCAGAAATACGTCAAAAGAATTTAGCACTTACATATACGAAAAACCGTTTGGAATCGATCGTTTTTTGCGTAGCAAGTTAATTGGTCCCTAGCGATTTGGTATGGTTTAAAAGCCTGGAGGCTAGACGAAGTACATTCGAAAATTGGTCAATTAAAATCTTTAGTTTTCTATTTGGACGGAAATTTAACCTTGTTTTATGTATGTAGCTAGAGTTGATTTTAGAATAAATCTGTTGATGGTGACCGAAAATATGCACTTTATACTAAAGAATTGCTCATGAACAGTTAACTGCTGGACTATCAGACTTCTCTACATAAGAAGGGTCTGCTATAATGTCCACGCCTGGCAGATAGATTGAAGATCCCAATTCAGATTTATCAGAGAGCGTTGTTGCCCGGTATCTGTCAAATTTATAGTCCTCTAGTCGGGTATACGACACCCGCGGGTACTAGCGGTGATGATAAATGACAAATATGTACATATAACATACTATTCTAGCGTCATCACACGGTTTCTTTTAGAATACAATACTTAGTTTGCTGTGAACTATAATGCTATTTAATCATAAGTGGGTAGACAGTTAGGTGTCTCATAATAGTAATTTAGATGTGCTCTGGACACATGCTAAATGATACGTGGGTGATATTATGTCTATGACGATCTTTGACCTAATTTCCAAGTATGTAAAGTTAAATCATACGTTTTATTCGTCAATAGAGTAGACAGAACTATTTTACATAACATAACATAACATCACGCCTTTTTATACCCGAAGGGGTAGGCAGAAGTGCACATGACGGCCCATTAATGCCACTGTACAATGTCATACCCAGTTTTTATTATTTATGTTATGAGTCCCATGTAATAGAGGGTGAGCCTATTGCCATATACCGGACACATTTCCAGACTCCGTGCTACTACTGAGAATTTGAAAAAACCCAGTAGTACACTTGTCCGACCGTACCTTGTACGCAAGATAATTTAGAACATCTGAAAAACTGTCACTTTACTTTATGCAATTCTAGAATGGAACTTTAAATGTTACTCAACAGCGGAACTCGCGCCCTGCAGAGCAACGAAGCTATCTATACTTTAACTAATCAAATGTTTTAGTGTAACCTATCTACTATAATTATTATTTATACGTAGTTTAAACATATTTACATAAGGAACTCTATAAGTGTCCACTGCTAAGTAAAGGTCTCTTCTCACACGGAGAAGGTATGAGCATTAATCGCAACGCTTGCACGTTTGGCGATTTCAAACATTGGAAACTCAGACTCAAACTCAAAACCATTTATTTCAATTAAACTGTCAAACACCGCGAGGACACCGGTGACCGCAACCTATTGTTCTTGTGTCTATAGTCACGGTACTCAACGAGTTAAACCATAATTTGGTACTTTTGAAACGTCAACAAATACAAAATAAATAATAGTCTGTCAGTCAGTCCGTCAGTGAAGCTAGGAGCTCCAAAATGTAGATTCGAATGGAGAAGAACGAGCAAGAAACTCCATTCGTTATAAAAAAAATGGTTAATCTATATACATACATAAAAATGAATCCCTTTTTCCCTTGGTCACGCCATCTTCCGTGAATGGCTGGAATGATTTAACTATTTTTTTTTAATTAGGATTAGGTTCTTATGATTTAAAAATATTATGAAAATCCTACGGGAACGGGAGAAAACGGGATTACGCGTACGTAGTCGCTGGCAGAAGCTAGTTGATTATAAAAATCATTCGTTTCATAAATAAACCCCATTTATCAAGAGATTAAACTGTCAAACACCAAGCGGTCACCGGTGACCGCAACCTATTGCTCTATAATTGTGTCTACAAATACGGTACTCGACGAGTTAATATAGAACCCAGGGTTACTATGATCTGCATCTACTTAGAAAAAGGCGTGGCAAACAGATCTAGATATATTTTTCTAGATCAACATATATACATGCGAGTTTACCACAGATTACCTAACTTGGGTTACAATTCGGTTCAAATTCTCATATAGAATCAGTTCAGTGTTACGAGCCGTGCTGCGTTTGTATTCGTCTGGCTACTTGCTTACTGGTAGAAGAGTAGTTGATGTACATATTTTTGGTGGTTAGACTGTGATAGGGTAGATGACTAGTTATTATTTTAATGTCCGTCTGGTAGATTGTTTTATAACATTAAACACGTATTTTTTATTTTACGGAAACAAATACTTTCGACATTATATTGAATTGGAATATCGCGTGACGTCACTTTTGTATAGTCAAAAATGACGTAGTTAGCTCCCACTACTAAACTTTGACTCTTATATGACACAATAAAGAAATATGTGTCTTATATTTTTACCTTATCTAAAAGACGGACAAATTAGATTTTTGATTTTCACACCCTGTCATCATCCTTATTGCGTCGTTATCCAAATGGATTTATTTTAATTTAATTGTAATGTTAGTTTTTAAAAGATGTTTGGAAGAGTCCGAGGGTGCTGGACTCTGTAATATTTCAAGTCTTAAGAGCTGTATTGTATACGTTTGATACTTTCTGATTGGCATTACCCAGTCAAGTCTCGATCTTTTAAGATTTTAAACTATTAAAGAGACAGAGTCTCACTAAAGTCATTATGTTTTGATAGATTGAGAACCTAAAGGTTATTTTTTGTACCGAGTTAAAAACTAGTGGTTACTAAGTAATCATGTTTTTGTGTTTCGTTTGACTAAGTTGCAGAAAATGAATAGTTTAAATGTGCATAATATTTATGACAGTGATTAAATCATTATTCAACAGCCATATATAGTAACCGTCACGAATCTTCCATCATCAATGTATATTATCACTAGCATACAAATAAAATGCATTTGGTATCTATATAACCACTATAAGTGTACTTAGAAAATAATTCATTTATTTATTTTATTTATTTAATGCACTAACAACTAGTATTACAGATACATATCCAATACGATAATGTAGCCTTCAGTCTTACCACATCTTTTAGTATATACTTATTACATAATTAGAATTAAATTTAAACTTAACCCTTATACATACCTATATACTAATACAATAAAGTTTGTATAAATAAATACAATAAATAAAACCACCTAAACTGTGTATCGCACATCAGTCTCCAGATCCAAAATCTTCCACAAAATCGCTCTATTCAACAACGAAAGATAAATACACATACATTCGCAAAGATACGACTCGACCCCATGCTTTCCTGTCCCGACTAACTAGCGCCAGTATTCCCCTCACCGTTCAAACGCGCCCCCGTTCCCTAGTCCTTCGCCGGGCTAAGTCGACGCCGGGTACGGCTGGGGTCAACAACCGACCTTGTCCTTATCGATTCAGTAGACGGTACGCAACTCACAAGCATTCTAGTTCTAAGCTCGCGACGCGTATTCTTCGGGAGCACATTTTTAGGGGAATAATTTGGAGGTCAAATAAAAATGGTGTTTGTGTTTAAGAAATAAAATAACGGCTAGTTTCAGTAACCTTTCTATCTAGCAAGTATAACAGCTCACACGTAGGACCCACTTAGTTTTTAATCAATTTTCCATGGTGCTTGGCGACTGGGCTTCACCCAATTGTACAGTCTCTTTTTTGTGTCTTTAGGCTTAAGTCATTCTGTCTCCTGCAGTAAATCACCGAGGGAAGTGGAAAGTATCGTTATTTTCTTCTCCACTTATAATATCTTCTGATTCACTTCGTTGCGGGACCCAAGACAGTTATTCATGTCCCTGGGACGCGCCGGACTTCAGTATTACGGTGTTTTCATGGTTGTATCTACTGTAGATCCTGGCTTACAGGAGTTGCAGCGGTTTTTGGAGGCTGTGGCGGGCTTATCCCAAAAAACCTTATCTATCTGTAATTAGCTTACTAAAAGTAGAATTTTGACACATTTTATATGGAGCTTATGTAGTTCGTATAAGCTGCTGGATGCAGGTTTATGTGGAACTCTGGATGTCATTAAGGCAGGCCTATGTGGGGCAGTAGATATCTTGATGATGATTATCATGATAAGTCGTGTGGTAACGGCAGGATAGAGTACATTTGTGATCACCCTGATTCATCACAGCCGTCATAAGAGGCGACTAAAGACTGAAAATAACCAAAATCTCTAGTTCTGCAAAAACTAACAATAAATGATAAAAATCATAATTTGGTACTTTTGAAACGCCAACCAATATAATTATCATAAATATTCTGTCAGTCTATCCGTCAGTGAAGCTAGGAGCTCCAAAATGTAGATTCGAATGGAGAAGACCGAGCAAGAAACTCCATTCGTTCCTCTTTAAATTGAGTAAAACCGACAAGAAAAGAGAAGATGATCGATTTTGACGACATAATACTATTATAAACACGTTTGAAGTGCTAAGCACGTTCGGCCCCAGGTTCGGTGCACGAAACGGGGCACGTTTTCAATATAAGACACGTGCGACCAGATTCGTATTGTATACAAAATTTGATAAAGCGCCCACTCCGATATATAGCGGTACTTTAAAGCCGTGGATTGATAAATGTTATATAAGATACTAGCGACCCGCCCCGGCTACGCACGGGTGCAATATGCATGTATTATACGTATCAACGCTCCTTAAGAACCACTCTATCTTTAAAAAAAACCGCATCAAAATCCGTTGCGTAGTTTTAAAGATCTAAGCATACATAGGGACAGACAGACGGTGGATAGCGACTTTGTTTTATACTATGTAGTGATATTCAACAGTCCATGATAGTACATTCCTGTACATTCCTATGTTCCTCTTCTACATAAGAGAATTTTGCCATAATATTAAAACTCGGCTGGTTGCTGCGTTACAGATTGCAGTTTAAAAAGCTCTTACTCTTGACGCTAATTCAAATTTATCCAATACTAGCTACTTCCGCACGGTTTCACACGCTTTCTCCTATTGGTCGCAGCGTTATGTTTTATAGCCTATAGCCATCCTTGATAAATGCACTATCCAACACAAAAAGAATTATTCAAATCAGACTTGTAGTTAGGGAGATTAGCGCGTTCAAACAAACAAACTCTTGTGCTTTATATAATAGTATATAAGTATATAAAAGTATATAAGATTAAAACTATACAACTCCATTGGTTTTCGCCGAGGAAAGTGGAAACTATCGTCTTTTTTTTTGTTTTTATAATAACTATCGTGAGACATACTAAATTAACTAAAATCGCGAGTTCCTCAGTAGGCTGCGCGACATCGCCGCGACCGCGCACGCCGGCTGCTCATGAGGAAGAAGTGCTCTGTGGTTCGAAACTAGTAGTGCTTATCTCAGTATATTCACGTGAGTAAGTAGTAATTTAGTATGTCTCACGATAGTTATTATAAAAAGATTATCAGTGGTAGCACGCAGTCGGGAATTGTCCCGGTATATGGCAATAGGCTTACTACCTATAACAAGGGACTAATAACATAAATAGTGAAAAGTGGGTGTTATATTGAACAGTGGCATTAAGTGCCGTAATGTGCACCTCTGCCTACGTCTTCGGGGATATAAGGCGTGATGATATGTGCGATTAAGTCTAGCTAGAAAGATTGTCTTGCAGTTTGTTTTTTAAGTGGATAAAATCATCGATTTGCATAGTTAGTCTATTTGAGACTGACCTAAGATATGATAAAGACATACAAATATTAATATTATTACATCCGGTATATGCAAAACTAATATAACATATACTATGTTACGTATATAAAATGTTATTTTTCAAAACTGTGTCAATGTCAGATTATCATTTACAAATTTAAATATTTTTAAAATATATAATTCGCTGTATATCTCTTTTAATGTATAATAAGTTATTTTGCGAATTCGCTATATATCTTAAATTTATTTATGGTATAATAAATGGGTTTTAGTTATTTGACCTTCGTGACTTTTCTGTTTGTTTATGTTATAAATGCGACTATCTACATAATAATGTATGGGTCCTATAGATATAAGGTCAAAGTCGTCATTAATTTATTTGTTTAATCAAGTTCGCAATGCCATTTCGTTCTATGAACGGGTCATCGAATGACTTCTCCCACCTGGGCGAGGCGAGAGGAAGTGTCAGACTCTGACTGACTAAAAACCACCCCATTCCTACTTCTGCACTTGGAACCGAAGCCCCGGTACCTTTTCCGTTCTCCGCGGCTCCGTATCTATCAAGGGATGTTATATATCTATGAGAGATGTTACATTATCAGTTCTATGTAATGAATACTATTCAGTTTTTGGAAATTATATTATTCGTTTCGTTATGGGAATGGGAATGATATTAATGCTTAAAGATTAGATACTAAAATTTGAATCTAATTGCTATTATAAAAAAATTACAAATATTAAACTACTTGGACAGTCGTCACAAATGAGTTGCGAAAAAAAAACAATTCGAAAAGTCTTTGCTCGTCCGAAGAATCTAACTCGACGACACAAGTTATTTGACCGACGAGGCAGACAGTTTCGTACCGTTAACCTACTAAAAAATGAACATAACTGGCAATAATAAATAAATAATGTAAATATAGGCCAAATATAAGGTGCAGCTCTATCTATATCTACCTTCAGGGAATTAATAGCGTGATTCTATCATTTGATAACTCCTTATCAGGTGATAGGTTAGGAATTCTGATGACCAGACTCCACATATCAACATTGCTTTCGACCTCATTTTTGTAATCAAATAATATGATACGATGTTCTATATGTTTACTATATGTATGTACCTAATGCATATATAACGTCACACGTTTCATCTCTGAAATGGTAGACAGATGTGCATACTACAATAGTAACATCCACTTTTATAAGTCCCATGCGTTAATGTCGGGCTCCATTTTTTTATATGAGAAATTTAATAAAAGGTATTATTCCCATAATAAATTATTGCCCGACCTAGAAATCGAACCTTTTATTCAGCAGTTGCACTAACAACCACTTGACCAACGATACAGGTAAAACTATTTGATAAAAATTTTGAAATAAAACTGTAACCTCATTTCGTAAACTGGCAAAAAGCAAGATAATAAAAATAAAAAAATGACTGGAGACCAAACGTCAAAATGAAGGCATAGATTACGTCTATACGAAAAACGATAAAATAAAAAGTGAAATATTGATAAACTTGTACATGAAAGTGTATTATTTACATCAGGACGTGGTTGTGTCAATTAAAAATGTATTTAAAGGCGAAATACAAGTGGTCTGTCTGTTGCATACTTTAAATCTATGCGTTGACATTTACTTGTTTCGAGAGAAAAGTGTGAATTTTTTTGTACGACTTTTTGGTAAGACTCTTTTCTGTATTTATGTGGAGAATTATTTTCATAGTTGATGTTATTTCGACTTGATTTGATGTTGACAATTTAGGGTCATAGGTTAGGAATCTAGATTGGACCAATGTAGCCGAAAAATAGCCTTTTTATAGGTCTACATTTGAAGATACATGGTCTCCCGTAAGCTACGGCAAGTCCTTTGCCATATAGATTACAAAAATAGTGTATTTCGGTGACATTTGAACATAAAAGTGCAATAGGTTAGACACAAAATGACATGTGTATCTTCAAACCAGTTAAACAAAAATAGGATGACTAGAAATGGTATTATAAATAATGAGACTAATATTATTTGTAAATTTGAAAGTTTGTGATGAAATGTATGTATCTATGATTGTTACTCTAATACACAAAAAGTACTGAATAGATATGAATGAAATTTTGCCCAAAGATAGATTTTAGTCTGCAATAACACATTGGCTTATTTTTATCCTGCAATAATAATTTCCATTTCATTTGTCTGCTTTACTGTCTGTTGATTTATTGATACACATCTTTGAAATTAGTGAACGGATTTTCATGTAATTTTAGCAGTCAGATAGATCATGATTAGGAGCAACATGTAGGCTATTGTTTAAGTAAAATCTAATAGCATTTTAAAAGTTGTAGCCTTGTTGAAACGGATGTAGTGTAGGGCGCTCTCCGGCTAAGTGGTGTGACGATATCCGCGGTGTGGATGCGAAGAGCTAAAGATCGAGCTCAGTGGCCGAATATTGGAGAGGCTCATGTCCTCTAGCGGACGGAAATGGGCTGATGATGACAATTATGACGATCCTAATCCTTTAAAAAAAACTCTCCATTATTTTTCAGCTAGCTATATTGTGAACCAAAGGATATATTTTATGTATAATCTTGTTTCTCAAAAGTACCCTTTTTTGGTCTGATTGAAACATAATTTAACGCTTAGGGTTTTGATCTCTGGATGTTATGAACTGACAGGAAAAAGTTTATTAACTCGCTACCTAGGTAGTTAAAAAATAATGTATGGCTACGAATCAGCCGATCATCAATGAAATTCATAAATGCAGTTGTCTTTAATAAATATTCCGTGATGTCGGAAGAGATTCTAGGTATTATAAAAATTATATAATTGCATATTTGGCAGTCGTTAGATGAATATTAATGTGACCTAGTGTAATACTGTGTTTTACCTGAAACTTGTATCTACCTTGACATTTTGCGATGACAAACAGATTGATAAGAATATTCTTTTTAATTATATTTAGGCGTATTTTTGCCTATTTCTATTTATGTACCTGTGTTAATAGAGAGGTCGTACACACGTTCGTCCCATGACTATCAAGCAAGACGTTTTGGTTCGATACCTAGGTTGGTGAAAGAATTGATGTTTGTAAAATTATAAACATTATGGGGGTTAAAATATGTTATTTTATGTTATGATAAGTTATGTAGTCATTTATAGAGTTTCAACAAACTAGTCGACCTTTGGGTGACAAGGATATTTTATTTATAAATATAATATCTATCGAATTTTTGATAACTAATCGCTGCATATTTTTGAGGTCAAGTTTCAAACATAGACTTCCTAGATTAGACTTTTATCAAGACTAAGTTTTACCTGCAGCTGTGCTCCTACTAATATACGAATAGATGATAATATAGCAGTGCGCTCACTATTGGACTATTGGCCTGATCTTCGTTAAAGGGTTTGTCATAATCGACCTGCTTCTCAGACGGGTTGCAATTAAAAGGTTTAGCAGAGGGCGCTGCTGTCTGGTCTCTGTCAAATGTATAGCTCTTTAGTCTGCTCTAAGGACACCTGCAGGAAGATATGTGGAATTTATTCTACTTGGCCATTAGGAAGTTTAACTAGATTCTGTTATTTCAAAGATGAGTTGCGAAAAATGCACTTTATGTTTAAGGTAGTTAAGACCATGGCGTGGCACCTATTTTCAAATAGGAAAACGCAATAATGCCTTGTTTAACCTCAGACAAAGTCAATTAAGTATACAAAAATTAATTAAATATGTTAATTACCAACTGCTAACAACGTTGTACCGACATAATTACTTAATTAGAGAAGTATATGCTATGAGTACCATGAATACTATGTCACATACACGCACATTTGTGGTCTTAGGATCGCTGCTTACCCTATTTTTAATTTTTAATGTGTTTAACATACATTAACTTACACCTTTGTCCCATGGCAAGCTGAAACTATGGAATGCTACCTACTTACTACGATCCTGACATATTTCTTGAGGTTTTTCACATGCTTGGACTTGTTCAATAAAATTACCGAGATTTATAAATCAGATTGCAAAATCTAAACATGAAGTTTCTTGCTCGTTCTTCTACATAGGAATCTATAGTTTGGAACGAGCAAATAGATTCACTATAGTCAGAATTTTAATTAGATTCCAGATTTGACAATAGCTACTGTCATTTTGTGAAATAATGATACCACATATAATATAGTGTAGTGATGAACACAAAAATCGATAAACAATCAGTGTGTGTGTTTTATAATAAATGTTACAGAAAGTGACAGGATAGCGACAGCGATGACGGCGACAATTCATAAAATAACTTGTTACCATAATACATCTATCTGTTTTATTAGTCATGTTCCTTCATGATTACATTTTCTTATTTATTTCACACACAATTATAAAAGAAAAGTCTCAGACATTAATTAATCGTCAAAACTAAATTATTGGTTCAGAAATATTTAATTTCCTGATATACTTAGTTTACGAGAGACGAGAAGAATCGATCCAGAAATATTGCATTTCCATATCGAATAATTTCGCAACGTCACTATTTAGTACTTGTCATAACGTTGCAACCCTGAAATTGTCAAATCTGGAATCGAATTAAAATTCCGAGTATAGTAGATTGAACGACAGACAGATACTTTTATCTTATTGGTGTATTTGAAATAAATGTTTTAATTGTATGTTTTATGTCAAGATTACAATAAAATTCTAAGCTATTTTTCTTTCTTTTCAGGTGTAAACAAACAACCATGTTGATACAAGCAACGACCTGTTGATAAACACCGGATAACAACTTGGCGACCAGTGAAAACCTGTACATGTTAATTGGGGGGAGGCTAGACAAGTTTTGATGTATTTAGCAAGCATTAGAGCGTGTGAATTGTGAAAGGAAAGTTTACGAATATGGCGTCCTGTTTGTCTGGTGGGCATTATGTGCCCGGGAGCAAGGAGTATGTGCCCGTTGCGGAGTTTTATGCAGACAAGTCAGTTTTTGTGACTGGCGGCACCGGGTTTATGGGGAAGGTAAGACATTGATACATATTTTTTTAAATTTGTAGATTAAATTATTATGTTTTCGACTTACTCTCGTAACTGTTTGACGAGGAACTCGACTCGACTCGCGACGCGGCGGCTAGCAGCAGTAGTAGTAGAGTAGCAGCGCGACAGTGGCCGCGTCGCGGCTCGCGAAATGTTGCTCATGAATATGAGCCTCTAGCATGGCTTGAAACTAGTCGAGTTCCTCGTCAAATTATTACGAGAGTAAGCCGAAAACATAATAATTTATTTAGTATGTCTCACGAAAGTTACAATACAAACTTTGTAGATTTTTTTTTTTTTTTTTTTTAATATTTGATGGGGCGACGTTAGACCACTATCTCGCCTGGTGGTAAGCGATGATGCGGTCTACGATGTAGCACGTCGTCCCATAAGCAACCTATTCACTCGGGCCTTGAAGACTCCCAGGTTGTACCCTTCAGGAAATACAGATTCTGGCAAAGAATTCCACTCTTTAGCAGTACGCACAAGGAAGCTTGAAGCGAAGCGCTTCGTGCGTGTGGGCGGGACATCTACCATGAATCGGTGACGCTTCGCCGATTGTCTTG
Source organism: Spodoptera picta (assembly GCA_038387885.1). Lineage (NCBI taxonomy): Eukaryota > Metazoa > Arthropoda > Insecta > Lepidoptera > Noctuidae > Spodoptera > Spodoptera picta. The sequence goes on along the minus strand of JAZHFQ010000221.1, from coordinate 713,817 downwards.
TGGTACGATGATGGAAAGGACTAGGGGGAATCAAGTTGTGCAATTCCCCTGCACACTCACCGAAATGTATCCGGTAGAAAACCGAAAGGCTTGCAACCTTACGCCTGTGCTCGAGGCTTTGAAGCCGAGCCTTCACAAGCGCATCATCGTCGATGAGCCTCTTGGCACGCCTCTCAATGTGCTCTAACGCGTCCAGCTGATATTTTGCCGAGCCGTCCCAAAGATGAGAGCAGTACTCCATACAGGACCGAACCTGTGCCTGGTACAGGCTCAGCAATTGTTTCGGCGTGAAGTACCGTCTCACCCTCCGTAAGATACCCAACTTCCTACCAGCCAGTTGCGCTTTTGACTCTATATAAGAGCCAAAGTTGAGTGTGGGCGTCAGAGTTACACCAAGAAGCTCAAGATGATCGGTCATCGGTACGGACACATTCCGGAAAGTAGGAGTCAGCGGAAATTGACTCCGTTTGGCGGAGAATAGACACGCCTGGGTTTTGCTAGCGTTGAACCTAACCAAGTTGGCGTCACCCCAGTCGGAGACCGCCTTCAAGGTCGAGTTCAAACGATCGACCATGGATTCTCTTAAAGACTGGATCTGTGTTCCGCTAGTCCGCGCACTGGACACATACCTTTCAACAACTGTGCTGTCATCTGCATACCCAAAGATTTATTTTGTTATGATGTCCCATGTACTATTTTTTGGTATTAGTATTAGTAAAAAGCCTGGAATTGCACCTAAAGTTTTGCAAGCAACAAGGTTGAGCCCTGGTGCAGTTGTTTGTAAATTTTTACCCCTCAGTAGATGTTCTCCAGACCCGAAACAACAAATTGTAGACCATTCATATGGTCTATTCATATACGGCAAAATATGCAGGTATACAAGTTAACAGGTCGATTCAAAATTTCTAGGATCTTCTCTTTTGAGAGAAACTCGTGTGTGTGTGAGAAAGTCATGTCATAAGTTTGGGAGGGTCATGCTTTGCACGAATGAGCCGGCTCGACCGGAGTCATATCACGGCCGAGCAAAAAACCGACGTGAACCAATGCTTGCGTTGTTTCACGTCGTGTGAGTGAGGTTACCCCGCATCCCCAGTCTCCACAATCCTCAAATTCCCAAAAAGCCGTTAACGCACTTGTAACGCCTTGGTGTCTCAAGTGGCCATGGGCGACGCCGATTGCTTACCATCAGTTGATCCGTTTGTTCGTTTAACGGCTTATGCCATAAAAAATTGAAATCTATCCAAAATTTATAGATAACATCCACTCTGCCAAACCCTTCTGCTAATAAAAGGCGTAATGTTACGGCACACTGAGTTTAACAGCTAACCTGATACCCAAGTTTATAGTAGACGACCTTAACTCTTAACTAATTTACTAATACAAACTCGTTGCAGTCGGTTAAAAACTGGAAACGATTAGTTCTGCGTTATTCCATCCCAGTTGGGTTTAAAGTAGTTACGTTGTGTTACGTCTATGAGTATTGTATGCCATCCGGTGGTAATTTTGTTTAACAAAGGATATTTTAATCCAAGACAGGATAAGGGCACATATAGGTAAAATATATAAGTTATTTTGAGAGGTTGCCGGTTTCATTCCCAGGTTGGATGAAGTACCTATATTTAACTTCGATGTTTCCCAGGTTGAGTAACGTATATTTGACTTATCGATGTTTCGATATTAAAGTGCGGCAGACAGGCTCATGCGCACCCCTTGTTCCATGTCGTTCTTAGCATAAGTGGTGAAAATTGTGGATGCATCTCTATTTATCCACATAACATAACTTCACGCCTTTTATCCCCGAAGGGGTAGACAGAGGTGCACATTACGGCACTCAATGCCACTGAACAATGTATGTAACACTTACCTTTCACTATTCATGTTACGAGTCCTATGTAATAGGGGATGAGCCTATTGCCATATACCGGGTGGATTTCCAGACTCCGTGCTGCTACTGAGATTATTTTTAAAAACCCAGTAATAGTTTGCCCGACCCTGGAATCGAACCCGAGATCCCTTGTTTGCATTAACATTTACAACCTCTTGTATAACGAGGCAACCAAGGCTAATACATGATATTTTATTTTAATAATTGAAATTTTGACGCTATCGTTTTCGAATCGAACCCGAGACCTCTTGCCAATGAGGCAATCAGTCTATTTATCCCTATGAGAATTAAAAGAAGTATGGCGCCCTAATACTGAAAGACTACTCAATTTTTCAATATCGTGGCATCTGTGTCATTTTACAAAGATACACATTTTGTAAACGCACACACCAATGTTGTTTAAAGAAAAAAAAAGAATTGATAGTGACTGAACTATATTTAAGTGCGTCCTAAAATATAGTTACGTTTGACTATTTGGATATAAGTCCCATATAATAAGGGGCGAGCCATTTACATATCTACTGGCCCATTTTCAGACTGCATGCCAATACTGAGTGATTAAAAAAATGGAGAAAGTACACAAACTTCTTGCTGTACCCGGGAGCCCCAAGACTTCTTACTTGACACCTTGACAATTGTATATATGTACTTGCGACCACGTAATCATACTTGCATCCTGTCAAATCTGGGTGCTTACTCTTGAAATCAATCTCAATGCCAATGCAATGACAATCCAACAAAATCTCAATAGTTAGTCAATGGCAAAGCCAAACTCAATCCGTCTTATTACAAAACCCGATCTATTTTTAGTACCAGGATTAATACTAGGTTTAAACCATGACTAAATAAATCGTTATTATAAAACAAAGTTTATCACTAGTTCCGGAACTATCTATGGTACTAAAGTTAAACCGCCGAGACCCCTAGTTTAACTTCGGTACTAAAGTTATTTGAGGTTAGCTATCAGAAATATTTACGTGTATCTTCTATATTATTATAATTGTAAAATTTATGTTATGGATTTAAAAGATTTGAAAGATTTGGACATGTTAGAGACGTCTCAGCGATCGTACAGACATCGCCATCGTGTAAATCCCTTTGACTTGAGTGACGAAGACTTTCGATATAAGTACAGTTATTGTTCCATTTCCAGTCAGTGACAATAAACAATAATATTTATATAATAAAAAAGACTCAATATTTGTTTCGGGATTCGTGCTTTGCCGACTTCTTATAAGTCGCTCCATTTCACGCTAGAGGTGTTAAAAAATATGACAACTTGATTATAAAAACAATTTATGATATAATTTTGTGTTGTTACATAATTATTTAAGCAATTCAGGCGTTATTGTAATAACAATATTTAGACGAACGGAACGTTGCTTCAAATGGATCCTGAGTGAAAGAATGCTATTTATGTTTTTTATCTGTGGGACTATGGACTTTCTTTGGTACTAGCTGAACTCCGAATAGTCTTAGTTTTATAATTGGAACAAATTTTAGTCCTGGTACTAGCTTTAATACCGTAACAAACCTAGATCTCATAGTCCGGGTTTAAACCAGTACTAAGTCGAACTTTTGTAATAAGACGGAATAACATTTAGTTTATTAAATATCCACGCAATACGGATGTAACAGGCGCTTTTTTTTTAAGCGGGGAAAATCATCCAATTACTTCTCCCGCCTTGGCTTGCCGAGAGGGAGTGTCAGACTCTTAGGTACTGACTAAAAACCACCCCGTTCCTACTCCTGCACTTCGAGCCGGAGCCCCGGCAACCCGTTACTGGGCCCCATCTACGGTGGTCTGATGGCTCTTTGAGGCGCGCGCGGAACGCGACGCACCGTACGCACGAGTCTGGTTCTAGTCGGGTGGCGAGCTACCCTTGCTCACCGTCCGCAGACCCGATTTAAGAGGTGCTAGTGTTGCAACTCAAGAGAACAAAATTTCACAATACCAATATCTATCGGAATTGGATTCCGATAGATCGATTCTTATATTGTAAGATTTAGAAGAGTAAGCTCCCTGCTCCCATTGGGGTGAATATATAGAACGCCGAAAGACACGTGTCTGGCTTTTAATCAACCTTTTTTTACATTACCTAATTAGGTTACTAGATACATAAAAATCCTCGTTTCCTGAACCTGTCTAGATTAGAACGGCCTTGTACTTGTGATTATATTATTTTCAATCGTTAATACTTGCAAAGATAACACTGTCGTTATCAAATTGTTTTTGATAACAACTTCTAATCAGTGGTGATGTTATTTATTACATAATTGGTACTTTATTTAGTTGGGGAATGTTTCGTTTTTCTTCTAGTTACGATTGTAATTACAAATTGGTAGGTACTTCTTTATTTGTTTTATTTAAATGCTGCCTCGTTGGCCGATTGGTCGCAAGTGCGACTGGGCGGCAAGGGGTCCCGGGTTCGATTCCTAGGTCGGGCAAAGTATTACTGGGCTTTTCAAAAGAAATCACAGTAGTAGCACGGAGTCTGGAATTGTGCCCAGTATGTGGCAAAAGGCTTACCCCCTATTACATGGGACTCATAACATAAATAGGGAAAAGTGGGTGTCACTTAGACGAATCAACGTCCAGGAGTGGGTCTAAAACGTCATTTCTACGTATAATAAAATGTTCATAGAAGTGACGTCACGCGACATTTCAAATCAATATATCGTCGAAAGTATTAGCTTATGTAAGAAAATAAAAAATACGTGTCTAATGATTTAAATTTTAAGCTACCAGACGGACATTAAAATAAAAATTAGGCATCTACCCTATTCACAAGACTTTAAAATTTAGCGTATACCGTACAAGCAGTAGTCCCAGGGGCTATCTCCCCGTGTTCTAATGATACATTTCTCAAGTAGGATATCAAAAGTGTAATAAATGTCCACAGATGGTATACGTAGATTTTTTACTTCACCCTCCGATTTTTTACATGGTCAGCAATGCACTCGTGGTACCTTTACACCCGAATACTGAAAGGCTACACAATATTAATTTGTACTTCAATATCGTGTCATCTCTGTCATTATGTCGCGGAGAACCTAACGGGTTACCGGGGCTCCAGCTCGACGTGCAGGAGAAGGAACGGGGTGGTTTTTAGTCAGTAAGAGTCTGACACTCCCTCCTGCCTTACCCAGGCGGGAGCAGCCATATTACGATTTACCCCCCTTAAAAATTTACAGTGGCAGAACTATATTAAAACGCGACTTAAAAGTTAGTGTTGCAGGTGTACTTAGGCTACGGTTTGTGTCTGCTTACCATCAGGCGGGCCGTAAGCTTTGTTGCTATCGATAGCAGTATAAAAATATACTAAACTTATTATTTTTTTTTCTTCACAGGTATTGGTCGAAAAACTGTTAAGAAGTTGTCCAAAAATTAAGAAGATCTACCTTCTGATGCGGCCGAAACGAGGCCAGGACGTCGCGTCACGTCTCACCGAACTAACACAGTCACCGGTCAGTATTTTTTGTTTCTAAGAGTCATCATCAGCATTATCATCAATAGTCTATAAGCGCCCACTGCTGGGCAAAGCCTCTTCTCACACGGAGGAAAATTGAACATTAATCACGACGCTTGGTCAATGCGGATTGGTATCATCATAGTTGTGGTGGCTCGGAGGTTTAAGAGTCCCGCTTTATCATGCATGAGGGGGCATGGGGGTTCGAAACCTACCAACAGCAAGTACCAATGTGACTTTTTCCAAGTTATATGTACTTTCTAAGATTATCTAGACACCACTGACAACGGTGAAGGAAAACATCGTGAGGAAACCTGGGCTTATAATTTATATCTAAAATTATAAGTCTGTAATCGCCAACCCGCATTGAGCAAGCGTGGTGAATAATGCTCAAACCTTCTCCGTTTGAGAAGAGGCTTTGCTCAGCAGTGGGCATTTAGGCTGTTGATGATCATCATCATATCATATTCATGTTGCGTTGTGTTTCGCCATGTGAGGTTATGGAATGCCTAATTTCCCCTTCCCCAATCTTCCCAATCCTCAAAAATGCCAGCAACGCTCTCGTTACTTCTTTGATGTTGCGAGTGTCCATGGGCGACGCTGATTGCTTACTATCAATTATATTATATATAATTATATAGAGGTATATATTATAATTATATATTGATGCAAAATTATCAATCACTACATTCATTTCCACCTCATTCACTTACCTATACACACCCACACAAAATACACATCAACTCACTCACTCACATACACATACACATACGCACTCACACTACATTGTTACACACCCACAGTCACACACACACACACACACACACACACACACTCATACAATGTTGTCCATTTTCTTTAATTAAGTAAATACTTTATATTGTTCAATGTCTCCGGGGGTCACCCGGGCCTGGTGATCTGTAACACAGGTTATACCTTTAACAGACACCAGTCTCTTAATTGTAACATATTATATAATTTGTATCCCTAGAGTATTTTTGAGAAAATAAAGATTTTTATTATTTATTTATTTATTTATTTATCAGGTGATCTGTCTGCTCGTTTGTCCTACACTATAAAAAAATAATCATATGGTTTGGGGTTCGAAGTTCAAATGATAGTCGCTTCATTCAAAATTCAATTCGGTCATTGATTTCTATATTTTGACTTTCAAATGCGTGCGCATGGCACGCATTTGAAAGGTCAAATTAATACAAAATACTATTTGACTTTGGATATTTAATTATGTACAAATTAAATAATCAAAGTCGATTGAATAACATTAGAATTATTGACGTAAGAAGTTAATATTATATTAGTAAATGGTCTATTTGTCTTCACATTTTGACTTTTGCGTTGGTCGAGTGATCGTCAAGTGACATTAAGTTTCGGGTTCGATACCCAGTAAATTAGATACTATTTGGATCTGTTATTATCAGAAAAAATCGCCAAATTTCGTATTACATGCTTTTAGCTGAGATATTTTAGTAAAAGCTCTTTTAATTAGTGCTTAAATTAATGTTAAATAATGTGAGAAATGATTCAATGAATCAAAACTTTAGATTATTTCAAATGATTGATGAATTGTCATCAATTCTTATACATTATCATCATCATCATTGATGATAATAATGTATGATTCAGCTTGTTTTCCTTTGCGAAAATACAAAACTAATTTACCTAAATTATTTCAAAATATAGAAATTAATACTAAAGAGAAACTTACCTTAAGTGATCCACATGAAGACACGTTCCACTTTCCTGTAAAAAATAATTTTAATAATAACAAAATTACAAAAAGATATATAATGTCACAATCACTTCGTATATTTGATCCACTTGGGTTATTAAGTCCTTGCACAATTCAATCGAAAATATTAATTCAAAAATTGTGGATTAAAGGAATTGATTGGGATCAAATTGTACCTTGTGACATACAAGAAAACTGGAATGAAATATCAAAAAACTTACCTTTACTTGCAGATCTTCACATTCCCCGCAGAGTTATTTGTGATTCACCAAAATTCATAGAACTTCACTCATTCGGTGATGCTTCACAGGTAGCCTACGGTGCTTGTGTCTACATGAGAAGTCTGGACGAGAACAATAGGATTACAGTAAAGTTACTTTGTTCTAAATCCAAGGTTGCTCCTTTAAGGCCAACCACCATACCTCGCCTCGAACACATCATCATTGATGATAATAATGTATATACAAATACAATTTCACATTTAGTTATATTAATTTTCGATAGGATAGCAATGATTACACTATCGTACTTCTACCTAGCTCTACTAACAATAAAGAGTTTTAACAATTCCTATGATTGTATCCCCGTGTTGTCAACAGTTGTTCGAGACCCTACGGAGAGAGCGGCCCCAAGAGTTGAACAAGATAGTCCCGATTGTCGGCGATATTACCGAGCCGGAATTAGGCATCAGCGCTGCAGATCAGACCATGCTTTGTCAGAAGGTAAGACCACATTATTAGAACTTTCTGCGTCACTCAACAAACTTGAATGAATTGTAGTCTGCAGGATTTCTGAACCGATACGACCTTCAAACCTTCAACAAAGAAGGTGTATGTGTGCATGTATATGCATAATGTAGTTTTGTATGTTGATGTAGTCTTCAGAAAATTGTTTTTTACTCTTAGTAGTAGTTTTTAATATATTAACCGATTTCCAAAACTGAAGTACTCACGTGAATATACTGAGAAAACCTCTACTAGTTTCGAACCACAGAGGGGTTCTTCCTCATGAGCAGTAACCCGCGATTTTAGTTAATTTACTATGTCTCACGATAGTTATTATGAAGTAGGTATTTTTAAAAGTTTATTGAAAATTACTAAAAGACTAGCAACGTAATTATAAGTGCTCTGGTGTTATGGGTGTCAAGTGACATATTTGTCTGACACACCAGTTGGGCGACTCCTACGCAGAGTCACGGGTTCGATTCCCACACAGGAGTTGATTCTATTTGTAGAGGCACCCACGACCTGTGGCCAATTAAGTGTTAATGAGACATACTCAGATGAAAATGAACTATTATGCACTTGATATGCGCTTACAATGCTGACAGAATAATAAAAGGAATGAAAAATGTCTTTAAACTGTCAAACACCGCGAGGACACCGGTGACCTATTGTTCTTTAATTGTGTCTATAATGACGGTGCTCAAAGAGTGGAATTTACTCTCATGGCAAGTCTTTAACATCAACAGCCAGGGACAATCCACTGGTGATTTACGAATCTCCTCTACATAAGAAAGGTTTGCCATATTCTCCACTTTAGCCTTCGGACCACCACAGATGGGTCCCAATAGGGCTGATGCCGATACGGCGCCGCAGAGGGTTTAACAGGTTGCCGGGGCTCCGACTCGAAGTGCAGGAGTAGGAACGGGGTGGTTTTTAGTCGGTAAGAGTCTGACACTCCCTCTAGCCTCACCTGAGCGAGAGAAACATTGGATGATTTCCTCCCTCAAAAAATTAGACCCAAAAAGCCAAAATTTATTTATCGTTCTCAGTCCCAAATATTTGGATTATTGACATTAGGTGTAAGAAGTTGCTGTCAGAGGCTTAAAGCGATTTAGAGCTTATTCATTTTGGCCGTAAGTGACCGAATAGCCAGTGGCTCCCTCTACTCAAAACGATTTCATTTCATTTTTAAAATTACACAGCTATTATGGTACACGTTAGATATGAATTACAACCTAACATCATCACCTATTTTACCGTAGTTTAATTATCTAGTATTTAAAAGTTCAATGTTTCCTTCATCAGATATCAGTGGTGTTCCACTCGGCTGCGACTGTGAAGTTCGACGAGAAACTCAAACTGTCTGTCACCATCAACATGTTGGGCACGCAACAGCTGGTCCAGCTTTGTCATCGCATGCTTAACCTTGAGGTGAGTAGTTTATTTTTTGATGGGTGTTTAACAGGTCACCCACCAATGTCGGTATCTAACATGGGCTCGAATACTGAAAGGCTTACTTAATATTAAGTAGTACTTAAATATCGTGCTGTCTCTGTTATTTTAGAAAGAATTTGTAGAGACAGAACTATATCTACATAAGCACGACTTATTTTTTTTTTTTTTTAAACATTGCCCCACACTAGGATTTTCTCCTGTGTCGTGGGTGCGTTTACAAACATACAAGTTCACTTACACTACACATGACACCCAGACCCGAAACAATAATCTGTGGATCACACAAAGAGTTGTTCCGTGCGTGTAGGATATCGTGAAGGCGCTTCTGCGATTGTCTTGTACCATGATGATGGATAGGACTAGCGGGAACCAAATTGTGCAGAGTAACGAGAATAAGGTATCGCGTTCGATATTCGGAGTCGCGGAGAACCTAACGGGTAACCGGGGCTCCGGCTCGACGTGCAGGAGAAAGAACGGGGTGGTTTTTAGTCAGTAAGAGTCTGACACTCCTTCCCGCCTCACCCAGGCGGGAGCAGACATTCGATGATTTTCCCCCCTTAAAAAAAAATCGCGTTCGATACTATTACGTTACGAATGCGATTTTTATGCGATGCTTATTCGTGCTTGGCACTCTGTTTATTATGATATGTGCTAGTTACTAAATCCAAAATATGGAAATTTGCCAAAGAACTAGAGTTACCGACATAGCTCGCAAAATCTACAGACTGAAGTGGCAATGTGCAGGCCACGTCGCTAAGAGCTAAAAGTACTTAAATGGAGATCACGGACCGAAAGACGAAGTGTGGGCAGGCCTCCCGCTAGGTAGACCGGCAACATCGCCAGTGTTTCGGAGAACCAGTGGTTGCAAGTGGCGAGTTGTCGTTCGACGTGTAGGACAAAAATTTGTCCTACACGTCGCATTTGTCCTGCAGTAGACGTCTTTCGGCTATTGATGACTAAATAACAGGCATAATTTAGTAGGCAATAGGCATTTGTGATTATTAGGAATAACCATAATATGTGAGTCATTACCTACACCAAAATTTATACTTACAACGTCCGTAGACGCAGTTTTACAGTCTATGCCATGTCATCGTGAAATGTAATCTATGTTTAACGTATTAAGATTGATTTCAGCGATAAGATTATCGATTTCAGTCGAAATATGCATGCTTAATGGCATTATATGAGAGTCATTGTACTTACAGGGGGTTAATTAGTATTTAAAATAAAAATAGTTTAGCCTCTCTACAAACAACTATTTTTGTCGATTATAAATTATTTATACTGTAATTGGCTAGTTTCCTAGGTTTAAAATAAATTGTTTCAACTTTTTCAATGCAATAAATAATAACAAAATAATCATACTCTCATCCATTGATTTGACAATTTACCTACTTTTGGATTTTTTCTCGCTAATTTTAAGGAAATAAGTATGCTGTTTGACGCAGAAATATGATGACGTCATAAGTTGCGGTCCAATACAAAATTCATAGAAAAGTATCGTTTTTGACATTTCAAGAAAAGTATTGAATTTAACTACCTGTCAACTACCGTATTATGATGAATGCTTGGGGTTTATTTGCGACTACATCATCATCTTGTACCATCCCTGAATGGACACCGGTGTCTTCGCATTCACTCCATTATAGTCCGTATCTCCGATAATTAGAGACTACTTTTTTATGAACGAAATTTGTTATTAAAAATGAACAAGTTGTAAGTTGATAATTAATCTATGTAACTCCTATGTCTTATTGGATAGGCAGAGATGGTCAAATAAATGACACAATTCCAACAGACCTCATTTGCCTCCTATATATTCATTAACATCTACATGCGTGCTCTTCTTTCATAAGTATTTTTTATTGTGTGCTCATATATTAGTTTATATATTTGACTTAGTTATTTTTGCTTACGTTTGTTTATGAAACTGTACACGCGCACCTGTAATACTTAGAGACTAGCTTAATTTAATTTAGACATAACATTTTTAGTTTTATAAGCAATATTATTGTATTTTAAATATTTCAGTACATTTTTAACCTGAAACACAGGCTTGGACCTAGTTCAGGTTTCACATATTTTTAGACTTTGTTTAGATATTAAGATTTATTTTGTAATCTGGCTTTTTACACCAAATAAACATTTTATTTTTATTTTTTTTATTTATATAGCAACAGTCAATTAATGGTTTGTGCTATTTTTTTATGGCATAAGCCGGTAAACGAGCAGACGGATCACCTGATGGTAAGCAATCGGCGTCGCCCATAGACACCTGGAACACCAGAGGCGTTACAAGTGCGTCACCGGCTTTTTGGGGATTAGGAGTTTGAGGATCGTTGGGGAGATTGGGGAAGGGGAAAGTAATTGGGCCTCCGGTAACCTCACTCACACGACGAAACACAACGCAAGCGTTGCTTCACGGCGGTTTTCTGTGAGGCCGTGGTATCACTCCGGTCGAGCCGGCCCATTCGTGCCGAAGCATGGCTCTCCCACACTTATATTTTCCAATTTATATTTTCCAGGCACTAGTCCACGTATCGACGGCATACTGCAATTGTGAACGCGAGCGAGTGGAGGAGACGGTGTACGCGCCGCCCGCGCATCCCGAGCACGTGGTTACGTTGGTACAGACCCTGCCTGACGACCTCGTCGATAGAATCACACCGGATTTAGTCGGTGAGTTTATGTGAATATCACTTAGTTGTCTGATCCTAGGTGGACCAACGATACTGTCAGGATCACGGGTAGCACAGTAGTACAAGTGGCGACCTAAGCTCTTGTCGTAGCTCTGACTGGTTATTTTCAGTAAAACAGAAGAGTGCACAATAATTGAGTATTGAGTATTGAAGCGCGGCGCTCGCGCGGCTGTGTTTTTTTAAACCCCCGTCCCGCGCGTCGCCGCCTCTATGGTCGATGGCCATACTAATGCGCCGACAAAGCTTGTTGAAGCCTCCTTAGTTGTAAGGAGGTTTCAGCAGCTCGGAACAATCCACTACTAGACTTTGAGCCCCTTCTACATAAGAGGGTTTATCATAACCTAAACATTTGGCAGACTAGTTGGAGATCATAGTATAAAAGGTACAGGTTTATCAGACAGTGCTGATGTGCGATCTTGTCAAATGTATATATATCCTCTTAGTCAGTTCTTACGACCGACACCCGCGGGAAGAGCAGGAGTTTTAATAAACGTGTTTCACTCTGCCATCACTGATAATAAATAAAAAGTGTTTATTGTAATAAAAACATTTGATACACAGTTTATGAATACTAACATCTAAACTAGGCCGAGCCTGTACCTTAGATGTTAGTTCCTGCCAATTGAGACAGAATATTATTTACAATTGATAGAACAATACTTTCTAGAATGGTAACTACTAGGTCTTTGAATATTTTTAGTTTGTAAATCACTACATGACATCTTACTATATCTGTAGAATATTATTTTTAACCCATATTTTCTCCTTCCTATTCCAGGTGACCGGCCTAACACATACACATTTACAAAGGCTTTAGCGGAGGACATGCTTATAAAGGAAAGTGGGAACCTGCCAGTATCCATCGTACGACCTTCTATCGGTGAGACCAAGTTATATCTTCTTTTATCACTTCAGTCAACAATTATGTAGCGAGGTTGACTGTCCAGGCGACACACGTACTTAGGTATCGTCATGAGCTAATGTTCACATGTAAACAGCAGCTCATGTAGTGTAGATGTCCAGTCAACAAGGATGTAGCGAGGTGGACTTAGCAGTATCAACGTAGCAATTACCTATTTAAAATTGAAACCGTGCATGATAATTTGATTCATAAATTGGGTCATATAATAATTTGTCGTTTATCAATAAACTTGTGTGATACGGTAATCTTATTTTTATATAAATTTGAATCACGCTGTTTAAAATTATCGGTAAATTAATTACTTTGCGAAGAATCGATAATGTTTTGTTTTACGCAAACATAAGTTGTTTAACTGATTTGTTCTGAGTTTTGGACTTTGTGCTTTTCTCATTTTTAGTAAAATTGGATTTATTAAGGACCTGGATTCTTGCGTTCTTCAGTTAGAGAAAGGAAAAGGAGACTAGTTAACCTTTATCCTACTAGATAGTAGTTGTCAAAAGCCTGTGACAATCAGATAAGAGGGTTTGCCACAAGCTTCACTTTTGGTAGGTGGTTTGTATATTGTAATTTGGAAGATACAGGCAAATATTGTCGTTTTGAAAACCATAATATTTGATTTACCCACAAGTCTATCCTATTCTGTCACTGTTATTTTCAATCTGACTGAAGAAAACAGATTTTTCCACCTAACCTGTGGTTTTTTTTTGAGAGGGACATCATCCGATAGCTTCTCCAGCTTTTGGTTAGGTTCACTCCTCACGTGCCCCTTCTCCTCCTTGGCTAGCATGACTGTTTCGCAGAAGGAGGGGACGGCATCCCAGTCCCCCTAACTCCGCACCATGGCCTGAACCAGAGTCTTAACTTATGCTAGCTTGGCGTGTGTATTTCGTTGAAACGTCTCTTATCTGTTTAGCACGTGATTTTTGACTCACGTGTGATAAAAAATCCATTTTATTGTAATCTATAGACGAGTCGGGTATTTGTTATCATTCGTAATAATAATAATAAATTATCGCAAGGTGGTATGGTATAGCAAGGAGCTTAACGGACGCTTTTTCCGGGACCTTCATAGACCCAGTGTGGATTTTCTGGTGCCCGTATCTTGGCTACGATTCAGTACCTAATCTCTTTGGAGAAACTGAAGGATTTGTCTGTGCAATTATGGACGAAGTTATCCTTACGAATAACCACGGAATATAGAATACAATGGAAGTAGCTTGAAACAATATTTCTGCCAGAACCGGTGTCGCCAAACTAATACATTTATAATTTACTCATACTATAAATCGGAAGTTACGATTGGTTAGAAAAAAAATGGGCGTAAACGAAATGCAAAAAAAATATCATACGATATACAACTTTAAAATCAATGCACTATAAATCAAAATAAAAAAGTATATTTTGGACTCCCAAGTACCGCCATTCGTCGCTAGATGGCATTGTTAAACGCCATCGACGAAAAGTGGTACTTGGTTTGAACTTTAACGTCGTAAGAATAAAGGTGATATTTGAATGGCTTATCACTGGCTCGAATGCGGGTCTCTACTCAGATAGTGATGTAGCCTAATTCGATAAAAATAATATCGATAATATGAAAATGTGTTTTAAAAATAATGTGATTAAAAATATTGACTGCGATAGTGTGACAGTATTAAAATAATAAAATTAATATGTCGTTGATAACTTTTTAAACGTAACAAAAAAGGGTAAGTATTTATTTACATGTAAATCAAAAACCATTTTGTTCGTATTTTTTATTAGTTTCTTTTTTCAAAAAACCATTTTTTTTTATTTCACATAGGCAATATAAGTAACAAGTATTACATAAATTTTTACAAACTTTATATGTATAATGTGATAAATGAGAGGCATGGAGATAAGGATGACGGTGCTGATCTGCTCAGTGAAGTGAAGGTTGCTTCCAATCACGTCGGGGTCACCACTAAAATAATAAATAAATGTTACATCACACTTGCATCGATATCAATCGATAAATTCAATATGTGATTTGACTACATCACTATTTGAGTAGCGTAGAACTGGCGAGAATGTTCTATTGAATGGAATAAATCCAAAATAAACTTTATCTTGAAGGCGTAAGGTTGATTTTGACTAACCGTTTTAGTAAATAATATTATTTTAATAACCGTTTTTGTAAATTGAAATAAAATAAGATTTATACAAGAAAACAATGAAAATTGTACTTACCGATGATACGAAACACCTCCATTTTTACGATTTATCGGCTGCTATCATTTTTACACGCCAAAACGGAACAAAACGGCATAGTTGAGGAAATATGTATTTGTTACGAGACTAGCAACTCGACGCGATGTTCGAACGAGACTGAACTCGAATTTGCCTCGAGTAAGCAGTACACTGCTTAGTTATGGCACGCGTGCCACGCCTACTTGCTACTTCCATTGTATTCTATATTCCGTGCGAATAACTACCGGAAATATATTGTTAAGGATGGGACGGTTGACATATATGTCGGACATGTCAGTCCTGGTGAATCCATTAGACATTTCTGGTTGTGGTCGTTTGGCTAGTAGTGAATATTTGCATAGGCGTAATCAAGTAGCCAAGATTATCCATCAGCAACTTGCATTGAATTATCAACTTTTTGAGTCTGAGGTACCGTACTACAAGTATATACTACAAGTGTATATAGTAGATAATATAGTAGACCGTCAAGTGCGCCGCATGATGTTAATCGATGTCATCATTCTCCTCGATGAGAACCTCGTGAAAGCTGAAAAAGATAAACAAAAAAAATATCTTGATTTGACTGGCGAGGTTGTCGATATGTGGAATGTGGATTCGGCTATCATTGAACCGATAGTCGTATCGGTCAATGGGTTAATTCCTAATAGCCTCGACAACCATCTTAGGAGGCTGGATAATCGGCTGATATGAAACCTGTCGCAGGTGTAATTAATTGTTGAAAAATCAGTCAGTCCTCTAATGAAGCTATTTGCTCGGTCCAAAATATAGATTCCTATGGAGAAGAACGAGCGAGAATCTCCACATGTTACCCTTTTTCAAACAGGTTCACAAAACAATTTTTGGTTACAACGTAGGCTAACGTCAGAAAAACTCTTTTTGACACGCCTAAATAATTTTTTAGGGGAAAACCAAGTTTAAGAATGCTTAACTTAAGCCTGCACCGACACAATTTTTTTATCATATACTTAAAAAGTGAATTAAAAAAGTATGTTATAAATATTATCAATCTGCAAATGTTGATACGATCTGCTTATCTACCTCTATGATGGATCGAAGAGGCGTGAATGTAAACATTTTCGCGATTTAGGTTACTTTATGTAATTATGTACTTAGATGTCTAGATATATGACTGAGAAGGTGTCTGCCATTTTGCTTGTACAATCTGGATTTTTGCTAATTAATTCAAAATCCTGTGTATTTGTAAACGATACGCTAAAGGCCGTTTTTTCCAACGCCAGATAAATTTTAACTGAGGAATAACTTAGAACATTTGACAATCGGCTAGTTTCCTAGGTTTAAAATAAATTGTTTCAACTTTTCAACCGACTTCAAAAAAAAGGAGGAGTTTCTCAATTCGACTGTATTTTCCATGCAATAAATAATTAAAAAATGATCATACTCTTATCCATTGATTTGACAATTTACCTACTTTTGGATTTTTTCTCGCTAATTTTAAGGAAATAAACGTATGCTGTTTGACGCAGAAATATGATGACGTCTTATGAGTTGCGATCCAATATAAAATTCGAAGTATCGTTTTTGACATTTCAAAAAAGTATTGAATTTGACTAGGTACCTGTCAACTACCGTATTCTTCTATATTAAAAACTGTTAAATATAAATTGTATTCTATAGTTAAGCATTAACTGATGATTGAAAAATTGGTCCTAAAAGGATTAGCAAACTGAAGTGGCAGTGGAACGGTCACATTGTCGAAGAACCGATGACCGTTGGGGTAGACGTTTGGGCAATCGTAGTGTAGGGTGCCCTCCAGCTAGGTGGAGTGACGATATCTGCTGTGTAGCTGGCAGTAGTCGGATGATGATATAGCTGCTACTGCTGTAGCTCAAAGATATAAATTAAAAGCTTGGTTAGAATGGGATTTTTGAGACATGACTCATTTTATTACTCTTCTTTGAAAACTAAGAAAATCTAAACGAAAGAGTGGCGCCACTTTCGTTTTTGGGGACACAAATATAATTATGATATAACTTGTGTATCGACTGCCTCGATGGCCAAGTGGTCGCAAGTGCGACTACCGGGCAAGGGGTCTCGGGTTTGATCCCCGGGTCAGGCAAAATAATACTGGATTTTTTTAAAAAACATCTCAGTGGTAGCACGAAGTCTGGAAATGTGCCCGGTATATGGCAATAGGCTCATCCCCTATTACATGGGACTCATAACATAAATAGTGAAAAGTGGGTGTTACTTCTGTGTGCACCTCTGCCTACCCCTTCGGGGATAAAATATAATACGTATGTTGCTTTGTAACTCCGCCTATATCATGCAGCAAATAAATACATTTTCTTTATTCTTCTTTCATTCTTTCTTCTGTCTAATCCAATTGTTCTCTTTGCAGTGCTCTCATCGCTCCGAGAGCCGGTAAAAGGTTGGGTTGACAATTGGAACGGTCCGAACGGTATCATAGCGGCTGTGGGCAAGGGGATATTCCGTACGATGCTTGGGACAGGCACGAAGGTCGCGGACCTGGTGCCTGTCGACACCGTCATCAACCTAATGATTGTTTGCGCGTGGAGGACGCATTTGAGACGGTAAGTCATTGGTACATGATCTCATTTTGCTTGGAAGTTTTGTGGGAGCTGTCATTGTTTGGCTCCCTAGATTGCGTCAATGTTTATTTAGGTGTATATGTGTATGTAAGTAGGTTCAATTTTCAATGGGTTAACTTTAACAAATGTGTTATTGAACTAGAAACAGCTTTCTTGAATGTAACTGCCATACATAAGACTTTGGGCGCTATTCTCAAGTTGGGAAAGACTTCTACTATGAAAAGTGTGTTATGGTGGCTAAAAGCATACTTGATTGTTGATAACATAGCCCTTTGTGACTCCAATCTAAATGGCAGACAACTGGTGTTCCATCATCAGAGAATACAAATTCTGATGCTTAAGTGTTTATCTGTTTTATTTTTCCAGAGGTGAGGGAGTAGTGGTGTACAATTGTTGCACTGGCCAGCAGAACCCCATCACGTGGCAGCGGTTTGTCAAAACCAGCTTCAAATACATGCGGAAACATCCGTTTAGTGAGTTTTATATGATTTTTGTAGTATAGGGTAATTGATGATGAGTGAATGTGAGTTGGAGACCTTTTCTAGCAGTGGATGTCTTTTAGCTGATGATGGTGATGTTGAGTTTGATGGAAACTAAAGAAGGACGGGAGTCGGGGAATAATTTTTAATGTCATGCTTCGACACGGAATAGCCTTCTGTAAGGCTAGCAGGGTTAAAATAATCCCCTGTTATTATTGACTGCGAATTATGTAGCTATGTCAGTGAGATTATCCGAGTTCTATTAAAAAATATCTTTGAAATCGTAACTCTATAATTTTTATTTGTTGTTACACTTTTTAGAGATCTATATGATCAGAGTCCATATCTAGGAGATAGGGCCAGGAGCTCATAGCACAGGTTTTTCTAGTATGTACTTGGTACACATATAGCTATCGTAAAATAATTTAAATTAATTTCATCCTGTTGGGATCTAATATCCCCCACGTGTACAATTGCATGTTTATATTGTACAAGGTTTTACCCGCGGCTTCGCTCGCGTCACAAAAGGATAAAAAGTAGCCTATGTGACATATACCGATACACACAGCGCCATCTATACCAATACTTTTGTTTTCCCTCGGGAATATCATTTTTCGGGATAGAAAGTACCCTATTATTTAAACCGGACTTCTAACTTTACGTCTGCAAAAATTCAAAGCAATCGGTTTAGTAGTTACGGCGTGAAAGCGGAACAAACAAACTCACTTTCCGATTTATAATATTAGTAAGGATAATTCTAATATAAGCCCATTATAAGACCTAATTCTGTATCTGTTATATGTTGGAAAAATAAATAAATTACTATTCTATTCTTCTATTTTCCAGATGAGGTGCTATGGTACCCCGGAGGTGACATCACCAGTAACAGGCTGAAGCACGGCACGTTGTCGCTGCTGCAGCATCGCGCGCCCGCCGCCATCATGGACCTCGTATCCACAGCCACCGGCAAGAAACCTATGTAAGTATTGATTTAAATAGACTTCACAGAAGAAAGAGAAGAGAAGAAGAGATTACCATCAATGCTATTGTGATTTTTCTCTTATTGTCAATTGATGAAAGTTTATAATTCAAACCAAAAGATTAAAAACAACATCAATTAGTTTGGCCTGACTGAAGTCTCGAGCTGATTCTAGAGTTTACCAAAACAAACTATTGTAGGTTACGTTTTTATATTACTTTTTACTTTGTACGGTTCGTGTCGCGACATCAAGCTAAGTAAGTATATCGGTCGATTCACTTAGTTCGTAATAATTATTAAAACTGACTTCAGTGTACAATAGCCAACGTAACACAAGCGTATCTGTGAGAATCATTAAAACTTATTAAACTATAACTGACCGATTATAAACCTTCCATAACTAAATGAAGAGTATTCATTCATCACCCGAGTGTGGCACACTCAACAATTAACTCAACTAATTGAACTCAACTAACGGTTGTATACGGGCAAACTAAACCCGTACAACTTTGTTGATTGACTACCGAGTAATCAGGCTTAAGTTATTGAAAACTGCTACCAGAAATAGCACAGAGAGTTTGAAATGGTACTCTGTATTTGATAGCAGCTTTGTATGTTTTGCAGCTGTATCAACACATGTTCCTAACATTCTCATCTTCATCTACTGTTATTGATAATTTCTTGATCAACTGTTTTATTCCCAGGATGGTCCGTGTTCAGAACAAGTTGGAGAAGGCGGCGGCGTGCCTCGAGTACTTCACCACGCGTCAGTGGGCATTCGCAGACGACAACGTGCAAGCACTCTGCGCGTCACTCTCGCCTGACGACCGCAGGTAATTAATACTTACTTAATTTTTGGTGACTTGGTAAACCAAATGCTACAGTGGCGCCACCTACTCAAAAATTTTGTACGCAATTTGTATTTCATTAGCGAAAATCTGTTTTGAAAATGTAAAATTAAAGTGTCCTTTCTCAATTTTGCTATGTTTCAGTCGGTTAGACTCTTAGTAAACGTAAAGTTTTATATTAAAGATGTGATTTTAGTATAAAGTAGTTTATGAATCTTAACGATTTCGGGCAAAATAATATAAATTTGAAAGAAACTTTCTTCAAATCTGCCTAATATCCTAACTCTAAACCTGCTTATACAAACTATTTCCGTGATTTCCAGGACTTTTGATTTCAACGTGCGCAACATCGACTGGGACGCGTACATCGAGTCGTACGTGCTCGGCATCCGGAGGTTCCTCTTCAAAGAGAGCCCCGACACGCTGCCCAAGTCCAGAGCCGTGTTGCGAAGGTACGTCTTCCTAAGTTATATGCATTTTGTTATGTCATCATAGCCTGAAAGTGGCAACGCACTTTATAACTTCTATGATTTTACTGGTGGTGACCTGTCTTCTGTTTTGACCCATAATCTATTATATTCTGCGTTATGTTCTGTCTAGTATGGTGCCTTTAGTTAATTTGTTTTTATTGTGGAAGTTCTACCCTTATGAGTGCGTTTCAAGCCCAGATAACCAAGCTAATTATCTAATCACTGCTTGCGTTAACGAATCAAACTCAAATGGTTTGCTCGCATTCCTTTATTGATTGTTGTAAATATCGAAATGTGTTGCTAATAAATATTTCTTGTTTCCAGATTACACATAGTCCACATCCTAACCCAAGTGGCGACCGTGTTCTTCCTATGGAGATTCCTGTTTTCACGCTCGAACGCGCTCCGCTCCATCTGGCGGCGCGTCCTAGAACTGTTAACGAGGGCAGCTCGACTCTTAGCTATAGCTTGATGATACCGAACGAAGTTCCACTCGTTAACGCCCCTTCGTTCCAAGCTTCCAATCACGCCACGATAAAATAAAAACAAATTATGACATTCGACATTTGTTACAAGATGGCAATTCTCGCCAATTAAACATTGACACCAATAGAATTGTTAAGTACACAGGCAAATGATTTAGATAATATATTTTTCTCTTTAAAAGTAAGCTTCTACGGGGCTGTTATATTTGCTTCGGGATCTACACTGTGTTGTGGTGTTACATTGAACATAGCTGGGTACTGAGACTTCTACTTCTCCCACGTTGTTTCATGTACAAAAGTTAAGATTAAATAGGTCTAATGTTGTAAAAATAGTGACAACCTGTCTTCTATGTAAAATCTTGTTGAAATCTGTTCCTAAAGGCACATTGGCTGGTAACCGATGCTTTCCAAGGCACAGTGTATATCTAAATACTTCCCAAGCGCTAGGCTACTAGTTACCGATCGGATAAGTAATAGTGATTCCAATAATTTTGTACTTCGACAGCTCAATATTCAAACGATTCAAATCTGTTATTGCCTAGTTTTAATAACAATAGCGAATTGTACTCATGTTGTTGGTGAGGTTATATTTTTAAAGTCAGTTATTGTGCCAATAATAATTTGTCTTTCGGTTGAATTTATGCTTCCATGAAAATATCATTGGGCCCATTGATCGGCTTGTAGATTTTTGGGTCGTTTTCGAATGTTGATTCTATGTAACTGTTGCAACACTGAAACTATAATATTCGATGAATCAAATAAAGTGGGCAACATTATGAGGATTGAAGATAAAGGATTCGTATCGCACGTAACTGACGGACAGGCGGCGTTTGTAAATTCTGAGGCTGTTGACGCCTAAAAGCCAAAGCTATGTACATTATGTTTTTGAGTGAAACTGTTTTTTTCGTTGTAAAGCCTCGTATCGACTGGGCAACATTTGACGCACGACATGTTGTTTGCTTCGATGCAACAATGCAGTAAAGATTCAAGTGTTGTCGAGTAGAAACGTGACGCGCAACTTTGTTCGTCTGTCGACAATGTTGTGAGCAAAATCATGTGTAGACAGACAACGTTTCTAACTAAAACGTTGAGTAACATGTTATACAACATGTTGGGCTTCAAATGTTGCCTAGTCGGTATAGGCTTAAGTAAAACATTAATTGAAGTTAGCATTTTGTAACCGAAACATTTCGTTTAGCGGACTCTTGTATATTTTTCCAAGATTGCAATTAGGATTTTTTGACGGCTCAATATAATAGATGGTTTGTCGAACTAGTCAAATGCATTCGTTAAGAACAACTCTTGCTTTAGTCTTGCATTATATATGTAGTTGTTTAGTGAGGGTTTTCGATTTTGCGCTCCGTAGATGGCGCTAGTGTGCTGTAAAGTCTTGTAAGTCTAACTCCAGCTGTAGCCAAATGCCAAGCGCGTGTCTACAAGTAGAATAGAAAACCAAATTATATGGAATTGACATAAATTTTGACACTTGTCAGTGTCATCCCCATACATTTTGATTTCTACTCTCTCTGTAGACAAGCGCTAAAGTGATTTTGGCTAAAGGCAGAGTTTAGATGACTCGACACTAGCAAATACTCCCTCGGTCGATAGACTTAAAGCTGCACTAGCACCGCTATTGGCGCGAAAATCCTGATTGTTCGTTTTTAAGTAATAATTTGGACATTAGCTAAATGTATGGAGTTGTTCTTGAACGTATAAATATATATTGTATTTAATAGGCACCCATGTTAAATAAAGATTCCAAAAGTTTTATTGTTAAACGAAACGAGTTAGCGAATATTTATGATGAGTGTGATTTGTTGTATCTTCTAATCGATCTGCTTCTCGTTCATGTTTTGTGGCTTCATCATGATCATCATCATGGCAGTGTCTACATACAGTGGCTACATCAGAGGGTTTGTCATAATTTCCACGCTCGGCATGCGGTTTGGAGATCATAGCTTGAAAAGGTTCAGGTGTATCAGAGAGCGCTGCTTCTCGATCTCTATCAAATTGCGTAGACCCTTAGTCGGCTCATAATTGCACTTGTGGCATGAGTAGAAGCATTGGCAAAATTCTTCTCTGCTGTCAGAAATTTGTCGAAGTTTAACTTTTTTGGCCTCTTCTTTGATCATGATATTATATTCAACTCTGATATAGATGGAGTGGTCAATATGAGAAAAGTTTCAGAATGTTTAATGAATTTTGCTAGAGATTTCTTTAGCCCTCTTACTGACAAAGATGTGTTGCTAGAAGTGGTAGTCGATTAGAAGATGTAAGGAATCAATGTTGAGATGGATTGTGCGATTTGACAGCGGCTAGGAGCGGTGTAGTGGTTTGTATTTATAATATGAAATGTAGGAATGCGATGAATTAATGCGGAATTTTTACTCTCTCGTTATTATCAAAATGATTTACCGCAAAAGCTAATATTCAACGA
The DNA here is from genome assembly GCA_038387885.1 of Spodoptera picta. Classification (NCBI taxonomy): domain Eukaryota; kingdom Metazoa; phylum Arthropoda; class Insecta; order Lepidoptera; family Noctuidae; genus Spodoptera; species Spodoptera picta. The sequence goes on along the minus strand of JAZHFQ010000221.1, from coordinate 690,411 downwards.
AGGTTTAGTAAAAAATCTTGTTGGAATGTGTTTATGTCTTGTAATTTTTCCAATTTTTTCGTAATTTTTTCGATCCTTCCTCGGGAGCCTATTGTCTGGGATCATACGGGTTCCTAAATCGATGTACCGGCTCCCGCTATTCCTTATTTCGGCTGTAATAAAGCTCAATTTCGTAATCTTCCTAATTCGCATGCTATTTTGAATAGCTTCTACCGTAAAGTTGTGTGTAAACAGACCATGACTATTTATACGTAACAATTTTTCGAAAATATAGAAGTTCCCATGTCATACAATTTTTGATATATTAGGTAAATGGATGAAACGTGAGATATTAAAGTAATTTTTGTCATTATTAAAGGAATGATGCCCGTGGCCTATACAGTTAAAAATAGACAGTTGATGTTTAGGTTATATTGCAATATTCCGTAGTTTTTACAGGATTTTTTTTTGTGTTTTCGTAGTCATTTGTGATCCGGGATTTTTAAACAATGAGTGACTAGGTTTTGCCTTAATTTCATTTGGATTTTAAAACTTATTTGACGTGGTGGCTCCACGTCAAAAAAGTTTTGCCCTCGACGGCAATTTCCAAATTTATGAAAGTTCTTTAGTTAGTTACAGATGTCATATTAAAGATAGTAGATCACTGCAATCAATTTATAGGGAATGGACAAAAATGTGACCAAAACACAAAACGATGTTGTTTTTTGGCACTATTGGCGTTAAAATTTCTAATATACAGTTGCAACTGTGAGTCGCAACTATTAGAAATGTGACATGCTAGGCAAATTTTCCATTCGTGGTCTATAATGTGACTGCGGAAGTATTATTTTTGCCAAAATACAAAACTTCCAGCATTAAAATTTATAATTATTATTTATTTAAAGTTATTATATAGAAGCTTATTGTCACTCAGTTGTTCCAAAATACCTAATTGACAGCAATAATTTAACTATATGTGGGGGTTACCATTGTTATAAATAATGTTTTCTAGTAAATATAATATTAAAACATACCTCAGTAACGACGGATGTGCTTAGATACTTCCATTACTATTATGGAATATTTTCACAACTAGATATAGCGCAGTCAGCTAGATTTTTAATTAAAAAATCATGACATGGGTCCTTCGGTACGCTTAGACGGAGCAAGCAAAAAAAAACCTTTAAAAAATATATTAATTAAAAAAATAAAATTCGTTCCAAAATGACGCTTCCTTAGTGATAATTAATGTAGGTATTTATTGGTTTTTTTATATAAAAAAATAATAATGTTAATGATAATAAAAAATTTCTGTTTTTTATCTATGCTAGTGACCATAAACAGGCCTGATGTTTTTTTCCCCCTTGGGTATTTATAACTTGGTTGTTTCAGACGCAAGTTATTGTATTTCAACAATATTTGGTATAAGCTGTATTCATTAAGTAATGCCTAAGTTTTTACGACATGTTATTTAAGTGTTAGCATCTTCTTATTATATAAGTCTAACGCAGAACACTTTGGCTCTCATACAAATTTTTTTCATAACAATTGTAAGTAAAAGATGGTATCTCTGCGCGAAATTGGTGTCGATTGATTGTAATGTAATTTAAACTGTATTAAACATCATGTTAGAATTCAAATTAGTGTATCTTTCTAGCTGGAATTCAATTATCTATTGCCCTATTTTTTTTTCAATTCAATCAATTTCATAATTGTTTTTTTTTAAGTCAACGTGCATTTAATACTATTTTATAAATTTTGGCAAACCTCGTTTGCAGATTTGATGCGCAATTTTGAATTCTATTTCGCCTGTATAAGAATGACGTTAAATGTTGTTTAATGTATTTGCAAAACCAATAGTTTATGCAGCTAATATGACACTTATATCTGACCAAATAGAAGTCAAAATCCATCAATGTAACTGCAAGTAGGTTTGTGAAAATTTCTAATTACGAAAAAAAAAGAAGAAAAAAGTCGACTCCAATTTCGTCAGTGGCGCCAATTTTCTTCCAGTGTCGAATTAATTTAAGTTTTCTTAGTGTAAATTAATGAAAAAATAAACTTGTAGAATTCCTTATAAGGGATCGTGAATTCGAGAATGGGCGAAACTAGTTTATTTATCGAATTCATTGACGTGTAATAATAATTAAATGTTCACTCGTTAGGTCAGTGGGTTCGATAAAAAACGACTAGTACTAGTAATTTGTTTGTTGTCTGTAAGTATATTATATGTACATTTTGAAAAATACTACAGTCATATTGTTATTATTTTCATGAGCTTTCTGTTCTATAATTTTTTGTATTTAATTAATATTTAAGGAAATATTGTTCGCGTTTGTTCCACTCAAATTGTCCGTACTAACTGGTTTTTGTGTATATAGAATTCATTTTACCCAAAGTTAAATCCAAATATATACATGCGGGATTATTTTCTCATTTTTTCGCTATATCTCATAACGTAGACATGTTTTGGAATGGTAAGGTTGGCGGTTTTCGAACGAAAATTCAATATGGCGATCCGTATTGGCTGATTTTTAAACGTAATTTATTTTTAATTAACGTTTATTATAAAGGTTTGTAGGAAACGAACCTAGTATGAGTAGAAATTTATTCGGAGATGATCTCTCTTCTACTTTTTATCGGAGTAGATAGTTAAATCTACTAAAATTTCAATTTAAAATTTGAACTAAACAAATAGTACAAAAATTATAACGAACCATGTTGAATAAAGTTAATGTTGTCTCTTTATTTATAATTAATTAATTAAAAATGTAAATTGATGATGAAAAAAAATACGTATTGACGATGACGTTTCAAATTTTATACGATCGCGCCAATTTTTGACAGTTGATGCAAGATGGCGGCTGATGCGTTCGAAAACCGCATAATAATGCTTTAAAAATTGTTTTGCTTAGACGTCAGTCGTTTATGGCAATGGTATTTCATTAAAACCATGATTGGGGAGATTAAATCGTGAAGAATAGGATATATGCTCAATGGTTGATAGTCATCGTCTTGACTGGCTGGGTAGAGCGTCCGAATCATTGGAATCTTTGAATAATAGACACTGAAGTCTACTACACAAGGATAATTTTCAAATAATAATCTTATTTCGTAGCCAATCAAGTACACATACATTTAGTTGGTTCTGCATTTAATTTACACTCAAGCATTTTATAATTTGCATTTTGTCAGTATAACAAAACTTGACTTATTTCTAAAGTTAGAGTGAGATAAAGCTATACGCTAACGCCCAGCTAGAAAAGGACGGCGATAGTCCGTAGGCAGGAGAAAATGTGACTCGGTGATAGGTCGGTATATATACATGGGGGGGGTTTATTATTCCATAATGTAATAAAACAAATGTAAAGTTTTTAATTTTTCATTGAAATTACCTGGCCTTGATGAAATTCCTGAAATCCTTCTCCTTTTTCCAAAAATGAGTGAATTAAATCAAATCCTATTATAAAGACTAAATTACAATATAAAGACAACTCATTTATAAGTGAATAATTTATTTCATATCAAGATAATAACAACAACATGAAAACAAAAATAGACCAACAGTAAAGAGATCAAAACATGCACTCGATGTCAATGACAAATAATTTGGAAAATGTAAGTATCTATATAATATATCTATAATTTGAACTCCACAGTATTATAGGGATGATGACAATTTTTTTTTAATGTTCGTCTGGTAGATTTTAATAAAACATTAGACACATAGTTTTCTTACAGAAACAAATACTTTTGACGATATATCGATTTCATACATAATAATAACATCACGCCTTTTATCCCCCGAAGAGGTAGGCAGAGGTGCACGTTACGGCACTTAATGCCACTGTTAAATGTAATACCCACTTTCCACTATTTATGTTATGAGTCCCATATAATAGGGGATGAGCCTATTGCCATATACCGGACACAATTCCAGACTCCGTGCTACTACTGAGTATTTTTAAAACCCAGTAATACTTTGCCCGACTCGGGAATCGTGTAATGTCACGATTTAGTAAATTTCATATTGAGCGATGACGCAGCGGTCTCTCATTTTAAGCTTAAATTCGTTTTAAGTACTAGCTACTTCTGCTTGGGTCCTATTAATCGTAGCGTGACTTCTCTCGATAAATGGACTAACAATCACAAAAAGAATTTTTAAAATAGGATCGATCTGTAGTTCCTGAGATTAGTGCGTTCAAACAAACAGACAAACAAAACAAACTCTTCAGCTTCACATAATATAGGTAAAGGTATTTTTTTAAGGGGGAAATCATCGAATGACTGCTCCCGTCTGGATGAGGCGGGAGGGAGTGTCAGACTCTTACTGAGTAAAAACCACCCCGTTCCAACTCGTGCACGTCGAGCCGGAGTCCCGGTAACCCGTTAGCCTCTTCGGGACTAGTTAGGTTCTCCGCGATCTAGGTAAAGGTAAAAGATTGTTTTCTTATACGTCAAAGTACACATAAGCATGGTCTAATATGTTTTCAATGTCTAACTGACGGACTCATGGTTATGACAGGGTTGTCATCATCTTTATTACCCGAAGAGTCATTGAAGAAGTAGGTACCACATTCTGAGTTAAAACCATTGTCAGATTACCTTCTGACATAGACGCAGGGTCATGGGTTGTATTTGAAATTGAGGACGACAAAAAAATTGATAGTCACAAATAATAATACCTCTAATATGAAAGAGAAAAGAGTGTGATGCGATGATGTCTGATAGAGAAGAATGGAAGAATTGTGCCAACTCCAAGTAGCTTAGGATAGAAATGTAAGAAGATTATGAAGACTAAGGTCTACTGTCCACGTTACGTCATTTGATAATACATAGCTTACTACCAGGCGAGATGGTGGTCAAACATCAACCATTCAGGTATAAAAAAAATCGACAATTGTTATTTTACTACGACCGTAGCAAAAACAGCATATGGTTTACCTGATGGTAAGTGGTTACCTTAGCCTATGTACGCTTGCGCGGTCCTGCGGACGGCGAGCATGGGTAGCTCCCCGTCCGACCAGAAACAGACCCGAACGTACGGCGCGTCGCGTTCCGCGCGCGCCTCAAAGAGCCATCAGACCACCACAGATGGGGCCCAATACGGCCGATGCCGATTCGGAGTCGCGGAGAACCTAACGGGTAACCGGGGCTCCGGCTCGACGTGCAGGAGAAGGAACGGGGTGGTTTTTAGTCAGTAAGAGAGAGAAAAAAAAAGCCTATGTACGCTTACAACACTTGGGACATTAAGCCAAAGATACACAGGGAGACAAATGTTCCAAGACATATCGTCGATATATCAAGCGAAGCCGATTTCGCTTGATATATATAGCGACAAGCGCAACTTATGTCAACAGCCACGTTCATGTTGCCAGACATGTCGACTTAAGTCCTATAACGTCGCGCGAGTTCACCCAACATCGCTCGCGATACGACGTCGCAAAACATTGGTCTACTAGTGTTCTATCCTTGGCTTTAGGGGTCGTACACAAAACTGCGATGCGCATCGCAAAAATCTGCGAATTGATTCGTGTTGCGCATCAAAATCTTATCTCCCCAAAATCTTCTTTGTTTGCAATTTGCATCGTAATTTTTTGCGTTGTGTATTCGCATCACATCACATCTCAGTTTTATGTACGAGCCCTTACATGTGCATTGCCGATCCGCATAAAACCTATAATATACTTGAATTAACGTTGCGGCTTCGTGGTTCATTGTTTCTAAGCAAGATGCAAGCTTCACTCATTATTAGGCCGCCTATTGTTGTGTGAAGGATGCATGCATACGTCAAATGACGCAACGTCGACAGTTATCCTAAATGATCTTAGAGGACATAGGTATAATATGCTTTAGTGCAAAAAAAATGGACTATATTCTAATAACATTATCGTTTGAAATTATTCGGCGATAGTACCACCAACAGGAACTTGGTCTGATGAATGTACCTTTTCATTGGTATCGTATTCTGTCTCGATGTATCTGAAAGGAGAGTTTAAAGGAAGTTTATCTTTATTGCAATGTGATAAGGTCGCAAATTTATCAAAGGAAATAACAAATTAGAATTATTATGTTCTGTATCTGTCATTCTTCGAAGAAACACGTAAAGTATGATAAAGTCAGAAAATCTATGATTAGACAAAGTTAGAAAAATCTCATAATCTAAAATATCCAGGTTTATCAGAGAGCATCGCTGCTAACTGTAACGTCTGTTACGCCCATGGAATAGCTTATGGTATATTACTGAAAGGCCACTTAATATTAAGTAGTACTTAAATATCGTGTCATTTCTGTCAAGGTGTCAAGGTGCTCCCTCACCGGGAGCATTCACGTGTAATATAACATTATAGAGGTAGATTCGACTTTGAACATTACACTACAATAATACCTCCCTGACTAACGAGCATTTGCGTGTAATGTAACATATAGATTCGACTTTGAGAATTTCATAGCAAGATGTCAGACATTGATGTTACAAATTGTATCAAGATATTACACATTGTATCACTACAGGGTGCGCATTGTAATGCTCGGTTCTCCTCCTTCGCTGATGTAATGCTCAGATCTGTAACGTCGAGTGGCATTTGAGTATTTAGACATTAGTCAGCTCTTACGACAGCTGCGGGATGAGGAGGGGTCGTGACAAATATATTCAAACTGCCCTCGCCAAACACAGAACGAAGTGGTATAGCTTGTATTATTTCTAAAGCAGATTGTTACGTATTTCAAAGCATCTTACTTCTCAAGCGGTGGGCAGAGAAAGTGCCTAATGTTCCTAGGCATCACCATATTTGCTTGCACCTTCGTAACCTCTCTGATGAACTCCTCAAAGTCCGCCATGATCTCACTATCCACTGGAGGACCGATCCCGGGGACTGCATACACCACAATTATCTGGAATGGAGTGATATAATTAAAACAAAACCTGGATGACATTATATATAGAATAGGTCAGCAAAAGAGTAAATGGATCATCTCATGTTTTGGAACCGCCCACGGACATCCATAACACCAGATATCAAACAGTTGCCAAATGCTCACCGGCAGCATTCACATGTAATGTAACATTATAGATTCGACTTTGAGCATTACATTACAATCATACCTCCCTGACTAACGAGCATTTGCGTGTAATTTAACGTATAGATTCGACTTTAAGCATTTGATAGCAAGATGTCAGACGAAACGGGCGAGCGGGGGGCTGCGGGAGGGGAGCGCACTGATGTTACAAGTTGTATCAAGATATAACATATTGTATCATTACAATGTGTGCATGGTAATGCTCGGTACTCCTCCTTCACTGTTGTATTGCTCAGATCTGTAACGTTACATTTTACATTTACGTTACACGCGAATGCTCCCGGTGAGGGCTCACCTTTAAGGGTAAAGATTGGGTCTCTGTTATCCACACTCAAACAGCACAAGCGTTGTATCACGTCGGTTTCCTATGAGTCCGTGGTGTCACTCCGTATGAGCTGTCCTATGGGTGCCGAAGCATGACTCTCATTTGAAAACTCTCGACCTCCGAAGCAAATACCTCTAGCAGTCCTATTAAAAATAAAAGCTTAAAAAAGATGAGTAAAATACAACTGTAAACATGAACATCACTTACATCGGGTATAGGCACCTCTTCCTCTTCAACTTCTTCCACTTCTGGTACTATAATGTCCATGTTCTCATCCAGGAAGGTCTCTAAGATATCCCTGACCATAGCCACTTCTTCTGGTTTAGCCTGTTAAAGGAGATCATCTTCGTTAAGTTCTTTTAATGGTTAGTTCCTACTAGAACCATGCTAAAATAAAAAAATAGGTCATTTTCTCAAAAATAAGGAGGAATCTTGACAAAGTGCGGTTATTTTTAATAATGTGTATTGCATACTTTTTCGCATAAACCGATCATAAATTGCGTACTTATTATGTAGTTGCTCATTTTCATTATTTACTGGACTATCATTAAATCCATATATATTAAAAATTCAATTTTTTATCATATTTATTGGAGTAAACTTAACTTTTTTCCCTCAACATTTCCTAGGATTAGCTGGTATACCTCGTCGATATTCAGATTATCCTGACTCTTATATTTCATGAAATATTATTTCATCCTTAGGTTCATATATTTCACATATTGTAGTACATAAATACGTACGACGTTTAGGGATTTAAAAGATGGAGGATTGGAGATAGAAGGTATGAGGAATGGGCCTTCGGTAACCTCACTCACACTTGATTTACTGTGTGACCGTAGTCAAGCCGGCCCATTCGTGCCGAAGCATTACTGTCTGTGTAAAAATAATGTTATTCCGGGTCCACATGCTAGAGCAAACAAAAACATGGATGGGTGCTTTTGTATGTGTTTGCCTGTTCTTGTTTGTGTTCCAGTTCGGCATCGGTGTCGAATAGTGGCGTACACAAATACGAGATCAAAGGTTGCTCCGCAAACAGTTTGCGGTGTATGCACACGCTTGCTACACATCGATGTTTGGGACTTTATTTAATGTAATAAAATATAAAATCACGCCTTTTGTCGCCGAAGGGAAAGGCAGAGGTGCACATTACGACACTTAATCGCCATTGTACAATATGATGAACTTTTACCACTATGTTATGAGTCCCGTGTAATAAGTGGTGAGGCTATTGCCATATACCGGGCACTATTCCAGACTCCGTGCTACTACTGAGATTTTTTTTAATCCAGTAGTACGTTGCCTGACACGGGAATCGAACCCTAGACCCCTTGCCGGGCAGTGAAACTAGCAACCACTCGGCCAATGAGGCAGTTTTCTTTATTTGTTGTGTTTGGTATTTGTGGCAAGCATCGAGTGTGTGGACGCGGCATTATCATAATAATACTTTTAAAGAAGCTTTTCCTTTATATTTGATGGGGCGACGTTTGACCTCTATCTCGCCTGGTGGTGCACGATGATGCGGTCTACGATGGAGCACGTCGTCCCATAAGCAACCTATTCACTCGGGCCTTGAAGACACTCAGGTTATACCCTTCAGGAAATACAGACTCTGGTAAAGGATTCCACTCTTTAGCAGTACGCACAAGCACAAGGAAGCTTAATTGACATTTAAGATCAAATCACATGCAAAAAAACTCGGTTTAGTATTTCCTACCTTCTTCTTTTTCAAATCAGGGTCTGGTAGGATGGCGATCTGCTCATCAATGTACGCCATTATTTCCTGCTCAATATGCTGGACTATAAACTCCCCGCTGGTGGTCGACATCTGTCGTCCAGCCACCATGCCTGTGAACATTTTACTAAGCCTTATATTACTATCTTCAGGACACGAATGATATGATTATCATCATTACATATCTGGTTTTGTCATTAACAGCCTATAAATGCCATGCAATGCAAACCTCTTCTCATCCGTAGAAAGTTTGAGCATTAATCACCACGCTTGCTCAATGTGGGTTGGCAATTTCAAACTTATATTTAGAAATTATAAGCCCTGGTTTCCTCACGATGTTTTCCTTCACTGTTTATCAGTGGTGTCTAGATAATATTAGAAAGTACATATAACTCCGCCCATTGTACAACATGCCAAAACTATTTTTTTTTTTACCTACCTACTATTTTCTTGTTCGTGTCTTTTGTAAGTGGTGTACAATAAAGTGTTTTATTATTATTATTATTGTATGTCTTTACCATTCACGGGACCACAGGGTCCCGGTCATTTGGGAGACGTACGAGGGGCCGAAGCCAACTGCGCAGAGGCCCTTTAGACAACTTTAATCTAGAGGTAAATGTAATGGAGACACAAACCGGCGACTATCCCTGTATGCACTATGGAAATGCACCCAAGGACAGTCCCCGGACTATTGTGAATAATGGAAAAAAGGTAGGGCTATGGATGGGTTGCTGTGGACTGGTAAATTGGGAACTATGGATGACTATGGCACCTGCCGAAACAATGTAATTTTTACACGTAAAAATGGCAGGCGGAGACTCGCTAACTCACCGACCGGGCCCCGGGAATGGTTGCTAGATATAGCAACATAGGGGCAACGAGAATGTGAGTGGCTGAAGGGTTAAGAAACTACCACCGCTTTCTACTCAGATCATCTGCTCCAGCCGAAGCCTCCTGCATCCCTGGCCCACTCGCGACTTACGAATAGTTTCTTACCCTCCGAGCAGGATCACTGCTCTCGCGACTCCACTCTGGACGGCCAATGAAGGCAAGCCAGAGGTGGGAGACCAGCTGTTCCTTGTCATCGTTCACTCCAGCCAGCCAATTAAGGCAAGCCGGAGAAGAAGGAACGGTGACTTCTCCCTGGAGCACTCGGGATGATGGTAGCCCGCGGGATCGGTAATGCCCATCACCTCGCCTCAAGGTGCCCTGCGGGCTTATTATTGTTATTAACTCAGAAAAAGTCACAAGTACTTGCCGTTGGTAGATTTCGGACCCACACTCTCATGCATGAAAAGCGGGCGTCATAAACCTTTGGGCATCACGACATATTTGATTTAATTTTTCGATATTTTGACACTATTACATGACATTTTTATGGACATGGAGAAAAAATCTACACACTAATAATACAGTAAGACATGCATTTAATTGTACAAAATAGTGCATTAATAGTGCGCAGGTAATATACCTAAAAACCAATAGTACATATTTCCACAATTAATACTATGATAAACCGTATTAAGATGACTAGATTCAACGAAACTTTACGCGATACCTGCAATATAAGTGTAAAACCCACGACCATGATTATGATTTGAGATGCAAAAGGTACCACTTACTACCACTTAAGGAAAGGAGGAATATATCAGATATCTCTTTCCTCGTCAAGTTGGCACAATCTTATATCGACGCCCCGGAACTTCTGTCCAAGATTAATTTACGCGCTCCCACTAGATCTTCTAGAACACCCTTCCTTCTTCTAAACGTTCCCCGTTGTCACACTAATTACAGACAGAACTCATTCTTCATTAGATGCGCAAAGTCCTACAATAATCTGGTCGACTTTTCTAAACTGGACTTATTCGTTACTAAGCCTCATGTATTCAATCGATTACTTATAAAACATTGGTTCGATAGCTGTTCCATTTCGCACTGCAAGAATTAATATTATTGTATTTACCATAATTCCTAATTACCTCTTTAGTCATTTTTTCTCTTTCAAGCGTGTTCTTCATAGATAACTAAATGCGAAAACATGTAATTGGTTAATAGTTACGTAAATTGTGTTTTTGTTGGCTGTTAATACTGTATGTTTTCCGATGTAAATAAAATAAAATAAAATAAAATAAAATAAAAATAGAGAATCGTACTACAATTTTCTTATTGAAAAATCTACAGTACATTATAACAAAAAGTACTGAAAAACCACGGCTACTACTACTAGTATCTAGTTTCAAGAGTATTTAATAGTTAGCAGTACTACTAGTTTGAAAAGTCTCGTTCTATCCCGAAACTAGTAGATCTTTTCTCAAATACTAATTCACATAAGCAGTGGCGTAGCATGCCTTTGGGGGGCCCCGTATGAAAATTTGTTTAGGGGCCCTTGAACGATAAACATTTCTCACAATAGATTTGTTTTACATAAAATTCTTATAATTTGTGTGAAAACCGAAAATCTTAATAACTTTTATTTTTCTTAAGTTTCTGAAAACCTTTGAACGCATGCTTTACGCGGGAAAAAATAGTTTATTTTGACTTTTGCGATTACTGAAATAGAATAAATATTGGGAAGTTTTTATTAATTTTTGCTTAGGCACGTTGGGGGCCCCTGTAGTCAGGGGGCCCCGTATAATTGATACGGCAGATACGGCGCTAGCTACGCCCCTGCACATAAGTAACACCCAAATTCTGAAAGGCTACTCAATTCTAAATTGTACTTAAATATCGTGCCGTCTCTGTCATTATACCAAGAATTTGTAGAGACAGAACTATACTTAAGCGCGACTAGATTGAGTAGCATTTTAATATTCGGGCATAAGCCGTGGTTTGAATTCACTTAGCTTGTCCTAACTTCTAACAAAATCCTCTATGACAAAAGAAGTCTAACCCAGATCATAGTTAGCAGTTCTGAATCTATCCACCAGCGCCGCCAGTTCTTCGAAGGTTGTCGTTATATCATTCAAACGCTCCTCTCGCACTTGTTCTATCTAGGATGGGGAGGAGAAGGTTTTAGGAAGGAAGGAAACTCGTGTGCTAGAAAGGTTCATCATCAAGAGTCACTGGTAATCTACTGCTGGACAATGTGTCTCTCATAAAAGGTCATACATACATTAAAGGTTTTGCCATAATCTCAACGCTCGCGTGGCAAAAGGGTTGGAGAACATAGTTTAAAAGATTCAGGTTTATGAGAGAGCGCTGCTGCCTGGTCTCTGTTAACTGTGTAGTCCCTCAGTCGGGTATACGACACCCGTGGGAAGAGTAGGGGTGGTGATAAATGTTTTCTACTCTCTCATCATCAGATGGCTTATAAAAGACCAGTATACTTGCTTTGTGTCGAATAGTCCATTTATCAATGGATCCTATGAAACTTTACACTACGATTATTAGGTACCTATTCTATCAAGTATTTAGGAGTAGTAAAATTTAAGAATTCTTGATCATCAGTCTATATTATTATGCCGTATACTGAACAAAAGCCTCTTCTTACACGTAGAAGCTCAGTAAAGTTAGTAATGAAATTACTTCAGCTAAAAACAGCGCGACTCTCTCTTTATCATTCTGTCCGGGAGGTGGAGGTTCCTCTACTTCTACTTCTACCGGTACTTCTTCATCTGACTTTTCAGTGGTTAGTTCAGTTTCAGTATCAGTCACAACTTCGCGTACTTCTTCTTTAGGTTCTCCTGAAGGAATTACTTCTATTATAGTAAGTGCTGAGTTGATAAATCTAACTAGGATACTATTTTTGTAAAATCTAGTTATCTAACTAAGAGACTATAAATAAGGCTAGTTTTTAAGTCGCGATGACTGCACGCTGACCGTCGCGTCGGCGCTGTCAGCCGAGGTATGACCTTCTAGAAAGGGTTTTTACGCGTAGCTATCTGTACGCACAGTGGTCAGCGCTAACAGCTACGCAGGGCCGACGCGCAACGCCTAGTTAGTGCCTTTAACCAAATGCCACTCTAGCGCTTGTCTACAGAGAGAGTAGAAAACTAAATGTATAGAAATGACACTGACAAGTGTCAAAATTTACGTCAATTCCATATAATTTGGTTTTCTACTCTACAAGTAGACGAGCGCTAAATGGCATTTGGCTACAGCTGCAGGACGGACAATACTAAAATGAGGCACGCTGATCGTCAGCGCTGACCAACTACGCGTTGAGCTGTCAGCGTGACTCTGAAATCAGCCATAAATTCGAAGCGCATAATTGCAACGAGCTAAATTTACTAATATAGGTATACTATTTACTTAATGACGCTGTACATACAACTACTCTAAAGTATTTAGTTGTAGTAAAATATCAAATAATCGTTATACGTATTTGATTAATCAAATACGTATAACTACGTACGTAGGTACTAAAAGTCCAACATTTAGTAAGGGTACTATTTGTACGGTGAAAAACTAAAATAACACTAAGACCTACAGATTCAAATCTAATTCTATTTAGACTATATGTACTTAAAATGGTCTAGATCATTAGTTACTACTCTGTTAAATAACTAGTTAACAAAATAATATAGATTTCACGTTATACTCTATTCGGCTTTATCTACATACAAACCATCGCAGATTGCAGATTTACATAATTTTGTAAAGATAGGATCACATCTTGAAACTTTTAAATTTTGTATTATTTGTTTGATAGTTAAATTATACCACTTTAGTCAAGTGGAACAGGAGAACACTCACGCTACGTCCTGCGTAAGCGATCCAGAAGCGAATGAGATGCGGTGCGGCGCCAAAACAACAAACTGTATTGAAGACAAGTACGTGACAATACGCCCGTGGGATGCGGTGCGAAATGAACGCAATCAGTTGGTTTGATATTTTCGCGCGAACTGTCATATTTGGATGCGGCTTTATTTTAAGGGGGGAAAATCATCGAATGACTACTCCCGCCATAGTGTCAGACTCTTACTGACTAAAAACAACTCCGTTACTTACTTACTGCACTTCGAGCCGGAGCCACGGTAACCCGTTAGGTTCTCCGCGGCTGCGGTGCTGTAATTTTTTGTTTGGTTATAATGAAACGATTCGCATGCACGTAGGACATAGCCACTGCGTCGCACTGCATTGCATTTAGGGCTCGTAAACAAAACTAGGATGCGATGCGATGCGAAGTCGCAACGCAAAAAATTACGCGATGATGCGATTACATGCAACAAGGCATGTCCAAAGGAGACCATTCCTTTGACTACCGTCAACCGTACTAAACGTATTTTACTCGCAAATTTTTGCGATACGACGTCGCAGTAAGTTTTGTGTACGAACGTTGAATTCACATGTCACTGCTTCATAAGGGCATTGGCTTCCTGATCCCTCATGCAGTAAGCAGCGTTACAGTCTCTTTTCCTCACTCACCTGATGTGATTACAAGGTCTAACTGACCAGGGTTCAGACGAAGAACTTAACCTTTATTGAATATTTCTGTATTTACATCTCCTGTTTCATAAATATTTATTTGACCTATATGTATTATCACATTGACTTCAGATATCTGCAAAATGCGACTGGTAGTTAAATAAATAAAACTGTATAAACCATATAATTCATAAACGACAGGGTTATCTTCTTCGTCATAGACATATATGTCTATTACGTCCCTCTTTTCTTCAACTTCCACCTCCGGCTCAACTGTGGTCTCTATGTAACAAACATACGGCTTATTACTCGTCAAACTGGTATATGGTACATAAAAGGAACTAAAATTACGTACTTTATTAGGATTTTTAGTAATGTAACTATACCATAAGGGTTAGTGAGGCACATAACAAAATGGGCCGGCTCGACCGGAGTGATACCACGGCCTCACAGAAAACCGACGTGAAGCAACGCTTGCGTTGTGTTTCGTCATGTAAGTGAGGTTACCAGAGGCCCAATTAACTTCCGCCCTAACCTCCCAAATCACTGAATCCCCAACAATTTTTATACTCTGAATCCCTTACATCGATCTGGGTGCTTACTCTTGAAACCAATCTCGATGTCAATGCAATTTCAATCCAATAAAATCTCAATATTTGTTCAATGTCAAAACTATACAACCCCTATTGTAGCTGTTAAAATAGCATTCAGTGTACGGAATATAGAAGCTAAACTCAATACCATTTAGTTCATGAAATATCCACGCAATACGGATGCAATGGGCGCTAGTGTTGCAACTCGAGAGTACGAAATTTCACAATACCAATGTCGATCGATCGGAATTGGATTCAAGAGTAAGCACCCTGATCACAAGGATCGATCGTAAAGTGGTCAAGAGTACAAGGAAAGAGGTTAGGATACAAGTCTGCGCTATTTTACAGAATTTTGAAAGTTGAAATATTTAATAATGTGTAATATTTTCTACCAATTGGGTAGTTGACAGTTAAAATTAATACTCAAATTAGTCCGTCATTTAGATAATGAATAAATATTATGCTACATTCACACTCTCGCACGAGCGGACACGAGGTTGAGGTACATTACAGTCTTATAATGCGAGAAGGTCTACAACTCATTTATAATAACGTCAATGTATCTCGGCCTCGTCTCGACTCGCGCGAGAGTGTGTATGTAGCATTACAGACACGTTTTTTTTAATTAAAATTACGTATTTTTGTTTAGGAGTGGGAGGTCGCTACGTCGCACGTTCGTATAAAACGGCGGTCCTCGTGACGTCACACGATGTTTTAAATCAACATTAGGTCAAAAGCATTTAATTCTGTAAAAAAAGAAAAATACGTGTCTAATGTTTTAACATAATATACCAGACGGACATTAAACAAAATTTTGGAAACTACCCTATTAGAGTGCGAAACCAGAACATCAAACAAGCATTGTGAAGCTATTTATTCACAGCAGTTAAAAAACACGTATTTACAAATGTTTTACACTATTTACAAATGTCAGCAGTTATATATGTAATAAGTGTTACATATCACTACTATCGTGAGGTATGGCTAACGTGACCATACGTCCCGCTTTGGGCGGGACTGTCTCGCTTTCAGACTGTTCGTCCCGCTGTCCCCCGCAAGAGCAAAAATGTCCCGCTTTATCTTTAAGAATGTCTATCGTTTTTAAACGTAACAACTGTGCGGGCGACACAGTGCGACAAATACAAAAATACGACTTAGAAGACACCCCACTACTTAACTATTTTGTATTTAGTGCTTTGATTTGTGTTATTCAATCTTCTATAAACTTGTAAAACTCCCAAAATTTTGTTTTATTTTATAATTGTTGTGTATCTGTGGTATACTCTATGGTCATAGTATAGTCTATGGTGATAGATGATCTAGGTGCGTGGCGGAGCCCGCGATTTTGTAAAACAATGGAAGACGAATAAATGTGTGTGTCGATAAGTTTCTCTCTTTTACTTATATTTAATTTGCATAAATAACATACTTAACAATAATTCCGGAGGTTTTGTTTTTCAGAACTATTAATTCCTCAGTTGTCTCGCTTTGGCACAGAAAATAAATGGTCACGTTAGGTATGGTCCCCTCAATAGATTGTAGTATATAAGATCAACAGACGGCACTATCTGTCATACTCTGGTGTGTGTCCACATCGCACAGTATTCCAAAATTGCTTGGGATCGGACATTTTTAACTGACCCCAAAGATTGACGTATCTTGCTATGCTGAACAATTGACTGAAAGAAACCCCTATTCAAATATGGATAGTTTTCGAGAAAAAAGTTTTAAAGTACGCTCTTTGGAAGAGTTGGAAAAATAAAAAATAATAATATTTCTTTTGTTGTTGGTTCCTTTCCAGCGATTTGTTTTAAGTATATTGGCCATCAAATTATGAGCTAATTACGCTTCTTAAAAAACGAAAGTTGTAGATAGTTTCGAAGAAATTAAAAATAAAACGATTTTTGATAAAGAATTTTTTTCTCAAAAAGCGTGCGGTTTCCGCACGAATTATTTTAAACTTCTAATTCCTTATCTTTATATCTATATATGAAAAAAAAACCAGCTCGGGATCTCGCGTCTAACTGGAGATTTTCGCGATTTTATTTTGGGTAACAGTGCCTGGCATATTTAACATAGGGGTCCACCCTCGTTAGGCTTTTGCTAAAACCCCGTGCCAATACACATAGACTGGAGGAGCGGGGGTAAGGCCGGAGATACAAAAAAAGCGGGAGTATTACGAAATGGTGCCGCAATATTTGCTTGGTTCTTAAGAAAATAATATCAACTTAATCAGGATTTTGTCCCTCTTTTACGCGGCTAAAAATTGCATGTCCATAAGATTTGCGTTCAGAAACTGTAAAGCAAAATATTTCAATGCAACTTTGCTATGTTAAATATGCCAGGCACTGTTACCCAAAATAAAATCGCGAAAATCTCCAGTTAGACGCGAGATCCCGAGCTGGTTTTTTCTTTTCATATATAGATATAAAGCTAAGGAATTTGAAGTTTAAAATAATTCGTGCGGAAACCGCACGCTTTTTGAGAAAAAAAATCTTTCAGTCAATTGTTCAGCATAGCAAGATACGGCAATCTTTGGGGTCAGTTAAAAATGTCCGATCCCAAGCAATTTTGGAATACTGTGCATCGTGCGCTCTGCACATTATATTAATAAATTCAATTAAAACCAATCCGAGTTTAATTATATAATATAGGTACCAATCAACCAACACAACAATAAGGAAACTTTCAAAAATGAAAAAAACTCAATGTAACTTTGCCAATAGCAGGATTCGAATCCTGGCACTTAATTCACAGTCGCACTTGCGACTAACAATGCCTCTAGCTACACATTTACTTGCATAATGTAACTTCATCATCATCAAGCCTTTTTTCCCCAAAACGGTAGCCAGACGTGCACGATATGGCAGTTAATGCCACTATAAAATGTAACACCCACTTTTCACTATTTTTGTTATAAAAGTTCCATGTAATAGGGGGTGACTTATTGCCATATACCGGGCACAATTCCAGACTCCGTGCTACTTCTGACAAATATTTTAAAAACCCAGCAATTCTTTGTCCGATCCGGGAATCGAACCCAAGATCCCTTGCCTAGCAGTCACACTTGCGACCACTCGGGCAACGAGGCGGTCATAATGTGAACTTCACACCTCTAATTCTCCAAATGAGTTTGCAGAGGTCCAAATATTATATGCAACATCCACTATTATCTACGATTAAAACTATGTTATATTATAATTATAAAAAATGGGATAAGGGATATAAAATTACACTCACCAGTTTTCATCACTGCCGATTCGTTCATTTTCGTAATACTGAGATGTCTCAGTTTTTTCTGAAATCCAAATATACATTTTTTTTAGAAAAATCGTTTCCCCACATTAGGATTTTCTCCTGTGTCGTGGGTGCGTTGACAAACATACAAGTTCACATACACAATGACACCCAGACCCGAAACAACAATTTGTGGATCACACAAAGTGTTGCTACATGCGGGAATCGATCCCGCGACACGTTGCACGGCAGCCGGTTGCGTTGCCCAGCCACCGCACCAACCATGCAGTCATGACTTAATATCACGAATATTAATCTCAAAGTATTTGAACACAAGTTTAACTACATAGTATCAATATCATAACATAACATAACATAACATCCCGCCTTTTATCCCGAACGGGTAGGCAGAGGTGCACATTATGCCACTGTACAATGTAACACCCACTTTTCACTATTTATGTTACGAGTCCCATGTAATAGGGGGTGAGCCTATTGCCATATACCGGGCACAATTCCAGACTCCGTGCTACTACTGAGTTTTTTTTTTAAACACAGTAGTACTTTGCCCGACCCGGGAATCGAACCCGAGACCCTTTGCTCGGCAGTCGCACTTGCGACCACTCGGCCAACGAGGCAGTCTTAGTATCAATATCAACAGCCTATAAGTGTCCACTGCTGACCAAAGGGCTCTTTTCACACGGAAAAGGTTTGAGTAATCACCACGCTTGTTCAATGCGGGTTGGCGATTTCAAACTTACAAATCATAAGCTTAGGTTTCCTCACGATGTTTTCCTTCACTGTTTGTCAGTGATGTCTAAATAAAAGCTTATTAAGATTAAGAAAGTACATATAACTCGAAAAAAGTCATATTGGTACTTGCCGTTGGTAGGTTACGACCCCGTGCCCTCATACGTGAGAAGCGGTCGTCTTAAACCTCCGGGCCAACACGACATACCGTATAGTATACTCAGAGAACTGAGTAGACATATAGTATACTCAATTCTGTTTCTACATTTTGTTTAGGAGACACTTTTCATATACCAGCATCAGGTACCAGCATCAGCATATACCGGTATCAGTTTAGTGCAGTGGGTAGCAGGTCAACCTAGGTACCCTTATCTCTATTATTATACTACTCTACTCTATAGTCTAAATAATAACGAATGGAGTTTCTTGCTCGTTCTTCTCCATTCGAATCTACAATTTGGAATGAGCACCTAGCTTCACCTAGCTTCACTGACGAACAGAGTGACAGACTATTATTTATTTTGTATTTGTTGACGTTTCAATAGTAGGTACCAAATTATGGTTTAATTAAAATAAATGCTTTTACTTTGAGTTTGACTTTATAAAGTCGAAAATTGGATCACAAAAATTGACACATGATTATAGATTAATGTGCTGGTAACTGTACATTATAACAGTCGAAAACTCAACTATTATCCTACATTTGGAAATAAAAGGGCAAGTTAAAAAAAATCAAAACATTATTGATTTATGTCAACATGCCTTTAACGCTCTCTACTATCAGATAGGCGTAATTTAACAAACACGATTTTTTTTTATTACGTCCATGTTTCACCGATGGAAATTTAAATAGTTCTACTGTTACGATGCCAAGGAGGCTGTCTACAACTGACTATGAATAGTAACTTAGGCAATACAAAATATGAACTAACATCAATCTCCTCGTCCGGCATAGGTTTTCCTGAAAATCATCACAAAGAAAGATTTTAAAACTTAAAATTCCCTGAATTTCCCCAAATATTCCAAATAAATTGAGCTAAAAATTATTACATAACATTACATTACGCCTTTTATCCCCGAAGGTAGGCAGAGGTTCACATTACAGCACTTAATGCGACTACACAATGTAACACCCACTTTTCACTATTTATGTTACGAGTCCTGTGTAATAGGGTTGAGCCATATACCCGGCACAGTTCCAGACTCCGTGCAACTGAGATTTTTTTTAAAACCCATACTTTTGCCCGATCGAACCCGAGACCCCTTGCTCGACAATCGCACTTGCGACCACTCGGCCAACGAGGCAGTCTAAGGCCAAGAATAATATAGCGTTCAAATCAAATTCTGCTTCTTTACTCTTCTATTTTACTTCATTGTCATCATTAACAGTCTTTGGCAGTCCCCTGTTGCACTATGAACATCATCCACATAGGAAGGTTACCAAAAATCTCCTTACTTGGCAAGCAGGCTGGAAACCCCAATTTCAAAGGTTCGGGTTTATCAGAGAGCGCTACTATCCCATCCCTATCAAATGACTGAATACTCGATATTTCTTATTCATCTCTTACAACAGCAAAAGAGTAGGAGAATTGACAAATGTATTCTACTCTCCCACTTAAACTACTCTACTTTAAAAAAGAAGAAGGATAACCAATTCTCTCCCGCATATAATTTTCTCTTTCTACTTCTGTCAGCCGTTCAATAGAGGGAGATCTTTCTATCTTGCCGATAGTCGGGAGGTTAAGTTTCACACTCAGCCTGGCTGTCTTAGCGACATGGTCATCTATGACGGACAGCCTTTGAAGGTTCTGGTCATCCCAATAATCGTCCTCTACTTCAGATTCGGGCTGAAGAAGAATTGTATTGCATGAATTAGAATTATTAAAGAAGACTGGAGTAAATGACATTTTTATGGTATAAGTCGGCAAACGAGCTAACTGATCACCTGATGGTAAGCAATCGGCACCTCACATGGACACCCTAAGCCCCAAAGAACAAGTGCGTTACCGGCCTTTGGGGATTAGTAATTGGAGGATCGTTGGGGATTCGGGAATTGGGCCTCTGGTAACCTCACACGACGAAACACACCGCAAGTATTGTTTCACGTCGGTTTTCTGCTCGGCCGTGGTATCACTCCGGTCGAGCCGGCCCATTCGTGCCGAAGCATGGCTCTCCCACACTTAAAACTGCTACAGATATGGTAAAATGTATTCTATTAACGTAGACTGACGTACATATATTTATCGTAGCTTGTATTCATCGCCAGTTTTGATATGAGTCCCATGTAAAAAGGGGGCGAACCTATTGCAAAATTCCATACTCTAAACTTTCACTAAGAATTGAAAAAACCTAATTAGACACTTCTCCCGCAATCGGTACAGTACAGACTTCAGCAACTCACCGGTTCAGATTCTGGACGAACTTCTTCCTCTTCTTCCACCACCGGTTCGGGCTCATTACCTAGAATGAGTGGTACATTATTATCTTTCAAGTATCAGGCCATCTGGGGGCTTACTCATTAATCCAATTCCGATCGATCGACATTGGTATTGTTAAATTACGTTCTCTCGAGTTGCAACTCTAGCGCCCATTGCATCCGTATTGCCCATGCAATATTGAATGAACTAAATGGTATTGGGTTTGGCTTTATATTCCGTACTCTGAAAGCTATTTCAACAGGTACTATAGGGGTTGTATAGTTTTAACATTGAATCATCATTGAGATTTTATTGGATTAAAATTACATTAACGTTGAGATTGGTTTCAAGAGTAAGCACCCTGTATTGTGCGATCATCAATGACTAGTTTTCGTCTACACACCTATGTCTGGACACCTATAAACCCATAGGTTTATGCCATGTCCAGTGGTATGTAACAAAATAACAGGATAAAACCTGGGTGTTTTCAAGGCTCAAATAAATAGGTTGCTTATAGGCTTGCTCCATCGTCGCATCATCGCTTACCACTTGGCGAGATAGTGGTCAAACGTCGACCCATCACGTACCTATGAATAAAGAAAACTGGAAGGCCAACCTTCAGCTCTACCTATTCAATCTAGGTCGTAACTGCCGACTGGACTGTTGATGTCCAGTTTGTGTCAAAGTGTAGTCCTTTAGACGGCTCTTAATAAAAGAATTGGGGCGATGACTTGCCAAACGTATCTTAGCTTGGCTTACAGATAATTTCATAACAGTCCGTTTCCCTCCACTGCTCCCTGCACTACACAAAGCTCGATCTTCAACTCCTCCACATAACGGATACCATCACTCCAACTAACTGAAGGCCTGTACTACCTTTGCCAAAATAATCTTTTTTATGGTATAGGGGGAAGATGGGTCACCTGATGGTAAGCGATCAGCGCCACCCATTGATACCAGCAACACCAGAAGAGTCCTGAGTCCGTTGCTACCTTCTTAAGAATATTTAACTACCTTAAAAATTAAATTGAGCTAACCGTCTCTATATCCATTATGGTACTGCACATCTTTGGAGGCATCTATCAAAGCTAGGTACTTGTACATGGTGAGAAACTCCTCAACTGGTATAGCTGCTGATCCACCATCAGGCTCCTTGGTTAAAGACTCACAGAGCAGGATCATGGTGTGGGTTAGACACTGTAGAAGAACATATAGAGTTGAATTACGTACAAAATGACACATCTTTAAATCCGGGTAAAGAAAAGAAAGGCATGTGCTTATTGGGCTATATTTCACCAGGTCACTATGGCAGCGCAACCAATTGTGCCACTGTGGTGTACGTAAGCTACCAAACGAGACACCATATACAAAAATCGCACTGCGACAATATTAAAATAGACTTCTAATGCTGCCGTCTGAGCTGGTTACGCTGCCAGATTGGTGGACAACCAACCGGACACCAGGAGAGTAACTTTCTATAGAGCTGTATACATTTTGTTGGTTGCGGCAACCGGTTGCGTCGCCATGGTGTCCCGGTAAAATAAGGGCTACAAACAAAGTAAAACCATGTATGTAACAGTTATGTTGTGAGTTCGATATAAAACCATTTGCTTTGTCCAAGCCAGAACTCGAACCGAGGACCCCTTGCTTGGACAAACAGAATAATCATTTTGCACTGTATATCAGTATCAATAATTTCGTTAGATTTTGATGTAAAAGTATAAATTCGACTACTCAAATAAAAGTCACTAAACGTGTTAGGAAATAGGAGACGCGGAATTCATTTAACACAAATTTACTTAAACAATAGAAATCATTAATTGTCAAATAACATCATTTCCTGCGATGATCTAATGCTAATCGTTCAGTCTTTAGAGGAACAACACATAAATTATTGTGATGTTCAAATAAAATTAGTAAATTGTGGTGTGATGTCAACATCAGAAAATGTAATAAATAACCATTCAATTTTATAAGATCAAACCCACAATGATGAATGACAAAATGATAAAGTATACTGCGATCACACTACGCCCTACGACATCCGCAATACGAGCTACGCACTACGATCTACGAACTACCGAGACACAACCAACCTTGGTCAGCATTCCACCAGCGACTGCCAGGAAATGGAAGAATGGTACATGATCCTTCCTCAGGTGGACCTCACAGAGACACAGGATCCTCTGCAGCTCCATAAAGTCCAGGCAAAAACCGTTCCATGCCTGCCTTAAGGTTGCGGTCGGAATTTCTGACATGCCATATAGCTGGAAAATAAATATCCTTAATACAATTTCATCATCATCATCATCAACAGCCTATAAGTGCCCACTGCTGAGCAAAGCCTCTTCTCACACGGAGAAGGTTTGAGCATTAATGACCATGCATGCCTAATTCGGGTTGATGTTTTTCCTAATAAAGTTTTCCTTCGCCGTTTGAGTTTGTCAATGGCGTCTAAACGATGTTAGAAAGCACATTTAAGTCCCATTAGTATCTGCCATTGGTATGTTTCGAACAAAATAACAGTTAAGTCGTAGTTTTTTATAGGATAGTGAGGAAATAAACAGATTAAGTAACACCAACAGAGTTACAATATTATGTGTCGTTAATCAGTTTGACCGAATAGTTGGCTTGAGTTCCACTTCATCACTTTTTCTAGACTAACTAACACAGTTCTAAGACTAACTTGCAATAGCACAAAATCTGGAACTGTGTTTAGTTTATGACCTACTAGCTTTTACCTGGCGGCTTCGCTCGCGTCACAAAAGGATAAAAAGCCAATGTGACATTTACCAATACACTCAGCGCCATCTATACCAATACTTTTGTTTTCCCTCGGGAATATCAAATTTTTCCGGGATAAAAGTACTATTATTTAATCAGGACTTTAGAAGTCCGGATTAAATAATAGTACGTAGTTCGGTTTAGTAGTTATGGCTTGAAAGCGGAACAAACAAATAAACTCACTTTCCGATTTATAATATTAGTAAGGATGTACTAAGACTAAACAACAGGATAAAAATATCGCCCTTGAAGGGACCAAGTACACCTTGGGCTGCAGTATTCGCTTACCATCAGGCCAGCCGTAAGCTTACGGCAACAAAAAATCTTAATATGATGTTGGCGTCTATACAATACCTGATGAGCCAAAACCTTCAGGCATCCTCTTGTAAGTCCCCCTTCAGTGCTGTAGATGGGGTACTCCAATCGTAGTTTGACTGGGGGTGGTCGATGCTCTGATAGGGCCTTGAAGTACTCGAAGGACCATCTCAGGAGATCGTAGGGTTGAGTTTTTATAGCCGCTGATGGGAGATAGAGAAATATAATAATTAATTATATTGTAAGTAATCAATTATGACTTTCATTCCACTAAGTCAGTTGAGGTTTTTTTTTCTGTGTTAAATATTAATTCTCCACAGACTCTTAGTCCGTCCCCTTGTCATACATATTTTTTACGATATGTCTAATCAAGATAACATAACATCACGCCTTTTATCCCCGACTGCCGGTAAAGGGGTCTCGGGTTCGGTTCCCGGGTCAGGCAAAGTAATATTGCGATTTAACAAAATCTCAATAGTAAGTAGCACGGAGGCTCACCCCCTATTACATGGGACTAATAACGTAAATAGTGAAAAGTGGGTGTTACAGTGTACAGTGGCATTAAGTGCCGTAATGTGCACCACTGCCTATCCCTTCGGGGATAAAGAGGTGTGATATTATATTGTGTCATTAGTCAGTTTAGGTTAAAAGGAAAGTCGTTATGTTCATGTCATCATTACTGTCATTGCTTACCACCAGGCGAGATACGCCATACGTCCTATGACTCCTATCAAGTATAAAGAAATGTCCTAATGCTTCTTGCCCGCGACTTCGTCCGCTTGGAATATGATTCCTGTTTTATCCCATGGGAGCATTTAAACGGGATAAAAATCCTATCACCTAAGTCAGCCTATACATTGCCTGTAGACCAAATTTCATCAAAATCCGTTCAGTAGTCCATAGTGAGTGATGGACAAACAAACAAACAAAGAAGTTTTCACATTTATAATATGTACTAGCTATTGGCCGCGACTTCTTTCGCGTGGAATTGTGATTCACAGCTCCTCCCCCGTAGATGATAGCATGATAATATGTAGCCTATACGTTGACCCGACATGTTAGTAATATACATGAAAAATTTGAAGTAAATCCACGTAGTACTTTTTGTGATCATCCCGGACATACGTACAAACAAACAGACAAAAAATCTAAAAACCATATTTTTGCCTTCGGTATCCATTGTAAATCACGCCTCAAGTATTCTTTTTTAAAAATATTCAATGTACAATTTTGACTGTTCTACGATTTTATATGCATATAGATTACCTACCTATTATTAGTATGGTAACATTTTTACCTCTTTTTGTATTAATATCTTCTTTTGTCTAAAAGAAACTTGCTTATTGTTCACAAAGCAAATTTTTTACTTAAATAACTGAGCTTAAACATACCTTTACAATATCTCTTCAGAATATAAGGATACTTGGGCGGTATCACAATTTGTTGGGAGCTGTACATCTGCTCTATCAGCTCCGGCATCTTGACTTATTTGCTTCTACTCGCTGGAAGATATAAATACCTTTATTAACTCTGACTGCCTCATAAGCCGAGTGGTTGCTAGTGCGACTGCCGGGCAAGGGGTCTCGGGTTCGATTCAGGGCCGGGCAAAGTATTTTAAAAAATCTCAGTAGTATCACGGAGTCTGGAAATGTTCCCGGTATATGACAATAAAAAAACTTTCAAGAAAAGAGCGTATTCCTTTTTAAAAGGCCGGCAACGCACCTGTGTCTCCTCTGGTGTTGCGGGTGTCCATGGGCGGCGCTGATCGCTTACCATCAGGTGATCCGCCTGCCCGTTTGCCTCCTGTTCCATAAAAAAATAGGCTAATTCCCTATTACATGGGACTCATAACATAAATAGTGAAAAATGGGTGTTACTTCTGTGTGCACCTCTGCCTACCCCTTCGGGGATAAAAGGCGTGATGTTATGTTATGTTATTAACTCTATACTATTTACATTACATCATCATCATCATCATCAACCTACAATTGGACAAAGTGTCTTTTACCCGTGGGAGTGCCATGCTTCAACAGGAAAGGATTAACTTAACCGGAGTGATACCACAGCCTCACAGGAAACCCAGGTGAAACTACTCTTGTAATGGGTACAGACGTGTGAATGAGGATACTGGAGGCCCAATTTCCCTCTTTTTGACCCTCAAAAAACTAGCAACGCACTTGTAATTCCTCTGTGGGGTGTCCATGGGCGATGTCGTTTGCTTACCATCAGGTGATTCGTCTGCTTATTTTTCACCCTATCTTAGAAAAAGATGTTACCAATAACACATCACTACGTTATTATTTATATATCATTATCACTAGCTTCTGCCCGCGACTTCGTACGCGCAATCCCGTTTTCTCCCGTTCCCTTAGGATTTTCAGGACTTTTTTCTGTCATAAGAACCTTCTCCTGATAATAATAAACACAACAAAAAAAGTACTGCCAAATGCGGTACTAGCCGTTCTCAAGTTATGGCGTGACAATGGGAAACGGGTTTCATTTTCATTTAAACAGATAGATGATATCAGCCGCCAAGACGTTCACTGCTGAACATAGGCCTTCGGCAATGATGACCAGATCGGCCTACATTAACTCTAAAATTTTAAACTACTTACATTACAATTTAACTTGGATTAATAACACTTTAATAATATTGAATTAAATTATATTGAATTTTTAATCAAACATATGAAAGAACTCACCACGTGAAAAAGAAAAAATCCAGTCGAGTTGATACAAATCGTTGCTATGGTAACTGTCAAAATAGTTTGAGCGTTGCTAGGCAACGATATGTCATACAATCGTGGAGTCAATGGACCTCCTTGGAACCTTGGTGTAGGTCTGTGGGTCCAAGGACGTTGTAAAAAAGGAGAACACAGTCTCTGAACCCGATGGGACTGCAGACCGACCGGTCGTTTAAGTCATTAAACAATGTAACACCCACTTTTTTCACTGGTTATGTTATGAGTCCCATGTAATAGGGGATGAACTTACTGTTGTACATCATATGAACCTTAGTTTCATTCGTATTACTTAGGATTTTCGGAGAAAATCCCATAATAGTTTGTAGTTTTTTTAGTCCTATCCGACTGCCGACCTTTTCTTCGGCAGTCGCACTTGCAGCCACTTCACCAACGATCAACAAAGCAGTCAATTAACGCTGTATAGTTAAATTTTGTTTCAAAAAAAATAAAGGCATTCTGTATTATTTTACTTATTTTTTATTGCCAGTAAATTGTACATAAAACAATAGTATAGTATAATTTAAGTGTCATAAAAATATTATGTATAATATTTGACATTATATTAGCCAATAATTTAAAAATAAAAACATAGCTACTACAACAAAGTTTTTTTTCTTTTTAAATAATAGGATGTCTTTTTTATGGCATAAGCCGGTAAACGAGCAGACGGATCACCCGATGGTAAGCAATCGGTGTCGCCCATGGACACCTGGAACATCAGAGGCGTTACAAGTGCGTTACCGGGATTAGGGGTTTGAGGATCGTTGGGAGAGAATTGGGGAGATTGGGGAAGGGGAGGGTAATTGGGCCTCCGGTAACCTCACTCACATGACGAAACATAACGCAAGCGTTGCTTCACGTCGGTTTTCTGTGAGGCCGTGGTATCACTCCGGTCGAGCCGGCCCATTCGTGCCGAAGCATGGCTCTCCCACACTTCTGAATAAGCTCCTTACGTTATCAACCGACTTCAAAAAAATTGAGGTTCTCAGTTCGACCTGTATGTAAGTATGTGTGTGCACGATTATCATGCGATGGGCTGCACCGATTTTGATGCGGTTTTCAGAAAATTGTTGTTAAACCTTGTCTTAGAAAGTTTTAGTATGTAAATTAATAGAATTTAAAAAAGCAGTTGAAGTCGGGTTTATATATTTTTTTTATCGATCATCAATCGATCGACATTGGTATTGTAAAATTTCTTACTCTTGAGTTGCAACACTAACATTGCATCCGTATTGCGTGGATATTTAATGAACCAAATTGCATTGAGTTTGGCTTTCCGAGTCCCATATAAAATCGTCCTAGGATAGATGCCGGCTGGTATTTATGATCGTAATATTATAATCGATAATTCAAAAAAATGAACTCTACGTAATTACTCCTACTGTCCAATATTTCTCCACACAGTTTAAATTTGACCTTTTCGGCTAATAATCGTCGGTACATCAGTTCAAAATTACAATGTACCAGAATTTGACCTTTATTTAAACTGTACATAAAACATTTCGTTTAAAAGTCGCCTGGTGGCGCGTTATCGTCGATATTTGTAATCAACATAAAATGAAATTCATTTCAAACGAAAATGTTCAGAATGCCAATAAAATTGCCATGGTCGATTCACGTGAAGAAGTAATCTTAATACTGAGCGCTCGAAATTAATTACTTTCGAGTGTGATTTGCTTTGCTACACGTGATGCCATCTAGTTATCCACCCGCGAACTACGTCGTTAAACTCGATACTGTCACGTGGTACTCGAGCGAGAAGAAAAAAAAACAAAACCTGTTTGCTCGTAGTGGAATGACGTTTCTTATGTTTTTGTGTCGTGTGCGATTCGGGGAACGGGTTTTATGTGATTTTAACGTGAAATTCTAATAGATAAACTTTTAACAATCATTCCAAAGTGCGAATAACTAAGTTTTAGTTGTGTTTTAACAGGTTTTACCTAATATTTTGTTAAAGGGAACGTGTGATTGTCATTGCGACTTGCAAACCTCGGGTGAATGATACTTGTGATTGTGATAGTATACTGATTTGATCATAAATCAGGAAAAAAATGTACAATCAGTGACATTTGTTCTTAGCTGTACAATAATGTGTTACAATACTTTTGTTTTGTTGTTTTCATGTGCGAAATAGTGTCAAAGAAATGGGTGACCGTTTGAAACATCCATATAGAGTGAAAAAAACATATGTTCATTGTGTTTTGTTGGGAAAATGGATGTGATAACAGGATTGTCTCCCTTAAGTAAGTATAACTTTCTATTGAAAAAGGTCAGTTGATTAAAATTCGATGCATGCGTCCAATTCTATGACCATACATTGGAATTCGTAGTAGGTATTTGCATACAGTTACGGCGTGAAGTTTCGACGGCAAAAAGTTTGTATGCCTTTCTTTATTGTTTTTATTTTGCGGTATTTTTTTATTTATAGTTATAATATGCCAGGTAGATATTATTTTATTGTGGTTGGGGTTTTTTTTTACTTGTGCCTTCTTGTTATTTTATTATTTTTAATTTTAATTTAGGTGTGTCGCAAATATACCTAATGTCGCGATATAATAAGTATTTCTTTATTTTTAAGTAGGTATTTTCCTCTTTAAAATATGCTAAAACTGGTTCTTATACTGTTCTGATTCTGACTTTATATATTATTTTAACTACTTGTACTTTGCATAAAGAATGCACACGTTAATGCTTTTCGGAGAAACAAAACATAATTTTTCATATTGTTTAATACAACAAATATTTTTATACAATTATTTACTTTGCGCGAAGACATTTTAGTATACAATTGTATGAAACCTAACTTAAATAACATATTACTGTACACTCATAAATATTAAACACGCATCTATATATAAAAATCTAATAAGAAAAGGTCAAATTATATTTCTCGTGATTTAGTTCATATTGTGATACTAGATGGCGTTGCTTGCATATTCTAAGTTACAGATAAAAAAATGTGTTACTTATAATTATTATTAATAATGTAACATTACACAAATAATAATAAGGACATAAAAATGACTTTTATACCTTTGTAAATAAAGTCGTTTTCCGTAATTAACTGATAGAGACAGCGATGCGGACGAATTCTTAAACGCCTGATGTTTTTTTTTATTTGTTTTTTTATTTTGGTTTTGTCATTGTTTTAGTAAACTTTAAGTTGTATATATTTATTCATAATTATGTTATTTCAGTTTATTATTTGTAAATAAAAATATCATTTGTTAGACTGGTAGAGAAGAATTTTAATGATTATTTGTTTGTAAAATAATAATATCATCAAAATTACGGGACCAATTTGAAAACATCATTCACCAATAGAAATCCTGTGTTTCAGGGAGTAACATAGGCTATATATTTCATCCAGATATTCCTACAAGTTCGCTACTTATTTGAAGGGTACCTTTAAATTACGCGGGTGAAACTGCAGGCAAAAAGCAAGCTAGAGCTATTTTTTTTTTAAATATAGTCATCATAGTGCGCGTACCTTGTATAATTAGATTATGAATCAAATTTATTTAATATTTGTAAAAGTTACATAATACATACGTAACTTGACGCCTGTCTCCTATGGAGGTATGCAGAGACTATGGAACGCCAATTGCAATTACGATTCCTACATAGGTACCTCTTTCGCTTCATCAACTTTTTATTAGTCTTTTCATGCATGCTCGTCGGTTACGGGTACTTTTAATTTGGCCCTTCTTTAATATATCGCCAATCTGGTCAGTATATGTCCGTCTTTTTTTTTTAAGGGGGGAAAATCATCGAATGACTTCTCCCGCCTGGGTGAGGCGGGAGGGAGTGTCAGACTCTTACCGACTAAAAACCAGCCCGTTCCTTCTCCTGCACGTCGAGCCGGAGCCCCGGTTACCCGTTAGGTTCTCCGCGACTCCGAATCGGCATCGGCCGTATTGGGCCCCATCTGTGGTGGTCTGATGGCTCTTTGAGGCGCGCGCGGAACGCGACGCGCCGTACGCTCGGGTCTGTTTCTGGTCGGACGGGGAGCCACCCATGCTCGCCGTCCGCAGGCCCGCGCTTACGGTGGCCGGAGATCGTCTCGCGACTATATGTCCGTCTAGGGCGCCGTCTACCGAGGGTCCCACTAATATCCGCTCTATATAGGTACTTCTTTCAAAAACGTTATCACTAGAATACAAGAATCGTTTATTGTTATACGATTCATCATCATAACAGCCCAGGTACACTACTGACTAAAGATCTCTTCTCACTCGGAGAAGATTTAAGCATAAATCTCCAGGCTTGTTCAATTCGTCGGCGGTATTAACAAACCGATACGACCTTCAAACCTTCAAGAAAAGAGGGTATTCCTTTTTAAAAGGCCGGCAACTCACCTGTGACTCCTCTGGTGTTTCGAGTGTCCATGGGCGGCGCTCATCGCTTACCATCAAGTGATCCGTTTGCTCGTTTGCCTCCTATTCCATAAAATAGGCGGGTTGACGATTTCAAACTTATAATTTAGTTTCAAATTAAACCCAAGTTTCCTCGTGATGTTTTCCTTCACCGGATTCTATCATAGGATCGAAATATATTACTAGCAAGTACTAGATCTAGTCTACAAACTTATAAATATACCAAAACTGGTTTCACTCCGATCATGATTGAGAAGTCGTGTCGTGGATCGTGACTTACGTACAACTTAGCTTGCATTGCATCTAGGTATAATATTATGCCTAACTAGTCTTGTCTTGGTACTATTACAGTAGGCAAATAGAATTTTCAACACAGACCTTTTCTATTCAATTAATCCCTAAAAAAATCATAAAAATATGTAACTAACCGATCTGAAAATCGAAGACCTTAGTTCGCCGACCACTGCACTGTTTAGTTACTATTTACATTATGTCGCGGAGAACCTAACGGGTAACCGGGGCTCCGGCTCGACGTGCAGGAGAAGGAACGGGGTGGTTTTTAGTCAGTAAAAGTCTGACACTCCCTCCCGCCTCACCCAGGCGGGAGCAGACATTCAATGATTTTCCCCCCTTAAAAAAAACTATTTACATATATTTAATTTAGTTATAAACATTTAATAATCATCATCATCAATAGCCTACAAGCGACCACTGCTGACTAAAGGTCTCACACGGAGAAGGTTCGAGCATTAATCACCACGCTTGCTCAATGCGGGTTTGCGATTACAAACTTATAATTAGAAATTATAAGCCCAGGTTTCCTCGTAATGTTTTTCTTCACCGTTTGTCAGTGGTGTCTAGATATTCTTAGAAAATACCTACTTGTAACGCGGAAACAGTCACATTGGTACTTGTCGTTGGTAGGTTTAGAATCCGCACTCTCATGCATGAGAAGCGGGCGTCAAACCTCCGGGCCACCACGACTTTAGTTAGAGTAGACAGTAGAAAAGAATTAAGTTTTATAAAGTTTTATAGATAACTTATCATAAAAGGTCTATTAGTTAATAAAAGTTGTCTGTAAGAAATCGCCATGTGCGAAAAGATCTCCCATTGTGCACTATGTCATAAAATGCATAGACTAAGAAGAGATAGTCAAAGCTTTTTCTATCGATGATGATTCGTAAAACACCAGAAACATTTTAACAAAGCTAAATAGGTCTTTGTAGTACTAACGCTAAATGTTCACAAACACATCTGTGCCTGTAGCCAAACGCCACTTTAGCGCTTGTCTACAGAGAGAGAGTAGAAAACTAAATGTATGGGGATGACACTGACAAGTGTCAAAATTTACGTCAATTCCATATAATTTGATTTTCTATTCTACATGTAGACAAGCGCTAAATGGCATTTGGCTACAGCTGCTGATTACATGACCGCATGTGGTTTCAATTTCGCCACCTACGCAAGTCGGGCAAAGTATTATTGGGATTTCCGACACAAAAATTCTCGGTAATACGCGCTAAATCTGGAATTTTGCGTTGTTTGTCGATAGACTCGCCCCCTAGGTACGTCTGTTTTCTCTTTATCTGTTTGATAAATAAATCTGGTAAACTGCAAGCTCTTCTAATGGCGGCCCAAAGACATTCGTCAATTTGCATGGAATATGGTGACAATCGAGGATTGTAAGCAATCGCACCGCTCATAGACACTCACAACATCAGACACGTTACAATATAAGGGCGTTGCCTGCCTTTTGGGGATTTAATGATTGGAGGATTTGGTTTCTAGTAACCTCACTCCCTCGGTTGCAATAACACTCTGGTTATATAGGTATAGGTTAATATTTATCTGGTTATATACCTCTAGGTTAATATCTGGTTATAATAATAACACTGTTTATAATAACACTCGACTGCCTCGTTGGCCGAGTGGTCACAAGTGCGACTGCCGGGCAAGGGGTCTCGGGTTCGATTCCCGGGTCGGGCAAAGTATTACTGGGTTTTTACAAAATTCTCAGTAGTAGCACGGAGTCTGGAATTGTGCCCGGTATATGGCAATAGGCTCACCCTCTATTATATGGGACTCATGACATAAATAGTGAAAAGTGGGTGTTACATTGTACAGTGGCATAATGTGCACCTCTGTCTACCCCTTCGGGGATAAAAGGCGTGATGTTATGTATGTTTATAATAACACTGGTTGCTTCACGTCGGTGTTCTTCTAGGCCGTGGTATCACTCTGGTCAAGTCGGCCTGTTCGTGCCGAAGCATGGCTCTCCCACGTGGACACTAGTCCTGTTTTATGGAGTATAAAAATGCGATGTTACGAACAGGTACAGAGCTACAGAGCAAAACAAGAAATACAACTAGTTTTGCAACTGATACACCTAAAAATAACAACAATAAAATGATCTTAAACCCGTTATTGGAAATTCTGCGAAACTATGTATCATTTTGTATGATTTTTGTAATAAAACATACCTATAATTAAACGCATTTGTCACCATCTCTAGTCTTGCTCACGTGTTGATAAATACAACCTGTGGTATGGTATATACGGTTGTGTTTTTTTCTATTTAATCTAGAAAAACCGGTGACCTACGATAGCGGAGGATTTGCCTTCAGCAGTTTTCTGTTGGCAGTCAAAGGCTTGATCTATGTAACTATGTAGGTACCCTATTGTACTTTTTTATATGTTAACTAGCTACTTCCGCGCGGTTTCACACGCTCTGCTCAGCTCCTATTGGTTGTAGCGTGATGTTTTTTAGCCTATAGCCATCCTCGATAAATGCGCTATCTAACACAAAAAGAATAATTGAAATCAGACTTGTAGTTACAGAGATTAGTGTGTTCAAACAAAAAAAACAAACTCTTCCGCTTTATATAATACTAGCGACCCGCCCCGGCTTCGCACAGGTGTAATATGCATGTATTATACATATAAACCTTCCTTAAGAATCACTCTACGTATTAAAAAAGATCGCATCAAAATCCGTTGTGTAGTTTTAAAGATCTGGACAGACAGACGGCGGATAGAGACTTGGTTTTACACTATGTAGTGATTAAAAGATTTATTTTATTATGTTTGTTTAAAAATTAATTTAAATTGCTGATGTCTAATTGGTGGCTTGTTTGTCCGCGAGGTGACTTAAGGGGCCAATAGAATACCAACGCAAGGCACTGTCTTGCACATGCTGAACTGGTCCCATTTCGCGGCAGATTTGGGACATGAACATAGATGGTTATCAATTAGGATGCCTAAAAATTTGGCTGTTTTTGCTTCGAAATCTAGTTATTTAACCCTCTGCAACTGACGTGGTTAAATTGTTATAATTCAACTGAGGTGTATATTATACCAGACACCATTTCAACAGCAAATATTTTTGTAGAATTAAAGTATAGCGAGCACTATACAGTAAGGTACTCGCAGCAGTGATGCTCGTATTTGAAAAATGACGGTATAACACGTGATTTTGTATTTCGCGGTGTCTGTGGGACTACACGTCAGCCGCAGACGGTTAAAATTCCGAAACACTGACGCTCGTACACTGAAAGGCTACTCGATTCTAAGTTATACGTAAATATCGTGCCATCTCTGTCATTGTACAGAGAATTTGTTGAGACAGAACTATATACTTAAGCACGACTTAAAGTTGAGAGACGTTTGAGTAATTCAGCATTAATAATTAACCATCTTAAGTACCTATCTAATTAAAATTACTTGATGGTAATAACTATGTAAGTAAGTAAGATATGACATAATTATATGAAAATTGTTTTCATATTTTAGGTTGTAAAATTGACATAATATGATAGTATTGAAAGATTATCTTGACACCACTGACAAACGGTTAAGGAAAACATCGTGGGGAAACCTGGGATTGTAATTTCTAATTATAAGTTTGAAATCGCCAATCAGCATTGAGCAAGCATGGTGATTAATGTTCAAACTTTCTCAGGCATAGTATTACTGGGTTTCTTAAAATATTCTCCGTAGTAGCACGGAGTCTGGAATAGGCATGGCGACTATTTTTTAATTTATTGTCCGTCTTTTAGATATTTTAAAAATCTTCGATACGTATTTTTTCTTTTTTCTCGTATCCAAAAAAAACATGTAGATATTTTAAGTTAAAATGACGCGTGACGTCACAATTAGGTACGATTTCTCCGTAAGTGTGACGTCAACACTCCCTAACTTTAATGCGGAATAACTACGTATTCTTCTGTTAATTTGATAAAACAAAAAATACGTGTCTGATATTTTCGTGCGATCTTAATGACGGACTAATTACTTTTTTGATTTTTTTACCCTGTCGACACGCCTATTATGCTCGGTATAAGACAATAGGCTCACCTCCTATTACATGGGACATAACATAACATCACGCCTTTTTATCCCCGAAGGGGTAGGCAGAGGTGCACATTACGGCACTTAATGCCACTGTACAATGTAACACCCACTTTTCACTATTTATGTTACGAGTCCCATGTAATAGGGGGTGAGCCTATTGCCATATACCGGGCACATTTCCAGACTCCGTGCTACTACTGAGAATGTTTTAAAAACCCAGTAATACTTTGCCCGACCCGGGAATCGAACCCGAGACCCCTTGCCCGGCAGTCGCACTTGCGACCACTCGGCCAACGAGGCAGTCAACGAGTCAGTATTACATGGGACTCATAACATAAATAGTGAAAAGTTGGTGTTACATTGTACAGTGGCATTAAGTACCGTCATGTGCACCTCTGGCTACCCCTTCGGGGTAAAAGACGTAATGTTTATCTATTCATTTCAACAGACCACGACGATTCCAATAGAGCACGGCTCACTAAAGTTTGTCCAGCCGTTTTCAAGTTATAGCCGATAAGTAATTATACCAGACAGTTTTTTTGTTAGATGTGCATCTGCATATACGGTTAAGTATTTATCTTATATCTTATACTCTTATACTGTTATATAATTCGGAGTCGCGGAGAACCTAACGGGTAACCGGGGCTCCGGCTCGACGTGCAGGAGAAGGAACGGGGTGGTTTTTAGTCAGTAAGAGTCTGACACTCCCTCCCGCCTCACCCAGGCGGGAGCAGTCATTCGATGATTTTCCCCCCTTAAAAAAAAATACTGTTATATAAAGCGGAAGAGTTTGTTTTTTTGTTTGTTTGAACGCGCTAATATCCGTAACTACAAGTCTGATTTTAATAATTCTTTTTGTGTTGGATAGCGCATTTATCTAGGATGGCTATAGGCTATAAAACATCACGCTACGACCAATAGGAGCTGAGCAGAGCGTGTGAAACCGCGCGGAAGTAGGTAGTTTATAATATTATCAATAGTTAGGATTACGAAGAGTAATAACAGAACACTTTTTACGCATAATTCAGTATAGAAAGATAACAAATGTTCTGTAGACGAAAATAATGATTAGGATATTTGATCCGGTGCTAATAATATACATACTGACAACGATAACATCGTGTTACACATATACATACGACGTAATGTATTCTTGTTACGGCTGTAAACCTGTCCTGCTTAATTGTTGAAGAGTCACGCTTCGAATGGGCCGACTCGACCGGAGTGATATAACGGCCGAGCAGAAAACCGACGTGATACAACGCTTGCGTTGTATCACGTCGCGTGGCGTGAGAGAAAATCGCGATCTGAGTCCTTAACCTGCCATTAGGTACGTATGCCTATGTTGTACGAGCAGTCCTCCCGTCCCATACTCTGGGAGTGTAATCTCTGACAATTTGAACGTAACACTATGTTACATAATCTAATTGTTTCGTCAGGTGCAGCTTATTATACGGACCTTGTGGAATCTAGAACGAATTTCCGTGCGTGTTTAGGCGCTTTTGC
Organism: Spodoptera picta; assembly: GCA_038387885.1. Taxonomy (NCBI): domain Eukaryota; kingdom Metazoa; phylum Arthropoda; class Insecta; order Lepidoptera; family Noctuidae; genus Spodoptera; species Spodoptera picta. The sequence goes on along the minus strand of JAZHFQ010000221.1, from coordinate 652,853 downwards.
CATACCTATTTTTGGATGCAAGTATAACAGCTCACACATAGGACCTACTTAGTTTTTAGTCAAATTTCCGGGGTGCTTGGCGACTGGGCGTCACCTAGTTGTACAGTCTCTTTTGTTGTGCCTTCAGGCTTAATTCATTCCGTCTCCTGCAGTAATTCACCGAGAAAAGTGGAAACTATCATTTTTTTTTCTTCTCCTCTTATAATATCTTCTGATTCACTTCGGTCCGGGAACCAAGACAGTTATTCATGGTTGTATCTAAGTACTGTAGATCCTGGCTTAGGAGTTGCAGCGGTTTTGGGAGGTTGTGGCGGGCTTGTATTCTTTATGTTTTATGGGACTCACAACTGGCGAAAAGTAGGTGTCATATTTCGTTTAATTACTCGTTTAATACTAAAAAAAATATATCAAATTACTACCAACACCGAAATTGGCAATTTAAACTCTATCCGAATAAAAAGAAGGTACAATCTCCATTACCACATTTCTTCCTCGATCATTTCAATTGGATAATAATGTGAATAATGTCAAGGAATGACAAAGGTACTAGAATTTGGCCTGCCCTAACTCCGACACAAAAGGATGGACAAACCAGATCAGCTATTATCTACTTTGCATTGTGTTTTAGCGGTCGGTGTAAGGTATAAGCGAATAGCGACATCAGAGAGTACGTATCAATTTAGAAGTTCACTTGGCATTGATTGATCGCAATTTGAACTGTATATAATAACTGACAAGTCACAGACGATTGCTATTGGCCAAAATTAACAACAGACTCAAACCATAATCTCTGGTTCGGTCTTTTGAGTTTTAGTCATAATTTCACCCCAATTTTGTATAAATGAATATTAATTATTTCGTAGTTATTATTACTTGTCTTTTTATTGCAAAAATATTAGACATAGCACGTAAAACTTACACGCAGTTTTTACCTGTTTCATTAGGTCTATACCTAATGAAACAGGTAAAAACTGCGTAAAAATAAATTCATAATACCTATGTATTATGAATTTATTTTTGTACAATCGTTCGAATAAAATGTGAATCTAAAGTTACGATGCCAGACAAAAGTACGTGTTCCCCTTCTTTTACGTAAATTCCACCCTCACCACTTTGTCTTACCAAATAAAACAGTAAAAAATGCCATAAAATCGCTCCCGCTTACGCCTCGCACCACGCTCCGCTTATCAGCATGTGCTCAGTCGTGTTGCGAGAAGGTCAAGAGACAGGAATACCTGCTGTATGTCTGTCTGTCACATTATTATTTAATGTAACACCGAAACTGAACGTACAGGCGATTACATTTGTTTAATACTGTCATCTGTCTGATTGATTGTAATAAACTGACTGTATTGTAATTGTGTTTCACGGGGAATTGTGCCATAAGTCCGACTTAATATTGACAATTGACTTAATATTGATTATTTGACTGCACGGTTGGTGCGGTGGCTGGGCAACCGGCTGCCGTGCGGCAAAAAAAAAAAAAAAATAGAAAGAAAAGAATTTCTACAAAAAGCATAGTATAGATGACTAAAACATAGTATACTAACTCGCAACGATGTGCAGATTCTAATGGTAGTTACATCTAAGATTCTAGTTAATAAAGAAACTTGCTTAAATGCATCCTTAAAAGTACCTTCATTTTTGGCCAGTCGTCAAACATTTTACGATCGTTCTTCTACTTAAGTAGGTATAGCTACACTTTTGAATAAGCAAATAGCTTGGCTAAAGGACAGGTAAACTATTTTTTTTTAAAATAAACACGTTGCCCCACATTAGGATTTTCTCCTGTGTCGTGGGTGCGTTTACAAACATAAAAGTTCACATACACGTGACACCCAGACCTGAAACAATAATTTGTGGATCACACTACGTTTTGTTCCGTGTTTCCGAACCCGCAGCACGCTGCACGATAGCCGGTTGCCCAGCCACCGCACCAACCGTGCAGTCATTTACCTCTATAGTACTTACATTCATTAATAAGCACATCTAAGTAATTTGCTGTACCGCCTACCGGCCAGGAGATTGATTCGAGTCGTATTGAGTTCAAAGACGAATTTTAGTGTGAATCCTGTGGAATACAGAAACTTCGAGAACCATGGTGAATCCCATAGTTTTTTTTTTTATAATGTTACATATTAATTCTCCACGGACTCCTGGTCCCTTGTCATACATTTAAATCATAATCCCATTAATAATCCCATAGTAACAGTACCTAGATCTTTCTATTCACTCGTTTCGACAAACCTACTATTATAGAGGTAGTATTAACTAAATGAAGAACTAAATGGTTGACCTTTTCATGATCGTTTATTTAAAAGCCCTAATCAATCCGCTTCGGGAAAAACGAGTGGAATTGTCAGACTCTCGCTTACTAAACACCATTCTGTTTCAACTCCTGCTCTGTGCCGGGACTGCGGTACATTGCCCGCCTCGTCCGCAACTCTATTCGGCTAGAATACCTAAATTTTGAGTACTAAAATTCAGTTTCTGATCTCGTAACAACTACACAGGTGTTTCAAGCGCTGAATAATCAGTGGCACGTAATCACCAGCCTCACAATGGCTGGTTTTAACTCTTTTGTGTCCCATTGTCTTTGTGCTACGTGGGAATGTGCCACTAAACAGGTATTAGATAGAAGGGCAAGTTAAAATAGACATGTACTGCAGCCCCGTAGGGTAAAAGTTGGAAGGGGGTGGTTTTTAGTCAGTAATTGTCTGATACTGCCTCAAATCTCGCCTATAATCATAATCATCATCATCATCAAATCAGCAAAGCCTCTTCTCACACGGAGAGCTTGGTTTGAGCATTAATCGCCACGCTTGCTCAATGTGGGTTAGCGATTACAAACTAATAATTAAAAATTATAAGTCCAGGTTGCCTCACGATGTTTTCCTTCACCGTTTGTCAGTGGTGTCTAGATAAACTTAGAAAGTACATATAACTCGGAAAAAGTGACATTGGTACTTGCCGTTGGTAGGTTTCGAACCCGCACCCTCATGCATAAGAAGTGGGCGTCGAGTACGAGTCGTCGAGTACCGTCTTTGTAGACACAATTATAGAAAATTTTTTTTTACGGGGGGAAAATCATCGAATGACTGCTCCCGCCTGGGTGAGGCGGGAGGGAGTGTCAGACTCTTACTGACTAAAAACCACCCCGTTTCTTCTCCTGCACGTCGAGTCGGAGCCCCGGTTACCCGTTAGGTTCTCCGCGACAATTATAGAACAATAGGTTGCGGTCACCGGTGACCGATTGGTGTTTGACAGTTTAAACCTCCGGGCCACCACGTCTAGCCTATTATAGGAAAAGTCATTTTATAATGCCTACATCTTAAAAACAAATAAGACAAGTCGGAAGTTTTTTAAACGTGGTTTCCGGTAGTTGTTACCCGGTTTGCCTTGTAATTAAAAAGTCTACTGTCAGAAGATTCTGATAACTAATACAACTACCCAAAAAACTAATATTCGAAATGGATTTAGTGAATCACGCGTGATGTCTAAACCAAGGTAAATTAAAAGGGGGGACTTTGGTTCAAATAAAAATGTAATTTTATATAACTATCTGCCTCAGCCTAGTGGTCGCAAGTGCGACTGCTGGGCAAGGGGTTTCGATTTCGATTCCTGGGAAAGTATTATTGGTTTTTTATAAATTCCCAGTAGTAGCACGGAACATGAAATAGGCTCACCCTTTACATGGAACTCATAACATAAATAGTGAAAAGTGGGTGTTACATTGTATAGTGGCATTAAGTGCTGTAATGTGCATCTCTGCCTACCCTTTTGGTGATAAAAGGCTTGATGTTGTGTTTGTTGTGTATCTCTAATTCTCTATAGATTAGTTTTCCTTTTTACCTAATTGAAAAAACAATTATTGTGCTATATGTTACACACATACATACTACATAGCACCAGCAAATACTATAAATTTTTTGCTATTTGATTCATAAACAACTTTTTACATATTAAAATAATGAATTATATACATCATGTTGAAGATAGATTATTTTTTGCCGCAAAAAGTATATCATTTGGGAATCCCAAGTCTTGTTGTTATCTAAATAAGATTTTCTGAAGTGTTTTCCTTTTTTAAAGTTACTAGCTGTTGTCTGCGACTTCGTTCGCGTGGAATTGTGATTCACTGCTCCTCACCCTTAGATGATAGCGTGATAATATGTAGCCTATATGTTGACCCGTCCTGTTAGTAATATTCATGGAAAATTTGAAGTAAATCCATGCAGTACTTTTTGAGTATAGCCCGGACATACATACAGACAAACAGACAAAAATTCTATAAACCTTATTTTTACTCTGTAAAATGAGCTATCGCATAATGAAATAATTGTTTAAATCGGTCCAGTAGTTGAAATCTTTCCTCGATGTATGGAATATCCAAGAGGACCTATAAATATATTAAAAAACTTCATTGACGTCACACTATTTATTAATACCATTTTCCTACTGACGTCACAGACCAATATTTGTGTACCATCACGGATTCGTTTCTTGATTGGAGCAAAAAATCCTAATCAAAAACATCACCAGTTAGGAATCTACACCACAAATCAACAGCCCATATGTATCAGTCCACTGCTGGACTACGGTCCTCCCCTACAAAATAGGTTTTGCCATAATCACTGCCATAAAGACGCACGGTTGGTGCGCGGTTGGTGCGGTGGCTGGGCAACCGGCTGCCGTGAAACGTGTCGCGGGTTCGATTCCCGCACGGGACAACACTTTGTGTGATCCACAAAGTGTTATTTCGGGTCTGGGTGTCATTGTGTATGTGAACTTGTATTGTAAACGCACCCACGACACAGGAGAAAACCCTAGTGTGGGGCAACGTTAAAAAAAAAAAAGGAAAAAAAAAAGAAATGCGAAAACTAGTATGATTTAAAAAAAACGTTACCCCACAACAATTTGCGGATTTCTTTTTTTAAGGGGAGAAAATCATCGAATGTCTGCTCCCGCCTGGGTGAGGCGGAAGGGAGTGTCAGACTCTTACTGACTAAAAACCACCCCGTTCCTTATCCTGCACGTCGAGCCGGAGCCCCGGTTATCCGTTAGGTTCTCCGCGACGACAATTTGCGGATCATACAAAGAGTTGCTCCGTGCGGGAATCGAACCCGCTCCACGTTGCGCGGCAGTTTGTTACCCAGCCAGAGGCCCAATTTACCCTACCCCCTTCCCCAATCCCTGAATCTTCAGCAATCCTCAAATTTCTAATTCCAAAAGGCCGGGAAGTCACTTGTAACGCCTCTGGTGTTCCAGGTGTCGAGTGCTTGCCATCATCGTGCTCCGTCTGCTCGTTTACCTGCTTATCCCCTAACAAAAGAGTTACTCCTTCACATAATAACAAAAAAAAGTAAAAAATAAAAAGCAGAAAATGACTATTATTAGTACTGATAGGTTACCCACCCACTGATAGGTTAGAAGTCGGCGCTCCCCTTCGGTTTCCCTAGGATTCCATCATCAGATCCTGACCTCATGGAAATTGGACCATCTCGGGAGTATACCCTTTCAAACAAAACAAGAATTTTGGAAATCCGTTCACAAATGGCGGAGTAAAGCGCGAGAAAACAAAAAAAATCTCCTTTTATTGAAATCGGCAAAAATGCTGTAATATTGTTTACGACAACATTTCATAAAAATTATGAACTAGATCATAAATCAAGTTATAGTTTATGTTACATTTATGTTCAGGGGAAATATTATCTAAGTGGTTATTTTCTCACGGTTATTACCTTCGAGTGAAAATTACTGTTAAATCTCTAACCAAATGATTTATTTGAACTGCTTGTGGGTCAGTTTGAACTGGATCTAGTACCTAAGCTACGTTGCTTACGAGTCAGATGAACTGTGAAATGAAAGTTTGTGTTCTGTCACGTCATAAACGGCTGAGCTGTTTTCGACAAAATTTGTTGTGAGGATAATTTTAAGACTCTTCTTCTCGATCGCTTGCTTCATTTCTGAAGGTCGTGCCCCTGAAAGGCTTTCATCGCTCTCTGTGTTATTTCCCTCCGTCTTGTCCTGTTTTCGGCTGCTCTCAGGGCTTTCGTAATAGAGAATCCTAAGACTAAGGATACATTTTTAAGGCAAGACCCGGAACTAGTTATGTGCTGCGTGTCTGCCTATCGTTCCAGACATTAAAGGCTAAATTGTTTTCATTCACATTACTAATCCTCGAAGGAGTAGATTAAAGAATGACAACGCACCCACGGCGCAGGAGAAAAAATTCATTTCAATTAATCCTTAATTGGGTACTTGCCTTCATCAAAAACAAAATATATCGACTGTTCAATATAATAAAATATTAAAAAATAATCACACTTTCATTGATTGATTTTATGATCAACTTAATTTTCCAGCAAGTTTTTAAGAAATAAGTATTATTTTTAAGGGGGGAAAATCATCGAATGACTGCTTCCGCCTGAGTGAGGCGGGAGGGAGTGTCAGACTCTTACTGACTAAAAACCACCCCGTTCATACCCCTGCACGTCGAGCCGGAGCCCCGGTAACCCGTTAGGTTCTCCGCGACTCCGTATCGGCATCAGAAGAAATAAGTATGCTGTTCGACGCTAAATAAACGTGACGTCACAATACACAATCTCGTACAAAATTCATAGAAAACTGTCGTTTTTGACAGTTCGAAAAAAAAATTGAATTTGACTAACTAGTTGGAAAGTACACAATTAGGTACTTTTGAAACGTCAAAAATGTTATTGTTAGTCAATCTGTCTGTCAGTGAAGCTAGGCGCTCGTTCTAAAGTGTAGTTTCGAATGGAGAAGAACGAGCAAGATCTCCATTCCACTCCCTCCATCGTTACTCTTTCTCGAGGTGGTGACAGTAAACTGATGACTGATGGACTATCGATTACACTTGGCAAGCGGTTTGGAGATCGCAGTTAGAAAGGCTAAGGCTTATTATCACAGAGATATTTATGATACCCGCGGGACGAGTGAGGTTGGTGATAAATGTTTCCTATTCTTCCAGCAGATCTAAGACCCTAATATGCGTCGCGGTGAACCTAACGGGTAACCGGGGCGCCGGCTCGACGTGCAGGAGAAGGAACGGGATGGTTTTTAGTCAGTAAGAGTCTGACACTCCCTCCCGCCTCACCCAGGCGGGAGCAGTGATACGATGATTTTCCCCCCTTAAAAAAAGACCCTAATATGTAAACTCTAGCATTTCAAACTCTACACTTTTGCATTAAAGTTTAAAGTTGAACACTACACGCGTTTGTACGGCTACACCACGAAAACTATGGACTGATTCGGACTGATAATTTTATAGACTTAGAGTTTTTTTGTGTAACCTCGACCTTCGGAGTTCGAGGTCGATGCAACAATGAATTCAATATGGCGGATGAAGTAAGTATTTTAGTAAATTGTACATTTAAACTGTCAAACACCGAGCGGACACCGGTGACCGCAACCTATTGTTCTTTAATTGTGTCTATAATGACGGTACTCGACGAGTTAATGTGTGTTGTTGGGAAATGTGCCCGGTATATGGCAATAGGCTCACCCCCTATTACATGGGACTCATAACAACTAGTGAAAAGTGGGTGTTACATTGTACTGTGGTAGAATGTGCACCTCTGCCTACCCCTTCGGGGATAAAAGGCGTGATGTTATGTATGTATGTATGTATGTACATTTAAATGTTTTTTTTTATGATTTTCAAGTATGTATAAAATGTGACTGTTCATTTTCTTTTTACTTATTCTATCAAGACTGCCTCGTTGGCTGAGTGGTCGCAAGTGCGAGTGCTAGGCAAGGGGTCGATTCCCGTGTCGGGCAAAAGTATTAAAATTCTCAGTAGTAGCACGGAGTCTGGAATTGTGCCTAGTATATAGCAATAGGGTCACCAGGGAGTGACCCTATTGACTCATAACATATATAGTAAAAAGTGGGTGTTAAGTTGTACAGTGGCATTAAGTGTCATAGTGCAATATGTGCCTTTCCCTTCGGGGCTAAAAGGCGTGATGTTATGTGTTATTCAATAAAATAGTCTGTAGTAAAAGGAAGTCTTCAGTTAAAATTCGCGTGGATTGATCTTTTTTCTGAGATTTAGTAAAAATTATGATTTAAAAATGGTTCTAATATTATTTGCATCTTTACCCTGTGTTAAGTTCACGTACATTTGATTGTACACTAAAAATTACTTTTGACTTGAATAATTTTTTAATTGATCCAATCGATTAAGAGAATATAAAAACCTAGAAATTCAATACCACAATTATCTCAAGAAATGATCCAGGTCAAGAAATAAACCCAATGTCAAAAACAACAAAAAGAAACTAACAAAACTATTGAATTTCACACTCTATCAGTATCTGGTGAGCCGTTTCATAGATACAAGGGTATAAACGAACAGATAGATTGTATAAAAAGCGAACAACCTTCGATTACTACTAGAGCCTAAAAAAGTTCATGGATTATTGCAATTATTTTTATAAGAATTAAGGTTTGTGCAAAATGTTGCAAGTTCGTAATCATTGTGGTCGCATTCAATAGTTAGTTTACCAATGTCAAGGTGTAAAATGTTTTAATTACGTAATGTTACGCTACTGAAGGTCTAAAGAGGCAGACAGTTGCATAGTCCATATTTTGTTATTTTCTTTTTCAATTTACTTTATCTATAAAGTAAATAAAACAGTACTTAGATAAAACGAATCAAAGTTTAGGAGTGAGGGCTAAAACGTCATTTCTAAGTATAAAAATATATACTGAGAAGTGACGTCACGCGACATTTCAAATCAATATATCTTCAAAACTATTCGTTTCCGTAAGATAATAAAAAATACGTGTCTAATGTTTTTAAATAGTTTACCAAACGGACATTAAAATAAAAATTAGTCGTCTACCCTATTGTTTTTTTTTAATGTGAACTTTGTGTATGTGAACTTTTAAGTTTGTAAACGCACCCACGACACAGGAGAAAATCCTAGTGTGGGGCAACGTTTTAAAAAAGAATGCTGTAGGTATAGCAAGGATTCTAGATATATGCTAGATTCACTTCTATTGTAGAGGTATACATACATGGTAGCTATCTATATACCTCTATATAAAAGAAAGTCGTGTTAGTTACACTACTTATAAGTAAAGAACGGCTACATCGATTTGGATGACAATTGGTGGGGAGGTAAATTAGAAGTAGGAGACGGACATTTTTTTTTTTAAGCGGGGAAAATCATCGAATGACTGCTCCCGCCTGGGTGAGGCGGGAGGGAGTGTCAGACTCTTACTGACTAAAAACCACCCCGTTCCTTCTCCTGCACGTCGAGCCGGAGCCCCGGTAACCCGGAGACGGAAACAGAAAAAGGAGACGGACATAGGATACTTTTATTCATCGAATTTTTTTTTTTTCTCCGAAAATCACGAACGGGGTGGGAAGAACGGGATTGTGCGTACGAACTCGCGGGCTGAAGCTAGTTATACATAAAATGGTTAAAAATCGATCTTGTATCGTAAAATTTTTAGTCTTTTTTTTTTAAGGGGGGAAAATCATCGAATGACTGCTCCCGCCTGGGTGAGGCGGGAGGGAGTGTCAGACTCTTACTGACTAAAAACCACCCCGTTCCTTCTCCTGCACGTCGAGTCGGAGCCCCGGTTACCCGTTAGGTTCTCCGCGACTCCGAATCAACAATTTAGTCTTACGGTGCGTCCACTTCCGCGGGAGCATTCGCTATATGTGGACGCACCTGTAGAATTAACAGGCGTGACGTAATAGAATCTAAACATAAAATAACATCACGCCTTTTATCCCTGAAAGGATAGGCAGAGGTGCACATTTACGGCGCTTAATCCCACTGTACAATGTAACACCCACTTTTCACTATTTATGTTATGAGTCCCATGTAATAGGGGTTGAGCCTATTGCCATATACCGGCCACATTTCCAGACTCTGTGTTAATATTTATTTATTTAAACTTCTTGTATACAATGGCGGACTTAATGCCTAGTGGCATCTAACAGTCAACGTTACGGTGATGCAGAGAGACACAATAATGCTAATACCGGGAATCGAACCCGAGACCCCTTGCCCGACAGTCGCACTTACGACCACTCGGCTAACGAGGCAGTCATCGTAATATAATCTACCTCTATACAACCGTAAAACCGCTTTCTAGTTTTATTTTAACACATTAAACGCCGTGGGACCGACGTTAGTGGAGCATTTGCCTTCCTCAGTTTTCTATTGGTAGTCAAAGGCTTTAGCTTTATGACTATCTTAATTACGACATCTATTTAGATCATTAGGACGACTATACGTTTAATTTATCAGTGAGTAAGCACACATCAATAGCCTACAAGTTTCCTCTCCTCACACGGAGAAGGTTTGAGCATTAATCACCATACCACGCTTGCTCAATACGGGTTGGCGACTTCAACCTTTTAATTAAAAATTGTATGCTCAGATTTCCTCGCGATCTTTGCCTTCACCGTTTGTCAGTGGTGTCTAATTAATCTTAGAAAGTACAAAAAGGAAAAAGTCACATTGGTACTTGTCGTTAGTAAGTTTCGAACCCGCGCTCTCATGCATGAGAAGCGGGTGTCTTTAACCCCGGGTCACTACGACAAAAAACATTGGAAAAATCAAGTTACATCAATATGATTAACATAGAAAGTATAAAAACAGGGCACTCTGTCTACCTCACATTAGCAGAGGGGGTTACTATGGTACTGCCAAACTGTATGAATAACAGCACATCACGGTTTCTTTTCGTTGATGGGGTAAGCAGTATTTAGTTAATTTTCTTTTAATATTACTAATTTAGTATTACTGGGTATTTTTTTAAATTTTCAGAAACGGTGTCTGAAATTGTACCCGGTATATAGCAATAGACTCTTATTACATGGGACTCGTAACTCGTAATAAATAGTGAAAAGTGGGTGTGATATTGTTAAGTAGCATTTAGTGCTGTAATGTGCATCTCTGCCTAGCCCTTAGGGGATAAAAGACGTGATGTTATGCATATGAATATGCTGTACATGTGTACAGCATATTCATATGCATATCATGATACGACCGGAGTGATACCACTGCCTCACAGAAAACCGACGTGAAACAACGCTTGCGTTGTGTTTCGTCGTGTGAGTGAGGTTACCGGAGGCTCAATTACCCTCCCCTTCCCTAATCTCCCCAATACCTGCATCCCCAACGATCCTCAAACTCCTAATCCCCAAAAGGCCGGTAACGCGCTGGTAACGCCTATAGTGTTCCAGGTGTCCATGGGCGACGCCGATTGCTTACCATCAGGTGATCTGTCTGCTCGTTGGTATGTAACAATATAACATTTTTTTACAACTTTTGTCTGTCAGTACTGGCTAATCTCTAGAATGGTTGGACCGATTTTGCAAAACTTATATTGGCAAGTAACTGATACTAAGGAGTAACACAGCCTACTTATATTTTTTGAAAATTGAAACGTAAATAACCTTTGTTCTAAAATTCATATTCTACGCCGACAAAGTCTCAGGCAACCACTAGTTATAAATTATGTAGTACCTTAGCCTGCTCATACGACGCCCGCGAGAAGAGTAGCGGTGGTCTAAAATGTATTTTACTCTGCCATCAGTCAGTTTAGTAAATAAATAAGACGTAATCACAAACGGATGGAAACATCATTCACAGTTATCTGTTTTTTTTAACTATACCTTTGTTTTGTGAAAATTTATTAATAAGTAATTTACATTTTGTTTCGTGTATATAAAAGCCGTCGTTATTATTTAATCCGGACTTCTTACTTTACGTCTGTAAAAATTCAAAGCAATCGGTTTAGTAGTTACGGCGTGAAAGCGGAACAAACAAACAAACAAACTCACTTTCCGATTTATACCTCTAATATTAATAAGGATAAGTCAAAAAACGTTCACTACTGGACAAAGAGAGGGCTTACAATAATTCCCACACTTGGTATTTAGCTTGAGTACGGTGTGTGGTGTTTAAAAGTGCTTGAGTGGTGTTTAAAATTTTTGTTATCTAATTTCTGATTTATAATTATTTTATTGATTATGTTTAAAAAAACTGACTCTAACTTTAGTAGTCGACTTAATTAATATACTAAAACATTTTCCTAAGTGCATTTCCCGCATCAAAATCAGTTAAGCCAATCTCTAGATAATTGCGCACAAACATACATACAAGTCAAATTGAGAACCTCTTTTTTTTTAAATCGGTTAATTAAAAAACAATCACCATTTTAGTCCACAGCTGGCAACAGAACACTCATATGAGAATATATTACATTCATAAAGAATAATTTAAATCTATTCGCCAGTGAAAACCACATAAAAATCCATTCAGTAGTTTTTGAGAATATCACAAACAAATGACTTGGTCTAAGGTTAATAATAGATATGTTTGTTTATATGTAGTTTTGCACCTAAAGACAGTAGTTTTCCTTGACATTTAGTCTACAATCGCTTGAAAGTTATTTAAGTTGGTATTAGTACTGATTTTAGAAACATTTTGCAATTTTAAACCTTAATTGTACGACGTTAGGGATTATTATTCGATGGGAAGAGGTTTTCTAGTGTGTTTGCTTCTGGTAGTAATTGTCATTATGAGTAACTATGCGAGGTCAAGGGTTCGGTTTCCATGTAGAACTAAGTGCTAATGGGTGTTAAGATATTTTCAAGAGCACCTGACCCTACCTCTTTTATATTCGGTGTACGGAAATATGTTCTTGTTCTTAAAATAACTATTGTGAGACCTATTAATTTGAATAAAAATCGCGGCTTACTCACGTGAGTATACTGAGAAAAGCTCTACTAGTTTCGAACCACAGAGGGGTTCTTCCTCATGAGCAGCATGCGCGGTCGCGGCGATGTCGCGCAGCCTACACTCTACGATGTAGGCTCTGTGTTCACGTGACGTTCATCGCAGGTTACTCACGTGAAGTATATTCACGTGAGTAACCTGCGATTTTTAGTCAATGTTCTCGTTCATAGTAATTTTTTTTCATAGCCGAAAATCGATCATATAAAACGCCATCAGTAGTATTTATTAGATTATGGATAATATAAATTGTTTAAATAAATCAAATAGAAATGAAACACCATATATATACAACTGTTTCGATTTGACGATACGTCAATTTTTGACGTTGTAAAGTAGCAACGCATCTACACGCGTTCTCAATTTAAAATCCTTGCGTACGATTGGCGGAAACCTTACCACGTGGAGGGGGGTAAACCACGCCCCATTATAGGTAGAATTTTGTCAAAATAGTTTAGTCAATATCACCATGGTTGAATACCTTTTCCGATTACAGCCGAAGTTTCACGAATTTAAACGATTTAGAAATGATGTAGGTACCAAGACAATGTTTGTCTACGTTTTGTGAGGCTTGCAGTGGCTTGAATGTCAACGTAGTATCTTTGCTGATGAGCGTAGAAGGGGGTAGGTAGAAGTACTATCGTTTAATTACTAGTCACATTGAAGAAGACTGTCTCGTTGGCCGAGTGGTCGCAAGTGCGACTGGCGGCAAGGGTTCTCGGGGCGGGCAAAATATTACTGGGATTTCAAAAAAAATCACAGTAGTAACACAGAGTTTGGAGTTGTACCCAATATATGGCTTCGATTCCCGGGTCGGGCAAAGTATTATTGGTTTTCTTGTTTATTCTCAGTATTAGCACGGAGTCTGGAATTGTGCCGGAATTGTGCATTGGTCAGCAGTGGTTACTTATAGGCTATTGATGATGATAATGATGATGATGAGACAGTGCTGCTGCCCGGTCTTCGTCCATTATGTAGTTCCTTAGACCGGTATACGATACCCGCGGGAAGAGAAGGGGTGGTACAAGTCTATTCTACTCTATCGTCACAGCGTTTTATAGTCTCAGATTTAATTAAAAACAAAACAGAATGAAAGTGATATAACATAGAATTACTTTCACTGAGTAATCTGTGTGATAAGCATGCCTATATGTTTTCCATGTTAATTAGGACACGCCTATTCCTCAGCAGAGGAGCTAAAATAAAGAGAGCTGATTGGCACAACTAAAACTAAAACGTTGGCCCATTTGTCCCCAAAGAGGCAGAAAAAGGTTAATTTAATGCAACACCCACTTTCTTCATCATCATCCTATAAATGCCCACTGCTGAGCAAAGCCTCTTCTCACACGGAGAAGGTTTGAGCATTATTCACCACGCTTGCTTGGTGATTTCAAACTTAAAATTAGAAATTATAAGTCCAGGTTACCTCACGATGTTTTTCCTTCACCGTTTGTCAGTGGGGTCTAGATAATCTTAGAAAGTAGAGGTATACATATAACTCGGAAAAAGTCACATTGGTAGTTGCCGTTGGTAGGTTTCGAACCCGTACCCTCATGCATGAGAAGTGGGCGTCTTAAACCTCCGGGCCACCACGATACCCACACTTACTTTACCCTTTATATTATGAATCCCTTGCCTTTACCCATATACCGAGCATAACCCCAAACTCAATGCTACTTATTACTGAAAAACAACAATAATACTTTGCCCAACCTAAAAATCGAATCTGAAGCCTCTAGCTTGGCAGTCACACGCCACAAACAAGGCAGGATCTAAAAGAAAAATCTAAATAAAAACATATAACATAACATAACATCACGCCTTTTATCCCCGAAGGGGTAGGCAGAGGTGCACACAGAAGTAACACCCACTTTTCACTATTTATGTTATGAGTCCCATGTAATACGGGGTGAGCCTATTGCCATATACCGGCCACATTTCCAGACTCCGTGCTACTACTGAGATTTTTTTTTTAAACCCAGTAATACTTTGCCCGACCCGGGAATCGAACCCGAGACCCCTTGCCCGGCAGTCGCACTCGCGACCACTCGGCCAACGAGGCAGTCGTATATAAAAACATATAGTAAATAGGAAATAAGCTACTATAGTCCATAGAGCTTAAAGCTTAAAATACTTGAATAATGTCACGGACAAAGCCAAGATACGGTGCTTGTATTGATCAAACATAGTTACTGTACCGTGAGTCCGTGACATAGACAAGAGTATGATGACATAGCGCCTCCCTTGGATTCAAAGACAATATCGGTAGAATTTTTGCTGCATATTTAACAATAAGTGCCTTATTGGCCGAGTGCTTGCAAGTTGGACTGCCCGGCAAGGGGTTTCGGGTTCGATTCCCGGATCGGGCAAATTATTATTAGGTTTTTTTAATTCTCAGTAGTAGCATGAAGTCTGGAAATGTGCCCGATATATGGCAATATACTCACCCGCTATTACGTGGGACTTGTAACGTAAATAGTGAAAAGTGGGTGTTACATTGTACAGTGGTATTAAGTGTCCTAATGTGCACCTCTGCCTACTCCTTCGGGGATAACAGGCGTGATGTTATGTTTAATAAGTAAATAAACAATTTTTTAGACACCATCTCCAAAGGGAGATGGTGGAGATTTGACAGACTTTTTTTTTTTGATTTAGAAAAAAACTTTTTCAAGTACGAATTTATAATTCTTCGTTATGTTATGGTAAATGCATTGATTCACACAAATATAATTGTTTTTTTTACCCACCAACCCCTAATTCATAACATTACCCTGATCACAACACGTATCATGAGTAGGGGTGTCACCGATTATTAACGGATATACGCATTAAACAGGGCCGTGAGACTGACCTGTCAGCTATTACTAAATTACAGTAATTGCCTAAATTGTTTGACATCTTTACGAAAAAAACCAGGGGTGACCCACGTACTTAGGTATCGTCATGAGCTAATGTTCACATGTAAACAGCAGCTCATGTAGTGTAGATGTCCAGTCGACAAGGATGTAGCGAGTTTGACTGTCCAGGCGACACACGTACTTAGGTATCGTCATGAGCTAATGTTCACATGTAAACAGCAGCTCATGTAGTGTAGATGTCCAGTCAACAAGGATGTAGCGAGGTTGACTGTCCAGGCGACACACGTACTTAGGTATCGTCATGAGCTAATGTTCACATGTAAACAGCAGCTCATGTAGTGTAGATGTCCAGTCAACAAGGATGTAGCGAGGTTGACTGTCCAGGCGACACACGTACTTAGGTATCGTAATGAGCTAATGTTCCATACGTACTTAGGTATCGTAATGAGCTAATGTTCCATACGTACTTAGGTATCGTCATGAGTTAATGTTCACATGTAAACAGCAGCTCATGTAGTGTAGATGTCCAGTCAACAAGGATGTATGACTAGTAAAGGTTTGCTATCTTCTACCGTGTACAATTACACAAAACAATTAAGGTTTCATCTTTTGTTATTACTTGTCTTCTCACGGTAGTAATTATTGTGATGGCTACACAATAGAGAGGTAGACGGTTTGTAGCCTTTAATTTTTATGGTCAAGTCTAGCGTATTGTAGTATCTGCTATTTTATTTAAAGGGTAGGTTTTAGGTAAAGGTTGTCAAACGCCATGGTGTTTTATAAGGGAGGAAAATCATCGAATGACTGCTCCCGCCTGGGTGAGGCACGAACGAGTGTCAGACTCTTACTGACTAAAAGCCACCCCGTTCCTACTCCTGCACTTCGAGCCGGAGCCCCAGTAACGCGTTAGGTTCTCCGCAGCTCTAAACACCTTGGTTTTATGACTGTAGAGGTAATGTTATATTATTTTAATTGAAATAAATGAATAAATAGACCAATTTTTTCTAATTATGTTCTATAGCGGACCAATGATTAAACTGGGAGTATGTTACCTTTGTGTGGGCGAGTCATGCTTCAGTATGAAAGGGCCGGCTCGACTGGACTCATACCACGGCCGAGCAGAAAACAGTCGTCAAACAACACTTGCATTGTGTTTGGTCGAATGAGTGAGGTTACCGGAGGCCCTGTGAAAAGTGCTATCGCGGTATACTATTTGCGGTATTTCGAACTGATATGACCTTTTAAATTAAAAAAAATCTCTATTAAAGCTGGTAACGCACTTGGCTTTCTTCTGGTGTTGTGGATATCCATGAGCGGAGCTGCTTACTATCAAGTGACATGTCCTCTAATCCCAAAAAAAATACTTTAGATCATCAAACAGGTTTTTTAACGAACTTTTTTGAGTCGTATTTTTTGAGTTACTTCAAATTAACATTATACAGATTTTTTAACGGACGTTATAAGTCGATTTTTTTTTAGTTATTCCAAATTAACATTAGGAATACAGATATTTTAACGGACTTTATTGAGTCGGTTTTTTTAGGATCATCAGACAGGTCTTTTAACGGACTTTTTAGTTTTTCAAAATTAAGGACAGCTGTTTATACCCTTCATTGATTCAGTCACCACCTGATGTGTTTACTAATTTATGGCACCCATGATGTAACGCACCATTGAATCGAACCGGTGCAATATCGGTGCGCAACTTATTGGTCACTGAGCACCTGTGATATGGTCTGCTGACCATCAAATGTCAAAGTCAAAGTCAAAGTCAAAATCATTTATTTCAATTAGACCATAGAGGCACTTTTGAACGTCAATGAAGAAAATTAACAAGTGAAGCTATTTGCTCATTCCAAGGTGTAGATTCCTATGGAGAAGAACGAGCAAGAAACTCCATAGGTTACTCTTTTTCAATCAATTTCACAATTCTCCAGTTACAGTTTTGTTGTTTGGGTTGTGCGAGAACAATGTAACACTAAAATACAGTCAAAGAGATCGAAAAAAAATAACCCTAAAGGACATTTAAAAAAAAAGAAATATACAGTCTGGAGCTGACCAATCCCAGTTGACGGCGCCCGTTCACGAACATGACACGTACACCAGCACCGCCCAACTCAACCATATTGTAGGGAATCGAGCGATCCACTGCACGTGCCACCGCCAATGAGACCTTAGAGTGAGCATGACAACTCCAAGCTGACACAAACATATTCAACTATTTTAATTTAATATTCAGGTAATTACAGGGCTCTCACATTTACAATGATTATGCAAGTTAAACAATATACAAATGAGCAACATAGCTGTATTAATTACATGTTTGGATTTCATTAAAACATCAATGCTTTTCGTTTTCGTTATCCTGTGGAGCCGGACTAGCTTGCATCCAAGCATTTTTATCCTCTATATAATCATTAACCTTGTAATATGCTTTTCTACATAAAGTTTTTTTTATACATGATTTAAATTTTGTTTCATTTAGGTGTTGTATGTCGCCTGGTATCTTGTTATAACATTTAACACAGAATCCCATGAACGACTTACCTACTTTCGCCAATCTCAAAGTTGGTTGACTTAATCTATCCTTATGTCTAGTTTGATAGTGGTGTCTGTCCGACACTTTACCAAATAACTGTAGGTTTTTCCTGACATACATGATGTTTTCATAGATAAATTGACAAGAAACGGTCATAATGTTGATCTCCTTAAACTTTTCTCTGAGAGATTCGCGACGACCTAGATTGTAGATAGCTCTGACGGCGCGCTTTTGCAAGATAAAGATAGACTCAGTGCCAGCAGCGTGTCCCCACAGCAAAATGCCATACGACATAATGCTATGAAAGTAGCTGAAGTACACCAGTCTTGCCGTGCCTATGTCAGTTAACTGTCGTATCTTCCAGACAGCATAAGCTGCAGAGCTCAATCGTCCCGCTAATGATGTAATGTGAGGACCCCATTGCAATTTGTCGTCTACAGTGATTCCCAGGAAAGTTGTCTCTTTTACAAACTCCAATCTCTCACCATTCAAGAATATGTCACATTCATTGCTTTTAACGTTTGGCAAAACAAATCTAATACATTTTGTCTTTTTATCGTTTAATACTAAGTTATTTAATGTAAACCAATTATGAACCTTCATTAGGGCATTATTTACGTCGTCATAATAATTTGTTCGTCGATTTATTTTAAAAACTAATGAAGTGTCATCAGCAAATAATACCATCTTAGGTTCATTTTTAAATAAATGGGGCAAGTCATTTATGTATGCCAAAAATAAGAATGGACCTAGTATTGAGCCCTGCGGTACACCCATGGATATGCTAGCACCCTGTGAATTTACTTCATTTACCTGTACTTTAAGTTGCCTATCCTGAAGGTATGATTTCAACAGTTTTAGCGACGTCCCCCGAATGCCGTAGTATTCCAGCTTCAGCAATAGTGTCTCATGTTCAACACAGTCGAACGCCTTCGAAAGATCACAAAATATTCCGATGGCATCCCGTGCTTCTTCCCATGAGGCGAAAACCCGTTTAATGAGAGCCACTCCCGCGTCAGTAGTGCAGCGACCCTTGGTGAATCCGTATTGTTGAGCATGAAAGACGGAATTAATGTTGAAGTGACGCAACATCTGAGAAAGCATCAGCCTTTCAAACACTTTGCTGAGCGCTGGTAAAATAGAGACCGGTCTATAATTATTGGGTTCTGCGCTATCACCGGATTTAAACAATGGAACTACTTTACTATGCTTCATTAAATCCGGAAAAACTCCGTGATCTACACTTTTATTAAAAATGGAAGCTAAATGAGGCGCTATAGTTTCTATAAAAAACCGACACACCCTAACAGACATTCCCCAGAGATCTTCAGTTGACTTAACTTTGATATCTTTGAACGCTTTAATTACTGCTTGGGGGTTTGTGTGCTGAAATCGAAATTCAGAAAGACACTCCTTGACATTACTTCTAAGGAGTTCAGCAGAAAGAGTTGGAGATGATTTCAACGCTTCCGTAGTTTTAATCGGTATGTTTTTAAAGAAACTTTCAAATTCTTGGGCAACTTTCAAATTTGAATTGATGTGTCCATTCGCAGTATTTAGATTAAATTCAGCATTGCGCGATTTATTTCTACCTGTTTCGTTATTAATTATATTCCAGGTAGTTTTTATTTTATTTTCTGCGGTCGGTTTTTTACTGCTAATGTGAAGTGCTTTAGCATGCTTACAAACTATTTTAAAGATTTTCGAATATTTGGAGATATAACTGTGAAAAACCTCACTATGATTAAATGGTTTCATACCGTAAAGCTCAAATAACCTTTCCCTACTTATACGTATACCTGGTGTAGCCCAGTCACAGAACACAAACTTACATTGAATGTTTTTACGTTTCAAAGGAAATATTTTATCAAATTGAGTTTTAATAATTGACAATAGTTGAAGTTGGTTTGAAGATTAGTAACGTAATATCACGGTTGTATTTTAATAATGGGGTAAATAGAATTTCGCTTACAATGCAGTCTCTTAAGAGAGCTGTCTTCATTCTTTGGATAATTGACGGTTTTGTAGTCTTATTCCAAATTTTTGTTTGATTATGACCGAGTGGAATTCATTGGTCATCCCCTCCCCTCGCATAATAACCCTCAGAGGAGACCGGGTCTCCTTCACGGGTTACTTTTTTTAATAATATATTTGATGATGGGGCGACGTTTGATCACTATCTCGCCTGGGTGTGCAATTTCAATCCAATAAAATCTCAACAAATATCCAATGTCAAATCTATACAACCCCTATGGTAGCCGTTAAAATAGCGTTCAGAGTACGGAATATAAAACCAAACTCATTACCATTTAGTTCATTCAATATCCACGCAATACGGATGCAATGGGCGCTAGTGTTGCAACTTGAGAGTACGAAATTTCACAATACGAATGTCGATAGTTCGGAATTGGATTCAAGAGTAAGCTCCCTGGTGGTAAGCGTTGATGCGGCCTACGATGGAGCACGTCTGCCAATTGCAATCTCCAATTCTTTAACAGGCTCTAAACGTGGAAATTATGGCAAGTCCTCTTATGAAGAGGAGGTCCATAGTCCAGTTAAGTGGTTGGTTGATAATGATGATGAAGAAAACTTGTAAACAATACAACTTAATAAGTAAATTCTGTAATATTGTTTGCATAGAAGAAACTCATTGGACGTACCCAGGAGGCAGCGCTTATTCGCCATTATTGCTTTGACTTTCTCCTGAATACCAAAAATTATCACCTATCTATCCATCTTAATGAACATAATCACGCATATCTTTAAAAACTCATCCACGACTCTGATTTGAAGGCATAAAACGTTTAAAATAAATAAATATGTAAATTTATTTTACTTATTACCGGAGGACAGGTAAATAATCGTCCACCTCCCCTAAATATTCAAATTACAGAAATCACCCCCTAAACGTTTGATCGTAAAAGGGAAAAATCACGCCATTGGTCAATATTTTCCCTCCAAACCACAGCGTTTTCCACGAAAACCGACAAATGGTCAATACTGCCGTCTCGTTTTTATACACCGTCACGGTCTATTCAACTTTCTAGCTATCTCTTTCTTTCGCAAGGGGTGAAACGCACTGTTGACGTTTGTTGTCAGTGCCTTCGAAGTTTAAACTAATGACGGACGTACGGAGACAAACAAATTAGTGTTTTTTAATATAATAAAAAAAATAAGAATAGACAATTAGCCAGCCAGTGTTACATGTGTTAAAGAAGTGATTTAAATTCGTTTCACGCGAACTCGATTGTGACGGTTCGACGCTCATACTAATTTTGCAGTGAAATGTGATTTAAAAAGTGAAAACTTTATACCTCTATAAAAAAACCTTTAAACACACGATACATTGTATAACAATAACAAAACCTAGTAAAAACTAGATAAAACCGTTAAAAATCATATTTAATATTTTTTACATTTGACATAGTTAAAAAAACATTCCAAATTTGAAGTATCCCGCAATGTGTCACATCGGGTTTGTTCTCGACGCCACGTGATTAAAGACTACAGATAAAAAAATGTGTGTTTGCTAAACTAAAATGGAATATACTTGGCATATGGAGGACGCCGGCCAGGAATCGAATTCACGGACCACCCGGTCGCAGAGTAGAAGCCAAGGTAAATTTTATATATCAAGTTTTAGGAATAAAACTTACGAAAACGTACCCATGGAGTTTCTTGCTCATTTTTCTCCATAGGAAGCTGCACTACAGGACAAAATTACATGTTATTTACCTATCAACATTGTCTTTTCAGTCAAATAACCTAATTATCAAAGCCTCTTGCAACTCCTTTGGTGTTTTTCAGGGGGGAAAATCATCGAATGACTTCTCCCGGGCTCAGCCAGAGTATCAGACTCTTACTGACTAAAAACCACCCCGTTCCTACTTCACTTCGAGCCGGAGCTCTGGTAACCCGTTAGGTTCACCGCGGCTCCAACTTCTCTGGTGTTGCAGGTGTCCACAGGCGACACTGATCGCTTACCATCATCATCATCTGTTCGTATGCGTCCCATACAAAAAAAATATTAAGACCTTTCGGACCTTTTAATTTCGGTATCCTCATCTCTCGGAAGTACTTCTCGAGTACTCGTTTTCTAACTGCTCTTACTCCAATCTAATTGGGAGTCGACATAATATGTCATATCTACAACTTCTACTACTAGACGTTACATCATTTTCTCTAGTCTTCATCATCTGTACCTTACATAAAGCAGAACAAAAAGAAGATTAGAATCTTTTTTTCTACGTCCTTGGAATAGATAGGTTAATGAGTAGAAATCTTTTCCGCTGAGAAATCTCGTTTCTAAGTTTTTCACAGTTCTTCATAAGAAAAAGTGCCTCACAAAAAACAGACGTGAAACAACGTTATGTTTCGTCGTATGAGGGATAATTCCGGGCCCTTTCCGAATCTCCCCAATTCCTGAATCCCAATAATCCTCAAATTCCTAATCCTCAAAAGGCCGATAACGCACTTGCAAAGCCAGGTGTTTCAGGAGTCCACGGGGCGACGCCGATTGCTTACAATCATAATCCGTCTGCTCGTTTACATACGATCTCATCCCATAAAAAATGTAATCATTTACCTTATATATACTTACTTACTTACTACTAGAGGTATATAAAGCTGAAGAGTTTGTTTGATTGATTGTTTGTTTGTTTGTTTGAACGCGCTAATCTCCACAACTACCAGTCCGATTTCAATAATTCTTTTTGTGTTGCATAGTCCATTTATCGAAGAAGGCTATACGCTCCAAAACATCACGGTACGATCAATAGGAGCCGAGCAGAGCGGGTGCAACCACGCGGAAATAGTTGGTAGTTTTATAAGAGTACTACTCCTCGTATCGTTGAAGAGCTAAGAGTATGACCACTTTTATTATTGTTACACATGGACAACTGGCTACAACTTAACCTATTGTCATAACATGAAACCGTTACTATAAACTGTTGTAGTTAATTTGAACGTGTGGCTACTCTTTCTCTCTACCTTTGAAATTCTGATTAATAAAACTCTCGAGTAGTTGATACCTGACACAACTGAATGTAAGTAAGTGCAGTAAGTAGTCGTGCCAGTGGAATTAGACGTTTTAGGTAAAATTCGCAGTTGAAACAGCAGTTTTTTCACAGGATAGCACGAGGTTTAGATTAGGGATGATGACAGGGTATGAAACTTAAAAATTTAATTAGTCCGTCAGTTAGGTAATGAAATAGATAAAATTAGACACGTATTTTTTATTTTGTCGTATAAGAAAGCAATACTTAAATAAAACGTACGTCCTAGAGTAAAAATCGTACTCAAAAGTGACGTCATGCGATATTTCAAATCAATATATCTTCGAAACTACTCGTTGCCGTAAGAAAATAAAAAATAAATGTGTGTAATGTTTTAAAATAATCTACCAGACGGACATTAAAATAAGAATTAGTCGTCTACCCTATATATAACATAATATCTATTATATTTAATTCTTTTACTAGAAAAATGTGGTATCAGCGGGGTGGTACGTCCATATTATCTGTTATTTGATTGTCAAAGAAGGCACTGGAAAATCCTTCCAGTCTTTTCAGTTATTTCTAGACACAAAATCATTTTATAACATTGCTTCATAGTATACATACGTAAATAACCTCACGCCTCGCGACTATGGAACGCTAATTGCAACGTGACAAAAAGACAAACAAAAATTTTTTTGCATAAGTTAAGATTACCCATGCCTTACTTATTCCTTCGAGGAATTATAAATTACTATAATAGGGTAGATGCCTAATCTTTATTTTAATGTCCGTCTGGTAGATTATTTTAAATCATTATTTTTTATTATACACGTATTTTTTATTTTCTTACAGAGACTAATACTTTCGACGATAAACTGATTTGAAATGTCACGTGACGTCACTTCTATGTACATTTTATACGTAGAAATGACGTTTTAGCCCCCACTCCTAAACTTTGATTCGTTTTATTTAAGTATTGTTTCATTATACGACAAAATAAAAAAATACGCGTCTAATATTTTTCATTACCTAACTTACGGACTAATTATGTTTTTAATTTTCATACCCTGTCATCATCCCAATTCCTACTTACAATAAGTAATACTTATTATAAGTTTCGTTAGGTATTTTTCTCCAAAATATACACGATTTTTGAACTGGAAATTCTTCAGTTAAAATATCTACAATAACCGTCGCGTCTTACGCGTAAAAATATTTCAGTATACGACCGACGATTAATGGAGCGTTGCCCGCTTTCGTACAAGGTATTTAAAATAGAATTATTAATTCGTACATACATACGTACAAACCGGTCTTAATATTAACTACGTTCGACTTGACCGATGTCCTGGATTCGCCATGGATTCGCTAATACGATTATAGAGGTATTTTTCGTGATATGTGACCTTTATTCTGTTCCTCTTTATTTTTAAAAGATGTTGTTTTGTTTCGGGTGTTTCTTTCGAATTAAGCTTATCTTTTGTTTGACAAGTCTTTATTCTTTCGGGTTTTTAATTCAGCATTTGAGTAACTTACTGTTATCAATATTTTTATTGGATTGCTGAAAATGGCTCTAATTCTAATTGATAACATAACATCACGCCCTCTATCCCAGATGGATAGGCAGAGGTGGACATTACGACTCTTGATGTCGCTGTGGCTGTGTAACACCCACTTTTCACTATTTATGTTACGAGTCCCATGTAATAGGGGTGAGCCTATTGCCATATACCGGGCACAATTCCAGACTCCGTGCTACTACTGAGATTTTTTCTTTATTTTGTTCGTTTTGTTCTTTATTTTTGTCAATTTTCCATTCCTTGTCCACTTTTCATAACCTGTACAGAAAAGGAAGTTGAAGTTCTATTCAGTTTACGGTGCTCGTTGGTCTAGTGGTCGAAGGAGGCTGTCGATCAAATGTTTTCAGGTTACCTCACATTGGAATTATTGAATTGTAAACTCAAAAGCATTTACTATATTCCAACTAAACCATAATTTGGTACTTTTGAAACGTCAACAAATCACTACATAATATAAAACAAAATCGCTATCCGCCGTCTGTCTGTCCCTATGTATGCTTAGATCTTTTGATGCGGTTTTATTTTAATAGATAGAATGATTCTTAAGGAAGGTTTATATTTATAATACATGCATATTGCACCCGTGCGACGCCGGGGCGGTTCGCTAGTATAAAATAAATAATAATATGTGAGTCCGTCAGCGAGTGAAGCTAGGCGCTCGTTCCAAAATGTAAATTCGAGTGGACAAGAACGAGTAAGAAACTCTATTCGTTACTCAAAGTCAGTGGTGGGACATGTCTTCACAATTATTTTTGCTATCATACATACAGGTAGGTGGTGTTAAGCTGATCTCTCGATATAACTTAAAGCTACAAAATTTTCGCCAAGAGTCTTTAAAGACTTTAGAAAAGAGCTCCTTATGAAAAGGCCGAAAATATGTAACTTCTCACTCTTTGATCTTCGTTCTATTACCATCAGGCGATCTGTCTACTCACTACCGAATTTATAGGCGGAATATGATGAACTATTGTTACCTATGCTATATAACCTGTAAAACACCATATTTCACGCAAATAAATGAATCTTGTCAAAGCCTTTACTCATTTATTAACTATACACACGGTATTTTTTGTTTTAAACCAGAGCATAAAAACGCATGATATTATATTTTCATTTCTCATTCTAATTATCTACTTAAATCATCGGACATGACAGCCCTAAGTGGTTCTAATAGACCGGTTTTAATTGGCTAATGAACACAGCTTGATATGTGTGTAATAAAATAATTAGCTATATAAAACTGTGTCAGCTGTCCATGTAGGTATAACGGTGCATTAGGTGACTAGTTGGAAGTTCATAACATAATGTTAAATGAGTTGTGGTCTGCCAGTACATCATTCGCATTATTATCAACAATCCCTTACTAGACCATGGTTCTTCTCTAGTGGAAGGTCCACCACTAAGAACCCTTTTCAAGCATGAAAATCCATCCCTGAATCTCCAATAGTCCTCAAATTCAATCACTTCTAATGCCCAAAACGTCGGTAACGCACTTGTAATAAGGGGGGAAAATCATCGAATTACTTCTCTCGCTGGGTGAGCCGGGAGGGAGTGTCAGACACTTACTGACTTTAAACCACCCCATTCCTTCTCCTGCACTTCGAGCCGCAGCCTCCGGTAACCCGTTAGGTTCTCCGCGGCATAAACATAGATTTAGTGCTATTATTATTTACTATTACTTACATAACATAGTGTAATAAAATACACGTGTTACATAAATGTACCTTTTAGTATATCTAATGGATTCTGTATAATCCGGTAAATATTTCCTTCTTGTTCGAGTTAATCTAATTATGTTAGATGCGTCATTGGTCTCACTGGCGATGCAATCATCATCAACAGCCAATGAGAGACCACTGCTGAACTTGATCTTCTACATCAACATGAACACCATCAACAGCCTATAAGGTAGCCACTGCTGCTGACGAAAGGCCTCTTCTCACACGGAGAAGGTTTGGCTATTAATGACCACGCTTGCTCAATGCGGGTTGACGGTTTCAAACTTATAATTTAGGAATTATAAGCCCAGGTTTCCTCACTATGTTTTCCTTCACCGTTTGTCAGTGGTGTCTAAATAATCTTAGAAAGTACATATAACTTGGAAAACTTCACATTGGTACTTACCTTCAGTAGGTTTGCTTGGTACTACAATGATGATGAGTAATTTCAGACGTTTATCAGTTCATACGACATCCTGAGGAGTAGTGATGATGACATTTTTTTCTACTGTCCAACATTAAGCTAAACTTTAATAAAATGAACTAATACCAGTATGCAGTGTAATGTACGTCCACGGTACCGATATCACGGCGTTACGAGCTGGCCGGTAATATGAGCCGTCTGCCCAGTGATAAGCGCGTCCGATGTACCGGTCTACTCTCAAACTGATTAGAATTACCGACTTTTTGTTCAGAAAGAAGTCATATTATTTGTTTTTGTTATGATGACCTACCGCAACTTTTGTTTTGTTTAAGTCTTTAGATGCCTATCCGCAAATTGTATGTTTGTAAACATGGGTACTTTCGGTTCTTAAGAGAATCCTAATGTGGGGATTAAAATTATTACTTTTTACATCAGCCCGTTAGCATCATTAACATTATTTCTTTTCACATTGGCCAAAAGGAGAGTTTGTCTTTGTAGCCGTTATTAAACATTATGAAATTCAATTACCTCTACAATAAATATTTTACAGAATCTCAGAAATAAAATCAAAATACTTTGTACCTACAGCAATCGCATCTAAGTATTTGTCTCATCATCATCATCAACAGCCTATAAATTCCCACTGCTGAGCA
This sequence comes from Spodoptera picta, assembly GCA_038387885.1. Lineage (NCBI taxonomy): Eukaryota > Metazoa > Arthropoda > Insecta > Lepidoptera > Noctuidae > Spodoptera > Spodoptera picta. The sequence continues at coordinate 625,299 of JAZHFQ010000221.1, read as the reverse complement.
AAGCCTCTTCTCACACGGAGAAGGTTAGAGCGTTAATCACCACGCTTGCTCAATGCGGGTTGGCGATTTCAAACTTATAATTAGAAATTATAAGTCCAGGTTTCCTCACGATGTTTTCCCTTCACCGATTGTCAGTGGTGTCTAAATAATCTTAGAAAGTACATATAACTCGGAAAAAGTCACATTGGTACTGTATATTTGTCTAAAGGTCGAAAATTTTTATTCATAATCTTTGTATCAATGTTAGTCTATATATATATATAAATGAAACCCGTTTCCCGTTGTCACGCCATAACTTGAGAACGGCTAGACCGATTTGGCAGATCTTTTTTTTTGTTGTGTTTGTTATTGTCAGGAGAAGGTTCTTACGACAGAAAAAATATTGAAAATCCTACGGGAACGGGAGAAAACGGGACTGCGCGTACGAAGTCGCGGGCAGAAGCTAGTTTTTGATAAAAACTCAATAGTCTAATACCTAACTAATGTCAAAAATTGATTTCAATCCATAGTTGTTGAAACCGAAAATTAATTTCGTCTATAAAGATGTTTTAACCCCAATAATGAACCTCATCTTTCCTCCTTATGCGAAATGATATCTTAGTTACATTCACACAATATATATAAATGACGCATATATTAGGAATTTCGTTCACTGAACCGCGTAATAATTTCAACGCTTACGTCAAAAAATATGCCAATAATCATTTTACGCACGATAAAATTTCACATTTTTAGGTAACTATGTTTTATCTCCAAAACATTCCGCATTTCAACAATGGCCGTAGGAAATGGCGCCAAATACGTCATAGAGTCTGCTGTGTTTTTTTTTAATCTACTCTCGGCGATGGTACTTACACGACACGACGCCTAAGGTTTTTTTTTTTATAAATTAATTATCTGTCCGAATGTTATGAAACTGAAGCGCTTATGTTTTTGCATTTTATCGAAGAACTTGCGTGATTGGATTTTTGTACCTTATCGTTTTTATTTTGTCGCGGAGACCGAACGTATCAGGGTGATTCTCCAAAAAAAAAAACCAAAAAATTAACGGCGTCATTATCCTCAAGCCACAGTTAACAATTTTGCTGATTAAAATACAAAGTTTAGTTTCAAAAAATTGAGCCATGTCACTGCTATCACCCAATGCGATAAAAAACAGATGCTAATAAGTTACTGCGATGCTTAACAACGCGGGAGGATAATGATTTGTTAAATAAAAGTTAAAGTTTTTTTAAGAAACACCCATCAACGTCGCAGGAGTATAAACGGGGTGGTTTTTAGTCAGTAAGAGTCTGATACTCCCTCTCGCCTCACCCAGGCGGGAGCAGTCATTCAATGATTTTCCCTCCTTAAAAAAAATCGTTTTTATTTTGATAATTAAGTTTGTAGTATTGATTACAATCTTGTACTCTTTGTATTCTTAAGGTATGAGAGAAGTATTGCTTAACACATTAACTCATAAATAAGACGCCATTACATCTACAATTTATCTATATTATATTCTATACAAAACAATTTAGATTATGCTTATTAAGAAGTGAAAGAAAGAAACAAATAACATATTGTAGGAAATTCTTAAGTTATAAAAATATTATTGTAATTGTTACCACAAAGGCTATTGTATTATTAACACATATTTTTAAAACTAACTAGCTTTACTTTTAAAAATAGATAATTTATCGATGTGTTTGGGAGCCATAATGAAATCTTCCTAATTTAAAAAAGGAAAGACCATTTTGGCTCAGTACAAAATGATCTTTGCCTTTCCGTTCCAGAAAAAAAAAACGACCTTAATGCTTTATGGGTAGACATGAAACCTAGTTATACTCAAATCTTCCTAATGTAAAAAAAAGGAAAGATTTTTTTGGCTCAGTCCGAAATCATCTTTGCCTTTCCGTTCCAGAAAAAAAACGACCTTAATGCTTTATGGGTAGACAGCCAACCATTTATGGTCAATTGGTCTTTTGTCAACCATTTTATGAATGGATATCAATGCTCAGGAACTATTCAAACAAATTTAACATAATGCTAAAGGATATACTAGATGTCGTCATGTCCGTATGTCTGTTCACTTATTGTGGCGCCACCTACCGGGTGTAATTGTAAAACTGAACTATCTGTTTAGGAATCGACTAAAACGTGTGTATAAAGTCGTTATCAAATTCTGTGCAGTCATTTACGAGTTTAGTAACAACATACACACATAATTGGGTAGTTTCCAGGGTATCAAAATTAAAATCGAATTAGTCCGTCAGTTAGATAATGAAAAAATATAAGACACGTATTTTTTTTATTTTCTCGATAATTGTGTCTATAATGACGGTACTCAAAGGGTTAAGTTGCAATACTTAGATAAAATGGCGCTAAGTTTAGAAGTGGGAGGTCGTTACGTCATAACGTGCTACAAAATGAGGCACGCTGTGACGTCACACGATATTTCAAATTAATATATCGTCGAAAGTATTTAATTTTGTGAGAAAGGAAAAAATATATATCTAAAGTTGTAAATTAATCTACCAAACGGACATTAAAATAAAATTTAGTAAACTACCCTATTATTATGTATTTCATTATCTTCAATAGCTTGTGGCAGTTCACTAGTAGACTTTCGGCTACTTGTGCATTAATAAGAGGGTTTATCATATAATTTTGCTTGTGTTTGTGGAGATTGCAGTTCAAAAAGTTCAGGTTTCGGAGCACTGCTATCCAATCTGTCTATATAGTCCCGTACGGCCATTTTCTATAACCTATCTGTCTGTAGATTTGCTTACTGAGATAGAATTTTGACACAGGCACATTATTTTGAGTCAAAATTCTATCTCGGTAAGCAAATCTACAGATAGATAGGTTACAGAAAATAGTCATTAGTCGGCTACTTCGACACCCACGAGAAGAATCTGTCACTACAGTCTTGACAAAATTTTAGTCTAGAATCTAACGGGTAACCGGGGCTCCGGCTCGACGTTCAGGAGAAGGAACGGGTTGGTTTTTAGTCAGTAAGATTCTGACACTCCCTCCCGCCTCACCCAGGCGGGATCAGTCATTCGATGATTTTTTCCCCTTAAAAAAACCGTCAAACGACAGTTCGGTATCCAAACATCAAATATCGAATCCAAAACTTCATACCATACCTTACTTTACTGAACCAACGCGGTTTATTTTCGAAAATTACAGCTATTAATACCATGTGCATTTTCACGGATCACTAGCGCCCCCTAACTTAGGGGTACCTTACCATTTAGCTCACAAATTAGCGTGTAGGGTAAGCAGTATTGCCCTGTTCAGTCAACTGTGTGATTTGGTCAAATAAATAATATTTACCGATTAAAGAGTGGGGTGGTGAAAAGCAGGTGTTTCGTTTCGTTATTGTTTCAATGCCATGTTCGTTTTCTTGCTTGCGTAAAGTGCCATAAAGATAAGAAATGTTGGTATTTCAGATTTTGAACCAGTGTTCTAGGGATCAGGCAAAATCTATAGGTATCTACTAGTATAGGATCGAATTTGAAAATTCTTTATGAAAGAAAGAAATAAAGAAAGATCGTTTATTTGTCAAACATGCGTTTACGAGTACATAAACTGAGTAGTCAGACATGCAAGATATTAAATAGATTTTTGTGCGTCCTTGTGTCATTTGTGTTGGGTAGTCCATTTGTCGAGAAAGATTTGAAAGTTTTAAACAAAGATTTCGATTTGTATCTTCTATACATACATTATTTGAAACTGTAATTATACATGTGTAGCAGGCGCTTAAGCGCCGCCCCCGTCCTCTCCAACTTAGGAGCTAAACGTCGGAAGTGCTCCAAGAAGTTCACCGACTGTCGAGGACGAGTCCCAGGTGCTTCATCGTCGCCTCGACGATAGTAACCCCTCCCGCCGTTATTAGGCTACGGCTCGAAGTGCAGGAGTAGGGACGATGTGGTTTTTAGTCAGTGAGAGTCTGACACTCAACTTTCAGACTTATTTCTAATTAGAAATTACAAGCCCAGGTTTCCTTACTATGTTTTCCTTCACCGTTTGTCAGAGGTGTCTCCATAAACTTAGATAGTACCTACATATAACTCGGAAAATGTCACATTGGTACTTGATCTTTAATTCTACCTGATATCTGAAAATAAGTTCATGCTTAATTACAAAAAGCCATTACTGACGAAAAAAGATTACTTAACATCTGCTTGAAGATGATTCCGAAAATATGATTTTCCCAGAAAATCCACGAACTATCAAAGAGACAACTAATTCGATAATGGACCAAGATCGCAATTAAATATAACATCTATCTTAATATAGAAAGGTTATCAACTCATCTTATTATCAGTTGTAGACCAATAAACTATCCTTGAACTAAATTATATATTAGTTTGCACTTACATCGAATTCTGGGTCAACAAACACATTTATGAAAATAACTTTAATGACATGGCGATTTGTCACCATCGCTTGCCGTGGGTTACAATAGATTCGACGGACTGCCAATTTCAATAACCGAATTAATTATTAGTTATTCCAGACTATCATCTACCCTTGTTTCAAATTTCATCCCAATCCCATCAACCGATTTGATGTGAAGGAGTAACAAACAAACATTCGTACAGTCAAAGGTCAAAAGCCACCGTGAGTGATGTCCACACGGCAATGCGTAAGTAATTTCATATTAATGTACATTAAATCGCAATACCTTTAAATTCAGTCCATTAACAACTACTTAGCATCGCAGTCAACACAGATTACAAACTATAACGACGTGTGCATGTGTGTATAATGCGCTGCAGCGCTAACCGATGAGTAGTTTTTTTTGTCATCACATTGTTTATGTTTTGTATGTACCTATTTATATATTTATTAATATGTTTATTCTATTATGTATTTATGTATATGGTATAATATTACAAGCTCACGGGCAAGTGCTGAAAATCAGCGCCGCGACTCGAGCACACTTCGTGTCACGGCACTTTAAGCTGAGCTCTGGCCTTATTTGCGCCGTCTTTGCTATATTGTTGTAATAATATATTAATATTTATGTGTTATTGTACGCATTGTGACGCGTGTGCACAGATAAACTATGTGTGTTCTTGTCTTTGCTTCTGTTCGTTTCTTACGGTGCCAGTGGACTTTAGACGTTTGACCGTACTCAGTCTTTCTCATTTATAATATCAGTAGGATGACAAACCCTCTTATGTAGAGGAGGCCTCCCATAGGGATCATCCTAAAGCAGTTGATGCTGTTGACGATGCTGATGAAATCCTTGTTGCCAGATAAGTTGTGACTAACAAAAATATATAGATACCAATAATTTATTGGCACAATTATGTCAACGGCTCCCTTGACCCAAAATCTTAGATAACACTAGGCAACAAAAAAAAAGTTTTATTTTTTCCCAGAGATCTGATTATGTAATTCGGAATCACCATGCTGTAGGGAACTTAGAACAGTAAATAAAATATCTCAGTCACGTATAGTTTTTAAGAGAAATTTATTTTTAATTTTAAAATTTTTGATATCTATTTTGAAGTAAATATATTATTTTGACATAAAAATAAACTTGTTTTTGTTCTTTGGCTTGTCTCTGTAAGAAGGGTTGGAGTCTCTAACTAAAACCAACAGTAGTCTGCAAGCATTGCAGTGGTCCATTTCCCCTGGTAACGCTTTTCTATTGAAGCGATTTCTTGGTGAAAGCGCTCACCGTGCTCATCACTCACAGCACCGAGATTTTCTTTAAAAAAATCTAGGTGCGAGTGCAGAAAGTGTGTCTTTAAGGACATATTGCAACCCAATTCTTTATAAGCATTTAACATTTGATTTATAAGGTTTTCATATTGAGGCGATCGTTTGTTTCCCAAAAAATTTTCTGTGACTTCAACAAATGCCAACCAAGCATTCTTTTCTTTATCGTTTAAGCTAGAAATGAACAACGGATCTTTAATTAATTTTCTAATGTCTGGGCCAATAAAAACACCTTCTTTTAATTTTGCATCACTTAAAGCAGGAAATTTTTCTTTTAGGAACTTAAAGCCTGAGCCATCTTTGTTCATTGCTTTCACAAAGTTTTTGATTAACCCTAGTTTAATATGTAATGGTGGTAAAAGTACTTTTTTTGGATCTACTAATGGGTAATTTTTGACATTTTTCTGACCTGGATCATAAGAAGTTCTCAGTGGCCAAGTTTTTCTAACATAATGCTCAGCTCTTGCACGGCTATCCCACTCACATAAAAAACAACAGTATTTTGTGTATCCAGTTTGCAATCCTAAAAGTAAAGCAACCACTTTTAAGTCAGCACATATTGCCCAATGATGTTTACTATATTCTATTTTATTCAATAAATGCTTTAAGACGTCGTAAGTTTCTTTAAAATGAGCACCATGCGCTACTGGAATGGATGGATATTGGTTTCCGTTGTGAAGAAGCACGGCTTTCAAGCTAGTTTTAGATGAATCTATAAACAGCCTCCATTCATCTGGTGAATGCTGGTGATCCAATTTAGCCAATAAACCAACAACATCGTTGCAATAAATTAAATCTGCATCTTTAGAATAGAAATTAACGTAGGAAACATGTCGTTTACGGTATGCAGTAATGCGAACGTCGTGTTGAAGCAGATTCCATTGTTTTAATCTTGAACCTAACAGTTCAGATTTTTCCTTAGGCAAGTCCAAGTCTCTAACAAGGTCGTCGAGTTCAGCTTTGTTGATCAAATGTGGTGATTCAGATGTACTTTCCACTTGAATGTCCTCAAATTCATCATCAGAACCTGAAGTGGTACTTGAGTGTTCAACGTGACTTGGAGGCGTAGGTACTGGAAGATCTTCCGAATGAGGTATTGGTTTTGTCACAGAAGACACCTCTGGGTAATTTACTGTGTGCTTTGATTTCTTAGAAAATCCTTTGACATCCGTAAGACAAAAATAACAGTCACTCACATGATCCTTAGGTTCTCGCCAAATCATAGGTTGACCAAAAGGCATCTTTGTTGGTTTCCCATTGAACCAGTTAGTCAAATTCTTGTGACATGAGTAACAGCACATATGTGGCTACCAATATTTGTCTTGGTTGCGAATATCTAAACCAAAATATGCACGATAGCACTTAGTAATCAAAGGCGTTATGCGTTTTTTTTGACTCTTCGGCGAATATAAACCGCAAATAAAACAAAATAAATCCGGAGAATTGACACAACGGCGAGACATGGTGAAAGAACGAAGTGTATATTGTTACTTCAAAATATTATTGCGATCGTTTCTACGAAAAATTTCGAGCTTACCCTCTTATATTGATACAAAAAGTGACAATTTAAAAAAAACTAAAATCTCATTTTCTATACGTGATAGAAATAAATTATTATTTTTATGATATTAGGTGAATGATTATCTACAAAATATGATATGTATTTCCCCCGGGAAATTTTGACTGTTGACTAGTGTAATAGTCGTGATACTGTGAAGTTTACTCATTATTTATGTTCCGATAACACGAAATTAATCTTTGGTCTCTTTGGGTAGAACTATTTGTGTATAGTTTGGAGTTTGATCATAGGGTCATTCATATTTGTCATATCGTCTGTTCTTTAGAACAGAATCTGGCAATAGATTGACGCCCCACTATACAAGGTGTTGTTTTTAAGGCGCGTGATTTTCTAGGAGGTAACTCTGCTATCGATTCTGAGTCTAAATCAACAAAAAAATTGTAGTTAAATGGTTTTAGTTTTTCTGTAAATTACGGAATTACGTAAGTGAGAACTACACGCCGCCGTCTTGTAACTAACTTTATAACGCGGCTTAACACATACAAACTCAAACACGTAATTGATATTATTCCTAATTCCATAAAACTCCAATAGAAACATTGCCGTCGCGACGCTTTTTCTGAAATACTGTCGAACTTAAACGATTTATTATAGCTGTATTTTTAACTATTGGCCCGAAATTTTCTCTTACATAGAACCTTTATGATTTCTGTGACATGCTCCCAAAAAATGCCACGGTTTCAAAACTAAACTTTGTATAAAACTCATAGGTTATGACCCATAACATAACTGGCCAAAAAACAGAACGCACCTGTGACTTCTCTGGGTTTCCCTGGGCGACGGCGCTGATTGCTTACCATCAGGTGATCCGTCTCGCTTGTCTCCTATTCTGTAAAAAAAAAATGTGTATTCTATTTACACACTATAAGTAACTCGTAAGAGCTGACTACTACTACCGTAGTCCTTCGTAAGAGCCTTCATTTGACATCCGCAGGAAGAGCACATCGTGGTGAAAAATATGTATGTTCTGCTTTGTAGTCACCAGCTAAACGTTAAAAATAACTTCAACTATCAAATATTCTGACTCATATACATATTGAATATTTAATCTGCACGGTTGGTACCATAGAACATATTTCTATAATTGTTTATATTACACAAACTTATTTTTTTTAATTAAATAAAAATATTAATTAATTAAAAAAATAAAGAAAGTATCAAGTTAATACGGCTGCGGTTACCGCGCGACGTGTCGTGGGTTCGGTTCTAGCACGGAACAATTGATTATGTGATCCACAGATTGTGGTTCTGGGTCTGGGTGTCATGTGTATTTGAAATTGTATGTTTGTAAACGCACCCACAACACAGGAGAAAACACTGTGGAGCAACGTTTTTTTTAAAAAAAATGTTAAAACTTATATCTCACGAACCCAAAAAATTCTGTTTTACTATCTAATTTTATAAATGAATATAGAGGTAGGTACTAAGAAACTAACATGGAATTAAAGTAATGCTACAATTACCGTGAGTGTAATGTCGAAGTATATATTCATGAGAACACAGATAAGTGCAGAAGTCTCATTTTTTAACTTCTTGACTTCCACTATATAAATATGACGCACGAAGCGCTTCGCATCAAGCTTCCTTGTGCGTACTGCTAAGGAGTGGAATTCTTTGCCAGAGTCTGTATTTCCTGAAGGGTATAACCTGGGAGTCTTCAAGGCCCGAGTGAATAGGTTGTTTATGGGTCGACGTGCTCCATCGTGGACCGCATCACCGCTTACCACCAGGCGAGATAGTGGTCAAACGTCGGCCCATCAAATATAAAAAAACACTGTAGAAAATACATCGTATCTCACTTATATTTCATAGGTCTTCATTAGTGATTTCATTTCGTTTCGTTTACGATAGCGTAACATACTGAGTTATTTTAATATTTAGATCACATCACATCATTATCAACACCCTATAAGTGGCCACAGCTGACCAAACGCCTCTTCTCACACGGACAAGGTTTGAGCATTAATCACACCACATTTGCTCAATGCGGGTTGGCGATTGTAAACTTATAATTAGAAATTATAAGTCAATGTTTCATCACGGTGTTTTCCTTCACCGTTTGTCACTTGTATCTAAATAATCTTAGAAAAAGATATTTGAATTTGAATTGAATATAAATTAGAGTTTCTGTCAAAAATCTCTAATAGTCTACCTTTACAGATAAAGGGTGGATTCCATTATTGAACTCGGATAATAATACCAGTCGATATAGTAATACTTCTGCCTTACCCTACACAGTAACCGAGTCGTGCACAAGCCATTCACCTCAATCCTTTCACTTCGATCATCACTTATTCAAGCTGTGCCATCGACTCCTGCGCATGATTATCTGCAGGGTCCCTCGGGTTGCCAGTTAATTATTTTTATATCAATTTTAATGTTGCATTATGTCATATTAATTAATATTTGTTTATTTATGACTTTAACAATCAATTTTGTTCTGTTAACTCATTTAAAGTTCACGTGGGAGATTCATGTTCCGACTCGACTGGAGTGATAGGACTAAACACAACGCAAATGTGGTTTCACGTCGGTTTTTTGCTCGGCCGTGGTATCACGCCGCTCGAGCCGGCCCATTCGTGACAAAGCATGGCTTTTCCACACTAGTCTCTTAGTCGGACTCTTACGAGACTCGCTGATAGCTGCGATGGTAATAAGATTTTTAAATTCTACTCTGCTGTCATTACAATCCTACTTTTTTTTGAGGAGGGTAAATCAACCAATGAATTCTCCCGCCCCAGGGAGGGAATGTCAGACTCTCACTGACTAAAAACCACCCCGTTCTTGCTCCTTCACTTCGAACCGGAGCCCCGGAAACCCGTTAAGTCGTCCGCGGCTCCGTATCAGCATCAGCACTATTGGGCCCCATCCGTGGTGGTCTGATGGCCCTTTGAGAAGCGCGCGGAACGCGACGTGCCTTACGCTCGGGTCTGGTTGTGTTCAGATGGCAAGTTACCCGTGCTCCTTAAGATTACAATCCTACTAACATTATAAATGCGCAAGTTTGTTTGTTTGTCCCCACTTCAAATGAAAACAGCTCAACAGATCGAAATTCGCCGCCTCCTCCTTAGCTAGCATGACTGCTTCGCAAAAGGAGGAGACGGCATCCCAGTCCCCCTCGCATCCGGGCCTGCACTAGGCCCGGACGCGAGAGGTCGCCATCGCCGATCACTTCCCTGAGGGCACGGCGGTGCTCAGCCCACGCAGGATATTCCGATACAGTGTGTTCGCAGTGATGACACCCGGGCGTTTCCTCTCGCCCCATCAGACACAGGTACCTCCCGAAACTTCCATGTCCGGTGAGGACCTGCGTCAGGTGGCAGGTGAGGACGCCGTAGCGTCTCTCAAAAATGACACATAGACTATATTTTATTTACGGGAACGCGGCCGAAACCGCTGACGGAATAGTGTTTAACAAATGATGAAGTACAGTATTTAAAATGTGCAGAACCTATTGCAGTGATAGGTAATTAGGTAATACCTCTTGGTTTTTCCCACATAATGATTAGAGGTAATAGCCAATAGGACTTGCAAATGCTTGCATAATTTATTATAGCAATAGTACATTCTTGATTACTCGACACGCATTGCTACACCGTGAAACAATATTAGCTATGTTTACTGATATTACGCCTAAGTGTTCAAGATCTATGAACTGTGTAGGCTGAATGTGATGGTAAATAGAATACATTAGTAATCACCACTACTTTATATGACTATATGTCTCTCCCTCTAAAAGTTAGACGGGAAATGCAACGTTCACGGTCGAATTGATGCTCCTGAATTGCACAATGAGTTCCTTCGTATTTTTGCTCCTGACAATTACTGTCGCAACAGAAAGCACCAGTTATTTGCTGTACCATCTTGCAGAACAGTCAGTGGAGCTAAATCCCCGTCATCACGAACGATGAAACTTTTAAACCGATTCTTGGATTCAACGCCAGAGTATGACGTGTTCTCGAGTGAAAAAAGATTATTTCTGTCAGAATGCTTGAAGTTTTGCGAAAGAGATAATTGAAGTATAGTATCTAATAATGATTAAGTTTTTAAATGTATTGTTTCTTACAATTGTATATGTATTGAGTAGTGTACCTAATTGGTTTTAGAATATGAACTCCTAAAGATATGGCGGAATTGGTGATGCTCTTCGTGAATTAGCGTCTGTTGTCACCAAGTATTAGCTATAACTAAGTTTAGTCTATAGGTGACCTTTATAAATTGGAAAACAAAATACAAATCAGATATAAATGTTTTAAAATATACTACACATGTGCCCATTGTCCCCATACGGGGACACCATCATTTTTTCTAACTTTCGCCTAAGCGGAATTGAAAGTATAAGGATATTCTTCAATATTGTTTTAATTGACAATATAAGCAAGCAATAATCACAAAAAAGTTTTATAAATCTTCATAATAACGTACTACAAAACGCCTCTGCTTTCGATAATAATTCCCATTTCACTTCCTCTTGATAAAATTGACAATATGACCCCTTTTTTGTAGCAATTTGTCAAACGTTCTAATAATTTTAGGAAAGTACACTACTCCTCATTATGAAATATCTACACCCATGAAATGTGAAGATAGCTAAAATAATTAATAACCAGCGGGTAAAAGAAAACCTGTCCCCATATGGGGACGGCGGATCCAAATGGGTTAAACAAAGATTTCGATTTGTATCTTCTATACATACATTATTTGAAACTGTAATTATACATGTGTAGCAGGCGCTTAAGCGCCGCCCCCGTCCTCTCCAACTTAGGAGCTAAACGTCGGAAGTGCTCCAAGAAGTTCCACCGACTGTCGAGGACGAGTCCCAGGTGCTTCATCGTCGCCTCGACGATAGTAACCCCTCCCGCCGTTATTAGGCTACGGCTCGAAGTGCAGGAGTAGGGACGATGTGGTTTTTAGTCAGTGAGAGTCTGACACTCAACTTTCAGACTTATCTCTAATTAGAAATTATAAGACCTGGTTTCCTCACAATGTTTTCCTTCACCGTTTGTCAGAGGTGTCTCAATAAACTTAGATAGTACCTACATATAACTCGGAAAATGTCACATTGGTACTTGATCTTTAATTCTACCTGATATCTGAAAATAAGTTCATGCTTAATTACAAAAAGCCATTACTGACGAAAAAAGATTACTTAACATCTGCTTGAAGATGATTCCGAAAATATGATTTTCCCAGAAAATCCACGAACTATCAAAGAGACAATTAATTCGATAATGGACCAAGATCGCAATTAAATATAACATCTATCTTAATATAGAAAGGTTATCAACTCATCTTATTATCAGTTGTAGACCAATAAACTATCCTTGAACTAAATTATATATTAGTTTGCACTTACATCGAATTCTGGGTCAACAAACACATTTATGAAAATAACTTTAATGACATGGCGATTTGTCACCATCGCTACTCTTGCCGTGGGTTACAATAGATCCGACGGACTGCCAATTTCAATAACCGAATTAATTATTAGTTATTCCAGACTATCATCTACCCTTGTTTCAAATTTCATCCCAATCCCATCAGCTGATTTGATGTGAAGGAGTAACAAATAAACATTCGTACAGTCAAAGGTCAAAAGTCCACTGCGAGTGATGTCCACACGGCAATGCGTAAGTAATTTCATATTAATGTACATTAAAACGCGTGCGTACGCATTAACACACGCACGCGTACACAGATACAAATATGCGTGTGCATGTGTGTATAAGCGCTGCAGCGCAACCGATGGTAGTTTTTTTTTTCATCACATTGTTTATTTTTGTATGTACCTATATATATTTTTATTGTTATTCTATTATTATTATTATATGTATAATATTACAAGTCACGGGCAAGTGCTGAAAATCAGCGCCGCGACTCGAGCACACTCGTGTCACGGCATTTAAGCTGAGCTCTGGCCTTTTTGCGCCGTCTTTGCTATATTGTTTTATATATTTTTTTGTGTTATTGTACCTTGTGACGATGTGCAAATAAACTATTTTTCTTTCTTTCTTCTTTCTTTCTTACCGTGCCAGTGGACTTTTGACGTTTGACCGTACTCAGTCTTTCTCATTTATAATATCAGTAGGATGACAAACCCTCTTATGTAGAGGAGGCCTCCCATAGGGATCATCCTAAAGCAGTTGATGCTGTTGACGATGCTGATGAAATCCTTGTCGCCAGATAAGTTATGACTAACAAAAATATATAGGTACCAATAATTTATTGGCACAATTATGTCAACGGCTCCCTTGACCCAAAATCTTAGATAATAGTCGTGATACTGTGAAGTTTACTCATTATTTATGTTCCGATAACACGAAATTAATCTTTGGTCTCTTTGGTTAGAACTATTTGTGTATAGTTTGGAGTTTGATCATAGGGTCATTCATATTTGTCATATCGTCTGTTCTTTAGAACAGAATCTGGCAATAGATTGACGCCCCACTATACAAGGTGTTGTTTTAAAGCCGCGCCATTTTCTAGGAGGTAACTCTGCTATCGATTCTGAGTCTAAATCAACAAAAAAATTGTAGTTAAATGGTTTTAGTTTTTCTGTAAATTACGGAATTACGTAAGTGAGAACTACACGCCGCCGTCTTGTAACTAACTTTATAACGCGGCTTAACACATACAAACTCAAACACGTAATTGATATTATTCCTAATTCCATAAAACTCCAATAAGAAACATTGCCGTCGCGACGCTTTTACTGAAATACTGTCGAACTTAAACGATTTATTATAGCCGTATTTTTAACTATTGGCCCGAAATTTTCTCTTACATAGAACCTTTATGATTTCTGTGACATGCTCCCAAAAAATGCCACGGTTTCAAAACTAAACTTTGTATAAAACTCATAGGTTATGACCCATAACATAACTGGCCAAAAAACAGAACACAGCACCTTTGACTTCTCTGGGTTTCCCTGGGCGACGGCGCTGATTGCTTACCATCAGGTGATCCGTCTCGCTTGTCTCCTATTCTGTAAAAAAAAAATGTGTATTCTATTTACACACTATAAGTAACTCGTAAGAGCTGACTACTACTACCGTAGTCCTTCGTAAGAGCCTTCATTTGACATCCGCAGGAAGAGCACATCGTGGTGAAAAATATGTATGTTCTGCTTTGTAGTCACCAGCTAAACGTTAAAAATAACTTCAACTATCAAATATTCTGACTCATATACATATTGAATATTTAATCTGCACGGTTGGTACCACAGAACATATAATTCTTTATATTACACAAACTGAAATTTTTAAATTAAAATAAGAAAATGAATAAATTAAAAAAATAAAGGAAGTATCAAGTTAATACGGCTGCGGTTACCGCGCGACGTGTCGTGGGTTCGGTTCTAGCACGGAACAATTGATTATGTGATCCACAGATTGTGGTTCTGGGTCTGGGTGTCATGTGTATTTGAAATTGTATGTTTGTAAACGCACCCACAACACAGGAGAAAACACTGTGGAGCAACGTTTTTTTTAAAAAAAATGTTAAAACTTATATCTCACGAACCCAAAAAAATTCTGTTTTACTATCTAATTTTATAAATGAATATAGAGGTAGGTACTAAGAAACTAACATGGAATTAAAGTAATGCTACAATTACCGTGAGTGTAATGTCGAAGTGACAACATACCGCATTGTGGACATTCAGTAATATTCATGAGAACACAGATAAGTGCAAAAGTCTCATTTTTTAACTTCTTGACTTCCACTATATAAATATGACGCACGAAGCGCTTCGCATCAAGCTTCCTTGTGCGAACTCAGGAGTGGAATTCTTTGCCAGAGTCTGTATTTCCTGAAGGGTATAACCTGGGAGTCTTCAAGGCCCGAGTGAATAGGTTGTTTATGGGTCGACGTGCTCCATCGTGGACCGCATCACCGCTGACCACCAGGCGAGATAGTGGTCAAACGTCGGCCCATCAAATATAAAAAAACACTGTAGAAAATACATCGTATCTCACTTATATTTCATAGGTCTTCATTAGTGATTTCATTTCGTTTCGTTTACGATAGCGTAACATACTGAGTTATTTTAATATTTAGATCACATCACATCATTATCAACAGCCTATAAGTGGCCACAGCTGACCAAACGCCTCTTCTCACACGGACAAGGTTTGAGCATTAATCACACCACATTTGCTCAATGCGGGTTGGCGATTGTAAACTTATAATTAGAAATTATAAGTCAATGTTTCGTCACGGTGTTTTCCTTCACCGTTTGTCACTTGTGTCTAAATAATCTTAGAAAAAGATATTTGAATTTGAATTGAATATAAATTAGAGTTTCTGTCAAAAATCTCTAATAGTCTACCTTTACAGATAAAGGGTGGATTCCATTATTGAACTCGGATAATAATACCAGTCGATATAGTAATACTTCTGCCTTACCCTACACAGTAACCGAGTCGTGCACAAGCCATTCACCTCAATCCTTTCACTTCGATCATCACTTATTCAAGCTGTGCCATCGACTCCTGCGCATGATTATCTGCAGGGTCCCTCGGGTTGCCAGTTAATTATTTTTATATCAATTTTAATGTTGCATTATGTCATATTAATTAATATTTGTTTATTTATGACTTTAACAATCAATTTTGTTCTGATAACTCATTTAAAGTTCACGTGGGAGATTCATGTTCCGACTCGACTGGAGTGATAGGACTAAACACAACGCAAATGTGGTTTCACGTCGGTTTTTTGCGCGGCCGTGGTATCACGCCGGTCGAGCCGGTCCATTCGTGACAAAGCATGGCTTTTCCACACTAGTCTCTTAGTCGGACTCTTACGAGACTCGCTGATATAGCTGCGATGGTAATAAGATTTTTAAATTCTACTCTGCTGTCATTACAATCCTACTTTTTTTTGAGGAGGGAAAATCAACCAATGAATTCTCCCGCCCGGGTGAGCAGGGAGGGAATGTCAGACTCTCACTGACTAAAAACCACCCCGTTCTTGCTCCTTCACTTCGAACCGGAGCCCCGGAAACCCGTTAAGTCGTCCGCGGCTCCGTATCAGCATCAGCACTATTGGGCCCCATCCGTGGTGGTCTGATGGCCCTTTGAGAAGCGCGCGGAACGCGACGTGCCTTACGCTCGGGTCTGGTCCTGTTCGGATGCCAAGTTACCCATGCTCGCCATCCGCAGGCCCGCGCTTACGGTGGCCGGAGATCGTCTCGCGATCCCCGACGCCCGGAGTGTCTCTCGCGACGGCTGGGGCGTGAGGAGGTCCGTACCACGCGCCCTGTTTCCTCCTTAAATTACAATCCTACTAATATTATATATACGAAAGTTTGTTTGCTTGTTCTTTATGTCAAAACGGCTGAATAGATCGAAATTCAATTCGGAACTAGGGAACATTATGGTCTAAAATGACACATAGGCTACTTTTTATCCACGGGAACGCTGCCGAAACCGCTGACGGAATAGTGTTTAACAAATGATGAAGTACAGTATTTAAAATGTGCAGAACCTATTGCAGTGATAGGTAATACCTCTTGGTTATTCCCACATAATGATTAGAGGTAATAGCCAATAGGACTTGCAAATGCTTGCATAATTTATTATAGTAATAGTACATTCTTGATTACTCGACACGCATTGCTACACCGTGAAACAATATTAGCTATGTTTACTGATATTACGCCTAAGTGTTCAAGATCTATGAACTGTGTAGGCTGAATGTGATGGTAAATAGAATACATTAGTGATCACCACTACTTTATATGACTATATGTCTCTCCCTCTAAAAGTTAGACGGGAAATGCAACATTCACGGTCGAATTGATGCTCCTGAATTGCACAATGAGTTCCTTCGTATTTTTGCTCCTGACAATTACTGTCGCAACAGAAAGCACCAGTTATTTGCTGTACCATCTTGCAGAACAGTCAGTGGAGCTAAATCCCCGTCATCACGAACGATGAAACTTTTAAACCGATTCTTGGATTCAACGCCAGAGTATGACGTGTTCTCGAGTGAAAAAAGATTATTTCTGTCAGAATGCTTGAAGTTTTGCGAAAGAGATAATTGAAGTATAGTATCTAATAATGATTAAGTTTTTAAATGTATTGTTTCTTACAATTGTATATGTATTGAGTAGTGTACCTAATTGGTATTTTGTACCGTTCTATTCGTATAAATAAATAAACGTATCTAGTTTATTTTGATATTATTGAGATTTTTTTTAAATCCATTAGTACTTTGCCTGACCCGGGAATCGAATCCAAAACCTTTTGCCCGGTAGCCGCACTTGCAACCACTCGGCCAAATAGGCAGATTATTAATTTCGGCAGATAGGTGACATAAGACCTCTAACCTATTCATCCTTAATAATAATAAACGAATAACGACGAAAAAAGTTAATATATAAATTTCTGTATAAAAGTTGTGGAACGCAATAAAGAATTTGAATTTGAATTAAATATTTCACAAGGTCTGTCATTCACCTCGTACGCATAGCGTAATGTGCGACAAATGTGTGCGCATCAAAGAAAGTGTCGGTCGCACACGCATGACAATTGACAAGTAATGTTGTTCCGTAATCCGTAGACTTCTAGTTGAATAACTTATGTCTATCAAATACCACACGTTTTGAGAGACTTCTTTTTATCTAAGACGGTCGGGATATGGCGCTCGGTCCAAGATAGTTATTCATGTCCTTGGGACGCGCCGGACTTTATTGTTTCGGTGTTTGCATAGTTGTATCTACTGTAGAAAGGAAGAACGAAAGAAGTATACAGAGCGGATATGAATGGGGCCGTCGGTAGAGGGCGCCCTAGACAGACATATAGTGACCAGATTGGCGATATATTAAAGAAGGGCCAAATTAAAAGTACCCTTAACCGACGAGCATGCATGAAAAGATTGATGACTGGTTGATGAAGCGAAATAGGTATGTAATAATCGTAGTAATTGGCGTTCCCTAGTCTCTGCCTACCCCCATGGGAGACAGGCGTGAGGTTATGTATGTATGTATGTATGTATGTATGTATGTATGTATCTACTGTAGATGCACAAGATTTTTTTATGGGATAAACCGGTAAATGATGATTGTAAGCCATGCAAGCCTGATGGTAAGCAATCGGCGTCGCCCATAGACACCTGGAGGACCAGAGGCGATACAAGTGTGTTACCTGCCTTTTGGGATTAGGAATTTTAGGATTGTTGGGGATTCAGGGATTGGGAAAGGGTAGAGTGGTAATTGGGCCTCTGATAACCTCCCTTAAACGACGAAACACAATGCAAGCGTTGTTTCACGTCGATCTTCTGCTCGTTGGTGGTATCACTCCGGTCGAGCCGGCCCATTCATGCCGAAGCATGGCTCTCCTATACTTAGACGGTTTTGGGACGTTATGGCGGATTCTTTTGCCATTGCCATGCCAAATTCCTCGGATCCTGTTGTAGTCGCACTCATGTTATCTATGGTAATGCAGATGCACTTAGCCTAGGCTACCTAAATAGAAATAACTAAATAAAAACCTAAATAGAATAATATTTAACTAATGGATTGCCATAAGCGGCACAGGAGCACTGCCAAATTGTTTAATTAAACTTTACCATATATACAAAACAATTAACACAATAAAATGTAAAATCTAGATCCCTTCACACTTCATGCGTACGCACATAGTAGGGTTGCGGAAATGCGATCGTGTGCGCATGCGTGTAACAAGCAAAGACAGTGAGTGTTGTCCATCAAACCATACAAGTCGTACTATAACAAATAAGTTTTATAGTAGTGCAAATTGTGAGTGGTTTTAACTCGTCGAGTACCGGTTTTGTAGACACAATTATAGAACAATAGGTTGCGGTCACCGGTGACCACTTTGACAGTTTAAAAAAGAAATAATAGGTAGGTAGTTAAGAAAAAAATACATAAACATACGTCGCGATGGTCCTGGGGTTTAATACACCCGCTTCTCATACATAAGAGTGCAGATTCTAAATCTACCAACGGCAAGTATCAATGTGACTATTTCCGAGTTATATGTACTTTCTAAGATTATTTAGACACCACTGACAAACGGTGAAGGAAAACATCGTGGCGAAACCTGGGATTATAATTTCTTATTATAAGTTTGAAATCGCCAACCCGCATTGAGCATGCGTGGCGATTAATGCTCAAACCTGGCTTACTCTTGAATCCAATTCCGATCAATCGACATTGATATTGTGAAATTTCGTACTCTTGAATTGTAACACTAGCGCCCATTATCTGTATTGCGTGGATATTGAATGAACTAAATGGTATTGAGTTTAGTTTTATATTCTATACTCTAAATGCTATTTTAACAGCTACGATAGGGGTTGTATAGTTTTGACATTGAATAATTATTGCGTTTTCAATGAATTGCAATTGCATTGACATTGAGATTGGTTTCACTAGTAAGCACCCTTATCCGTGTGAGATGTAAGGAAAAAAATGATCGTTACGTTTAAAATTTGAATCATACCTATAGAGGGTTCCCAGAATTTCGACATGTCTCGTCATAGAACTCAGTTGAAAAGGCGTAGTTTCGAGAAAGTAAGGATCAGAAAAGGATTGTTCTTGTGTCTGAATGCGTTCTTTTTTATGGCATAAGCTAGTAAACGAGCAGACGGATCACCTGATGGTAAGCAATCGGCGCCGCCCATGGACACCTGAAACCCCAAGGCGTTAAAAGTGCGTTACCGGCCTTTTGGGAATTACTATTTGAGGATTCTAGAGAATTCGGGGATTGAGGAGACTGGGGAGGGGGAGTTGGGCCTCCGGTAACCTCACTCACACGACGAAACACAACGCAAGCGTTATTTCACGTCGGTTTTCTGCTCGGCCGTTGTATCATTCCGGTCGAGCCGGCCCATTTGTGCCGAAACATGGCTCTCCCACCCTTAAAATTGCCTACTAGCAGTTGCCCGCGGCTTCATCCGCGTAGAATATGATTCCTGTTTTATTCCATGGGAATATTTATACGGGATACAAATATCCTATTACCTAAGTCCTATTACCTAAGCCAATACCCTGCATTTATAAAAGTTTTAATACTTTTGAGTTTTCTAGTGTTATTATTTTGTGAAATAGTTAATCCTGCTTCCATGTTCCTTCTGGCACACCCATGATTCACTACCATACATAAGCGTTGGTGTCAATACACACTGCACATTAACTATTGTATTACAAGCTGTGATACTATGTTAAGTTATAATAACATTGAATAACAGAATAACCAAAGGCGCAATTAATATTACTTACTTATTATGCGCTTGTAAAAGTGATAGTGCTAGAAGTGATATGCGGAAAGTATGACGGACTGCTCAGTAATATCACACACGCGACCGTATAATATAAATGATATAAGAATAGCCTTTATGTATAACAAAAATTGTTTTATAATCATTACATTGTTATTACTGACTAATATAAAATTTGAAACATTTTTAAACGTTGTCTCATGCTAGGATTTTCTCCTGTGTTGCGTGAACATAGTTTATTAAGGTTTAGTTTGTCGAAGAACGCTACTGCCTGGCCTCTTTTATTTAAATACCAGCTTTTACCCGCGGCTTCGCTCGCGTCACAAAAGGATAAAAAGTAGCAGTACAGCAATACACACAGCGCCATCTATGCCAATACTTTTGTTTTTACCTCGGGAATATCAAATTTTTCCGGGATAAAAAGTACTACTCTATTATTAAATCCGGACTTCTAACTTTACGTCTGAAAAATTCAAAGCAGTCGGTTTAGTAGTTACGGCGTGAAAGCGGAACAAACAAACAAACAAACAAACTTACTTTCCGATTTATAATATTAGTAAGGATACCTATAATATCTTAGTCTGCTCTCAGAACACTTGTAAGAAGAATAAAAGTGGGCACAGATATATTCTTTTTTATTATTTTCTTCTTCTTTGTCAAAACGGTGTTGTCGAGTATACTGCCAGTGTCCAGTGGTGACGGCAGATTGATGAACTGTCGAATTTAACTGTACGGTATGTATTCTTTTTTGCTGTCACCATTCGACACGAAAAGCACGGTATTGACACAACGCTAAAAACATATGTATACTTGTAAGTTCATCTTTCGTAGGAGAATTTCAATACCACGTTCAAATTCGGCGTTGATACAAATCATAACTATGTATGCAATTCAATTTAGTCTTTAGCACCCAAAGCCCAGCGTTTAGAATGCAACAGATCTACATACACCGTTAAATTTTAGTCGTTTTAATCCCATGGACCTGTGGTTTAACTAACAGAATACTACTCATTACAAGCTTGTACTGCGGTGTAACATAAAAAATAAATAAATTAGCAAATGATAAAATTATACTCGCAAAATGCATGAAACCAAAAGTTGCGCCACGAGATAGTTACCTACGTCGTCGTCGGTCGTTGCGTATCGTCGACGGTCGGGCAGTGTAGGTACCTACACGGCGGCTATTGACTCGATCAACTGATTTGCGAGTCCACGTTGACCAGCGACCGCGTCAATGTTGTTAGGTTGTTACTAATAGGAATGCTGCCTACTAACGGTTCGCATTATTTATTCACTCATGCGAGAATTGATTCGAGTTATTAAAAAAAAAGTACTTTATTTTTTAATTTTATCTTTATAAATCGATAGTGCTTCATGGACCAGTTCGAACCTCCAAGGGATTAAAACGATTCAAATTTAACGGTGTATAAAGCCGATGGCATTTGATTTACGTGAACGATTTTTAACGCGCGTCAAAATAATGCTTGTGCGACCATTCGCAAAACTACGTCATTTGGTAAAATGTGTCGTGGTCATCATGTAGTATTTTGTAATTTTTTTTATGGCATAAACCGGTAAACGAGTAGACGGATCACCTGATGGTAAGCAATCGGCGTCGCCCATGGACACCTGGAACACCAGAGGCGTTACAAGTGCGTCACCGGCTTTTTGGGATTTGGGAGTTTGAGGATCGTTGGGGATTCAGGGATTGGGGAGATTGGGGAAGGGGAAGGTAAATGGGCCTGCGGTAACCTCACTCACACGACGAAACACAACGCAAGCGTTGCTTCACGTCGGTTTTCTGTAAGGCCGTGGTATCACTCTGGTCGAGCCGGCCCATTCGTGCCGAAGCATGGCTCTCTCACACTTAATTACTTAATTTTTACAATTTACTTAATTCATTTATTTTTATTGTTTCAGGTCCAGGCTTCATAGAGGATTTGGACATAGAGGCGTATATGAGCTCCGTTGGCGAAGGATGCTACGCCCCGCAAGCTATCGATCCGCGCCGGACCGGGTAAGCACATAATTGTAACCATTAAAGCACTTCTCGAAAATTATACCAACTAAAGAAGTTGAGGCATCCATTCCTCTATATTAAAGTGTAAACTAGCGACTAGCCTGCGATCAGTGATCATCTAAACCAGGGCTGTCCAAACTATACACTCGTGGGCTAATTAAACTTCTTACAAAAGCTGGAGGGCCAGAAAAATGTTTTCAGTTGTATATATAACACATAACAAAACACCACGCCTTTTTATCCCCGAAGGGGTAGGCAGAGGTGCACATTACGGCACTTAATGCCATTGTACAACGTAACACCCACTTTTCACTATTTATGTTATGAGTCCCATGTAATAGGGGTTGAGCCTATTGCCATATACCAGGCACAATTCCAGACTTTGGGCGACTACTGAGATTATTTTAATAACACAGTAATTCTTTGCCCGACGTGGGAATCGAACCCGAGACTCCTTGCCCGGCAGTCTCACTTGTGACCACTCGGCCAACGAGGTAATTAATTTTTAAGTGGTTTTATTAATGGTTAGAGCGACTCCAGAGACAGGTTTAAGATTAGGAGTTCAAGAACCACATAAAACTAAACAAACCATTCCCTTACAGAGGCCACCAGCTACCAGAAAGTCCACCGGACTCGGGTTCAGAGAACCCCTACAGTCCATCAGACCCTCAAGTCTCTCATGCCATATCTTTACCCCAAACCGTCCTCAGTTCGGACTACATGCTGGTCCATGACCATATACCAACCCAGGAGATTCTCCAGCAAAATGGAGATTACATTTACGAGGAGCTGAAGACGGATAACATTGATGGGTTGAGGAGTAACCTCAGTGATGTAGTGGTTCTACCACAGGACTCCAATATTGTGGAGTTGGGGATCAGGACTGTCAGACATGATTTGGGACTGGGTGATGTTTATCAGAACAGGTATGTTGTGGATTTTGTTATTTTATGTACTGCATAGCATTAGAATAGTTAACGCACTCTATAATTTATTGATTCAATGATAATTGGGATGATGACGATAATTAAAACTATACTTAGATAAAACGAATTAAAGCTTAGGAGTGGGGACTAAAACGTCATTTCTACGTATAAAATGTACATAGAAGTGACGTCACGCGACATTTCAAATCAATATATCGTCGATAAAATATACGTATCTAATGATTTAAAATATACTACCAGACGGACATTATAATAAAAATTGGGCATCTACCCTCTTTTGAGCTCGATAAATCATACCTGTTAATTGGGTTGACTTTGTGAAAATTAACTTAAGATAAAGTACCTTTTCTCTATTATGGACAAGCCCGTCACACCCTCCCAAAACCGCTGCAATTCCTGTAAGCCAGGATTTTCAGTAGATACAAACTTGAAAGCTCGGGAACGCTGAAGTCCGACGCGTCTCAGGGACATGAATAACTGTCTTGGTTCCCGCCAGGAAATTAATCAAAAGAGAAGAGGAGAAGAAAAAAACAATAGTTTCCACTTTGAATTACTGCAGGAGACAGAATAAATTAAACGTAAAGGCACAACAAAAAAAGGAACTGGAAAATATCATCTTGTACAACTGGTACGAGATGAAATATCTCGCAAAATTATAGAAAAAAATGAATAAACCAAAACATAATATCACGCCTTTTATCCCCGAAGGGGTAGGCAATGGTGCACATTATGCCACTGTACAATAAAACACCCCTATTTCAATATTTATGTTATGAGTCCCATCTAATAGGGCCTATTGCCATATACCAGGCACAATTCGAGACTCCGTGCTACCACTGAGATTTTTTTAAAAACCCAGTAGTATTTTGCCCGACCCGGGAATCTAACCCGAGACCCCTTGCCCGGCAGTCGCACTTGCGACCACTCGGCCAACGAGGCAGGCCAAAAAATCAATTTATAAATTGTTTAATGATCATTTCAAACTCATTCCCATTCCAGATACAGCCAGATGCGGGTGGACATGCCAGAACTGGAGCAGGGTATGATAAACCCTCAGCTGGTGGCTCTTGGACATGAGACCTTGACTCCAGTGTACACCAGCCTCCAGGAACCTAGCACGAAGAAGAGGAAGCACTCACAAGACACTTCTCAAGTCAAATGTGAGCCTGGTAGGTTATTTGCCCAAAACCTTTTGAGTACACGTCTTTTATAGTCATTCCTTATGCTGAATGAATGCCATTTCGATAATTTTACATATAATATTGGCAAAGGAACTGATGGATTACCTGATGGTAAGCAATCGGTACCATCCAGTGCAACACCAGTAGAGTTACAAATGCTTTGTCGCCCTTTGGGAACTGGGTTTGTTTGGATGGGGATATGTATGGATAACTCAAAGCAGCGAAAATCATGACGAAAAAGGAGAAGGATTCTCTCAATTTTTATGTCACGGCCCATCCCTTATGATTAGTACATTTTTATGGAATCAACCGGTAAATGAGCAGACGGATCACCTGATGGTAAGCAATCGGCGCCGCTCATCTACACCTGAAATACCTAAGGTGTTACAAGTGCGCAACCAGCCTTTTTGGGGATTACAAATTTAAAAATTATTGGGGTTGGGGATTGGGGACCTCTCTCCCCAATCCAATGCAACACCAGTAGAGTTACAAATGCTTTGTCGCCCTTTTGGGAACTGGGTTTGGATGGGGATATGTATGGATAACTCAAAGCAGCGAAAATCATGACGAAAAAGGAGAAGGATTCTCTCAATTTTTATGTCACGGCCCATCCCTTACGATTAGTACATTTTATGGAATCAACCGGTAAATGAGCAGACGGATCACCTGATGGTAAAAATGGATGGATTACGCATTTTAAGGATTATTGGGGATTGGAGAGATTAAGGAGGGAATTAATAAATTATCAAGTACCGTCATTATAGACACAATTACCTCTATAGAACAATAGGTTGCGGTCACCGGTGACCGCTTGGTGTTTGACAGTTTAATTGAGTCTCCGGTAACCTCACTAACACGACGAAACACAACGCAAGTGTTGTCTCACGTCCGTTTTCTGTGAGGCCGTGGTATCACTGCAGTCGAGCCGGCCCATTCATGGCGAAGCATGGCTCTCCACACTTAAACTACATACTGGAAGAGTTATCATCACCATCAAAATCTTTACCATCATTTTTGTCTCCAGCGGCCCTGTCTCCCGAGAGCGTGACTCACGTGCCTCGGCCAGCACCTCCATCAGTAGATGGATCTGAGGCTGGTGACGATGCTCCACTACAGTGCATCAGATTCGGACCCTTCCAACAAAACGTCTGGCATTCTCTGTATGACTGCAATTTGAAGCCACTGTGAGTATAACTTTAGTTTATTTATTTGTCTTTTATACGTGAATACCTTATTTTAACGTGTAGAATAATCTTCCTGAGAGAAAGGGTTATGTTGGACTTTTACCGACTGAAATCATATACCTCGTCCATAATACAATTGGGATGATGACAGTGTATGAAAATTAAAAATGTAATTAGTCCGTAAGTTAGGTAATGAAAAGATATTAAACACGTATTTTTTTATTTTGTCGTATAATAAAACAATACTTAGATAACACGAATCAAAGTTAAGGAGTGGGGGTAAAATGTATATAGAAGTGACGTCACGCGACATTTCAAATCAATATATCATCAAAAGTATTCGTTTCTGTAAGAAAATAAAAATACGTGTCTAATGAATGATTTAAAATAATCTACCAGGCCGACATTAAAATGAAAATTAGGCATCTACCCTATTAAAGGGGTCATCATACCTAAGGGAGGGTAGGGAAGCAGGGTAAAGATCCTGCGGTGGAACGATCATGACTGAAAATAAATATCATACCTAACAGCGAGTATTCCTTAGCTAAATAAAAATAACAACTGTGGCAGTCTTACATTTTTTCGCCAGTTGTGTTATGTTACACCGTTAGATAAAATGAAAGTTAATGTGTTTGTTAGTGGCATTAATGTATTGTAAGATCCAGTTATTTCAGATGAAAGAAAGAAAGAAAAATCATTTATTTTGCTACGACACACAACAAGAATTTAGAAACACCGAAAAAAAGCCCCTAGTGCGTCGCAGCGCAAAAGGCTGGAGCTCAGCTTAATACCGTGGACCGGGCACAGAGGCTCGAGCCCACGGCGCTGATTTTCAGCACCAGCCCGTTATAATACATACTAGTTAAACATCTACACTAACGCTGCTCGGAGTACAGCATGATGTATAATATAGTAAATTAATATAAAAGTGAAAACAAAATCAATAGCTACGATTACTGCCAAAAATCTAAATAAATAATTAAAATAATAACAAGAACAACATTACATTATACATACATATTAATAACAATAGCACATATTGAAAATAAATATAATTACATTCAAAAAGATCCAATAATAATATTTTTTTATTTTGTCTTGTTGTCTGTAGCACTGTTCTATCAAATCACCAAGAACTGCTTTCTTCTCCCACAGCCAACCTCCTTCCTACGTCGTCGGAGCAGACAAGGGCTTCAACTACTCCCAAATAGACGAGGCCTTCGTCTGCCAGAAGAAGAACCACTTCCAGGTCACCTGCCAGATACAGATGCAGGGAGACCCTCACTATGTGAAGACTGGAGAGGGATTTAAGAAGATCAGCAACTTCTGCTTACATTTCTACGGTGTTAAGGTGAGAATATAATTGGATGAGGGGTTTTTGTGATCGATAGATGGCGTGGTGTTTAAATTCAAGTGTTCTATATTTTATTTTTTTAAATCGGAGGCCCACACTAGGATTTTCAATGTGTCATGTACAAGTTCGCGTACACAATGGCATCCAGACCCGAAACAACAATTAGATCACACAAAGAGCTGCTCCGTGCGGAAATCGAACCCTCTACACGTTCCGCGGCAGCCACTAGCCCAGCCACCATGCCAACCGTGCAGTCAAACCGTGTTAAGACGATAAAGAATGTAAATTAATACAATAATATAAAGAAAGAGAAAAGTCGATGACGAGTTTTCTCAATGCTAGACAGAGGGCGTTGGTATTGTTTAAAAAAATTACTGCACAAATGCTGCGATGACATGTTATTAAAAAGGCCTTTGTCCAGTAGTGGACGTAAACGAGCTGATGTTGGTGATGAATGAGAGCAAAAATGATAATGATACTATGATTACAATAGGGTAGATGACTAATTTTTATTTTAATGTCCGTCTGGTAGATTATTTAAAATCATTACACACGTATTTTTTATTTACTTAGACAAACGAATACTTTCGACGATATATTGATTTGAAATGTCGCGTGACGTCACTTCTATGTACATTGTAAACATAGAAATGACGTTTTAGCCCCCACTCCTAAACTTTGATTCGTTGTATCTAAGTATTGTTTTATTATAAGACAAAATAAAAAAATACGTGTCTAATATTTTTTCATTACCTAACTGACGGGCTAATTAGATTTTTACTTTTCATACCCTGTCATGATCCCTATTTAATACATAATATTTTATTGTACCCATTTGATTTCAGGCTGAAGATCCCAGTCAAGAAGTGAGAATTGAACAAAGTCAATCGGACAGAACAAAGAAACCATTTCATCCTGTACCGTAAGTCATCTCATTCTATAGGATGTTAAAATCACTCTTCTTTTTCTGCCCAGAAGAAGGTTTTTTGCCTGTACCTTTTTCCATGTGTCTGTGTTAATGTTCTGGGTATCTACTTAATTTGTTTTTTTTTTATATTTTTTTTAATAAAAACATTGCCCCACACTAGGATTATCTCCTGTGTCGTGGGTGCGTTTACAAACATACAAGTTTACATACACATGACTGACACTCAGACCCGAAACAACAATTTGTGGATCACACAAAGTGTTGTTCCGTGCGGGAATCGAACCCGCGACACGTTGCACGGCAGCCGGTTGCCCAGCCACCGCACCAACCGTGCAGTGGAATTTAAAAATAAACATATTTAAATATCTGACCAAACATGTTATACCTATTATGCTATTTCTATGTAGGTATTTTTGCAAAAATATACCCTATGTCTAAATTTCCAGAGTCGAAATACGTCGGGAAGGCGCAAAAGTGACAGTCGGCCGACTACATTTCGCTGAAACCACGAATAACAATATGAGAAAGAAAGGTAGACCCAACCCTGATCAGCGCCACTTCCAACTGGTGGTAGCCCTGCGAGCTCATGTGGGTCATAATGACTTCATCATCGCTGCATCAGCCAGCGACCGGATAATTGTCAGGGTAAGTTTGTTTTCACTACCGCTGCTCTTCCGGTGGGTGTATTATACCCGACTAAGCGACTACAGAGTTGATAGTGATTGGACAGCAGCACCACGCCTTACCTTACCATGGGTGTACGTATACCCGACTAGAAGACTATAAACTAAGCATTAGCATAACCTGCTTATCAAGGGTGAAGATTTTGTCAGATCACAAATAAGCAAGAAGAAGGTAGACTCAATCTTTACCAGCAACCTTATTAGTCTGTGGGTATTGTACACCCAGTATGTCAGAATAATTTCAATACTTTTTTTTAAGAGTGGTAACTCATTCAATGATTTCTCCCGCCTTGGGCGAGAGGGAGTGTCAGCCTCTTACTGACTAAAAACCACCCCGTTCTTCCTGGTCTTCGAGCCGGAGCCCCGGCAACCCGTTAGGCCTTCCGCAGCTCCGTAAAGTAGCACTAAGAATATTCAACCTTCTTTTCGCCCCCCCAGGCGTCAAACCCGGGGCAGTTCGAGTCGGACTGCACAGAGAGCTGGTGGCAGCGAGGAGTGTCAGACAACAGCGTGCACTTTACCGGTAGAGTCGGTATTAATACTGACAGACCGGACGAATCCTGTGTTGTTAATGGTAAGTTCTCATTGTCATTAAAATCAAATTACAATATTTATCTACACTCGTTCTGTTTGTCGTCAAGAGTCATACAAAGAAAGAGATATAGTAAGAAAAAAGTAAACGCCTTTTATCCCCAAAAGGGGTGGGCAGAGGTACACACTACGGTACTTAATGCCACTGTACAATGTAACACCCACTTTACACTTTTTTTTTTAATTGGGTAAAATCATCGAATGTCTGCTCCCGCCTGGGTGAGGTGGGTGGGAGTGTCAGACTCTTACTGACTAAAAACCACCCCGTTCCTTCTCCTGCACGTCGAGCCGGAGCCCCGGTTACCCGTTAGGTTCTCCGCGACACCCACTTAACACTATTTATGTTATGAGTCCCATGTAATAGGGAGTGAGCATATTTCCATATACCGGGCATAATTCCAGACTCCGTGCTACTACTGAGAACTTTTTAAAAACCCAATAATACTTTGCCCTACCCTGTAATCCCCTTCGCCCGTCGCACTTGCAATCACTCGACCGACTCAGTTATAATGACAATACATTATTATTATAGAAGAATCACGTACAGTGGCCCATGCAAATTCTCCGCTGGTCCGAGTACTCACCATGCTCAATTCTCTCCTGATGTCAGCACTAGAGTGTGATTTATTTGCAATGAGATGGATAGATGTGTGTCGTGAATGTTTAAGATTTTGTGAGAGGATGGATGATACGTAGCTGATTATAATGTTAATGTTTGTGTCAAATTACAATAATTACTCTAATTACCAAATTTGTTATTCAAATGTATAGTTTTTTTTGTTTCTTTTTAATTTTGTTTCTGAATTGTATTAATTTTTATTTCTTGTATTTGATTACCTAATTACTTTGTTTTTAAGTACCTAAATAATAGCATTTATTTTTATATAAGTTTAACAGTATAACTTAATGGCGTAAGCTGTGGTGTTGTATATGTATATTTTCTAAAAATAAATAAATAAATTAATTATTTCATTTTCCAGGTAACCTAAAAGTGATGGGCCACATACTCCACCCATCAGACGCACGCGCCAAACACAACATTCAGGAGTTGGACACAGCACAACAGCTGAAAAACGTACAGAATATTCGAGTTGTCAAGTAAGTTAATTATAATTGTTTTAATATCGAAAAGGGATAAGTAGAGCTATTTCAGTATATGGGACAAAGTTCGTGGTGGCCCAGAGGTTTAAGACGCCCGCTTCTCATGCATGAGGGCACGGGCACGGGGTCGTAACCTACCAACGGCAAGTACCAATGTGACTTTTTCCGAGTAATATGTACTTTCTAAGATTATTTAGACACTACTGACAAACGGTGAAGGAAAACATCGTGAGGATTCCTGGGCTTATAATTTCTAATTACAAGTTTGAAATCACGTCGTGTGAGTGGGGTTACCGGAGGCCTAATTATAAATTATAATTACCCAATCTCCCCAATTCCTGAATCCCCAACGATCCTGAAATCCCTAAAAGGCCGGTAACGCACTTGTAATGCGTTTGGTGTTCCAGGTGTCCATGGGCGACGCCGATTGCTTACCATCAGGTGATCCGTCTGCTCGTTTACCGGCTTATGCCAAAAAAAATCACCAATCCGCATTGAGCAAAAGTGTTCTAATTGTCACCATTTGTTTATAATTAAGTGTGTTTAGAGAATAAGAAGTTCGTCCAAAAAGATCAGGTACAACAAACTGATCTCCTGTATTAAGAACAACAGAAAATTGAAAGTCAGTAAAATTATGTGGTATCAAATTCAAAAAAAATTACACAACAGACTCACTTTCAAAATGGAAAAACCCCCAAAAAGACTTTATCCAACTTTAAACCATATAACCCACAGAAAAATAAACTAAAATCCTCTTCACCCAGGTTCAACTACGACCCTTCATTCGCGGAGCATTCCGGTCTACTAGGCTATGACCCCAGTCGGCCGACACCGCAGTTGGACACCGGGGTCATTGCGCAGGAGGTCCGCCGCGTCATACCCGAGGCGGTGAAAGAAGCCGGTGACGTCACACTTCCTAATGGAGACACTATACCTAAATTTTTGGTGGTTAATAAGGTAAGATAATTGTTGTGTTATGAATTTTTGACATTTTGATCTCTGAAGAGGTGGGTGAAGGTTTATATTAGAATGCAACACCCTCTTTCCGTGTTATATTATGAGTCCCATGTAGTAAGGTGTGATCCTAATACTTAGATACTGGGCATAACTACCTCTCATAACATTTTTGCAGTTTACCACCTACCACATACGTTTCTGCACTACCCAAAGGATGACTGGCAGAGAATGCTGTTAGCATTGAGTTGTATAAAACTTAGACAAATAAATAACTTCAGATTCCGTGTTACTACTACTGAATTTTATTTTGAAAAACCGAACTCCTAATCCCCATTAGACTGGTTAGACTGGACCAAATAGAATCATCATCATCAGTCAACAAAAGTCTGTCACAAACTGAAGAGAAGACCTGTGTGCCTTTTGAAAAAGACATTTTGTCATAGACTCCTCGCTTGGCAAGCTGGTTGGAGATCAAAATGAATTATACCCCTCTAGACCCCTTCCTCAAAACCAAATCATTTTCTAAACCTACCTCTTTTCACCCAGGATCGAATCTTCATGGAAAACCTAGGCGCCGTAAAAGAGCTATGCAAGGTGACTGGCAACCTGGAGTCCAGGATCGACCAGCTGGAGAGGATCAACAAGAAACTCTGCAAAATCAGCATACTACAGCGGAGGGATAGCTCCAGGTCCAGTATTAGTAATGGTGAGTATTTCGGGATAGATTTGTTTTAATATAAGCAAAGTGATCTACATTTAACCAATAAGTTGGACCACTGTTAATAATAATGTTCTCACCAAGTTCAATTGAGTCTAGGTAGCATGGTAGCAAGGAAAGAATTTCTGTAGCAACTTCTATAGCCTTTTCTATAGGCTAATATAATAGAGGACTCGTTGATATTATGCATGCGTATGAGATAAGTGTGGGAGAGCCATGCTCCGACTCGACCGGAGTGATACCACGGCCGAGCAGAAAACCGACGTGAAACAATTGTGTTTCGTCCTGTAAGTGAGGTTACCGGAGGTCTTTCCCCAATCTCCCAATTTCCCTAATGCCTTAATCCGCAACAGGCCGGTAACGTACTTGTTACGCCTCTGGTGTTTCAGATGTCATTGGGCGACGCCGATTATTTGCTATCAGGTGATCCGTCTGTTCGTTTACCGGTTTATCTAATAAAAAAAAGAAAATCGGTTCGGCGGTTTATGATTACAAATATGTGGGGTGGTTCTTTGTACCCTGGCTTCCCTTATTTGATTTTTTCGCGATACGCTATTAAGTCTGGTCTCAATTGGATATATTCTTTCTAGGCATGATCCCTCTCCTATTACTGACTGTCCCATTGCATCATTAAAGTGACAATAATGTCTCCTGCATAGTTAATTAGCTTAATCAAAATCAAAGTCAAAAGTCACAGTCAAAATCATTTATTTCAATAATTAGACCAGAAAGGTACTTTTGAACATCAAACAAGAAATTTAAAAGTGTTTCAGTCTGTCGGTCAGTCCTCTAGTGAAGTTATCTAATATTAAATTAATTCTCTTTCAGACTCCCGCTACTCGGCAATATCAAATTCATCAAAATCGCTCTACAGTGACGGAAACATATCCATAGACCAAATCCGAGATATAGCGCGCAATATACGAAAACACGAGTGTTGCCACAAACTAAGCCATAATTCCCCCAAATACACTCGAAAACAGTGCAAAAACTGCCACGGGAACTATTCGAAATACGGCAAATATTACAATTATAACAAAACTTGTGTCCGATACCATTCCAACAAGCTCGAAAAGGCCGAAAATGTCGAAAATCCGACTTACACGGACTCGAATATCCAGAAATATCCGGATGACAGCTACGAAAGTACGATGACTAAGAAGAAGGACACTTGTCTATGGTTGAAGAGTGATGATAATTTTTCATATAGCAACACTAAGCTCGGGTTTTGTTGCCGGAAAGAGTATGGGGATACCAGCAGTGAATTGATATCGAATAAGTTTCTGCAAATCGTTATTACTATATTGATTTTTATTATGGCTGTTTGGTAAGTAGCTGTGGAATTGAATTAACTATTTTATACTACATATCTTGTTGGTTTAGTGGTTGCTATGTTAGTGTGATTATCAAGTAAACCCGTGGCTTCAATTTATGTATTAGACAAAGTGTCACTGGGGAACATAGACGTACCATACGTCCCTTTGGAGTCTCACATAGACGTACCATACGTCCCTTTGGAGTCTCACATAGACGTACCATACGTCCCTTTGGAGTCTCATGTGTCAGCAGTCATCGGCCACACTACTAGACTCCAAACCAATACTGAGATTTTTTTCGAACAACTACCAATTTGCCCAAATCTGGAATAGAACCCGAGACCCCTTGGCGACGACTACTTGGCTAACGAGGCTGTCTTAATTCGTAGCATAACCTTCAAAAGGTTAATACCACACATACAAATCGAAAACCCATGATTAACTTTAAGACGTTACCCCATAACACCCTATACCATTAATTATAATAAGAAAACTACCTCTAATAAAATAAACATTCCATTCCAGCCTAGTAGTGATGTCAGCACTCTACTTCCGAGAGCATCAAGAACTAATATCAATGAAAGAGATCCGCCTTCACGACAAACTTCACTATCCCCCGTACGGCAAGCCGAACAACGAACCACACAGTCACAGAGCACCGCCAGACTTCAACCAAATACAGGTCAGATACAGGCCAGAGATAGGCAATAAATTAGGCAATACTCTAGTGTAGTGCTGGATATAAGGTATTAAGTTAGACCAGCGCTACTGTTGTTATGTTGGTAGATTAATAAATTGTAGACGGATTTATTATACTTGGATTTATTACAATAATGTGCAGGGCGCACGACGTGTACACACACTTAGACTCTGACAGGTAGACAGCGGCGTTAATGAAAAGTATTCTACCTTATATAACACATTATAGTGAGGGGGCCATTACTTACTAAGTACAGTTGTTACATGTATGAACATGTAACAACTGTAACAAGCCCTTTTGTTTCGATGTTGTTGCTAGCAAACAATAGTTAAAACATGGCGCACTGGTCTTACCATTTAGCTACTATAAGTAATCCTAACGTCGACAAACAGATGGCATCACTAGTCCAGTAAGTAGTTCAAGTTTATACCGAGAGATGGCGTTACTATTCATGTCAGTAATTCATGCTTATACCGATAGATGGGATGGTTCAAATCCTACATCGCACTATTAATTCCATTAATAATAATGTTCTTTTGTTTCAGAATTCAAAAGCATCACAACACACAGCTTCTAAAAAAACTGCTAAAGGTAAGTTAAAAATATAACTTCATTTGTATAGTGATTACAAGGTGAACTAGCGAATGCATAAATTGTCACTAGCACATTGTCCAATCAAAACATTGTTCAATCTTTTTTTATATTATCTTTGTTCAAGCTGTTAATTTGATATTTATAAAGCAACTAACTTAACAAAATAAAAAGTTTTCAATTAAGCAAAACCGTCAAATCGGTTCATTCATTCAGTAGCTACTGGCTTTTAGCGTTTCATTGTTTTTATGGTTGTATATACTATAAATTCTGGCTTGCAGGTTCTTTTTTTATGGCGTAAGCCGGTAAACGACCAGACGGAGCACCTGATGGTAAGCAATCGGCGTCGCCCATAGACACCTGGAACACCAGAAGCGTTAAAAATGCGTTACCGGCCTTTTGGGGATTAGGAGTTTGAGAATCGTTGGGTATTCAGGAATTGGTGTGATTGGGGAAGGGGAGGGTAATTGGGCCTCTGGTAACCTCAGTCACACGACGAAACACAACGCAAGCGTTGCTTCACGTCGGTTTTCTGCTCGGCCGTTATATCACTCCGGTCGAGCCGGCTCATTCGTGCCGAAGCATGGCTCTCACACACTTGTTTCACTCACACAAATTGCAGTGTTTTTAGGCAGGTTATGGCGGGTTCGTCCCAAAAACTTGTTGTTCTTATGATACCCACGAGAAGATTACAAATGTACCTAACTGCCACTACTGCTCAGCATGGACATAAACAAAACAATGAGTTTACTAGTACCAATTAGTTACAAGAGAAATAACAGCGATAGGCTTACATAACATCACGCCTTTTATCCCCGAAGGGGCATGCAGAGGTGCACACAGAAGTAACACCCACTTTTTCACTATTTATGTTATGACTCCCATGTAATGGGGGTGAGTCTATTGCCATATACCGGGCACATTTCCAGGCTACTACTGAGATTTTTTTTAAAACCCAGTCATACTTTGCCCCATCCGGGAATCGAACCCGAGACTCCTTGCCCGGCAGTTGCACTTGCGACCACTCGACTAACGAGGCAGTCATAGGATTAATGTTATGTTATCTGTTATTTTTACAGAGAAAGGACCGCACAAAACAACCCAAGAATATGTGACGACAGCCCCTACGGAGTCACCGCACACTGTATCCACCTCTGCACATCCCACTAAGAATTATGACAGTAATCTTAGAAGTAAGTATCTTTTTATTTTCTACTTTTTAGTTATAGCAATAAGGTTCGAATTGAGCCCGTTTTATGACAATTTACAAAGACTTGCTGGATGCAGGTTGGTTCCAAGTTCCAACCGTCTATCTGGAAATCATTGGAGGAGGTTTATGCGATGCTACGGACACTTAAAACTTAGGCAGGTGTACATTGCGGCAAGGTGTACATTTAATGCCACTGTACAATGTAACACCCACTTTTCACTATTTATGTTATGAGTCCCATGTAATAGGGGGTGAGCCTATTGCCATATGCCTGGCACAATTCCAGACTCCGTGCGATTACTGAGATTTTTTTGAAAAAGCCCGGTAATACTTTACCGGACCTGGGAATCGAACCCGAGACCCCTTGCCCGGCAGTCGCAATTGCGACAACTCAGCCAACGAGGAAAACTTCAAGTGAACTTAAATATTTCTAGACAGATGTTACTTTTTGTACATTTTTAACATTGGCAACAATACTACCCGATAATCAAGTAGAATCAAGTATGGCTGCCAAGCTATCGGTCGCAACGCAAGTTCCATTCCCCGATCAAACGAAGGTTTAAGGAGGCCATACACGCTAGGTTTTACATGATGGTTTTAGCCGTCCATGTATAACGGACAGGCAAGCCCTAGCGTGTATGTGATTAAACTGTTAGTACAGTTATCGGTGCATCGGTGCTCGGTTATGCTTGTCGGGTTTGCATGCACAGTTATAACCATCATGCATAACCTTTTTTTTTTGTTGACGGGGGGAAACCTTCAATAGGCGCCTAGCTTTTATGGGAAAAAAAGACTAGGGAGTGTGGGATTTTTACCTCACTAAAACCTCCCCGGTGGCCACCATCCGCACCTAAAGGAGGCACCGGGTCCTCTTAGTAGACCAACCCCGGAGCCCCCACGGTGCCCCAGTTACGGCACCTCCCTGTGGAGCCCTATGTGTCTCCCTAGAGCCTCTCTGTGCAGTGCACGGCGGCACGTGACCACTGTGCCGCACCATGCATAACCTAGCGTGTATGGCCTCCTTTATTGGGCTTTTCTCTTGCTCGATTTTTAATGGGACGAAACCCAAAATTGTATTCGCTTATTACTACTTTTTTAATATGTAGTAGGTACATAAGGTAAGTCGACTACCACGTCCAAAACTTATCATTGTTGTCAAATCAACAACAAGACAATCACTACTGAACATAAACTTCTCTCCATATCAACTAGATCTTAATTTTCATAATTATATAAGCCCCCGTCATAGCTCGAAACCAATCGAGCTACCTCCACTTGCGTCATCAAGCCGTAATTTATGAATTTCCAATCTCCACAGATACGGTACCAACTCTACAATCTCTACAGCTGCAGAATGAGCGTCCGATAACATCGTCACGTAGGGTTGAAGTCATCGGCGGTGATTGTCTGTTCACGTCCAATACTAATAACGAACTGGATCCTGAGTGCCAGGTAAGAAAAAAAAAAGTTGAAAATGTAATATGTATTTGAACAATAACAGGTGAAATACACGTAAATAGTTTTTTATATAAAACTCTTTTTTTAGTAAAAAAATATTCGTGAATAAATCAAATAAATAAATAAAATAATAAAATAAAAATTGTTTATTGCACAAAATAAATAAATAAAAATTGTTTATTGTACAAAAATTTCACAATATTACATTCACAGAAATGCGGCAATTACATGAACGAGTGTGAATTACGATCGATACTGACACTGCCCTCCAAACTAAGCTATAAGCTTGTATATTGGAAAACAGTGATTCAAGCGTGGAGTATGTCACAAAGTCGCATTATATGTCACTTTATAATGAAGTGAATGTCATGAAAGTGAATGAATGAAATGGGAGGAGCTGTAATCCAAAACAAAAATAATAAAATATAAAGGGAATGTTAAAAGGACTACTTAGGTTAATTTTCCGGAATTGTGTGTGTGTGTGTGTGTGTGTGTGTGTGTGTGTGTGTGTGTGTGTGTGTGTGTGTGTGTGTGTGTGTGTGTGTGTGTGTGTGTGTGTGTGTGTGTGTGTATGTGTGTGTCGGTTATGATATATTCGTAAGTAAACCTTCAGTTTCATTGTAATCAATTTGCTGAAGCCAATCACTGATTTTTCTTGTGACTTCTTTTCGGCTGAGTCGTACGATGTTCAGGTTTTTATTAATTTTGTTGTAGAGCTTGCAACTGAGACTATTGAACTGTCCTCTGGCAAAAGTAGTATTGGTTAATATAATATATAAAAATCGCGGGTTATTCACGTGTGTAACCCGCAATTTTTAGTTAATTTAGTATGTCTCACGATAGTTATTAAAAAAAAGGTAAACTACATTGTATATGTAGAGAAAGAAAGAAAGAAAACCATTTATTTCTTTGCAGAACACACATAAACTTAACAGCTACAAAAAATAAAACAAATAGGAAGCGAAGGTAAACATAAATAAAATAATATAAAACTCAAAAACTTAAAATACCAGGACTCAAATATAATGACAGAGTGAATTTGTTATTATTATCTGTGGATATTTAATATGTGAACTTCTGCCCACTTCTATAGATGGTCTATACGAACTTAATGTCGCGGAGAACCTAACGAGTAACCGGGGCTCCGGCTCGACGTGCAGGAGAAGGAACGGGGTGGTTTTTAGTCAGTAAGAGTCTGACACTCCCTCCCACCTCACCCAGGCGGGAGCAGTCATTCGATGATTTTCCCCCCTTAAATAAAAAAAAATACGAATATACCTCTAATGATGCATAATATATATGTTTTATTATAATATGTATAAAAGAAAGTCGTGTTAGTTACATTATTTATAACTCATAAACGGCACAATCGATATGACAGAGGAATGTGAGATGGATGAAAATTGGTGGGGAGGTAGCTTTGTACTAGGAGATGGACATAGGATGCGTTATATCATTTTTTTTTTACTTTTTATCGAATATCACGACCGGGAACGGGAAAAAACGGGATTGCACCTGTAGGTAACTGTACAAACTATGCAATCTATTTACATCTGAAAATAAACCTAAAAACTAACATAATTACACTAACAAATCTATACACATACACCTACATACATATATTACTTCCTTACCAGTTGGTCGATAAAAATTCCATCGATAGTCGATATTTGTAATCCTATCGACAGAGCCCTCATCACTAATTACCAATATAGTTATAACTATCGATAGCTACCGATGATCGCTTACCGATGCATGTGCGCATATCTGTCAAACCAGTCTAGCCGAGATTTTGCTACGACGCGCATAGATAATTCTTTCACTAGCTTAAAGCTATAAAAATTACCTTAGTTCTATCTATTCCTTACTACTTCTAATACTGACTGTCTTCTCGCTATCTCTGTGCTGTGCTTATAAGTTCTTGTGACTTTCCTACTGTGCCTTCTGTAATCTTCTATCGAATAAACTTGGTGATACGTGAGTCGAACTTTTATTTACACCACGAAATAGCCGACACCATCAGACTACTCATCTAAACAACCAAACACCTACGAAGAAGCGGGCAGAAGCTAGTTTTAACATATTTACGAAATTATTTAATGCTTTTTCTGAATCACAAAAATAAATCAAAGTAATTGGACACTCAGCATTTTGAGTGTAATATATCGTGTATATACCTAATATAGTATAATGTAAGTATAAAGCCAAAAATTGGTAATCCCCTGATTATATTAGCTAATAATAATTATCTGTCTTTGGAAATACATATGCTACATATATATACATATATAATTTCTCTTTTATTGAAATATTAAAATTTATTTGCACGCTGCTACAGAAGGATTTAATAAGATTGTCTTCTTGGATTCAATCTGTTTTGGTAAGACTGGTACCTACTAACATTTTTATGATATGTTTATGTTAAAATATGATAATTATTTTGGAAAAACATGCCTCTTTGGCCGAATGGTCGCAAGTGCGACTGCCAGGCAAGGGGTCTCGAGTTCGATTCCTGGGTCGGGCAAAGTATTACTGGGTTTTAAAAAAAAATCTCAGTAGTAGCACGGAGTCTGAAATTGTGCCCGGTATAGTAATACCCTCACCCCCTATAACATGGGACTCATAACATAAATAGTGAAAAGTGGATGTTACATTGTACAGCGGTATTAAGTGCCGTAATGTGCACCTCTGACTACCCCTTCGGGGATAAAAAGCGCGATGTTATGTTGTTATGTTATGTCTCGATTGGCGTAGTGGCTAGATGATGTGTTACTATGCAAAACCTCACGGAATCCAACATCGTATTGTAAACGCACCTACGATAAAGAAAATAATCTATAACTTTTTAAAATAAATAACCGTTTTCATTCCAGTCCCCTTGCGGTCTAGAACCCCCACAAACCTACGACAACCAGGAACCATTAGAACGGAAACCCGAGAAGGAACTCAACGATACATTCGCGAGACCTTTGGAACCATTAACGAGAGAAAAACTACCAAGCATGCCTGGCGTAATCCCAGAGAAGAATACCACGGAATCATTAAAATCAGAACCAGAATCTTTGAGAAACGAAAACGACTCTTTCAAAAAGGTTGAGAATCTTCGAGAAGAAATTATAGCGAACTCTCTAGATGGTAGCAAGCAGAATGGTACAGAAATCGGCAGTAGAATGAAGAGGGAGGTACGTGGGAGGAGGGAAACAAGAGAGGAACTTAAGAACAGCTCTGAAGAGATGATTCTGAGTGAACAGTCGCATGAAAGTTCTGGGTCTCATGGTAAGTTAATTTGAAAATATGTTTTATTAGATTAGACTGATTTTTTTATTAATTTAATATAAGCACTCATAAGTAAGTATTTAACGAGGAACTCGACTAGTTTCAAGCCATACTAGAGCCTCATATTCATTGATTTTTAATGGCATAGAGCGTCAAACTAGCAGGCTATTGTATTTCTTTTAACTGCATGGAGACCCATAGTAGTTAAATTCGCGAAGGACACACACCGCGATTCCCGGGCGTCGGGGATCGCGGGACGATCTCCGGCCACCGTAAGCGCGGGCCTGCGGACGGCGAGCATGGGTGGCTCCCCGTCCGACCAGTAACAGACCCGAAAGTACGGCGCGTCGCGTTCCACGCGCGCCTCAAAGAGCCATCAGACCACCACAGATGAGAACGCGGAGAACCTAACGGATACCCCGGGCTCCGGCTCGACGTGCAGGAGAAGGAACGGGGTGGTTTTTAGTCAGTAATAGTCTGACACTCATCACGCCTCACCCAGGCGAGAGCAGTCATACCATGATTTTCCCCCCTTCAAAAAAATGTGGGATTAGTCGGTAAACGAGCAGACGTATCACCTGATGGTAAGCAATCGGCGCCACCCATTGAAACTGGCAACATCAATGGTTTCACAAATAGTCTTTTGATGGGATTGGGTCTTCGGTAACTTCACTCAAAAGATAAAACACAACGTTTCCGTTGTTTCACATCGGTTTTCTGCTCGGCCGTGATATTTCTCCAGTCGAACCGACCCATTTGTGCCGAAGCATGGCTCTTCTACATATATACAACATGTAACGTAATTAACGCACACCCTCAAACACCCCAATTAGAATATTATGTTATAATCATAATACATACACTAAATTTTTAATTTAACATGTATATGCATCCTTACTGGTCTTGTGATAAGGTTTATTTTTCTTTATTTTGTATTGAATGATAAAATTTGTATGAATACAAATAAAACTGCGATTTTAAAAGTCTTATTGCTTTGACTTACGGTCCATTTCGATTTGTTTTAACAATACAGGGTTAATATGACAATAATTTCCGTAGTTTTAATTATTTTTGGAAAAAAAATTACCTATACTAAAAATTATATAAATCGATTCAGTTAACGATTCTGAACAAACTATTTTCAGGATGTGCGTTATTTAAGTTACATGTTGTATATATAAATTGTAAACCTTAACAATTTTGTAAAAAATAAAACACTGTTTTTTTTTCAGAATGCGACGTAGTCCGCGTCGGTATATCAAGTAAATCAATAATAAACTCGTCACTATTTAGCGAGACTATCTGCGGCAACAATATATACAACTACTCATACACCATCCCGCTATCACACTGTCTCAGTCACAAACATGTGGATCTGACGTTCAGGTAAATTATTTTATTAGTCTTTTATTTATCTAAATATATACAAGGTGTTGTTTTAAAGCCGCGTCATTTTCTAAGGAGGTAACTCGGCTATCGATTCTGAGTCCGAATCAATAAAAAAAAAATTGTAGGTAAATATTTTTCATTTTTCTGTAAATTACGGAAATCCGTAAGTGCGAACTACACGCCGCCCCGTCTTGTAACTAGCTTTATAACGCGGCTTAACACATACAAACTCAAACACGTGATTGATATTATTCTTAATTCCATAAAACTCCAATAAGAAACATTGCTGTCACTTATTCTGAAATACTGGCGAACTTAAACGATTTACTATAGACGTATTTTTAACTATTAGCCCGAAACTTTCTCTTACATTGAACCTTTATGACTTCTGTGACATGCCCCCGAGAAATGGCACGGTTTCAAAACTGCACCTTAATTCAAAGGTGAGTGACTGACTGACATAGTGATCTACCAACGCACAGCCCAAACTGCTGGATGGATAGGGCTGAAATTCGGTATGCCGGTAGATGTTATGACATAGGCGTCCGCTAAGAAAGGTTTTTCAATATTTCCACCCCCTAGGGGATAAATTAGGGAATGGAAGTTGACAAATAACAAGGTTAACAATAAACAATAAAGGTTAATTATTGTTGACCAGTTCTTCGCCAACACCACATTTCGAGAGCATCTATCTTTTTGCGATCTAAGGCTCTAATAGTCTTCAAACTGTCATCGCCTTAAAAATTTTCAATTCCGTTTTTATACTTCAAAAACGATTCAGAATAGACCAGTCTTTTGGAATCATCACAGCTTCATGTTTGTTCTCATTGGACAGCTTCTCTCTGTTCATGGGCTTCTCCAAAAACACGCCACTGAGCTGATGATTCAGCTTAATATCCAACTGCTGGCAACTACACAAAATATATCACCATTCTACGTAGGACTTAGACTGCCGAGTAGGGGGTCTCGGGTTCGATTACCGTGTGGGGCAAAGTACTACTGGATTTAAAAAAAAAATCTCAGTAGAAGCACGGAGTCTGGAATTGTGCCCGGTATATGGCAATAGGCTCACTCACTATTATATACATGGGGCTCATATCATAAATAGTGAAAAGTGGGTGTTACATTGTATAGTGGCATCAAGTGCCGTAACCGTAATGTACAC
The DNA here is from genome assembly GCA_038387885.1 of Spodoptera picta. Lineage (NCBI taxonomy): Eukaryota > Metazoa > Arthropoda > Insecta > Lepidoptera > Noctuidae > Spodoptera > Spodoptera picta. The sequence goes on along the minus strand of JAZHFQ010000221.1, from coordinate 581,985 downwards.
CTCTGCCTAACTCCTTCGGGGATTAAAGGCGTGATGTTATGTAATCTATGTAGCTAGAGGGTGGGGTCTTAAACTTTTATTTATTTTTTCCCTATTCCAATTCGCACAGGTCATCAAAAATCAAAGAATACCGTCTATGCGACGTGAAATGCAACTTTGACTCTTCCAAATCCTGTTCATCTACGAAGGAGCCTCAGAAGCCACCAGCTTCTGAAGACACGTGGAGTATCAAGATGGCACTGGAGTGCAACGTGGACCGTATGCTAAAGATCAGAGCCAGTTTCACCACTTCTAGAATGCGGTTTCCAAATAAGGTAAGTCTTCGGAAATATTATCTATTGTTTTGTAAAAAATAGACCGTGAAATCGGTTTCGTTTTTGTCCTGAAGTAAAATGGTTATGTCTAGGTATAATACAATAGTTTTGCAAATTGGCGCACGGTTGACGCGGTGGCTGGACAACTGGCTGCCGCGCAACGTGTCACGGGTTCGATTCCCGCACGGAACAACTCTTTGTGTGATCCACAGATTGTTGTTCCGGGTCTGGGTGTCATGTGTATGTGAACTTGTATGTTTGTAAACGAAACAACGACACAGGAGAAAATCCTAGTGTGGGTCAACGTTGAAAAAAAATGTTTAAAACAAAAAATAACTGGTGAACGACTATCCCATGTGACAAAGAAATTAGTTCGATTGTGTTGAAAATTATAATAAATATATATAATATATATACTACCGGGCAAGAGGTCTCGGGTTGGATTCCCGGTTTGAGCAAAGTATTATTGACTTTTTAAAAACTTCTCAGTAGTAACACGGAGTCTGGAATTGAGCTCGGCATTTAGCAATAGGCTCACCTCCTATTACATTGGACTCATAACATAAATAGTGAAAAGTGGGTGCTACATTGTACAGTGGCATAATGTGCACCTCTGCCTAATCCTACGGGGTTAAAAAGCGTGATGTTATTATAAAAACCAACCTCAGAAACCGCAAACTAAAAACCAAAAATTATTATCTATTGTACTCAGTACCTAGTCTACCTACAAGACCTACTGAATGTTAAGAATTCGGATCCGGTGCCTCCACCTATTTGGGAAGTCGGTTAAAAGAGTTCTGGTTCTATAAAAAGGTCTTTTAATTCATTATTTTTTTCTTTCAGGAACTCTGCTACTTGACACCGGAACACAAGTATCCATTTATAGAATACAATATACGTATACACAGCGATTGTCATAATTAACGTCACTTTTATATAATTATAATATAATTAATACTATATTTATAATAAGACAGGTTCACAATCATAAGTTATAAGTTAGACTTTATTGGTAAACCGTTTTACAACTTATATTTTGTTATTTAATAGTAAAGTTTTATTATTGCAATATAATAATTGGTTACTATTAAAAAAAAAATACGTTTTCAAATTGTATGTCACAACAAAAATATTGTTAGAACTTATTGGTCATTTATGACCAATAAAATCTAACAATAACACTATTAATAATATGTATTATTAAGTATTTTAGTACTATTAGTCTATAAACCGTAAAATTAAACGAAAACACATTCCATAAGTGCAATTATGTAATTTTATCCGTCCTATTATAATAACAAAGGCCACTTTATAGTATGTAAACAGATATTAGGCTATATTTTTGAAAATAGCCTTTTAAAAAGACATGCTTGTTATCTTTATTTCCATACTAGCTACTTCCGCGCGGTTTCATACGCTCTGCTCAGCTCCTATTGGTCGTAGCGTGATGTTTTATAGCCTATAGCCATCCTCGATAAATGTGCTATCTAACTCAAAAATAATTATTCAAATCAGACTTGTAGTTACGGAGATTAGCGCGTTCAAACAAACAAACTCTTCCGCTTTATATAATAGTATAAAATTAGAGTGGCTAACTTCGCAAAAGATCGACAGACAGATACTTATATTTGCCTGTGTGTCTTTAAATTGATGCTTTATTAGTAACCAGCGCCCCGGCTTCGGTGCAATATGCATGTATTACCTATATTTAAAAACCTTCCTTAAGAATCACTCTATCTATTAAAAAAACCGCATCAAAATCCGTTGCGTAGTTTTAAAGATCTAAGCATACGTATAACAGACAGACAGCGGATAGCGACTTTGTTATATACTATGTAGTGATGATGTATTTTTTATCAAGGCATTTAATTGAAGTGACTCCCTATTTATTAGAGGTATACGATTGATAACATATTAGGTGAAACAGGATTTTAAACTGTCAAACACCAAGCGGTCACCGGTGACTGCTATTGTTCTATAATTGTGTCTACAATGACGGTATTCGACGAGTCAATAGGGTGGACGACAAATTTTTACATTAATGTCCGTCTGGTAGATTATTTAAAAACATTAGACACGTATTTTTATTTTCATACGGAAACGAATACTTTCGAAAATATATTGATTTGAAATGTCGCGTGACGTCACTTCTCAGTACATTTTATACGTAGAAATGACGTTTTAGCCCCCACTCATAAACTTTGATTTGTTTTATCTAAGTATTGTTTTATTATACGACAAAATAAAAAAATACGTATCTAATATTTTTTAATTACCTAACTTACGGAATAATTATATTTTTAATTTTCATACCCTGTCTTCATCCCTATTATGTGAACTTTGACTTTTCGGGGACTAAAATGTTAAATGTTATGTTATATAATGACTTTTCGATACTGCCGTTGTAAGTGATAGACTTTATAATACTATTATGATTTTATTACGGCGCTTTGGCTGTCACAATATTACTTAAATAAATATCATCATCATCATCCTATAAATGCCCACTGCTGAGCAAAGCCTCTTCTCACACGGAGAAGGTTTAAGCATTAATCACCACGCTTGCTCAATGCGGGTTGGTAATTTCAAACTTATAATTAGAAATTATACGACCTGGGGGCTTACTCTTGAATCCAATTCCGATCGATCGACATTGACATTGTGAAATTTCGTACTCTTGGGTTGCAATACTAGCGCCCATTGCATTCGTATTGCGTGGATATTGTATGAACTAAATGGTATTGAGTTTGGATTTATATTCCGTACTCTGAATGCTATTGTAACAGCTACGATAGGGGTTGGATAGTTTTGACATTGAATAATGGGGTAGACGACTAATTTTTATTTTAATGTCCGTCTGGTAGATTATTTAAAAACATTAGACACGTATTTTTTATTTTCTTACGGAAACGAATAGTTTCGAAGATATATTGATTTGAAATGTCGCGTGACGTCACTTCTCAGTACATTTTATACTAAGAAATGACGTTTTAGCCCCCACTCCTAAACTTTGATTCGTTTTATCTAAGTATTGTTTTCTTATACGATAAAATAAAAAAATACGTGTCTAATATTTTTTCATTACCTAACTTACGGACTAATGGGGATGATGACAGGGTATGAAAATTAAAAATATAATTATAAATAATCTACCAGACGGACATTAAAATAAAAATTAGTCGTCTACCCCATTATATTTTTAATTTTCATACCCTGTCATCATCCCCATTATTGAGATTTTATTAGATTGAAATTGCATTGACATTGAGATTGGTTTCAAGAGTAAGCACCCAGGTTTCCTCACGATGTTTTCCTTCACCGTTTGTCATGGTGTCTGAATAATCTTAGAAAGTACATATAACTCAGAAAAAGCCACATTGGTACTTGCCGTTGGTAGGTTTCGACCCCGCACTCTCATGCATGAGAAGTCGGCGTCTTAAACCTCTGGGTTACCACTACACGAAATGAGTACCAAGCATCATTTAAATCAATGGTGGGCCGACGACATCGCCAGTGTTGCGGGGAGTTGTCGTTCACCATGGAGGACTAAGGGAGAGGCCTTTGTCCAGTAGTGTACGTCTTACGGCTGGTGATAATGATCATGATGATTACCCTGTTAAATACTAACTTATGTATAGAATAATAAATCTGAAAGATATGTTAAAAGAAATTGTTTTTCCAAAAACCACTCAACACAGTGCGAGATAGTGGCCAAACGCCGAACTACTAATAATTAAAAAAAAATATATTGTAATAAGATCTGTAACGAACCAATGACAAAAGGAAATAATGACAATTTAAAAAATTAAATTATGTTTTATGAAATTATTTATTATTATATTTACAAATGAGTGACAATATTTGACGCTAAATTATTGTCAATGTTATTTTTTTATTATTACAAAAATCAACTGCCTTTACGGATAAATTAAAAATAAGTTACATTTTTTTTAGTTTTTTAGCTTATAAAGGAATTGGTTTGTTTTTATTATCATTATTATTTTTATACAATGTAAACTAGAAATGGTGGTAGCTATTATTATTATTTTTAGTACATAATAGAATCCAGTTTTTGTAATAAGAAAAATATTTGATTATTATTAATAAGTATTTTTGCAGCTTTATTTTTAGAATTTTAGTTTTTATATTTTTGTTTTTTAATAGTTCGTAAGTTGTATCGTTTGAAATTATTTAAGTTTAATACTCATATAAAGAAATTATTTTATTATTCTAAACTTTGGAGGAGCCATATATTGTAATCGATAAAATTATTTCATTTTGTAAAAAAAGAAAGGTTTAGTAATTATTTTGAAAATTACATAATTATTAAAACGTTTTTTATAATTAACTAAAAATCGCGGGTTACTCGCGTGAATATACTAAGAAAAGTTTTACTAGTTTCGGTTTACTAGTTTAGTATGATTTTTTTATGATTATATCAATTATACGTAGATATCTATACATTCCAAGCCAGTACTTAATTAGTATATAAGATCTCTTAAGGAAACTATGAAAATCGTATAAATGTTCAAAATAACATCACATATGCAGTAAAAATAATTATTATTCTCAAAACAAAAGAATCTCAGTGTGTCACGGCTTTAAAATGATTTAATACAGTATCTCATTGATAATTGGCGTTCCATAGCCTCTGCCTACTCCCATGGGAGACAGGCGTGAAGTTATGTATGTTGTCTCAGTAAATAACTACATACATAAAAAAAACTAAGGTCTAAAATATTGATTTGAAAATTTCCCAGTGCTAAATAAAAATCTCCAGTGTTTTTATGCCTACGCCTAAGGCAAATTGGCGATTTTTAAGACCTTAAAGAACCTTTAATAAAATAAGATATATATAATACAATACCCTTTCAAAGGTATATAATTATTAAACCTTACATAGGTTAATACATGTCATGTCATCACAAAGATAAACTACAATAAAAAAGAAAATTTTAAATTTGAAGCTCAAAATGAGTATTACTATGTGTATTGGTTTATTTCAGATAATTTTTTGGGTGGTACAGAACAGTTTAATGTAGAAAATAGCTAAAAATAAGCTCAAAATAATCTAGCCTAGTTTATTTTCTTGCCATATTACTAGTTAAAAATCATCACATTATTTGTGTATACTGTATACAACAATATTTTATTGGTTTGTATAACTCTTCAATCACTATTAAAATTTAAAAACAATATTTTATTTCGCGGCGTAATTGTATTATTGAGTCCAATAATAAAATAAAATGACAATTATTATTATTTGCGTTAAATCGAATTTATCAAGACAATTTTACTATTAATTTTATATTATTACTTTGATTAAATAATGAATTTATTATATGTACATTTTGACGTATTTTATTTGTTAATAAAAGGTAAATGTCTTTTTATTTTAGCACTATTAGATTATTAATATAAGCGTAAATAGTTTTATTATTATAATTATATTAAAATATGCGAAATATTTTTTTAAAATCGCATGTTTTATTGAATTAGAAAATCTCATTTTAAGTAGAATGATAATATAAAGTACCTAGTAATTTTATTTAGGTTTAGTGACAATTTTTACACATATTTAGTATAGATAATAATTGCATAAACATATCAATTATAAATTACATATCAGTTAAATTACATTTACATTTTTAAAGTTGAATTACATTACAATTAATTTTATAATTACATTTCAATTAAAACAGAATTTTATTAATTAATTTTTATTTCACATTTACTATATTATTAATACTAAATAAGTGTAAAAATAAGTCTGTATAATGTCTAGCCTGTAACCTAGTATTTATATTTATTATGTAATATCATATTATCTTGTATCTAGATTATAGGGTCCTGCCTATACTGCAAGTCCCAAGCGTCGTAATTATGTAGTTACAATATAAAATAAAACTCCACAAATTTGTATTCATAAGATACAAGATTAAAATGTAGATGTTTATATTTGAAGTTTCATTTTTATAGTTTAAATAGCTATTTCCGCGCGGTCGCGGTTTCCTTTAGCCATCCTCAATAAATGCGCTATCCAACACAAAAAGAATATTCAAATCAGACTTGTAGTTACGGAGATTAGCGCGCTCAAACTAACAAACAAAAAAACAAATTCTTCCGCTTTATATAATAGTAAGTATAAGATGCCTCCATAGATTAAGTGTTAAGTGTGACTGCCTTCTCAGGTTCAAGACCCGGTGGGGTAAGTTTTATTTGGTATCAGCACTGTTTGTAATTGTAGACTACCTCGTTGATCGAGTGGTCGCAAGTGTGACTGCCGGGCAAGGAGTCTCGGGTTCGATTCCCGGGTCGGCCAAAATATTACTGGGATTTTTAAAATATCTCAGTAAGTAGTAGCAGTGAGTCTGGAATTGTGCCCAGTATGCCAGTGTGCAATAGGCACATGGGATTCATAACATAAATAGTAAAAAGTGGATGTTACATCTGTTACATTGGGTACAGTGGCATTAAGTGCCGTAATGTAACGCCTCTACCTACCCCTTCGCGGATAAAAGGCGTGATGTTATAATCTAATAGACTGGTGATGATGATAGTTAAAGATCAAACGAGCAAACGAATCACCTGATGATAAAGCTGCGTCTACACTAGGAGAGCCGAGCACAATTCGTGTAGTGTGGAACTATGGACCGACTTACAACCAACTTCGAACGAGCGCGCTGCAAGCATTATGTTCATGCTCGGCTGCGTTGCTTTGCTACTGCTTACAATATAATTAGATAATCCAAATTCGGCGAGAAGTTGAGAGACTCAAGACTCCTCTGGTGTTGCGGGTGTCCTTGGGCGGCGCTGATTGCTTACCATCAGGTCATCCGTCTGCTCGTTTGCCTCATATTCCATAAAAAAACTATATAATTCTACACGGATACAGTCGCGGGGAACAGCTTGTATTTTATATACTGCGGTTTCTTATCATTTTATAAAATAAGTGTGGGAGAGCCATGCTTCGGCACGAATGGACCGACTCGACCCGAGTGATACCACGGCCTCACAGAAAACCGACGTGAAGCAACGCTTGCGTTGTGTTTCGTCGTGTGAGTGAGGTTACCGGAGGCCCAATTACCCTCCCCTTCCCCAATCTCCCCAATCCCTGAATCCCCAACGATCCTCAAACTCCTAATCCCTAAAAGGCCGGTAACGCACTTATAACGCCTCTGGTGTTCCAGGTGTCCATGGGCGACGCCGATTGCTTACCATCAGGTGATCCGTCTGAACGTTTACCGGCTTATGCCATAAAAAAAATAATACACTCACAGGCACATTTAACCGTCCACTTAATAAATACGTCATCACGTTAGTTTGCGATAAGGAATGTTTATCCCGATGGATGTTTTGTTTGAAGTGGATACTTTGGCAACAAATTAAACACTCTGACCCTTGTTTTTTTTAGAAGTTCGTGTATACAGATGCATTTTTGTACTCAAGTCGAAATTTGACATTCCTTGCGATCGGATTAGTGTGAGATTCAACCTGGTTATCCTGCTCTTTTTGGTGTAATTACTGTTCTGTTAAATTATTGCATTAATTTGATTACTGTAATCACACAAAAATGCCACTGGATGCAACTGGAGCTGCAAGAGCCGTAGCTTTTGCTGATGCTGGGTACAGCCAACGTCGCATTGCTCGGATGCTTGGTGTACCTCAAACTAGTGTACGGGATGCTATCAGGCACTTTTGGGAGACGGGTGCCAACATGCGGAGACCGAGACAAGGCCGTCATCGGTGCACATCTGCTCGAGAAGATCGTTTCATTGTGAACAATGTGCTGAGAAATCGCTTCACCACTGCTCCCGAGGTGATGGTGATAACTAGCATGTTTGAAGTACGAAATGTCAGCGTAAGTGAACAGACAGTGAGAAGAAGATTGGCAGAGAAGAACCTGACTGCATTACGTCATGCACGCGCCCCAGAATTGCTCCCACAGCACCGTAGAGCGCGACTTCAATTTGCGCGAGAATACGCTGACTGGACTACGGACCGATAGAAGGACGTTCTGTTTTCAGATGAAAGCAGAATAGCCCTACGACGTCCAGATGGGCGTTAGCGAGTGTATAGACGACCAAATGAAAGGTTTGCTCCGTGTACAATAGTGGAAACTGTGGGTTATCAGGGAGGTTCAGTAATGGTTTGGGGGGGCATCAGTTATGACGCTCGTACCGACCTCGTAGTGTTTGATAGAGGCAGTGTTACTGCACACAGTTATCTGGAAGAGGTTTTGCAAGCCCACGCCGTGACATTTGCACCATTTATTGGTGATAATTTTCAATTAATGCACGACAATGCCCGATGCCACGTCGCTAGAATAGTGACCCCAGTACCAGGACGAGGTCGGTATACGAACATCACCGTGGCCAGCACGCAGTCCTGACCTCAATCCAATTGAACACATCTGGACAACCTTAAAAGACAGGTTCGAGCAAGGATTCGTGCACCAACGACTATTGGAGAACTCAAGATTGCTGCAGTAGAAGAGTGGCACAACATCCCTCAGTCTGACATCCAAGATGTCATTGATGGACTTCCAAACCGACTGCAAGAAGTCATCAGAGCCCGAGGAGGTAATACCCGTTACTAAAAGTCATTAGACGACCACAGAAAATTAAAAATTAACAATATTGTAAATCGATACTTTTCAACAAAAATCACTAAAAATGGTTTTTTTTATTTAAATGGTGAATAAATGCAGTTTTTTACATTATTACACAGTGTTTAAATGACAAGATGTGCCTAGTTTAAAAATAAAATATCAGACTTTCTCAGTTATAGGCAGCATATGAGAAAATCTAGAAAATCAAGGTGGCCGGTTAAATGAATGAATGAATGAATGAATGAAGCGTTTATTCAAGGTAAGAAACATAGTTGGAAAAAATACAATATTACTTCTGCCAAACTGCAAAACAGTTTGTTGGCAGATGTAGCTCCCTTAAATAATACGACTATATAAAATGACTAAAAAAAAAGAACCTTTGACATTCTAATTCACACATAATAGTTTTCTATCAGGTAAGTAGTTTGAGTAGGACATAAACTTATCTATATATCTCCAAACAGGAAAGGAGACCTTAACAATCTTTGTTGAGAAGGAACTTCACCATTTTGTTTTTGAAGGAAAGTTTTGTAGTACACTCACTTTCCAAATAGTCTGGCATATCATTAAATATTGTTGGGACTAAGCATTTTCTACATCTTTGCCCATAATAGTTAACAGTAGTAGGTACTATGAATCGTTTACTTATTTTCTCTCTTTGGGGTCTTTTGTTTACCACTTTGATTTTAAACTCGTCTTTACAATAATTGTCTATGGCCAGTAATAACACCACCTTTTTATGGATCGGCAATATCTTACATTCTAAGAATAATTCTTCATAATCACTATTTTTACATCGTTTTTTTGTGTTCTTGTCAACTAATAGTTTTATAAATCTAATTTGTAATAATTTTATTTTATCCAGATATGATTTAAATGTATTACCATAGCATGCCAGTCCATACGAAAGCAGCGAATGTGCCTGTGAGTGTAGAATACCTGCGATGACTGAACTATAAAGTATTCAAACAAGTAACCACTTACTGCGTGAGACAAGAGACTAATTAGTATAATTAAACCAAGTGATTATGCTTTATGCAAGATACGGAGTCCAGTACGTTAATATATCCCATGTAGTCCATACATTTTCAACCTTATTCCTTTAGGAGGTAAGTTGGGAATAGTATTAACAGTTACAGATAGGTTGATGTGCGGTCTATGCTTACGTAGTGTAAAAAATGTTCATAACTTTCCGCCGGTGACTTTACTTGGCTGGAGCCTCGAAGAGTTCTCTCCATTTACGATTTTTTTTATATTCTTTATTGATTATGGAGGATTTGTTCATATTACTAACATAGGAACACTAGAAGTATTAACATTGGAAACTTACAATCTACGCTTAATACACAAATTAACTAACTTATAAATTATCGATTAGAATTAGATGTTGGAAAGGCTAGACTTGAATTACATATTCCAAATTCACGAAAATCTATGTTACAATCTCTTTGTATCCGATATCTATCTGCATCATTCCGGACACACTCCACTATAAATTATAATATGATCGCATTCCGTACAATTTCGTGACACTACTTTACCCTTCATTGCAGCAAAACTATTTAATGGAATGTGTCCGGAGCGAAGTCTCAAACTCGTCACAATTTCTTGCCATTTACGATTGAAATTAATAACCGATAGTGATCCTTGAGTTAAGATTGATTTTTAACATTAGAGCTGTTACACACGAGCGGCGAGCTGCCAACGACGGCCGTCGACATGTGTCGGCGGCAACTGCTGATGCGTCGACGGCCGCACACAACTTATAGCGACATTTGCAGTTGTAGCGTTCGTCAAAGTTGAAATGACTGCACTGTTGGCGCGGTGGGTAACCGGCTACCGCGCAACGTGTCGCGGGTTCGATTCCCGCATGAAACAACTCTTTGTGTAATCCACAATATGTTGTTACGGGTCTGGGTGTCATGTGTATGTGAACTTATATGATTGTAAACGCATCCACGACACAGGAGAAAATACTAATGAGGATCAAAGTTTAAAAAAAAATGACAGCTGCCGTCGACGCGTCAACGGATCCCGCCCACGCAACGACGGTCGCCGCCGACACATCAAAGGATGCCACCAACGCCATGACGGTTGCCGTCGACGAGTGTTGACGGCTGCAGTCACCTCTGCCGTTGGCAACATACCGCTCGTGTTTAAGAGCTCTTAACTCGTTGAGTACCGTCATTATAGACACAATTAAAGAACAACAGGTTGCGGTCACCGGTGACCGCTTGCTGTTTGATAGTTTAAGTAGTTGTGTTATTCTTCACCATCTTCTTAATAATAAAGAGGTTATATAAAAATTTCCATTGATTCAGAATTTTTTGATGAAGATCGATTAGTGATTTGGACCGTAAGTACGTGTTCTGTGAGAATAATGAGATACTTACCGAAAAATCTACTTCCAAAAATGAAAATTTTTTTCAAATACATCTAGTAATATCGGTCCTATTAAATGCAAACAAACCAACAATTAAGTGTTTCTTCTATAATAATATTAGTGTAGAGGTGTAGATATTAAATATGTAATTATTAACAATTATTATGCATCTGTTAAACTGACCGTGTAGTTGCGCTTGCGTCGGTCAGACAACAATACGAGAGTTTCTTTTATTCTCATTAATTATTATAAAGATTGTTTTTTAGTTGGTCAAGTTGTACTTATATCCGGCTGCCTCCTCGCAACCCAGCCATCGCGAAGGACACACCGGGCGTCGGGGATCGCGGGACGATCTCCGGCCACCGTAAGCGCGGGCCTGCGGACGGCGAGCATGGGTGGCTCCCCGTCCGACCAGAAACAGACCCGAGCGTACGGCGCGTCGCGTTCCGCGCGCGCCTCAAAGAGCCATCAGACCACCACAGATGGGGCCCAATACGGCCGATGCCGATTCGGAGTCGCGGAGAACCTAACGGGTAACCGGGGCTCCGGCTCGACGTGCAGGAGACGGAACGGGGTGGTTTTTAGTCAGTAAGAGTCTGACACTCCCTCCCGCCTCACCCAGGCGGGAGAAGTCATTCGATGATTTTCCCCCCTTAAAAAAAAAAAAAAAAAAATCCGGCTGCCAAGCTACCGAACAGTTCTATGGGCTAAGTATTCTTAAATTTTTCGAGTATTAAAGAATTTTAGTACTAGTACAGGACATGGGATTATGAAGATTTTGACAAACCCTTATAAGTAGAGTTGTCTCGTTAGCCGAGTGATCACAAATGTGACCGCCGGGCAAGGGGTCTCTCATTACTAGGCTTTTTAAAAAAATCTCTAGAATTGTGCCCGGTATATGGCAATAGGCTCACTTCCTATTACATGGGACTTACCATATCATCACGCCTTTCTTCTCCGAAGGGGCAGGGAGAGGTGCACATTACGGCACTTAATGGTACCGTACCATGAAACACCCACTTTCCACTATTTATGTTATGAATCCCATGTAATAGTGGGTGAGCCTATTGCCATATACCAGGCACAATTCCAGACTCCGTGCTACCACTGGCATTCTTTTTAAACCCTGTAATGTTTTGCTCAACCCGGGAATCGAACCCGAGACTACTTGCCCGGCAGTCGCACTTGCGACCAGTCGGCCAACGAAGCAGTCTAAAAAAAATGACCAGAAAAAATATTCAAAGAATTGTACTACAACACCATAATATTACAAATTCGAAGATGACGATATCTATTCACTACAAAATACCTCATAATAGATAAATCAAACAAAAAAATGTTTAAAAAGGCTCTGATGATCATAATTGCGTACATGACGTTCATGATTTGATGTATCTATCTACCAATTGTTATGTTGTTATAGATTTCCATAAACAATCAAAGGTTCCGTGTATATTTCAGAACTTAATCAAATCATATACAGAAGATAGGATATTTTTATGTGATAGCCAGTAAACGAGTAGACGGATCACCTGATGGTAAGCAATCGGTATCGCCCATGGACACCTGGAACACTAGTGGCATTACAAGTGCGCAGTTTTTTGGGAATTAGGAAGTTGAGGATTTTTAGGGATTCAGGAATTGGGAAAGGTGTTATAAGTCCATGTACTTATAACTTCCAAATCCACGTGTAGACCAAAGAAACCGAAAATGATCCAACAGTGTTTTACACTATCCGGAAATTGAACCCGAGAACTTGCTAGACAGGTCATCATACCATGTCTCCTTCAATAAAAGTAAAGTACCTACCCAGCATAAATTTTCTACCATTACAATAAAACAGAAAAAGTGAATAAAGTTAATATTATAAAATAAAAAATGTAATTAAACGTTTATTGTAATGTAATTTAATATTTTTTTAATCAAAATGTTAATGTAAAATTTTATTGACATTTGTCGCCTATTCCAAAACACAGTTTACTCAAACTAGTTCCATGTCCTTACCTCATTCATACCTATCCTAACAAAATATAAACCAACTTAAGAAATGAGCAATATAATATTCCGTACCGGTGTGCAAACACTATAATAATATTTATCTAGAATTGTGCAAAATAAATGCTCTCTACGTCGGCTGAAGTGTTTCAACAGAACGAGAGAGAGTGAACCAACTACAAAGTCTACAAAGTCCGCCATATTTGAAAACCGCTAACTTGCCTTGGAAATAATCTATTTTTCATGTAGAGGTTCTGTATATAGAAAACTTTTACTAGTTACTTAAGGGACCAGAGTCACTAAAGGAGGCCATACACGCTAGGTTTTGCATGATGGTTTTAGCCGTGCATGTATAACGGACAGGCAAGCCCTAGCGTGTATGGGATTAAACTGTACAGTTATCGATGCATGTACCTCTACAGTCAAAGGTCAAAACGAAAAAGGCCGTGCAACGTGTCGCGGGTTCGATTCCCGCACGGACCCGAGACAACACTTTGTGTGATCCACAAATTGTTGTTTCGGGTCTGGGTATGATGTGTATGTGATATTGTATGTTTGTAAACGCACCCACGACACAAGAGAAAATCCTAGTGTGGGGCAACGTTTGTTAAAAAGAAGAAAGAAGAAGAAGAAGAAAAGTCCCATGCCACCGTGAGTGATGTTATGTGAAGATATGCGTGTGCATGTGTGTATAAGCGCTGCAGCGCAACCGATAGTAGAGGTAGTCTTACGGTGGCAGTGGACTTTTGACATTTGAACGTATATGCAACTGAGCAAATATCAAAATACATATTTTATGCCGTTCGCTTATGTTTGCGCGCGAGCAAAACCATGTGTGGCGTCCAGCGAGCTTGCCTGCCACAGCTCTCAGTTTTTTTCTCAATAGTTTGGTATTGGCGTCCTACAGACACCGTCACGTAGGTACCTACTACGTAGCTCACTCAACTGAGAGTTCGTGGCAAGATAGTGCATGCAAAACCTAACGTGTATGTGTGGTATGAAACTCGGTTATGCTTGTCGGTTTTGCAAGCAAAGTTATAACTATCATGCAAACTCTAGCGTGTGTGGCCGCCTTTATAAGGGGCCAGTAGAATACCAGCGCAAGGCCCTGTCTTGCACATGCTGATCTGGTCCCATTTTACCGCAGACTTGGGAGTCTTGGGACATTACTATTAATACTATAAACTGTACCTATATGTACAATCTGTATGTGTCACCTATTTTATAGTGTTTGAAATAAATACTTTCCTTTCTTTCTTTTTTTTTTTCTTTCTAGTTGTCATTTTAATAATAAATGCATGGTTTTAATTTTGTTGGTACGTTTTGCACCTTTTCGTTGACGGCCCTTTCGAGATTAAACGGAGTGTAGTGTGTACGCAATAATATTTACTTTTGAACAAAAAGGAATTGGTGTTTGCACCACGGCCAAGCAAAAAACCGACGTGAAACAAAGCTTTTTTTTTTTTAAGGGGGGAAATCATCGAATGACTGCTCCAGCCTGGGTGAGGCGGAAGGGAGTGTCAGACTCTTACTGACTAAAAACCACCCCGTTCCTTCTCCTGCACGTCGAGCCGGCGCCCCGGTTACCCGTTAGGTTCTCCGCGACGCTGAAACAACGCTTGCGTTGTGTTTCGTCGTGTGAGTTTTTTTTTTTATTTATTTATTCAGCTAAACATAAATGCATGTTACTTAATTCTAAACATTGCCAAACTGTTCAACAGTTTGTTGGCAAAAAGAGTGAGGTTACCGAAAGCCCGAATCCACCACAATCCACAAATTTCCAATTCCCAAAAGGCCGGTAACGCACTTATAACGCCTTGGTGTTTCGGGTGTCCATGGGCGGCGCCGACTGCTTACCATCAGTTGATCCGTCTGTGAGTTTACCAGCTATAACAGCTATAACAAAAAAGTTCACACTTTTCAAAGATTACTTTTCAAGATTTGTAAAAACTCCTCGTCAAATCTTAATAAAAATATGAATGGCTCCAATAACCAACTCGAGGAACGCTAAAACGTGATCCAAAGATGTTAATACACCAGTGAATCTCGCGCATTCGCGGTGCGCGGTCGTGCGCTCAAAAATATACGTTATTTGTGCACAAACTTGGACTTTACACCGTTAAAATCACCGGTAAGTTAGCTTTTGTTCATTATTTCTTATTTAAAATGACCTTTCGGTGTTTCTTATGTTAATATTATGTAATTATTGAATACCAATGTGTAGGTTAATAGTTTTTTAGATTGTGGAGGAAAACCGCATTGTAATTCGCGTAGGATAGCTGCTTACTGCTTACAGATAATACATTTTAATTTTATAATTCTCTATTTTGCTGCCTCGTTAGCCGAGTGGTTGCAAGTGCAACGGTCAAGGGGTCTCGGCTTCGATTTCCGGGTCGGACAAAGTATTACTGAGATTTAAAAAAGTTCTCAGTAGTAGCACGGAGTATGGAAATACACCCGGTATAGGGCAATAGGCTCACCCCTATTACATGGGACTCATAACATAAATAGTGAAAAGTGCGTGTTACATTGTACAGTGGCATATTGTGCACCTTTGCTTACCCCTTCGGGGATAAAAAGCGTGATGTTATATATGTTATGTTATGTAATTCGTTAATCTTTTTCCTTAAAAAGTTCTTATAATTTAGTCGAGTTATAGGTAGCATTGTTTGCTTAGTTGTGACGATAGAGAACACGTTTGTCACCACCGCTACTCTTCCCGCGGGTGTCGTATACCCGACTGAGAGACTACACATTTGACGGGCAGGACCGCTCTCTGATCCTTTTAAATTGCAATGCGTGGATAATATGGCTGAACGGTATGTAGACGACGCCGCTAGCGCAGTAGTAGAGTGGACCGGACACTCCCTCCCGCCTCACCCAGGCGGGAGCAGTCATTCGATGATTTCCCCCCTTAAAAAAAAAAATCTTCGTCTGTGCCTAATTTTATGTCTGAAAGAGCCATGCTAGCCATCAAACCACCACAGACAAAGAGCCATCAATCAGACCACCACAGATGGGGCCCAATAGGGCTGAAGCTGATACGGAGCCGCGGAGGACTTAACGGGCTGCCGGGGCTTCGGCTCGAAGTGCAGGAGTAAGAACGGGGTGGTTTTAAGACCGTAAGAGTCTGACACTCCCTCTCGCCTCACCAGGGCGAGAGAAGTAATTCGATGATTTTACCCCTTCAAAAAAAGATACATCATAAGCCTAATTGCTACATGCTACATGTAAGTGTAGGTAAGCCGACCGAAATGTCTGGATCGATCTAAGTTTTTAATAAAAACAGTACAATTTACCTTTACAGTTTTACATGTAGGTACCTACAGGTAAACTGTACAGTTTATATATAAGTATTATATATTGTATTTGATTGAATCCTTGTTAACTTCAACTGTAATTTGCGTAAGAAAAACCACTGGTAAAAACTAGTTAGGTACTTTTAAATAAAGTCGTTTTTTCTAGAAGTTTTGCCTCAATGGTGTAGTAGCTTAAAGCGTGGCTGCTAAGCGTGAATTACCAAGCAATTTATACCGGTAGGCGCAGTGGTTGAACGACCGACTAGCGGCTGCCCACTCATAAAATATTTGTTTTTATGATTCATAAATTGTTTTGATTTCCAAGTAATATACCTCTAGAAATTTATGATATAATGTTTAACTTTTACATGCATAATTATATAACTGCCTCGTTGGCCGAGTGGTCGTAAGTGCGACTGCCGGGCAAGGGGTCTCGGGTTCGATTCCCGGGTCGGGTAAAGTATTACTGGGTTTTTAAATATTCTCAGTAGTAGCACGGAGTCTGGAATTGTGCCCGGTATATGGCAATAGGCTCACCCCCAATTACATGGAGCTCATAACATAAACAGAGAAACGTGGGTGTTACATTGTACAGTGGTATAATGTGCACCTCTGCCAACCCTTTCGGGGATAAAAGGCGTGATGTTATTATGTATAATTATACCTACATAACTTCACGCCTGTCTCCCATAGGAGTAGGCAGAGACTAGGGAACGCCAATTACTACGATTCCTACATACCTCTTTCGCTTCATCAACAGTCTTCAATCTTTTCATGCATGCTCGTCTAGTCGGTTAAGGGTATTTTCAATTTGGCCCTTGTATATTATATCGTATTTAAATTAGAAATATGCCTATGTATATGATTACACTATTTCAACTAATATTAATATCATACCTTAATATTTAAATCACCTTAGAATAAAAATGTCATCAGATAAATCATACCATCAAATAAATCGTAGGTATTTTATTCATCATTGCCATGAGGTAAGGTACAATAAGGCAGCATTGCCATGTTGGATGCAATGCTTTTTTATGGAATAGGAAGCAAACGAGCAGACGGATCACCTGATGGTAAGCGATCAGCGCCGCCCATGGACACTCGCAACACCAGAGGAGTCACAGGTGCGTTGCCGGCCTTTTAAAAAGGAATACGCTCTTTTCTTGAAGGTTTGAAGGTCGTATCGGTTCGGAAATACCGCCGACGACAGATCATTCCACAGTTTTGCTGTGCGAGGCAGAAAGCATCGTGAGAAGCGCTCGTTTGTGCTTTCCTTTCACTAAGATAGTAGCCAGCGTATTTGCAAAATAAGCCTATTAATAATTACTTCTATGAAAAAAAAATATTCCAACAAAAATATACAATGTTCAGTGTATATTCAAATGCTTACAAGTCTAAACTCTAACGTTATGTACATATTTAAGTTGCAAATACAGTTATACCTACGCGAAGGTATGTAAGTACGGTTTCGTAACTTAACCATTACTTAGTTGTAACTTGGCCGTGGTTAAGTTAAACAATTATAGGTAGGTACTCGAAGGGCCGTTGCCATGGTGATTTGAAAGTTATATCGATTGTTTATAGACAATTATGTATGGAAAAAACCGCGTGAAATATATGTATGTATGTGTTGGCTTGGTGTTGTCGGTAGAGGTAGGCAGAAGGACAAATAATATCTATAGTTTTTTTAAAGAGGGAAAATCATCCAATGATATTGCCCCTTTGGGTGAGGCGAGAGGGAGTGTCATATTTTTATTTTTTAATTTATAAGGCTTTATGCACACACTAATGTACAAGGTAGGCTTAATGACATGGCCCATGTCATTGGCATCACCCAAAGGTGATACAGAGACAAAAACAATGGTTCATGCAAGAAGCATGCGTATGTAAGAATCATAATCGAAGAAATACATAAAAAGGATAGTATAGACTTAAATAAATCCCTATATAAACTTGCATGTATATGACTATATGACACAAATATAAACTTACATAATTATACATAGTATATTGATAGTTACGATTCTGCCAACCTCCTCAAAAGTAATTTTTACTGACTAAAAATCACCTATTGTCAACTCCTACATGGGTACTTCGAGTCGAAACTCTAGAAACCTTTAGGGTTCTCCGCAGCCCCGATTGGATTAATTGCTCGTAAAATTGTCAGTGGTTGTACGGAGTCTGGAATTGTGCCCGGTCTATGGCAATAGGCTCACCCCCTGTTACATGGGACTTATAACATAAATAGTGAAAAGTGGGTGTTACATTGTACAGTGGCATTAAGTGTCGTAATGTGCACCCCTGCCTACCCCTTTAGGGTTAAACGGCGTAATGTTCTGTTATATGTAAAAGTAAGAAGTAAATTTTTAATAAAAGTAATCGATTGGATAGTCTCTTTAGAATTATACAAGCTTAATAGATCAAATCAAATCAAATCAAATCAAATCAAATCATGTTTATTTGCTCAAACACATGTGTACATACAATAAACAATAGCATGTAAGATAGCGGGTAGCAGTGAATAAAGTTCGAGACATGTTTGCCGTATACAATGGCGTGCAAATATAGTAGTCACTCATAATGATTGCGAACTAACCGACATCTTTCGAATGTGGAACCTTATTCAATATTAGACATTGATGGAATATTGATAATAATATGTCAGAGTAACCATCATTTTAATTAATAATAATTAAAAAATAATGTCTACTTATTACTGTTACAACAACAACAGTAAAGGTATAAATACAATTATGTCAATCAGTAAAAACTAATAAAAATAAATATGTCAAATCTGTTATGTCAAAATTATATAAATCAATTGCATTTTATATATTTCTTCATTATTCAAGTATATCTTTTAGAAAATCGTCGACTTTCTTTTTGAATAATTCACCATTAAATTCTTTCCAACTGTGTGGAATCTTATTAAAAATTATAGGAGCCATGCATATAACACTTTTGCGCATAAATGCCGTCCTTGACGAATGTAAACAAAGTTTATTATTATCGCGTCGATTTCGAGGAAACATTTCAGCCATACGTGGGAAAAGATGAGGATTATTTTTGACAAATAAAGCCACCTCTAATATG
The DNA here is from genome assembly GCA_038387885.1 of Spodoptera picta. NCBI lineage: Eukaryota > Metazoa > Arthropoda > Insecta > Lepidoptera > Noctuidae > Spodoptera > Spodoptera picta. The sequence continues at coordinate 562,287 of JAZHFQ010000221.1, read as the reverse complement.
TAGATTGATGGTAATGTCAGTATTTTATAACGTATGAAATAAGGCTTACACGAATCTCTGACGCTCAATCCGAACATAGACCTTATACATCGTTTCTGAGCTTTAAAAACTATATCTTTATCAGTCGCGTTGCCCCAGAAAATGACCCCGTATCTTAAAACGGATTCAATTAGTCCATAATAAGCTGTCAACAGAGCATCCTCATTGACAGTCCAAGATAACCTGTAAAGAGCAAATGCACTACTACTAATTCGTTTACAAGTAATTTCAATATGATTCTTCCAATTTTATTTAAGTTACGGTCAATCGTTAAACCTAGAAACTTTGTAGTATTCACAACGTTAATAGTATTATCATTATATTCAATGTCAAATTTAGGAAATGTCAATGCCCGTTGGTTAAAATGAATAATTACTGTTTTATTAATATTAATTTTCAAATTATTGCTATCTAGCCATTCTATTGACTTATTTAAGGTGATGATGATGAATGATTCACATCTTTTTCTGCTGCAAGGTATTGTGATAGTACTATGATCTGCGAATAGTGTCATGGGATAACTAATAGATCTGGGAAAGTCGTTTATATACAACGTAAAGAGAGAAGGTCCTAGTACACTTCCCTGCGGTACGCCATACTTGACAGTGCGTTCGTCAGATACAAATATTTCTTCCCTTTTGGTTTTACTATTTATTCGATTGATTTCCGTAACCTGAATTCTATCACATAAATAAGATTGGAACAGATGTAAAATGTTTCCTCGAATACCGTAAGTTTCCAGCTTTTTAACAGTGTATCATGACATGATGCACGTAATCAAACGCCTGCCGTAAAAAAAATCATGTCACAAAAAATAGCACAAACTGGATTATTTCTATCTATATTTGTCATAACTATGTATAAGAAGTCATAGATAGCCATATTAATGGTTTTATGTTTTCGAAATCCCTTTTGTTCATTGCAGAGTATGTCATACTTTTCTAAATATTTATTTAGTTCTGTGTGTATATACGATTCAAAAATTTTGGCAAATATTGATATCAAGGAAATTGGTCTGTAATTTTCTTTCAACTCTTTATCAGATTTTTTGTGTAGCGGTTTAACTACTGACTTTTTAATGCTTCAGGAAATGTGCCTTTAAAAATGCTGAGGTTAATTATATGAGCCAACGGCACACAGATTTCTTTGGCTACTGCTTTGATTATTTTTGTTTGTATACCATCATGGCCAGTGCTATGCGTATTGTTAAGTTTTGAAATCATTTTTAAAACATCCTGCGATAAACACAGAGCCATGAACATCGAATCTTTTTTATTGAAAATTTTGTTTGTGTCTTTGGTCTTACAATAAGTGTCTGGAAGAATCTTATCAATAAAGAAGTTATTAAACAAATTTTCGATGTGTTGAGGGTCTGTAATTTCTGTCCCATTTTCGTGTATTGTGTTAATGTAGTTCTTTGGAATGTTCTGTTTATTTTGATTTATTATCTGCCAAGTTGCTTTCGACTTGTTTTTTGATGTCTTTATTTTGTGACTATTTTGTGCACATTGAGTTAGTTGGATAATTTTTCTGTAGAGCATAGAATATTTCTTAAATCGGTCCTTATTTTCTTGAGTTGGTTTTAATCGGGCCTGCCATAGTAATTGGCGTTTCTTTTTACTACAGTTCTTTATGCCTCGAGATATCCATTTCTGTTGTCTACATAATTTTACAGAAATCAGCGTTTTTGGAAAACACTGCTTATATAAAAACGAAAATATGTCAATAAATGCATTATAGGCTTCATTAGCGTATAATAAAAAATAGATATTATAATAAATACGTATCAGCATTTAAATACGTATAAATAGATTCATTACAATCTTTAAACCAAATTAAACGACATAACATCATTAATATTAAACGAAAATTACATTTAAAACTGTTTTCCATAACGAATACTTTCCAACAATGTCATATTTCCGTTATTTTCCACAGCAAACATATTGCGAGGTCGCGTTCCAAATTCGAATCGTGTAGGTCAGTGTTGCCAGAGAAGATTAATCTGTACCTCTACTCATATATGAAGAGTTTGTGTAGTGGTGGAGGCCCATTTGGCATGGACACGTTGATGTTATTTTGGCGTTTTTTTAATAGTACTTTTTTTTAATAATAATAGTACTTTTAACTTTCTTTGTTTTTGTTTTATTGTTCTTGTTTTGTTATCATTTGTTGTTGTTGTTTTCTCATCTTTACCCTTTTAGTTTTTTTTTTATGGAATAGGAGGCAAACGAGCAGACGGTAAGCGATCAGCGCCGCCCATTGACACCCGCAACACCAGAAGAGTCACATATTTTATATATTTTCTATTATACTAGCGACCCGCCCCGGCTTCGCACGGGTGCAATACTTACCTATGTAAAAATACCTACTACAAAATGTCCTTATACCACGTTCACAGCTATTTTGTCATTAGACAATACGTTTGTATGTTTTATATCGATATTTTCCTCGCTAGAGAGCTCCGATAAACGCGTGCGATCGTTGCAAGTCATGAAGTGCACTAGGACGAAACGCGGCCATCAACGCCGCAACAGATACGTCCCGGCATTTTAAATTTGTAATATCTTCGGAACTATTCACTTAAATTACATGCTGTAAAAAACATATTGATCTATAATAAATGCGCAATTAATTTAAAGTACTTAATTGGATAAGGATTAATGCTGTATTGTTTAAAATCACTTCGTAAATAACCATTGATAGTAAAGGATAAAAAATGGTTATGGTGGATTATCCCTAATAGATAGACATATACCATCGCGGACTTTTTTGTTGAACTTTTAAGGTGGTCAATACTGTAGTAGGTACTTTATTTTGGTCTATCTCGTAGGGTACAGCCAGCTCTAGCCAGCGTTTGCAATAAAAGCGCAAAAACAAACGTGCTGATTTACAACATCACATTAAAAATTGTTTCTCCACTATATTATGCATGTATTATACATATAAACCGTCCTTAAGAATCACTCTATCTATTAAAAAAAACCGCATCAAAATCCGTTGCGTAGTTTCAAAGATTTAAGCATACAAAGGGACATAGGGACAGAGAAAGCGACTTTGTTTTATACCATGTAGTGATATAGTATATAAATATCTGTATTTTAATTTTAAAATACTTTGTATTTGTGTGCCTATTTGTGGAATAAATGCTTTTTCTTTCTTTCTTTCTTCCTTTAGTGCTAATATTTGGAACGACTGGTTCGAATAAAATAATTCTGTTTGTGTTGGATATTCCGTTTATTAAGGAAGGTTATATTAGGCTGTAAAACATCAAGCTACAATGAAAAGAACCAAATTCAATTATCGAATTGTTAAGTTTAATCAATCTATTCAAAATCATAATACATATATTACGAATTTAAGAACGTAGGTACCTACATTTAGTAGGCATGCAGAATTGGGTAGTATCCTAATATTGTCTTTTAATGTCCGTTTGGTAGATTATTTCAAAACATTACACACGTATTTTTATTTTCTTACAAAATTGAATACTTTCGACGATATATTAATTTGAAATATCGTGTGACATCACGATTTACTATATTTTATAGGGTACGGTGACGTAACGACCTCCCATTCCTAAATTTAACTTCCTTAATTTATCTAAGTATTGTTGTCTTAAACGACAAAATAAAATAAATATAAGTGTCTAGGCAAGAGGGAGTGTTAGACTCTTTTTTACCGACTTCAAAAAAAGGAGGAGGTACTATGTTCGGCTGATTATTATTTTATTTTTTTGTTTGTTCGCACAGTACTCCGCCGTTTGTGAACCGATTTCCAAAATATGGCACCGACTTCTTACCTATCAGTGGGTGGTTACTGATAGGTATCAGTATTAATAACAGTTATTTTTTGCTTTTTAGTTTTGACTTTTTGATGGTTATTAGTTTTTGGTTTTTTGAAGTCGGTTTTTTATTTGAGGGGAGAAAATCATCCAATAACTTCTTCCGTCTTGGTTTAGGCGAGAGGGAGTGTCAGACTCTTACTGACTAAAAACCACCCCGTTCCTAATCCTGCACTTCGAGCTCCGTATCGGCCATCAGCCTTACTGGTCTGATGGTTAGTGTCAGACTCTTACTGACTAACCACCCCGTTCCTGAACTTTAACTTTCGTTTACTTCAAGCCGGAACCCCGGTAACCGACGAGGTCGTCCGTAGCTGCGGCTAAGGTGCTTGTCCAAGGTATCATTATAACTGCATTGCCTATAATTTGGGTTCAATGACTAGAAAGTGCAATTTCGAACGCAATTTAACCATTTTACTAGACAATAAGCTGCACTTAGTGGTGACTGATGACACTTTAATATATACCTAACTGTCATCATGATCATCTCACTGTAGAACAAAAGTCTTTTTTTTATAGCGTAAGCCGGTAAACGTGCTGACGGATCACCTGATGGTAAGCAATCGACGCCGCCCATGGACACCCGAAACACCAAAAGAATACATTAGGACTGGCATGACCCAACCGTTAAAGGCTCGCACCTTGTTTCCGCCTGATAAGGAACTTTTCAGTACCCTATTCAGGCGGCCAAAGAAGCGCTCCTGTAACGATTGCTTCATGTCCGGTCCATTAATGCCTAATCCTTCTGACATACCCAGGTACTTGTATGTATCGTTTGCGGAGAGTGATCTCAGCTTTGTGCAATCTGAGAGTTCTAGTCCCTCAGATTCCACAATCCCTCCTCGCTTTATATGCATGACCGCACACTTGTCCACTCCAAACTCCATTCTGATGGAACTACTAAATTTTTCAGTTATATTCAGTAGTTCCATCAATTGTTTCTTGTTTGGAGCAAACAACTTGAGGTCATCCATGTAAAGTAAGTGGGATATAACTAGACCCCTTCTCCGCAAAGGATAGCCTAGCCCTGAATCCTCCAGTAGAGTACTTAGAGGATTCAAGGCCAAGCAGAACCATAGTGGGCTCAGGCTGTCACCCTGGAATATTCCTCGCACTATCCTTACAGGTTCTTCGTTCCCTTGGATTTGTCTACATCCCGGATAGCAAAGCACAGTTCTCCACTGCCGCATACATGACTCCAAGAAGGCGCGTAAACTTGCATCTATTTTATACAACTCCAGCACCTTCAAGAGCCATGTATGTGGCACAGAATCATATGCTTTTTTGTAGTCTATCCAGCATGTAGACAAATCTTTTCGGGACCGACGAACCTGTTGGCTAACAACCATATCAATGAGGAGTAGCTCCTTAGTTCCACGAGACCCCTCCCTACATCCATTTTGAGATACAGACATGATGGAATTTTTTTCAATATGTTTTGTTATTTTTGTCCTCAAAATGGATGTAAGAAGTTTATAGACCGTTGGTAAACATGTGATTGGTCTATAATTTTTGGGCTCAGTGGAACTACCTGATTTATGGAGCAGGTGGGTAACTCCTGTTGTTAGAAATTGTGGTAACGATCCAGTTTCCAAAGCTGCCTGGAAGTGTAATGCTAAGCGAACGTGTGAACTCTTGAGCCATTTAATCCAGAAATTGTGCAATCCGTCCGGCCCCGGTGATTTCCAATTCGGGACCGAACAGGCTGCACTGGCTACATCAGAGGAGGTGATTACTACCTCCTCCATCTCTGATATAGTCTCACACCTTCGCTTAACATCAAACATCCAGTCACCTTCTGTGTGGCTAACAGGCACCGACCAGATGTTGCGCCAAAATGTGTTAGTGGCATCATCATCTGGTCGCCTCCCGTCAGCCACTTCTTGGTTGGATCGTTCCCAATCTCTGTATACCCACCTTTGATCTCTTTGGAACATGCGATTCTGAGTATAGCGCTCCACTCTTTTTTTGTATCGTCTAATACGGTTTGCCCATGCGTAAACTTTCTGCTTCAGGAAGTCGATGCGCTCTGTAACACGCGACAGGTATTCATGAGGACGGATTTCAGTCCCCACAAATGCACGTCTTACAAAGCGCATCACTCTAGGGCGAGTATTGCCCTCCCTAAAGCAGGATAGTTTGCCGATGAGTACCCTGGCCTCACTGATACGACGCTCTATCCTATACTGCCAGGCAGGTACTACTGGTTTTGGTCGGACTGCTGCGTCAAGATTTGGGAATCTGACATTAGCCACTCGACAAGCAGCTACCGCCCCACAGTACAAGATTGAGTGTGTATCATAGAGGTTTTCGCTACTCTCAAAATATTTTTTAAGTAGCGAATCCAAGGCGCTCACCAGCGCCCTATTTTTTTTACACATGGGCAAACGTGGAAATATATTATTTTTATTATTAATTATTAATATTATTATATTATAGAGGTATATTAGTATATTAGTATTAGTATTAGTATAGATATAGATTGTGTATTGTGACGTCACGTTTTTTTAGCATCAAACAACTTGCTTATTTCTTAAAAATTTGCTGCAAAAATACTAAAATTAATTTGATCATAAAATCAATAATGACTATTTTTTTATATTTTAGTGTAGGTATTGAACACTCGAAGCATGTAATTGATTTTGAAAGTACCCAATTGACAGAGAGAATAGCCTAGCTGATCTTTATCTAGGTAGTATCTCTCCGAATATTTTTACTTATAGGTAGTACCGTAGTAACTAGATAGAAGAAAAAACAATGTATGACAAAGGTACCAAGAGACCGTGGAGAATTGTTTTTAATTTATATATTTGTTGGGCCGACATTTGACCACTCTCGCCTTGTAGCACGTAGTCCCATAAACAACCTATTCACTCGGGCCTTGAAGACACCCAGGTCATACCCTCCAGGAAATACAGATTCTGGCAAAGAATTCCACTTCTTAGCAGTACGCAGACGCAGAAGGAAGCTTGATGCGAAGCGCTTCGTGTGTATGGGTAGGACATCTACCATGAAAATTAATATTGAATAATTAACATAAATATTAGATAGAAAATGTATTTGGATTATGGCAAACCCCATCGTCCAGCAGAGGACACAAGCGGCGGGCTGTTGATAATGATGATGATATCGCACATGACACCTTCACAGTCAGTCAGTCAGTCAGTCACTCATCACGACTGCTACCACTAACGGAAGGACTTCATTAAATTGATATCGTATGCAAATAATGTTCACACAACCGCACATTAAGGTACCCAATTACAAAAAACTTTTCAATGAACTTTCAATCTTAATACAAAACCATAGAGTTGGAAATATACTGAATATTATTAATATTTCTGGATAGTTTATTAAGCATCTGGACGTTACAGGTCATTGCCCTTCGCTTCACGGATGCTTAAGAATCCTGCATAATATGAGGCACAAGGTGAAGGTGAATGACCCATTAATTGCGCAGGAGTTGAGTATAGGCCTATAATGCAAATTAGTTCGTGTGTTTACTTCAAATGTTTGACAGAATACATATAACGGCCGAAGAGACAGAAAGGCAAACTTAGTGTTCGACTTCCACCCACAAGCTGGACAGACGACCGGTTACCGGGGCTCTGGCTGTCGCTTAAAATCTGGTAGTCACTAGGGGAGGCCTATGCAAGGCAGTAGACGTTTTGTAGCTGATAAATTATGACGATACAGAACTTGACACCTTTTAATTCTTGAAAATAGAGGGTTCATGTCCTCAGGGATGTGTTCGGCGACGGCGACCTCTCGCGTGCAGCCCTAGTCCTAGCCATTTAAAAAATATTATTGAATATCCACTTCACATCTTTTAAAAAACCTAAGTATAGATACGTATTACATCTACAAACATCATTAGACACTTGTAGATAATAAAAAGAACTTACAAACACATTTTCTATGTAAATAGGTATTATTAAACAATAAGTAGGTACCTACCTACTTGCAATAAGATTTTTATGACGTAATTCGTCTTGTAAGTCCCGGCTTATTACCAGTGGCGTAGCGTGCACAGGGGGGGCCCCGTATAAAAATTTGTTTATGGGTTTATGGGGCCCTTGAAAGGTAAACATTTCTAATAAGAGATTTTTTAAATAAAATACTTATAATTTGTGTGAAAACCGAAAATATTTTCAGGCAACTCCCTCTGCTCTTATTAGCGGACATTAATTACTTTTATTTTTCTTAAGTTTCTGCCAACCTTTGAACGCATGCTTTACGCGGGAAAAATTATTTTTTTTTTACTTTTATGATTACTGAAATAGAATAAAAATGGTGAAGTTTTTATTAATTTTTGCTTAGGCACGTTGGGGGCCCCTGTATTCCGGGGGCCCCGTATAATTGATACGGCAGATACGGCGCTAGCTACGCCCCTGCTTATTACGATAGTGAAGAATATTTACACAAATTTTACAAGACTTTAAACGAAAAAAGCCTTCAATTATGTGCTAATAAAAATAATTACTTATTTAATTTTGCAAATAAATGAATTAGGATTTAAAAGCAACTTAGTTGTAACTTTTGCACGATTAAATGCGTATTTTTTTTTAATTTTTTAAATTCTGTATAGTTAGAAAATCCTTTTAATTCTTGAAAATAGAGGGTTCATGCCCTCAGGGATGTGTTCGGCAACGGCGACCTCTCGCGTCCAGACCTAGTCCTAGCCATGATGCGAAGCGAGGAGGACTGGGATGTCGTCTCCTCCTTTTGCTAAGCAGTCATGCTAGCTAAGGAGGAGGTGGGGCACGTGAGTAAGCATGGGCCTGCGGACGGCGAACATGGGTAGCTCGACCCGACCAGAACCAAACCCCAGCGTACGGCACGTCGCGTTCCGCGCGCGTCTCAAAGGGTGGTTTTTAGTCAGTAACAGTACAGTAAAGTCTAACAGCCAGATCCTGTGATTGCCTAGCTGATACTGTGATTAGCTGGGCGATTCTGAAACGTGAACTCGATCGCGGTCCGCCATGTTGCCGCAAATTATAACTTAGGTAACTTACCTGTGCGATTTAAAGATAAATAAATAATAATAATAATAAACGTGTAATTGGTTGTGACTTGTGAGAATAATCTCGACATTCTCGAAGCGTAAGAATACGATCGAGCTCACTTTGAAAATTCGAACTACAAGTAACAGAAAAATTTTTAGCCTACAGCTGAACGTAATCGAGAGAAAATCTAAATTACTAATCTAGTCTTTTAAAAAGTATTTTCTCTTTAATAACATTTCTTAAAACTTAGAATAGCAAAGCTACAGCTACATTATTTTATTAGAAATATTTAAAATCAAACTTAACATAACATAACATCACGCCTTTTATTCTCGAAGGGGTAAGCAGAGGTGCACATCATGACACTGTTCAATGTAATACCCAGTTTTTACTATTTATGTTGATATTTGAGATTTTTTTAAAAACCCAGTAATACTTTACCCGACCCGGGAATCGAACCCGAGACCCCTTGCCCAGCAGTCGCACTTGCGACTCATTGCGAGTCATTAAAAATGAAATCTATAAATAATATTTATATATCTATCGCTATGGGTTCATAATATTTTATCTACAATTTGCATTTATAGACCTGTCTAAGAAAAAAATTAGTTCTAATAAGTAGGTAACAGCCTATTAAACATTCATGTATGGAAGATTTCTTCGGCAGTAATTTTCCATATACAAATTATTGCGTTCGATTCAGATGCAGATGTACCTTCGGCAAATTATGTAGAAATAATTTTAAAGTAGGTAATCGGATTTGTTTACGTCAAAATTTATTTTTATAGCTCTTCTTGTACATACCTAAGCCCAGGCCGTTCGGGTGACGGCAGAGTACAATATTATTTCCACACCACCCTTAACACTTCTCGTAAATATTGGTCATTTCAAAAACAGAGTTTATGAAATAAAAGCAAAAAAGACCTTTATTTTGAAATCAGCTTTATTCATTTATTTTAGTTCATAGCCATATAAAGGAAAACGAGATGCATTTAAAATTATTCATATTTAGAATAAGAACAAAAGCAGCTGTCAAATTAAATTATCTGTATTGACTATTCTGTGAATGAACTCTGATTCTTAAGCATATTCAAATATGGTTGATAACTGATCAACAACTATTTGCGATATAATATAGTAGGTACCTATTTAGGTGTGAATGATGCATTCATTATTACGATAGGTAATTATTTTGAATATTACAGTCCAAGGTGATGACATTTTTTACGATCATATTTTGGTTCGAGTGGCGGCAAATCAAGCTTTGAATTATTTAGATCTTTATTCCAGCGCAGTTAAGATTAAAAATCTGTCAGCAAGTTACAGCTAACCTAAAATCAATGAAGCATCCTTTACTTTTTTAATTTTGGACTTCAATCGTCTGTCGTCAAGGCAACTCAGTTATTCAGCCTCTTGTTCGCCTTCAAAAAGGTCTTTCAAGATTCCAGGGTTATCACAAGCCACTGTCTTTTAAAAATATGTAAGTTTAAGTATAAGTAATGACTATAGAGCATTTCTCTGAAGGTGTAATAATTTATTTCTCAACATCTAACTGTTCGGTCTTAGTTCATCTGTCCAAAAACATTGTCATTTATTTTTTTAAATATTATTGAATATCCACTTCACATCTTTAAAAAAACCTAAGTATAGATACGTATTACATCTACAAACATAATTAGACACTTGCAGATAATAAAAACACATTTTCTATGTACCTACCTACTTGCAATAAGATTTTTATGACGTAATTCGTCTTGTAAGTCCGGCTTATTACGCTAGTGAGAATATTTACACATACTTATACAAGGTTTTGTATGAAAAGAGCCTTCAATTATGGGCTAATATTAATAATTTCTTATTTAAACGCAACTTAGTTGTAACTTTTACACGATTAAATGCGGTTATTCTTTTTAATTCTGTATAGTTAGAAAAACACATATAATATGAGTTTGGTTCTGTGCTACTGCTTAAAATACCACATAAACTCATTAGTTACCTATTTATTTTGTTCGACCTTTTACTAATCCCAACAACAAGTTTGTGTTATTAACAAAACAAGGCAGTCAGTTACATTGTCTTCACAATAAACCAGAAAATTCTAGATTAAGGTTTCCCATAAAACCAAAACATTTCCATTACGGCTAAACTGGTTTTTGTTCAAAACAAAGCTTAAAGACCCTGAGGACTCATAATGATTATTATATAACCGGTTTTATAATTTCAGTTCTACATTTCACAAACATTTTTTTATCGTTGAGTTATTTAAAATACTATCCCAGTCTATTTTTAGCTTGTAACGCCATTCAAGTATTAATGAGTACCAGCTAGTTTTTTTGTATTTCTGGGCCACTGAACAAAATTTTGTCTCTTTTCTTAAAATAATAAACATTTATAATGTGATTTTGAGTGAAAAACACAGTGCTCGTTTAGCACGAACAATTTTTTGTATTAAAACAAGGAAATACCTACCTACCTTTCGAAAATAATAATTAGCTCTTCGGCGATTTACGAGACAACCTTTACCGGAGTAAAATGTTTTTTGTAGTAAATACAGCATAATCAACATTTATCCAAGCATTTTCCTGTTACCATGTTGTATCACAAGGCTAAAAGTACAACATGCCATGTCAAACCTTACAAAAATTTACTTCTTTTCAAAGCCAAAGCCAAAACTAAACGAAACTGTCATTCTTACTATTTCTTACTGTCAATAGTGTCAATTTAGTCATTTTCCGCTCAGATTTCCGAAGAGCGCAAAAGTTTCTATTTTCTAACAAGAAGTTTCTAATAAAAACTTTCTAACTGAACCTTTTTGCTTCTTTACAGGATTTGAATTAAGAATATCGTGAAAATTAAAATGGCTGACCCATCGCAAGTGCGCTCGTTTTACGCGGGCAAAAACTTTTTCATTACTGGAGGCACTGGATTTGTTGGATTGTGTTTAATTGAGAAAATATTAAGATGTATACCAGATTCTGGTAAGATTTACCTGCTAATGAGACCTAAGAAAGGCAAGGAAATAGCTGACAGACTGCAAGAATTCCCTAAGAATCCAGTAAGTTAAAAGTTTTGAAGTTACTCTATAAAAAGTTATTTTTTGGAAGAAATTATGCCTGAAATTGTTAAAAAGTGTAGTTTTATATGCAAAGTTAATATTTTACACATTTGGTTTCGTCGTTCCTAACTAAAAAGCCATTAAAATATGTTGTAAGGTATTTTATTTTAGAAAATAAGTATTTGCTTAAATAATAATGTTCATCCTAATATTAATTATGAGTCATGCCATCACGGCACAAATTTTTACCTAAATATTAATTTCTTGTCAGCAAATATTTTTATTTCATGTACCTATTTATCATTCAAAGCTTTGTCGTTATTTTTTTGTTATATGGCCTGCAGGGATATATACTTAATGTCTATTTGACAAGTTTAAAAAAAGAATTGACCCAACATACTATGTTTTCTCCTGTATCATGAGTTTACAAACATATATTCAAACAACATTGGAACAACAATCTGTATGCCACACAAAATGTTGTTCCAATCTAAGTTTCTAGTAACAGAAATCATTGCATAAATCTTGAATTTAATGTAAATAGTATTTTAAAATTTATCAGCAAAACTCTTAACAAACATACAGTCATACAAACAAACTCAATATTAGCATAGACAAGCATTGAAGAGGCTGTTCACATCAATTATTGCATCATGTCTACAAAAAAGTTTGTATTTCACAAAAAAATTATCGTTAGTGTTCTTACATAATGTTCATAAGAAGCAATTGCTATTTTCAATACCTACATGTAATAAGAGAAACATTAATTTTAACGACAGCTATTGTATTTCGTTTTGGAAGAATCAAAATGAGGTTTTGATTATGCAAGACAATAAAAAATTAATATGTCTCTTTCTAGTTCTGGTGTGCACGGAAATTAAGTATTGATCTCATAAGTGTTTATTCAGCCTGTTGTAATAGGATCCTAAACCTAATGCTGTACCTCATCATCATCATCATCATCAACAGCCTATTACTTAGGGACTTGTACATTCCATAAAATATTAAATGAGCTGTGAGTACTGATAATGCGAGAATGTTAATCAACTTCATGGCTCTGATTCATTAATCTCTAGTTGATTTATACCTTATTAGGCTACAATGGGACTGACAGTTATGTTGAATTTTTACTTTATTAACTTAAGTTTCTCATCTGATCCACAACTTAAATAATTTCAGGTCTTCGAAAAGCTCTTAGAAAGCAATTCAGCAGACATATTCAAGAAATTAATCCCCATCGCTGGTGATGTCGGTGAAGAGAACCTCGGACTAAGTCCCCAAGACCGTCAGACTATCATTGACAATGTAAATGTGGTGATTCATTCCGCTGCTACCCTGGACTTCCAGGAGAGTTTGAGGCCAACGGTTAATATTAATTTACTCGGAACTAGACGAGTGATGCAGTTGTGTAAAGATGCTAAGAATTTGAAGGTTTGTATCTTTAGTAATATAGCTATTTTTGTACATTGATGGAATAAACAGAGATATGGCTAAAAATCTTTTTTCAAAAGTTTTGAGCCCCTTAGAAGGTGAGCAGTGTTCCATGATAAACATAACATCACACGTTTCATTCTACCTCTGTTCACATTATGGCACTTAATGCCACTGTACAATGTAACACCCACTTTTCACTATTTATGTTATGAGTCCCATGTAATTGGAGGTGAGCCTATAGCCATATACCGGGCACAATTCCAGACTTCGCGCTACTACTGAGATTTTTTCAAATCCGGTAATACTTTGCCAATTCGGTAATCGCACTCGAGAGCCCTTGCCCGGCAGTCGCACTTGCGAACAATGAGGCAGTCTCCATATTACTAAGATTTTTCTTACACCGAAAAATTGAACAGTAGTTTATCTATTCGAACCCGGGATTCGAACCGGAGATGCCTTGCTCGTGTATTAATTTTGTGTAGAAAACTCAAAAAACTTAAAAACGCTAATATAAATCACCTCGTGTGTGAGAAGCAGCAGGCAGTGATATTTAAGAGTTCGATTTCCCGGCTAGGTAATATTATTTTTCGACAAGAACTACCTTGTTGGCTAGGTAATATAATTTGACTACCCATAAATATCTCCAATTTTATCTTATCTTACAATCTTTCAGGTAATGATCCACGTATCGTCAGCATACGTGAACTCCTACTTGACTGAAGCCCATGAGAAAGTGTACGAGGCTCCAGAGGACCCCGAAAAAGTGATTTCTTTAGTAGGCACGCTCAATGATGAAGCGTTATTGGAAGTTGAACCCAAGTAAGTGTTGAATATAAATTATTAGCTATATTTGTCTCTTTCTATAAGGTCGGTAATGGTCTTGCAACACTAGGGGGTCCCCTAGTGTTGCGTTTGTCCCTGGACGGCACTGACTGCTTACAATAGGGTAGTTTTCAAAATTTTATTTTAATGTCCGTCTGGTAGATTATTTTAAAACGTTAGACACGTATTTTTTATTTTCTCACAAAATTAAATGCTTTTGACGATATGCTGATTTGAAGTGTCACGTGACGTCACAGCGTGCTACAAAATGTACCACGTTAAGACGTAACTACCTCCCGCTACTAAACTTAACGCCATTTTATTTAAGTATTGTACTTAGTACGAGAAAATAAAAAAATACGTGTCTAATATTTTTTCATTATCTAACTGACGGACTAATTAGATTTTTAATTTTCTTACCCTTGAAACTACCCTATTGGGTGGTCCATTTACCCCCATATTTCATAGCAATAATTTTCCTTTTCGACTTTGTTTGATGGCAAATTAGAATACACGTCTAATTTTCCTACCATCCATAATTTCCTTCTTTGTCTTACGTCTAAACTACACAGCCGAGAGCAGTCAGCAGCATTCTGGTAAACCAATACCTACTTTACTGAAATCTGAAACCCAAATGAAACGTGTGTGGGACATGAATGGGCCGGCTCGACCGGAGTGATACCACGGCCGAGCAGAAAACCGACGTGAAACAACGCTTGCGTAGTGTTTCGTCGTGTGAGTGACGTTACCGGAGGCCACCAATCTCCCCAATTCCTGAATCGTCAAATTCCTAATCCTCAAAATGCTGGTAACGCACTTGTAACGCCTCTGGTGTTTCAGGTGTCTATGAGCGACGCCGATTGCTTACCATCAGGTGATCCGTTTGCTATTTTACCGGGTTATCCCATAAAAAACATAGGAGACCCTTAGTCCAGCAGTAAACTGTGACAAGCTGTTGATGATTACTATATTAGAATACTATTTATTTATATTCTTTTTATTTTTTCAGGCTTCTAAAAAGTCATCCCAACACGTACACCTTCACGAAGCACTTAGCTGAACATGAAGTCGTCAAATGTGTTGACCTGTTCCCCTGTACCATCGTCAGGCCTACTATGAGTAAGTCAATTTGAAATTATACATACTGAACGTAACATTACGACCTTTAATCCCTGATAGGGTAGACAGACTTCTTTATATAATCTCCCATATGGTATGCAAAGACTATGGAACGCCAATTGCTACGATTCCCACATACCTCTTTCGCTTCATTTACAGTCATCAATCTTTTCATGCATGCTCGTCGGTTAAGGGTATTTTTAATTTGGCCCTTCTTTAATATATCGCCAATCTGGTCAGTATATGTCCGTCTAGGGCGCCCTCTACCGACGGCCCCATTTATATCCGATCTGTATACTTCTTTCGATACTGTACTTTCATCCATCTATCATCTATCAGATAGATATCAGAGATTAGATAGATTCTATCTCATTTGTATACTATTTTTTTGTGGTGTGGTTAGTCTATTGTACCCTGGAAAAATTTTGACCTCCAATTTTTATTGAAAAATTGTCTAAAAACCAAAAAGTCCCCAATAATGCTTTCCAATCTGGCAATCGAAGTTTTTGCTTGGCAGTGACCCAGGAATCGAACCCAAGATACATGCTGGGTTGTCTGTTATGTATGTATATATTATCTACTAACAAATTTATTGATTTTCAGTCGTAGCAGCATGGAAGGAACCGATCCCAGGATGGACTTGCTCCAAGGTGGGACCTCAAGGTTTTCTGATGGGAGCTGCTAAAGGTAACATTTCCTAACTTGTTTCTCCGGTGAGAAGAGATAAAAATATGAATAGGGTAGATGTCTAATTTTTATTTTAATCTCCGTCTGGTAGATTATTTTAAATCATTAGACACGTATTTTTTATTTTCTTACATAAACGAATACTTTCGACGATATATTGATTTGAAATGTCGCGTGACGTCACTTCTATGTGCATTTTATACGTAGAAATGACGTTTTAGCCCCCACTCCTAAACTTTAATTATTTTTTATATATGTATTGTTATATTATAAGACAAAATAAAAAAATACGTGTCTAATATTTTTTCATTACCTAACTTACGGACTAATTAGGTTTTTAATTTTCATATCCCGTAATCATCCCAGTTGTAGGTATTCGGGTAGTTTCCAGGGTTATAGACATGTATTTTTTTATTTTCTCGGATTAAGTTGCAATACATAAATAAAACGGCGCTAAGTTTAGGAGTGGGGGTCGTTACGTCATAACGTGCTACAAAATGTGACACGCTGTGACGTCACACGATGTCTAAAGTTTTAAATTAATGTACCAGACGGGCATTAAAATAAAATTTAGGAGACTACCCTATTGACAAATTCGCAAGTAATTTTAAAATTATCTATTGGCATACAAGCCAAATTATTTAGTGCTCCCAGGGGTTAAAAATAGCCTAGGTGTGACTCCTGACTATAATCTACCTCTGTTCCATATTTCATCCCGGTCCCATTAGACGTGTTATAGTGAGAAACAAATATAGGTACACACAGACTCGCATATTTTCACATTTATAATATCGGTTCAAGCTAATTTCAACCATCGGCCCTATAGTTACAGCGTGAACTGTAGTTCATTACAGAACTGTAGGTGTAACAGGAAATCACAATAACATTGATACAATAAGATAATTCTTTTATAAACAACATAACATCATGCCATCATGTAGGCAGAGGTGCACATTACGGCACTTAATGCCACTAAAATGTAACACCCATTTTTCACTGTTTATGTTATGAGTCCCATGTAATAGGGGGTGAGCCTATTGCCATATACCGGGCACAATTCCACACTCCGTGCTACTAATGAGAATTTTATTAGAAACTCAGTAATACTTTGCCCGACCCGTGAATCGAACGCTAGTCCTCCTGCCAGTGCGTGCAATTTCTATAAAAAAATATTTTACATTTCAGGCGTAGTCCGTCGTCTCCCGCTTGCAAAGGAGAATGTAGCTGATTACATCCCAGTGGATGTCGTCGTCAACCAGCTACTGGTCGCTGGCTGGGAAGCTGCTAACTCAAGGTAAGACCATTTTTACATTGCTCAAAAACTTGACTTGCGTCCTCCGTCCATTGAATTTTAAATTGTAACTTTGTAAACTCGTAAATCAATCGACGGACCATATTAATTACTGTTTATTGTGTTCACTATGACTGTCGCGTAACGAGTGGCACTGCTCGCTGACGCGCAAAACATTATGTACTTATCAAGACCCTACACTACACACTCCTTACTGTCTTGGGCTTCCGGTAATTACTAACACGACGAAACACAATGTTAGCGTTGTTTCACGTCGGTTTTCTGCTCGGCCGTGGTATCACTCCGGTCCAGCAGTGCAGAAACATGGCTCTCCCACACTTAAATAAAATAAAACGAGCGCAGAAAGAGAAAATTACTTTAATATCATAATACTATGTTTACAGATCGGGTCTTACAGTGTACCACTGCTCGTCATCGACCTGCCACCCCTTCACGTGGACTATGCTTGATGATACCGTCAACAGTTTGCTGCATAAATACCCCTTGAAGAGCGCTGTTTGGTAAGATTATTAATACGGCAAACTTCGTACGCTTAAAAAAACTTTTTCACATTTTAAATCTTCCCTGGACCTGCATAAACATTTCAAGACCAAAATTAGCCAAATCGGTAAAGATAAAGATATAAATATAAGAGTCTAACGAACAAAAATTCATTTTTATGCATATAGATGTACTGTAACGCTGTTTTTACTTGATAGGGTAGGGGAGAACAATGAGAACATAAATGTATTTATACAACATGAAATCTATTTCGTTTTCGTTTCGCGGCAAAACAACTTGTCACAAGGTATTTTCGATGCAATAAAATGTTATTGGTATTAATTCCTGTCATAGTTTGTAAGGTTTCCTTATTCTTATTGTTTGTTTTATATTTTTCGACCAAGTTTGCAATTTGTCATTTAAGAACTTTTCTGTTTTGTTTTTATTTCTTTTCATAATTATTTGAAATGTGTTACGCCTTGGTTTTATGACTGTAAGTTATAATATACTATTTAATTCAAATAAATAAAGTAAAAACACCACTATTATTTAAACCTATTGAATTGTCTACCATCGTGTTGTAAGCAATGCTAATATAGTATTAATATTTTTCAGGTATCCACACTTGAAATTCGTGCCTTCACTCCTAATGTTCAGGATTTCAGCAATATTCGTGCATTTCTTCCCCGCGCTACTATTGGATTTGATGCTCAGAATGACTGGAGGAAGACCTATGTATGTATTTTTAAGTATTAGTTTAAATAATATGGCTAATTAACTTTGTTTATGCCTATACCCTTATAACCAAAAATAAAAAACGAAGTTAGAAAAAATAAGTATTAAAAATAAAGAGTATCTCGATACTCGATATCGATAAATTGAAAATAAATTCAAAAATTATATTTACTAATGGTAGATTTTTCCAACCCCTGATTTTATCGGAGAAAATAATTTTGAATAATTGACAATTCTCTCATGCTAAAGAAAGTCGAAGGTCAATTTTATTCTATATAAGAATTAATTGTTGATTGAAAATAGGTTTTAAACATAATTGGGATACTTCTTTAGGTCAAAATAGATGGGTTAAACTATTTTCACTGTCATATTTAGTAATAGTTATTGAATTTGACCATTACTTGTAAACGAAATGTTGTTTGTAACAGGGACAACACCAAGAGAACCTACCCTCACCCTAGCTTATAGAAAAGTACCCCTCACAAATCATAGATGGGGTCACATTCGGACGCAAAGAGGAGACTTTAGTTCCGAATTCACAACTAGATGGCGTTGACCAAATACGTCACATTTCTGAATCGCGGTGTTAAGATTCTCCGGCGTTGAACGACCCTCGCTGCGTTCGGTGGAGAACTCATACTTACCTGGCATAGGGGACACCGTGATCAAGTAGGCGGTTCCCCCAGGGCGAGGTCCTCTCATTGCACTGCGATTGGGTTGACCCCTGCGATTATCCCTAATGTGGATAACTCGGATGCGTAATTTTTGGTAGTGGGGACTGCGTACGCGCTGTCCCCCCGGAATTCATTAAAAAATTATCTTTGAAACTAGATAATTCTGTTGACTAGATGTTTAGTAAATTATTCTAACAAAACTACTTAGCGCGCCTTTTGGTCGTAGCGTGAGTTTTATAGCGAATAGCCTTCCTCGATAAATTCATTATCCAAAACAAAAAGAATTATTAAAATTGGACCAGTAGCTGTAGCCTGGAGTTTATTAGCGAGCTCAAACAAAGAAACTCTTCAGCTTATACAGGGTGACTTGTATCTAACTCGAAGGATTCTCGGGAGGTGATAATTCCTACAAATTAGCCCTGAACTCTCTGGTCCGATAGTGCCTAGTTTCTGAGATATTCAACACTTGGTTTTATTTAAAAAACTTGCGAACTCCCTAACTACAAATACCAATAAGTAATTATTAATTAATCAACATAATTTGTATAAAAACTACTGGTTTGATTTAAGTGATTTTGGTTTTAATTTGTTGTCAATACATCAATAAACATTAATTAATAGTAATACTGGCAGAAATATCATTCGTTTTAAAATAGCAAGTAAATTAGTTATCTTCGGTTTTGCGTGACTAATTTGGTCAATAAAATACTAGATTTATTTATAAAATATATAAGTGTTACACTAAGCATACAAACTATTAGAAAAACTTTCTTGGTTTATTAAATTATTAGCTACCCATAAATATTAAATTGTTTATAAAATTCACAATAATAAATTAATAATTTGATGATAATTTAATGGTATATGGCAATAGGCTCACCCCCTATTACATGGGACTCATAACAACTAGTGAAAAGTGGGTGTTACATTGTACTGTGGTAGAATGTGCACCTCTGCCTACCTCTTCGGGGATAAAAGGCGTGATGTTATGTTATGTATGATAATTTAAGTGTAAAGAAAAACGGGCAATTTCAAAAACATCATTTACAAAATTATGTTCAAAGTGAAAGGTCAAAGGGAGCGTGTGCGGGGAAGTGGCCCTATGATGAATACATGTCCCCACTCGCCACCTTATCCCTGTGACGGTCCCTCTTGAACTGAATGTGCGTCTTGTTTCTTTAGGCTACAATTATAAATCGTATAAGATTTCAGCGTTTTACCACTATCTCGCCGGGCGGTAAGCGAATACTGACTAATGTTTAACAAAAGTGCTAAAATATGATGTCTTAATTATGCCTATACATATGTATAGTCGAAAATAAATTGTTTAGACATTTCCATCCATTAGTTAGCATAATCTCTTTCATTTATTGATTTGAAGAATACTTAATTTTCATTTTCTCTAGCTAATATGTATTTGAGAATTATGTATGATATTTGACGCAAAAATACGATGTCATAGCTCACTATCTCATAAATAAACATTAGAGAAAAAATCGAAACACTGTCTTGACATGTAATATTGAATTTGACTACATACTTGGGTACGCAATACCCAAATGTTCTGGAATCAGGGACAACACCAAAATAATCTTCCTCACCGTAGCTTATAGAAAAGTACCCCTCACAAATCATAGATGGGGTCACATTCCGACGCGAAGGGGAGACTTTAGTTCCGAATTCACAACTAGATGGCGTTGACCAAATACGTCACATTTCTGAATCGCGGTGTTAAGATTCTCCGGCGTTGAACGACCCTCGCTGCGTTCGGTGGAGAACTCATACTTACCTGGCATAGGGGACACCGTGATCAAGTAGGCGGTTCCCCCAGGGCGAGGTCCTCTCATTGCACTGCGATTGGGTTGACCCCTGCGATTATCCCTAATGTGGATAACTCGGATGCGTAATTTTTGGTAGTGGGGACTGCGTACGCGCTGTCCCCCCGGAATTCATTAAAAAATTATCTTTGAAACTAGATAATTCTGTTGACTAGATGTTTAGTAAATTATTCTAACAAAACTACTTAGCGCGCCTTTTGGTCGTAGCGTGAGTTTTATAGCGAATAGCCTTCCTCGATAAATTCATTATCCAAAACAAAAAGAATTATTAAAATTGGACCAGTAGCTGTAGCCTGGAGTTTATTAGCGAGCTCAAACAAAGAAACTCTTCAGCTTATACAGGGTGACTTGTATCTAACTCGAAGGATTCTCGGGAGGTGATAATTCCTACAAATTAGCCCTGAACTCTCTGGTCCGATAGTGCCTAGTTTCTGAGATATTCAACACTTGGTTTTATTTAAAAAACTTGCGAACTCCCTAACTACAAATACCAATAAGTAATTATTAATTAATCAACATAATTTGTATAAAAACTACTGGTTTGATTTAAGTGATTTTGGTTTTAATTTGTTGTCAATACATCAATAAACATTAATTAATAGTAATACTGGCAGAAATATCATTCGTTTTAAAATAGCAAGTAAATTAGTTATCTTCGGTTTTGCGTGACTAATTTGGTCAATAAAATACTAGATTTATTTATAAAATATATAAGTGTTACACTAAGCATACAAACTATTAGAAAAACTTTCTTGGTTTATTAAATTATTAGCTACCCATAAATATTAAATTGTTTATAAAATTCACAATAATAAATTAATAATTTGATGATAATTTAATGGTATATGGCAATAGGCTCACCCCCTATTACATGGGACTCATAACAACTAGTGAAAAGTGGGTGTTACATTGTACTGTGGTAGAATGTGCACCTCTGCCTACCTCTTCGGGGATAAAAGGCGTGATGTTATGTTATGTATGATAATTTAAGTGTAAAGAAAAACGGGCAATTTCAAAAACATCATTTACAAAATTATGTTCAAAGTGAAAGGTCAAAGGGAGCGTGTGCGGGGAAGTGGCCCTATGATGAATACATGTCCCCACTCGCCACCTTATCCCTGTGACGGTCCCTCTTGAACTGAATGTGCGTCTTGTTTCTTTAGGCTACAATTATAAATCGTATAAGATTTCAGCGTTTTACCACTATCTCGCCGGGCGGTAAGCGAATACTGACTAATGTTTAACAAAAGTGCTAAAATATGATGTCTTAATTATGCCTATACATATGTATAGTCGAAAATAAATTGTTTAGACATTTCCATCCATTAGTTAGCATAATCTCTTTCATTTATTGATTTGAAGAATACTTAATTTTCATTTTCTCTAGCTAATATGTATTTGAGAATTATGTATGATATTTGACGCAAAAATACGATGTCATAGCTCACTATCTCATAAATAAACATTAGAGAAAAAATCGAAACACTGTCTTGACATGTAATATTGAATTTGACTACATACTTGGGTACGCAATACCCAAATGTTCTGGAATCAGGGACAACACCAAAATAATCTTCCTCACCGTAGCTTATAGAAAAGTACCCCTCACAAATCATAGATGGGGTCACATTCCGACGCGAAGGGGAGACTTTAGTTCCGAATTCACAACTAGATGGCGTTGACCAAATACGTCACATTTCTGAATCGCGGTGTTAAGATTCTCCGGCGTCGAACGACCCTCGCGGCGTTCGGTGGAGAACTCATACTTACCTGGCATAGGGGACACCGTGATCAAGTAGGCGGTTCCCCCAGGGCGAGGTCCTCTCATTGCACTGCGATTGGGTTGACCCCTGCGATTATCCCTAATGTGGATAACTCGGATGCGTAATTTTTGGTAGTGGGGACTGCGTACGCGCTGTCCCCCCGGAATTCAATGAAAAATATAACTCATAAACAAGAAAGCAACACATAATTATGTAGACTAGACTTTCATCATTATTTATTCCCATTGATCATAGCAGCCATCGCGAAGGACACACCGGGCGTCGGGAATCGTGAGACGATCTCCGGCCACCGTAAGCGCGGGCCTGCGGACGGCGAGCATGGGTGGCTCCCCGTCCGACCAGAAACAGACCCGAGCGTACGGCGCCGAGCGTTCCGCGCGCGCCTCAAAGAGCCATCAGACCACCACAGATGGGGCCCAATACGGCCGATGCCGATTCGGAGTCGCGGAGAACCTAACGGGTAACCGGGGCTCCGGCTCGACGTGCAGGAGAAGGAACGGGGTGGTTTTTAGTCAGTAAGAGTCTGACACTCCCTCCCGCCTCACCCAGGCGGGAGAAGTCATTCGATGATTTTCCCCCCTTAAAAAAAAAAAAAAAAAAAAATTGATCATAGCAAGATGTTTTATAACCTTAACCTTTTGTGTGTCTATTAAGCTGATCCGTGAGATTCAATGTATTTTCTATTGTGTCTCATAATGCACTCTAGGGGTTAAGCCTTCCTCTATAAATAAATGTACTATCGACAGGCGTAGCCCTGCCTGTGGAGGCCTGCCGCGGCCCGTATTGAGCATTCCCACGGCGTGTGCTAGTCCGGTGCGGCCTGTTGTCTGTCATTCCAACATGTTCAGAGCGCATGGCTGCGTGTGCAGCCGCTTTCGTCGCGCCTTTGAAGTGAGGGCGTCGGCCGAAGACAGGCCATCACAAGCTTCGTCGGATGCGACGGTTCCCACGGTCTGTCGATCTGGCCTGGCTTGGTCTGGCCTATGAGAAAGCAGGCCATGGGACCCCTACTTAACATGTTTTGAAATTATAAGAGTATTATCTTTTGACCAAACTCAATAACCGTCTTTTAATTCCAGATTAATTCGTCTACACAAGAACGTATGGAATTCCCTCAACCGCCTGGAGCGCTTCATCTTCAGTGAATGGAAGTTCCACAACCCTAATACACTAGAATTGGCCACGAAACTGAACCAGACGGACAAGGAACTATTCTTTATTGATATTTCCAAGTTATATGTAAGTATGGGCATAACATAACATAACATCACGCCTTTTATCCCCGAAGGGATAGTCAGAGGTGCACATTACGGCACTTAATGCCACTGTGCAATGTAACACCCACTTTTCACTATTTATGTTATGAGTCCCATGTAATAGGGGGTGAGAATATTGCCATATACCGGGCACATTTCCAGACTTTCTTCCTGTTAGTGAGATTATTTTTTAAAACCCAGTAATACTTTGCCCGACTCGGGAATGGAACCCGAGACCTCTTGCCTGGCATTCGTACTCGCGACCACTCGGCCAACGAGGAAGTATGGGCACACTTTAATATATCTAGCTAGGAGGTCTATATAGCACTTTAACTCGTCAAGTACCGTCATTATAGACACAATTATAGAACAATAGGTTGCGGTCACCGGTGACCGCTTGGTGTTTGACAGTTTATGTTAATATAAATTTTTTGTCACTATGTTAAAAAGGTGAACTTATATCAGTTATAGGTAATGATAAAATTCACTGTTATATGGGAAATATTGGAAAAACAAAACAGTAATTGCCAATCAAACCCAAAACCCATCCTTGGGCGCTAGATTGTCACTGTTTTCAGAAATTAAATTATATACCTACGACAAATAAATAAGTATTTTATATTTATTTTTAATTGTATTTTTTTTGTTTTTTGATGTTTCTCTTTAGTGTATTCAGTTATCTAGATTATTTTAACGTGGACATGTAGAAGTCACAAGTTATAATTAATTTATAGTCTAAAATTGCTTTGTTATGGTCATTATTTAAATAACTTAATTTAATTTTGTTATTTCAGTGGGTAGAATACTTCAAGACTCTCCATTTGGGTGTGAGACGATACTTGAATAAGGAGAAGGAATCATCTTTACCGGCCGCTCGCAAGAAGGATATGGTGTAAGCACAATATCTATAATTATTTATGACTAGCTTCTGCCGTCGACTTCGTACGCGCAATCCCGTTTCTCCCATTCCCGTAGGATTTCCAGGACTTTTTTCTGGCATTAGAACCTTCTCCTGTCGAAATTTATTCGCAGGAACATTTGATACAATGGATCCAATATCATTTGATTAATTATTACGTAATGTCAAAATAATGATTCTAGTGATTAATTACATTAAATACATAATTAAAATAATGATTTAAATGATTCTAATAATAAAATACATAACAAAAAAAAAAAATTGCGAAATCGGACTAGCCGTTCTCAAGATATGGCGTGACAACGGGAAACGGGTTTCATTTTTTATACATAGTTTACTGAATAAAGATAAATAGCTCCCTATTTTATAAGCCTTATAAGACTGCCTCGTTAGCCGAGTGGTCGCAAGTGCGACTACCGGGCTAGGGGTCTCGGGTTCGATTCCAGGGTCGGGCAAAGTATTACTGGGATTTTTCAAAAATCTCAGTGGTAGCAAGGTAGGCGGGAGAAGTCAATGGATGATTTCCCCCCTCGAAAAAAAGTATTTGGTCTAGTTATCTACGACTTATAAACAACAGAACATCACGCCTTTTTATCCCCGAAGGGGTAGGCAGAGGTGCACATTACGGCGCTTAATGCCACTGTACAATGTAACACCCACTTTTCACTATTTACGTTATGAGTCCCATGTAATAAGGGGTGAGCCTATTGCCATATACCGGGCACAATTCCAGACTCCGTGCTACTACTGAGTACTTTTTTTTGTACTTGAGAGCTGTTACTTGGGTACTCTTTAATAAAATACATGTTATATTGTTGCAGCCTCCTCCTCTTCCACGTGATCTGGCAGTTGTTCATCATGGGCCTGGTCTGGTACATCTTCGCCTGCTTCACCGGCCTGACGCTAGCACACAGCGCTTGGATAGCACCCATCATATACATATTGTTTACTTTCTTATAAATTATTGACTAAGTTTTATATTTAATAACCGGTATATCTATATATAACCTTCCTAGAGATAGAATAGGGTAGTTTCCTAAATTTTATTTTCATGTCCGTCTGGTACATTAATTTAAAACTTTAGACAAGTATTTTTTCTTTTCTCACAAAATTAAATACCTTCGAAGATATATTAATTTGAAATATCGTGTGACGTCACAGCATACATAACATAACATCACGCCTTTTATCCCCGAAGGGGTAGGCAGAGGAGCACATTCTACCACAGTACAATGTAATGTTTATCTACCACATCTACAAATCTACCACAGTACAGTACAATACAATGACGTCACAGCGTGCCATATTTTGTAGCACGTTATGACGTAACGACCTCCCACTCCTAAACTTAGCGCCATTTTATCTAAATATTGCAACTTAATACGAAAAAAAAATACGTGTCTAATATTTTTTCATTATCTAACTGACGGACTAGATTTTTAATTTTGATACCCTGGAAACTACCCAATAAGTGTGTAAAAATTCTATCTCTTAGGTTCTAGAAGTTGAATTTAAAAATATAGCGTGTTGATCAATTCTCGAGTCGTATGTATCATTGGGATTGTATTAAAAAGGTAACTGCATAATTAATTCAGAAAAGTAAGTGCAATGATAATGTTCTGGGTCTTTCAATCTTTAAAATTCAGCGTAACAGTACATTAGGCGATTTTTTAATGGACAAGCCCGCCACACCCTCCCAAAACCGCTGCAACTGCTGCACACCAGGATCTACAGTAGATACAACCATGAAAACACCAGAACACTGAAGTCCGACGCGTCCCAGGGACATGAGTAACTGTCTTGGTTCCCGCAACCAAGTGAATCAGAAGATATTAATAGGGGGGAAGAAAACCCGGTAGTTTGTACTTCTATCGGTGAATTGACGTCCGGGTGTCATCACTGCGAGGACCGCCCTGAGGACACGGTGGAACATATTGTAGCGGAATGCCCTGCGTGGGCTGAGCACCGCCGTGTCCTCAGGGAAGTGATCGGCGATGGCGACCTCTCGCGTCCGGGCCTAGTGCAGGCCATGATGCGGAGCGAGGGGGACTGGGATGCCGTCTCCTCCTTTTGCGAAGCAGTCATGCTAGCTAAGGAGGAGGCGGGACGCGTGAGGCAGCGAAGCGCTGCCTCCTCGCAACCCAGCCATCGCGAAGGACACACCGGGCGTCGGGGATCGCGGGACGATCTCCGGCCACCGTAAGCGCGGGCCTGCGGACGGCGAGCATGGGTGGCTCCCCGTCCGACCAGTAACAGACCCGAGCGTTCCGCGCGCGCCTCAAAGAGCCATCAGACCACCACAGATGGGGCCCAATAGGGTCGATGCCGATTCGGAGTCGCGGAGAACCTAACGGGTAACCGGGGCTCCGGCTCGACGTGCAGGAGAAGGAACGGGGTGGTTTTTAGTCAGTAAGAGTCTGACACTCCCTCCTGCCTCACCCAGGCGGGAGCAGTCATTCGATGATTTTCCCCCCTTAAAAAAAAAAAAAATCGGTGAATTGATGCAGGAGACAGAACGACTTAAGCCTAACGGTACAATAGAGACATTATTGGGTTTATAGAAAAACTAGCGACCCGCCCTGGCTTCGCACGGCTGCAATATTCATGTATTATATATATAATACTTGCTTAAGAACTCGACTCCACTGTATCTAATAAAAAAAACCGCATCAAAATCCGTTGTGTAGTTTTAAAGATCTACATATATAGGGACAGACAGACGGCGGATAGCGACTTTGTTTTATACTATATAGTGATATGGATACTCATTATAGCATTACTGGGGTTTTAATGTGTTCTTCTGCCCTATATGCGAGGTAAAAGGCGTGAAGTTATATTCAGAAATAGATACGACTCGAGAATCGATTTCTAGACGTCATAACTTTAATAATCTGAATAAAAATACTGATATGTATTAATATTAAATATTTGAGTAATATTTCCTTAATTACTGATTTATTTTATGAATTTATATGTAACCAAGTATTAGTTATACATTAATATTATTTAGTGTTAAATAGTATTATACATTTTGATTGTTTTTAGACATAATATTTCAAGCAATATTAGATTTATTTCGTAAAAGTTAGACAAAAGACAACTCAGTAATTGAATCTCGTTTATATTTTTTTGAATGTATTTTCCAAATATTGTATTTTCTTTTTATATTTAGTTTAATTTTTAAGAATCAAAAGCAGGTCGAACACAAAATTGGGATGTTTCCAACATTTTTAAGTAGGTAATAATACTTTTATTATAATGCAATGTTTGATTTGTCATAAAACATAGTATTACCTAAATAGTCTGCAGTCTTGACAAAAATGACAGATTGATAACTATCGAGGCTCTGTTCAGTTATAAGTAAAATACAGGACTATACAATTGGGTACTTGCCATCTAGTCAAATTCAATACTTATTTCGAACTGTCTAAATCGATAGTTTTCCATGAATTATTGTACGAGACCGTGTATTGTGACGTCATGTTTTTTAGAATCAAACAGCATACTTATTTCTTAAATATTTACTGAAAACATACTAAAATTAAGTTGGTCATAAAATTAATGAGTTAGAGTGTGATTATTTTTTTTATATTTTATTGTATTGAACAGTCGAAATTATTTGTTTTTGACTAAGGAAAGTACCCAGTTACATAGGTTTTATATCAAGACCGATTTTACTGTAACTGTCACAAAGAAATGCCTGAAAACTATGGCGTTGGTGAGCCGAGTGAAGAAGAAGCGCGGCGCTCGCGCGTTGGTTTTATACTCTACCCCGCGCGCCGACGCCTTTATAGACGATCGACAATAATAATGATTTTTCTTCATATTTTGACAATTAATTTGATTACTTGGAAACATCCCTAATTTTTATCAATTTACGGAGGCCCCTAACTTTGTATTCTACATAAATTAAACTGTTCTTTCAAATCATTCCTCGAAACTTAGAATGCCTAAGATTTTTTTTTATTTGTTATAATTAATTAATAATAGTGGTGCTTGCATATACTCACATTCCCAGTATTGGTGAATTGGACATTGTAGACTTAAGAATAAAGCGTTTTGTTATATTCTTGTATTTTATTTCTTACATAACGTAACACCTTTTATCCCTGAAGGGGTAGGCAAAGGTGCACACTACGGCACTTAATGCCACTGTACAATGTAACACCCTTTTTTCACTATTTACGTTATGAGTCCCATGTAATAGGGGGTGAGCCTAACGCCATATACCGGGCACATTTCCAGACTCCGTGCTACTACTGAGATATTTTAAGAACCCTTTAATACTTTGCCCGACCCGGGATCGAACCAAAGACCCCTTTGCTGGCAGTTGCACTTGCAACCACTCGGCCAACGAGGCAGTCTTTATTTCTTTACCTCACAATTTAAAAGTATTCTGGGTCACTCGCCATGAGAAACATTTTATCAAATACTGAATGAGATTTCGTGGGCCCATTCTAGGCCAGAGATGATTTTAATACACACGGAAAATCTGTGTGGTATATTGATTTACTGAGTGTAATGTCTATGTGAAATAGCGTAGTAGACAGTGTATGATAATTTAAATGTAATTAGTCCGTCAGTTACGCGTGAGGCAGCGCTTCGCTGCCTACCCAGCCATCGCTGTTTCAAGTAGAAAATTCAGGCCAACAGCTATTCTCTCTGTGCTTCCAAAACTATTTGAATCGATTTTACACAAACACATTATTAAGGGGGAAAATCATCGAATGACTGCTGCCTGGGTGAGGCGAGAGGTAGTGTCAGACTCTTACTGACTAAAAACCACCTCGTTCCTTCTCCTGCACGTGGAGCCGGAGCCCCGGTAACCCGTTAGGTTCTCCGCGACAAGTTTAGGAATGGGAGGTCGTTACGCCACGCTACCCTATAAAATTTAGTAAATCGTACACGATATTTCAAATCAACATATCGTCGAAAGTATTTAATTTTGAAAGGAAAGAAAAATATGTGTTTAATGTTTTAAAATAATTTAGGATACTATTGTATGTTTGTAAACGCACCCACGACACAAGTTAAAATCCTAGTATTTTTTTTAAGTGGGGAATATCATCGAATGTCTGCTCCCGCCTGGGTGAGGCGGGAGGGAGTGTCAGACTCTTACTGACTAAAAACCTAACGTTCCTTCTCCTGCACGTCGAGCCGGAGCCCCGGTTACCCGTCAGGTTCTCCGCGACAAAATCCTAGTATGGAGCAACGTATTTAAAGGTTTAAAAAAATAATGAGTAAAACACAAACATATCTAAGTACAGCCTTATATAATACTCTTATTACATACAAATTAATCACGCACTCATATTTTTATATAAATTTCGATATAGGTATATCTATTTCTACTTTCTAAAACATAGCAGTTTTAACTATAGGCAGCACCTTACAAATTTTACAAGGACAGGAAATTGACAATTTAAGAAAATACACATAGAGAAGATAATTTTGAAAAATTTTATAACATTTGTTAGATATATAGCAAATTAATTATTATGTTCTCGGCTTACTCACGTAACTATATGACGAGGAACTCGACTAGTTTGAAGCCATTTTAAGCAATGTGCCAGTCACCGCGCGCCGCGGAATGCTGCTCATGAATATGAGCTTCTAGAATGGCTTGAAACTAGTCGATTTCCTCGTCAAACAGTTACGTAGCCGAAAACATAATAATTAACTATGAAAACGATAGTAAATACTTGAAGACTTCAAAAATTCTCAGGGAATGAAAAATATGTGATTTATGCAGTATAAAAAGAGCAAAATTATGTATACCTCTATTTATTTAAATATATTTGAGACAAACATTTAGTTTAAGTAAACATACCGTTGAATAGTGTATTCACAGATTAAATACATTTCTTATTATTACTAAACTAAGACTAAAAGCCATTTTTGTGTACAGAATCTTATTTTATTAATACAAAATAATTTTAGACGTCAATTCTACCAAAAACACTTTTTTAATGAATATTTTCAACGGATCTTGACCAAATTGAAAGACATTTTGTAAATAGGTACCTAGTATCCGTAAGTATCTGTAAGTAAAAATAAATTTTTGTTCGTTAGTTTCACGAAACCCAGAAAACGACTGGACCGATTTGATTAATTTGTATAAGTCCAATGAAGGTTTAAAAAGGTGACAAAAAATGTTTGAGTTTTTTTTAAGGGGGGAAAATCATCGAATGACTGCTCCCGCCTGGGTGAGGCGAGAGGGATTGTCAGACTCTTACTGACTAAAAACCACCCCGTTCCTTCTCCTGCACGTCGAGACGGTGCCCCGGTAACCCGTTAGGTTCTCCGTGACATCTTTAAGGTGTTACGAAGTTTCTCGAGTCAGTCAGCTAGTCACATATATTCATAAAATTAGATCCTATACACTTTAAAGTCAAATTCTACACATCAATTTGTATTTACTCAAAAAAGTATCTAGTTAATATGTATATCTAGATTTTTAGACAATCTAAATGCCCTTACTACGTTGTATTAAGGGTTATATTACTAGCCTTAAAATTAGCTATTTTTACTAAATAGACGATATTATGAATTGGGGACGACAGAGACTGAACACGCCATTGTATTTTAATGGAATAGACAGAAAATTATCTACATTTGAAGAAGATTATTAAGACTATAATTTAACGCTACTAAAGAAATGAAAACAACAGTAAAATTGCGAAATTACAAAAAAGTTGGTTAGGTCAATTACTCAAAAACTGATGGACGGATTTTGATGAAACTTCGTATAGATATAGGTCAAAACCTGATAATAGAATATTGGCTAAGGCATTAGAAAACAAGTATTCAGCTGTTAGAACAAAGATGTTAAAATAATGTTAGTTCAAAATATTAAATATGTTCTTGTCTAATCCACCCCAACTCATTCAAATCATTATAAAGAAAAATCCTTTAAGAAAAACAAAGGAAAAAAAAATAACAAAACAAAAGCTTATAAATAATAATGATTTACTTTCTAATTATATTAGTACAAAATTGTGATTTTGGATTTTTGTAAAAAAAATATAATTTATTACCTTTGTAATTTGTTTAGCAGTATAATATGATTCTTTACTTTAACTCGTCGAGTACCGGTTTTGCAGACACAATTATAGAACAATAGGTTGCGGTCACCGGTGACCGCTTGGTGTTTGACAGTTTAATAGACTAATGCCGGAATACTGAACCGTTACTCAATTTTAAGTCGTGCTCAAATATCGTGCCATCTCTGTCATTTTATAAAGGATTTGTAGAGACAGAACTGTACTTAAGCACGACTTAAAATTGAGTAGCGTTTGAGTATTCCAACATTATTAAAGTTAATATAACAATCTTACGTTTTATAATAGATACAAAGAGGTGCTTAGACATTATAATTATTATATAGTTAGATAGAACAATAACTTTCATCAGTTATCTCATTGTACCATACTCTGTGGTAATTATTACTGAGAATTTCAGTAAATGAAAGAAACATGTTGCCTGGCCTGCGAATCGAACTGGAGACCTCATAACCAGCTGTATCGCAGCCAATCATTAGTCGAAACAGTTTGCTGGACTTACAGACTACGATTTTATAATAATTGTGATTTTTCTATTTCCAATTACAATGTATTTGGACATCATAAAAATATTATATATATATACATAACAACGCATTTTAATCCACAAAAGGATTAGCAGAGATGCACAAATTGAATGTCACACATAAATATTCACCAGTTTTGATCGACTCTTGATGAACTTACTGTACTTAGAAAGAAATCGAACCCGCGATTATGTGATTGGCAGTTTACTATCAACCATGAGACTATAGCAATAAGATAAAAATAATAATATTAAAACATCACGTTTCATAAACTCTGAAAGGTTAGAGCGAGGTACGTACTCATATACAGAATGTAAGCAGGACGCTACAGAAAACGCAAAAAAAATTGTGAATTAATCGTTTTTGTTTAAGGGCCGTTCAAGTATTACGTACCTAAGCACCATAGAGGGGTTTGCTTATTTCGGATGATATGGGGGTTAGAGGAGTCTAGATAATGATTACGTCAACGGTAGTTATTTACTTTTTTACACGAATGTCAACCCTCATATTGAAATTATAAATTACAAGCAAAGACCGACATAGAAATAGACACTATGGCATCTAAGAGAATATTAAAATTACAATATAAAAAGATATAACTTAAAATGTTTATGTAAGCAAAGGGGATGGGGTTAGATCTTTGCTTACTGTTGCTGATAAGGGGGATGGGGGTGGGGCGTAAATAATTGTAAAAAAATGCTTACGTAATATTTGGACGGCGTCTAAATGTTATTTTCGCAATATCAGCCTTATGAACTGTTGATTTATAACTATTATTACCATTAGCTACTTTCTCGCGATTTCACCCGCTCTGCTCGGCGCCTATTGATCATAGCGTGATATTATATATAGCATTATATAGCATACAGCCTTCCTCAATAAATGCACTATCCAACTCGAAAAGAATTTTTCAAGTCGGACAAGTTTCTGAGGTTAGTGCGTGCAAACAAACTAATTCTTCAGCTTTATATAATAAAGTCTTATTACATACATAACTTCAAGCATTTAAACCCCGAAAGGGTAGGCATTACGGCGCTTAATGCCACTACAATGTAACACCCACGTTTCACTATTTATGTTATGAGTCCCATGGAATAGTGGGGTGAGCCTATTGCCATATACCGAGCACAATTCCAGACTCCGTGTTAAAACCAACCTACGTATGTATATCCCGAAAAAATGGGATTGCGCGTACGCAGTCGCGGGCGAAGCTGGTATAATTCTTTACTTTTATATGAAAATAAAACTAGTTCTTCGGCGTTTTCAGGAGCGTACAGTTTACACTGTTTACAATGTAACACCTACTTTTAGCCTTTAAAAATAAAAATAAAATATTTGTGATGTCAAACTAAACATAACCTTATCCTTAGGGTGTCCCTAGCAAATATACACGCCTTGCCCTTAGGGAGTCCCTAGTAAACATAACGCCTTGTCCTTAGGGAGTCCCTAGTAAACATAACGCCTTGTCCTTAGGAAGTCCCTAGACAGGGGTGTATTACAAAAGTCAAAATTTGTCAAAAACAATAATTAAAAATTACATCTGTGTGGTCCACAAATTGTTGTTCCGTGGTGTCTGGGTGTGATGTGTATGTGAACTTGTATGTTTGTAAACGCACCCGCGACACAGGAGAAAATCCTAGTGTCAGGCCATGTTATAAAAAACACATCTGGGGATAAGTCCGCTTATATAATTATACCAAATCGCATCAACTTCTGTGAACCACGATCTACAGTAGATAGTAACCATGAAAACACCGAAATACTATAATCACGCGCTTCTTACGGACATAACAACATACGTTTCTAATTCTATTCTACATTTTTACAACCGAAAAAAGAAGAATAAAAAAAATCAAAGTGCGAAAATACAACACCGAAAAGAGTTCCACTTTCACAAGCTAGATGGCGCTGTCCTACAATTAGGTGCGAAGAAGAAGAAATACACACATATATTTTTTAACATATCACTTTTACGATGAAATAGTTTGGATAATTCACTAGTGTTCATTTGATATATTCACGCCGCGTATCGGTACGGTGTCGGCAGGAGCATCAGGCGCCCACTTTGTTTCTCCGCTTGTTCAGTAGCGAATTATTGCTTTGTTCCAACGCTTTGATTTGTACCTGTAATGAAAATTTGTGAAGATTAGATTTATTGTATTTCATCATCATCATCATCATCATCATATCAGCCACAGGACGTCCACTGCTGAGCATAGGCCTCCCCCAATGACTTCCAGATAGGCCGGTTGAAAGTGACCTGCATTCAGCGGCTCCCTGCGACCTTAAACAGGTCGTCTATATTGTATTTATCAGAAGAAAATTATAATAGTTTATATAGGTACAATGAGTATATAACTGCTATAAAACATTTAATTTCACAAATACTCAACGTAAGACTGCTACAATTATAAAAAATCCCAGTGCATTTGCCGGATTCAGAAATCGAATCTGATTCAAAAATATTCTTATAAAAAGAGTGGAACTCTTTTTATAAAAATAACGTAGACGTGATGTGTAAAAGAGACAAAAATACACATCAAAATGTTAGAAAACATCTCTTTCTTTCATGAAACTGCATAAGGCTGTGCATTATTAGTGTGATGTGTATTCCCAACTCATGTAACTATATTAATAAGCTGTTGAGTTTCCAAATAAACGAAATAAAATAAAAATAAATAAATAAACATGCACAATTTTATATACGGATGAACTTCACAAAATTAAAAAAAAACAACACTATATAATATAATGACATGCGTTTACACCCACGTGTGTGTGAGAACCATGCTTCGGCACGAATGGGCCGGCTCGACCGGAGTGATACCACGGCCGAGCAGAAAACCGACGTGATACAACGCTTGCGTTGTTTCGTCGTGTGAGTGAGGTTACCGGAGGCCCAATTACCTTCCCCTTCCTCAATCTCCCCAATCCCTGAATCCCCAACGATCCTCAAACTCCTAATCCCTAAAAGGCCGGTAACGCACTTGAAACGCCTCTGGTGTTCCAGGTGTCCATGGGCGACGCTGATTGCTTACCATCAAGTGATCCGTCGGCTCGTTTACCGGCTTATGCCATAAAAAAAAAACACATAAAAACTCAAGGAGTAGAAATTGTTAAAAAAAATTGCAGTTTTCCAATGCTCATTTACCTTCTTATTACATTGGTAACTTGAATGACTAAATAACGAGAATGATAACCATGCCAAATATAATTTAAGTGTGGGAGAGCCATGCTTCGGCACGGACGGACGGCTCGACCGGAGTGATACCACACGGCCGAGCAGAAGACCAAAGAAAGAAAAACATTTATTCGGCACATGGCATATGGCATATGTGCCGAATAAATGTTTTTCTTTCTTTCTATAAAATGGTCACCCATCCAAAACCCGACCTAGAAACCTTGCTTAACCCTATTAGAAAAATACAGGGAAACAACACTCGCCGTCACCTGATCGTAATCCACGCGCATGGTGGCGAGGGACCGAGTCATCTCATCCTGGACATCTGCCCAGACCTCTCCACTCTCGCGGAGTAAGGTGTGGGTGTATAATGGCGTTTGTGGGACTTGAGTGAACTGACGGATCCAGGGGCTTGACATTACCTGGGGGGACGAAACAAATCATTAATAAATATAAAATTAACTATTTTCAGCGCTACAGTCTACAAAAACTGGGCCAATATTTTAAAAGATTACAAAACAAAAGAAGTTTTCAAGGTGACCTATATGTTTGTATGTATGTGCGCGATTATCTCGCGATTGGCTGAACCGATTTGAATGTGGTTTTCAGTAAACTGTTACACTTTTTTTAAGGGGGGGAAATCATCGAATGACTAAGAAGACTGTCAGACTCTTACTGACTAAAAACCACCCCGTTCCTTCTCCTGCACGTCGAGCCGGAGCCCCGGTTACCAGTTAGGTTCTCCGCGACTCCGAAAAGGTGTAACACTTAAGGGAAGATTATACTACATTAGAAAAGTGTTTGTTACTTTAGTTAGGTACGTTAATTACACTCAAACATCATTTCTCATGTACTTACTTGTTGAATAGTCAATCGTTTAGCGGGGTCGACAGAGAGCATCCCTCGGATGAGATTCTTAGCCTCAGCAGACACGTTCGACCACTCCGGCTCCGGGAAGTCATACTGCCCTAGTCTGATACGCTGAAATATTAAAAATAAACATTTAATATACACACTCATACAAATAATAGTGGTGACAATCGTTAGTCAGCCAAGGGGTCTCATGTTCAATACCTGAGTTGGGAAAGTATTGGGTTTTTGTTTTTTCTTGAACTCTTAGGAAACAACGCAAACAACTGCAGCTGACGCAGCGACTGGGTAATTGTCGTGCAACTTATCGCGTGTTCGATTCCCGGACGGAACAAATCTTTGTGTTAATCATTGAGTGT
This sequence comes from Spodoptera picta, assembly GCA_038387885.1. NCBI lineage: Eukaryota > Metazoa > Arthropoda > Insecta > Lepidoptera > Noctuidae > Spodoptera > Spodoptera picta. The sequence continues at coordinate 525,285 of JAZHFQ010000221.1, read as the reverse complement.
GTGTATGTGAATTTATATATTGGTAAACTCGCTTCAAGAAATTTCTATTCACTTGTAAAAAAAACTCATTGGAATTCGTTCAGAAATATTTGAGTTTACTGCAAACATACACGATATGGATTTTTTTCTATAATGAGCAAGGATATGGCTTAAGAAGCTACCTTTTTCATCCCTGGAGATATAGCAAGTCCATGGTTGGAGTAGAACGGCGGGAAGCCACATAGTAGAATATACATCACCACTCCAAGAGACCAGATGTCGCAGGACTTGTCGTATTTTTCTGGGCCTAGGACCTGGAACATCAAGTTAATTATGTAACTAAAACCCAGCGCCACCTAGTATAATATATCCAAAACAACCACAACTACAAACAACAATTATGAAGATTGAGCGTACATGTAAACCTTGTAAAAATGCTTACATGTTTTTTTTTATGGCACAAGCCGGTAAACGGGCAGACCTGATGGTAAGCAATCGGCGTCGCCCATGGACACCTAGAACACCAGAGGCGTTACAAGTGCGTTACCGGCCTTTTGGGGATTATGATTTTGAACTGGCCCATTCGTGCCGAAGCATGGTTCTCCCACACTTATCTATAATATGTTACATGTAAGCCTTTATAAGCAGAGTTGTCTTCGAACAAATCATCATTCTACTAGCTAGAGGATCAGAGTTCGGTAGCCTAGCGGCCTTCTCTTTATCTAAGTACGACTAACTCCAGTTCGATAGCCTAGCGGTCTTCTGGAATTAGCCAGCTACGGGAGGTCTGAAAGACGATAGCCACGCAGTCCCTTTCATTCCTCCACTTAGGGTTGCAACTATCTTGATTAGTATATAGTAAGTTTATGTAACAGTGAAGTTGCCAATAAATAAATAACCATCAATAACACCGGGGCTTTAATTTCTCAACCAGCAACCCTACAATTATTTATTTCATTATTTTATACCATGCTAGCGACCCGCCCTGGCTTCGCTCGGGTGCAATATGCATGTATATCAACGTTCCTTAAGAATCACTCTATGTATTAAAAAAAAACGGCATCAAAATCCGTTGCGTAGCTTTAAAGATATAAACATATATAAGGACAGACAGACGGCGGATAGCGACTTTGTTTTATAGTATGTAGTGACTAACGGGCTACCCCAGCTTATAGACATTTTTCTTCTTTAATACAGTCCTAACAATAACAAATACGTCAAAAAAGGGTTATCAATTTTGGTTTAGTATTTCGGTATGAACTTATATTTATATTATGATTCACTTATTTTTTTGTAATAGCTAGCCCATTTCATAACTCAAATTGTAAACCGATTTTCTCTTGCAAGAACTCCCCAGGTGGGGGACCTCAATGAAGGTGTGCCATTGTGGGGCAAAATAATGAAAAGTGTGTTAATTAAACCCTTGATTTTCATCATGACTATGAGCCTTGACGTAGTTTGAAACTAGTCCAGTTACCTCGAACAGTTACGATTAATTTAATATCCTTTATTAAAAAACAATGCTGCCTCGTTGGCCGAGTGGTCGCAAGTGCGACTGCCGGGCAAGGGGTTTCGGGTTCGATTCCCGGGTCGGGCAAAGTATTACTGGGTATTAAAAAAAATCTCAGTAGTAGCACGGAGCCTGGAATTGTGCCCGGTATATGGCAATAGGCTCACCCCCTATTAATAGTGAAAAGTGGGTGTTACATTGTAGAGGTACAGTGGCATAATGTGCACCTCTGCCTACCCCTTCGGGGAGAAAAGGCGTGATTGTATGTATGGATGTATTAAAAAACAAAAGGTTTTTCTTACCTCAGGAGCGACATAGTAAGGAGTATAGCACGGCGTCTGCAGGGTATCAGCAGGAGTCAAGGTCTCTTTAGCGAAACCAAAGTCGGTGAGTTTAAGTACAGCATTGGGTTGGGTGCTGGAGTACAGCAAGTTCTCTGGTTTGATGTCCCGGTGAGCAATGTTTGAGTCGTGGAGATGACGTACTGCTACGCAAATTGAGTGCATAATCTGTGGAAATAAATTTAAAAGAGGTTTTATTTTACGAGTACTTTATTTTTTGATTCGATTCGTAGATAGAGTAAAGTGTCTCATTATTTGCTATTACCGATTCTCTCAACAGTAAATAGTCTTGTATTAAATCGGACAGAATAGTAGTTTCGGGATCAATTCTCGGTCGAAAAAATTACTAGTTTTTTTGTTATTCTCATGAAATATTAGCACGAATCTGAAATATATGAAATTCAAAACATAACAATGGCAATGGTAAAAATTATGTAGGTACTACATTACAAGTCACTTGGTTACAGGCCGGCAACGCACTTCTAACCCCTCTGGTGATGCGGGTGTCCAAGACCGGCGCTGATTGCTCACCATCCGGTTATACGGCTTCCCGTTTGCCAGATTATTAGATAAAAAAAATTACCTCAGCAGCCTGTCGTTCAGTGAACGCTCCTTCTCTGTTATCCTGTATTCTCTGGAAGAGTTCCCCTCCATCCATACATTCCATGACCACCAGGAGACAGCCACGGCCTCCATATGAATTCTCGTACACGTCTATAACCTGAAAATATAAGAAAAGCAAGTTAAAACTATATAGAACAAATTTGAAGTCGAAGCATTTTTGTTAGGGCGGAAAATCATCTAATGTCTCTTTCCGTCTTTGTTTGGTTACGGAGGGACCAAAAAGCTCCTAGCTTTTTGAGGTGAAAGACGGAGTTCGGGGTTCATGCCTCACTAAAATCACCTTAGTGGCCATCATCAGTAGAGTAAAGAAGTATACAGAGCTGATATGAATGGGGCTGTCGGTAGAGGGCACCCTAGACGGACATATACCCGAGCGTACGGCGCATCGCGTTCCGCGTCTTCCTCAAAGAGCCATCAGACCACCACAGATGGCGCCCAACAGGGCCGTTGCCGATTCGGAGTCGCGGAGAACCTACCGGGTTACCGGGGTCCGGCTCGACGTGCAGGAGAAGGAACGGAGTGGTTTTTAGTCAATAAGAGTCTGATACTCTCTTCCGCCTCACCCAGACGGGAGCAGTTATTCGATAATTATCACCCCTTAAAAAAAAGACGGACATATAGTGACCAGATTGGCGATATATTAAGGAAGGGCCAAATTAATAGTACTCTTAACCGACGAGCATGCATGAAAAGATTGATGACTGTTGATGAAACGAAAGAGGCACGTAGTAATTGGCATTCCATAGTCTCTGTCTACCTCCATGGTCCTCCATTATGTATGCATGTATGGCCATCATCAGCAGCACTGGGTCGTAATGTCTGTTCTGGTACATTTAGGGACTCCTTCCGTCTTCGGTGAGACGTGAGGGAGTGTCAGACTCTTACTGACTGAACATCACCCCGTTCTTACTTCTGTTCCAAACCGGAGCTCCAGTAATTTTTGTCAATATTATGCTTAGAATTATTGACAACTTTTGAAACATAAAAGTAGAAGATTATCCGCCAGTCCGTTGGGTCTTAGTTTAATATGTAGAACACAAGGAAAACTAAAACAGCATGAATTTTGTGTCTAAACGATGTAAATAAAAAGGCTCGACCGGAGTGATACCACGGCCTTAAAGACAACCGACGTGAAACAACCAGACCATTATGTTTCATCGTGTGAATGAAGTTATAGGTTTCATTATAGCTATGTAAACAGCAGCTCATGTATGCAGTAGTTCAGAACAAATGAATTGCGAGAAGTAATTATAAAAGACTGTCTCGTTGGCCGAGTAAGGGGTCACGGATTCGATTCCCGGGTCGAGCAAAGTATTACTGGGTTTTAAAAAAATTCTCCGTGGTAGCACGGAGGCTGGAATTGTGACCGGTATATGGCAATAGGCTCACCCCCTATTATATGAGACTCATAACATAAAGTAGTAAAAAGTGGGTGTTACATGGTGCAGTGGCATTAAGTGCCGTAATGTGCACCTCTGCTTAACCCTTCGGAGATAAAAGGCGTGATGTTATGTTATGTGGAATTACAAACGCTAAATAACATAATTAATTTATATATTATCAATATATATGGCGTCTCATTATTATAATATTATGATGTTGCAAATTGTAATGTTGATAAGAAGTTGTATCAATGCTCTGTGATCGTATTAAACTTCACAGTATATGACATATAAGTTCAATGAATGATAGTCACGTGTTCGCTTCGGTCATAGTGTAATTGAATAACTTCACAATCATTATAGGTATGAAACAAATATGTATGTGTATATCTATATATATAAAAGAAAGTCGTGTAAGTTATACCCCTTATAACTCAACAACGGCAGAATAGATTTGGCTGAAAATTGGTAGGGAGGAAGCTTAGAGCCAGGAGACCGACATAGGATAACTTTTTAACCAATACTTTTTTTACTTTTTACCAAAAATCACGAACGAGGACGGGAAAAAATAGGATTACGCATACGAAGTCGCGGGCAGAAGCTAGTTTATTATATAAGGTATTTTTTATGGGATAAACCGGTACACGAGCAGACGGATCACCTGATGGTAAGCAATCGGCGTCGCCCATGGATACCTGCAACATCAGAGGCGTTACAAGTACGATACCGGCTATTATGATTATGAGACATACTAAATTAATTATTATGATGCCGATATAGAGCCGCGGAGGGCCTAACGGGTTACCGGGCCTACGGCTCGACGTGCAGGAGAAGGAACGGGGTGGTATTTAGTCAGTAAGAGTCTGACACTCCCTCCCGCCTCACCCAGGCCGGAGAAGTCATTCGATGAAAGCCCCCCTTAAAAAAAAACTAATTTTGGGATAGCCAAGTTGGCTAGATCTGAGAGAAGGTATGCAATTATACTGTTATCAACAAATGCGTTGGCGTAGAACAACGGTTCAGATTTTATACGCAATTGTTAGCTTATCAGTGTTATCAGAGCACATTGCACTTCACTCAGCCAAGAATGTTTATCTTAAGCCATTAGCAGGTTAAGCGCAGTTTAACTGGGTTTAATAAATACTTGATAAAATCCAAATGAGATATCGATTTGAGTAAATGGCACGGAGTCTTGTATTTCGCTAGGTGGATATATAATAATAAGAATTCGTTCAAGGACTTATGATGAGGACAGGGTGGTGACTTTGGAGTTGGTCTACTCAGAAGACCTGGTGTCCCCTTATAGGTGCTGATGGTGACACGCCTTCTAAGTTTTTAAGTTTGGGATAGCCATGCCTCGGCACGAATAGGCCGGCTCGATTGACGTAAAACTGACGTGAAACATCGCCTGCGTTATGTTTCGTTGTGTAAGGTTACCGGAGGCCCAATTACCCCCCTCCCCTCGCCAATCTCTCCAATCCCTGAATCCCTCCTTCTCCTAATCCCCAAAAGGCCGGCAACGCACTTGTAACGCCTCTGATGTTCCAAGTATCCGTGGGCGACGCCGATTGCTTACCATCAGGTGATCCGCCTACTCGTTTACCGGCTTATTACAAGTCTTTTGGTTTTCTTACGTTACACAAGAAAGGAATTACGTTCTTTGAAGGCTTGTCCTATTTCTAGTTTTCAAATCTTCATGACGTAGTTTAAAACCTTGAGGAAACACAATACTATTGCCAAATGCCAACCCTTTTTTGGAAATAGAGGAGTAATGTATGCGTATATCTGTCTACATTTATTTATACTAATACTAGCTGACCCGGTAAACTTCGACGCACCTTAAACAATGTTTCTCACCTTTTAAACCTTCCCTGGACTTCCATGAACGTTTGAAGGTCAAAATTAGCCAAATCGGTCTAGCAGTTTTCGAGTTCTACCGAGACTAACGAACGAAAATTCATTTTTATTTATATAGATTTATAGAGGACACATTTTTAGTTTGTTTATTTGGATTTAACGAGTCTACCGCCGACCTCAGGGAAGTTTGGGGAAAAATAGCTTGAGGTAGTTTCTTTTCCGTGTGAGACGAGGTCTTTGCTCAGAAGTAGCTGATTTGTTTAACTATATTCCTACAGGATCTTGATCTAACAATTCTAGACAAACCTAAATTCTAAACAAGCGAGCGAAGTCACAAGGGTAAAGTTAGTTACTTGACACAGATGATTTCATTCGGGATATGACCAATGCATTTATTTAAAGCCATTGTTTAACTATGAATCGATGAAGGTAAGCAACGCCCATTCCGGTTTAAAAGCGGATGGATGACTAGTTACTGGAAACAATGTACCTTTCAATTCTATTGACATTTTTTGATGTAAAAAAGATAGATAATTTTAAAGTGTGGGAGAGCCATGCTTCGGCAAGACTGGGCCGGCTCGACCGGAGTGATACCACGTCCTCACAGAAAATCGACGTGAAGCAACGCTTGCGTTGTGTTTCGTCGTGTGACTGAGGTTACCGGAGCCCCCCCCAATCTCCTCAATTCCCGAATCAACAACAATCCTCCAACTCCTAATCCCTAAAAGGCCGGTAACGCACTTGTAACGCCCCTGGTGTTTCAGGTGTCCATGGGCGACGCCGATTGCTTACCGGGTGATCCGTCTGCTCGTCTGCACCGAATCAAAAAAAGTATTGTCAGTTTGACCTGTATGTACCTCTATGTATGTATATTTGTGTGCGATTATCTCGCGATAGGCTCAACTGATTTTGGTGCGGCAGTTATTAAACTTAGGAGGTTTTAGGGCCTATATTAATTAACCGACTTCAAAAAAATAATGGGTTGACATCGGGTTCTTTATCCGACCGACGGAGGTTTTTATAAAAATAGGAGTTACAAACCCGTCTTTTAATCCCCGAAGGGATAGGAAGTTAGCTAGAGTCATGCCACTGGTTATGTTACGAGTCCCATGTAAATGGGGTCGAGCCAAAGTTCCAAACGTTGTGTTAAAAGATAATTGTTTTATTATATTTGATGAGCCGACATTTGACCACTATCTTGCCTGGTAGTAAGCGAGAATATACGCGAGAAAAGATAGTTCTGAAAAACTAGTAAAGTATTAAGATACTATGTGAACAGGCGACCTGAAGAAGGGCGCTTCCAACCGGCTTATCTGGAAGTCATTGGGAGAGGCCCTATGTTCAGCAATGGACGTCCTGTGGCTGACATGTATTTATTTATTTAAATAGGTATACCAACAGCTTCTGTATTATCACTTTTTCGCATCAGTTAAGGGACAAACCTTATGATTAAGGGACGACCCTGTAACCAAACACCGGACCACTATAGATGCTTACCTAATATTGTTAGGTAATATTATTTTCCATAAATTTCCACTTTCCAATTGAAAGAAAACTTTGTGTTGTGTGTACAATATTCTTCATCAATCAAATAGGCGATCAATCATTTGGAGCTGGCACTTGATGGAGTTGGCACTTTATAGGGTGTGAAGAGAGGGTACTGAGTGATGCGGCTTTTATTCTTAGGTTAAATAGGAGATATTGATGTGTTAATAATGGTAATATGAGTTGACAGTGGTTGAGTGCTAGCAAGAAACTCCTGAACAAAGGTTTTAGGGTTCAAATATCGAGATGGACAAAGTATTCTTGTCTATTTTCAGTAATTCTCAGCAGTTAGTTGCTCGTAACTGCTCCAGAATTGTGTCCAATTTGTGGACACTGAATCTCAATTCTATCAAAGAGATTTAAAAAAATTAACAAAGCCAAACAATTCTATTGTTCAACTCTCAACACGGATCCCTTCCACTCTTTCTAAAACATCCCTTAGCTCCAGTAATGCAATAAATTTATATGTAAAACTAATTTACCTGTACAATATGAATACAGCCCCGAGCTCTCCAATGCAGCTCCACCTCGCGCCTGGCCTTCGTGTTGTCATGTAACACCTTCAGCGCACGCTTAGCTCCTGTCGACTTCTCTTTGCATTCCACTACCTGTAACAGAGAGAAAAATTACACGTTAGAAATGAGGAAACATGGGTATGAATATGTATAGACAACTATGTGGACAACTGCAAGAGCCATCAGACTACCCCGTAGGGCTGAAACAATACCTGGAGCTGAGGACGGCCCAGCTGGTTACCGGGGCAACAGAGAATGCTGCTGGTCTGTTGCTGCTGGTTAGAGTCTCTATTAAGTAATTATGTAGTTTAGTGGTTCTTGCTTACGAAACCCACGGGAAGAGCAGAAGTGGAGACAGATGTGAACACATTACAGAAGCAGAGACCATTATTTCTGCTGTCATCCTGTCACCATATAGTTTTCTTGAAGCTCACGTTTTGACATCATAGTGATAATATTTACCTACAGATCACAGATCAAACGTGGACGATCTACCTTCGCATTTTAAGATGATCTCATATCTTTGGATTACATAAGATAATAAATATACGCCAACGCTAACGTTTTTGGCACAAGACATGACTATAATGCGACAAACTTGACCTAGTTTTAGTTTGCAAACTTTCTTTTACGTATGCGACGTCATAGTTTATGCATAAACACTATAAACTCATTGTAACTGTTAAAACAGCCGTATTATCCCTACAGTCCAGTACTAAAAGTGCCTAGGGAGCCATGTGACAGACCCCTCTGACGTGCTCTCCTGAGACACGCGCGTCTCGCGTCCAACAGATCATAGAATGGCAGCGTCAAATAAATCTACCTCCAGGAGTAGCTACTCCATAGGGATACATTTAAAATACTTATGACGTAAGTTCCTTTTAAATATGAGAGAGCTATGCTTCGGCACGAATTGTCGAGCTCAAGTAATATCACGGCCTCAAAGAAAACCAACGTAAAACAACGCTCGCGTTGTGTGAGTGAGATTACCAGAGGCCCAATTAACCCCATCCCCAATCTCCCTATTGCCCAAATCCCCAATTATCTTCAAATTCCTAATCCCAAAAAGGTCAGTATTTGTAACAGGTGTTTCAGGTGTCCATGGGCGACGTCGATTACTTACCATCAGGTGATCCGTCTGCTCGTTTACCGGCTTATCCAAAGAAAAAAAAAACGTTTCAGATTAATTTCTTCAGTATGAATGTGCATTCTTCGGAAAACACAAAAACGTGACGTTACAAAATTGTAATGTAATCATTGTACAACACTAGTGCGTCATTGTGAAATATTGTGTCATATTATTACGTAGACTTTAGATTAGAATTTAGCCTTATCTTAGAAGAGATAACAATAAAATTTACTAGTGTATCAGATCATTTCAAGTCGCTGTAATTGTCTGATTGATTTGTTAATAAAAAATATTTCTCTATTAATTTCGGCTTCTTACAAAAAGTGTACATTGGGTGCTGCATGATTCTCAATAGTTAAAAAACGTAGGTAAACAGTCGTTTTTAGTTTTCTTTCATTTTATTTTCTTCATTACATTTAGTTCATTTTATATTCTCCATATTTATATATTTTCTTATTTTTATACTTCATGGTTCTATTAAAAATAAAATAACAATACGTAGGTAAGTAAGTATTATATTGATATTTGATTTTGAAATACAAATAGAGATAACGAGATAAATGTAAAATCACGCCTGTTATTCCCCTAGGGGATGAACAGAGGTAAATATGTACATTTGTCACAATATTTTTACTTTTCAGTCCTAAACAAATATGGGGGACTTTAGGGGCGACCTCAAAAAGCGTATAAGACTTTGTGGGAGATATGGAAAAAGGTTTTTTGCGGAGTGCTCTTGACCTCTTCGCTTGCATACCAGGTGCAATATTCCACAATCATCACTACATAGTATAAAACAAAGTCGCTATCCGCCGTCTGTCTGTCCCTATGTATGCTTAGATCTTTAAAACTACGCAATGGATTTTGATACGGTTTTTTTAGTAGATAGAGTGATTCTTAAGGAAGGTCTGATTAGGCCCCCGAAATTAGGCGCGGTGGCAGGGCAACTGGATGCCGCGCAACGTGTCGCGGGTTAGATTCCCGTACGGAACAACTCTTTGTGTGATCCACAGATTGTTGTTCCAGGAGAAAATCATAGTGTGCGGCAACGTTTTTTTAAAAAGTAAAACAATGTTTGATACTCTTTCATCATCAAAAAACTCAAAACTAAAATGCAATACTCGACCCTAAATCGAACTTGAAATCTTGACTAGTCGATAAGACGATCCGTAGTAAACAAGAAATGACGTGTATTTCTTATTTGGTTTAAAATACAAATAATGATAAATGCTCGAACTGCACAAAGGAACTCAGGAAAACAACATTGCAGTAAGCTATGATGAAACCGCATAATATTATTTTATGACGCAGTTGAGAATGTCAGATACGAATTAAATATACATATACTAGTTATTTTGACCTATTGATCGACGTATTAACTTCTGCATGTTTTCCATTCTATGCCACAAAAAATGGTCATGTAAAACGTAAAAAATATATGTTATGTTTAATAGGCTTCAATGAGCTCTATCTTACCAATCAACGCCTTTCGTTTGTGACAGGAAGTTCTTTAATACTGGGGTAAATGTGGAAATAATTAGATTATACTAGAATCTGCCAACGACTTCCCCCGTGTTCACGTGGGATTAGTCGTGTTGTTGACCATAATCTACCGATTCTTTCAGCCGTTTTGAGGGAGGGAGGAACAAACACACAAAGATATAGAGGTATACATCCTCACAAACTTTCGCATTTATATATTATAACAAACAAAAAATCAAAAGTAAAAAGCAAAAAATACCTATTATTAGTACTGATAGGTTACCCACCCATTGATAGGTTAGAAGTCGGTACTATACGTTCATATCATAATGATATACATAACTGAATATGTTTCCCTTCATCAGATCCTGACTGCATGAAAATGGGACCATCTCGGGAGTATACCCTTTCAAACAAAACAAGAATTTTGGAAATCGGTTCACAAATGGCGGAGTAATAGGCGAACAAACAAAAAAACAATCAGCAGAACATAGTACCTCCTTCTTTTTTTGAAATCGGTAAAAAATAGTAGAATTGGAATTGTATGATCAGCAAAATTAAGAGTAACTATGTACTAAATACCATCCTGACTTTGACAGTCGTTAGGAAGGGGGTAAAAAAACAATTACTAAAGACTCAAACATCATTTAAAAACAGCGACCATTACCAATTACTCCACACAGCTGTAACATGCTATGCTAGACTGTAATATTATATCAATTATTGAATGATTAAAGCAATTGTTTCATTGACTGGACATAGTGGCGACAAATAGATCAGACACGTGTCTCTACACATGAGTGATTACAGTGTATAATATAAACTATAGTTGATACAGTTTTTGTACACGATGTTTATGATAAAGACTTCGTGGTTGCTATTTCTGCGGAAATGGGAGATCTGACACAATTTGGACAAGCACTATAGAATTGAATCTTTACAATATTGATTATTATTATAGTCCAAAACAGAGATTGGAGTCTTTTGATCGGCAGTAGCACTCGTGAAGATTCTACGAATGAGACAATCATACCAATCCGATACTTATAAATGAAAAACACAATATTACTTTATCGAACCTGAAATCAAACTTAGGAATCCCCCAATCCCCAATAATCCTCAAATCCCTAAAAAGGCCGTTAATGCACTTGTAACGCCTTTGATGTTTCGGATGTCCATGGGCGACGCCGATTGCTTCATTCTTCGATCAGGTGATCCGTCTGCTCGTTCACAGGCTTTTTCCATAAAAAAAGGAATCATGGCGGTTACGACTATTTCTCAAGATCCATAAAATTTTGGAAAATTTCTTAATAAAAGAGTAACTTAGCTGCACATACGCCTGATTAAACTGTCAAACACCAAGCGGTCACCGGTGACCGCAACCTATTGTTCTATAATTGTGTCTACAAAGACGGTACTCGACGAGTTAATATTAAGTATGGGTCAGTTATGGGTCGACAGAATCCAGAAAACTGTAATCCAAAAATATACAGCTTCTCGAAGGGTCTTTATGGTCTACCTTTTGATGAAAACTAGTGAATTTTCATTGATTACACTTAGAAGGATTAACTTATTTAACATTTTATAATTATATAATCCAATGATCAAAACGGGTTCATCTCTTTTGATATTTGAGGCAAAACTTTATTATTGCAAGTAAAGACGTTGAAAGAAAGCAACGAATTGTCACTTATATTTTCTTTAAATCTTGCCCCGCACTACGATTTTCTCCTGTGTCGTTGGTTCGTTTACAAACATACAAGTTCACATACACATGACACCCAGACACGGAACAACAATCTGTGGATCACACAAACAGTTCTTCACGACACGTAGGGCGGTAGTCGGTGTCCAGCCACCGCACCATCCGCACGAATGAAGCACCAAAATGTCAGTGGTGTATTTATGTGTGCGTGTACTTGCAACACCGTGATGTATGAAGTGTAATGACGGGCCATGTCACGCGACAGATGTCCTTCGTGATAATGTGTGTGTATTCTGCGTGTAAGTCTATAGTAGCCAGGTGTCACAGTCGTTGTTTCAATGTTCGCTTTTTTTTAAACGTCCTGGATTTTAACCATAATAATTTTGACAAACTGTATCCCAAACCAACTAAGCAAAGGCTTTGCAGTACTTATATGCGTATATGTATAAAATACACTCAAATCTTCTTAATTGCCTACACGGTGTAATTAGAATTAGAAGTACGGTTATCAAAGTAATCGATGTTATTAATGTAATTTCTGCTCGGGGAAATCTTCCTGTGATGTTAAAGGTCACAGGGTTACGTAATGAGACCCCTGTTTAATGAGACGGTGTGATCTCCCATATGTTGTGTTTATAAATATGTATGTAGTATCACATCTTTGAATTGTCGAAGAGATCGTGGAGGTAGGTACATACGGAAATAAATAGTTATTATGGGTTTTTTTTAAGAGGGGAATATCTTCGAATGACTGCTCCTGGGCAAGGCGGGAGAGAGTGTCAGACTCTTACTGACTAAAAACCACCCCGTTCCTTCTCCTGCACGTCGAGCCGGAGCCCCGGTTACCCGTTAGGTTCTCAGCGACAGTTATTATGGGATTATGAGCCTCTTCTACTTCTAAAGTAAACGATTTACCGATGTCCGCCTTTTTTTCAAAGGTTTGGTAGGTATGTTAGAGCGCTGCTGACCGGTTTCTGTCAAATGCGCAGTCCCTAGTCGGGTCTTACGATACCCGCGGGAAGAGTAGGGGTGGTATTCTACGTTACCATCACCACATAGATTTGTAAGTAATGTGGTGTGAAATACTAATTAATAAACTTCATTACGAACAAATCGTCCGTACAGCTTTGACAATATGTAACTCGAAAAACTTGGCACGGAGCAATGTTTACATTCTGTTTTAAAATAGTTTAGACAACGCACCTTCTCTATATTTCAACTATTAGTTGACTGCCCCTATGACTCAGTGGCATATATTCCTAGTTATTTATTAGAATATTAAAAATATTTTTGTCATTGTAACGAAAACCGTAGTTGATTTAAGTATGGGAGAGCTATGATTAGACGTGTATGGGCTTGACCGGAGTGATACCACGGCCGAGCAGAAAACCAACGTGAAACAACGTTCGCGTTGTTCCGTCGTTTGAGTGAGGTTACCGGAGGCCCAATTACCCTGGCCCCTTCTCCAATCTCTTAATCCACAACAATCCTCAAATTCCTAATCCCCACTTAGTGAACTTCAGCTACAGCTGAGGGGAGTAACGATAACTGCTATGTGGCTGGCAGTGGTTGGATGATGATGGAAGAGCTGAAGATCAAGCTCAGTGCCGAGATATTGGAGAGGCCTATGTCCTCACTCGAGGGGAGCCAGTGGATGCAGGTGTCGGTCCACACGGAGGACGGGGGAGGCCTTAGTGCAGCAGTGGTCGTCTTCCAGCTGTTGATGATAATGATGTAGAGAAGTGAACTAAGGAGGTTGGACTTTAAATCATCTAATGCCTAATTATCACTTCATTATGAAGATAGAACTAATTAGAGAAGTTACCATATGGCTCCTCACAAGGTAACCAAGTGCTAAATGAATTACTAGGCTTGGTATAAGTAGATGACAATTATTGTAAACATATTTGTTAGTAACTTATGGATTACGTAAACAAAATAAATACTTTATTGTAAGCCTGTCCACTGCTGGACCACGGGCCTCCTCTACATATACTCCTTGCCATAGTAGCTACGCTTAGGAGACAGGTTAAAGATCTAAGTTTGAAAGGGTAGATTCCTGGGAGTCTTCAAGGTCCGAGTGAATAGGTTGCTTATGGGACGACGTGCTCCATCGTAGACCGCATCATCGGTTACCACCAGGCGAGATAGTGGTCAAACGTCGGCTCATCAAATAGGTATATAATAATTATTATAATTCTAGGTATAATTACAGTCGACTGCTCGACTATGGACCTCCTCTTAAATAATTGAGGGGGGATCATCCAATGACTTCTCCCGCCTTGGATGAGGCGGGAGGGAGTGTCAGGCTCTTACTGACTAAAAACCATCCCGTTCCTACTCCTGGTCTTCGAGCCGGAGCCCCCCGGCAACTCGTTAGGCCTTCCGCAGCTCCGTATCTCCTCCAAATAGTTAGGAGTCGTATGCTGTAATCTCCACTCTTGGGAGACTTATTAGATATCACAGTTGAAAAGGTTCAGGTGGCGTATTATGAAGTCTTAACTCGTTGAGAACCGGCATTATAGACACAATTAAAGAACAATAGGTTGCGGTCACCGGTGAGCGCGCGGTGTTTGACAGTTTAAAGCCAGAGTGCTTCTGATGAGGGAACAAGATCTCGCGAGACGACTTGTATAGCTCTGTTTCTTTCCCTCAATGGAACCATTCGGACTTTGTGATGTCATAATAACCCCGCAGGTTTATCAGAGAGCACTGTTGCCACCCACCTGAAGAGTAGAGATGGTGACTCATGTATTCTATTCTAGATTATTTAGATCAATCTTATTCTTACATGCAATGCTGGTTCGGGGAAACCCAGGCAAAGGAATTTAGTATTCAGACGCATGATTCACAGTTTTACATTGATAATAGTATGATTATTATAGTATCTATACTAGAGGTAATATTATAAATGTGAAAATGTGTGTCTGTTTATTTGTCCGTATTTCAAGGCAAATCTGATCGAATTGGCATGATTTTAAGTGGAGAAAATTGAAAGAATAGAAAGTGACATAGGCTACTTTTGTCTCTTTTCCTAAAATGGGGGTGGAAGTTTGTATCACTATGCAATTCTTAAGGTAGTAAGCTAAAAATTGGTATGCGAACTATTGCGAGCAAAATCGCGGTCAAAAGCTAGTATTTTTGTATGATAACAGTGTACTGGATGCTGTATGTCTACCGGGAAAGACCCATCAAACTCTTAGTAATCAAGATTATTCAATTGTATTGTGAGTACCTAGTCAATGTAATAAATTGGTTTTTCACATCTTATCTCAAGAACGGATGGACCGTATTTCATGATGTTTATATTATTGTTAAAATTAACTAGTTACTCCAAAGTGTAGGTAGAGATGCATGTATTAATATAAAAATGTAACATCTACTTTTCATCAGTTACAGTCGCATTTAAACTGTCAAACACCAAGCGGTCACCGGTGACCGCAACCTATTGTTCTATAATTGTGTCTACAAAACCAGTACTCGACGAGTTAATATAGGCTGAACCAGGCTTATAAAAGTGCCCAATGCACAAAGCCAGACCTATAACTCAGAATTTCATAACATAACATCACGCCTTTTATCCCCGAAGGGGTAGGCAGAGGTGTACACTATGCCACTGCACAACGTAACATCCACTTTTCACTATTTATGTTATGAGTCCCATGTAATAGGGGGTGAGCCTATTGCTATATATCGGGTACCCGTGCTACTACTGAGAATTTTTAAAAAACCCAGTAATACTTTGCCCGGCCCTGGAATCGAACCCGAGACCCCATGCCCGGCAGTGGCACTTGCCACCACTCGGCCAACGAGGTCATAACATAACTAAAATACCTACTTGATAATATTTGGACCAACCTAGAAGCGAATCGAAATCCACTCTTAACATAGGCTACCCCAATGATTTCTATATTTATTGACACATCCTACACATGAATTTGTCTGTATGTCTGTTTACACGTTAATCCCTCCCCTCCTCTCCCCCTCCTAAAGCGTCAATCCTCTGTCACATTCATAGGTCACGTGTCTTCCTCCCTCACACATACATAACATTATAGATACAACGTGTAACTATGGTCAGAGACGTATCGAGGTTTTGAGGGCCCCTGAGGTACGATGGGCCCCACTGAGATTCTTTGCTAATGTCCCAAATGACGTTAGAAATCATCACTCTTTTTACTCCTGAAAAGGTTAGACTGAGGTGCACATAATTTAGATGGATGTAACACAAACTTTTAGGCAATAAGGACCACGTTATAGGGTGCAATAAGTATGACGTCATGAGAAATAATACAATTTCAAAGAAGTGACATAAAAGAATGGTATTTACTCTGATAGGTACATCTATACTAATCTATACTAATATTATAAAGAGGACAGATTTGTATTTTTGTATGTTTGTAATGAATAAACTCAAAAACTACTGGACCGATTGCAATAATTTTTTCACCATTAGAAAGCTGCATTATTCAGAAGTAACATAGGCTATATAATATCACGCTAGGTCCTATAGTTGTGGAGCAGTAACCAAAAATGTTTTAAAAGCGGGGGAAAAGTATCGTTTTTAGGCCTTCCGTGGCGTGCGCTGAGCATATAGTTAAAGTTATACAAAAATGCTCTATAGATGAATTGTTCATCTTAACATTATTTTTTAAAAAGTCCGCGAGAGCATATGTCTACCTTTTATAGTTTACCCATAACAATCGTTTTAATGAATGGTTCAATCCTTATAAAAGTTTGCTCTAGATAACTTTTGAATTGTTCAATCGGTTACCTTAAGACTATTAATTCATCCAAAAGATACCTATTAGGTAAGTACTTACCTACTATTTCAAAAATAATAAACTGAGAATGAATTTAAATAAAACGTAAAACTATGTAAAAAATCTTAAGAAGAATCCCCTGCGAAGCCGGGACGGGCCGCTAGTACATAATATATAGAAACTCATACTTTAACTACTTGAGCAGCAATAACTACAATTTTTCGCTTCTTTTGTTTCCATCACATTTATTGATCTATCTATAGACGTACACCGGTTAAGAGTACTCCAATTCTTGTCTTTTCTATTTACTTTTTTATTCAAGTACACAGATAATAAGCTCTTGATAATATTCGATGAAATTATGGGCCTTTTATCTTAGGAGCCCAGGGCTGCGACCCAAAAGCCTGTTGATAAATCCGGCCCTGCTATACTTCAACGAACATTAACGTTATGTTAAGCTAATATGTGTTTTAGATAACAGCTAACCAAGTTATAGTGCTGTACTTTAGGTAGTAAACAAAATTGCGGTTTGGGCAAATAATTTACGGTAATTTTTTACCCATTAATTAACAATTAACTAATTGGGGTTTTATGAAAAAGGGTTACTTGAATTAAATGTTTTTTTTTTGTAAAAGTGTAATACACAATATGATATTTTTTATGAAATAGGAGGCAAACGAGTAGACTATCAGAACTATCACCTGATGGTAAGCGATCAGCGCCGCCCATGGACACCCGCAACACCAGAGGAGTCACAGGTGCGTTGCTGGCCTTTTAAAAAGGAATAATTATGCTCTTTTATTGAAGGTATATTTAGCGCATTACTGCTCCAAAGAGAAAACAGACACGTAGATTTAAAACGAAACGTTCATTATTCATTAATTAGGCGTCTAATATCTTAAAACGCGGATTAATCTAGATTTTTAGGCATCGGGAAAAGCCCAATGGTTCTTACAAATAGAACTGAAACTTATTACTGTTATACAATTACACACTCATTACGTATTCCGGATAATACAGCTAGAATTATGTCGTCAGAATTACCAATTTAGTCAATTTGTCACCAGATGTGTTACAATTTGAGCAGTGTTGTGACGGCAGAGAAGGCGACGCCGATTGCTTACCATCAGGTGATCTGTACGCTCGTTTACCGACTTATACCATAAAAAAATGTACTCAAACAAACATAGATTTTATCCCAATATTTTACCAGTACGTAGGTCCCATCACTAGCACTCATGTTCTCACATATAAAATCGTTGTACAAACATGTATTTCTCGTCATAGATAACAGGTTTTGCTATACGATCGCTATAACACTGTGTTATAGTTTTATTAAAGGTTATTATGGCAATTTATGGCAGAAATTAGCATAATGAATTAATGACATAAGATTAACTTAAAATTTCGATCAGATTCCTAGGTCAAGAAAAATATTTTTGCAAATTTCGTGATGTAAAGTGGGTGTTACTTTGTATTTCATGTATATGGGCATCTCTACCTAAGGACCCTCATCCTTTGAGGATTAACACGCGTTTTCAAAGTCAAAGTCAAAGTCAAAATCATTTATTTCAATTAGGCCAGAATGGCACTTTTGAACGTCAAAATAAAATTAATATTAAAAGTGAAGCTATTTGCTCATTCCAAGGTGTAGATTCCTATGGAGAAGAACGAGCAAGAAACTCCAGAGGTTACTCTTTTTCAATCAGGTTCACAATACAATTTACTAGTTACATAGTTTTGCTGTTTGGATTGTGCGAGAACAATGTAACACCAAAATCCAGTCAAAGTGATCAAGAAAGAAAATAACCTTAAGAACAATAATACAGTCTGGAGCTGACCAGTCCCAGTTGACGGCGCCCGTTCACGAACATGACACGTACACCAGCACCGCCCTACTCAACCATATTGTAGGGAATCGAGCGATCCACTGCACGCGCCACCGCCAATGAGACCTTTGAGTGAGCATGACAACTCCAAGCTGACACAAATGACTTCTATTAATCTAATTTAATATTAAGTTAATTACAGGGCTCTCACATTTACATTGGTTATATAATTTAAAAAAAATATACAATTTAGCAATCAGCTGTATTATTTACGATTTCATTAAAACAACAGTGTTTTTAGTTATCCTGTGGAGCCGGACTAGCCTGCATCCAAGCATTTTTATCCTCTATATATTCATTAAGTTTGTAATATGCTTGTCTACATAAAGTTTTCTTTATACACAATTTAAATTTGGATTCATTTAGTTGTTGTACATCGCCTGGTATCTTATTATAACATTTAACACAGAATCCCATGAACGATTTACTTACTTTCGCTAATCTCGAAATTGGCTGACTTAATCTATTCCCATGTCTAGTTTGATAGTGGTGTCTGTCAGACACTTTACCAAATAACTGTAGGTTTTTCCTAACATACATGATGTTTTCATAGATAAATTGACATGGAACGGTCATAATGTTGATCTCCTTAAACCTTTCTCTGAGAGATTCGCGACGACCTAGATTGTAGATAGCTCTGACGGCGCACTTTTGTAAGATAAAAATAGATTCAATGCCAGCAGCGTGTCCCCACAGCAAAATGCCATACGACATAATGCTATGAAAGTAACTGAAATACACCAGTCTTGCCGTGTCAATGTCAGTTAACTGTCGTATCTTCCAGACAGCATAAGCTGCAGAGCTCAATCGTCCCGCTAATGATATAATGTGAGGACCCCATTGCAATTTGTCGTCTACAGTAATTCCCAGGAAAGTTGTCTCTTTTACAAACTCTAATTTCTCACCATTCAATAATATGTCACATTCGTTGCTTTTAACATTTGGCAAAACAAATCTAATACATTTTGTCTTTTTATTGTTTAGTACTAAGTTATTTAATGTAAACCAATTTTGAACTTGCATTAGGGCATTATTTACGTCGTCATAACTATTTGTGCGTCTATTAATTTTAAAAACTAATGAAGTGTCATCAGCAAATAATACCATCTGCGGTTCATTTTTAAATAAATGGGGCAAGTCATTTATGTACGCTAAAAATAAGAATGGACCTAGTATCGAGCCCTGCGGTACACCCATAGATATGCTAGCACCCTGTGAATTTACTTTATTTACTTGTACTTTAAGTTGCCTATCCTGAAGGTATGATTTCAACAGATTTAGCGACGTCCCCCGAATGCCATAGTGTTTCAGCTTCAGCAATAGCGTCTCATGTTCAACAAAGTCGAATGCCTTCGATAGATCACAAAATATGCCGATGGCATCCCGTGCTTCTTCCCAAGAGGCGAACACCCGCTTAATTAGAGCTACTCCCGCGTCAGTAGTGCAGCGACCTTTGGTGAATCCGTATTGTTGATCATGAAAGATAGAATTCATGTTAAAGTGACGCAACATCTGAGAAAGCATCAGCCTTTCAAACACTTTGCTGAGCGCTGGTAAAATAGAGACCGGTCTATAGTTATTGGGTTCTGCACTATCACCGGATTTAAACAATGGAACTACTTTACTATGTTTCATTAAATCCGGGAAAACTCCGTGATCTACACTTTTATTAAAAATGAAAGCTAAATGAGGCGCTATAGTCTCTATAAAAGACCTACACACCCTAACAGACATTCCCCAGAGATCTTCAGTAGACTTAACTTTGATCTCTTTGAACGCTTTAATTACTGCTTGGGGGTTTGTGTATTGAAATCGAAACTCAGAAAGGCACTCCTTGATATTACTTTTAAGAAGTTCGACGGAAAGAGTCGGAGATGATTTCAATGCTTCCGTAGTTTTTATCGGAATATTTTTAAAGAAACTTTCAAATTATCATGGGGTTATGGTGGCAAGGGTAATAGAACAGACCGATCACTTGATGGTAAGCAATCAGCGCTGCTTATGGACACCCGAAATACCAGAGGCGTTACAAGGTCGTTGTCGGCCTTTTGTTTTTTTTTAAGGGGGAAAATCATCGAATGCATATTCCCGCCTGGGACGTGGGAGGGAGTGTCACTCTTACTGACTAAAAACCACCCCGTGCCTTCTCCTGCATGTCGAATCGGAGCCCCGGTAACCCGTTAGGTTCTCTGCGACTCCGTATCGGCATTAGCCCTATTGGGCCCCATATGTGGTGGTCTGACGGCTCTTTGAGACGCGCGAGGAACGCGACGCGCCGTACGATCAGGCGCCTTTTGGGGGGTACGGAATTTATTGGTGGGGATTTTGGGATTAGGGAAATTGGGGAGGGTGTAATTAGGCTTTTAAGGGGTTATGGTGGTAAACGAGCAAACGGATCACCTGATGGTAAGCAATCAGTGCTGCTTATGGACAACTGCAACACTAGAAGACTTACAATTTGATCACTTTGACTGGATTTTAGTGTTACATTGTTCTCGCACAATCCAAACAGCAAAACTATGTAACTAGTAAAATGTATTGTGAATCTAATTTAAGTAGTAAGTTTCTTGCTCGTTCTTCTCCATAGGAATGTACGCCTTGGAATGAGCAAATAGCTTCACTTTCAATTTTTTTTTTGTTGACGTTCAAAAGTGCCATTCTGGCCTAATTGAAATAAATGACTTTGACTATGACAAATACGTGGTTTATCGTCCTTGGTTGTTGGAGGATTGGACCTACGGTCACTTTAAGGACACGGTTGCACACAACGGTTTAGTTGTTTCACGTCGGTATTCTGCTCGGCCGTGGTATCACTTCGGTCGAGCCGGCCCATTTGTGCCGAAGCATGACTCTCCCACGTGACTATAATGATATAGTGATAATAAAGTCCCCTCTTCCCCCACATAAATACGTCATCTGCGTTCTAAATTCAAATCACGTTCGGCCAATAAAATGCGTGCCATACCATAAACAAACAAACCAATTTGTCTATGGTACAATTTGCTAGAATATATGATTGATCTAATTGATCTTTGTGGTCATAGTAAGCTAAAGTAGTATAAACAACTTCATTCATTGGATATTATTAGATAACTACGTTTGTTTGTACGTTTGTAGTCGTGATATTGAAAACTGATGTGTTGTTTACGGTAGAATTTTGAAACAAATGTGTGTTTGTGATGGCTAAAAAGATGCCACGACTACTTTCATTGACGATCAGATTTCCTTTAGATGTGAAAAATTCATTCAGATTCATACATTTGTATGGATGATTTATCAACAGCCTATAAATGCCCACTGCTGAGCAAAGCGTCTTCTCAAATGAAGAAGATTAGAGCATTAATCACCACGCTAGCTCAATGCGGGTTGGCGATTTCAAATTTGTAATTAGAAATTATAAGCCCAGGTTTTCTCACGATGTTTTCCTTCACCATTAGTCAGTGGTGTCTAAATAATCTTACAAAGTACATATAACTCGGAAAGAGTAACATTGGTACTTGCCCTTGGTAGGTTTGGAACCCGCACCCTCGTGCATGAGAAGCAGGTGTCTTCAACCCCTGGACCACTATGACACTTCCGGGCCCCCACGACTCTTTAGTACCTACATATTTGTAAACTTATGCTTTCACACTTTTGTACCATATATATGGTCAGACATAAACTACAGAGTCCATCTATAATTTTTATTAACATTTAATTAAATGATAATTATTTTCCTTATATACGTACCTACATATAGACATTTTTATTCCTTGTGCGTACTGCTAAGGAGTGGAATTCGTTTCCAGAGTCTGTATTTCCTGAAGGGATGATTTTAAGGCCCGAGTGAATAGGTTGCTTTTGGGACGACGTGCTCAATCGCAGATACTGGTTTAAACCATTAAATACATATTTAAAAAAATGTATTAGGGAGATTTGGTAACACACTATACCTGATGCCACAGCCAAAAATCACATCAAATACATTGTCAAACTCGGGAATCGAACACCAAACCCTAGCAACAAATTCACGAACAAGGTAAAACAGTAGTAAATATTATAGACGTTTATCTATGACGTATATAGTTATATACAGCTGATCAGTAAACAGTCAGTTCAGTGATAAACAAGGAATGATTCATAGTGACCGCCTTATTGGTATTTCTCCGAATCTCATGCGCATGCGCTTGCGCAAGTATCCCGTATACGAGAATTCTTTGAATAAGAGAAGTTAATTAGTTTTGTGTGTGTATTTTCTGTGAGTTTTCTCCTAAACTGATGATGTATTGTAACTTTAGTGAGACATACTAAATAAATTAACTCGTCGAGTACCGTCATTATAGACACAATTATAGAACAATAGGTTGCGGTCACCGGTGACAGCTTGGTGTTTGACAGTTTAATTAATATATTTTCGGCTTACTCACGTAATTATTTGACGTGAAACTCGACTAGTTTCAAGCCACGCTAGAGGCTCATATTCATGAGCAGCATTTCGCGACCCGCGACGCGGCGACTGTCGCGTTGCTACGAGTCGAGTTCCTCGTCAAATGATTACGTGAGTAAGACGAAAACATAATAATTTAAACTGATGATGTTCTGTGTGTGATTTTATAATAGTAGATACCTACGTATTTCATTTTGACTTCCCATTTTGATGAATCTCAAACACTATGAGGTCTTGAGTTTGTTCGATTTCCGAGTCGACCATAACTAGCTAAGTACTTCCCTGGTGTTGATGATTCGTGATACAATGTACTTAAATAAATTTAAAAAATGGTACACATATATATTAACATACCAAGAAAAACCATTCAGCCTTAAAATTCTATCAACAAAACGAATGTAATTTCCAATCACATACTCACACGAACACATTTTTTAAATGGCAACCCCAAAAACGAGTACCGGCCTTTACAAATATGCTAAAAAAGTAAGCATGACGTCACAATATTGTATTACGTCACTGCGTATAAAAAACACCACCACAAATTGAGTCACCATCGTCATCAAGAATTAGTGAGAGTCCACTGCTAGACTATGAGCATCCTTTATATAAGAGGGGTTTGCCATAATCTCACGCTTATATTTTTTGACAGGGGAAAATCATCCAATGACTTCTGCCGTCCGGGTGAGGTGAGAGGGAGTGTCAGACTTCAGAGTCTGCTGCAGTCGCACTTGCGACTATTCGGCCAACGAGACAGTCGAGAATTTACAATACCAATTAATATGACTCGCGGTTAACAACATAACTAAAGTTATTACAAACAATTAATCACTTTCTTTGACACAATCTAACCGGAATTGGGATTATGACAGGGTGTGAATATTAAAAATATAATTAGTCCGTAAGTTAGGTACGTAATGAAAAAATATTAGACACGTATTTTTATTTTGTCGTATAATAAAACAATAGTCAAAGTCAAAGTCAAAGTCAAAATCATTTATTTCAATTAGGCCAGAATGGCACTTTTGAACGTCAAAATAAAATTAATATTAAACGTGAAGCTATTTGCTCATTCCAAGGTGCAGATTCCCATGGAGAAGAACGAGCAAGAAACTCCATAGGTTACTCTTTTTCAATCAGGTTCACAATACAATTTACTAGTTACATAGTTTTGCTGTTTGGATTGTGCGAGAACAATGTAACACCAAAATCCAGTCAAAGTGATCAAGAAAGAACAATAATACAGTCTGGAGCTGACCAGTCCCAGTTGACGGCGCCCGTTCACGAACATGACACGTACACCAGCACCGCCCAACTCAACCATATTGTAGGGAATCGAGCGATCCACTGCACGCGCCACCGCCAATGAGACCTTTGAGTGAGCATGACAACTCCAAGCTGACACAAATGAATTCTACTAATCTAATTTAATATTAAGTAATTACAGGGCTCTCACATTTACATTGGTTATATAAGTTAAAAAAATATACAATTTAGCAATATGGCTGTATTATTTACGATTTCATTAAAACAACAGTGTTTTTAGTTATCCTGTGGAGCCGGACTAGCCTGCATCCAAGCATTTCAATACTTAGATAAAACGAATTAAAGTTTAGGAGTGGGCGCTAAAACGTCATTATTATGTACAAAATGTACATAGAAGTGACGTCACGCAACATTTCAAATCAGTATATCGTTAAAATTATTCGTTTCTATAAGAAAATAAAAAATACTTGTCTAACGATTTAAAATAATCTACCAGACGGACATTAAAATAAAAATTAGGAATCTACACTACTGCAATGTATAACATAATAAGTAATAACTAATAACTTTTTGAATAATGTTTGATGACTATATTCTATCCATTTCTTTCTAATTTAAACAGAATTACTCACCGTCTCATTCATTCTGCGGTTTTTTTCTGAATCGGTGGATGTCTCAGGGTTTTTACTAAGAAAAGATATGTTGACATATTTTTTTCCGAAATAAAATATTATTTTGAAGAACATAGCTAATTGTACGCTTCTTATATTTTTAAGGGTTTTTTTTAAGGGGGGAAAATCATCGAATGACTGTTCCCGCCTGGGTGAGGCGGGAGGGAGTGTCAGACTCTTACTGACTAAAAACCACCCCGTTCCTTCTCCTGCACGTCGAGCCGGAGCCCCGGTTACCCGTTAGGTTCTCCGCGACATGCAGTTGTAGGTGGGTACTTATCGTAAGTAGGTATAACGAGTTTTGATCAGGTACGTTAATTAATCGCATTGTAATAAATAAAGGACTGCATACACTTATTTGATTAAGCTACGGGTCTTCAGTTTGATTTATGAAGTTCGAGTCGAGTTAAATTCCTAGGTCGTACAAAAAGTACCGTAAGCACGGGCCTGCTTAGACCGTACAGAGCGAGGGCCGCCCTGAGGACACGGTGGAACTACGGTAGGAGAATGCCCTTCGTGAGCTGAGCACCGCCGTGTCCTCAGGGAAGTGATCGGCGATGGCGACCTCTCGCGTCCGGGCCTAGTGCAGGCCATGATGCGGAGCGAGGGGGACTGGGATGCCGTCTCCTCCTTTTGCGAAGCAGTCATGCTAGCTAAGGAGGAGGCGGGACGCGTGAGGCAGCGAAGCGCTGCCTCCTTGCAACCCAGCCATCGCGAAGGACACACCGGGCGTCGGGGATCGCGAGACGATCTCCGGCCACCATCCAGAAACAGACCCGAGCGTACGGCGCGTCGCGTTCCGCGCGCGCCTCAAAGAGCCATCAGACCACCACAGATGGGGCCCAATACGGCCGATGCCGATTCGGAGTCGCGGAGAACCTAAAGGGTAACCGGGGCTCCGGCTCGACGTGCAGGAGAAGGAACGGGGTGGTTTTTAGTCAGTAAGAGTCTGACACTCCCTCCCGCCTCATCCAGGCGGGAGCAGTCATTCGATGATTTTCCCCCCTTTAAAAAAAAAAAAAAAGACCGTACAGAGCGTCGCGTTCCGCGCTCGCCTCAATGAGCAGAGCAAAATCAGACCACCACAGATGGGTCCAATAGAGCTGATGCAAATACGGATCCGCGGATGACTTAACGAGTTACGGGGCTACGGCTCGAAGTGCAGGAGTAGGAACCGGGTGGTTTTAGTCAGTAGGATTCTGACACTTTCTCTCGCCTCACCCGGGCGGGAAGACATTGGATGATTTTCCCCCCCTCAAAAAAAGGTCGCACAAAGAGTATCGAAATAGGCTGTTAATCGGTTTACAAATCGTCTACTCTATTAACTACCTACATGGGAATTAATCATGACTCATATCATTACTTAGTTGGCAAAAAGTGGGTGTTAGGTACACTGAATATCTCTGCTTGCCCCTTCACAGATTAAACAGGAATAACTATATTTACATCTGCATCTGCAATCGTCATAATGAATAAACAGTCGTGATTATACAATCAGGATTGGTGTCACCGATTGTAACTCATGTTTTTAATGATACCCCAACTAGGTCACGGCTTTGCGGGTTTCCCTAATGTATAAAGTCGTAAGTATTTAATATCTAGTCATCGTACTAGACAATTGACAATGGAACTTTGTGATAGGTTTTTATAAATGGGGTAGGTAGAGGCGGTTGACAGGAGTCGTTTTAAAAGTTTTAAGGTGACATATTAACGTCTGCCATCGGCTTCGCCCGCATTACCATGGGATAAAAAGTAGCCTATGTATTATTCCAGACCACAACTTACCTCTGATTCCAGTTTCATGCCGATCCCTTCAGCCGTTATGATGTGGTGGAAAAAAAATACTGCTTCGTTGGCCGAGTGGTCGCAAGTGCGACTGCCCGGCAAGGGGCTTCGGGTTCGATTCCCGGGTCGGGCAAAGTATTACTGGGTTTTTTAAAAATCTCAGTAGTAGCACGGAGTCTGGAAATGTGCCCGGTATATGGCAATAGATTCACCCTCTATTACATGGGACTCATAACATAAATTGTGAAAAGTGGGTGTTACATTGTACAGTGGCATTAAGTGTCGTAATGTGCCCTTCGGGGATAAAAGGCGTGATGTTATGTATGTATGTATGAAAAACAAATATACACACAAAGTTTCGAATCTATCGAGCAACTAATATCATCGTCCGCTTTCAGCAACCATCTCTTAACTTAAGAGTCACTTAACATGAAGGCATCTAAACTAAACTAACCCTTTACCTTTACAAATTGGAATGATGACAGGATATTAAAATTAAAAATCTAATTAGTCCGTAAGTTAGGTAATGAAACTAATATAAGACACGTATTTTTTTATTTTGTCGTATAATAAAACAATACTTAGATAACACGAATCAAAGTTTAGGAGTGGGGGCTAAAACGTCATTTCTACGTATAAAATGTACATAGAAGTGACGTCACGCGACATTTTAAATCAATATATCGTCGAAAGTACTCGTTTCTGTAAGAAAATAAAAAGTACGTGTCTAATGATTTAAAATAATCTACCAGACGGACATTAAAATAAAAATTGGGCATCTACCCTATTGTACTAGACGATTGACTACGCAGCCAAAAAGTGGGAGTTACCACAAATGCCGCTGCCGGATAGGCAGCGGCATTTGTGGTAACTCCAGGAAATAAAACTGATGTTATTTATAGCTGTTTATATCTGAATTGACGTTACAAATGGCCCCATTGAACGTTATGCTTCGGTAACTGACCTAGCCAATGTCAAATAAAGAATAAGAGACGAATCTGTCTGTCTGATGGGTGATTTTTTGATTGCCCAATGTATTAAATTGGATTGTTTCCAGGGTATCAAAATTAAAAATCTAATTAGTCCGTCAGTTAGATAATTAAAAAATATTAGACACGTATTTTTTTATATTCTCGTATTAAGTTGCAATACTTAGATAAAATGTCGCTAAGTTTAGGAGTGGGAGGTAGCTACGTCATAACGTGCTACAAATTGTGGTCGTGGTATCGTCGAAAGTATTTAATTTTGTGAGAAAACAAAAAATACCTGTCTAAAGTATTAAATTAATCTACCAGACGGACATTAAAATAAAATTTAGGAAACTACCCTGTTATGTTACACGGTGTCCTGACTGAGCGACGAACGCGACGCGACACTGCTAACGCGACGGCCGCGATCAACTCAACGGCATACCCTAGACAGGCGGATAACCTAACGGGTTACCGGGGCTACGGCTCGACGTGCAGGAGAAGGAACGGGGTGGTTTTTAGTCAGTAAGAGTCTGACACTCCCACCCGCCTCACCCAGGCGGGAGCATTCATTCGATAATTTTCCCCCCTTAAAAAAAATGGCATTTTCTCCCAGTCAACGCCATATGCGCGTTAGAGACCACACGACGGGGACTGCAGTGTCCAGGGGTAAGGTCGTAGTGGCGGTGTCTCTGGACATCGCCAACGCCTTCAACTCCCTGCCCTGGAGCTGCATCTTGGAGGCACTCCGATATCATCGGGTGCCTACCTACCTCCGTCGTGTAATCGAGGCTTACCTGACGGACAGGTCCGTCAGCTACCCCGGTCACCGGGGCGAGTGGAACCGGCGAGAGATGTCACGCGGTGTTCCACAGGGTTCGGTTCTGGGGCCGCTCCTGTGGAACATCGGCTATGACTGGGTGCTGCGCACCGACCTCCCGAACGGCGTTAGCACAATATGCTACGCCGACGATACGCTGGTGCTAGCGCACGGGAGGTCACACCAGGCGGCGGCCGACTTAATGGCGACAGCGGTTGCGACAGTCGTTGAGAGAATCCGGCAGTTGGGACTCGAGGTGGCGCTCCACAAGTCCGAGGCCATGTGTTTTCATGGCCGCGGGAACGCGCCACTTCCGGGTGGGTCCCAAATAACGGCGGGAGGAGTTACCATCGACGTCGAGACGACGATGAAGTACCTAGGACTCGTCCTCGACAGTCGGTGGAACTTCATAGAACACTTCCGACGTTTGGCCCCAAAGTTGGAGAGGACGGGGGCTGCGTTTAAACGCATCCTCCCCAACCTCGGGGGCCAAACGCCTCCTGCCGGAGGTTATACGCCGGGGTCGTGCGGTCCATGGCCCTCTACGGCGCCCCTGTTTGGGCGCCAAACCTGTTGCGGCGTCCCGCTCGGACGCTGCTCATGGCACAGAGGGTCATGGCGATCCGAATGATCCGCGGATACCGCACGATCTCTGGGGAGTCGGCGAACCTCCTTGCCGGATTACCGCCGTGGGATCTGGAGGCGAAGGTGCTCGCGCGCGTGTACGGCATGCGCGCGGAGGCACGTCGCCGGGGCGAAACCCCGCTGCCGCGCCAAATAGGTGCGTGGCGGGATGAGCTCCGGCGCGATCTCATGGCGGAATGGCAGCAACGACTGTCGCAACCGAGGGCTGGGCTCGCTGCCATCGCAGCGGTAAGTCCCCTCTTTGAGGAGTGGCTTGAGAGACGCTACGGCGTCCTCACCTACCGCCTGACGCAGGTCCTCACCGGACATGGAAGTTTCGGGAGGTACCTGTGTCTGATGGGGCGGGAGGAAACGCCCGGGTGTCATCACTGCGAGGACCGCCCTGAGGACACGGTGGAACACACGGTGGGAGAATGCCCTTCGTGGGCTGAGCACCGCCGTGTCCTCAGGGAAGTGATCGGCGATGGCGACCTCTCGCGTCCGGGCCTAGTGCAGGCCATGATGCGGAGCGAGGGGGACTGGGATGCCGTCTCCTCCTTTTGCGAAGCAGTGATGCTAGCTAAGGAGGAGGCGGGACGCGTGAGGCAGCGAAGCGCTGCCTCCTCGCAACCCAGCCATCGCGAAGGACACACCGGGCGTCGGGGATCGCGAGACGATCTCCGGCCACCGTAAGCGCGGGCCTGCGGACGGCGAGCATGGGTGGCTCCCCGTCCGACCAGAAACAGACCCGAGCGTACGGCGCGTCGCGTTCCGCGCGCGCCTCAAAGAGCCATCAGACCACCACAGATGGGGCCCAATACGGCCGATGCCGATTCGGAGTCGCGGAGAACCTAACGGGTAACCGGGGCTCCGGCTCGACGTGCAGGAGAAGGAACGGGGTGGTTTTTAGTCAGTAAGAGTCTGACACTCCCTCCCGCCTCACCCAGGCGGGAGAAGTCATTCGATGATTTTCCCCCCTTAAAAAAAAAAAAAAAAAAAAAATACCAGTCAACTGTTAGACGCAACGACGCACGTCCGCGCTCGCGCTTCCTAATCCATACTTTATATTCTTTTTTCTTTATAACCGTCATGTAACAGTCTGATTATTATATTACTTATTATACAGTCCACAAGTCCATTACTTCTCTCCACTTAACTATCGACCCAGCATTTTGGTCCTTCGAGCCGGATTTATCAAAAATGTATTCTTGCCTTCCGTCGGTTCTTACGACAATCGCGGGAAGAAGTGGGGTGGTGATTAACGTACTCTACTCTTCTGTCACCACACTGCTGGTCATAAGGTTTTTTTTCCTATAAAATTAAAACAAAATGTCAAGTTTTGGTTTCGACGTTGAATAAGTAATAATATGTAGTCTGCATCGATACTAGTTATATAGAATAGATACGTCAGACAGACAGCTAATTGGAAAAACCTCTTTTGTGTAGTAGACAAAATCTAATTCATTGGTCGTATGGTCGTATGCAATTACAATCTATGCTATTTTCAGACTCCAAGGTCAAAAATATATTGGATAGAAACCCGTCAGAGATCGTAATCTGAGATATACGTGAATGGGAAAGATTACAAAATATCATGCCCGCTTAAACACTTACGTAACTGGTCGACGAGGACGCTCGACTAGTTTCGACATGGCTCGAAACTAGTCGAGTGCGTTATCAAAGAAAGGTAGTCAAGTTTTGATTAAACTTTCTTTCTACTTAAAAATAACATAACGGGATGAAATGAAACATTATTTACAAAAATATACTTTCTTTATATTTTCAGAATAATATTTTAAATATAATTAAATTTTTAAGATAACATAGAACCTGCCAGAATCCTGTTTTAAAGTACCTCTATAACATACAATTTTAGGTACAATTAAAAAAAAATAACCTTGGTCGAAGGTCGTACTATCGAGAGTCGGCATCAAATGGAATTTTCGCTATAAACTTAAGTAAATCTGTGACCAATTGACAATCGTTTAATCGTAGGTATAAGTATAATGCTATAACCTCCCTGAATGGGTAAGCAGCACACTTATATTATAACTTTTGTGATACATACTAAATAGGGTAGATGACTAATTTTTATTATAATGTCCGTCTGGTAGATTATTTAAAAACATTAGACACGTATTTTTATTTTTTTTCGAAAACGCATAGTTTCGAAGATATATTGATTTGAAATGTCGCGTGACGTCACTTCTATGTACATTTTATACGTAGGAATGACGTTTTAGCCCCACTCCTAAACGTTGATTCGTTATATCTAAGTATCATTTTATTATACAACAAAATAAAAGCCCTATTGGGCCTCATCTGTGGTGGTCTGATGGCTCTTTGAGGCGCGCGCGGAACGCTCGGGGACAAACCACTGCCGGACTGTGGGTTTAACTTACTTTTTATACATATTGTTGGGAATCTTTGAAGGTAGAAGATAATTTAACATAACATACCATCACGCCTTTTTATCCCCGAAGGGGTAGACAGAGGTGCACATTATACGGCACTTAATGCTCTTATACAATGTAACATCCACTTTTCACTATTTATGTTAAGGTGAGTCTATTGCCATTACCGGGCACAATTCTAGACTCTGTGCTACCACTAAGATTTTTTGTTTTTAGAAAACCTAGTAATACTTTGCCCGACCGGGTAATCGAACCCGAGACCCCTTGCCCGGCAGTCACACTTGTGAAGAAAATTTAGTTCGGTATAAAAGTGTCGAGCGCATAACCGCGCTCTTTCGTTCGAGATTCGTCAGAGCGTCGATACGTATGTCCTGGCAACCAATATTTCTTTGTTAGTTTGTTAATTTGAGGTTAAATAACTTTGTCACAATAAAATTATCTCGTCGTTCTAATTATATTTTTGTTTTCTAATAATATTTATTTAATTATTTTTACATAACATAACATCACGCATTTTTATCCCCGAAGGGGTAGGCAGAAGTGCACATTTCGGCACTTAATGCCACTGTACAATGTAACACCCACATTTCACTATTTATGTTATGATAATTATTTTTCTTGTTATTTATCGAGGAAGGCTATCAACGCTATACGCTACAGTCAATAGGCTCTGAGCGGGGAATACCTCGATAAAAGTAACAAAGTTGGTTTAAACTGTCAAACACCAAGCGGTCACCGGTGACCGCAACCTATTGTTCTATAATTGTGTCTACGACGAGTTAATAAAAAAACTGGTAAGTTTCCGGACCTAACCTATTTCAAAAACCACTCAATTCTTAAGGAATACAGAAGGAAAATTACAATAACCTGAATCTGAGCCGAGACTGAATCAATTGAATTCTATTTACACTTACTAAAATGGTAGAATAACAAAATGGTATTATCATTCCGTCCTACGCTTGAAATTCAGCTGAAGTTTTTGTCTGCACAGCTAGTTCGGGTTTACTGAAGACTATTTACTTGATCTTATTACATAATATCACTGTTATCAATCTTCAAACTGTGATCTCTAACTGGTCTAGCAAGGGTGGAGATTTTTTTTAAATTGATCGTTGTCCCACTGTAATATTTTCTTATGTATCGTGCTCGTGGGTGCGTTTAAAAAGATACAAAGTTCACATTACACACAGACACGAAACAACAGTTTATGGATTACACAATGAGTTGTTCCGTGCGGAAATCGAACCTACTACACGTTGCATGGCAGCCAGCCCAGCCACCGCGCCAACCATGCAATCAAAGTAGACATACGGCAAATCTTTTTTATATACAGGAGGCAAGGAACTGCCACATGTCGTTCATAATAATTATGATATCTGTCTTTATGGTACTTAGTTACTGATGAAAAATTTTATTTAAGAAGAAAAGTAATTTATTCATCATTAGGCATGACCCACCAAATACACAAACATAAAATAAAATTGAGATACAAAATTAAAAACAAATATAAAAAAAAAATAAACGAACAACAGGGTAACATACGACGAAAGGGCCAGCCAACTCAGTTTGAACTGGGCACAGTAAGTACTCAACACTGGTATTCAGTTGGCACCCCTGCAGCGACGCACGGACGGAAGCAACGAAAAATACTTAGAAGGAAAGTAATACGATTACCCAAAAACATCAACTTGTTAAACAAATTATAGACCTCACTGATTGTTACGACTATCGTTTTATACGACTAAATATGAGAGGTCCCTTCGATGTCGTTATAACAGATTTTGACTGTATATTATATACTTACTAGCAGCCCGTCCCGGCTTCGCACGGGGTAGACAATTATTTGTTTTTGGAAATTTGGATTGTTGTAGTGACATAACTACAATAGTTGTACATATGCTACCGCGGAGTTTTTTGTAGACATTTTGATGTTCTTCAATATTGTTGTACATTATTTTGTTCTATCGCTAATAGTTTCGGCAGCGCATTCGACGAAAGACAATTTAAGACTCATTTTTCTACACCTTCGGTTACATTGTTTAAATTTTACCAAGGATCCCTAATTTTTTTCAAAATGAAATCTAGACTATGTCAAATTGGAAGAATATAGCATTCTATTGGTGAAAGAATTTTTTAAATCGGCCCAGTACTTTTTGAGCCTATTCATTACAAACATACAAAAATAGGTACAAATCTTTCCTCTTTATATTAGTATAGATTTACTTAAAACCCATAACACTGGTTATCTAGGAATCGAACCGAACATAAACAAACAACTATGGATCCGATACATAGTAAACTTTAACTACGCAACGTTTGGCAGGGTCACGAGTTCGAAGCCGGATGTTTACATTCGAACTTACACAGATCCGGAATCGTAATAACTTTTACTACAATGAATCCCTGTATCAAATAAACCAAATATTTATTCGTAGTATTTCTTTGAACGTAATTTATGGGTAAGACAGCAGATCAAATGCATTTTCAAACGTATTGCAATTGTAAAGTTCATAATCAAAATATTTATTACCGCGTTTTTAAAATAAAAATTTCTGGGTAAAACCGCATATTAATGCATTTTCAATTCTATTGCAAGAGGGGTAAAGATTATAATCAATCTCCATGGAAACCAACACTAGGAGTTCTTTACAAATGCGTTGTCGTCTTTTTGGGGATTTGGGAAGGAAATAGGAGATGGCGAGAAGGAGACAAACCTCCAGAAACTTACTCACACGTTGTTTCCCGTTATTTTTTAGTGATGCCGTGGTTTCAATCAGGTCAAGCCGGCCCAGTAATGCCAAAGCATGACTTTTTAGAATATTTCTTAACAAATCTTTCCAATAGTAATAAAAACCTCCATGTCCGAAAGAGTGACTGAGATGATATGAGATGACTCATAACATAAATAGTGAAAAGTGGGTGTTACATTGTACAGTGGCATCAAGTGCCGTAGTGTGCACCTCTGCCTACCACTTCGGGGATAAAAGGCGTGATGTTATATGAAAACCGATACCGTACAGGTGTCAGGTTAAAAATAAGTCCAACTAAATAAATAACGCTTCTCACAAAATAACGGCTCTTTGCCGTAATTCCAATTACGGGATAAGGAAAAATATACCAATATTACATTTCCTCAAGTACTAAAACAATTGTCCTCATAGCGATTTAATATCGTAATGGAGTATTATATTTCAGTCTTTATTTCGATATTTGATAAATGTTAAAACGTCATGAACAGCACATCACACTCCACTGCTGAAGTATGGGCCTCATCAGACGGCGGTGCCATAATTTCAGCGCTGGACAGGAGATTTGGAGACCGCAGTTCAAAAGGGTCAGGTTTATCAGAGAGCGCTGCGGCCCCGTCTCTGTCAGATGTGCAGTTTCTTAGTGGGCTCTTCCAACGCCCTCGGAGGATCCTGTTCGTGTAATGGCGTAGTTGTCACCGCTCCTGACAAAAAATATCCAATGTACCACTAAAACACTAAAGAGAGATATCCGAATTGAGATCCTTCTTTTTGGAAAGTCGGTTAAGAAATTAGGTCTCAATAATATTTTTACTAAAAACATGACCTTAATATTAACTTTTTCTAAGAAAAACCAGGTTATCCATGAAATTTGTGAAGTCATAGCCTTTTGATCATCACCTTTCGTCCAAAATTAGACCTTAATGCGTACTAGAT
The DNA here is from genome assembly GCA_038387885.1 of Spodoptera picta. Taxonomy (NCBI): domain Eukaryota; kingdom Metazoa; phylum Arthropoda; class Insecta; order Lepidoptera; family Noctuidae; genus Spodoptera; species Spodoptera picta. The sequence goes on along the minus strand of JAZHFQ010000221.1, from coordinate 489,910 downwards.
GTTAAGTAGATATAACGAAAACATTTTCGCGTGACCTTTGTAACAGAAGATGGTTATTATAAACCTTTATACGATATTGGACGCTATTTTTAGACACGTACGACGTAAAATGCCGTGTTTATGCTGCACAGATTTTACGGGAAATTGTGAGATGTGGATATTTTGAAAGAATCAATCATTGATAATGTGGATATTGCGTATAAGCGAATAGTGTTTGTCTTTCTTGGTTTTTCTTACCCGGATAATTGTTTTCCGAACAGCAAAAAGAGGAATCATACAATTTCCTGTTCATTCTTTTCCAAAGGTTTAGTCTTTGGGACAGTCATGCGCCTGAACGAATGGGTCAGGAGTGATAGATACCACGGCCTCACAGAAACCTTACGTTAAACAAAGCTTTTTTTTGAAGGGGGAAAATAGTACCATGTTTTCTGCCGCCAGGGTGAGGCGAGAGGAGTGTCAGACCCTTACTGACCAAAAATCACCCAGTTCTTACTTCTGCACATCGAGCCGGAACCCCGGCAGCCCGTTAAGTCCTATGCGGCTCAGTGAAACTAAGCTATCGTTGTGTTTCGCTGTGTGGGTGAGGTCATAGGAGGCCCATTCAGTATCCTCCAGCCCATCCCCGAACCACAAACCCTCAAAGTGATAAAATGACGGCAGCGCACTTGTAACCCCTCTAGTATCCTTGGAAAGCGAATGCTTGCCATCAGGTGATCTGTTCGTTCGTATACCGTCCAATGCCTTAAAAAAGGAACGGAATTCCTCTTTAGAACGAACAAATATCTTCATTCATCATCAATCGTTCCTTTTTTATAAGATACCTGTTACGTAAGTGTAAAATAGTAAATAAGTAACATTTTTTTTATTGTTTAACTGTATAATGTTTTGGCTTGTGCTGTAAAATTATACATGTGCTTATAAATAAATATAAAATAAATAAATAAATAACAGCCTATAAGTAGCCACTGCTGAGCAAAGCCCTCTCTCATCACGTTTGATCATCGCAGGTTGGTGATTTCAAACTAATAATTAGAAATTATAAGTCCAGGTTTCCTCAGGATGTTTTCCTTCACCGTTTGTCACTCGGAAAAAGTCACATTGGTACTTGCCGTTGGTACGTTGGTAGGTTTCGAGCTCGCACTCTCTTGCATGAGAAGCGGGCGTCCTAAACTCCGGGCCACCACGACATATACCTTCATTAAATACAGATATTAAAATGCTATAACAACGTCTACTACTATTCAAATCTTCAACTAACAAATGGCAATTTCGATAAGTCATTGATCTATTAAAATCACAATGAACTGCACACAACTACTACGGCATTAAAAACAATAGGTAATAAACTATTATGAAAAAGTTGGAAAGAAATATTGTAACATAAAATAACCTAACTATCAAAGTCAAAGTCAAAATCATTTATTTCAATTAGACCAGGAAGGCACTTTTGAACGTCAAAACAAAATATTGAAATTTTTGTCTGTATCAACATCACTAATTAGTAAGTAGTGGCCCCCTCACTATAATGTATTAAGTACCTCTATATAAGGTACGACACTCGTTATTAACGTGGCTGTCTGTCTGTCATACTCAGTGTGTGTACACGTCGTCGTGCGCCCTGCAAATTATTGTAATAAATCCGAATAGACAAAACCCGTGAAAATTGGTTATTGGCCCTCATTATTTCTTTGCGTGAGAGGAGGCCTTCGGTCAGAAGGTACAGATAAGGATGATGATGGAATGCACTCATATAACTGTTCAGTTAGGCTCTTCTGTAACTGTCAATTCGAACTTTCGACGTGAGCTCGATCGCATTCACAGCTGTCATTGGCCGAGATTATTCTAACAACCAATGGCATGCCGGACCGCGATCGAGTTCACTTCGGTCTTTCAAATTTAAAGTTACACAATAGCTTAGCTGGTGATGGATGTTTGCGTGCGTTTTCGACGTTAACTATTTATTTAACGAAATAAATCAGAAGATATTAGAGGAGAAACTCTTCGTTGCGGGATCCGAGACAATTGTTCATGTCCCCGGAAAACACCAGACTTCATCAGGGTTTTGGTGTGTTCATCTACTGTAGATACTGTACTGTAGATAGAATATGGTTTGTTTTAGGTGTTGCTGGTATCCATAGGCGATGTTGATGACTTGCCATCAAGGAGTCAGTCTACCCTCAATCCCACAAAAAATGTCTGAAATCTTTATTTTTTCTTATTTATCTACTTCTATACTAGGAGAATTAATTACAAAACACTTTCCAATTACTTCTAAAACTGTTTCTTTTACGAAAATTAGTTACGAAATTAATTTTGGTCGTACCTAATTTTCTTTGTATTATCTTTCTTAATTTGTAAGTAACGAAATTGGTGATGTTTTATAATTAAAATTAGATTAAATTGTCTGAGGTGAGCTGCTCTGATTACATTACCTCTACACGTCAAACGTCATATCACGACTTAAATATGTGTAAGTATACAGAAGAGTACAGTCAGTGAAGGTTACTGATTCCTTGTCTCCTCTTATTGACTTTCGCGGTAAACTTGATAATTTTAGTTACCATTTTCATTATTTAAATATACTTAGAATTGCAAAGCTGAAATTATTCTTAAATGAATACTCATTCAGCCAAGTGTAGGTACCTAGTTTGAAATATTCAATTCATTAAAATATTGACGGACTGACGGCAGATGGGCCAAAAAGTGATGGAGTGGAGACCACGAACTGGAAGACGAAGCGTGGGCAGGTCTCCCGCTAGGTGAACCGACGACATCGCCAGAGTCGCGGGGAGCCAGTGGTGCACCCACTGTGGCGAGTTGTCGTTGGACGTGGAGGACTAAGCCCTTGACTTGCAGTGGACGTCTTCCGAATGATGATTTGAATTATATACAAGGTGTTGTTTTAAAGCCGCGTCATATTCTAGGAGGTAACTCGGCCATCGATTCAGAGTCCAAATCATAAAAAAAAATTGTAGGTAAATATTTTTCATTTTTCTGTAAATTACGGAAATCCGTAAGTGTGAACTACACGCCGCCGTCTTAGTAGATTTATAACGCGGCATAACACACACAAACTCAAACACGTAATTAATATTATTCCTAATTCCATAAAACTCCAATGAGAAGTATTGCTGTCGCTTTATCTGAAATACTGTCCAACTTAAACGATTTATTATAGGCGTATTTTTAACTATTGGCCCGAAATTTTCTCTTACATTGAACCTTTATGACTTCTGTGACATGCCCCCGAGAAATGACACGGCTTCAAAACTACACCTTGTATAACGAGGACATTTCGAATTATAGTATTTTTACTGCCTCGTTGGCCGAGTGGTCGCAAGTGCGACTGCCGGGCAAGGGGTCTCGGGTTCGATTCCCGAGTCGGGCAAAGTATTACTGGGTTTTTAAAAATCTCAGTAGTAGCACGGAGTCTGGAAATGTGCCCCGGTATATGGCAATAGGCTGACCCCCTATTCCATGGGACTGGTAACAGAAATAGTGAAAAGTGGGTGTTACATTGTACAGTAGCATTAAGCGCCGTAATGTGCACCTCTGCCTACCCCTTCGGGGATAAAAGGCGTGATGTTATGTATGTTATGTTATGTATTTTTACTGCAGTTTACCATTCTATTCTACGCAACTTGATACTCCATACTCAGCAGCCCCAATAACAAACCACTCAACCGAAGACACTTGACAACGTAACAAAACATTTTAACAAACTAGGGTAGGCCTCACACCCACTGGGCAAGAAACAAATTAAAATATTTCTCAAAAACTTTTCATAATCTCAAAATCCCATTAAAAAGTTCTTAGATCTAAATATGACGAAAAGGTTAAGATCAAAAAGGGATTTTGACCTTCTAAGGGACACAAAATTTCACGGATAGCCTGATTTTTAATTGGAAAAAGGTCAGTAATGCGTTACCTACTTGATAAACACACATAAATACACAATTGGGTCACCTACTGTGTGGTTTTGACGTCATTTTTTATAGCACAGTCATATGAGTGGCACGCTTGTTTTTGTTCAACCCATCGTTTACCAAATAGACATACAAGATTAATACGAAACTAGTCTTTAAAAACATTAGAAAGAAGGTCTATAAAAAATAAAGGTTGGTGAGAGAGGACACCGGTGTCCTCTTGGCTTCAATTTGGTTGGAGCTAGGCAAAACGTATGTAAGAATTTTAATTGATTTCTAACTAGGTAGGTACCTAGTTATCTACTCTTGATTGTCAGTTATGACTTATGATCAGTTAGCCACTTTTTGTTCTATCACACATCAGGAACAGCCCATGATAGCCCGTGATAGACAGAACTAAGACCATTATGACCACCCCGTTCCTGCCCCGGCAACCTGTTAAGTCCTCCGCGGCTCCGTATCGGCATTAGCCCTATTAGGCCCCATCCGTGGTGGGCTTTTTTTGGTGGCTCTTTGAACCATCAAATACACCCCCGCGTACCTCTTCGAGAAATAAACGTTGCGATGTTACGTATTCGTAAGTAACTATTTACCTCTAATCGATTTTTTACTATCATAATTACTCCGACCTCATATTATGTTGGTTTATTTAAATAGCCACTATAAATTAGAGGTAGTTCCTAACGCGGCATTCCCAAAAGGGCTACAGAAACCAAGCTAATTAACTAAATACCAAAAATTAGTTGTAGTTATAAATGACATACCACAGAATTATTTTCCCTGTTATTTAAAGTAACATAACTAGGTAATGTTGTTTATATCCCCATATTTATTTCTATACTAGCTTTTACCCGCGGCTTCGCTCGCGTCACAAAAGGATGAAAAGTAGCCTACACACAGCGCCATCTATACTAATACTTTTGTTGTTTTCCCTCGGAATTTTTTCCAATTTTTTCCGGGATAAAAAGTACTCTATTATTTAATCCGGACTTCTAACTTTACTTCTACAAAAATTCAAAACAATCGGTTAAGTAGTTACGGCGTGAAAGCGGAACAAACAAACAAACAAACTCACTTTCCGATTTATAATATTAGTAAGGACTTACTTGATTTACACATTATGAAATATTTGATGATATAAAAAAAAATATACAAAGCCCACCAGTAACGGGAGATAATCAAGGTACCGGCCGGTCAGGGCTTCACAGAGAGGACAATACGTGCCCTGTCCAGAAGTGCTGTTGTTTATATTATTATTACATGGTTTTATATGGCACAGCCTGACAAACGAGCAGACGGATCACCTGATGGTAAGCAATCAGTGATGCCTATGGACACCTGCAACACCAGAGGAATTACGAGCACGTTGCCGGCCTTTTGGGGTCTAAGGATTTGGGAAATGAGGATGAAGCTGGATGGGAGGATTGGGCCATAGATAACCTAAATCACAGGGGAGAAAATGAGGTTTTGGTAACCTCACCCACACGTTGAAATACAACGCTTCAGTTGCTTCACGTCGGTTTTCTGCTCGGTCGTGGTATCACTCCGGTCGAGCCGGCTCATTCGCGCCGAAGAAGGGCTCTCCCTCATGAACAGTTCCATAAATCCAATTGCTAGAAAACAGTTACCGTAGCCTATGTAACTATGTCTGTGTCTAAAATTTTATCCAAATGTGCCCAGTCGTTACGGAGTTATAGATTATCAAACAAATAGTTTTGTCACGTATTAAAAGTACCGTCAGTCACTGATCACGACTTCAATTCGTGTACAATACACAGTTGTAAACTATTAGTGCAAACATAGCTAATAAAATATGAAGTAAATACAAGATTACTACATAACAACCGGTCTGTGATAGCAAAATATAGTTAATACATTTTGTCACCACCCGTACTCTTCGCGTGGGTGTCATATACCCAACTAAGGCACTCCATTTGACAGAGACCAAGTAGCAACGGTCTCTGATAAACCTGAACTTTTTATTACCCGATCTCCAACCAGCCATTTTTTTTATGGGGGAAATGCGTCCTCCTTAGCTAGCATGACTGCTTCGCAAAAGAAGGAGACGGTATCCCAGTCCCCCTCGCTCCGTACCATGGTCTGAACTAAAGCCGGACGCGAGAGGTCGCCGTCGCCAATCAAATCCCTGAGGACACGGCAGACCACCACGGATGAGGCCCAACAGGGCTGATGCTGATTCGAAGTCGCTGAGAACCTAACGGGTTACCGGGGCTCCGGCTCGAAGCGCAGTAGAAGGAACGGGGTAGTTTTTAGTCAGTAAGAGTCTGACACTCCCTTCCGCCTCACCCAGGCGGGTGGGCGGGGGATCATTCGATGATTTTCTCCCCATAAAAAAAAATGCTCTACCATGGGCTCCGGGCGATCTCCAACCAGCCTGGCTCTGCAGGTGCAGACGTACACGTAGGTACGTGTGCATGTAGGTACAATTCTTTACCTCTATACAACAATGCTTGGAACACCATGAATACTTGTTATCTGATGTCAGAAAATAATTATTACCTCTACAATAGACAACTAATGAGAACACCTTTACAATAGTTTCCGCAGTAAGACTGTAGAGAAAAGAATGAATTCAACATTTATAATAATGTGAATACAGGGTAGGCAGGTACATATGTTAGATGCAACAATCATTCTTTGTAAACGTTGCCGTCTAAGTTATGAGTTCCACGTAGTTAATATTGCAAATCCATTGTACATAGGACATTAGACAATTCAGAATTTTCAAAATTTTAAAATGTCCATATTTCTTTGCATCAGACGAGAATCTGATCTAAAGGTTCTGCTACACATGTTCTTTAACTAAAATAACATAACAACATCACACCTTTTATTCCCGAAGGTGTAGACAGAGGTGCACATTACAGCTTTTAATGTAACTGTGCAATGTAACACTCACTTTTCACTATTTATGTTATGAGTCCCATGTAATAGGGGGTGAGCCTATTGCTATATACCGGTCACGATTCCAGACTCCGTGCTACTACTGAGATTATTACATGCGCTTTGCCGACTCTTAATAAACCTATTTATTGAAGAACCCCAAATTGTAGCCCACCGGGAAAAGCTTGACAGGGAGTTCATTCCACGGAGGGTCCGATTGTGGAATAAAGTCCTTGTTAACGCAGGAATCGATTTCAAGAACTCTTGCCACCAGACCACTAGACCAACACAGTAGGAAATAAAATATGTTACGGAAAAACAAATGTCAATGAACGGAATGATGACATCACCGGTCATGAGTTTAGTTACAACAAACGAAGGACATGGTCTAATCATAGTATTTTTAAACATAAACTACCTACTACTGTATGCAGTATATAAAAAATCATATTCATAGTCTGTGCTACGATAGTTACTTCAATAACTATCGGCAGTGATGATGTCAAAGTCAAAATCATTTAAATTTCAATTAGACCAGAAAAGCCAGAAGACCAATAATAGTTATTTTTTGCTTTTTAGTTTTTACTTTTTGTTTGTTTTTCTTTTTGAAGTCGGTTTTTTAAAACGCAGTTTTTTATTTTGTTTTATTTCATATTCAGGTGCGGAGTACGCCTATCGGCGTTTTTTTACAATTGTATGTTTCTTGGCACAAACTAGATATTAACCATTTGAGGTGCTGAGGACGCATCGGCGTTATAGACGAATTCCACCCCGTATCTGAAATATAAAGTTAATTTTCTCTGCCGCAATGAATGGGATAAAATTGATCCGTTGTTGTGACGTCAAACAAAGACAAGCACACAAACATACTTTGAATACTTTCACATTTATTTATAATATTAGTAAGGACGGGTTCAATTTAATAGTGGATAATCCTAATTAAAACACTATGGTACTTACCTAACAAAAATACTAGCTTTTTTAAATGTACGGAACCTTATACAAGTTGAAATATTCCATTCTCGCACTTGACCGTTTTTAGCACACGTACTCCGGGACTTGCTAAGGTGAATGCCCTGGTGACTGACCCCGACATCGAACTGGTGACTGATATTCGAATGATGAATGAGCGATGGTGTCATAACTAGAGTTATTAGGAGAATTTATAACTAAGTATTGGACAGTATAGGTTAAATATCCTAACGAATACATACTTACCTATAATATGCGTAAGTAAATATTTTAATTTTTTTAACCTTTATCTACTGATTTTTAGTGTAAGGGACAGCCATGCTTCAGCCCGAATGGGCCAGCTCCACCGGAGTGATACCACGGTCTCCTCAATCCCTGAATCCTAAACAAACTGAACAATCCTCAAATTCCTAATCACCAAAAGGCCGGTACCTAACGAACTTGTGACGCCTCTGGTGTTCCGGGTGTCCGTCTGCTCATTTACCGGCTTATTCCATAAAAAAATTCTTCTATCATCCAATGTCCTTAAATTTTTGAAGAACATAAATATAACAATTTCATGCTTGTCAAATATGATCTTTAGATTCCAAAAAAAGGTATGAAACTAAAACACTGGTGTTTGTCTGTTAGGTAACTATATAAACGAAATCGAATAGAATCTATTAAACTACTAAACGAATTTTCATGCGGTTTGAAACAATAGATAAGGTTATTCAAGTACTGCGGATGGAAATCGAATGTAGTTATAACATAGGTATAATATAAGTTACTAGCTACTTCTGCGCGGTTTCACACGCTCTGCTCAGCTCCTATGGGTCGTAGCGTGATGTTTTAGCCTATAGCCATCCTCGATAAATGCGCTATCTAACACAAAAATAATTATTCAAATCAGACATGTAGTTACGGAGATTAAAACGGAGGTTAAAACAAAAAAACGAATTCTTCCTCTTTATATAATAGTATAAGATTAAGAGACAACATTAGATTTTTGTTGGTATTGAATGGGCTCCGAAACTACTGGACTGCATTAAAACATAGGCTTCTTATCGCGATATTTCTACAGCATCAGGAACTAATCAAGACTTAACTAAATTGAATACAGTTTACGCCGAAAACCGAGAGTTACTCTGATTTAAACTGCCTCGTTGGCCGAGTGGTCGCAAGTGTGACTGACCCCTTACCCGCAAGTCTCGGGATCGATTCCCGTGTCGGGCAAAGTATTACTGGGTTTTTTTTTAATTCTCAATAGTAGCAAGGAGTCCGGAATAATGACCGGTATAATATGGCAATAGTCTCACCCCCTATTACATGGGACTCATAATATAAATAGTGAAAAGTGGATGTTACATTGAACAGTGGTATTAAGTGCCGTAATGTGCACCTACCTACCCCTTCGGCGATAACCGGTTTTATAAGTAGTATCTTATCGCGATATTCCTACAGCATCACGACCAACTATAGACCTAACTAAATTGAGTACAGCTCAAGCCGAAACCGAGAGTTACTTTGATAGAAAATAAGCTTTGATTTTCACTTGAAACGCTGGCAAACTTCGCTATATTACTTCGCGAAGTGTTTATACAAAAAAACCTATCACAAACAACATCTGGCAAAATGTAGCGATCAACAGAATGATTGATCTTTAACGAGTTTATCGATAATTTTGTTCTTTGTATAACTTGAGGAAAGTTTGAGAATCTAGTTATAAATATTCATGCGCCTTCTAGACGCAGGATCAAATACTTATATAGCATAAAAGGCTTGTGTGTTTGTCCATCTCTCAACATGTCATTATACGTCAATGAGGCTAAGTGTGGGAGAATCATGCTTCGGTACGAATGGGCCGGCTCGACCGGAGTGATACCACGGCCTCACAGAAAACCGACGTGAAGCAACGCTTGCGTTGTATTTCGTCGTGTGAGTGAGGTTACCGGAGACCCAATTACCCTTCCCTTTCCCCAAGCCCTGAATCCCCAACGATCCTCAAACTCCTAATCCCCAAAAGGCCGGTAACGCACTTGTAACGCCTGTGGTGTTCCAGGTGTCCATGGGCGACGCCGATTGCTTAAGGTGATCCGTCTGCTCGTTTACAGGCTTATGCTATAAAAAAATGAGGCAGATGATTTTTCGCTATAGTTATTATCTCCTGTGTCGGGTTATGCTTTAATACAACAAACTCTGGCATGCAACTGGCGATGCATTTCATCATCGACATCAAGCGAGATAGTGGCCAAACGTTGACCCATCACATATAAAAAAAAACATTATTAGTCCATGACAGTTAGCTGTTGTATTATAAGCGTAGGTACATCCTCTATAAACTCCTTGCGTGTCAGGCGGATCGGAGATCATCTCTGGTAAAAGCGCTTGAACGGCAAAACACAGCGCAATAACGTGCAGTTCCTATCGATGTAGATGGCGCTAGCGAAGTTTTATGGACTATCCTTAGTCATGTTTTATTTAATTCGAAACGCATTTTTTTTAAACGATGCCCTGCACTCGGTTTTTCTCCTGTGTCGTGGCTGCGTTTCAACTTACCTATTAAAGAAATACATGAACTAAAAGTACTGTACAATACCAGTAATAATATGTATGTATGTATTATGTATGTTATTTAATTATTTATTATTTTCTTCAAAGTCAAAGCATTTATTTCAATTAAACCATAATTTGGTACTTTTGAAACGTCAACAAATACAAAATAAATAATAGTCTGTCAGTCAGTCCGTCAGTGAAGCTAGGTAAAGCTAGAGGTGCTCCTTCCAAAATGTAGATTTGATTCTCATTTACGAACGGATGAAACCACAGAAATATGCTAGTTTTCTTCTCTTATTTTTTTTTTTATTGTCAGTTATAAATAATATCTTTATTAACAACTATTACATAAATAAAATTAAAACTAAATATTACTAAATTAAATATATACAACTTATGATTAAAATTAATTATAGGAAAAATAAACTATTTATAAGGCATCGAAAGCCTCGTCCGCATCGACGTCAGTGGGGAAAGTACCCAGAGGGCTGGCAGCATCTCTTATTGTTTGTAGATACTTTCTTAGTAACCTATTTTAATCTAAAGGTTAAGCAAGAAAGCTTGTTAGTTGTTAGTACCAACAAACAAACGAGCGAAAACAGAAGGTTGTTTTTCCCGGAAACTATGTATAGTCGGGTACATAATACAAAAACACCCACTTTTCGCCAATAAACAAATTCCATGTATTATGATATAACAATTACCTCAGATACTAAATTACCTAATTAGATAGTTAATATGGCTCATTAACGAAACTGTTCGACTAGTTTCAAGCCGTGATAGGGACCCATTTTTTTTAAGGGGGGAAAATCATCGAATGACTTGTCCTGCCTGGGTGAGGCGGAAAGGAGTGTCAGACTCTTATTGACTAAAAACCACCCAGTTTTTTCTCCTGCACGTCGAGCCGGAGCCCCGGTTACCCGTTAGGTTCTCCGCGATAAATGATGATGATGCGATGTAGATATGTCGATGTCGAAGTTATTGAGAATAAATAAATTGGATTTTTGCGGTTTTTTGATGTTTTTAGTAGTATGTATGTAGTAGACGTTTGGAATTATGCCCAGTATATGGCAATAGGCCAGCCTACGGAACTTTCGTCATGTTTGTTATGTATCTCCTAATGACTCAATCATAATTAACATAACATAACATCACGCCTTTTATCCCCGAAAGGGTAGGCAGAGGTGTACATTACGGCACTTCACTGTAATATAACACCCACTTTTCACTATTTATGTTATGAGTCCCATGTAATAGGGGGTGAGCCTACTGCCATATACCGGGCACAGTTCCAGACTTCGTGCTACCACTGAGAAAATCCCAGTAATACTTTGCCCGACCCGGGAATCGAACCCGAGACCCCTTGCCCGGCAGTCGCACTTGCGACCACTCGGCCAGTGGGGCAGTCTCAATCATAATTATCATAATTATTACAAACAATATTTATTTTTGGCAATCCGATCTTTAGTACAGATACTACATACACGGCTCCAAGTGGTTTAGTCAAATGAGTCACTAATGATATTTTCATATTATGATATGCAGTGACGATAGATGTGTAATCCTGTAATTCTTTGGGTAGATGTCATTATACTTCTTTATAGGTCATTAAACTCTTTTTTGCAATACACATATCATCATTGACAGCCCGTGGGAGTACATTGCTAGACTTTGTCTCCTCTAATTAAGAGGGTTCGCCATATTCTCTATGAGTGGCAGGTGCGTTTGAGTTTGCAGTTTAAACGGTTCAGGTTTATCAGAGGCTCCTGACAAATCTGTAGTTTTGTAACTAGTGGAAACTATTTCGTATTTCTTCTTCTTTAATAATAACTTCTAATTTATTTCGTTGCGCACAGATTCTAATTCAAGACAGTTGTACATATCTCTGTGATGCGCTGGTATTCAGTGTTTCGGTGCTTTCATTGTTGTATCTTGTTACTGTAGATCCTGGCTTACGGGATTTACAGCAATTTTGTGAGGTTTTGGATCATCAGCATCATCATCATCATCATCAACAGCCAATAAATGCCCACTGCAGAACAAAACATCTTATCACACGGAGAAGGTTTGAGCATTAAAACACGCTTGCTCAATGCACGTTGTCGATTACAAACTTATAATTAGAAACTATAAGCCCAGGTTTACTCACGATGTTCTCCTTCACCGTTTGTCAGCGGTGTCTAGATAATCTTAGAAAGTACAAAGTACAGGTTCTGGATGGTTGGTCCCACCCATGGGAAGACTACAAATGTGCTTTATTCTGCCACTACCGCACTGCTTCAACACAAACAAAACAATGAGTAACAACATCCAATTAGTTACAAGAGAAAGAACAGTAATATTTATCCCTAAACAAGAAAATGCCAATAAAATAGGCGCCAACCGTAACCGAATGATAATTGACAGAATTACTCGGTCCTTCAGTTTCGTGATACACACATATTCATATATACGGATATCTATATCGGTGATAAGCCTGATAAAATTTCGATGTACGGCACTTGAACCAGTATCTGCACCGTCACCGCCAATTTTTACGCAATAATCAAATGGAATTTCGTTTTTTTTTTGTAATCTTGTTTCGATAAATACGATCCTGAAGTGGTTTCATTTGGGAATTGGACTTTTTGGGGAAGTTAATAAGTTTGTTTGTCGTGTGGCTGATGAGTTTAAGGCATTTTTTGAGCTTATCGCGCCTTAGATGAGGCGAAAGGGAGTATCACAGACTCTTACTGATTAAAAACCACCCCGTTTCTACTGCTGCCCTTCGAGCCGGAGCCCCGGCAAACCGTTAAGTCCTGTGAACTGCGTTCTGTGAACTGCGTAGGAACTCAAAACTAGCCTAATCATAGAACATCATACCTATACTAGCCAAATTCGACAAATTACTGACTAGCTGTGGCGACACATGTCACAAGTCAACGGATGACGTCATAAAATCCTACATCGCACATGCGAAGTTTACATTCGATTTAACACGAATAGAAAATCCCAACGAGCAACTGTTGGGCAGAAAGCCCGCCAGGCACGATCACCTCGCCTGGTCGGAGGATCCTCCTTTTCCGATCTTAGGGAACTATACTCTCTGTTCCCTAAAGTGGTGACCCCGACGTGATTGGAAGTAACCTTCACTTAACGGAGCAGATCAGCACCGTCATCCTTATCGCCATCCCTCTCATTCATCATTTTTCCGCTGAGCGGTAATCAAGTCGCAGCCAACTAGCATCCTCAGCCTCATCAGGGACCACCATCGCCTGCAACGAAGTTGTGCAGCCTGGTTCTTCCCTATGGCCTCACCGGCGTATAGGCACAGCACTTCTGCACACGGTTCTGAAGGACATCTCCTCCCGTCAACGCAGACGCCAGCCACTACGCACCTACCCTCGCAGCATCTCTTCCCCGACTCACCGTGGGACACTGCGAACTCATCTCTCCGACTCACTGGAGTATCGCCCTGCACCGCTCACCCGACTCACTGGGCACTCAGCGGCACAGTTCCGACTCACTGGAACTAGGAACTTTCTACACTGGCTCTGGCACCGCACCGCTCATCTCAAGCATCGACAGCCGTCTCAGCGGGATCGACCTCCGGTCTTGCGAGGGAGTGATGTGGCGACACATGTCACAAGTCAACGGATGACGTCATAAAATCCTACATCGCACATGCGAAGTTTACATTCGATTTAACACGAATAGAAAATCCCAACGAGCAACTGTTGGGCAGAAAGCCCGCCAGGCACGATCACCTCGCCTGGTCGGAGGATCCTCCTTTTCCTGCTCATATTTTTCGGATGCGGCCATAGCGTCACCAAATTCTTCCATCGCAAAGGATTACGTGAACAACTAATTGACTAGGTAACTAGTTAGTCTTTAAAATGGAACCGACAACATTCTACAATTAAACGATCGATGCAAACAGCCATTGTTAATGTAAGTTGTAAAGCAAAATAATAGACCTGCAAGGTCATTTCTACGAAAGGATTAATTTGTGGGTAGTTGCAAGTTTATTTTGTAAAGCGACTTTTACAATAATTAGTCATATTTTGTTGTTAAGAATATGATAATAATGGAAATTATAATAGTAGCAGATAACCAACTAACTAAAATACTAGGTATAACCAACTAGATGACCCGGCAAACTTTGTGCAGACTAAAAAAAATTTTCTTTCTATTTTTAATCCTTCTCTGTACTTCCACGAACATTTCAAGACCAAAATGAGCTAAATCGGTCCACACATTCTTGAGTTTTAGCGAGAATAACGAGCGGAAACTCATTTTATATATACACCGTGATATTTTAATGGTTGTTTTCCCACAGTAAAATGATTCTATTTTAGTAGTACAATAGATTGAGAAAGTTATTTTTAATTTAAATAAAAAAATAGCAGTTTTACGATAGTGATTCACGAAACTTGAAAGAAACCGCGAACCAATAGTACTGCCGCGACCGGCCACCGGCCGCTGTCATTGTCGCTCGCGCTTATCAAAAGGCTGATAACTCAGTATTAACTAACAAGTGATTTCTATTTTCCCTTCATACTTTAACGGGCTTAGGACATACCGTCGTAAATACTTTTTAACTACACTTACTAAACACAAACATTAAACAAAATTTAATCAAGAGATATTATCTTGTTTATTACTGAATTTGGGAAAGTATTTAAGGCGTATTTAAAAAATGGGAATCAACGTATTTACAATGATTTTAATCATATAACTTATTGTTTTATTTACAAATGTACAAGTACTTACACTTCCCGGTAACGGAGCAATTGTTCGAAGTGTAAGCCACCGCGTTCCACACACAATCGTGCACGTTTTAACTGATTGGCTTTCAATTTTAATAATGTGTCTCTGTCACGTCTAATCACATCAAAAGCGTCCACTATCGCACTTTTTAACGCGTCGCGAGTTTCGTACTCTCGCCGATACACAAGGCGTTTTCGAGATTAGACCACAAATAAAAGTCTAGTGGAGTAAGATCCGGGCTTCGTGGTGGCCATGGCACTGGCCCGCCACGACCGATCCAGCGCTGGGGAAACACCGAGTCGAGGTGCTCTCGCACGGCGCGCTGATAATGCGCAGGGCACTGCTAACGGAATGTCATCTAGTAAGTCCGGGATAACACTACGTAGCATTTGTAGGTACGTTTCACCGGTTAAGTGTCCTGTCACAAAATGCGGACCAATTAAGCAGCCGTTTATTATACCGGCCCACGTAGGTACTCCACATTAGAAAAAACGTAATTGCGATCCATTTTGGCGGCAACAATATTGTATTGCGCTTGCGTGGTTGCGCAGACGGCGTTCGCGGTGCAACTGGTGCGAATGAAAGCCATGCGAGGCGATGCGAGCCGGTGCGAGCCGATGCGAGTGACAGAGAGCGCGGTGGTTGCCTTTGTTGTTTGTCGTGAGGCGATCCGAGCGCGCGCGTGCTTTGCAGTTTATGCTGTATTACTTAGTACGAGAGATTATTTTACTATGAACATTGATTTGACGTCACATTTTAGAAGAGAAACTATCGTTTCTCATGCTTTCGAGTTGATGATTATTTTTTTGAGTAGATGAGGAGAAAAAAAAATATTTTTTCAAAAAGTAACTTGCATTATTCGATAGTACTACTAAAGGGAAATCGTTCTGCTGCGGAAAACAACCATTAAAATGTCAGCGTGTATATACACGTCACGTCACGTCAAATCAATGTTCATAGTAAAATAATTTCTCGTACTAAGTAATACAGCATAAACTGCAATGCACGCGCGCGCGAGCGGATCGCCTCACGACAAACAACAAAGGCAACCACCGCGCTCTCTGTCACTCGCATCGGCTCGCACCGGCTCGCATCGCCTCGCATGGCTTTCATTCGCACCAGTCGCACCGCGAACGCCGTCTGCGCAACCACGCAAGCGCAATACAATATTGTTGCCGCCAAAATGGATCGCCATTACGTTTTTTCTAATGTGGAGTACCTACGTGGGCCGGTATAATAAACGGCTGCTTAATTGGTCCGCATTTTGTGACAGGACACTTAACCGGTGAAACGTACCTACAAATGCTACGTAGTGTTATCCCGGACTTACTAGATGACATTCCGTTGTATCGAGTATTCCGACTTTTAAACTTATACGTTCCCAATAATGGAATGGAGTCTGGATTTGTTCCTTATCATAGGCCTATCCCAAAACCCAACGGTAATCGATATAACTGCGGTATTCCGAATGATAACAGCTCATTCTACCTAGGAGTTCACCAGGCGCGATTTTAGGTCCAACTCAAATAAAAAACTCAGGAAATCTTACTTCACGGTTACATCAGCTGATGATTAGGCCTAACAACCAAATTTTTATAAAAAACGAAGAACAATCATGACTGCACGGTTGGTGCGGTGGCTGGGCAACCGGCTGCCGTGCAACGTGTCGCGGGTTCGATTCCCGCACGGAACAACACTTTGTGTGATCCACAAATTGTTGTTTCGGGTCTGGGTGTCATTGTGTATGTGAATTTGTATGTTTGTAAACGCACCCACGACACAGGAGAAAATCCTAGTGTGGGGCAAGGTTTTAAAAAAATATATATATAAAAAAAAAAAACATGATGACAATCAACACGGCATAGCAACCTCAATGATTAGTTATTCATTACTATTTACATACAGAATTAATCATCAAATACAATCGATTGAGGAAAACCTATTGGTTTTGTAATAGACGCATCTATTATGTTTATTCATCATCATCATCATCACCAGGAAGCCGAAATACGTCGCCGAAAGGCCTCTAGGATGATTGCCAAAATTTGCAAGAACGACTAGTCGAGAGCAGTTTGGTCATCGAAAGTTTCGAGGAAGACGCTGCCTGTCTCTTAAAACTAGATTTACTATTGCTTTAGTATCGGCCACGTGGCCTATGTTCAGCAGTAGACCTCTTAAGAACTCCAGAACTTCACTAAAGACTTCCAGATAGTTAGGTAAGTTGGGAATGACCTTTTTCCAGCGACTCCCTGCTATCTTTTTCAGGTCATTTGTCCAGCACTTAATTAGGTACATACTGATATGTTTTTATATTCCCAAATCCCTTTTTTGAGACAAAGTGCAAATTGGCCGACAGATCACCTAATGACCAGCAATCAGCGCCGCCCACGGACACCCGCAACACCAGACCCCCAGTGGATTGTCAAAGTTCCTCAATCGCTATTAACTACCTCTATTTTGGCCGGAAAATGCAATCTTCCTTGATCGATTCACGCAACGATTACGCATTCGTGTTTTAATAGAACATCTAGTAAGGAATGGCTTGAGGAAAATTGTTTGAATTAACTTATGGTTACGTAGGTACCTAACTAATAAATAATTGTAGTTGTAACAAATTCGCTATTCGGGATTAGAACATAGTTAATATTACGTAACAAACAGGTATATTGCGTTTGTTATTCCCCGAAAAAATACTTTTCAGTAGTTAGAGAGTTAGAGTCCCATGTAGGCAACAGGAGTTAAAGGCTTGCGGGGACTAGATTTATTCTATAGGTATAGTTCTTGGAAATATGTGCGTGGGGGGAAAACGAGCCGACTGATCGTCTAATGGTAAGCGATAGGCGACGCTGATATACACCCGTAATTCCAGGAGTCACATTATGTGCGTTGCCTGCTTTTGGGGAAACGGTGTTGTGCCTCTGGTAGTTTCAGTCACACGGCGAAACTCAATGCAAGCGTTGTTTCACGCTGGTTTTCTTTAGACCGTGGTATTATCGAATTTGATTCTTTCTTTACCAGTTCCTTGCTTCCGGCAACGAGACAGTTGTTTTTAATAGAATTTAACATTATGATTGTTGAAGCTACCATATTAGGCCAGACAAATGAGTTAAGGAAAATGATTTGTATTAGGTACTTAATACTTAGGTACCAATTATTATTATAAGTTTTCCGCCTACAATATACATAGCCCACGTGGAATTTAGTAATTTTTGGGTTAGATGTCCACCCTGTACAAACACTCCCTGAAAAACAATATCCCTCCAACCACTCCCTGGCAAACGAACCGGCGTGTCACCTGATGAGAACCAATCCTTGGGTCCCGAGGAGATCCAAGTCATCATCAATGGCTTACAAGTGACCACTGCTAACCACAGACCTCTCGCACGGAAAAGGTTTGAGGATTAATCACCACGCTTGCTCAATGCGGGTTGACGATTTCAAACTTATAATTAGAAATTATAGGTCCCAGGTTACCTTACGATGTTTTCCTTTACCGTTTGTCAGTGGTGTCTAAATAATCTTAGAAAGTACATATAACTCGGAAAAGTTACATCGGTGCTTGACCGTACCCTCATGCATGAAAGGTTGGGCGTCTCGCATGGGGGAGGGGGGTTACAAGTACTAAGGTTATATTTTTTTAATATACACAAACAGTAGTGTCGTGGTGGCCCGGAGGTTTAAGACGGCGCTTCTCATGTATAAGGGCGCGGGTTTGAAACCTACCAACGACAAGTACCAATATGACTTTTTCCGAATTATATTTATATGTATATGTACTTTCTAAGATTTTTTAGACACCACTGACAAACGGTGAAGGAAAACATCGTGAAGAAACCTGGGCTTATAATTCTTATAATGAGCAAGCGAGGTGATTAATGCTCAAATCTCCATGTGAGAAGAGGCTTTGCTCAGCAGTGGGCACTTATAGGCTGCTGATGATGAAATAATGAAAACAGTTGTCCTAGGTAGTTACGGGCAATGCTGCTCTTGAATATGAGTTCTCACCATAGCTTCTTTATAATAGTTAGGTAGTTCCTTTGTTAAACAATTAATTATGTGTTGTTAAATACCTACATAATTAATTGTATGTCTCACAAGAGTTATAGTTAGTTATAAATTAATAAAGAAATCCTTCCTCCTTCGATAAAGTGGGTAACTGCAGTAGTTATGACGTTTGATTTTAAGGGCCTTATTAACTAACTAATACCACGGTAATAATATGAAAATATTACTGTGCTAATACTGATTTGGGCCCGGCACCCACTATCGGCATCGGCAAGGAAAAGGATCCTTCGGCATCTTACATGCAATCGCACACTGTCGGACACTATGCTTTAACATGCTGGAACGTTCTTAGGGATGACGAGGCGTCCTTAAGCATGCCGCGCCGTCCTGAACCATGCCGAAGCGTCTCAATATTCGTATTTCTCGTCATAATAGTCTCAGAGTTGTTACAAGCTAGTTGTCAGGCTAATTCTGAGTTGTATTTAATATGGTGGACTGGGATCTAGTGCTCATAGCAGCTCTTGCTGAAGAAACAAAGAAATTTAATCAAGCCGGCGGCCAGCGGCCGGAGGATGCCGAAGCATCCCAAAGCATCCCGAAGGATTCTCAAGGCTGCCGATACAGCAGCCTCAAGCATATCGAAGCGGTATTTTTGTTATTACGACCATATGCACGGCGATTTGTACTTTATTACCATTACGTTAATGTATATTGCTATTTGCCACCTAAAATCCTCAGACGTCCCGATGCCGATAGTGGGCGCAGGGCTTTGGACGTCAAACATTGTGACGTTTGTTTTCTCAAGAAGATTATAATGTAGAAGATGATAATATAAGAAAAGAGGACAATGTTCATATACCTTGTTATGTAGTCTTATTGCCTACACGAGTTACATTCGAGGGATGGGTAAGAGCATCATCTAAACTTACGGTAGCCAAAAGAGGGGATTACCTACGACAAAGCTGTGCGTAAGATGGAGGTTATTCATAGTCTACTTGATGACGATGAATTGGACGTGAGCCTTCTGCCACAATTCCCTCGTTTGGCAGGCGGGCTGGAAGCCAATGTTCAAAAGGACATTGTAACGAATGGACTAATGGAGTTTCGTGCTCGTTCTTCTTCATCTGAATCTACATTTTGGAATGAGCACCTAGCTTTACTGACGGACTGATTTGGCAGACTATTATTATTTCTTTATTTGTTGATGTTTAAAAAGTACCGACCTTGACCTTGAAAGGCTTGGGTTTATCAGAGAGTGCAACTAGCCGGTCCCTATCAATGTGTATTTCCTTAGTCAGCTATACCCGCAGGAAGAGTAGAGGTGGTGACTGGTGACAAATTCTTCTCTGTCGTCACCAAATTCGGTTTAAAAATCAGTAATTTCGTAGTAGAGTACTTCTAATCCAGTCGCTTGACAAGTTTATCAGTAAACGATTAATGATAAATAGATATACGTATGTCGTTATGTCTATAGATATAGTACCTGAATATGGTTTTACCTGGAATTTATTATGTTTAGACGTTTGGTTATCCGGGAAAATTTTTTTCAAATTTTTCAGAATTTGGCAAAGCACCACCATTTTTTCTAGCGGGGGTGCAGTAAGGACCTTCTAGGTGTCTTAAGATTTAGACTGATTTTTGACATTGGTTGTAGTTACCTAGTTATCGAGTTTCTGTAAAATCTTAGATCAATTTAGAGATTTTTTTATCAAGATCGGTCATTAACAATCAAGATAAGGGACTACATATTTGACAGATACCAGGCAGCAGTGCTCTCTGATAAATCTCAACCTTTTCAGCTGTGATTTCCAACCCGACTGTCAAAAATGGCAAATCCTGTTATTTAGAGGAGAGGAGATCCACTATCCAGTAGTGGAAGCTCAATTATCACCCCCCACCAATTCCACAATCTCTACAATACCTGAATCCTTCACAATTCCCAAACTCATAATCCCCAAAAACCCGGCAACGCACTTGTAAAGCCTTTGGTGTTGCGTGTGTGGTAACATGGGCGGTGCTGATTGCTTACTTTCAGGTGATCCGTCATATCGTTTGCCGGCTTATCCCATTCAAAGTCATGTTGATGTTGTAAAATTTCTCGACGGTTAACCACGAGATGCCCATTAAATACCAGGAAATCAAGCTTCGCAATAAACAACAAATAAAGAAATACGTTACACATAAAATTTTCGTCCGAATGACTCACTGTCTTGTTGTACCTATTACATTTACAAAATACGTGAATCGTATACTAATGGTGATATTTCGCTGTATGATATCATAGTTATCATTCGCTAGGTGTATTCCAGTTCTTGTGGAAGATTACGACATTGGTAGCTCGGAGTCCGAAGTCCTTGTGTCTCGGAAAGAATGCAGTAAGGAAACATTCTTTACCTTGCATGGTGAAGGGTTTTTTAAGGGGGGAATATCATCGAATGGCTGTTCCAGTCTGTGTGAGGCGGGAGGGAGTGTCTTACTGACTAAAAACCACTCCGTTCCTTCTCCTGCGCTTCGAGCCGGAGCCCCGGTAACCCGTTAGGTTCTCAGCGATATGGTGAAGGGTGGACAAAGGGAGTGTTGGACATGCTGGACAGGCCCGTAGTACTTTACGAGGTCGCGGAGTTATCGGGGTTCCGGCTCGAAGTGCAGGAGAAGAAACGGGGTGGTTTTCAGTCAGTAAGAGTCTGACACTCCCTCCCGCCCTTACCCAGGCGGGAGAAGTCACTAGATGATTTTCCTCCCTTAAAAAAAAAGTACTTTACGAGACCTCTTGTTCCACAGCCAACAAGGCAGCCACCACGATTTGACGCACCACGTTTGCGACCACGGAGCCAACGAGGCAGTCAGTTATTACAGTTATTATAATATTATAGGTAATTAAATTAACACTCAATTTACAATGAAAAAGAACCTTATTTTTGTTAATTAACACGTTTAAACAATAAAGTATCTGTCCGAGGGTTATTTAGTAAAAATTAGACATTATCATGTAGATTGTAGGTGTAAGAAGATCGATGAGCCTGTGTCTGCGCATATAGATGTATTGTATGAGTGTTTAGATGGATATATATGTGTGAGTGTCGCAAAGTTATGGCCGGCGTCGCTAGCCGCGTATAAACTGTTTGCGTACAAATATAATAAATCCTGTTTAAAGTGATTAAAACCTGCGTGTTCATTTATGCCCTAACATTACATACAACATAACATAACACTAACTAATTATATAGCGCTGTTTATTTACTTTAAACAATAAAAACTGTCTGTCTAAAGTCTGGTTGGAACATTAAATATTTTTCTAGGATTTAAGCATAAATTTATGACAAATGTCTCTTTAGTAATTAGTTTTATGACTTTATTATATTGTTCTAAGAATTATCTACTACACACTAAACGTTGTGGGGGTCACCGATAAACGATGTTAGTGGAAGATTTGAATCCAACAGTTTTCTATGGCAGTCAAAGCCTTAATTTGATAAAGTAGGTACCAACCGAACTAATTACATAATAATCCGCCTGTTTATGTTTAGAAATATATACATACATAACATTACGCTTTTTATCCCCGAAGGGGTAGGCAGAGGTGCACATTACGGCACTTAATGCCACTGTACAATGTAAAACCTACTTTTCACTATTTATGTTATGAGTCCCATGTAATAGGGGGTGAGCCTATTGCCATATACCGGGCACAATTCCACACTCTGTGTTGCCTACTACTGAGATTTTGATTTAAAAACCCAGTAATACTTTGCCCGACCCGGGAATCGAACCCAAGAACCCTTGCCAGGCAGTCGCACTTGTGACCACTCGGCCAGTGAAGTAGTCTGTTTGCATAATTGTTTGCATGAAATAGACTAACCACCACAACCACTAACACTTATATGGTATATATCTATACATATTTATATAGAGGTAAATGTAGATAAATAAAATAAATGAATTATATAGATTTCAACCATATTCCATAAAAAATATAAATCACTTTAAACTGTCAAACACCGAGCGGTCACCGGTGACCGCAACCTATTGTTCTTTAATTGTGGCTATAATGACGGTACTCGACGAGTTAATTAACACAGTTTTCAATATTTTGCCCCACAATGGCATACATTCATCAAGGTCCCACACCTGGGGAGTTCTTGCAAGAGAAAATCGGTTTACAATTTGAGCTATGAAGTGGGTGCTAGCTAGGACCCCAGTTTTCCAAAACTTGACATAGAGTGAGCGTGGAGTCTGGAACTGTATCTGGATCTGGGATCAACTGTTATTACATTGGATTCATAGCTTGTGAATATTGTGCATCCCTGGTCACTGGTTTAGGGAAACTGTAGAGTCCCCAAGCGGTCACCGTGACCCATTATAGACCTTATTCCTGATGTATAGAGACATTTTTGTATGAACAGATATTAGAGGTATGGATGTTCCATAACTATGGATACACAAGTTGAAATGTTTTTTTTTGTGTTTACTTTAATGGAATGACATTAAAATACAAGTCGACTGATTATTTATTTATTTGTTACTATACTCGGAATTTTAATTCGATTCCAGATTTGACAATTTCAGTGTTGCAACGTTATGACAAGTACTAAATAGTGACGTTGCGAAATTATTCGATATGGAAATGAAATATTTCTGGATCGATTCTTCTCGTTTATAAGTTCACTCCCGTAAACTAAGTATATCAGGAAATTAAATATTTATGAACCAATATTTTAGTTTTGACGATTAATTAACGATCTAAGACCTTTCTTTTATAATTGTGTGTGAAATAAATAAAAAAATGTAATCATGAAGGAACATGACAAATTAAACAGATAGATGTATTATGGTAATAAGTTATTTTATAAATTGTCACCGTCATCGCTATCGCTATCGTGTCACTTTCTGTAACATTTGTTATAAAACACACACACTGATTGTTTCTCGATTTTTGTGTTCATCACTACACTATTATATGTGGTATCATTATTTCACAAAATGACAGTAGCTATTGTCAAATCTGGAATCTAATTAACCCGTTGATATCCATCCCCTAAATTTGGTCATACAAAAGTATTCTCTAAACATTAGAAATAAGGTCTATAATGTAGTGTAATATTAGTGGAAAGCAGTCACCGGTGACCGCTTGGGGATTTATGGGTTAAAATTCTGACTATATCTAATCTTTGGCATTCACATTTTTTAAAGTTCTGTGGGTAATTACCGGCAGTCTTTTATCTATTAAATATTAATACAGATTAAAATTAAATCATTCCAGGATTGTGTAATGGTGCAAGGTTTTATTTTTAAATTTCTTCTATTAAAAAAAACTAATATTTTAAATGTGAATATGTGCACTAATGTTGAAAAGTGTTAGTCATCAACTAGTAAGAACTTAAAAAAAAACTGAATAAGTACCTTTTTATTGCAAAAATAAAAACTATGAATATAAACTGCCATTCTTAATTCAAAAGCTTGTAAACAGGAAAAGAAAACATCAAACTTTACTATCCTAATATTTTATTGCACAACAAAGCAAAGGAGACAAGCTTTCACAGCCTGTTGAAACATTAAAAAAAAAACATAAATCAAACTTTTAAATTTCGGAAATACCCAGTTTCTAGTTGGAAATCCCCCAGACCAGGAATTTAATTCAGAACATTATAACTATTTCCGTTTAGTTACAAATCAAAATAAATAATTGTGCAATATGAATACAACCTCTTTTCAACAAGATGTAATGACAGGCTGAATTACCTACATACCTTTGCGTCAACATTTGAATTTACGTAGACGCGACATGTTTACCGCGCTCGTCTATTTAAATGAAGTTTATTCATCATTTTAGTTTGAAAAAGTTACGAACGATTGTTATTAATTCCAAGAAAGTTTATTTCAACAGCACGACGCGTCGTAAAAACATTATAAGGTACAATGACGCAAAACATCGTCAACTTTTGAAAAACCAGAGCTAATTATAATTCTTTTGTCATTCTCTCGTGATGAGATAAAGGTAGACGCGGGTACAGTCTAATTTTAAAACGTGACGTCATATGTAAACAACTATGAGGATCCGTTTTTTAAAGTAAAACAATGATTTTAAGAAATGTAACGTACCTTTCCGTTGATTCCAAGGCCGAGTACTGTGTTTGAGATCTCGTAGTCATCGGTGATCGGCGAAGTTTTGATAAACTTGGTAAAATTACTCATCTTGAAACACTTCACTGTAACACCAAACAAAAAGTTATTTTGAACACTTTTTCAACACAATTCACTTCACTGACTGATAAAATATTTTATTATGACGAAATTTCTTTTTTATTTGTTACACACGTACACGTTATTTGAATTTTAGTTGTAATATTTAATTATTTCCGTGTGTGGCAATGACCGACCGACCGTGTCACAGCGTTGAACAATCGCGGCACAGTGCTGCCAAAATTCGCGTTCCCTCTCACGAAGACTACAGCTGTCAAACAGAAAATGTCAACCAAATGTCACGATGAATGAAAAGTTGTCGTCCAAAAATGTTTTGTAATTTTTAACATTCCACGAATTCATCAGTTAAATTTTTTTTAACAAATTCCTAAATAATAGTATTGCTGACTGGATTCACATAAAACATTCAAACTATATCATTACCTTAAGCTTACCGCCATCTATAATCACAAAACAAAACTCCATTTCATAAAATTACCTGTATTGTAACACAGATGTCGCTAAACCACATTATAAACAAATCAATGTTAATTGCATGAATTACAATATTTCATACGTTCACATGTAATTATTCCGTTATTAACAAAACGATTACGAATTGCACATTCAATTTTTAATTCGTATGCATCTATTATGTAAATATGAAGTGTTAATTCCTGTTTCTTCTTACGCAATTGTTGGTATTACCTAATTAGAATTCATAGACTGGTTCTGTGTACCTGCTAATGATAATAATATTACGTTGTTTGATATAGGAATAAAAAATCTAGTTTAGGTGAAATAATGAAGGTACCAAATAATCTAGCAACCTTTTTTTTGGTTGATCACTTAAATAAAACAACAATAACAATTTCTAGTCTTCCAGGTGAATAAATACGTAGGTATAGGTATACCTCATGCTTTTAATGTGTTGTCCTCTGTAATATTGTCTGCTGTATGGTGTACATGATATGAAACCTTTATTTGTGATACATAGGTACATTTACTTGTTCATTTTTTTAAAATTAGAGTGCGCTACATTCAGCTTATTTTAGGCATACAAATTTTTTGAGTTTAAATCAATAAATAAATAAATTGTCAGTGACATAGATGTGCTGCTCCCCAACCTGTCTGCCAAGTATGGGGATTATGGCTGTTGAGTGAGTGTTTGTCGTCTAATGATGTTTACCGCCAGATGTGTACATAAATCTAAATAAACAAACTGTTCAACTTTATTAGTGTTAGTATTTATAGAAGTAAGTAAAACCACTATTGCATAGTTTAATGTAAATTTTTCGTAACAAAATCGTAATAGAATCATTAAATAATGCCTTAACTTATACAGTATGTTAGGTTAAACGAGGGACATATTCAAACCCATAATAGTGTATACTCACATGAACCTAACAAACATATAAACGAAACGAAAACACTAATAAATAACAGACAGAACCATAAAAACGCTTCCGCTTACGCTTACGGGTTACGGCTTAGCGGGCTTAAGCGCACTCTATCCTTTTCGGCAAGATCGGCGCATGTTTTGCAACGCGACTTACTTTATGTAAGTACTGTTTCTGTTTACAAGTTCACTTGTTGCGCGCTCAGTGTTCATGATGATTTATTTTATTGGACAATTACTTCAAAAATTTTGGTTATAGGTTTTTTACATATTCGGGACGAGAATCGAATACTGAATACCCTCCCTCAATAAGTCCCCTCGTTTAACCTAACACACTGTATATCTATTAAGTTTTCTTTAAAAAATCTACTTGATACAAAACGAAAATATAAATGTAAAGTTTTTTTTTTTCAACAGAATGGATATCAGTGTCAAGGCTGCATAATAACCTAAGTAGGTAGGTACTACTAGTCACCCAAACGCATGTAGCGTGAAGATTTTAACAAAAAACGCCCAATTCAGAACAAATGTGATTACCCCAAATTGTTATTCATGAAACCTACTTAGGTTTTTGTTAGTAAATTTTGTTTTGGCAAAATAATAAATGCCGCGTTGTGACAGCAGCGGGCGTAGAATACATTTGTCACCAGTTCACCATCCCCACTCTTCCCGTGGGTGTCATGGGTAGGACATAGGTATAAACCGAATTAGGGACTATGACTTTATTTCAGCATAACTGTAAAGGACGTCCACCCGCAAGGTGGACAGACCTGATTTTTTTTTTTTTAAGGGGGGAAAATCATCGAATGACTTCTCCCGCCTGGGTGAGGCGGAAGGGAGTGTCAGACTCTTACTGACTAAAAACCACCCCGTTCCTTCTCCTGCACGTCGAGCCGGAGTCCCGGTTACCCGTTAGGTTCTCCGCGACGGACAGACCTGATTAAGGTCGCAGGGAGCCACTGGATGCAGGTCACTTCCAACTGGCATATCTGGACATCATTGGGGGAGGCCTATGTTCAGTGGATGTCCTATGGCTGATATGATGATTATAAATGCCATTTTTTTTCACCACCGTCCCTCTTGCCCTGGGTGTGTAAGACCCGACTTAGAATCTACACATTTGACATAGACTGGACAGAAGCGCTCTTTGGTAAAGTTGAATCTTTTAAACTGTTACCTGCTGCGACTTTCCTGCCAAGTATGGTAATAATGATAGACCCTCTTGTGTAGAGGAGGTCCATAGTCCTGTTGATGTTGGTGAATACACCTACTGCCCATTCCTTCGAGAACATCAACGTCATCAACAGCCTATAAGTGTCCACTGCTGAGCAAAAGCCTCTCCTCACTCTAAGAAGGTTTAAGAAGAAATTACCATGCTTGCTAAATGCAGTTTCTAGACCTCTCCTTCTTCGTTCTTCGAGAACATCATCATCATCATCATCATCAACAGCCTATAAATGCCCACTGCTAAGCAAAACCTCTTCTCACACGGAGAAGGTTTGAGCATTAATGCTAACGCTTGCTCAATGCGGGTTGGCGATTACAAACTTATAATTAGAAATTATAAGCCCAGGTTTCCTCACGATGCTTTCCTTCACCATTTGTCATTGTTGTCTAGATAATTTTAGAAAGTATATATATAACTCGGAAAAAATCACATTGGAACTTGGCGTTATAGGTTTTGAACCCGCACTCTCATGCATGAGGAGCGAGCGTCTTAAACCCCAGGGCCACCACGACATTTTCGAGAACATTATGACTAAAATGATAATGACTCAGTAGCCCAATAAACGTACAGTTCTGTTTACCCCCTTCCGTATAAAAACATCCGTATTCTTATGTAAAGATTCCAGAATAAACGACTATGTCATGTCATACGTAATTCAAGTACATTTTTGGTATTTTATGGTCCACTGCCAAACATTGAGGGATTTTATAGCCATTGCGATATGGTAGACAGACTGACTTTGCGTGTAGGGCTAAGGAATGAGCGATTTTTGTTTTTTTTATGGCATAAACCGGTAAACGAGCAGACGGATCACCTGATGGTAAGCAATCGGCGTCGCCCATGGACACCTGGGACACCAGAGGCGTTACAAATGCGTTACCGGCCTTTTGGGGATTTTTTTTTTTTTTTAAGGGGGGAAAATCATCGAATGACTTCTCCCGCCTGGGTGAGGCGGGAGGGAGTGTCAGACTCTTACTGACTAAAAACCACCCCGTTCCTTCTCCTGCACGTCGAGCCGGAGCCCCGGTTACCCGTTAGGTTCTCCGCGACTCCGAATCGGCATCGGCCGTATTGGGCCCCATCTGTGGTGGTCTGATGGCTCTTTGAGGCGCGCGCGGAACGCGACGCGCCGTACGCTCGGGTCTGTTTCTGGTCGGACGGGGAGCCACCCATGCTCGCCGTCCGCAGGCCCGCGCTTACGGTGGCCGGAGATCGTCTCGCGATCCCCGACGCCCGGTGTGTCCTTCGCGATGGCTGGGTTGCGAGGAGGCAGCGCTTCGCTGCCTCACGCGTCCCGCCTCCTCCTTAGCTAGCATCACTGCTTCGCAAAAGGAGGAGACGGCATCCCAGTCCCCCTCGCTCCGCATCATGGCCTGCACTAGGCCCGGACGCGAGAGGTCGCCATCGCCGATCACTTCCCTGAGGACACGGCGGTGCTCAGCCCACGAAGGGCATTCTCCCACCGTGTGTTCCACCGTGTCCTCAGGGCGGTCCTCGCAGTGATGACACCCGGGCGGCCTTTTGGGGATTAGGAGCTTAAGGATCGTTGGGGATTCAGGAATTGGGGAGATTAGGGAAGGGGAGGGAAATTGGACCTCCGGTAACCTCACTCACACGACGAAACACAACGCAAGCGTTGCTTCACGTCGGTTTTCTGCTCGGCCGTGGTATCACTCCGGTCGAGCCGGCCCATTCGTGCCGAAGCATGGCTCTCCCACACTTAAATACAACTCAAAGTAAAATTTGCAATCCTATAAACCCTGAATCGCCGTTGTCCATGGGCGGCTGTGATTGCTTACCATCAGGTAATTCGTCAGGTCGTTTACTGCCCTATTTTTTGATTAATGGAGGAAATCATTAAATATCCTGGGTGAGGGTGTCAGACTCTTGCACACTAAAAATCATTCCGATCCAACTTCTGATTCGAGCCGGAACCGCGTTAGCTCTTTGCGTTTTTCCGCAGTCAGACATCTGGTCTACTGGGCCTGTCTGTGGTGGTGTGATGGCTCTTTTTTATGCCAACGGAACGCGACGCGCGTTTTTGCTGCCCTATGCCATAAAAATACATATACCTGATACCTGCCGCATCTTTTCGCCATCGACCCTCCCGGCAGCATATGCATCCCCATCATATAGATAGTTGGCAGGCCACAGTTGTGCGCTTCTCACGTAGCTTCTTGCCAAGCACAACAAAACTGTGGAATGATCTGTCGTCGGCGGTATTTCCGATACGACTTTCAAACCTTCAAGAAAAGAGCGTACTCCTTTTTAAAAGGCCGGCAACGCACCTGTGACTCCTCTGGTGTTGCGGGTGTCCATGGACGGCGCTGATCGCTTACCATCAGGTGATCCGTCTGCTCGTTTGCCTCCTATTCCATAAAAAAATACATTTACGTAAATTTAGCTGCTATGGACTTCCATTACAAAAGAGGGTTTTGCCATAATCGTCATTTGCGCTTGGCAGGCAGGTTAAAGACCAAAAGGTTATCCTTTGATTATTCATAAGAAAGTTCATCAAAGAGCACTGCTGCCCGGTCTCTGTCAATCTCTTATTCGGGTCTTACAAACCCGCTGGAAGATTAGGGTTATTGACAAATGTATTCTACTCAACCGTCGCACATCGATCGCCTATGTCCTACCGCTGTGTTCGTAGCCATACACAGGTGAGTCACGGAGCCCGTTCGCAAGAGAAAGTTATGACGTCACCGACAAAACGTGGGACGATACTCGATGCCGTGCTCATTCGTTTCACTGGGTTTTATATTACTAAATATCGTGGTCTGTTATTTCCTGAAATAGACAGAGGTGACGATATTAAAATAAAATAAAATTAAATGGCTGTTACACCTATTGTGAAACAGGCCCGAAATGTTACAGCCACTTGTCACAGCAAATCTTAGTGAAATAACGCTTGCATTATGTTTCGCCGTCTGAGTATCACAGGAGTTTTAGGGCTCGTACACAAAACTGAAATGGGATGCGAATACGCAACGCATAAAATTACGATGCGAATTGCTGCGATACGATTTCGTTTGGTCACAAAAAGAAGTGTGCACTTCTGTTATTGCTTACGAGATACAGGAAAAAGAAACAAAGAAGATTTTGGGGAGATAAGATTTTGATGCGCGATGCGAATCACTTCGCAAGTTCTTGCGATGCGACGTCGCATCGCAGTTCTGTGTACGAGCTCTTAATCCCGAAAAGGCCGGTTACTCCTCTGGTGCTCGAGATATCCATGGGTTGGTGCTGATCACTTCCCCTCAGGTGATCTGTCCACTCGTTTGCCCATCCTATCAGCCTATCTAAAATCTATCTACTATAAGTTGAAAGGGAGGAGTCTGGTATATACAATGTAGATACGCAATCTGGACTTTGACAAGCTTTGATTTAAGGTCATAATATGCTGGCAACCGCAGAGCAGGACATTCACCCACAAGGTGTACAGACGAGCTGATAAAGGTCTCAAGAAGCCGCTGGATGTAGGTCGGTTCCAACCGGCCTATCTGGAAGTCTTCGAACCGGCCTATCTGTAACTAGAGAATTGTATTGTAAACCCGATTGAAAAAGAATAACCTATGGAGTTTCTTGCTCGTTCTTCTCCATAGGAATCTACACCTTTGAATGAGCAACTAGCTTCACTTCTAAATTTTTTTGTTGTTGACGTTCAAAAGTGCCTTCCTGGTCTAATTAAAATAATTGATTTTGACTTTGACTTTTGACGGAAGCCTATTTTTGACAAAGGATGTCTTCTAGCTAATATGATGATGACAATGATGATCTGAGAATTGACCGAGGTAATCAGGTATTAAACAATGAATCCTAAAGATCTAGACCAAACGGTTTCGTAACTGTACAACAATGGAATATAAAGCATGATCGCAAGTTACAAGACCCAAACAATTGCCTTCGCATGAGTTAAAGAATTAAAAAACAAAAACTGTTGTAATGTGAGAACTTATTACTTCAAGCTCGTTGCTTAAATCTAACTTAGTTTTATCTAGTTTAATGTCAAGTTTTACCTAGTTTATTTTTTTTTAAGGGGGAAAATCATCGAATGACTTCTCCCACTTTAGTGTCAGACTCTTACTGACTAAAAACCACTGGTTACTATTACTGCCCCTCGAGCAGGAGCCCCGGCAACCCGTTCAGTCCTCCGCGGCTCCGTATCGGCATCAGCCCTATTGGGCTCCATCTGTGGTGGTCTGCTGGCTCTGTGAGGCGCGCGCAGAACGCGACGCGCCGTACGCTCGGGTCTGGTTCTGATCGGGCAGCGATCGCAGGCCAAAGTTTTACATAGTTGGATAGAATATTTTTTTTATGGCACAAGCCAGTAAACGAACAGACGCATCACCTGATGGTAAGCAATCGGCGTCGCCCATGGACACCTGGAACACCAGAGGCGTTACAAGTGCGTTACCGGCCTTTTAAGGATTAGGAGTTTGGGGATCGTTGGGGATTCAGGAATTGGGGAGATTAGGGAAGGGGAGGTTAACTGGGCCTCCGGTAACCTCACACACACGACGAAACACAAGCGTTGCTTCACGTCGCGCGTCGGTTTTCTGTGAGGCCGTGGTATCACTCCGGTCGAGCCGGCCCATTCGTGCCGAAGCATGGCTCTCCCACACTTTGAATTTGAAAAAAAAATTGCACGCTTAGTGAGGTTAGAATTCGCAGTTTAAAAGGTTCAGACCTAAGCGTACGGCGCGTCGCGTTCCCCGCGCTCCTCAAAGAGCCACCACAGATGGGGCCCAATACGGCCGATGCCGATTCGGAGTCGCGGAGAACCTAACGGGTAACCGGGGCTCCGACTCGACGTGCAGGAGAAGGAACGGGGTGGTTTTTAGTCAGTAAGAGTCTGACACTCCCTCCCGCCTCACCCAGGCGGGAGCAGTCATTTAATGATTTTCCCCCCTTAAAAAAAAATCGTATTTTGCTCACCAAATGCCGCTAGTATGAACCTCTCGTTCTTCGTCTTATTGGGAATTAGCTAGTGTCACTTCATTGGACGTTCAATATTTGACAGCTGCTGTGACCTAAAAGCCTCTAAAATGGGGTGATAGAGATCGAGGGGTGAATAGAGACAAAAGAGGGGTGAATAGATATAAGGAAATTCTTCATAGTATCGATTCACCCCTCTTCTGTCTTTATTCACCCCTCGATCTCTATTCACCCCATTTTACCGATAGGTACATTGAAATCGATTTTAACATTAAATTTGTTATCTGTAGTTTCTGTCAAAAACCAAAATCTGGAAATTTTCGACAAGAATCAATGAGTTTCGGCTATAAGGGACGATAAAAATCGGTTCAAAAATATTTCAGTCGTAAGAGGCTTTTTTTTTTTTTTTTTTTAAGGGGGGAAAATCATCGAATGACTTCTCCCGCCTGGGTGAGGCGGGAGGGAGTGTCAGACTCTTACTGACTAAAAACCACCCCGTTCCTTCTCCTGCACGTCGAGCCGGAGCCCCGGTTACCCGTTAGGTTCTCCGCGACTCCGAATCGGCATCGGCCGTATTGGGCCCCATCTGTGGTGGTCTGACGGCTCTTTGAGGCGCGCGCGGAACGCGACGCGCCGTACGCTCGGGTCTGTTTCTGGTCGGACGGGGAGCCACCCATGCTCGCCGTCCGCAGGCCCGCGCTTACGGTGGCCGGAGATCGTCTCGCGATCCCCGACGCCCGGTGTGTCCTTCGCGATGGCTGGGTTGCGAGGAGGCAGCGCTTCGCTGCCTCACGCGTCCCGCCTCCTCCTTAGCTAGCATCACTGCTTCGCAAAAGGAGGAGACGGCATCCCAGTCCCCCTCGCTCCGCATCATGGCCTGCACTAGGCCCGGACGCGAGAGGTCGCCATCGCCGATCACCTCCCTGAGGACACGGCGGTGCTCAGCCCACGAAGGGCATTCTCCCACCGTGTGTTCCACCGTGTCCTCAGGGCGGCCCTCGCAGTGATGACACCGTCGTAAGAGGCTACACATCTGATGTAGATTATTTTTTAACGCAGGTAACACCATAAAATAAGTACAGAATTAATTGAGATGTTGTAATAACAGCAGTTAACAAGGTAAGTTAATTAATTTGAACTAAAAACATAATTATAAGGAAACTATATAAAACACCAGCAGTAGTAGTATTAAAATTAATTATTATTCATGTTTATTAGATGTTAATCTCTTGTTTAATTCTTTGTTAACATTGAATGTAATAGTTAAGTGGTTATCGGATCATATTTAAGTCATTTTAGGTTTTTTTTAAGGGGGGAAAAAATATCGAATGACTGCTCCCGCCTGAGTGAGGCGGGAGGGAGTGTCAGACTCTTACTGCCTAAAAACTACCCCGTTCCTTCTGCACTTAGAGCCGGAGCCCCGGTAACCCATTAGGTTCTCCGCGACTCCGTATCGGCATCAGCCCTATTGGTCCCCATCCGTGGTGGTCTGATGGCTTTTTGAGGCGCGCACGCAATGCGATGCGCCGTACGCTCGGGATTTTATTCCTTTTTTGAAGGGAGAAAATCATCCAATGACTTCTCCCGCCATGGGAGACAGTCTCAGACTCTTCACTAACTAAAAACCACTACATTCCTACTTCTGCTTCGAGTCAGCGACGTTTGAAGTCTTTTAGAGCTCTGGTCAAAGAGTAGTTTTAGTCCTTCGATGTTTTACAAGAACACTTCCATATTATCGTAAAAGTCGTCCACATATACAAGATATGAAAACGTAACGCTCCCGAAACGCTGACAAAAACAACGACTTCTAACCTATTAGTGGGTGGGTAACCTATCAGTACTAATAATAGTTATTTTTTGCTTTTGTTTGTTAGTGGATTTTGAAGTCGGTTTTTTGAATGTAGTTTTTATTTTATAACGGCTACGGTAGGGGTTGTATAGTTTAGACATTGAATTATTATTGAGATTTTACATACATAAACACAACATCACACCTTTTATCCCCGAAGGTGTAGGCAGAGGTACATTATACTACTGTACAATGTAACACCCACTTTTCACTATTAATGTTATGAGTCCCATGTAATAAGGGGTGAACCTATTGCCATCACTTCCAGACTCCGCGCTACTACTGAGATTTTTTTTTAAATCCATGCAGTAATACTTTGCCTGACCCGGGAATCGAACCCGAGACCCCTTGCCCGGCAGTCGCACTTGCGACCACTC
This sequence comes from Spodoptera picta, assembly GCA_038387885.1. Classification (NCBI taxonomy): domain Eukaryota; kingdom Metazoa; phylum Arthropoda; class Insecta; order Lepidoptera; family Noctuidae; genus Spodoptera; species Spodoptera picta. The sequence continues at coordinate 454,848 of JAZHFQ010000221.1, read as the reverse complement.
GGCCAACGAGGCAGTCCAGATTTTATTGGATTGAAATCGCATTGACATTGTGATTGGTTTCAAGAGTAAGCACCCTGGTTATTAAAATGAAGCTACTTGGTTGTACAGTAGCCTACAACAGTATCTATTTATCTATGAAGTAGTTACCTCAATGCCATCCTTATGAATCACAAAAGGTAGGCCGTCAAACTACGTGATTCACATGAAGGTGACAAAATAATTGTAACAAAAAACTATTTTGTTTGTCTTTTTTGGGAACGTTTAAATCGAAATTATATGTTTTGTAAACATAAGAAAATGTATTATGGACGAAGCCGTTCTATCATAAATCATTAACAACGCTTGACTGGTGTACTATGAGTCTCTTTTGCATAAGGCCCGGCTCCAACTATCGGCATTGGCACGGGATTGTAAGTGGCAAATAGCAATATAACTAACATAATCGCATTAAAGTTGAAATTGCCGTGCATATGGTCGTAATAACAAAAATATCGCTTCGATATGCCTGAGACTACTGTATCGGCAGCTTTGAGAATCCTTCGGGATGCTTCGGCATCCTCCGGCCGCAGATAACCAGCTTGTAACAACTCTGAGCCTGTAATGACGAGAAATACGATATTGAGACGCTTCGGCATGCTTCAGGGCTCTTACTCTTGAAACCAATCTCAATGTTAATGCAATTTCAATCCAATAAAATCTCAATAATTATTCAATGTCGAAAATATACAACCCCTATGGTAGCTATTAAAATAGCATTCAGAGTACGGGATATAAAGACAAACTCAATACCATTTAGTTCATTCAATATTCACGCAATACATATGCAATGGGCGTTAGTGTTGCGACTCAAGAGTACGAAATTTTACAATACCAATATCGATCGATCGGAATTGACACCAGGATGGTGCAGCATGCTTCAGGACGGTGTGCCATGCTTCAGGAAGAACGTTCCAGCATGCTAAATCATAGTTTGCGCCAGTGTGTGCTAGCATGTAAGGTGCCGAAGGATTCTTTTTCTTGCCGATGCCGATGTCACAGTACAATTCAATCAATATTATTGGTAACTTGCCAACTAGTCAAATTCAATACTTTTTCGAACTGTCAAAAACGTAACGTCAGGTTTTTTAGCGTCAAACAGCATACTCTTTTCTTATAAATTTGCTCGAAAAATACTGAAGTCAAGTTGGTCATGAAATCAATTAATGAAAGTGTGATTATTTTTTATATTTTATTGCATTGAACAGTCGAAATAATTTATTTTTGATTAAGAAGTACCCACCCAATTATCTAACGTGTGCCGGAATACTGAAACGTTACTTAATTTTAAGTCGTGCTCAAATATCGTGCCATCTCTGTCATTTTACAAAGAATTTGTAGAGACAGAACTGTACTTAAGCACGACTTAAAATTGAGTAGCGTTTGGGTATTCCGACAATAGACACTTAGTATCTGTATAACCTTCAAACAAATTGAGGAATCCTTCATTGAAGGTACATGACTGCCTCTCAATGCAATTACCTGCTTGCTCAATGAACAATCTGACACGCTAGTCATCCGCTGTTTATAGAGAATTGCTTCCAAATAGCATTACTTTCAAATTCGATGCAGACATAGATTAAATGGAAAAGTTATTGTTTTTGTCTTTTAGTAGTCAATTGCAAAAGGATCTATAAGGTTGGGTTGAGCGAGGGCTCTCAGATTCAATTCCATTAGGATGATGACAGGGTATGAAAATTAAAAATATAATTAGTCCGTAAGTTAGGTAATGAAAAAATATTAGACACGTATTTTTTATTTTTTTTACAGAAACGAATTATTTCGACGATACATTGATTTGAAATGTCGCGTGACGTCACTTCTCTGTACATTTTATACGTAGAAATGACGTTTTAGCGCCCCCTCCTAAACTTTAATTCGTTTTATCTGGGATATATTGTTTTATATACAACAAAATAAAAAAATACGTGTCTAATATTTTTTAATTACCTAACTTACGGACTAATTATATTTTTAATTTTCATACCCTGTCATCATCCTAATGGAATTGAATCTGAGAGCTCTTGCTCAACCCAACCACTCGACTAATATGAGGCAGTCGTAATATAGATCCTTTTGCAAAAACGTTTGCAATATCAACTCGTATGTTTTCATAAAAACAAAGCCAACTTTAATAATCATGTAGTTTAGAACTAACCATAGTATGTGACCATTGCGATATATGACCCTAACACTAAGGTCAATTTAATTACATTGTTTTAGGTATTACAGAAAGCACAACAAAGTATACTAATTTGTCAAAACATGTGTAGCAGTTTCAGCCTTATTCTTTGGTGATATGGTCCATAGTTGTGTGGAGATGTGACCTTAAGATGAGCTACCCCGTTTAGTCAAATAAAATTAATGCAATTTGGACTTAACGGTATTTGTAGGGAAGGTCCATAATAGGATGGAGGTTTTTTAGTATTTGTAGAGCGTGTTCTGTAATCAGATCTCTTATTGTTTTACATTATTTAGTTTTTTTTGCCAAAATTAAACTGCCTATTGTTTTTTTTTTTCGCCAAAAACATACAAAATTAGAGTTGCATTGTTAGTCAAGTAACGTGAGGATTTGGGTTCATTTCCAGGGTCGGACGAAAATAAATAATGTTACTTGTTGATCAAGTAAGATAAGAACAACAGACTGCTGTCTAGTATTTTGAGTTCAATTCTCGGGTCGGAGCATATTGAAGCAAACATTCTTGTTAGTCAACTCCATATCTGTTTATATGTTTGGAAGATGACTTTTTGATTTTCGGCTCAGACAAAGCTCTTTCTATCGATTGATAACATAGAAATCGGACCTTTGTCTCATGGTGAACAGGAACTACAGAGCACCGTCCTTATAATAGATACATCTTTAGCTTCCATTAACTGCCTCGTTGGCCGAATAGTTGCAAGTGCGACTGCCGCGCAAGGGGTCTCGGGTTCGATTTCCGGGTCGGGCAAAGTATTACTGGTTTTTTTTTAAATCTCAGTAGCAACACGGAGTTTGGTTGTGCCCGGTATATGGCAATAGGCTCACCCCCTATTACATGGGACTCAACATAAATAGTGAAAAGTGCGTGTTACATTGTAAAGTGGCATAAGTAAAATAACCTCTGCCTACCCCTTCGGGGATCAAAGGCGTGATGTTATGTTATGTCTTTAGCTTCCATCATGCTCCTAATAATTGGATCATGCAAGTACAAAATATTTTTTATTTTTTTAAACCATTCAAAAGAACTAGGTAGAATAATTTGAATCTATGACTTAGCTCACAGCTCACAGCTTCCGCACAATTCGACACGGATCATAAAATACAAGAAATTGTGAAAAATTCACGATTCCATTATGTCACAACTCATAACTGTAATATTTGAACTCAATTTGAACATTTTAACTGTTAAAATAGTGCAGTTTTGACATGCATGCATGCAAGTTTATCATAATATTATAACGCCTTTTTAGTCTGCGAGGGATAGGCAGAGGTACACATGTTTCATGATTCTTAAACATTAAGGATCGATTTTTCCTTTACTTTAACTTTGATTATTTGACAATTCTTCCACATTAAAACTGTCAAATGTCAATTTCATTCTACAGTTAAGAATTCGTCGCGGAGAACCTAACGGGTTACCGGGGCTCCAGCTCGAAGTGCAGGAGAAGGAACGGAGTGGTTTTTAGTCAGTAAGAGTCTGACACTCCCTCCCGCCTCACCAGCGGGAGCAGTCATTTGATGACTTTCACACCTTAAAAAAAAACAGTTAGGACTATATTAACTGATGATTGAAAAATCGACGCTGTGTTGAAAACTGAGTAGGTAAGCAGTACTTTGTCTCACTTGAGAATTTTAACAGTCGAGAATAAGACGACGCGTTTGGCTCGGGCCATAGAATTTTAATATTTCTGGGGCTCGGGCCATAATTTTTTCGAAATTTTCTAAAACTGAGTCAACGTATGCAATTGGCGAGAATTAGGTGTTACATACATTTAATATTTGAACTGTTAACTTTGCACTGTTAAATTTGGAACAGTCGTCAGTCGACTGGCTACTAGACTACAACACGCGGGTTCGGGTCCTACACAAAACAATTCTTTGTGTTATCTACAAATTGTTGTTTCGGGTCTAGGTATGACGTGTGTGTGAAATTGTGTACTTGCCAACTAGTCAAATTCAATATTTTTTTTGAACTGTCAAAAACGACAGTTTTCTATGAATTTTGTACGAGATTGTGTATTGTGACGTCACGTTTTTTTAGCGTCAAATAGATAATTATTTCTTAAAAAACACATAACATAACATCACGCCTTTTATTCCCGAGGAGGTAGGCAGAGGTGCACATTATGCTACTGTACAATGTAACACCCACTTTTCACTATTTATGTTAGGAGTCCCATGTAATAGAGTGTGAGCCTATTGCCATATACCGGGCACAATTCCAGACTCCGTGCTATTACTAAGAATTTTTTTAACACCCAGTAATACTTTGCCCGACCCGGGAATCGAACCCGAGACCCTTTACAGTCACATTTGCGACCACTCGGCTCGGCTCGGTTAAAAGAATGCTAGAAAAATACGACACAAGGTTGGTTATAGAATCAATTAATGAAAGTGTGATTATTTTTTAATATTTTATTGTATTGTGCAGTCGGAATAATTTATTTTTTAATAATGTAAATACCTACCCAATTGTATTTTTGTAAACGTAGGTACTCACGACACAGGAGAAAATCTTAGTGTGGGGTAAAGTTTCTTAATTTACTTGTCTACCCCTTTGCGTAATAAAAAGCGTGATGTCATATGATATCTAGCACAGTTTTTATTCAGCATTGCGTGTCAGTTGTATCAGTTTTCCGTATTACGGATTATTCGAGATTGAAATCAGTTTTTTAAACATTTTTGAGGAAGTTAATTACAATGCAATGGTTTTAGATAAAAAAGATTAACGTGATTCAGTCATGAGTTTATTTAACTTAGGTCAAATTTGTTCCTGGGTCACAACATTAATAGCCCGTCACAGTCAGACTATAGGCCTCCTCTATATAAGAGGGTTTGCCGTAGGCGAGTATCGTAGTGTAATAGGTTCAGCAGCTGTAGCCAAACACCATTTAGCGCTTGTCTACATGTAGAATAGGAACCAAATTTTATGGAATTGATTTAAATTTTCACACTTGTCAGTGTCATCCCCATACATTTTGATTTCTACTCTATCTGTAGACAAGCGCTAAAGTGGTATTTGGCTAAAGGCACTGGTGTGTTGGTCGCTTTTTGTGGGAAAATGAAAAATGAAAAAATTAACTCATACCAACTAAGATGACCAAAAATTGTCTTGTAAATCTGTCTCTCTCTTTGTATTCCATGATAAAACATAACATAACATCACACCTTTTATCCCCGAGGGGGTAGGCAGAGGTGCACACAGAAGTAATACCCACTTTTCACTATTTATGTTAGATTCCCATGTAATAGGCGGTGAGCCTATTGCCATATACCGGGCACAATTCCAGACTCCGTGCTACTACTGAAATTTTTTTTAAACCCTAATTTCTGGGTCGGGCAATGTAATACTTTGAACCCGAGACCCCTTGCCCGGCAGTCGCACTTGCGACCATCTCGGCCATCGAGGCAGTATTCCATGATGTTTATAAATTAGACTAGCGATAAGTGTGGTATTAAAAGGGCATCGTAACTTATCAGTTTCATTAATTTTTACGTACAAATGTGTGATATAACGTTACACAGAGGTGCACAAATACTAAGTTTTTTGTGAAGGGAAAATTATCCAATGACTTCTCCCCGCCTTGAGTGAGGTGAGAGGGAGTGTCAGACTCTTACTGACTAAAAACCACCCTGTTTTTACTCCTACTTCTAGCCAGAGCGTCGACAACCGTCAAGGTCGTCTGCAGTTTGTTAGGTCCTTAGTTTAGGTTCCTTAGTCGGGTCCCTGACACCCGCGAGAAGAGTAGGGGTGGTAATAAATCTATTGTATACAATTTACAGCCTTTTTTAACCAACAATGGTGTGTAATTGTTAATTTTACTTTACAATGGATTACAATATCAATTGTCAAATCTTTCACAAGTTCAACGACAGGTTGCATTATAAGTTTGAGTTCAAATTTATCCGGCTTTTGTGTGGACTGACTGTTCTGTTATAGTGTAATGGCCGACGGTTAAAAGTCAACTAATTGTTGCATATGGCTTTGCCCGCGTTACGGAGGATTGCAGTGCCATCTATTTGATCGATGAAGTCGTTCTGTTTTGAAGTGAAAATCGTAATTTAACATGTAATCGATTCTTTAATATCCAAAGCTGTACATCATTATTTTGTGTGTGGGAGACCCATGCTTCGGCACGAATGGGCCGGCTCGACCGGAGTGATACCACGGCCGAGAAGAAAACCGACGTGAAGCAACGCTTGCGTTGTATGAGTGAGGTTATCGAGCGCCCAACCCGGGGGGGTTCCCCAATCCCCAACAATCCTTAAACTCCTAATCTCCAAAGGGCCGGTAACGCACTTGTAACGCCTCTGGTGTTCCAGGTATCCATGGGCGACGCCGATTGCTTACCATCAAGTGATCCGTCTGCTCGTTTATCCCATATAAAAAAGTTACCATTTTTACAGGGTATGTTATGAGTCTACCTCTCACCTCAATAAAACCACACACTAAACATCTGTGCCCATCACATTTCATTCTGTGTTCGTATCTTTTGTCTTTTTTCTTTTTAATAGAAATCCAACAATTAATATCTACTTGTATTGAATTTTTGGCCACAGAAAACTGTAAGAAGACTCGAGTAGAATGAGGGCCTTTGCCCTGCAGTGGGTCAATCATGGCTAAAAATAAATAAGCAATTGTACTTCAAACTTAAATTAGTAGTACGACCATTGCAAACAAACTAACACAATTCACATTTACAATATTAGTACGGATCGATATAAGTGGTACGGTTTCGCTCAGTAAATTCACACAAAATTGAAATAAAATAACATACCTACCTAAACTTATCATGAATCGCACTATCAATTTGATGAAATCAGTTAAGTTCTCAGTAACAGCATGAATTTTGGAAAAATGGGCGCTGAATGGAAACGTGGGAGAATTGGAAGAATAGTATGGCTTCGGCTCCAAGCAGGATTAGGGACAGGGTGGTGTTAACTGTTAAAAAAAAAGAAAAAGTAAGGAAAAAACCAGTTGTTCAGCACCCGCCACGATGCAGCATAAGTAAACTATAAAAAAGACAATAGAAGTGTGACAGTGGAAATAAGAAAACCATTAAGTTAAAAAATTAAACCGGTAGAATCAGAAAATAGATGCTGACAAAATGCCTATGCTAAATGGGTTACCGACTCAGTGGAAGCCAGGCACACGAGTCACCAAGCACTGATTTTCAGTGGTTTCTGTGGTTTTACTTTAGTCAGTAAGTCTTTTTTTTAAGTAGGGAAAATCATCGAATGATTTCTCCCGCCTGGGTGAGGCGGGATGGAGTGTCAGACTCTTACTGACTAAAAACCGCCCCGTTCCTACTCCTGCACTTCGAGCCGAAGCCCCGGTTACCCGTTAAGTTCTCCGCGGTTCCGTATCGGCATTAGCCTTATTGGCTTATCTGTGATGGTCTGATGGCTCTTTGAACATTAAACAACGCGTGACAGTCTACTAGACTATGGACCTCCTCTGCATAAGAGTAACGTAGTTTATAAAGTTCAACATTGTAAGAGAGCGCTGCTATCCGGTCGTTGTCAAATATGTAGTCCCTTAATCGGCTCCTATAATGCTAAAAAAGTATTCTCCGCCATCACAAAGACTACAACTATGTATATCTATTTACCTTTAGATTGCTTTCAATAATTACCTATGTATAGGCGACACATATTCGCGTTGGTTACACCCAAACTGGTCCTACAAGTATGACGTAATGTCCACACAGTAACTTTCCAACATAGGACAAAATAAATATACTTATTTGTGTGTATTTGTACTGTATTAGCTTTTGGCCTCGTTGGCCGCATGGTTGCAACTGCGGCTGACTGTCGGGGAAGGGGTCTTAAGTTCGATTAACGGGTCGGGCAATGTACTACTCGTTTTTTTTTTAAATGTCGGTTGTAGCACGGAATCTGGAGTTGTGCCCGGTACATGGCAATAGACTCATCCACTGTTTCATAGGACTCATAACATAAAAAGTGGGTGTTACATTAAGTGCCGTAATGTGCACTTTCAGGCAGAAAGGTGGGCACCCCTCCGGGAATAAAAGGTGTGATGTTATGTATCACCTTTTTGCCGTTTGTTGGCGACTTTAGAACAAAACACATGTGTCACTCTCTCTCTCTTATAGAGGTACAGTGAAAACCCGAATGATGAATCATGATCGTCATGAATCGTTTCTCATGCACGCCACCCTTTGAGTACCGTCATTATAGACACAATTAAAGAACAATAGGTTGCGGTCACCGGTGTACTCGCGGTGTTTGACAGTTTACCTTATAGTTTGAAACTATAAACAAAGGTTTCTGACTGTTGTAATATCCTTTAATTAATAAACGTGATGTTATGTAGATGGAACTTTCCTATAACCTGCAAATGAAGTCTTGTGTATAGATTATCTTTAAGTTAAAAGAAATTTCGTTATGGTGTTATTCTGGTAAAGATGTTTATCTATATAGATTAAAAAATGGAGAGTATATTTGTAATATATGAATATATTTTTATAATAACTATCGTGAGACATACTAAATCAACTAAAATCGCGGGTTACTCACGTGAATATACTGAGAAAAGGAGGTATTCTTCGTAGCGCTCCCGTTTTGAAGCGCGCCCATCTAAGCGCTCCAGTTTTATTCCTCTAAGCGCTCCCAAAAGGAGCGCTTTGAGGAACGATTAAAAATATTAAAATTTATTTCCTCGAAGCGCTCCCATGATTAACTTTCGGATAGAGATGGGACTTTACTAATTGAAATTATCGGTAATAAGTAGAACACATTGTTATAATATACAACTAGCGGCCCGTCCCGGCTTCGCACTAAAGGTGAACTAAAGGATTTACAACAATAACATTAGTCGATTACATAAATAAAATAAATACCTACTATTACTTTTAGAAATAAGAAAAAAATATATGTACACCTTAAAAACATATTACACGCGGACGAAGTCGCGGGCAACAGCTAGTCATTGTATAACTTAACAAATTAAATAATATTAACTTATGGTGGCCATGTATTATCATTTTCACCAATAGTACAGTTTGAAATTATGAACGTCGATGTAATGCTACTAACGTTTAATTATAGGTACTTCTGTCTACCCCTTTAAAGAATAGCGCGTGGTATTAATCCAAAGTGTAATCAGTACATGGAATATTGTAGATAATGTTTCATGTCTGTATAAAAACGAAATATTTCTATTTTCATATTTTGATAATAGTGCTGAAATGGAAATTCGGAAATCGAAGAACTGAACTTTAGCATGGAATTAATGTAATTTTATTTAACTTCTCAGACTCATTTCAACATAAATTACACATATTTTAAGGAATTCCGGGGGGACAGCGCGTACGCAGTCCCCACTACCAAAAATTACGCATCCGAGTTATCCACATTAGGGATAATCGCAGGGGTCAACCCAATCGCAGTGCAATGAGAGGACCTCGCCCTGGGGGAACCGCCTACTTGATCACGGTGTCCCCTATGCCAGGTAAGTATGAATTCGCCACCGAACGCAGCGAGGGTCGTTCGACGCCGGAGAATCTTAACACCGCGATTCAGAAATGTGACGTATTTGGTCAACGCCATCTAGTTGTGAGTTCGGAACTAAAGTCTCCCCTTCGCGTTACGCAACCCTTCCCCATCCCTGATCTCTAAAATTCGCAACGACGCATGGTAAAAGTATTGATTTTGGTCCTTATGACTATCGGCTTCACACATTCTGAATGTGACGTGGTATTTTACAATAATGAAATATTCATAATGTCTCACAAACTGATACAAGTTTAGGAGTGCAAAAGATAATGAATAATAATTATATTTGATGCAATGAAAATAAGAGAAATAACATAACATCACGCCTTTTATCCCCGACTACCTACTTTTCTCACTATTTATGTTATGTGTTCCATGTAATAGGGGTAATAGTGAGCCCATTGGCATATACCGGGCACAATTCCAGACTCCGTGCTACTACTGAAATCTAACAAAAAAAAAACCGGTTTTATCAAAAAGGCCACTGAGGCAGGCAAGAGAAATAAATACATAACTAATTAGTTATGTATTGTGAAAATGTATAATTATACATTTTCACAAATAAGTACATCTTATTGGCAAATGATCCAAACCCTTACTCGGCAGTAACATTTTAATTCCATAATCGAATTCAAAAAACGTTTAACCATTAACCCAACAAAACCAGTGAAACTAGTAACACGTCAATCTAAGCCAGTTTCCTGGGTGCTTACTCTTGAAACCAATCTCAATGTCAATGCAATTTCAATCCAATAAAAGCTCAATAAGTATGCAATGTTAAAAATATACAACCCCAATCGTAGCTGCTAAAGTAGCATTTAGAGTACGGAATATAAAACCAAACTTAATACCATTTAGTTCATTAAATACCCACGCAATACAAATGCAAAAGGCGCTAGTTATAACTCAAGAGTACGAAATTTCACAATGTCAATGTCGATCGATCGGAATTGGATTCAAGAGTAAGCACCCAGGTCACCCTTCAAACAAAGTAACATAACATCACGCCTTTGCATGCATGAGAAGCGCGTCTTAACTTCTTTGCTACCACGACTGTTTAGTAATCATTTAACTGGGGCAAACACGTCATCATATAGTTAGTTATTTCATAACTTAACCATAGGTAAACCGTCGTAATTACATACCTCTATGTCCTTCATATATGTGAATTTCACGGTATGAGCTAATTTGGTTTTAAGGCCATGTTAACTTATGGTGAAGGTGGTGTAGAATACATCAATTCTTGTACTAGGTGTCACATAAAATAACATCATTACGCCTTTTATCCCAGAAGGTGTAGGCAGAGGCGCACATTACTGCACTTAATGCCACTAAACAATGTAACACCCACTTTTCACTGTTTATATTATGAGTCCCATGTAATAGGGGTTGAGCCTATTGCCATATACCGGGCACAATTCCGGACTCCGTGCTACTACTGAGATTTTAAAAAAACCCAGTAATACTTTGCCCGACCCGGGAATCGAACCCGAGACCCCTACCCAGTAGTCGCACTTGCGACCACTCAGCCAAAGAGGCAGTCATATTGGGTGTCGTAAGCGCAATTATGGATAGGCCTATATCTGTTGGGAGCTCCGGAGCAGCGGGCTTACTCTTGAATTCAATTCCAATTGATCGATATTGGTATTGTTAATTTTCGTACTCTTGAGTTGCAACACTAGCGCCCATTGCATCCGTATTGCGAGGATATTGAATGAACTAGATGGTTTTGAGTTTGGCTTTATATTCCGTACTGCTATTTTAACGGCTACAATAGGGGTTGTATAGTTTTGACATTGAATAATTATTGAGTTTTTATTGTATTGAAATTGCATAATTGACATTGAGATTGGTTTCAAGAGTAAGCACCCAGGTCTCTTTCAGAGGACCCGGTGGTTACAGGTCCTGAGGGTGGTCACCGGGGTGGTTTTAGTGAAGTACAAATTCCACACTCCCTAATCTTTGTCCCCAAACAGCTAAGAACCTCTTGAAGGTTCCACCAGTCATCAAAAAAAAAAAACAAATACGGACCATATCTGTGATCTGTGCACTTAGTGAACTTCCCCTGTTATGGACATGACGGTGGACTAGAATCCATCTATTACCACCCCTGTCCTTCGTCCCGTCTTCGTTACCCAACTAAGGGGAGTTCCTTAATCGTCTGTGGGGACTAGACAAATATTTGTTACTGCCTCTACAAGGGACTACACCTCTTAGACAAAAGAGGCACTTTGTCCAGCTTGTCCAAGGGACTGCCGCGGGCTAAAGATGTGGTACGGTAGCTGTGTAAAGAAGATTGTTAAGTAGCATTGGGTTCGATTTCGGAAATAGCATTACGCCTTTTATCCTCGAAGGGGTAGGTAGAGGTGCACACTGCGGCACTTGAAGCCACTGTACAATGTAACACCCATTTTTCACTATTTATGTGTGTTATGCGTCCCATGTAATAGGGAGAGAGCGATTCGATTTCTGAGTTATATAAATATCAGCAACATCTTGCTTGCAACTGTAAAATAGAAAATGTAAGTCACAATAACGTATACCTAAATACAAAACTATGACAAACAGCAGGATATGACGTTGCAAGTTGCGTATGTGGATCGAACGCGCAGTAGACATGCGTACACGCATGTTATTAGACAACTACATAAATGTATTAGTTGCCTATTTTGTATGACGATTTTGAAATCCACACGGTATCATGGATTACGGCTACCGATTAAGGTTGTTTTCACTTTAAAGGGTTGGCGGTTTCCTTGTTTCTTATTCCTGGGTCAAACAATCAGAGCTCTGGACGTCCTAACTGGTTACCGGGGCTCCGGCTCGAAGTGCAGGAGAAGGAACGGGGTGGTTTTTAGTCAGTAAGAATCTGACACTCCGCTCGAAAGGGATTCCGCCTTACCAAGTCGGGAGAAGACATTCGATGATTTTCGCCCTTAAATTAAAGAGTGAGCCTATTGCCACATACCGGGCACAATTCCAGACTCCATGCCACTACTGAGAATTTTTTAAAACCTAGTAATACTTTGCTCGACCCGGGCCTCGAACCCCTTGCCCGGCAGTCGCACTTGCGACCACTCGGCCAACGAGGCAGTCAAATCAGTAAAATAATGTCAATATTGTCAAACAGGTCAATGAATGCCGTTTTATAACAATGTACGGCAAGTGAAGCAATCAGTTGAACGAATGAATGGAAGAACGAATTGAATGTAATTGTCACGGATCATCAGTTTATGGGTCGAACTTTTATAGGTATTTATTATTACTGTTTTTACAAACTTTTTTAATGGTGTTACCTACATAAATGAATTAGTTTATCATTGTTATCAACAGCCTATAAGTGGCCACTGCTGCCCAAAGGTCTCTTCTCGCACGGAGAAGGTATGAGCATTAATTAACCACCACGCATGTTCAATACGGGTTGCCGATATCAAACTTAGAGGTATAATTAGAAATTATTAAGCCCAGGTTTCCTCACGATGTGTTTCCTTCACCGTTTGTCAGTGGTGTCTAAATAATCTTAGAAAGTACATATAACTCGGAAAAAGTCACATTGGTACTTGCCGATGGTAGGTTTCGAACTCGCACCTTCATGCATGAGAAGCGGGCGGCCACGACATTAGTTGTTAATTAAAAATTGTACATTCTTAAATGATATTATAACTTTAGTGAGACATACTAAATAAATTATTATGTTTCGGCTTACTCACGTAATAATTTGACGAGGAACTCGACTAGTTTCAAGCCATGCTAGCAGCGCGACAGTCGCCGTGTCGCGGCACGCGAAATGCTGCTCATGAATATGAGCCTCTAATAATTACGTGAGTAAGCCGAAAACATAATCATTTATTCTAAAATGAATTATTATTTAAGAATTTTATAAATTAATTTGACGTAACGTTGTTACGCATTTTAACATTAGCAGATATGCGCATAAATAAATAAATACATAAATTGCTTATACAGTCTAACACGCACTAGTTAAATGTAAAACATACTTTGATCCATTTTCGAAATTATGTTCGTACATACATACATAACATCACGCCTTTTATCCCCGAAGGGGTAGGCAGAGGTGCACATTCTACCACAGTACAATGTAACACCCACTTTTCACTAGTTGTTATGAGTCCCATGTAATAGGGGGTGAGCCTATTGCCATATACCGGGCACATTTCCAGACTCCGTGCTACTACTGAGAATTTTAAAAAACCCAGTAATACTTTGCCCGACCCGGGAATCGAACCCGAGACCCCTTGCCCGGCAGTCTCACTTGCGACTACTCGGCCAACGAGGCAGTCATATGTTCGTACTTTATTTACTTTTTTTCATACATACATACATATAAAATAAATCGGAAAAAGTCACATTGGTACTTGCCGATAGACTGCACGGATGGTGCGGTGGCTGGGCAACCGGCTGCCGAACAACGTGTCGCGGGTTCGATTCCCGCACGGAACAACACTTTGTGTGATCCACAAATTGTTGTTTCGGGTCTGGGTGTCATGTGTATGTGAACTTGTATGTTTGTAAGCGCACCCTAGACAATCCTAATGTGGGGCAACGTTTACTATGTAAAATACAAAAAGAAAAAAATAACATTTTCGAAATTATATTCGTACTTTATTAACTTTTTTCATACATACATACATACATACATACATACAAAATAAATCGGAAAAAGTCACATTGGTACTTGTCAATGGTAGGTATCGAAACCGCATTCTCATGCATGATAAATAAGCGAACATCTTAAGCCTGTGGGCCACCACGACGTGGTAACATTCGACTACAAGAAGGTGGAAAATATCCTGGTCTTTAACCTCATAAGAGATATTACTTTAGTTACATACTAGCCACCTGCCTGCTGACTGCCTCGTTGGTCTCGGGTTCGATTCCCAGGTCGGGCAAAGTATTACAGGGTTTTTAAAAAAATCTCAGTAGTAGCACGGAGTCTGGAAATGTGCCCGGTATATGGCAATAGGCTCACCCCCTATTACATGGGACTCATAACATAAATAGTGAAAAGTGGGTGTTACTTCTGTGTGCACCTCTGCCTACCCCTTCGGGGATAAAAGGCGTGATGTGATGTTTATGTTAGATACAAGCCACCCTACACAACATGTATAAGAAAACTGGGTCGCAATACCTCATACCTTAATTTCGCACGCAGGCAACGTAGGTTAAGCAATCGTAAAACCGGTCCGCGATCGGATGGGTGACCAGATTGAATCTTAACGATATACTTGTTTTGATTGATGATATTCTACTGTTCGTAAAGTGGTCTATTGTGACAGTTTAGGATAAACTCTCAGGTTTGGTGCTTAGACAATTATTTTTGTTGGGAAACATTGACAAAAGACTTGTAATCTTTTTTTTAAAGGGGGTAATCATCGAATGACTGCTCCCGCTGGTGAGGTGGGAGGGAGTGTCAGACTCTTACTGCCTAAAAACTATCCCGTTCCTTCTCCTGCTCTTCGAGTCGGAGCTCCAGCAACTGCTAAGTCTTTAGTCTGGAATAGAATCTTTTATCGAAATGTCACATGACTTTTAAATCTGTGAAGTAGTAGACAGCGGTGAACAATTTAAATACAAAAAGTGACACCTACCTTTGACTAGTTATACGTTCCACGTAATAAAAGGGTGTTCCATTATATGTCTGGAAGTTCAAGAAGTCCAGACTCCGTATTAATAAAATACAACATAACATCACGCCCCTTATCCCAGATGGGGAAGGTAGGTAACATTACGGCGCTTAATGGCACTGTACAATGTAACATCCACTTTTCACTATTTATATTATGAGCCCCATGTAATAGGGGGTGAGCCTATTGCCATATACCGGGCTCAATTCCAGACTCCGTGCTACTACTAAGAATTTTTAAAAGACCCAGTAGTACTTTGTCCTATCCGGGAATCGAACTCAAGACCCCTTGCCCGGCAGTCGCACTTGCGACCACTCGGCCAACGAGGCAGTCTTTACGAACCTGACTATAAAATATAACACAGTCACTTCAATAACAATTTGTATTGAACTTTCACCCTGTCATCGAAGATCGGGCAGACCAGAACCAAGAGAAAGCAACTCAATTGTTATAGCAAGTCATAGTCTAAAATCTAGACTAGAATATTATGTAATGTGCTGTCTTGTTGACTGAGTGGTTTCAAGTGCGACTGCCGGGACGGAGTCGTCTAGCACCGAGTCTGGAATTGTGCCCGGTATATGGCAATAAGCTCACTCCCTATTACATGGGACTCATAACATAAATAGTGAAAACTGGGTGTTACATCGTACAGTGGCATTAAGCACCGTAATGTGCACTTCTGCCCACCCCTTTGGGGATAAAAGGCGTGATGCTATGTTAATATTATCCGATAGTCGAGTGGCTGCAAATGCAGAGTTGACGGAGACTGGACAAAGTACTGTAGCCGTTAAGCGACGATAAAGTAGAATACACTGGTTACAATCCCTACTCTTCCCGCGGGTGTCATATACCCGATTAAAGGATTTCATATTTAACAGAGATAAGTCAGCGACGCTCTCTGATAAACCTGAACCCTTTGAACTTTGATCTCCAATCCGCCTGCCAAGGCTGGAGATTATGTCAAACCCTCTTATATAGAGGAGGGGATTAGTCCAGCAGTGGACTGTGAACTACTAATTATGAACGTTTTTGTAAGGATGCAATAAGAGAGAATTTTTGAGTTCACGGTTGGCGCGGTGTCACGGGTCCGAATCCCGCACGGAACAATTCTTATGTGCTCCACAAATTGTTGTTCCGGGTCTGGGTGTCATGTGTATGTGAACTTGTATGTTTGAAAATGCACCCACGACACAGGAGAAAATCCTAGTGTTTTTTAATTTTTTTTAAGGGGGAAAATCGTCGAATAACTGCCTAAAAACCACATCGTGCCTACTCCTGCCCTTCGAGCCGGAGCCCCGGTTACCCGTTAAGTTCTCCGCGGCTCCGTATGGGCATTAGCCCTATTGGGCGGATTGGGCCCCATCCGTGGCGGTCTGAAAAATCCTTGGTGGGGCAACGTTTTTATTAAATTTTTTTTTTAAAAACACAGAAACGGGAACAAATCCTTTTTTGTCACCTATTTCTGCGCGATTTCACCCGCTCTGCTCGGCGCCTAATGACCGTAGCGTGCTGTTTTATAGCCTATATCCTTCCTCAATAAATATACTATTCAACACAAAAACAATTTTCCAAATCGGATCAGTAGTTTCAGAGAACATTGCGTTCAAACAAACAAACAAAAAAAACAAACAGCTTTATAAGATACTAGCTACTTCCACGCGGTTTCACATGCACTGCTCAGCTCCTATTTATCGTAGCGTGATGTTTCATAGCCTATAACCATCCTCGATAAATGCGCTATCCAACACAAAAATAATTATTAAAATCAGACTTGTAGTTACGGAGATTAGCGCGATCAAACAAACAAGCAAAAAAACAATCGCGCTTTATATATTATAGTATATATAAGAGTATAAGATATAAGATAAGATAAAGTATAAGTTTTTCATATTTACTACAGGCGAAGTCACATGCAAATATTAGTATGTAGATACCTACTAATAGCAGTCATAACACAAAGAAAACGTCGATCTAATGAACTGTAGGCGAATCAGTCTAGATCTAGATCTAGTGTTCAAGGTTAAAACACTAGAATGTTACAAGACCTAGGTATTACTCGGAACTTAGGTAGTCTAGGCAGTGATTTGTTTTGTCCGCATATTGCGTATAGTATTGTCGTTAATTTTGCAATAAGTTGATACAGAAACCTCCCTTCTGCAAATGAATAGGTACCTACTTATAATCTATTACACAAATATTGTTGGTTGGTGGTCGAAAATTCTCTCAATCATAGATCATAGAGTTTGGAATTACGTACTTGCCAACTAGTCAAATTCAATACTTTTTTCGAACTGTCAAAAACGACAGTTTTCTATGAATTTTGTACGAGACTGTGTATTGTGACGTCACGTTTTTTTAGCGTCAAACAGCATTCTTATTTCTTTCTTTAAAAATATGTATACTAAAATTAATTTGTTAATAAAATATGTGAAATGAAAGATTTATTATTTTTTAATATTTTATTGTATTGAACAGTCGAAATAATATATTTTTGATTAAGTAAAGTACCCAATTGTATATGGCAATAGGCACATCCTTATTACCTACATGAGCGACTTACATAAATTGTGAAAAGTGTGGGAGAGCCGTGCTTCGGCATGAATGGGCCGGCTCGAACGAAGTGATAGATACCATGTCCTCACAGAAAACCGACGTGAAACAACGCTTGCGTTGTGTTTCGTCGTGTGAGTGAGGTTCCCGTAGTCCCAATTACCCTCCCTTTCCCCGATCTCCCCAATTCCTGAATCCCCAACGATCCTCAAACTCCTAATACCCAAAAGGCCGGTTACGCATTTGTAACGCCTCTGGTGTTCCAGGTATCCATGGGCGATGCCGATTGCTTACCATCAGGTGATCTGTCTGCTCGTTTACCGGGTTATGCCATAAAAAAATATATACAGTGTGTTAGGTTAAACGAGGGACTTATTGAGGGAGGGTATTCAGTATTCGATTCTCGTCCCGAATATGTAAAAAACCTATAACCAAAATTTTTGAAGTAATTGTCCAATAAAATAAATCATCATGAACACTGAGCGCGCAACAAGTGAACTTGTAAACAGAAACAGTACTTACATAAAGTAAGTCGCGTTGCAAAACATGCGCCGATCTTGCCGAAAAGGATAGAGTGCGCTTAAGCCCGCTAAGCCGTAACCCGTAAGCGTAAGCGGAAGCGTTTTTATGGTTCTGTCTGTTATTTATTAGTGTTTTCGTTTCGTTTATAATATGTTTGTTAGGTTCATGTGAGTATACACTATTATGGGTTTGAATATGTCCCTCGTTTAACCTAACATACTGTATATATGAATATACCTCTACATACGATATATTACAAAATAACATTTTCAACAATTTTGTCTGTCTGTCTGTTTGAAGTGACATTATTTCGTGATATTTTCTGCGAAAACAAAATTATGTTCGACCCAGAGATCGAATTCTTGGTAATTAACCTTCATCATCAACAGCCTATAAGTGGCCACTGCTGACCGAAGGTCTCTTCCCACACGGAGAAGGTTTGAGCATTAATCACCACGCTTGCTCAATGCGGGTTGGCGATTTCAAACTTATAATTAAAAATTATAAGCCCAGTTTTCCTCACGATGCTTTCCTTCACCATTTGTCAGTGGTGTCTAGATAATCTTAAAAGTACATATAAGTCGGAAAAGTCACATTGGTTCTGCCAGTTGGTAGGTTTCGAACCCACTCTCATGCGTGAGAAGCATAGGTCTTAAACATCTGTACCATCACGACATATTATGTTGCAATTTTATTTACAACTAGCAGCCCGTCCCGGCTTCGCACGGGGTAGACAATTATTTATTTTTGGAAATTTGGATTGTTGTAGTGACATAACTACAATAGTTGGACATATGCTACCGCGGAGTTTTTTGTAGACATTATTATGTTCTTCAATATTGTTGTACATTATTTTGTTCTATCGCTAATAGTTTCGGCAGCGCATTCGACGAAAGACATTTTAAGACTCATCTTTCTACACCTTCGGTTACATTGTTCAAATTTTCCCAAGGATCCCTAATTTTTTTCAAAATGAAATGTAGCCTATGTCAAGTTGGAAGAATGTAGCATTCTATTGGTGAAAGAATTTTTTAAATCGGCCCAGTACTTTATGAGCCTATTCATTACAAACATACAAAAATAGGTACAAATCTTTCCTCTTTATACCTCTAATATTTACGGCGCGTCGCGTTCCGCGCGCGCCTCAAAGAGCCATCAGACCACCAAAGATGGGGCCCAATACGGCCGATGCCGATTCGGAGTCGCGGAGAACCTAACGGGTAACCGGGGCTCCGGCTCGACGTGCAGGAGAAGGAACGGGGTGGTTTTTAGTCAGTAAGAGTCTGACACTCCCTCCCGCCTCACCCAGGCGGGAGAAGTCATTCGATGATTTTCCCCCCTTAAAAAAAAAAATACCTCTAATATTAGTATAGATATAGATATAGACAAGAAAACATAAGA
This sequence comes from Spodoptera picta, assembly GCA_038387885.1. NCBI lineage: Eukaryota > Metazoa > Arthropoda > Insecta > Lepidoptera > Noctuidae > Spodoptera > Spodoptera picta. The sequence goes on along the minus strand of JAZHFQ010000221.1, from coordinate 434,976 downwards.
CTGATGTAAATAAACGAAAAACCAGTATAACAAACTATCCTTGTGTTTGTCTTGCTTGACACCTACACAATGACGTGCGTATTTATAGTCTGTGGCGACGCCATTACAGGGACTTGAGTCACGTGGCCTGTCCTTTACAATTGGATAAAATACTGTATTATAATAATAAGTAGCTTTATGTTCGTGTGTTTGTGTGTTCATGAAAATGTGTAATGGTATAAAAAGGCAAATGAGCAGACAAATCACCTGATGGTAAGCAATTAGCGTCGCCCATGGACATCTGGTACTCTAGAGGTATTACAAACGCATACCTAATTGGATTTTAGGGAAGGATTGGGACTTCAGTAATTTCATTTACATGGCTGTACACAACGCAAGCGTTGTTTCATGACGGTTTCCTGCTCGGCCGTGGTATCTACTCCGGTCGAACCGGCCCATTCGTGCTGAAACATGGCTCTCCCAATCTTATTTATTTATTTATTTATAATTTCATGTACCTACACCACACAGACAATATTACAAAGGACGACACATTACAAGCATGAGGTACATAGGTACTGCATATCCCTTAAGGGATTTCTTCCTGCAGACCTGACTCTTAAATAGAGGTACAATGAAACATTGTAATTTCTAATTACAAAACATAACGCCTTTTATCCCCGAAGGGGTAGGCACTTAATGCTACTGTACAATGTAACACTCACTTTTCACTATTTATGTTATCAGTCCCATGTAATAGGAGGTGATCCTATTGCCATATACCGGGCACAATTCCATACTCCGTGCTACAACTGATAATTTTTGCCTCTGCCTCGTTGGCCGACTGGTCGCAACTGCGAGTGCCGGGCAAGGGGTTTCGAGTTGGATTCCCGGGCCCGCCAACTTGCTTTGAGCAAGCGTGCTTATAAATCTTCAAACCTTCTCTGTGTGAGAAGAGGTCTTTGGTCAGCAGTGGTCACTTAAAGGCTGTTGATCTTCTGATCTTTAGCTGCTAATGATATCAATAATTTAAGTTTTCCTCATCCTAATTTAATTTTTCTCAAAATGAAAATTAAGAAGTAGTTGAGCCCTGTATCCTTTCTTGGAAACTTCATTGATTTTATGGTAATCATATACAAACTCGATTAATATGATTATTCAATTTGAGAAATTGTGATTCAGAATTAGCATAATTATGTATGAAGTAGCTCCATTATTATTTATTATACATAAAATTATTGTGAGACTTTGTTGCTATGTGCAAGTTTCGATTAAGGTATCAGTTCAGAAAAGATTCTGATTTATGTTAAGTTAAATTAGCAAAAGTTTGACATATGCTGTATGTCACCTAGATGGCGCAGAGGGTGTCCAAAGAAGCTCTCTATCATGATCTGTCTTGAGGTTCCCGCTTAACCTCACTCCACGTCATACCGATGCTCGTCGCGTCGCTTCTACCAGTACGGTGAACGCCAGGTTTACCGAGGACAGCCACGCTCTCTTTTCCCTTGGGTATCCTGATCTAAAGCTTGAGAATGTGATCGAAACCCCTTCGACGTTTGGGGCCAATCTATCCCCACTTAAAATGATTGGTAGATATTGTAGCTATTGTAAGTGGGGGAGAGTCATGTTTCGGCACGAATGAGCCGGCTCGACCGGAGTGATACCACGGCCTCACAGAAAGCCGACGTGAAGCAACGCTTGCGTTGTGTTTCGTCGTGGAAGTGAGGTTACCGAAGGCTCAATTACCCTCCCCTTCCCCAATCTCCCCAATTCCTGAAACCCCAACGATCCTCAAACTCCTAATCCCCTAAAGGCCGGTAACGCACTTGTAACGCCTCTGGTGTTCCAGGTGTCCATTGGCGACGCCGCGCCGCCGATTGCTTACCATCAGGTGATCCGTCTGCTCGTTTACCGGCTTATGCCATAAAAAATCTATTATAAAATGCCTTAAAATATGCATTTTTTATTAGGTTACCTACACGTTTCACTTCATCCTTACAAATGTATCAGACGAAGAGTTCTTTGTATAAAATGCAATAAAATCAAGCTTATCGAACAATAGATTACAAATACTAAGCATTATTACATTTGTGAGTGAACGTTTCAATGCATCGGTTAATCTTCCTTTCCCAAAAATCCTTGAAACTTGTACCAGTTCTTAAATGAAAGCAACAAATATATCTTTACAATAAAACATTCAAAAGCTTGAACTAAACACATTGTGGAGATTGTCCACTCAACAAGGATGTAGCGAGGTTGACTGTCCAAGCGACACACGTACTTAGGTATCGTCATGAGCTAATCTTCACATGTAAACAGCAGCTCATGTAGTGTAGATGTCCAGTCGACAAGGATGTAGCGAGTTTGACTGTCCAGGCGACACACGTACTTAGGTATCGTCATGAGCTAATGTTCATGTGTAAACAGCAGCTCATGTAGTGTAGATGTCCAGTCAACAAGGATGTGGCGAGGTTGACTGTCCAGGCGACACACGTACTTAGGTATCGTCATGAGCTAATGTTCACATGTAAACAGCAGCTCATGTAGTGTAGATGTCCAGTCAACAAGGATGTAGCGAGGTTGACTGTCCAGGCGACACACGTGCTTAGGTATCGTCATGAGTTAATGTTCACATGTAAACAGCAGCTCATGTAGTGTAGATGTCCAGTCAACAAGGATATAGCGAGGTTGACTGTCCAGGCGACACACGTACTTAGGTATCGTCATGAGCTAATGTTCACATGTAAACAGCAGCTCATGTAGTGTAGATGTCCAGTCAACAAGGATGTAGCGAGGTTGACTGTCCAGGCGACACACGTACTTAGGTATCGTCACGAGCTAATATTCACATGTAAACAGCAGCTCATGTAGTGTAGATGTCCAGTCAACTGATGATATCGCAATTTCTGAGTAGATCTTAAGGAAAACTGATTCATACCTTACTGCAATAATAGTTATGAAAAGGTAGGACATTGCCTCTCACTCCTTTGACATATGAGTAAGAAGGACAGCAATTGTTATTTATAAACAGATTATGAAATGTCAAGTTTTTATCCGAAACGATTAAGCAGTTAAGTGACATTTGTTGCGGCTGGTTTTCGGATGGGTGGCCTTGAAAGATGAGTGTAGATCTAGTTTTTTAATGATCTAGATTATGATTGATAGACTAAAATGTGAATGTAGAATTCTAGAATTGTATCCTGATTCTTATACTGATTATATTTATAAAATTGAAGTGATTGTTTGTTTGTTTGATCGCGCTTAACTCCGAAACTACTAGTCCGATTTGAATCATTATTGTTGTGATTGGATACTGCGTTTATTGAGTAAGGCTATAAAATATCTCGCTATGACCAATAGAAGGCTTTCAGAGCGGGTGAAACCGCGTAGAAGTCGATAGTCCTATCATAATTCAAAAAATATGTCCTCTAACGTTTTTCTGATTGTGTGAACGCGATATATTTTAAAATTACTAGACGAATTTTAGTATGGTTAGTAAGAATACAACACGTGACGATGTGACCGTCTCGAATTGTGCCTCACTTAGGCAGGGAACTCCCTTCCGCCCCACTTAGGCAGGGAAGCCATTCGATGATATACTTAGATCTTTAAAAAAATGTGTGGTGGTCTGATGGCTCATTGAGGTGCGCGCCGAATGCGATGAGCCGTACACTTGGGTCTGGTTAATTCCAACGACTCATTTAAGTAGAAAACAAGTATGTAACAGTATATAATATGTAGTAATTAATAAGTGTAATTGTCTAGTTCCCTGATTTTTGTCTTTATTACAAAACGATAATAAAATTGAACATTTACAGTTCAAGATACTTTGATTTGCTGTGTAAAGTCTACACTAGTCATTATTTACGACTTTGTTTGTATATTTTTTATGGGATGTCTGTTTAGACGGGTCTAATGGTCTAATGATGGTAAGCAATCGGCGCCCATGGTCACCTGAAACACCAGAGGCGTTACAAGTGCGTTATCGGCCTTTTGGGGATTAGGAATTTGAGGATTAGGGGTTTCAGAGGATGGGAAGACTAGGGAAGGAGTTAAATTGAGCCGGCAACCTCACAAGCAAGCGCAACTCTGATCCATCCGGCCCATTAGTGCTGAAGCATGGCTCTCCTACACATAATAATTATATTAATAGCTAAATAAATGTTGGTAATGTGTAGTTCTTTAGTAGTGTCTGACTACACCCACGGGAAGAGTAGGAGAGAATTGTATTCAAACAAACTTTAAACAGTATTTAAACCGACGTGAAACAACGTTTGCGTTGTGTGAATGAAGTTACCGGAGGACCAATCATCTCCCCCCTTCCCCAGTCACCTCAATCCCTGAATCCTCAAATGCTTAATCCTCAAAAGGCCGGTAACGCACTCGTAACGCCTCTAGTGTTCCGCGTGTCCATGGGCGACGCCGATTGCTTACCATCAAGTGATTCGTTAGCTCGTTTACCGGGTTATTCAATAAAAAAAAGACATACACATTTTTTTTTAAACTGAAACTTCGTCCCACATTAGCATTTTCTCCTGTGTCGTGGGTGCGTTTACAAACATACAAGTTCACATACACGTGACACCCAGACCCGGAACAACAATATGTGGAGCACACAAACTGTTGTTCCGTGCGGTAATCGAACCCGCGACAGATTATACGGCAGCCGGTTGCCCAGCCACCGCACCAACCGTGCAGTCGAACATACATGCACTTTTATATTAGTAGTATTAGTAGTTTTAGTCGCGTGTATATACCAGACTGGAGTAATAAATTGTGATTGAATATTACGTGAGTCATAGTGCTGGCTTCAAATGCAACAGTTTCGTTTCCAGCATGATATAACATCACGATGTATTTTTCTATAGGCGTATCTTTAATGTGATATTTTAACCGACATACAAAATAGGAGGTATTCAGTGTCACCTGTATACAACATGTAACTTATATAACGCATATCCTGAAAATAGTTTGTTCAGAATCGTTAACTGAATTGATTTAAGTATATAATTTTTAGTATAGGTAATTTTTTATCCCAAAAATAATTAAAACTACGAAAATTATTGTCATATTAACCCTGTGTTGTTAAAACAAATCGAAATGGACCGTAAGTCAAAGCAATAAGACTTTTAAAATCGCAGTTTTATTTGTATTCATACAAATTCTATCATTCAATACAAAATAAAGAAAAATAAACCTTATCACAAGACCAGTAAGGATGCATATACATGTTAAATTAAAAATGTAGTGTATATATTATGATTATAACATAATATTCTAATTGGGGTGTTTGAGGGTGTGCGTTAATTACGTTATATGTTGTATAGTATGTATGTTCGTTCGCGAATATCTCGCGATTATCTGAATCGATTTTGATAAAAATACGTGTCTAAAGTTTTAAATTAATGTACCAGATGGACATTAAAATAAAATTTACGAAACTACCCTATTATAATGACGATGATAAATCAGTATGTGAATTTATTTTGACAGACCTAACATGACATCACGCCTTTTATCCCTAAAGGGGTAGGTGCACTATAGGGCACTTAATGGCACTGTACAATGTAACACCCACTTTTCACTATTTATGTTATGAGTCACATGTAATGGGGGGTGAGCCTATTGCTAATACCGGGCACATTATTTTCCCGACCCGGGAATTGAACCCGAGACCCCTTGTCCGACAGTCGCACTTGCGACCACTCGGCCAATGAAGCAGTCAATTTATTTTGAATTCTTGAATAATTATAATCCTTTGACTAAGACAAAAGAAGAAGGTAATTCGACAAAAATGTTTAAATATTATTTAATAACAATATTAAACACTACAATAGATAGACAATACAGGGAATGCCAATTGATTAATTTTTTACCATCATACACTAGGGACGCACAATTTGGTTTCCTAAAAAAATATTGCCCTACACTAGGATTTTCTCCTGTGTCGTGGGTGCGTTTACAAACATACAAGTTCACATACACATGACACCCAGACCCGGAACAACAATCTGTGGATCACACAGAGTTGCTCCGTGTATCGAAGTCCCTACACGTTGCACGGCAGCCAGTTTCCCTAGTCTCCCGAATCCCCGAATTCTCAACAATCCTCAAATTTCCAATTCCCAAAAGGTCGGTAAAGCACTTGTAATGCCGATTGCTTACCATCAGGTGATCCGTAGGCTCGTTTACAGGCTTACGCTATAAAAAATTGAATAAAAATTAAGGAATTTTGAGAACAGTAGTAGGTAGTGCGAGGTAAAGTTTTTTCAAAAAGAAAAAGATAGAAACAGTAGAAGTAGGGGTGGTTTATACCCAACAAACTGTGGTGACAGTAGAATACACATTTTGTCACCACCTTATCTCTTCTTGTGGCTGCTGTAAGAGCGGACTAAGCAACTACATATTTTATATAGACCAGGAAGTACTGATTCACTTCGTTGCGGGAACCAAGACAGTGATTCATGTCCCTGGGACGCGCCGGACTTCAGTGTTCCGGTGTTTTCATGGTTGTATCTACTGTAGATCCTGGCTTACAGGAGTTGCAGCGATTTTGGGAGGTTGTGGCGGGCTTGTGTAAAAAAAAGACCAGGGAGGAGCGCTTACTAGGTTGAAGTCTTTTTAAATATAGACTCTTATGGTTGTAGCCCGTAGATCTAGGTTAAAAATGGAGTATTACAGCTGTCCATTATATTGATATTTTCTATAATATTACTAATGGCTGAATTTAATTTAATTTCAATAAGTTTTTTCCATTCTACCTCATTGGCCGAGTGGTCGCAAGTGCGACTGCCAACAAGAGGTCTCGGGTTTGATTCCTGGGTCTGGCAAAGTATTTCTGGGTTTGTAAAAACCTCAGTATAAACTCGGAGTCTGGAAATGTGCCCTGTATATGGCAATGGACTCACCCCCTATTACATGGGACTCATAACATAAATATTGAAAAGTGGGTGTTACATTGTACAGTGGTATTAGGTGCCGTAATGTGCACCTCTGCCTATCCCTTCGGGGATAATGGGCCTGATGTAATGTTATGTTTTTCCAAACGATCCGAAGAACGACCTTTTATAGTTGGCAGGGACTCAATGGATGCCAATCGCTTCGACGTCAAAATATGTTGCAATAAGCTCCAATGTTGGTGCCCTAACAATAGACACCGTGCTAATTATAGAACACAATTTTGAAAGTCGAAAAAGCACAACAATAAAACCAATGGCCGTCCGAAGTCTATACAACCAAACATGAGTCACACTCGATTTCAAAATCGCATTAAGGACAAGCAAATCCTTCCGACATCACCAAACAGTTACCATCTAAAAAGATCAGATAGCCAAACGAAACGAAGAAAAAAAAAACAACAATAATAATAATAAAAAAATTTCACAATAAAAGTCAGCCCTGAGATGCATGTGAAAAAAAAATATGCAGCCATCTTTTTTTACGTTCACTCTTCGCCTGTCATTTGGCATAAAAGGGCGCGAAACTCGAACATTTAACTCAGTCTAGCCGCGGCGTTGACACGCGTCATACGTGAAATCCGATCGTACATTTCCGTACATATTTTTCTTTTTTTTCCCATCAGCATTCGTAAGGTGTTGTTCAAAATGAAATATTTCGTTGCTTTTGCCGTTTTCGCCTTGGCTTTTGCCGCTGAAGAAAAGAAGGAGGATGACAAGCCGAAGACTTACAAGAGGCTGATCCCCGCCGATGTTTTAAGAGGTTAGTGTTTTAATTTAATTATGTAGAAGATTAATTAAAATAACAAGTGATTTTCTGTAAAATTCCGGGTGGACATCGGGATAATATGTCTAAAAACCATCCCTTTGAGTGCACATTAGTGTTCAAAAACGCAGTTTCAAATATATTATTTCACTAAAAAAAATCTTATGATAAATATCAACAACACAAAAATAATATAAGTCATACTTACGAATACAACATTTCATTTTTAAAGTCATTCTAATATTAATAAACAAAATAATATTAACCAATTTACTTTTCTCTAAAGTTACAATACAAAAAATAATGCTTAAAATGCATCGAGTCTCCACACAAAGTGTGTGAAAGGCTTCTATAAAATCCGTGAAAGACTTGAACCAAATAATCGGTACATAGAACGTTCTAGTAACTTAGTAAAAGTTGATCATTAAGTTACGGTTAAGTTGGTTTAAGTAATCAGTTACCGCGATTAAGTCATTATTACTTAATTCTAAAAATAAAAGTAGTTTCGTAATTCGAGTAATTTATTACTACTTCTGTAAACGTAACGGAAGTCAATATTGTTAATATAATATTATTTTAGTAATTTTAAGTAATTACTCGTAATTTTGTTACTGATTATAATTTTGTAATAATTTATTTAAGCGAAAGTTTACAGTGTTTATTACAAAAATTTATTATGCCATAAAATAAATACACAAATAAGTAACAAAGCATTAATTTTTTTAAATAAAATAAAAATGGTAAGGTTAATATTAAAATTTTCATATCATAATACAATAATTAATTCACACTAACTACTTACCAAATGGTTTATGACTAGTCTACAGAACAAAGAACATAATATTTTGAAAATAACAATAAACATACATAAAACTAAACAAAAGTCTTCCTATTGTATAATTCAATAAAGAATTCACACATAAACCTTTGTTATGAATAGAATCTTATTATCTCAATCTGCTACAAGCCTATATTCATAATAATAATAATTATAAATAAATATTATATCTACAACTAATAATGCAAAAATAAATAACATGTAATTGTTCTTTTTAAACATAAATAAATAAATTCGAACATAAATAAACAGCAACATTTTTTTTATTAATTTATTAAAACTTTCGCTTATAATTTTATGAATCGACATATTTATTATTATTAAAAAATAATGCATTGGATACATTCCGAATATTAACCAATTATAGAGGTATAGTAATTGCGTAATCATATATTTATTTATTTCTTTATTTATTTATTTATTTATTATTGTGATGTTAACACGGCTTTACACCAATTACATTAACATACATACAAAGAGAAATTAAAGAGAATCAAATAGTAACAATAACAGAAAAGAAGAAAAAATAAAATTAAACACATAAACAAACATCACATTAAAAAAAATACAATTAAAATTCAATTAAAAAACATAAAGAAAAATCAGACAATTACAATAGTAGATGACAAAAAAAAGAAATGTACCTATATCACAGTAAAAAGAAAACAAAACATTTAATTATACACTTCAACACAGACTTCAGAGACTTTCACAAAACACAATGGTATAATTTCGGTAAACAGTATAAATTTGACATAAGAGCAGAATTAACTCCTAAAATTACGGTGAAAAGTAACACTATATTTTTTTTATCGTAAATTACGCAAAAAATTGTAATTTTTAATGGGTACTTGTAAAAAAAAATGTAAATTAGTCAATCGTCTTGTTTTATAGTTGCGTGTGTGTTTAGAGTGAAAAAAGTGTCGTAGTTACGCAACAGATGGCGGTAACGGCCCAGTTGGCAAATGTAGGGTTGGCACACTGCATGTATGTGAATATTATGTTATTGTGTTTTTATTTCTTAAGTCGAATTTTAAATCGGTTCCAATTTTATTTGATAGAGAATGATCTGTAAGTAGCGTATAATGTAGAAGATTCATTACTTATCTATATGTTTTGTACCGTTGACTCTATGATTGATGCAGTGAATGTGAGATAGGCTGCTTCTAGTTCAATTTCTACAACATATTCAAGAATTTTTGCTTCACGTTTTGGCTTATAAGTCCAACTATGATTATGTGTTTGTAAACACACCCATGACACAGGAGAAAATCCTAGTCAGGGACAATGTAAAAAAAAAGAAAATGAAATGAAATTTACGCTAATCTGTGGCTACGTCGTGAGGAGTGTATTTGTCAAATCTATTATTTTAATCATTCGTATTATATTTGATTTTCATTTTATACTGCTGTTTATTTATTTATTTATAATTTGGACAACTAATGGTTGCTACATTAGTACTTATATCTAAGTACTTCCATAGTAATTAAAAACATAAAACATTTTATATGCGGTTTATTGTCCTTGATAGAAAAAAAAATAAAAAAATAAATAAAAGACATGTGGCCCACTGCCAACCCTACCAACCACAATGGACACATCTAAATGATTTAACAGTGAAATTGATGCACTGCCAGTTTTTACAAGCAATTCGTTACTCAGTTGCGTGTAAACACCGGTTCCTTATTAAACCGTTTTTGGGGTCATATTTCGGTTTCGCTTAATTGACGTTGTGTGTGACGACAGAGTACAATCCACTTGGTAACACTTCTACTCTTCACGTGGGTATCATTTTTATAAATAACTTAATTTTCAATTAAACTGTCAAACACCGAGCGGACACCGGTGACCGCAACCTATTGTTGTATAATTGTGTCTATAATGACGGTACTCGACGAGTTAAACTGTCAAACACCAAGCGGTCACCGGTGACCGCAACCTATTGTTCTATAATTGTGTCTATAATAACGGTGCTTGACGAGTTAAGGGACTATATCTCTATATTGACAAAGACCGTAAGTTAAGGGGTCTCGGGTTCGATTCCCGGGTCGGGCAAAGTATTACTGGGTTTTTTAAAATTCTCAGTAGTAGCGCGGAGTCTGGAAATATGCCCGGTATATGGCAATAGGCCCTTTATTACATGGGACTCACAACAACTAGTGAAAAGTGGGTGTTACATTGTACTGTGGTAGAATGTGCACCTCTGCCTACCCTTTCGGGGATAAAAGGCGTGATGTTATGTAGTTTTTTTTAATGTGCCTGGCATATGGCAATAGCTCACCCCATTACATGGGACTCATAACATATAAAGTGAAAAGTGAGTGTTACATTGTACAGTGGCATAATGTGCACCTCTGCCTACCCCTTCGGGGATAAAAGGCGTGATGTTATATTATGTTATGTAATATTAGTAAGATTAACCTTCCCTAACAATCAAAATAACAAAGGAATACTTGAAATCTGAAATCTGACCACATCATATCAGATAAGATCTCAAAATCAACGGTAGGGGAAACTGCCAAAATACATACCTTCTTGGAGAACAACAGAAATTACAGTAAATTATATAATTTAACCTTCCCTAACAAAAAAGGAAATAACAAAGGCGGTTGCATATAAAAATTAAGGTTATTTTTTAATAATAATAACAATGTAGTTACTGGGTCAAGGGGAGAATAAAAAATAATACCAAGACGTCTTTTGTTCCCTTAAATTATTTTTGAGAATATTAAAAATCAATATTAAAAAAAAAAAAAATCTCAATTGCCTTGCCAGACCTCTTAATCGGAATATTTTTAACATTATAGGGATTAATCAGTGTTTTTTCGAAAAAAAACACTGATTAATCCCTATAATACGTTGCTAGACCCCGTAATCGGAATACAGACACGGAGTCGCGGAGAACCTAACGGGTTGCCGGGGCTCCGGCTCGAAGTGCAGGAGTAGCAACGGGGAGGTTTTTACTCAGTAAGAGTCTGACACTCCCTCCCGCCTCACCTCACCCAGGCGGGACAAGCCATTCGATGATTTTCCCCCTTTAAAAAAAAGACCGCATTTTCGGTAGTCAAGCGTTCACTAGACCAAATTAAGATTATTTTAAACAACAACATAACAAAAGTTAGTCGGTCAAGGAGTATGAGAAAATCTTCAGACCATAACCGGTATGCCGAAAACTTGAATCTGAAATAAATAATCAAGTAAAAACGGTTCGACCGTGACACTAAAACCGAAACCATAACACATGACTTCTTTTTTATTCTCGAAGCATTATTAACATCTGTTTCTCCCTGGAAACAAACGTGTAGTTACTTATGATAGACCTGCTACTTAATCACGTTCTTGGATACTTTGTGGAAGCCATGTCTATGACATTTTCAAGGTGATTGACTGGAATTACACTCAATATTAAATAGCTAAAATATGTCGATTTAATTCACATATAAGTTAGATAAATACTTTAGTGAGATACTACAATGGTAATGATGACAGGGTATAAAAATTTAAAATCTTATTAGCCCGTCAGTTAGGTAATGAAAAAATATTAGACACGTATTTTTTTATTTTGTTGTATAATAAAATGATACCTATATAGAGGTATAACGAATCAAAGTTTAGGAGTGGGGACTAAAACGTCATTTCTACATATAAAATGTATATACAATATATCGTCGAAAGTATTCGTTTCTGTAAAGTAATAAAAAATACGTGTCGAATGATTTAAAATAATCTACCAGACGGACATTAAAATAAAAATTAGTCATCTACCGTATTCATCATTCGACTTCGTTTGAAGAGCATTAAGGCGTCATCATTATCAACTTGTTTTGATTTCTCTCACATTTCGATCATCAACAGTATAAATGTCAAAGAGCCATCAGACCACCACAGATGGGGCCCAGTAGGGCCGATGCCGATTCGGAGTCGCGGAGAACCTAACGGGTAACCGGGGCTCCGGCTCGACATGCAGGAGAAGGAACGTAAGGTTTTTAGTCAGTAAGAGTCTGACACTCCCTCCCGCCTCACCCAGGCGGGGGCAGTCATTCGATGATTTTCCCCCCTTAAAAAAAAAAAAAAAAAAGTATAAATGTCCACTACTGAGCAAAGACCTCTTCTCCCATGGAGAAGCTATATTTCGAGATGCATATAATTCTAAAGCATTCAGTACAATTTGCCTTAACAACAAAAACAAATCTATCGTAATTTATAAAAGCCCTAGTATGACATTATACATTGCAATGTAGTCCTCAATATCAGAAACGAACTTTGAACTGACATTTGTAATCTAGATCAAGCCATGCCTAGCTTACGGAGATTGCTTATTAATCTATAATTCGATCTAGATACAGACTTACCTAACGGGTTATGGTTTAGTCACGATTGCACTGTAAATGGTTTCATAAAGCTGTGCTATATAATGATTCTATTACTTACTTGGATTTGCAAAGGTTTAAGTTTTTAATTCGCTCGAAAGTTATAGCCCGCGACTTCGTACGCGCAATCCCGTTTTATCCCGTTCCCGTAGGATTTTCAAGATTTTTTCGCTCTTAAGAACCTTCTCCTAATAATAAAAAATACAAAAAACAAAGAATTAGTGAAATCTGTCCAGCCATTCACGGGTGATGCCGTGACCAAGGGAAAAAGGAATTAATTTTTATAATTATAGATGCAATCTAATCTTTGATGTTTCCGAAGAAAATTTCAGAGACTTAATAGAACCAATCACTCTTAAAAATACGCATACATTGTTGGAAAATGTCATTATCATTATAGTTAGCCCATTTTCGTTTACTGCTGGACATTGATTCATTCCAATATATTCAGGCTACTGAGCATGATCTTCAGTTTATCACATCCAATCACTGTCAAAAAAGTGTAAAATGTGCCAAGAAAAGTCTTTATAGTACTAAATTAGTTTTTATCGACGGTTATTCTCTGGTTATAATTTTTATTAACATTCAGTGAAGTATACAAGCCGTAATGTTACTAAATAAATATCTTCAATCGATACTTAAAACTATAAAATGTAGATAATCGTTTTCATAACGATTCCTATTATGTAATAACGTTTTGCACAACATGGCATAGACTATTTTAATTTTCTGCCTCGACTGCCTCGTTGGCCGAGTGGTCGCAAGTGCGACTGCCGAGCAAGGAGTCTCGGGTTTGATTCCCGGGTAGGGCAATGTATTACTGGGTTTTTTAATAAATTCTCTGATGCACGGAGGCTCACCCCCTATTACATGGGACTCATAACAGATATTGTGAAAAGTGGGTGTTACAATGTAAGTACAGTTGCATAATGTGCTCCTGTGGCTACCCCTTCGGGGATAAAAGGCGTGATGTTATGTTATGTTTTTTCTGCCTATAAAAGTAATCATCAATTTACTTCTTTTCATTTGTAAGACGGAGAAGTGCTGGTTAAAGTGACAATAAATAATTTTATTCGACGCTAAATAAGTAATAGAATATCGCTGTCGACACCACTTGCATTCTAAATCCATGTTTATAGTCATAAAACATTTATAAATAGTCACAAAAGCCTATTGTTAACATTATTACAATAAAAAAAATATTCTAATTATTTTATTATTATTTATTGCATAACTTAACAGTGACAATAGTGATTGTGACTTTTATGTTTATGTTATTGGCAATGTTATTATCTTATTTATTAATATTTATGAATAAAAATAAACAATAAATAAATTGATATATAAAATGCGGAAGCTTTAGAGAAAAGAATGGCGTTTGTAAAATTATATGCATAACTACTGAATAGATTAAGATAATAGGAATTTGTTATATAGATAATTATGTCGATCGATTGGCAATTTTATTCTATATGCATAATATTTGTCTCTGCGTTTTTTAAGTTAGAATTTTTAGATTAGATTTTTGCGTTTAAGTAATGACATGACAATATGGTATTTTGTTTATTAATTTATTATTAGGCATATGCCTACAAATGTACACACACTTCTAGGGTATGCAAACCTTGATATTATGTATTACGTTAGTAAATTTCAACAAACATGTCAAAATTTTTGCCCTATTTTTATAATTGGGCTTATTATTCTATGTCCTAATTGTGTATTACATATCACTATAATATCTATGTACCTACGTTGGGTAAATTGATCGTTCGCCATGATATTGTTATTACCAAAGCATACATCGGTTTTACTAGAGCGTAACCACTTTCCTGATATCTAGAGATAATTCTATAGTTTCATCTGGCATGTATTGATGGTGTGTGGTCATGATTCATGGTTCATTCACCTGGAACTATTTTGTGCCAATTTATATATATATATATAATAGCTTCTGCCCGCGACTTCGTACGCGTAATCCCGATTTATTTTAAGCCCCCACTGAAACGTATAAATAAAAATTCATTCAAATCCGTTTAGGATAAATAACCCAGACACCGACTGCAGCGCCATCTGCCGGGCTGATTTGTGAATCTAAACCATCCAGGGCACCACTGAAACGCATACAGAAAAATTCATTTAAATCGGTCACGCCGTTTAGGAGAAGTTCAATGACATACACACGTACAGCAGAATTATATATATAAAGATAATTATGTATTTATATAGAATTATTGCAGATGAATAGTAGTGATCGAGAGTTGATTAGTGGACTACATATTTGACAGAGACGGGACAACTCTTTGATAAACATGAAGTTTTTACACTGCGTTCTCCAACCCACCTAGCAAGTGTGAAAATTAGATTTTTTATATAGAAGTAGCCTTTGGGATAGCTAAATAATATGTATGACAATATTGGATAAAACTTTTAATCGAATTCATAGCAACAGCACAGAATCTGGGACTGTATTTAACGTTGGTCAGTGGAACTTCACAACTTTTTCTATATTTGTCCCTATGTCATCTTTGAAACTGCCCACTTAGTTACGATGCAGTTATTTAAAAATAGATTGAGTGATTCATATTAAAGGTTTATATGAAGTAAGGTATGTATACATCTACGATAATATATAGGTTAGGTTATATAGATAATTAGCAAAGAGTTAATATTATACCTCTTTGGGGATTAACACGCGTAATTAAGTCAAAGCTAATTGCTCAATCATAAATCCTTTACAATTGACTGTATCGTAATATCATTATGCTTAAAAGGAAATGTCGCAAGCTGGATCTGTCGGCCTTTAACCTTATGTTAAAGGTAGCTGTTGTAATTTGTAGGATGTGTTGTAAGTCGCCGGTTACGGTTTGCCGGACGGCATATTGGCGATTCTGTAGGTTAAGCTGACTTTTAATTTTTTTGTGAATGTAGGTTAAGTTAAATTTATTGTAGATTAAATAATAATTTGATGGACTAACCGTTTACATCGTTACAAAGTCAAATCAGTAATTTAAAACAATCACTATACTAATAATATTTTCAATATTTCGGGATTTCATTAGATAATATAAAAACACATTAAAACGATTCTTCCTCAGTAAACATGATACACTAGTTATTAAATCAATGATTAGACTATTAATTATAATAATTATTTACTATTTAAAAAGATCATTAATCTATTAATTATATTTATTTATAGACTGCTACTGGTATTAACGATTTCACTGGACAATCAACTTTCATTTTAGAGGTAGTCATTATACATATTATTTCTTCCGTGTATAATGACAATAAAATATTGTGACATTTTATTTTATTTTGTAATAACTATTGTTATATTTAAAATATATTTTGAACTTGTGCAGTAATAAAAAAAGTTTAATTGTATTTTATGTCACAACAAAAAATAAATTCGTAGTCACATTATTTTATTTATGTCATCCTTATTTTTGACTGCATTTATTTTTGAAATAGTAATTTTAGATAAATCTATTGCTAAAATGATAAAATAGTTTGACGGAACGAATGTTAAATATACATACATATTTAATATGACAATAAATTATAATAAACTCAAATTGGTTTTATGATGCGGGCCTATAAATTTAAATTTTTGATGTCTTCATTTGACGTTGCAACGAAATAAAAATAAATTATTATGTCCGTTCATATTATGCTTTTGAAATAGTTATGAGAATATGGAGTATTTTTATTATTTGATATAGTTTCTGTTGTATGCATCATGATCACTGATGATAAGACTTTTATGGCATAAGCCGGTAAACGAGCAGATGGATCACCTGATGGTAAGCAAACGGCATCGCACATGGACACTTGGAATACCAGAGGCGTTACAAGTGCGTTACCGGCCTTTTGGGGATTATGAGTTTGAGGATCGTTGGGATTCAGGAATTGGAGAGATTGGGGAAGGGGAGGGTAACTGGGCCTCCGGTAACCTCACTCACACGACGAAACACAACGCAAGCGTTGCTTCACGTCGGTTTTCTGTGAGGCCGTGGTATCACTCCGGTCGAGCCGACCCATTCGTGCCGAAGCATGGCTCTCCCACATTTCAAATATTGAAGCACAATGTTCTGACTCCACATAAAATATGGTAAAGCTGTATCTAGTTAAGAATTCAACTGGATAAGGGACTAATGAAGAGAAACACTACATTTGCATAAACATTCTTTTCATTGTTTCAACAACTTGTGTCTCTTTGAAGTCTTTATGTCTTAAGCCGTAAGGATCATTTAAAAGTTACAGACAATGTTAACAAAATGCTTTGTAGAACCTTCTATGTTAGTGAAAGTGTCAATAAACGCTGAATACGTATATTGCGAAAGGTATAGCGTCAAAATAGTCAGTTTTATTTGTTGGCTTTCATTCAAAATATTTGTTTTGTTTGAAAGTTTTTAACATTTTCATTTAAAAGCATTACAATTTTGAACACCACATAACTGAAGTCTACAATTCTCACAGTATTCCCAGACAGAGACTAAACATATCTAATATTTCTTAACATATATGTAAGCAAGCAAGCAAGTGCAAGTTGCCGGGCAAGGGGTATTACTGGGTTTTAAGAATCTCAGTAGTAGCACGGAGTCTGGAAATGTGCCCGGTATATGGCAATAGGCTCACCCCGTATTACATGGGACTCATAACATAAATAGTGAAAAGTGGGTGTTACATTGTACAGCGACATTAATTGCCGAAATGTGCACCTCTGCCTACCCCTTCGGGGATAAAAAGGCTTACTCAAACTAATTTTGTTTTTCTCAAACTAACTACTGCGTAAAAGTTATGAAATAAAACCAAGCGACCATCCCTAAGCAAATTCATAAAATTATTTTGACCATAATTTATTTTTTGTTCGCCAATATATTAGTAAATTATTATACCTGTCTTGCAATTCCATAACCCTTGAATGCATTTATTTTTGGCGATCAAACTGGTTGCAAAGAGAAACGAGAAATCCATCTTTTTTTTTCTCATCATCGTCGGGTCCGTAACCTCTTTACAATGTACCGTATCGTTTAAATTTTAAACAACTATAATTATATTGAAATTGTTTTCGAATTTTTAATGCAAATTTATTTTTTTCCAAATTTTTTACGGTGGAATTATTATTTATGGTATGAAATAATAATAGACTGTGAATGAATGTCAGATAATTTATTAAATTTTGGGATGATAATTATAAGGTTTAGGTAAGTATCTATTTTTGGTTGATAGTGATAGTAAAATTAATAGTTTATTGGTATTTTATGAACAATTTTTTGTTACTAGGTCAGGTATAATATGTTTTACACATAAAATTCTTAGTACCTTTTTTTTGAGGGGGGAAAATCATTCAATGACTTCTCCCGCTTTGGGTTGGCGAGAGGGAGTGTCAGAGACTCTTATTGACTAAAAACCACCCCGTTCCTACTCTTGCTCTTCGAGCTGGAGCCCCGGCAACCCGTTAGGCCTTACGCAGCTCCATAAAATTCTTAGTACCTAGTGGTAGGTCATTCTCCAGTTTTGTTTCTCAAATTGGTGTACTAATAAATCCTTATTGAGTTATAGAGGTATATCTTACGTATGTATAATGAAAAAAGAAACAGGCATCAAATAAATACTTAAATTTTGTTAACCAAACAAGAAGGCTATTTATTTTAGACAATAACAACAAAACAAATCCAATTTGTCGCGACTCCAAGCGTCAAATTCGCGTTTAAAACACCGCCATCTAAATCACGGAACCAAAAAGTCAGAATCACGTCGAATCG
Organism: Spodoptera picta; assembly: GCA_038387885.1. NCBI lineage: Eukaryota > Metazoa > Arthropoda > Insecta > Lepidoptera > Noctuidae > Spodoptera > Spodoptera picta. The sequence goes on along the minus strand of JAZHFQ010000221.1, from coordinate 416,293 downwards.
ATAACATTGACAAGGTTTTTTTTTATTAAACTTTCTTGGAAATATAACAGTGGCTATTATTATTTTATTTAACACATTTCCTGGTGGCCTCTAGGCGTAAGAGGCGTTGATAAAAACGGTTGAGTCACAATTAAATTCAAAAGTGAATGGGTTGGACCTTGAATGGATCTAGAACTTAGGGCTCAGCTCACGACTAAGTATATTAAGTTATGTGTTTAAGTTACGAGGTTAACTTGAAGAACTGCTTCTGCCTTTACGTTCTCTTAAGCGTGATGTTTATTTGTATAGAGGTATTGAATTAGTTTTTATGCAAGGTTTTATTGTGTACTAGCTGTTACCCGCGGCTTCGCTCGCGTCACAAAAGGATAAAAAGTAGCCTATGTTACATATACCAATACACACAGCGCCATCTATACCAATAATGTCGTTTTCCCTCGAGAATATCAAATTTTTCTGGGATAAAGAGTACCCCATTATTTAATACAGACTTCTAACTTTACGTCTGCAAAAAATCAAAGCAATCGGTTTAGTAGTTACGGCGTGAAAGCGGAACAAACAAACAAACTCACTTTCCTATTTATAATATTAAACTGTTAAACACCAAGCGGTCACCGGTGACGGGAACCTATTGTTCTATAATTGTGTCTATAATGACGGTACTCGACGAGTGTAAGGATTCTTTCTGTGTTGTTAAGTGATATTAGAGTCGAAAATTTTGTTGTATAGCCATTAGCGATCAATGTATTTCTGAGAAAAAAAACAAGATTAGTAAGGGAGTGTTAAGGAATTGGAATGAAAAGACCCTTTTGTATCATATATGATGTTACTGTGCCCATTTTCATTCTTGACTATTTATTATGCACACAATTTTATAAAAAAATAGTCAGCTACTTATTTAGTGCAGCTGGATCCATTAACTTTTTTAATATTACCATTAATGACTTCTATAGACAATAACACAATCACACTTTCTATCTAAAACCTCTTGGTTTGTTCCTAGGCAAACGATAGATTAAATCATCATCTCGCTTTAGTAGAAAATTAATAATACAATATTAAAATGTGTATTTCAAAATGTTAATCCAATTTATTTCGACAAACTGTGTCTTATGATTTATTAATCTGAATACAAATGTCAAGATAATTAAATTTAATCTTTATTATATTTAACATTTTGTAGTGTTACAATCGCTGACATTTGGGTGTAGTTTGCTTCACTGAAGACTATTTGTATTTATCTTTTTGTTATTGAATGTTTGATGTTAATTATAGTTCAGCTTTTAGATTTTGAATAGATTTTTTTAAGTTAAGAGCTGAATGATTGGAGTTTTTCATATCATATATATCAAATGGATCGCGTATTTTTAATGGATCATAAAACATGTTTCCTAATTTGGTATTCAAGAATATCAAGTTACTATGTTGCATATAATTTTTTGCTAATAATTAAATTCGAGCAAGGTCAGTTGCAAAAGCGGTAGTCCTGTTAAATGCAGGAAATGTCATTTCAAGTGACATTTTGTTTTTGCGAGCTATGACAGATGTCAAACGACTGTCAGATTTTTGCTTATTCCAATGTAATCAATTAATTACGTCCGTCTCAGTTGCCATCACAAAAATATAAAATTACTATGTCAAAGGACGTTAAAAAAAGGCGGACGTAATGTCTCTTAGAAATGGTTGAAGCACCAAAATGTCAGTGGTGTATTTATGTAACAAACACCTTAATGTATGAAGTGTAATGACGCCGGCGATGTGAAGCACATATTCTGCATGTAAGTCTATAGTAGCTAGTTGCCACAGTCGTTGTTTCAATAGACTATGCCCGCCTTTTTTCGATGTCCTCATATGTAACATTACCTATCATAACATCACGCCTTTTTTCCCCGAAGGGGTATGCAGAGGTGCACATTTCGGCACTTAATGCCGCTGTACAATGTAACACCTACTTTTCACTATTTATGTTATGAGTCCCATGTAATATGGGGTGAGCCTATTGCCATATACCGGGCACATTTCTAGACTCCGTGCTACTACTGAGATTTATAAAAACCCAGTAATACTTTGCCCGATCCGGGAATCGAACCCGAGACCCCTTGCCCGGCAGTCGCACTTGCGACCAGTCGGCCAACGAGGCAGTCCTAGTATGTGTCCATAACAAAATATGTAGAGGACTGTAGTGCAGCAGTGGACTACCACAAGCTGTTGTAAGCTATGATGTTCTACGTTCCACGTGAACAGCTAGAACCTACGTCTATACTTTCACCTAGGAAATGCATCCGATGTACCATAGCATTTAAAATCCATTGTCGCATTTAAATACTTTCCTATATTTCTACCGGTTGGGTAAAATGAGGAAATTGTGTTTATGTAATGGTGGTCGGATATCCTGAATTATTCAAGATTGATGACGTTACGAACCGGATAACAACCATCTCTGATATACTTGAACCTTGCCCCGAACTTCGGTGTTCCGGTGTTTTCATGGTTGTATCTACTGTAGATCCTGGCTTACAGGAGTTTTATTGGTTTTGGGAGGATGTGGCGGGTTTGTACCATCAAAAAAATACTTGAATCTTTTAAGCTACGATGATCCAACGTATTTTCCAAGTGTGGACAATATGACAAATCTCTCTTACGTGGAGGAGGTCCACTGGATAGTAATAGGCTACAGGCTGTTGATGATGATGATGATAATGGTGATCACGTGTACCTAATTTAAAAAGAATAGGCAGTCTTAGCTTGAAATCTAGAAATTTATACAACTTATTAGATATGTATATAAAAATTTGCAAATTTGAAATAAAACATATTACTTTTTATTGCACATTTGGTAATGTGCAATAAAAAGTAATATGTTTTATTTGAAAAAGGCCGGTAACGCACTTGTAACGCACCTGGTGTTCCATCAGGTGATCCGTCTGCTCGTTTACCGGCTTGTGCCATAAAAAAACTGTTTCTTAAAAAATGAAATTTCTGAATATGACTAATACTTAAAATAATTCAACTTGTATTTCTCTTTTAAAATCTTTAAAAAACCTTTACATTTTAATAACCAATAACAACAAAAAACGTTCTTAATCTAGTCCAAACACATTACTCATGCAATGTACGATTAGTAAAACAGACAGACTGATCAAAAAAGGATACTTCGTATGCAGTAACTTGGCTTACGCAACCAGCGATTGCAAAAGTTCAATCCTCGATTTACTCGCACAAAAAGGTTGCCACGAGAAAGGTAACGATTTGTCATCGTTGCGAACTGAATAATAAACAAGAGACAATATTACATAAAGCTGTTATTTTGTAAGACTGAACGGATAAACAAACACATAACTACTAAAACATTCTTTTATTTTGTTAATAGGTATAAGAAAAAAAAATTGGTAGATACACGTAGTGCCAAAAATAATTTATGACACAAAAAATTATTTCATAAATTATTTTTACAAATTTTCTTTCATAAAAATAAATTATTCAAGTATTATTTAGTTATTTATTATTTTATTTTATGATATTGTGTTTAAATTATTAGACCAAGCTTTGAGGCGTGGTAACCCTAGTCTGTCCTCGATAGAATAATTTAGATTCATAAGTTGCTTTCACTTTCAGCTCATAATGCCTTCCGCCTTAGATTCAAGCTCACTATTAAATAAAGCCATACCTCACGATTACAAAGCACAAAAGGTGTGAACAGAAGTGCTCTAAGCTAATAATAGAAGTTACTAGTCATTGCATTTGCAAAATTATTTCTGCCAATAATGTTGACTGTCATCTAGGATTATTTCGACAACAGCGACATACGATGAAGTAAAATGTCGAGAGGAAACCTGGACTTATAGTTTGAAATCGCTAATCCGCTTTGAACAAGCATGGTGATTAATGAACATTCCTTCTCCGTGTAACAAGAGGTCTTTGATTAGCAGTGGTTGATTATATGTTATTATTGATGTACGATCGCATTTCCATAAATCAGTCAGACTTTGTGCTGTTACTGAGATAGGTATTGAAAAACTGCAATGATACCTAGTAATCTTGTGCTATTATTACTCAGAAATGGGTACTGAAAAACTGCATTGATACTAATAAGCGAGCCCAATGCATCCTAGGCCAGTGGCACTAGCGAGAATCATCAAAAGAAAAACCCAATTAAATAAAACAACCCAAACCACCAAAATAAGTATTTAATTATACTTTATTCGATGCTCCGAACTACAAAGCCTGTTCTAAACTTTGTATGAACAACAGTAATAGTTTAGTACTGAGTCATTCTATCAATTTATTACGTGTTCACGAAAATTTGAGTGTCTCGGAACTCTTAATAAGGAAATACGTAATTTCCGTTTTTTAGTATTTAACTCATACCAACTAGTATGACCTAAACTGCCTTGTTTTGAGTCTACTTTAAATTTTCAGTTTATGGTAGACATAGATTCGTTGTTCTCTCGTTTTCTATTACATAATGCTAATAAATTATACTAGCGATAAGTGTGGTATTAAAAGGGCACCGTAACTTATCAGTTTCCTTTATTTTTACGTACAAATGTTACACAGATGTGCACAAATCCTAGGTTATTTTGGGAAGCGAAAAATATCCAATGACTTCGCCCGCCTTAGGTGAGACGAGAGGGATTGTCACACTCTAACTGACTAAACAACACCTCGTTCTTACTCCTGCTTCGAGTCGGAGCCAGGGTAGCCCGCTTGGTCTTCCGCAGATGTTAAGTGACACTCAGTTTTCATTCGTTATGTTATGAGGCCTATGTAATAAGGGGTTAGCCGTCACTGGTTATTTGTGCATTAGGAAAGTTATGGGTACAGCCACTCCATTACAATGACCCACACAATAAAAAGGTTTCTCATATTTTTATCCAAAAAAAGAATTTTCCTAATATACCAGGATACAATGAACAAAGGCAACTACTATAATCACCTTTTACCGCTACACAATAGAGCCCATTCTTCTCTGTCCATGATCTACATACGTATACATAAGAATTTCTGTCAAATTGCACCATTGTGTAGCATTTTGACATGTGTATGTGAATTTTAAAAAACAATTGACAGTTGTGTCACAAATTAATTGTTTAGTGTGAACAGAATTTTTGTTAGCAATTAGCTAATATTCTCATGTAGCAATAACAGTAGCAAGCATTTATCACCACCGTTACTCTTCACGTTGGTTTCGTAAGAGACGACTAAGGGGCTACACATTTAACAGATCGTATAACAAGCTCCTTCGTTTTGAATCTTTTAAATCGCAATCTTCAAACCAAACGTGGAGGTCATGGCAAAACCCCTTCACATGGAAAAGGCCCCATAGTTTAACACGTAATTTTAATGAGTTGTTGATGGTTGATGATGACAAAACATCAGCTCATGTAGTGTAGATTTCCAGTCAACAAGAATGTGGCAAGGTTGACAGTTCAGGCGACACACGTACTTAGGTATCGTCATGAGCTAATGTTCACATGTGTCGCGGAGAACCTAACGGGTAACCGGGGCTTCGACTCGACGTGCAGGAGAAGGAACGGGGTGGTTTTTAGTTAGTAAGAGTCTGACACTCCCTCCCGCCTCACCCAGGCGGGAGCAGTCATTCGATGATTTTCCACCCTTAAAAAAAAAATAAATGTTCACATGTAAACAGCAGCTCATGTAGTGTAGATGTCCAGCCAACTGATGATAACTAACTTTCGAGGGTATCACACCATTATCGGTGTAATGTAGAAATCTTAATTTATTACTTGCAATAACAGTAGATACATATACAATTAGAAAACATAGCTTTCTAGTGCAAATGTTAGAAAGTGAACTCTTACTCGTCGTGTGTGCGGTTCAAAACCAATATTGGTTTTATTTTTGTCTGCTCTTTGCATAATACCTGAGTCAGTATTGAATATAGTCAATAAAAACCAACAATGTCATAGTTATGTAGGTGTTTGTTTGCTTTATACCTCTACGTAACTTAAGTAAAATATGACGGTAAATCTAGTGCAAAATTGAGTGTACTTAATGTTTTGAGTATTTTGACAAATACAATATAAATAAATAATTTTAACGACTAATCGCTACTGGCTTCTGGGTGATTTAAAAAAACATATAAGCTATAAAAAGTGTACAAGCAGGTTTCTATTAAAAGTATCATTAAGCCCGTTTAATAATTTTCACAATTGCTGCGTTTATCTACTCACTCTAAAAGATTATAAAATTATTTAATAATGATATTACCTACTAAGCAAAAAAATACTCCTTTCTAGTATAAACCTCAACAAAATCTCTTTCATCTTTCCAGACTTCCCCGGAATGTGCTTCGCTTCAACACGTTGCGCGACTGTCGAGCCTGGCAACACCTGGGACCTGGCTCCCTTCTGTGGACGCAGCACCTGCTACGTCAGCGAGGACCAGCCACCCAGGCTTCTGGAGCTCGTTGAGGACTGTGGACCTCTGCCTCTGGCTAACCCCAAGTGCAAGTTGGACACTGGTATGTTGAATACAGTTAAATCAGCAACAATTTTTGCATTCTTTCAAATTATTGTCAGTGTTTTAAGAAAAAATTCACCCACATAACATCACACCTTTTATCCCCGAAGGGGTAGGCAGAAGTGCACATTCTACCACAGTACAATGTAACACCCACTTTTCACTAGTTGTTATGAGTCCCATGTAATAGGGGGTGAGCCTATTGCCATATACCGGGCACATTTCCAGACTCCGTGCTACTACTGAGAATTTTAAAAAACCCAGTAATACTTTGCCCGACCCGGGAATCGAACCCGAGACCCCTTGCCCGGCAGTCGCACTTGCGACTACTCGGCCAACGAGGCAGTCACCCACTTTTTGGTTATTACATAAAATAAGTCCATTGTCATTAGTTATATTTCAAGTTTTGTTTATTTGGGAAAGCTCGAATATGATAACAATTTTGAGTATTGAGAGTATTTGAGAGATTGAGTACATAATCAATACGAAATACGTCAAATTCTATAGCTACACCAGATTGTATTGTTCCGAACTCACATCCTAACTGCAATAGTTAATGAATGCGTTTTGATTTCGTAACTAAATAACATTTGTCTCAATTTTCAGACAAGACCAACAAGACCGCGCCCTTCCCCGGCTGCTGTCCTATCTTCACTTGCGAGGACGGCGTGAAATTGGAGTACCCTGAACTCCCCACCCCTCCCCCAGAAGCTGAGAAAAAAGTAGAAGAGAAGAAAGCTTAAGAAGTCAACAGAAGCTAGGGCATTTTACACCTATAAACAACACTAAAGTCTGCTACCACAATGCAAACGTGATTGGTCCGATATCACGCGATAACTCAAACGCTGGATTCTCATTGTCTGGCTGTTCTAACAGTGATGGGAAAGTAAAATGCCCAGTAATACGTTTTTTAACAAACGTATGAAGAATAATTGGTCTCAAAAAATATTCCTTTAATACTTATACCAAATTTTATAATGTTCTGTTTGACTGGAATAAGTTTTGACCACGATATATTAATTTTCTTTGTAATTTTTTGCTACTTTTATCTTGCCTTGACGGTAAAAATCTGACTAAAAAACCTATGATTTTTATCAGTTCTAGTTAAACAGTCGTGCGGAACATATTTTCGTGGTTAGTAAGCACAGTTTTTGATGTGGCCGAGTTACGAATGAGTTCAAAAGTATTCTTTTATTTCCTGCTCTTTATTAACTTAACAAATAAATCTGATAACGGCCGGTTTAGTCATTGTCGACAGTAGGAAGTGTATTCACACTGAAACCATGACTCATTATTGTGATTTGCGTAGCTGGGAAAATTTACAGAAAATAAAATACACATAAAAATATTTCATAAAAATAAAATACAATACAAAAAAAAATAAAGAATACAATTTCAAAAATTTAATAAACATGACAAAAAATTGTAAATTTTTTGTAAATTTTCCCGATGCGTGTTTTGTTTTTTTTAGAAGTTTAATATCATCGGCTTTTTTTACTTGAATACCTACCCTAATTATAATGTTTTGTGATATTGATAACATAAAAATATAAATAGAAAAGTTATTCAATAAAAAATACAAAATTTCTATATTGCGTGTTTTATTTTTCCCTGTTCTTTGATTGGACTTGGACCTTTAGTAGAGATTTTTTGCGACACTGATTAATAAAAAGTAATAGGTACTTGGAAACAATATTTATATTGATTGATAGCAATATTTTTTGTTTTTAGTTCAATAGTAGGTAAAGTATTCATGCATAGTTAAAAATTATTGTATATAATTATCGAGTAACCAATACGTATTAAAAAGGTTCTCAAGTGGACGCAAGCGCAGCGTAGGACGTCTATCCTCAAGGTAGACAGACGACCTGATCAAGGTCGCAGGGAGCCACTTTTTTTTTAAGGGGGGAAAATCATCGAATGACTGCTCCCGCCTGGGTGAGGCGGGAGGGAGTGTCTTACTGACTAAAAACCACCCCGTTCCTTCTCCTGCACGTCGAGTCGGAGCCCCGGTTACCCTGGATGCAGGTCGCTTCAAACCGGCCTATCTGGAAGTCGCTGGGGAGGCCTATGTTGAACGTCCCGTGGCTGATATGATGGTATATAATTAAAAATTAAGTAACCACAAGTAATTAACTCAATATTTTATTCGGGAATAATGAATTTAATTACAATTAATAAATACACAATACATTAATGATTGTCAACACTTTAAAATATGTGTAACTGTATAATATAATAAATTTTAATGAACCGTACATCTAAAAACCTAAATTAATCATTAACATAATAATAATAATAATAATAATCCATAAAATACACAACAGTAACATCTATGCAATGAAAAATTTAAATAAAACAACACATTTTTTTAAAAGCGAATACATCCTTATGATTTAAAATTAACAGTCTATTAATACACATTTTTAACTTTCATCTAATCTAAACATTCATTTTCTTAACGTACATACATCATGATATTACATGTAATTTTTAAAACATTATTTTTTTACTATACGATAAAATATAATCAACTATATTTTTAAAATCACATTTTTCCTAATTTTATAACATTAATATTGCACAAGATAGACACAGATCGCAGTTACAAAGTTGTAGAGGTTTATATCGGTTGAGCCGATTTTTACCGAACGAAACCCGAAGCCTCACGACAAACATTGCGACTGACATTAAGCTGTATATAATATTACAAATACATCTGCAGTATGTATAAACCACAATACTATTATTAGCAATGACAACATCGATTTATATTAAATGTTATATGATTAAAATAATTGCGAAATTTATTCATTATTGTTAAAAAAACTATTGAAAAAAATCATTCTTTTGCAATCTCGATTCGCATTATTTCGCAATATATATTTCGTTATTTTTTTTTTTAATAATTATTAATAACATGTTAACGAAAAAGGCAGAAAGATGCAATTTATTTGTGTCATAGTTAGTAGTGTCAGAAGAAGGATTGTGATTTCAATTTTTTCTGTATATAGTTAAAAAATAATTTATTCGCATCGTGTTATATAATCTACATAGTGTTATTAAGAAAATCTCACCAAAATATATATTCCTTGAAGGCTTTAGAAATCAAAATGATTGATATGTTATAAATTGTACATCACAATAATTTGAAATAAAAAACTATACATATTAATGAAAAAACCAGTCATATGAAACCAAACACTTCAATTTAGATGACAATTTATTTTATGAATCATAAACTGGTTTATTCAAGAAAAAATAAAATAATATTTAATAGCAGTATTTTATTAATGGAAAAATACATTTTCATATTTATTTTATTAGAGTTGAAATAGTAGCTACATAACATTTAAAAATATGATTTTATTAAGCGAAAAGAGGTAATAATCGGAAGATGCAAAAATATTTATTTATTTTATGATTAAATATTTTTTAATGTAAATTTTAATGAAATACTCTTCGATTTTTAGCTCAAACTTTGCATGACGACAATCAATACATTTTTTCCTATTTTTATGTACATTTATTAGAATAATTCCTCTCATTTTGACCTTTCTTTTATACTTACAATGTTTTTTTAATTTTTACTTTCCTACTACCATTACCTGGATATGCTTGTTTTAGAGCTGAACTTAACCGTTGTCCTAATTCTCGAGATTTTTCGATATTTTATGAATGTTTAGTTTTTACTTTGGGTTTTGGGAGCGCTGAGTGCTGAATTTGGTCATTTGAAGTAGCATTTTGAGTCGAGAAATAGGAGTCGACACCTAATTTAGATAAAATTAACACAACTTTATAAAAATGCTTAGCAAAAATAATTTAAAAAGCGTCACCAAGTTACTTATTCATTAAAATAGACATTTATCATTGCATAAACATGAGAGTAAAAAATATATAGTTTTCAGCTATTAAACTACCTATTCCAATGAACAGATAGACGTTTAACTATTATTATTAGATACTTTTTTTCTATTGAATTTATTGAAATGTCAAACATCTTTGACAGATTGATTTTTTTCTGCTCATATTTTGACAGCGGAATAGTAAGTGTCACATCACTATATATATCCAACTTTTTCAGATAGTTACATCGATATTTATTTTGAAAGTTATTTTTTCTACTTTTGCTTTTTAGAACTACGTCATGAAGTCCCTCCTTAAGCCATTGGTTAATAAAACGCTCTAGTTAATCGAGAAAATTAATTAATAAATGTATGTATGGGATTGACACTGACATTCAACAGATTATGTCCAAACTTATGTCAATCCCATACAATAATATTTTTAGTGAATCGTTCGACTAGTGTCATTTGTCTAAAGGGAAGTGCCTATCGATATGCATGATATATAATTTCACTGGCGACCCGCCCGGCTTCGCACGGGTGCAATGTGTATTATACATATAAACCTTTCTTAAGAATCACTCTATCTATTAAAAAAACGCATCAAAATCCGTTCCGTAGTTTTAAAGATCTAAGCATACATAGGGACAGACAGACGGCGGATAGCGACTTTGTTTTATACTATGTAGTGATGTTGCTGTTATAGCTTTGAGCTTCGGCAATATCACGTGTTTTAGTTTAACGATTGATGTTGTCGATGATTGTAGAAATTCAATCAATTCTGACCTAGTATTTGTCTAGGCACTCAGATTTTTAAAACATATTTTATTTTGTAATTCTATTTACAAATTGTTGTCCATAAATATGTATGAATGCATGTATGTACCTCTATATTGTATTGTACTCGTGTGTAGGTATATATATTATAATTATGTTTATCTCTGAAATGTATAAGTGTATCTATTTTAATTGTTCAATTAAATAGTTGCTTGCTTCTTGCTCACACCATTAACTCTTCTCTGCATCACCCAAAGGTCGGAGAAAATGCCTATGGCAATAAACTGTCAACCACCGAGCGGTCACCGGTGACCGCAACCTATTGTTCTATAATTGTGTCTATAATGACGGTACTCAACGAGTATCTTATGTACACTTTGCGCATGAAGCTTTAATAAATAAATAATAAGTAAATATCGATGTAACTAACAATTCATTAACAATTTACCACTATAAACTATTCAATTATACATATCTTAACAATTATGTTAATCTTTGACATTTTTTCCACTAAAATCGGTTTCTCAAAGCTCAGTTTAAAGGATTTATTTTTCAAGTGTAATTGTTTTTTTTCCCAACAGACCTTATTTTTTTGTTGTTGCAACTAATTTGTTTGTCTGAACATTAAACTGTCTAACATCTATAACAACAAGCTAAATTGTACATAGATCTATAGTTACGCTAAATTCTATAAAACCTTTATAAATGTATACAATATTTTGAATTCTGATGATTTTTTTACTAAATATTTTTATTTTCAATACGTCATAACATCGATTCGAACTACTTTTACGGAATGTAAGCTTTAACATGTAACAACAAGCGTTTCATACTATTTTTTATTTATTTATTTAATATATATAATATATATATTAAATAATAATTATATATATAATTTTAACAAAAAAGTTTGCTAACTATTAAATGAAGCAATATTTAATTGCTGTTGTTTAGAATGGCTTTCAACATTGGGCGTTTCTTACATCACTTTAAATCTCACCTAAAATTGACCAGCCTCGTGCAATTGCATATCTTTCTTAAATTTTAACAATTAATTTAGAATGTCCCTTCTTCAAGCATCTTCGCATATGGAAAGTAAATTTTTTGACACAATTCTTTTTTTTTTCATTTTAATGATGTACGCACATGGATATGAGATGTTATTTTTTTTAGATTTCAATTTTGGCAGTTTGTTAATTACTCTGATTGAATTGATATATTTTTATTTCATATTATATAATACAAATTCATAATATGAATAATAAATTGTAATTGTTTATTTTTTTTGTTGACTCTTAATTGAGCAATCCAAAATCAATGTCTTTTATTTAAACGATAAAACGTCCAATATTTTAATATACTATATTATTAATATAAATAAATAAATATGTTAACAAAAAAAGTAATTTTAACAAAAACTCTACTCTCTTTGTGCGATGTGAACCCGACCATTAGTAATAATTACTACATTTTTAACAATTAATTTATAATTCTAACAATATTTTTTTATTAAAATTCTTAACATTCATCATCCAACCATTAATTATTAATTAAAACGTCAATATAGCTTGAAGACTTGAATTTAGTTTGAAATGATATGTCACATAAAATAAGTAACAATATAATCACTTATAGAGATACAGATAAATATAATTTAAGTTAAATTTTATTCAATTTTTAATATTATAAGAGGAACAATAAATTAACAAATCATATTTGGTATTTTATTTTAACACAACATAATTTTACTAAATTATTGTTAAATACATGTTGTATTAAACATGTCAATATGCACATCATTTCAAACTAATAAGTTTTTAGGAAAAGTTATTTTTCAACATTTGATTTTCATGTTTTTAGAAATATCACCAATTTTTTTGATTTTAATTTTAAGTCATTTTAACATTTTTTTTTACTTTTAAAGATAGTCAAGATTCGAGAAATAGCGTGTGCTTCGATGAAATAGAATCGTGATAAAAATAAGACATTTATAATTTTCTTTTATCGAACAGAAAATAACGAAAAATCAAAAGTTATATACTTTTGATTCCACATAAAAACGAAAAAAAGAAAAAGCAATAATTTAATAAACAAAACCATTTTTGACAAACAAAATAATTATTTTTAACAAACTTCAAAATTTTAACAAACATGAATTAAGAGCACAACGCCAATACAAGGACAGTTCAGAGAGTGGTAGTGTCATTAAATTTTGTTAACCATTCAGTCTTATGACGTTTTTGTAATTTTTTATTTTATTTTTGCTCTTTATTTTCCATTTCACTCTGGTTTGAGGCGATGCCATTGGACGATGGTCTGTCGCGGCTTCGTGATCATATCTTGCCAATGTTTCGTTTCTGTTGCGCCGGATCCATTTTTACCTGGAAAATGTATATAATTTTATAATCGATGGCTTAAAGTTTTCAAAGAGACTTGGAGTGGACAAAACATAACATCAAGCCTTTTATCCCTAAGGGGATAGGGTAGGCACCCAGTAGACAGAGGTGTACATTATGCTACTATTGAAAAACCCAGAAATACTTTGCCCGACCCAGGAATCGAACCCAAGACCCCTTGTCCGGCAGTTGCACTTGCGACCACTCGGCCAATGAGGCAACACTTGGAGTGGATAGTGGATTAAATTGTACGCAGTTACATCTCATTTCTTATTTTTGAATTACTTGGTAACCACTAACGCTGTAGGCATAGTATAGCTTTTAGGTAACCCACAGCTAGAGGAGGCATGAGATGATGTTTCGGCCCCATAATGTATTTAAACTTTTACCCGACCAGCGACCTCCACCTTTTTATTGAGGGGAGAAAATCATCTAATGGCTTTTTCCACCTTGGGTGAGGGGAGAGGGAGTGTCAGACTCTTACTGACTAAAAACCACCCCGTTCCTGCTCCTGCTTCTAACCGAAGCCCCAGTGACCCGTATGGACATCCTCAACCCCTGTGGGTAGACCCTGGTCTGCCTCAACGTAAAAATAAAAAGCCTTAAAACTACCACTCCCAGCACTTACCAGCTAACAATATTCTTCCAATCAGCTCATTTCTCCCAATATTATCGAAGTCCATGACCTGGACATCCAAGGAGCACTCCCTGATCTTCTCCCAAGGGACGTTGAATGAGAAGGAGTCGTTGAAGACAGGGTTCAGCGTGCACTTGAAGATTGCCGTCTTGCGTTTCTCTATGCGCTTGTCACCGAATTGAAGCCATACTTTCACGTAGGGGTCTGAAAAGAGATAGTTATTTTTTTTAATTTAGGACATTGTCACGTCAAAAAGTCGCCGTGCGCCAGTGCCCTAGCCCACGTAATTATTAGATTAAAATTTGACGAAGAACTCGACTAGTTGCCACCCATTTTTTTTAAGCGGGAAAATCATCGAATGACTGGTCCCGCCTGGGTGAGGCGGGAGTGAGTGTCAGACTCTTACTGACTAAAAACCCCGTTCTTTCTCCTGCACTTCGAGCCGGAGCCCCGGTAACCCGTTAGGTTCTCCCAGCCATGCTACTTCCATCCCGTGTATTCTTATTCTGGTAGCAGAATTTCAAGTGTGGGAGAGCCATGCTTCGGCACGAATAGGCCGGGTCGACCGGAGTGATACCACGGCCGAACAGAAAACCGACGTGAAATAACAATTGTGTTGTGTTTCATTGTGTGATTGATGTTACCGGAGGCCCAATTACCCCTCTCCTCAATCGCCCTATTCCCCAAATCCCCAACATTCCTCAAAGCCTCAAATTCCTAATCCCCAAAAGGCCGGTACCGCATTTGCAATACCTCTGTTGTTGCGGGTGTCCATGAACGATGCCGATTGCTTACCATCATGTGATCTGTCTGCTCGTTTACCGGTTATTTCACGGGAACGGGAAATACGGTTTCCATTTTATTTTCTACGATGTTAGGTGTTAGGTACTACCGCGCGGGTTTTATCCACTGCTCGGCTGTTGTGTATCATAGTGTTAGGGCTTATAGCCTATGTTACTGACCATCCCTTCAACTATCTCCACTTCAAAAAACATGTCAATTCGCCGCTCCATTTTGCTGTGAAAGACGGACACAAACAGACAGCAACTTTCCAATTTATAATATACATAGTTATGGATAAAAGAGACAGGGAAGTACCTGATTTCCCATTAATATCTTTAGCCTTCAGGTTCCTCGCCTTCAACAGCGTCAGCGTCAACACACTGTTGCTGGGATGGTAACATAATGACGTCAGCAACTCGCCACACTTATCCTTCGCTGGCGGCTTCAGAGCTTTCCAGAATGATGGCTTCTCGCTCAGGTCCACCTGGAAGGTAAGAAACAGAAATATTTGAGGAGGTAATTTTGATAAGGTTGATATTAGTCTCACGCAGACCGTTGGCGCTGACAGTCGAGATATATGAACTTCTAGGAAGTGTTGAATGGCGCGTAGATATAAACGCGCATGGTGATCTACGCGGGCCCGACGCGCTACACGTACGGCCTAATCAGCACGATACTAAAGCTGGTTTTTCGAGAAATATGGCCTTCTAGGAACCATGTGTGCTGATTACGCATAATTAAAAAACGCTACCTATAAGTTCATAGTCCAATTCAGCCCTGACAGACAGCGTGTGGTCAGCGCAACACTGAAACCAGCCCAAAAAGTCAGCGATCCGCGTGCGGTCAGCGGGTATAAACAGCCTTAGAGATAGAAATCAATTGTGAACAAAAGTTTTTATGATAATATGAGATAGAAGATACATAGATAGGCTTGCCAAGCCGGTGTCGCGTTTCAGCTTCGGTTACCCGGTCTAGCAAAATTTTATAGGTCTGTTTTGGTTTTAGGAAACATTTTCAGTAGATAGTAGTACGAAGTCTGGAATAGTGGCCGTAGGTTCACCCCTACTGCGATGATCAAGGGACAAGCACGTCTCCCTAGAGACATGCTGTATCAGGCGTTGCACCGTGGGCGCTTCGGAGCAGGTCTCTCCAGAGGACCCTGTGCCCCTTGCAGGTACTGAGGGTGGCCGCTGCCCGCGGTTTTAATGAGGTACGAATCCCGCCTCCCTAGTCTTTCTCCCCAAAAAGCTAGGCACCTTTGGAAGGTTTCCCCTGACATCAAAAAAAAAGGTTCACCCCTACTACATGGGACCCATAGCATAACTACTGATAAATTGGTGTTACCTTGTATGAGTTCAGTGTTCTTCTTTACCTAACCTTTTGGGGATTTAATACCGTAGTAGCACGACAGTCGCCGCGTCGCGGGTCGAGGAGTGCTGCTCATGAATATAAGCCTCTAGCATGGCTTGAAACTAGTCGAGTTTCTCGTCAAATAATTACGTGAGAAAGCCGAAAAACATAATTTAATCTAGTTAACTGATCAAAAGGTCACTTTGAACCTTTTGTTTATAGCAAAGTTTTAAGTTATAATTAAAGGTCAGTCATTAACTTTGTTGTCGTAATACAATATTTTATTACTTTAGGCTGTTAAGTTAAACATTATAACATTAACTTAACTTCACGCCTATTTTTTAATAAAAGTGTACGCAGTGAAATATAAAAATGATTGCCTTTGTATTAAAACTAGCTTCTGCCCGCGACTTCATACGCGCAATCCCGTTCTTTCCCGTTCCCGTTCGGGATTTTCGGAGAAAAGTAAAAAAGAAATTGAAGAAAAAGTTTCCTATGTCCGTGTCCCTACCAATTGTCATCCAAATCGATGTATCGAAATGTACCCATTCTTGAGTTATAAAATAAAAGTGTAACTAACACGACTTTCTTTTATATACATATACCTCTAGAGGTATATACCAATAGATTAATTATAGGCGTGTAATTTCAACTCATTACAAAGAGGTTTTTCGATTTCAGTTCCTGGTAAAGTACTTTTATGTTTCTCAATATAAAAAAATCTTTGTAGTTTTTGGATAATAGAGTTAATTAAATAAACTCACTTTTATAACAAGCAATTATTTTAGTAAACTTCTTTGAAAAATAGAACTTCATGCTAGAGGTATACTAAATAATATTTGGAACTGATAAGCTCCAGAGTAATTACAAAATTGTTATCTCCCATACTACCTGAGAATCGAACCACATACTCAGCAGTACCGCTTCTATTTCAATAACGAATCACAATCACCATTAAACCCAATATTATATCGGAATAGTAGAAACTAAATTAAAGGGTCAAATTAATTCCATTAGCAAACATAGATCGAATATGATCGATTTTCATTTGTTTGCAAACCATTCGATTACGGGCTGAATGAAACTCATCTGGGTAGTAGATAGGACTTGTAGAATTAAATGTACCTACTATTATTTTAAAGCTAGAGATAATAAAGTGTCGCGGAGAACCTAACGGGTAACCGGGGCTCCGACTCGACGTGCAGGAGAAGGAACGGGGTGGTTTTTAGTCAGTAAGAGTCTGACACTCCCTCCCGCCTCACCCAAGCGGGAGCAGTCATACGATGATTTTCCCCCCTTAAAAAAAAAGAGATAATAAAGTCACCACCCTTACTCTTCTCGCGGGTGTAGAAAGAGAGGAATATTCAGTAATCGATTTCAATTGAAATTATTTACGTTAAGATCGACTTTTGACATTACTTCTATAGGGTTGGTGTAAAAATCATGATCGATACGGAGTTTTTGGAAAGAACGATTATTGACATCGACAGAAAGGGAATCAGACCCGAGCGTACGGCACGTCGCGTTCCGTACGAGCCTCAAAGAGCCATCAGACCACTAGGTTTTTAGTCAATAAGAGTCTGACACCTCCCGCTTCACCTAGGCGGGAGAAGTCATTCGCTGATTTTCTTACTTTAGAGACCAAACTACGTTATTGTTACAGTGAAGAATAAGAGTGGATTTTGTTCACAATATTAAGTGCTACAACTAGTCGTAGATATCTTCGTCCGCTCGCAATAAGAGGGGCGACTTAATTTTTAATTAAGGGTCTTAAACGGAGTCGGGTGGCATAGTACACTTAACTTAGGTACCTACGTATCACGAGAAATTTTGTATATAGGTAGTATAAGTACCTAAGGGTACTTTTTTTTTTTTGTAAGGGGGGAAAATCATCGAATGACTGCTCCCGCCTGGGTGAGGCGGGAGGGAGTGTCAGACTCTTACTGACTAAAAACCACCCCGTTCCTTCTCCTGCACGTCGAACTGGAGCCCCGGTTACCCGTTAGGTTCTCCGCGACTCCGAATCGGCATCGGCCCTATTGGGCCCCATCTGTGATGGTCTGATGGCTCTTTGAGACGCGCGCGGAACGCGACGCGCCGTACGCTCGGGTCTGTTTCTGGTCGGACGGGGAGCCACCCATGCTCGCCGTCCGCAGGCCCGCGCTTACGGTGGCCGGAGATCGTCCCGCGACGCGATTTAAGCTCAGCTTTTGACACAGTAGATCACAAAATACTAATTGAAAAATTTGAACACTATGGTGTGAGGGGTAAAGCGTTAGAACTCCTAAAGTCATATTTGACGAACAGGAAGATGTTTGTAGAAATGAACGTAGTAGTTAACAGACAAGATCCATTGAATAATAGTGACACTAGTTCATTAGAACAGACGTACAGATCTAAACTGGTTCCAGTTCGAATTGGTGTACCTCAAGGCTCCATTTTGGGGCCAATATTTTTCATTATTTTTATTAACGATCTTATAAAACACATGAATGGAACAGTTACAGGATCTATCCAGCTAGTAGTTTTTGCTGACGATACAAATGCAGTTGTATCAGCAAATAATATAAATAATTTAAATGTAGTTGTGAATCAAACGTTGAGTAACTTTCACAACTGGTTCTCAGTGAACAATCTTAAAGTTAATACCAGTAAAACGAATGTCATACTTTTCAGTCCAACCACAAGAAAAAATGATAGAATAAACTGCGTGATGAATGGAGAAGTAGTAAATCTGGCCCCAATGGTAAAATTTTTAGGAGTTTATATAGACTGCAATTTTAACTGGAAACAAGAACTTATGCATATAGAAAAGACAATCGGCTCGGCATGCTATGTTTTAAGAAGTCTTAGGAATGAAGTCGACATTAAACATCTTAAAATGGTCTATTACGCACTAGTCGAATCAAAATTAAGATACAGCATACTATGCTGGGGTGGTAGTTATGCATATAACATTCAAAAAGCTTTTGTTCTCCAGAAAAGAGCGATTAGGACTATAGTCAGGATCCGACAGGAGGTATCGTGTAGACCACATTTCACAGAATTGAAAATATTAACGGTCCCAAGTTTATATATTTTAGTACTACTAACGCACTTACGAAAATATATACACGAGTTTGAAACAGAAGAAGAAAGACAAAAAAGGGAAAATACAAGAAGGAAAGACTTGCAGACTAAACACGCACCTCATCTTAATATTTTCGAGCACGGTTTCTATTACAAGTCAGTTAAAATATTTAATAAATTACCTACTGAATTAAAAATCTTAGTTTATAACCGAGAATTTATAAAACAACTCAAGCAGTTCTTGTTAGACAAGTGTTTGTATTCTTTGGATGAATTATAGATAAACAATGTTTCTACAAAATTTGACCTATTAGATATTATTTCATAATATATTAAGTATTATTTAGTTTTATACCTACTACTACCTTTCTAACAAATAATAATGACATTTATCGGGACATTTTAAATTTATTATAATGCGTTTTTTTTTATTATTATTAATTATGATGACTTTTGTTTTTTTTTTTTCTTGATTGATTATGGTGTTTTTTTTTTTTCTTATTGATTATTGATTATATATGACATACCAATGGATTAATTTGTAACTACTTTATAATTATAATATTATGAAAACTTCAAACACAATGTATATTGTTCATGAATAAATAAATAAATAATAAAAAAAAACCTCTTCTCACATGGAGGTTTGAGCATTAATCATCACGCTTGCTCAATGCGGGTTGGCGATTTCAAACTAATAATTAGAAATTATAAGCCCAGGTTTCCTCAAGATGTTTTCCTTCACCGTTTGTCAGTGGTGACCGAATAATCTTAGAAAGTACATGTAACTCGGAATACATCACATTGGTACTTGCGGTTGGTAGGTTCCGATCATGCATCCTAATGCATGAGAAGCAGGCGTCTTAAGCCTCCGGGCCGCAACGATAATACTGGGCCTATGGGTAAGCCTTTTTTTACTGGGACAAGCCCGCCACAACCTCCCAAAACCGCTGCAACTACTGTAAGCCAGGATCTACAGTAGATACAACCATGAACCAGTGTTCACTACCGACTTCAGTAAGTCGGCGTCTCAGGGACATAACTGTCTTGGTTCCCGCAACGAAGTGAATCGAATATGGGTAAGCCTATTATTGGCACAATTTCAGGTTCCTATCTTTATAATTGTTCCCACTAGAATAATTTTCGTCCAAAAGTCCAAGACCAGTAAATAGAATCAGTGAGATCCGTTTCTTGTCAGTCGTATTAGTGACTTTTGAGACCACTCAATCCAGGATACTTTATAACCATGGTCTTACCTGACACAGAGGCAGGAACACTTCTCCAATGGAGTCGTCTCTCGAAAACCGATCGTAGTCGAACACGTGGAGATGGAGCACCTGTAACAATTACAATACATGATTAATATCTAAACAATCAACACAAAGGGACAGGGTAGTACAAGTAAGCGTATCACTAGGAGGACCGCCCAAAAGACACGAAGCAGTCATGCTAGGTAAGGAGGAGGCGGGGCGCGTGAGGGAACGAACCTCCTCATGCCCCAACCGTCGCGAGACACACTCCGGGTTTTGGAGATCGCGAGACGATTTCCGGCCACCGTAAGCACAGGCCTGCGGACGGCGAGCATGGGTAACTCGCCGGCCGACCAGAACCAGACCCGAGCGTACGTGGTTTGGGTTCCGTGTGCGCGTCAAAGAGCCATCAGACCACCACAGACGCCAATACGAAGTCGCGGAAGATTTAACGGGTTGCCGGGGCTCCCGTTCGAAATGCAGGAGAGGGAACGGGGTGGTTTTGGGTAAGTAAGAGTCTGACACTCCCTCTCTCCTCACCCGGGCAGGAAAAGCAATTGGATGATTTTCACCCTCAAAAAAAAGGACAAGCAGGCGTCTGCTTAATTTGATAATGGAACAAACTAGTAGACTAACTAATAAACTAATGTATTGTATGAATCTAGGTAGATAAAGTCAAAAGTTAGTAGTGGACACTGACTACGTCACAAATGACGTTTAGTTTGAGTGATATTTATATAAGTCGGCGGAGGAGCATGCATGAAAGGAATGATGAACTAAAAGAGGTATCATAGCAATTCGCGTTCCATAATCTCTACTCTGCCTACCCCTATGGGAGACAGGCGTAAGGTTATGTATATGTAAGTTAAATTAAATTAAATTAAATTTGTTTATTGGCATACACAAGTTAGATTACATGTAGACATGGAAGCGAACAGCATTCACATAGATACAAATACGGCAGAGATGCCCGTGGGCCCCAAACTAGGCACAGCCTGTATCTTGGTGGCCCAATGGTGAAGGTTTAGACTAATTAGTTCTCGCGTCATGTTTGTGACACAGTGCAACCATACAACAAAAAATAATGAACTGAAAAATAATACGAAAGTAATTAACAAATAATAAACAAATTTTGAGTAACAAATGAGCAACAAATACAGATAATCAGGCAAATGCAGGTAGGTATAACAAAGCATGCAGACATTAAGGATAACGTATTTCATTATGAAACTTGTTCACTGTAGGTAAACTTGTAAGAGCTAGCAGCTCATTACCCTACTGTACTTGGAAAATAACATCGGAAACCATAATAATAAATAAATAAAAATAACTAGGACTACGATAGGGCAGTTAGCAGAGGGTGTGTGTGGGTATGTGTGTGTGTGTGTGTGTGTGTGTGTGTGTGTGTGAGGGTGCGTGGGAACTTAAGTGCGCGCGCTGTTGTTGAATTGTGTTCTTTTATTAAGTTATTTCAGGGAGCACAAGAGGTTTTCTGTATCGTCGTACGTCAGGTTACGCAGCCATGCCTTAATAATAGTTTTGGCTTCGAATGTATTCCCAGGGATTTTGAGTGTCGATTTGTTGACTGTATTAAAGATTCGTATAGATAGAAATGACGAAAAGCGAGTAGCAAAGGTGGTTTTCACTTTCGGAATTGGCAATCTGTTAGCACCGATCCTGCCTCTTTCGGTGTAAGCGAATTGGTTTCCTGAGGCAGCAACAAGTCTAAGGAGAGATATCAGGATGTAGAGCTGTCGAACGCGTAGGACATCTGCTTCTTTATATAGATCATCTGTGCAGTAGCGCCGCGGCTTACCAAGGAGTACTTTGAGAACGGCGCGTTGAGCACGCTCAAGTTCGAGCATATAGGACTTGGCTGCACTACCCCAGACGCCCACGCAGTACTGTAGCAGCGACTGACACAGAGCCAGATATACCTTTTTGGATATCTCTTTAGGGGCACTGGCGCGTATGAGTTTCATTACATAAATAAGCTTACGGACTTTAGCGGACAGTGTGGAGATGTGTTCTTTGAAGGATAGGTTCTGGTCGATTATGACACCGAGGTATCTGGTTGATTTGACTCTCCCAATTTCGCCGCAGCAGCACTGCTCGCCGCGGCAATGCACACTGTGGATTTTTATGTTGGTGATGTCGGGACAACTGGGACGGGTAATGTGAAATGTATTAAAATTTGGCTTTTCGACATTTAGCGTTAATAAGTTTCTGTCTGGCCAGTTCAGCATAGTGCGCATGCCATTCTCCGCAGCGTCCACGGCTTCTGTCCATGTTTTACCATGAAAAATAATTGCTGTATCGTCAGCGTCGTCGTGGCCTGGAGGTTTAAGACGCTCGCTTCTCATGCATGAGGGTGCGGGTTCGAAACCTACCAACGGCAAGTACCAATGTGACTTTTTCCGAGTTATATGTACTTTCTAAGATTATTTAGACACCACTGACAAACGGTGAAGGAAAAACATCGTGAGGAAACCTGGACTTATAATTTCTAATTATAAATTTGAAATCGCCAACCCGCATTGAGCAAGCGTGGTGATTAACGCTCTAACCTTCTCCGTGTGAGAAGAGGCTTTGCTCAGCAGTGGGCATTTATAGGCTGTTGATGATGATGATGATGATCGTCAGCGTAGCATATCATGTCTGCACGTCGCAGGACCAGCTTCAGTATGTCGTCCATGTATATGGTGAACAATGTTGGACCGAGAACACTTCCCTGTGGGACTCCGAACGAGATCGGGAGTCTACCGCTTTCCCTGTCTCCAATGACAACAAACTGTTGCCTGTTCAGTAAATAGCTTGCAAACCAGTCACACCAATCCTCTACAACTTTTTGAGAAGCGTTTGGGTTGAGATGGTGTCAAATGCCTTAGCCAGGTCGAGAAAGACACCAACCGTTCGTTGGCCCTCATCTAGATTTGAGGATACAATGTCCGTCAGAAGCCCCACAGCTTGCTCCGTTGTAGACCTGCCACGTCTGAATCCGTATTGACGCTCAGACAGAAGGCTGTGCCTCTCGAGAAAGCTAGTGAGACGATCGTTGACAAGCTTTTCCAAGATCTTGGACGAGACACACAACAACGAGATAGGTCTGTAGTTGTTGGGACAGTCTTTGGCACCCTTTTTGTGGATCGGCGCTATAACCGCCGTCTTCCAGCAGCTCGGGAAGATACCCGTTGACATGCTAAGGTTGCAGATGTGCGTTAGTGGGTTCAGTATAAACGGTTTGATGCGCTTAAGAAGAAGCGGTCGGATCCCGTCTGAACCAGGAGCGCTGTCTTCCTTGAAATTTGTGATAATACGTGCAACTTCGAAGTTGTCAGTTGGAGTCAGGAACAGAGAGTCTTTGGGTTGATTTACCAGAGTAGTATCAGCACATAGCATGCTCTCCGTGGTCTGAAGTTTGTCCAATATTTTAAGTGCCAGGCGTTCGCCCACTGAAACGAAATGTCTGTTGCAGGTATTGACAGATGAGGAATCCTTTTGTTCAGATCTCAGTAATTCCTGGTTGTTATTTACTCTCTTAGGTAATTCGCAGATGTCCTTGATAGTTCGCCAGAGCTTTTTGGGCTGTGCACTATGGCTCTCCAGCTCCCGGCGCTCGTGGACAACTTTACATTTGTGAAGAATATCGTTACAGAAGTTTCGGTATCGCTTGTATGTAACTTTCAGCTCCAGATTAAATGGTTGCGCCTTTACCCGAGCGTGCAGTGAGTCCCGATGTCGCATGCACCGTATCAAACCAGGAGTAACCCACGGTTTCAAGTTAAACTTTGTGCGGCTGATTCTTGTTCTCACTGTATGTTTCTTTACTATGTCTGTTAAGATCTTATTAAATAATAAGACCGCATTGCTGACATCAGTACAAGACATTACCTCAGCCCAGTCGAGTTTACTAACCTCTGTCGTGATCTTAGAGTAGTCTATCCTGGTTTTGTACCTGTTGCGTACCGTGTTTTTGTTCTTTAATATGTTTGTGCCGAGGACAACCAAGTCATGGTCCGTTATTGATGACTTGCAAACCACTCCCTGCACTGGGCTCTTGGTTCTGACGAACGCATGGTCCAAGCAAGCTTCAGCCCTTGTTGGTATGGTGATAGAAGGCAGGAGACCATGCTCCAGCAAGAGGCACTGGTAAGGGATAAAGCTGGCGTTTGGACTACTGTCACAGAGATCGAGGTTTATGTCACCTGTTACGATTACGCGAGCACTGCTACTCAAGCTATTCAGTGTATTTTCTAAGGAATTAAGGAACCTTTCGGCGTTACTAAATGATGGGGAGCGGTAGATTCCTAAAAGTGTAACGTGTGATTTAATTTTGACAATGAGGTAGTTTGCGTCGTCGAATTCAGGCTCACTCACTGTGACTGACCATGCATTTCTCACATACACAGTCACTCCCCCACTCTTGTTGACAACTTTGCGAGTGTGGTAACAGTTGTAACCGGGTAACTGGTTGACTATGGAGTTATGATTAAGCCAGCACTCTGTTAACACTATCACGTCAAATTGGCAGTCGAAACGGTGAAGTGCCGTTACAAGCTCAGGGTAGTTTTTGTGTAAACTCCTAATGTTGCAGGTTAGTACCTTGAAGTCGTACTGAGTCAGTATTTCCCGGCACGACTCCGGCCCGTCGATGATGCGGCACGGCAAAGTTAGAGTATCGTCAATTTCA
Organism: Spodoptera picta; assembly: GCA_038387885.1. NCBI lineage: Eukaryota > Metazoa > Arthropoda > Insecta > Lepidoptera > Noctuidae > Spodoptera > Spodoptera picta. Next base: position 391,016 of record JAZHFQ010000221.1, on the reverse strand, counting down.
TCGATTAATTCAATCCTATCCATTATTTAACAGAGTTGGAAAGATGCAGAAAGACGATACATGGGATCTTGTAGCCGTGAATAGGAATTGTCCGCCCCGACCACTGTGTTTGGAGAGAGTTAAGCTGTATATCTGGTGTGGGTGAGAGTGTGCCTGGATGTGTAGGTTATGGTAGTTCCGATTCTGTGAGCAGTAGAGGAATTGAACTCTGTTCGAATGTGATGTTTGTGACTTTGTGATAAGTACACCGATTGAGTTTCCAAGTTTAACGTTTGAAGTGTGAATGTAAACATACCCCCTACTAATAGCATAGACTAGAGCATGCATTTCCCAGTCGCTGCCGCTGCCCATATCCTTATGATTTCAATCTATCAAATTGCGTTTTACGGATTCACATAGATGAACAATATAGATAAATTCAGGATGCGAGCATCGGAACTTTCCGCAGCGGCAGAGCTCACTATATAGCACCTGGAAAGGGATGCGCAGTTGTAGGGATCTTTCCAAGGTAGTAGTCCAGGTCTTCAGAGTTTTTAATCTGTATTGCTGTCTTTCCCTCCACCTGTCTGATGAGTATTTGGCCCCTACTCGTCCAACAAAACTTGAATCCAGCGTCTTTGGCTCGAGATCTGGCTTCGCGAAATAAGATTCGATTTTCTTTAGTGAGATGTTCATTTAAATAGATTTTTCTTGTGGGACCCGGAAGCTCCATGTCGCAGGACGTTAAATTACGTCTGACTTTGAAGGCTTTAGTCAACTCTTCCTTCTTTGACCGTCTCAGCAACCTGACTATGACAGGACGAGGAAAACGCGAATCAGGGTTGGATGCAGGGTTTTTTTTCGGGCCGGCACGAGCAGTCCAGTCGATGTCATCTGCGGATAGGTTGACCCCGATTTTAGTAGCTGTAACCATCGCTATGTGGTGAAGGTTCTCGCTGTTGGTTTCTTCTACCCCTATTATCTCTATTTCATTCCTCATTGCCGCTTGAGACTGCTGATACAATTGGCTTTTTAGTGAGCATATTGTTGAGTCCATTCCAGTTGCTTCCCCAGAGTATTTCTCGAGTGCATTAAGACGCTCCTCAAACCGGTCCAAGCGCGCGTTACACTCGTCCATCCCGTCAAACAATTTTGAGACAGTTATTTTGACTTCTGCCATATCCAGCCGCATAAATCGGATTTCCTCAGCTAGCTCGGAAAACAGAACAGAGTCTTCGAGGACATCCCGGGTAGGTGAACCAATCGCCATACGCTTGTTCGCACGCGAATGCGAGGTAGCATGTGAGACATTAGGCTCAGTCGCTTTTGGAAGTGCAGGCGATTGGACAGGTGTGTTGGTGTTGTCAGTCCGAGGTATTTTAGCACGACAGGATGGACAGCCCCAGTTTACGTTTAGGTTTGAGGAGTCTTGGCTCACGTTCACGCATATTGGGTACAGCCAATTGATCTATTTGAAGTTATACATTGCTTGCAAGCTGCGCATTTTGTGTTCATCTTGATGATTAATTAACATAAAATAACATAAGAAAAAAGATAACACTCGCTTCCGTAAACAAAGGCGACAACGGCTCAGGTAGCAGGTAGCCGGAGCAACGAATATCAGGCGCGCACACACGCTCACCGCGTGGACAGCGATGACGAGCGATGAAGACCTACCTCGCACCTGTACGAGCGGTGAGATGAAGCTGCCGCGCGTGCGCCCAGGAGTGACCGTGACAGCAATAGTATGATGTTTCTAGGCGCGACAAGCGCACGCGATGACTCGCCGGTTTCAAACAGCTGATCCGTTTATTAATAAATATTGGTTTCACTTTATATCGTGGTTTCGGATTCGTTTTAAGGGAGCACTATGTAACAACACGGGTATTTTACTTTGTTTTGCGGATTATGAATACGGAGGACGGTTAGTTGCACCGTGCACTTGAGCGAGCATTAATCCAAGTGGTATATTATGCAAAATAAAATCAGAATAAAAGAAGCGTCAGAATTTCTGTAAAAGTAGTGGTATTTAAACTGTCAAACACCAAGCGGTCACCGGTGACCGCAACCTATTGTTCTATAGATAATTGTGTCTACAAAGACGGTACTCAACGAGTTAAAATTAATCTGCTAGATGGACATTCAAATAGAATTTTTCTTCCCTATTGTATAACAAAAATATTTGCATTTTAGCTGTACCTCTATCTGTCCCACAACAGAACAAAAGCCTAGAAGTGATGTTTACGAGTCTGTTAGGAAGTCGGGGCTAAGTTATAGCCAGACCAACCGCGCTCATTACATTCTACGGACCATATTTCTACCTAAAATGTTACCTTGCGTAACACATGAGCAGCAAATCTTGAATGTAGTACTTACTTCTTGATTTTCGCTTATATGAAAATTGGTATACCGTCCACACATAGCTATTGTTTTAACTATTTAGCCTTTAAAAGGAGCCTATAGCTTCTTGGGGCAAAAGAATGGAATAGGAAGAGTGAAATCATAATATAACATCACATAATATCACGCTTTTTATCCCCGAAGGTGTAGGCAGAGGTGCACATTACGGCACTGTAAAATGTAACACCCACTTTTCACTATTTATATTATGAGTCCCATGTAATAGGGGGTGAGCCTATTGCCACATACCGGGCACAAATCCAGACTCCATGCTGCTACTGAGATTTTTTTTAAAACCCAGTAATACTTTGCCCGACGCGATATATCGAACCCGAGACCCCTTGCCCGGCAGTCACATTTGCGACCACTCGGCCAACGAGGCAGTGGCATTAAGTAATTTGCACCTCTTCCTACCCCTTTGGGGATAAAAAGGTGTGATGTTATGTTATGTAGGGAATATGAAATTTTTATCGCATTAAAACTCCCCGGTGGCCATGCACTATCACCACTAATAAGGGGCACTGGGTTTTCTAAATTATTAACTGGAGCTTACTCTTGAATCCAATTCCAATCGATAGACATTGGTATTGTGAAATTTCATACTCTAGTGTTGCAACACTAGCGGCCATTGCATCCGTATTGCGTGGATATTGAATTAACAAAATTGTATTGAGTTTGGCTTTATATTCCGTACACTGATTGCTATATTAACAGCTACGGTTGGTGTTGTATAGTGATGACATTGAATAACTATTAAGTTTTTATTGGATTGAAATTGAGATTAGTTTCAAGAGTGAGTGCACTTCTGTTATTGCTTAGGATATACAGGTTTTTCCTGTCAGACTAGGTTTTGGAAAGATACGATTTAGATGCGCGATGCGAATTAATTCGTAAGATCTTGCGGTGTGTAGAGGGAGCTCGCACATTTTTGCAATGCGACGCTGCATCACAGTTTTGTGTACGAACTGAGTGAGGGTGTGTGCGGAAGAATAGATATTTAATATTCTATCTTTCCTTGTCAGTTTCTTGAGAGTTTATTGTCAAAAACTTCGATTTTGGATTGATATCAGTGATTCATTTTAACCTTTAACTCTTTGAGTACCGTCATTATAGACACAATTAAAGGGCAATAGGTTGCGGCCACCGGGGTTCTTGCGGTGTTTGACAGTTTAATGGACCATGTTAAAAGATGTTGATTGAATCAAAGACCTCTCCACATAACAAAGCTATTTCTGTATACATCAAAATACCCAAAACTGAATATTCCTAAGTGAATACTCGATTTTTTACTAATGCCATTACTTTTAATTTTCTCCCCTCCGTTACTGTGTAAAAAAACAGGGAAGGCTAACATTTTTAATTAAATTAAAAGGCGTCAACTATTAGTACGGCGTTTAGTATTCACTCGGGAACGTAGTCGTGACACGCACCTTGAAATGTCAATTTATAACAATTAGGACCGAAGGGGCTCGTCTTTGGGCGGTGGGTTTTATTAGTTATAACTATTATTTGAAAAAAAATTTGGGGCTACTGAAGGTGTTTTTAGTGGGAATTGTTATTGTAACATAATAACATCATAACATCACGCCTTTTATCCACGAAGGGGTAGGCACAAGTGTACATTCCGGCATTTAATGCCACTTTACAATGTAACACCCACTTTTCACTATTTATGTTCTGAGTGCCATGTAATAGGGGGTGAGCCTATTGCCATATACCGGGCACTATTCCAGACTCCGTGATACTACTGAGAATTTTTAAAAAACTCAGTAATACTTTGTCCGGCAGTCTCACTTGCGACCACTCGGCCAAAGAGGCAGTTTTGGGATACGTTTCTAGAATCTTCAGTTTTCAAATCCTCAATCCTCAATCAGGTCAATAGCTTATTCAATGTTACGGGTGTCCAATAGTTTACTATCAGGTGATCCATCTGATCGTTTTCGGGCCAAGCCCGCCACAACCTCCTAAAACCACCGCAACTCCTGTAAGCCAGGATCTACAGTAGATACAACCATAAAAACACCGGAACACTGAAGTCGCCACGTCGCAGGGACATGAGTAACTGTCTTGGTTCCCGCAACGAAGTGAATCAGAAAATATTAATAGAGGGGAAGAAATAGACCATAGTTTCCACCTGATCGTTTGCCGACCTTAAAAGAGGCCATATACGCAAGGTTATGCATGATGGTTATAACTTTGCATGCACCATCTTGCCACGAACTCTCAGTTGAGTGAGCTACGTAGTACGTGATGGTGGGTGTAGGACGCCAATACCAAACTACTGAAAAAATAAACTCTCTCGTTGACTGACTGCCTCGTTGGCCGAGTGGGCGCAAGTGCGACTACTGGTCAAGAGGTCTCGGGTTCGGTTCCCGGGTCGGGCAAAGTATTACTGGGTTTTTAAAAATCTCAGTAGTAGCACGGAGTCTGGAATTGTGCCCGGTATATGGCAATAGGCTCACCCTCTATTACATTGGACTTATAACATAAATAGTGAAAAGTGAGTGTTACATTCTTCAGTGGCATTTAGTGCCGTAATGTGCACCTCTGCCTACCCCTTCGGGGATAAAAGGCGTGATGTTATGATGATGTCATGAAAAAATTAAAAAAAATTGAGAACTGTGGCAGGCAAGCTCGCTGGATGCCACACACGGTTATGCTCACGCGCAAACATAACCGAACGGCATAATATATTAATTTCAATATATGCTCAGTTGCATGTATGTACATGCACCGATAATTGTACAGTTTAATCACACACACGCTAGGGCTTGCCGGTCGATTAGGTATGCATGCACGGCTAAAACCATCATGCGAAACCTAGCGTGTATGGCCTCCTTAAAACATATTTGTATTTAGTAATTTGTCATGACATACCCGACTCTGCAGTTTCTGTATCGGGAACCCTTCAAAGTAGAAGGTCTCATTCCACCTCGGGTTCAGGGTGCGTCGCTTGATCTTCGTCTCCAACCGGTGCTTCTTGTCCGGCAGTAGCGTTACGCGGACGTACGGGTCGGATGTACCGCTCAAATCCTTGGCTGGTAATTCCTTGCCCTGTAAAAATGTTCAAGGTTAAATTGCACAACATTTTGGAAAGATGGCGTGTTGCTTACCGCGATGATTGTGACTTAATTCGCTTAAGATTTATGAGCTCCTGGCTGGGGCTAAAATTAGTTGAGTAACCTTGTTAAATAGTACGTTAGAAAATTAAAGGGCTCTGTACCGTAACCAGTTTCTTTTAACTACAGAAATGGGTAAAAAATTAGATTTAGAAAATTGCAAGGGCTTTAAAAGTTATTTTTTAAATTTAAGATTGTATTCTTTTGACTTTACGGGGTCTTTAGTCCAACCAAACTTTGATAACATTAAGTAGGTAATAATTAGAAGTGACTACGCTGAGTAAAGCGTAATACATAAAGTTCATAATTCATTTAATTACAAATTTTTCCTCATCACTCTCGTGAGGTAGGGTGCCCAAAAGACTGGCAGCATTGTCACGTTGAAGTGCAATGCTTAACCTTTGCCCAAGGTAGTAGCCAGTCCTTCGATCACCTGAAGTGTCAACCATCCTCCTTACAATATCTTTGTAAAGAAGATGTGCACTTGGGCCCTACGGCCCTAAAGTTTCATCCCCAAACGTTTCGAAAGCACAATTGCCAATCAGGCTATCATACTTCCGCCGTTTGAGGTTCTCGGCAGTAATGCGTGAGTTATTAGAATAACTGAAACACAAAGCAATTTACTCATTGTTTCAGTATTTTCTGTACAATAGAATTTTTACAATATACGTACTAAGTGTCTTGTATTTATTCGTTCAATTATAACCTCTATTCGTGATGGTACAATAGTCAGGTCATTATTGATATTTGTATAACTCATTGGCAGACAAAGACAAGTATGAAAAACTTGGAGAATCATTGCTATATTATGTTTTGTACTAATAAATATAAAAAATGTTTGTTTAGTTGAAGTTTGGGAGTGATAAAGTGTTAATTTATGCTGTTAGCTAGCTCATAATATAGTTGAAATTTATGAAGTTTCATTTGAACATTATTGTGGTTTTAAACATTGTTAATTTTCCTTCTCATTCTTGGAAGAAAACCTATCTCTAGTCTTCTCACGGGTCGTAAGAGAGAGCAAAGAATATTTGACCACAACTGGTCACTTGACAGCATGGGTTTTTAATAATCCTGAACCTCTTAAACTTCGATCTTCAACACTGCCAATCTTGGGAATTATGATAAACACCTCAGAGCACAGATGCCTTTGTACGAGTTTGTTATAGAGGACGCGTTCGACGCTCTGATTGGTTGCTTCATTGGTGCCGGCCAATCAGAGTGCCGAACGCATACTCGTTTCGAATACTTTAAACGTAAATGAAACTCGTACTAAGGCCTCAGATTAATTAATATTTAGGTACTACGTAACTCAGAGTGCTAAGAAGCACGAATAACTATAGCATTCGTTACGTAAGAGAATCGAGTGCGTTCGGCGCTCTGATTGGCCGGGTCCAGAAAACCAACGTGTGCTTGGCATTCTGTTATAGCGGAGACTAATGGTCTAGCAAAGAATAGGGATGATGACAGGGTAAGAAAATTAAAAATCTAATTAGTCCGTCAGTTAGATAATGAAAAAAATATTAGACACGTATTTTTTATTTTGTTGTATAATTCAACAATACTTAGATAAAACGAATCAAAGTTTAGGAGTGGGGGCTAAAACGTCATTTATACGACGTATAAAATGTACATAGAAGTGACGTCACGCGACATTTAATACATCGTCGAAAGTATTCGTTTCTGTAAGAAAATTAAAAATACGTGTGTGATGTTTTGAAATAATCTACCAGACGGACATTAAAATAAAAATTAGTCATCTACCCTATTCTCAAGAGCCGTTGATGATCTTTCGACCCTTATAAAGTTACTTAGCGGCCTGTTCTCTGTCAAATGTGTAGTCCCTTAGTCGGTTTTAACTATACCAGCGGGAAGAGTAGGTGAATTTGTCACCTCCCCATTTGTAATCTATTCCGTCGTCACATATGTAGCTAGAAAGATTGATTAAGCTGAAGCCATGCTTCGGCACGAATGGGCTGGCTCGATCGGAGTTATACCATTGTCTCACAGTAAACCAGCGTGAAACAACGCTTGCGTTGCGTTTCGGCGAGTCAGTGAGGTCCACTAGTGGCCCAATCCACTCCAATTCTCTATTCTTCTTCCTCAATTTCTAAATACTTATATCCCTAACCCGCAATCCTAATTCCCAATCCCTAAAAGGCAGATATCGAACAAGTAACTCCTCTAGTGTTACGAGTGTCCATGGTCGGCGCCGATTGCTTACCATCAGGTGATTCGTCTGCTTGTTTCAGGGCAAACCTTTAAAAATCTTAATTAAATTAGATTTTCTTACCTGAATGATCCTCAATATCAGGGTAGTGTTCTGGAAATCGTACTCCAGGCTGAAGTGGATCTGGCCAACGTTCTCCGATGGTTCTGAATTGTCGATGTACATGTCCACCAGGGAAATGGAACGATTCTGGAGAAACGCCATCTGTTAGCACAAATCAGAGACTTAAAGCGTTTGCGCGACTGTGGCGCCGTTTCGAAGCGATGTTTTTGTTGATAGAAACAGTATTTTTTATTTGTAATATTTTTTGGGTTTTATAGAAGATGTAGATTTATGATATGTAAGAATTATGACTATCAGTATTTTTTTTTCTATTACCGTTTCTATCAATTGTTTTCATTAATTCATATCGTGCAGAACCAAAGATTTGTATCACTCCTTAAAATAGACTAAAAAGTATGATTTTTTCTCAATAAATTAATGTTTTATTTTTTCGTTTTTCAGATGACGTCGTATTTTATTATTATAGTCTATTTTCATTTTGTCTCGAATTAAAAAATCATACTTTTTATTTTTTTATGATGCAGGTTGACGTCACAAAAATCAAAAAGGGGTGACATGCAAGAAAACATTTTTAATTGAGGTTTTCAAGGCTTTTCAGGTTTTCTGCTCTATCGTTACAATAATGATCATATTAAATTATATTTTTTTTGTACAAATGGGGTAGAAAGAATTTTTATAAGTTTACAAAAAGATTGTAAAATTGCTTCGAAACGACATATTTCGTAAATAAGTTAGGTTTAAAATCAATTTTGCATTTTAAGCAGTCGAAACTATGACTAGTCTATTCTATTTAGACTATGTCTACTGATTTTTAATAATTTCACAATACTTTATTAAATATTTGGAAACAATATTACTCTAGCCTTCTTCTATGTAATAAAATTATTGATTTTAAGGCAAAAATTTTAAAAAGATAATGTGAGATCACAAAAAATTGCGGGAAAATAAAATAAGTTTTTAAATATTTTTTGTATGCCAATTTTTATTTTGAAATCTCACACTATAGTATTTTTTAGCTATTTTACAAGATTACTAATTAATAGTATAAAAAATAAGATTTATTTAAAATTTTTGATGGTGTCATGGTGCTAAGCTAATCTATTTTCCTATAGGCTACATCTATTTTCTAAACTTTGTCGTGACTGTCGTGAAACAACCGGTGATACCCAACGATAAAAAACTTAAAAAAAAGTATTTTGTGATGTTTTAGTTGCGACAAATTACATTATTGCCACTCTTTGTGGTATTTTAGAAAACAAAAAAAAAATGTTAAAAAATTCATCACTCTTGTGTTTTTTTTGCTATTTTTGTGATTTTATTTGCTTTGCAGTTACTGTAAGTACGTTATTACAAAAAAAATTAAAATATTTAAGCCTTTCAGTTCAGACCAAGCGGCATCACTGAAAAATCAAGCATCTTAAATATAAGATAAATGTGTTAAAAGCGAGTCATTAAGCGTTCCGTTGTGTTTTATGTTGTAAAATCTCTATTTCTTTCTTATACAACCTCTTCTACCTACCATGTTTGAAGGAGAAAGCATGGAAAGAGAATTCATAGTTTAGAAAAAACTTCACCAAAAAAAAAAGTCCAGAAAAAAAAAACAAAAACAGTACAAGGAGCACAGTTCAAAAAAAGACAGTATGGAAACAGATAAAACACTCGATCTAAAAAAACTTTTTCACGATTTTTTAGTTGTTTTTTTTTTTACCAAAAACGATTTTTTTTTTCTACATTTGTATAGTCTTAATTCTAACGCGTTTAAATCGTGACTGCTTAAGATTATTTGATATAGATATTTACGTCAACTATTTATGATACGTGAGGTTCTAATTCGACTTGTAAGTATGTGTCCTAAATATATTAATACTGTGGTACGATGTTTAAAGTTTCATCAACAGCCTATAAATGCCCACTGCTGAGCAAAGCCTCTTCTCACACGGAGAAGGTTAGAGCGTTAATCACCACGCTTGCTCAATGCGGGTTGGCGATTTCAAACTTATAATTAGAAATTATAAGTCCAGGTTTCCTCACGATGTTTTTCCTTCACCGTTTGTCAGTGGTGTCTAAATAATCTTAGAAAGTACATATAACTCAGAAAAAGTCACATTGGTACTTGCCGTTGGTAGGTTTCGAACCCGCACCCTCATGCATGAGAAGCGAGCGTCTTAAACCTCCAGGCCACCATGACACTTTAAGATTTTAAAGTTTAAAAAACAATAATATGATTGTTGTCTCTCCGGTGAAGGTGTCTTGCTGTTCAAGCATCTAAGTGTATTTTGGGGTCTCTCGAAACCTGGCAGGTACCAATCATACTTTTTTGAGTTTTACATAATTACTACGGGACCCAACAGACGTTGTCCTGCATATCCACTTGAATGTATAATTAAAAATTTATTCAAATTAGTTCAGCTGTTTAGGATAAATAACCTAAACATGAACTGCAGCGCCATCTGCCGGGCTGATTTGTGAATCTAAACCATTCACAGATCCCCATGAACACACACAAACAATTTCATCAAAATTGGTCCAGTCGTTTAAGAGAAGTTCAGTGACATACACACTCACAGAAGAATTATATATATAAAGATGTACAGTGGGTAGCAGGTCAATCTACTCATTTCAGTCACGATTTTCAACTCTATCGCTAAGGTATAAAGTAGAAACAATGACAAAAATTTACACATTGGCTGATTTACTGACCATTGTAACATAATACAGGTTTATTTAGATATCACTGAAGAAAAAAAGGATTGTGAGAAAACTGGATTTATAATTTCAAATTATAACGTTGTAACAAATTGTATCGACTGCCTCGTTGGCCGAGGGGTCGCAAGTGCGACTGCCAGGCAAGGTTCTTGGGTTCGATTCCCGGGTCGGGCAAAGTCTGGAATTGTGCCCGGTATATGGCAATAGGCTCACCCCCTATTACATGGAACTCATAACATAAATAGTAAAAAGTGGGTGTGACATTGACATTGTACAGTGGCATTTAGTGCCGTAATGTGCACCTCTGGCTACCCCTTCGGGGATAGAAAGGCGTGATGATATGTTATGTAATTATAACGTTGTAGATGAAATCAGGATTGGCCCAATAGTAAGACAGTTACAGGCTGATGTTGAACCTTGCACCCTCTCCTCACTGCAGATAACTTTGGTGGAGCAGCAAAATTCATAACATAATATCACGCCTTTTTATCCCCGAAGGGGTAGGCAGAGGTGCACACAGAAGTTACACCCACTTTTCACTATTTATGTTACGAGTCCCATGTAATAGGGGGTGAGCCTATTGCCATATACCGGGCACATTTCCAGACTCCGTGCTACTACTGAGATTTTTTTTTAAAACCCAGTAATACTTTGCCCGACCCGGCAACATTCAATACGTTAACATTAGGTAACTATCTGTCTCTGGGGTTAGTCTACTAAGAGGACCCGGTGCCTTCTTCAGTGCAGAGTTTCCTTATGGCATCGAGCATTTTTTTCTTTACTTAAAAAAGTACAAAGTAAAAATATTTTCTTTTTCTTGTATAATAATAATAATAATAAGCCCGCAGGGCACCTTGAGGCGAGGTGACGGGCATTAGCGATCCCGCGGGCTACCATCATCCCGAGTGCTCCAGGGAGAAGTCACCGTTCCTTCTTCTCCGGCTTGCCTTAATTGGCTGGCTGGAGTGAACAATGACAAGGAACAGGTCTCCCACCTCTGGCTTGCCTTCATTGGCCGTCCAGAGTGGAGTCGCGAGAGCAGTGATCCTGCTCGGAGGGTAAGAAACTATTCGTAAGTCGCGAGTGGGCCAGGGATGCAGGAGGCTTCGGCTGGAGCAGATGATCTGAGTAGAAAGCGGTGGTAGTTTCTTAACCCTTCAGCCACTCACATTCTCGTTGCCCCTATGTTGCTATATCTAGCAACCATTCCCGGGGCCCGGTCGGTGAGTTGGCGAGTCTCCGCCTGCCATTTTTACGTGTAAAAATTACATTGTTTCGGCAGGTGCCATAGTCATCCATAGTTCCCAATTTACCAGTCCACAGCAACCCATCCATAGCCCTACCATTTTTTTTCCATTATTCACAATAGTCCTACACTAACCGGGGACTGTCCTTGGGTGCATTTCCATAGTGCATACAGGGATAGTCGCCGGTTTGTGTCTCCATTACATTTAGATTAAAGTTGTCTAAAGGGCGTCTGCGCAGTTGGCTTCGGCCCCTCGTACGCTTCCCAAATGACCGGGACCCTGTGGTCCCGTGAATGGTAAAGACATACATAATAATAATAATCATTTATTTCAGACCATGTATATATTCTTGTTAGTAACATTGAACTTAAAAACTAATGTTAGTACACATTATATATATGATTTAATAGGTCAATATACAAGAATAGAAGCACTATTTTTATGGTTTGCCAGTATGCATACGTGAGCACCATGCTATGTAGACAATAATATTATATTTTTTGGTTTTGTTCCAAGGTGAAATATCCTAAGAAATGGTCTGCCACGTGGGTGCGAGGTTGCGGGAAATTTGTTTCTCCCGTCCCCGCACTCGTGGCGGTAGTCGACCCCACTTATACCTCTATATGTAACCCAAGCAAAATCGTTTATAATAAGGCTTTATAATAATTATTGAACCATAATAATATACATATTAATAAGAAAGATTTCCGGGCGACTCACCGAAAAGGAAATAATTATTCTTACAAAATCTTTTACGAATGAATAAAACTTCGAGGAGGCTGTTTTCAGCGAACTAAGTGAAATATTTTTACTGAAGGAAAATACTTTGTAGCTGATTTTTCTGTGAAATAATTTTAATGAGAAGGTACTTTTTTTTTTGGTGCCGGGGGGAACCTTCGAAAGGCGCCTAGCCTTTTTGGGGATAAAAGTCTAGGGAGTGGGGGATTTTAATCTCACTAAAACCACCCCGGTGGCCACCGTCAACACCTGAATGAAGGCACCGGGTCCTCTAAAAGAGACCTGCTCCAGAGCCTCCACGGTGCAACGCCTGTTACGACATATCCCTAGGGAGACAGGTGTCTCCTTTAAGCTTTGCTGTGTACGGCGGCACGCGACCACAGTGCTACCGTCTTCCCTGAGATTACAGGGTGGGCACCTAGAGTCACCTCTCTACGCACCCTTGGCCCCAAAGGTCCGTCTGAGGTAATGAGAAGGTACCTACAGTAAATAATTCATTCGATGTCAAAATGGCAAATGTCGAGGTTTTGTGTACGATTTCGTGGTCACAAAATACAACTGTTTGTTTTTTGAAAATTATCTTTATATCTTCCACGAAATTTCTTATGTTTTTGTGGAGGGCAAAATCCTCCAAAACTTCTCTCGCTTTGGGTGAAGGAATGTCAGACTTTTACAAACTAAAAGCCACCCCGTTCCTACTTCTGCTTCAAGCCGGAGTCCTGGCAACCCGCCAGGCCGTCCGCAGTTCCAGGTATACCACGAAACTTAACATTGTGTTAAAAGTATGACAATATGCTCACCTCGTTACTTAAAAATAAGTAAAGGTTGTGTTACATAGTATATAAAATAAGCTCGCTTCGTTACATAACTGAAGAAAAGACTACCTCATTGGCCGAGTGGTCACCAGTGCGACTTCCTGCGATTCCCGGGTCGGGCAAAGTATTACTGGGTTTTTAAAAACCTCAGTTGTAGCATTGAGTCTGGGATTGTGCCCGGTATATGGCAATAGGCTCACCCCCTATTACATGGGACTCATAACATAAATAGTGGAACGTGGGTGTTACATTGTACAGTGGCATTAAATGCAGTAATGTGTACCTCTGCCTATCCCTTCGAGGATAAAAGGCGTGATGTCATGTTATGTTATGTAATACTAATGAGATTATAAGTGACAACATTACTTAATCAAAACATCTTCAAAAACACCGTCAACACGCGAATAATACATAATGTAATAGCTTATCTTCCCCCGAAGAAACAAGGGATAATATACCATTATATTACTTGGTATATAACAGTATATTACAAAATAACGCACACAATTCCCCCACTTATATACCCGGGCTGTATTATCTACTGCCTTATTGTTCTCACTACTGCGGGATAGCGTTTGAGTATGAATGAGACTATGGTTCAGTAGTAATTATTATATTTTTGGCTAACTCTCGCAACTGATGAGGAAATCGACTATTGTCAAGCTACGAGTATATCATCCGCTGTAGCAGCGCGACAGTCGCTGCCTCGAGTGTCGCGGAATGCTGCTCATTAATATGACCCTTCCCTTGGCTTGACACTCGTCGAGTTCCCCGTCAAATAATTACGTGAGTAAGCCGAAAACATAATAATTAATTTAGTATGTTTCACGAAAGTTATGATATAAATGTTTCAGCGGCAAAGAATACTGAAGAATATAATGTAATAATTATTTTTAACGACTTATGTCACTATATTCATATAGAGAGGTACTATCATAGTCTGAAAAAAAATTTTAAAGCGGTGTCGCGGGCAAAGCAAGCCACGGTTCGAAGGTAGAAACATTTTGTACATAACTGTCATGAGTTTTCAGCGTGGCTAAACAAAAGTAATAATATACCTAAAACTAACCCAGGAAACACGTCATTTTTCATTAGTGAAGATCATCAATAAAAAAATAACAAAAAATAATTTAAAAAGGTAATTTTTCAGTATATTACATACATAGATAGATAGATAAATAGACAGATAGACGCCAAATTTATTTTTTAATAATTAGGTATATAAGTATTGTAAGCGCTCTACATCATCAATTCATACTCCAACGGCCCATTTTTCCCCAACATCAGTAACGATGGCTTTTATTCTTGCTATTGGCTACGAACGTGTAGCTTATAAAGGAGAATACAGATTATATCACAGTTGTAGTACTATATGACAGTTGTAGGATTATATTACAGTAATAGTCTTATATGACAATTGTAGGATTATATGACAGTTGTAGCCTTATATGATAATTTTATTGTAGTCTTATGATAGTTGTAGTATTCTATTACTTATGTCATAAAATCATCTATTTTGGGTGAAATTCATTAATTATAGGTGGTGTCTCTTGCATGTAGACAGTTGCGGTTCCTCACCTGACATGGAAGTTTCGGGAGGTACCTGTGTCTGATGGGGCGGGAGGAAACGCCCGGGTGTCATCACTGCGAGGGCCGCTCTGAGGACACGGTGGAACACACGGTGGGAGAATGCCCTGCGTGGGCTGAGCACCGCCGTGTCCTCAGGGAAGTGATCGGCGATGGCGACCTCTCGCGTCCGGGCCTAGTGCAGGCCATGATGCGGAGCGAGGGGGACTGGGATGCCGTCTCCTCCTTTTGCGAAGCAGTCATGCTAGCTAAGGAGGAGGCGGGACGCGTGAGGCAGCGAAGCGCTGCCTCCTCGCAACCCAGCCATCGCGAAGGACACACCGGGCGTCGGGGATCGCGAGACGATCTCCGGCCACCGTAATCGCGGGCCTGCGGACGGCGAGCATGGGTCCGTCCCCGTCCGACCAGAAACAGACCCGAGCGTACGGCGCGTCGCGTTCCGCGCGCGCCTCAAAGAGCCATCAGACCACCACAGATGGGGCCCAATAGGGCCGATGCCGATTCGGAGTCGCGGAGAACCTAACGGGTAACCGGGGCTCCGGCTCGACGTGCAGGAGAAGGAACGGGGTGGTTTTTAGTCAGTAAGAGTCCGACACTCCCTCCCGCCTCACCCAGACGGGAGCAGTCATTCGATGATTAAAAAAAAAGGGAAAAAAAAGACAGTTGCGGCCATTATGTGTTTATACCGGGAGTCAGTGTTTCAATATACAAGAGGGTAGTTTTAGTGTTTAGTGATTGCAAGTCAATGGTTTCAAGGTCGATTCTTTGGTTAGACAATGAAATAAAATTTTGAAACGAGCTATGTAGAGGTACATATTAATGATATTTTTATCCGAAAGTTATGATGAATAACTACGTAGGTAATTGGTAAAAAGCTGTTCATATTTAAACCCATGTCTGCTTACCCCTTTTCAGACCTGGTAATGTTATATTAAATGTGAAAATTTCCTAACAACCTTACCAGTAGCAATGAACCTTAACATTCCTACATTATTCATGACAATTGAACATCGGCCATCTTGTGTTTTCGCAGAACTGATTCACTTGATAGTGTCAGCCAGAGTTGTATGTTAAGGCAAGATTCTAGGGCGCTCGTTCCGCGCGCGCCTCAAAGAGTCATCAGACCACTACGAATGGGGCCCAATAGAGCTGATACCGATACGGAGCCGCGGAAGACTTAACTGGTTGCCGGGGCGCCGGCTCGAAGTGCAGGAGTAGGAACGGGGTGGTTTTTAGTTAGTAAGAGTCTGACACTCCCTCTCGCCTCACCCGGGCGGGAGAAGCAACTCAATGATTTTCGGCCCTTAATTTTTTAAAAAAAGGGCGCTAGGTTATAAAAAGGGTGCCGTGACACGCTTGAGCCCAACTGCCTTAAGAGTGGCGGTGCGGTGCGATGTCGCCAAAAATACTAAGGGTGCTTCTATGAGGTGTTCACCTACGGCGCTTTCTAGGTTGAATCCGCCTCTGGAGTCGACAAAATGTTATTATGTTAATACATTCATAACAAAATTGATATTTTTTCAAGAGATTTATGAAGGATTTCTGGTCAAAGTTTTTAGGCAAAGGTCGTGCCTTTCAACCGGGTTGTTATTGGGTTGATTCTTATCTTAGGTCCAGTTGTCCTATTTTATAAGTTATAGGGAGTTTATTATGTCTTTTATGTTGAAATAGAGTGACGAATCGACATGATTTTTTGGTGTTTGGACATAATAGGGTATGTAGTAGTTTCCTAAATTTTATTTTAACACGTTCGAGGACAGAACGAGATTATACGTTATCGTTCGAGATTTTAATATCGCACAACGTACGATGACGTTCAAATAACATTTAAATTATACGGCAGAACGTTCATTTCCGATGAAAGTTCAAGTAAAAATCCTTTTGAATGTATCTTGTGTCACAACACATAAAATACCCAACACTGTACTGTCACGTAGGGTAAGTTTAGAACTATTTCAAATAAGTGCCGTTGATAGTGTGCGGTTACGGTATTCACATATGCACAACGTATTTATACGTCCCGCGCTCCTACATTCAACGCGGCTGTGTCACTGTGTATTATGTGTTTAATGCAAATTAATGATTTTACAGTGTAAAATTGATGTTTAATAGGTTATTGTATGTTTTAGACGGATATAAGCGCAAATAAGACAAAAGATAAGCATGTTTGATGATTCCGACACCTCCGAGGCGGATCATTACCAAGATGCATATACACGTTGACGTGATAAAACGGTTGTGTCATAATATGTTTAAAACAATATTTTTTCATGTGACACTACGTACTGATACGTCATATAATTTTGTATAGACATTTACTGTGTCATTCTGGAAACCCGACTCAAGTGGTAGAGTCCTCGAACGTGTTAATGTCCTTCTGGTAGATTAATTTAAAACATTAGACAGGTATATTTTCTCTTCTTACTAAATTAAATACTTTCGACGATACATTGATTTGATATATCGTCGTCGTGACGTGTCGTGACGACCTCCCACTCCTAAAGTTAACGTTCATATTATCTATTTAACTTATACGAGAAAATAAAAAAATATTTATTTATTTATTTATTTAAAGCTTCATGCACAAAATGTACACAAGGTGGACTTAATGCCGCAGGCATTCTCTCCCAGTCTGACCTTTGGGTGATGCAGAGAAGAGTTAATGGTGTGAGCAAGAAGCAAGCAATTATTTAATAGAGCAAATAAAATAGATACACTTACATATTTCAGAGATAAACATAAATACTTAAACATAATTATAATATATATACCTACACACGAGTACAACACAATACACATGAATGCATTCATACACATATACATATATACATACATACATACATAAATACATACATACATACATACATAAATATAGACTGTGAGTAATTAGCGTGATGATTCAGCCACCCTCTCCAAGAGAAGTTCACGCACTTTCTGCTTAAATGATAGACGAGTCGACACCATCCTGACATCCAGGGGGAGCGCATTCCACAGCAAAATTGCCTGTACGAAAAAGGAAGAATGAAAGAAGTCAGTGCGATGAGTGGGACATTGAAGAAGACGGTTATGAGAAGAACGAAGGTTCTTGCTGTGGTTTGCGCATAGATATTGAAAATAAGGGGAAAGATAACTGGGCAAAGAAGGTGAACAAAGAAAGGAGAATAGGGTGGTTAGCGCCCTTTGCTCCCTGCGCTGGCGTATGGGCAGCCACTTTAGTTGCATCCGATGTGCAGAAACATGATCATATTTACGCAGGTTGAAAACGAATCGAATGCAGTTATTCAGAAGTCGGTCAAGTTTGTTGAGGAGATTTGCATTCAGGTCGTAGTAGCACACATCAGCATAAATAAATATGTGTCTAATATTTTTTCATTATCGAACTGATGAACTAATTCGAAATTTAATTTTTATAACCTGGCATCTGCCCTACTGAAGGTCTTTTTTTTTATACTTTATAGGTCGACTTTTGACCACCATCTCGCCTGATGTGCTAGGTTGTTTTGTAACTGTCAATTTGAACTTTCCTAATCCTCGAATACCTTCTCTTGTGCTGCGGCTGTCTATGGGGCGCCGATTGCTTACCATGCCCGCCTGTTGTGTGTGCGGCATAAAAGGTACTTTACAGTATAATAGTTCCATGGCTGCTGAACAATGGCAACGAATTCGATTCTCGTTTCTATCTCCATATCTAACATTTGCTAGCCAGGCTAACGAGCCAGTTACATGAAGGGGGAATATGCAAATTTAGTTTCAAGGAAACTTGGAATTTCAAATTTCAATGAAGGTTTTATGATGGCAAGGAGGTGCAACATGTGTGAGTTATTATGTTACTAGATTCATACCGTGGCGTTGTTCGTTTTGATGTAGATTTTTCTTATGAAATAACAAATAATTAGGTAATAAATAATTACTAAAAGATGTGGTGAGACTGATGGCTACACTATAGTATTGGAATGTATCTGTAATGGTAGTTGCTAGTGCATTAAATAATTAATAAATAAACATTGTTAAAGATTATTTTATGACAACATTATCGTATTGTTGTTAAAACTGTTTATTTTTGGAATCTCAGGACATTTTCTTTTATTGTGTTATTTGTTTGTCATTCGGTTATCATAACATCACGCCTTTTATCCTCGAAGGGGTAGGCAGAGGTGCACATTATGCCACTGTACAATGTAACACCCACTTTTCTCTATTTATGTTATGAGACCCATGTAATAAGGGGTGAGGCTATTGCCATATACAGGGCACAATTCCAGACTCCGTGCTACTACTGAGATTTTTATATTTATTTAAATTATTATTTTTTATTTTTTTATTTATTATTTTTATTTAAAAACCTAGTTGTACTTTGCCCGATCCGGGAATCGAACCCGAGACCCCTTGCTCGGCAGTCGCATTTGCGACCACTCGGCCAATGAGGCAGGCCATATGTTAATTCACATGTGCGATGTACGATTTGTGTCGTCATCCGTTAATTTGGTCGTCGATCGTCAATGTACGACTTCTGTAATTCCTCATGTATCAACGAAAGAAGTATACAGAGCGGATATGAATAGGGCTGTTGGTAGAGGGCGCCCTATGTAATTATAATAAAACAGGGCCAAATTAATAGTACCATTAACCGACGAGCATGCATGAAAAGATTGATGACTGTTGATGAAGCAATAGAGGTATGTAAGAATCATAGCAATTGGCATTCCATTGTCTCTGGCTATCCCCATGGGATACAGGCGTGAAGTTATGTAAGTATGTTAACGTGTCGCTCCAATACGTACTATTATTATTGTATATAGTTCTGTCTACCCAAGAAATAACAACCGCAATGTTACATTGACACCCTATTCTTATCCCTTCTAAACCGGAGCACGTAGGGAACGGTAAATAAATAATTCATGTTTGGTCGTAAATACTCTTAACTGACACATGGGGCTAAGTAGAGTATAGAAAAGATGTATTATGATTTACGTTATTCATTTGTGGTTATAGAAATGTAATATTCTTCTTCTTCTTCTTCTTCTCTTCATACCTTCGGGAGCGTCAGCAGTCTGTCCAGTATGATGAGAAGTTCTCTGACTGGTGTGACTTGACGGCAGGCGTTCCTCAGGGCGGCATCCTTTCTCCACTTCTTTTCTCTATTTTTATCAACCTTATCACTCTTGAACTTCAGTGTGCGTACCATTTGTATACGGACGACTTGCAGCTGTACCGTCAATCTGTGGTGGACGATCTGCCCAGTGCTATCAGTAAACTTAATAGTGATCTAACAGCTGTTCAAAATTGGTCAGAGAGGTTTGGCATAGCTGTAAACTCAAACAAGTGCCAGGCCATAATCATAGGTAGCTCTCGGAATCTTGGATCGATTGATGGTGCAGCATGGTGGATCGTTGCGGGCTCTGTATCGTCTGAGGAACTTTCTTCCGTCCTCTGTGAAGACGCAGCTTGTGCAGACCTTGATTTTCCCGATTATTGATTACGCTGATGTCTGTTATGAATGCAGATCTACTCAACAAGTTAGACCGACTTCTAAATAACTGCATTCGATTCGTTTTCAACTTACGTAAATATGATCATATTTCTGCATATAGGATGCAACTGAAGTGGCTGCCCATACGCTTGCGCAGGCAGCAGAGGGCATTAACCACTTTATTCTCTTATCTTGACTCTCCTTCTTCACCTACTTACCTTGCTTCTTACTTCCAATATACGTGCGCAAACCACACAAAATTTCTTCGTTCGTCTCAAAACCGACATCTTCAATGTATCTCTCATCGCACTGACTTCTTTCATTCTTCCTTTTTCATTCAAGCTGTTATTCTGTGGAATGCGTTGCCCAAGGAGATCAGAATGGCAACAAGTCGCAATACCTTTAAATTTAAAGTCCGTGAGCAACTACTTAAGCATTGGCAGACTCAAACTCACTAAGGAAACTATTCTAACAACGTTTTCTTTTTTATATAATATATTGTAGTATTTATGCAGTATAAGTATTTGTTTAGTAGTATATATTATATGGTATGTATATGTCTATTTATAAAATATTGTATTAATATATTTATTCTATAGGTATTTATGTGTTTGGTATACATATTACATAACTTTTTTTTTTTTTTTGATTGTGTTCTGGCTACGCAACCAATTCATTTCTCTGCACTTCCCTATGGTTGACTGTAAGAGAATGCCTTAAGGCATTAAGTCCGCCATTCACTGTATTTTGTGAAGAAGAAATAAATAAATAAATAAAATAAATAATATGTGTCGTGGTGGCCCAGAGGTTAGGATGCCAGCTTCTCCAGTATCCGGAGGTTGTACGCGGTGGTCGTGAGGTCCATGGCCCTCTACGGTGCCCCTGTGTGGGCACCAAATTTCATTCGGCGGTCCGCCCAGAAGAGCTGATGCCCGATACGGAGCTGCAGAAGGCCTAACTGATTCCTTTGATAGTGTCGGCCAGAGCCGTATGTTAAGGTAATGTTCTAGGGTGCTCGTTCCGCGCGCGCTTCAAAGAGCTATCAAATCACTACTAATGGGGTCCAATAGAGCTGATGCCGATACGGAGCCGCGGAGAACGTAAATGGTTACCGGGGCTCCGTCTCGAAGTGCAGGAGTAGGAACGGGGTGGTTTTTAGTTAGTAAGAGTCTGACACTCCCTCTCGCCTAACGCGAGGTGGAAGAAGTCATTGGATGACTTTCCACCCTCAAAAAAAAACCACTTTGGGGATAAAACGGGTGATGGTATCTTGGTATGTTTTAATTACATTTTTATTTTGATCTAGCGGTTTGGTTTGGTTTGAAGAAATAATGTTATTGAATTTAGACAAGTTTCAGGATTTGAAATGATAAGTATATGGATCTGAGCCGGTGTAAGATAACTAAGATTAAAATGCCTAATTACCTATAATTGAAATGACTGAACAAGGATGCTGGAAAAAAAGGCGAACATAATGTCATTTAGAATTGATTGAAGCACCAAAATGTCAATTGTTTTTTATGTGGGCGTGTGTAATGGGTTACCACGTTACCAGACTTAATAAAATGACAGATGTCCTTCGTGTCAATGTGTGCATGTTCTGCGTGTGAGTCTATAGTGACCAGGTGCCACAGTTTTTGTTTCAAGAGACTGTGTACGCCATTTTTTCTCAACGTTGTTAGTGAAAACTTGCATCAAATCAAATAGGATTTATCTTTTGTAAAACTTATTTTCGAAGAGTACGCATATAGTTGTGATACCTGATTGTAAACGTTTCTTTATAATACATTAATAACTTTTAATTTTTAAAATCAAATCATCAATCGAGACTAACTGACCCGACAAACTTCGTAGTTGATGAAGAGCCCCTCTGTGGTTCGAAACTAATAGAGCTTTTTCTCAGTATATTCACGTGAGTAACCCGCGATTTGTGGTTAAATTACTATACCTCACGATAGTTATTCTGTTGTTGGTATTCTGAAAATATTTTTATCATCTTTGAAACCTTCCGTGGACTTCAGTAGAATTGGAGTTCAGTCGTTCTCGAGTTTTAACGAGATTAACGAACGGAAATTTGTTTTTATTGACTTGATGCCATTTTGCATGTCTCTATACACCGTATATAAAAATAATAGTTATAAAATAGTTACCATACTGTCCCTTTTTTCTTGAAATAACACACACATATAAAAAGAATAAGCCTAACACATACCAAGTATATAAACATCTACATTATATGTTCTTACAGTCAGTCACAGTCTGTTTATACATTATCTACAATATAACTAAAAAATCTACAAAGAAAATTTATTCATTTTATAATACTAGATACTAGTGACACCGCACGGTTTCACCTGCTACTCGACTCGTATTGACCGTAGCGTGATGATTTTAATAACACAGAATAGGCTAGTTTCCTAAATTTCATTTTGACGTCCGTCTCGTAGATTATTTTAAAATATTAGACACGTACTTTTTCTTTTCTCACTAAATTAAATGCTTTCGACGATATATTGATTTGAAATGTCGTGTGACGTCACAGCGTGCAACAAAATGTAGCACGTTGTAACGTAACTACCTCCCACTCCTATACTTAACTCCATTTTATCTAAGTATTGTATCTTTATACGAGAAAATAAAAAAAACATTTCTCATACTTTTTCATTATCTAGAGGTAGGATCTAACTATCTAGGACTAATTAGATATTTAATTTTTTTATCCTGGAAACTACCCAATTATTAGTAGTTTCGAAGATAATCGTATTTACACAATTTTTTTAAAGAAATCCTAGGAGAAGGAACGGTTTGGTTTTTAGTCAGTTAGAGTCTGACACTCCCTTCCGCCTCACCCAGGCGGGAGCAGTCATTCGATGATTTTCCCCCCTTAAAAAAAAAGCCCCATTGTGGAATTTTCTCGTGGGTGCGTTTACAAATATACAAGTTCACATACACGTCACACTCAGACTCGAAACAACAATTTGCGGATCACAGAAAGAGTTGCTCAATGCGGAAATCGAACGTCGCCGTCGTTTGTCAATTACGATACGATCTCTCGATCGTATCGTAATTGACATTTTATATACTTTTTACATATATACACAAAACAGACGTGCGTTTTATTTAAATAACTATAACTATGACTGACTGCACACACTGAACACATAATTTAAACACACATTGAACAAATATACTTTTAATTAGTTGACTAAACTTTGTAATTAATCATAATTAAAAATATAGGACATGACCTGAATGTATATGGCACCTGGACAGTCAACCTCGCTACATCCTTGTTGACTAGACATTTACACTACATGAGCTGCTGTTTACATGTGAACATTAGCTCATGACGATACCTAAGTACGTGTGTCGCCTGGACAGTCAACTTCGCTACTATCGGCCATCTAATTACCAGTGTATCAATTAAAACAAAGTTTGGTCAACCAATTAACAGTTACAACAACAGTTACAATTTAACACCTAAGAGAACCATCTAAAGAACTTTTTTAATTAACAGGTAACATCAAATAGAACATATACTAACAACACAGTTAATAATATCTAATTACACAATATTGTCCTAATTGAATATGAATAACTTCATTCGTTAATTTGTCGCTGGCCAATTACTTACTCTGTTGATAAATGAACTCAATTCATTATTCAGTTTTTTAATTACTATTTTAGTTAGGGCCGTTAGACTGACAGTTGTATTAGCAATTTCGTAAAAGTTTTTTGTCTAGAATTGAAGATTAAAAGGAAAATTTTGACTTGTATGCTGAACATCTATTCTTAGTTTTTAGACACAAAAAGTAAACACTATAATATGACCACGCGAAGTTTTCTATGTCGACTATTTAACGTTATTATGCATGTCGTCTCAAGAATAGTTTCTCCAAATCTGTTTGAAATGTTTTTAATTTTTTTTTATTTCATCAATAAATCCACCGCTAAAATAAAACCTAGCAAAATTCGATAAAAAAATTCATGGTCTTTTGCAAAAGACCAAGTGGTCTTTCGGTCTTTTGGTCTACTCTTTGGAATTGTACTTACAGATGGATGCGGCGGATGATCCTGTCCCTTGACATTTTGCAGCTGTTTGTTGTGAGCAGTTGGCGTCCGTTCTCCAGGTGCTGTCGAGGCACTTGCAGCCGCTCCAGCGCTGCTCCCAGCTGGCGACTTCGCTTGAGGGGAGCTGATCGAAGTTGTCCTGGGAAATTGACACTTAAGTTAGTTGATATAGGGATATATATTGTGTGGTTGTTGTTGTGTTTAAATTAGACGTGCACTGAATGCAATAACTAAGAATTATGAACTTTACCCGACTCAACACAACCTCAATATAACAACAAACCTCAGCAATCGTGTGTCTAACAAAAGGTCTAATTTACTATTTGTGCAACGTGCCGCGGGTTCGATTCACGCACGAACAATAAATAATCTTTGTTTGTCTAAAAATACTCATTGTTATTCAAGCTTTAGTTTGTGTTGTATATATGACTATGTATAATTTTGAAAATGCATCCCCGACACAGGACAGAATTTTACGATTGGACAAATTGGAAAAATAATTTTACTTTTACATAGCTGCCTCGTTGACCGAGTGGTCGCAAAAAAAAAGTGCGACTGCCGGGCAAGGGGTTTCAGGTTTGATTCCCGGGTTGGACAAAGAATAACTGGGTTTTAAAAAAAATCTGATTAGTATCAGGGAGTCTTCAATTGTCTCTAATATATAACAATAGGCTCACCCCCTATTACATGGGACTCGTAACACAAATAGTGAAAAGTCGGTGTTACATTGTACAGTGGCATTAGGTGCCGTAATGTGCATCTCTGCCTACCCCATCAGGGATAAAAGGCGTGATGGTATGTTATACTTTTACATGGGACTTGATAACATTTGAAAGACGACTAAAAATACCAAAAAAAATCTAAACCTACCGTAAGGCCACTATACTAACGAGGTATTCAAGGCCAAATAAAAGACCTAAAAAGCAACCTAACTAACTTAGGTATCCTATTGGAATCGCTACAAAAATCTAGAAACAGAATTAGCTTTGATTCCCAAAGCAAATATTTCAGGAAGAAAAAGGGAAAGAACTCGTTAGGTTCGTTACATTTTTCGTATTAATTTTTTTCAGATACAAAAAAAATATTGGTGAATTAGATTATCTTCGGTTGTTCTCGTTTTAGGAATTTTGATACAGAAACGTTGAATTTCGGGAATATTTTTTTATTCATACTGAAAAAGACATAACATCTCCTGTTTTGTACTTTGAGAGGTAAGTAGGCATAGATACTTCAAAACCATACCTACAAGTATGCTTTTGATCTCCGGAGTTGGTCTACTAAGAGGACCCAGTGCCTCCATCAGATGTCGGATGGTGGCCACCGGGGAGGTTTATGTGTTCCCCAAAAAGCTAGGCGCCTTTTGAGGGGTTTCCCCCCGTCAACAAAAAAGAGGTATGCTTTTAACAAGGATATGTTGTCAGTCATCATATAAACTGATATTTTTTGACTGGTTTTATTGCCCGGTGGGTCCTGTTCTAATGGAGATTCAATAGCACTTTATTGTAATCCATTTGAAACAAAAAGACCGCTTTGAAAAAAGCCAAGCTACCACCTACCATACGTCTCAGAGACGGAATACGATACTATTTTACTAGGCAAACGCATGCACCGTCGTTAAATGATGTCCTAATAGAATTATAGTGCTGAGGAACAAACAAGGAAGATGCACAGACGTACAAGTTAATACGCACTTGGACATTGACGATTTTGTTTTTCTATGGGACGTATGGTTAACCACCTTAAGGGATATTCATGTTTTTGGGACGTGCTGGACTCCAGTGTTTGCATTTGTATGCATCAGTTGTGTGTTGTATCTAATGTAGATCCAGGTGCACAGGAGTCGCAGTGGTTTTGTGAGATTGTGGTGTTTTTGTTAGCACTATTATGACTCCCTCATAATAGGGAGTGAATTTACTGCCATAATATTATATCGAGCAGAATTCTAAACTCAGTGACTGCAGCCGCGGAAGGCTTAACGGGTTACCGTGGCTCCGGCTAGAAGAGCGGGAGTAGGAACGGGGGGGTGTTTAGTCAGTAAGAGTCTGACACTTCCTCTTGCCTAACCCAAGGCGGGAGAAGTCATCGGATGACTTCCCTCTCGATAAAAACAAAACAGGACTCTGCCACTGACGAAATAAGGATTTTTTGAAAAGCTAAAACTATTAACCCAATGCTACCTTCTTTTAATCAGGTATCGAACTTCGGCCATGTAAATATGACGACATGGCTAACAATAGTTAAAACATAAAACCTAAAAATAATAAAGTTAAAACTTGTATTCTCCTGAGCCTCGAGGTGTTTTAATTTTCATGTGAGTCCCCCATGGGCCTTGTAAACGCTTTTAAGGCCACATATAATGAATTCCGTCATTATAACCCATAAGGCTAGGCCATTATTCCAAGGAAAACTTTGTCATATTTTGTTTAGAGAGCCATAACTTTCCATTTTGACATAGTCGGGTAAAGACACACATGTAGTTGTTTTGGTGCGTAAAGTAGTCGAGTGGGTCAACTTTTTCTAAGGTGTTGCACGTTGACAGGCTTTATAATTTTTGAAAAAAACTCAGTAGTTGGTAACACGATATCTGAAACGGTGTGTGGTGGATGGTCCTGGATTATCTTCTTATTACAAGTTAGTAATTCATTATTACTAGTGACTGCTTATATTTTTGGAGCGCGTATAAAGCGCGTAATAGTGTCAAAGAAATCCAAATCAGATATCATTATTGCTCATATACCATTTACAAAAAAAAAAAAAAATTATTGTCACAAAAAATTACACAATACTATATTTACAGGAATGCGGTAATTACATGGACTAGTATGGATAAGGAATGATACTGATACCGCTTTTCAAACTAAGCTATGAGCTTGTATTTTGGAAAACAGTGATTCAGTCGTGGAGTATGTCACAGTCGCATTACATGTCGCTCAATAATGAAGTGAATGTCACGGCTATGTAGGGAACTTTAATTAAAAACAAAAGTTATACATTGAAGAAACATCTAGAAAGAAACATTAAATGGCTTAACCAGGGAATTGGACCAGGAAGCTTCTTAAGAAATAAGCTAAGGCTTCTGTGAACAGACATGTAGATCAAAATTGGTACTTACTCTAGCTGTGCTCTGCAATAGCCGGAAGATAATACATGGAACAAAGAGAAGAAATAATTAGTTACAAATTAATACAATCAATCAATAAAAAAACAATTATTCAGACCCAGATGTATCTTAAAAATGCGAACACTACTGAGGGACGGGTGGCAGCTTCTAAAATACCAGAATAAAATCTTAATCGAAACCATTCTTGTCTAACATCATCGTCAACAGCATTCTCTACACTTTTGGCAATCTAACAGTGAACCCCAACCACTCTGTCATACAAGAGGATTATAGTAGATCACTTTAAGTGTAGGAGAGCCATGTTTCGGAGCGAATGGGCCGACCCATTCCAGTTCCACAAAAAACCCGACGTGAAACAACGTGACTTGCTTAGTATTTCGTCATGTAAGTGATGTTACCGGAGGCCCAATAACCCGTCTCCCTCCTTCCCCAATCTCCCCAATCCTTAAATCCACAACAATCCTCAAATTCCTAATCCCCAAAAGGCCGGAATCGCACTTGTATCGCCTCTGACGTTTAAGGTGTCCATGGGCGGCGCCGATTGCTTACTATCAGGTGATCCGTCTACTCGTTTACCGGCTTATACCATAAAAAAAAATTCTGCAGGAGAACCGACTGATAAATTCGAATTTACAAAATGGTCTCTTCAACTCAAGGATTGAATCTAAGACCCACTGCTCAATAAATACAATTAAAGTTGACAGTAAGCTAGTATATTTTATCATAATAATATTTTTATTTGTTAGAACTAAGAATACATAAAAATGTCACTTCTAAAAGTAAGATAATTTAAATTTAGTATCTTACAGTTAAGGAAAATAGTGAGACATTTCGCAGGATGGCATGAAAATACGACTTTTTCGGGTCGGTATGATATGACCCAAAACTTTGAATTTTTTACCGTCATAAATGCAACCATTGGTTTTTATAATAATTATCGTAAGACATACTATAAATTAACTAAAAATCGCGGCTTACTCACGTGAAATATTGAGAAAAGCTCTACTAGTTTCGAACCATAGAGGGGTTCGTCCTCATGAGCAGCGTGCGCGGTCGCGGCGATGTCGCGAAGCCTACTTTTCTATAGAGCTTTTTTGAGTATTTTCACGTGAGTAACCCGCGATTTTTATTAGTTAATTTACAACCATTGGGTTTACTTTTCAAGTAAAAGTGTAATCTATCTATATAAATAAAAATTAATTTCCGTTCGTTAGTCTCGCTAAAACTCGATAACGGCTGAATTGATTTAGCTCATTTTGGTATTAAAATGAAGGTTTATAAGGTGAGCAAAAACATTTAAGTAAAACATAGGCGGTACGAAGTGTGCCGGGCCAGCTAGTTTCTAAATATATTTGTCTTGTGATTTTCACACTTGAAACTAAATTAATTAACTTTCTTTCTATCTTTAAACAAACCATTTGTTTTCCAAAATTTAGTATCAGTCATGATGAAAACCACCACACACGTACCTACGTACGTATAGATTAATTTGTTTAGGGTTAAATCCAAATGTATACGGTACCTATACATTTGGAATCAACCCTAAACAATTAACAAGAGTCAATAACTGTTTTCCAATTGGGGTCAATTATGGTAACATTTTGGAATCATGTTAACTTGGGGCTATATTTGTAGAAACGGTGTTTTTTTTTTTTTTTTAGATATCGCATTGATTTGTTATTACCCTAATGTAATGTAAAAAAATTTTAAGGGTGGAAAATAATCATCGTATGATTTCTCCCGCCTAGGTGAGGCGGGAGGGAGTGTCGGACTCTTACTGACGAAAAACCACCCCGTTCCTGCTCCTGCACTTCGAGCCGGAGCCCCGGTAACCAGTTAAGTTCTCCGCGGCTCCTTGGCATCCGTGTTGGTCTGATGGCTCTTTAAGGCTCGCGCGGAACGCGACGCGCCGTACAATGTAAAGGGACTTGGCATGTTCAAATCCTAGAGGTAAGTTTAAGTAAATTGTCAAAGTCAAAAACAAAATGATTTATTTAATTTAGATCAGAAAGACACTTTTGAACATCATTGTCAATAAAAGAGTCAGTCTGTTGGTCAGTCCTCTATGAAGTTATTTGCCCGTTCCAAAGTGTAGATTCCTATGGAGAAGAACGAGCAAGAAACTCCATAGGTTACTCTTTTTCAATAAGTTTCACAATACAATTCTTAGTTAAATTGTTTCATTGGTTCAACTGTATGAGAAGGTTGGTTTCTGTCACAAGCTAAAGGAATCCATTGGCTTTTAAAATGACTACAAGTAAGGAGCCGTGTGGCAGTGGTAACGGCAGAGAATAACATATTTTTGACACCATGTGTGTTTCTTCAGCTGACAAAATGAAGACAGAGACCAGGGATCAGCGGTCTCTGATAAGAAAGTCCAAGAAATTAAAAAGATCCATGCTTGGCCAGTCCGGAGCTGCAGTCAACTTGTTGCTAGGGCTCCGGCTTGAAGTAGAAGTAGGAACGGCATGGTGTTTAGTAAATAAAAAAAAAAATAAAAAAATAAGTAAGAGCCTGACGTTTTCTCTTGCCTCACTCAAGGTAGGAAAAGCCATTGCATAATCCCCCTCCCTTAAAAATGCTTGGCAATAGCAAGTGGGTAGAAGATCACAGTTTAAACCTACAGTTTTATCAGAGAGTGCTAGTGCCTGTTCTCTGTGCAGTCCTTTAGTCGGTTCTTACGGCACGCGCGAAGAGTAGCGGTGGTGAAAATGATATTTCTCTGCCAGTATCCCAAAGCTAACCTAGCAGCAATTATCATTATTATTGTACTTCTACAAATGGACATACAGAGAGCAATTTGTTTAATTTATTAATCACCTAATGAGCCTCAAGGGATGGATTTAAAAAGACTTACGGTATTGTTCCTGTTTTATTACCTATTTATTAAGGGATGAACTTATTGCCATACACCAGATAATAGTCTAAATATTTATTTTCATTATATCCACGCAAAGGTTGTCTGGTAGAAATCTCTATCAGTGATTTTTTTTAAGGGGGGAAAATCATCGAATGACTGCTCCAGCCTGGGCGGGGCGGGAGGGAGTGTCTCTTACTGACTAAAAACCACGCCGTTCCTACTACTGTGCTTCGAGCTGTAGCCCCGGTAACCCATTACGTTCGTTCTCCGCGGTTCTGTATCGGCATCAGCCCTAATGGGCCCCATCCGTGGTGGTCTGATGGCTCTCTGAGGCGCGCGCGGAACGTGACGCGCCGTACGTTCGGGTCAACATTAGGCCTATACTGTCCACGTTGCGTCACTTTGAATATCAGACCTAATCTGTCCACGTCATTGGACGAATGCATGCATCCATCAAAAACTATAGACGTATTTAACGATTCTGTTTCGTGAATAGATTTCATTATTTCTAAGCTACGCGAGCATTTGTAGGCCGCCTATTGTTTGTGAAGAATGTATACCTTAGACAAATGACGCTACGTGGACAGGTGGGTAGCTCTGCTTACCCTACCCTGTCTACGATAAACCTTATTATATATATAATTTCCACCCCCAAAATATTAAATTCAAAATATCTGCCTGCAATATAAATTCATACTCGAACATTTTGATTTATCTGTCCAATATAATACCACAAAGCGAATGTTCTGAACACGTACGACATATAAAATGAAGTCGTGTGTTCCCGATATACGTGTCTCATATTATTACTAGCTGACGCCCGCGTCTTTGTTCGTGTTCTTAAGGGGGTAGGATTGGTTGACTGATTTACAATAAAAAAAATTTGTCATAAATAGTTCACATACCAATTTTATCGGCAGTGCGTTGAATTGCGGAATGATTTATAAATATGTCGCAAGTGTGACTGCCGGGCAAGAGATCTCGGGTTTGATTTCCGGGTCGGGCAAAGTATTATTGGGTTTTTTAAGAAATTCTTAGTAGTAGCATGGTATCTGGAAATGTTGGCCGGTATATGGCAATAGGCTCACCTCCTGTTCCATGGGACTCGTCACATACCTAAATAGTGAAAAGTGGGTGTTATTAAGTGCCGTAAAGTGCACTTTGCCTACCCCTTCGGGGGTAAAAGGCGTGATGTTATGTGGTCTATAAAAATTATTATATTAAACCCTATTTTAGAGAACTGGGGGTCAGATAGAAACCAATACTATCCTACTCTACATCCATTCAGCTTTTAATCAAAATCATGCCAATACGTCGCTCCGATTTGCCGTGAAAGACGGACAAATAAACATACTCACACACTTTCACATTACAATATGAATAGTATGGATATATATTGTGTACGTATTATATTATTATATATCTTCTTGAAACTCTAGATAAAATACAGATATGTATTATTGTATTCATCTAGGTGTTTCGTATATTATGATGTTTTGTGAATACTAGCTTTTGGGAGTGTTTTTTTTTTATAGCACAAGCCGGTAAACGAGCTGACGGATCACCTGATGGTAAGCAATCGGCGCCGCTTATGGACACTCGAAACACCAAGGCGTTACAAGTGCTTTACCGGCCTTTTGGGAATTGGGAATTTCAGGATTGTGGAGCATTCGGGGATTCGGGAGACTAGGTCTTTGCTTGCGTGAATTTCTCATGTCGTCTAACATTCAAATACGCAAACGCCACTTGATTTTAAGATCCTCTCAAAGTATATCTTCGCTACAAATACTTCATAAAATGATAGAGATAGCATGATATTTAAGTATAACTTAAAACTGTTAAGTATTTCAGTATCCTCGTTGGCAGAGTGATTCCCAGGTCCGGCAAAGTATTACAGGTTTTTTTTTAGAAATTCTTAGTAGTAGCAGGGAGTCTGGAATATTGTGGCCGGTATATGGCAATAGGCTCACCCCCTATTACATGGGACTCATAACATAAATACCACTTTGAAGCAACGAACTCAAAACCAACACTTAATATTCCACTAGTCTTACTTATGTACCTACATAAATAAATTGCAAGAAATTTCAATGGTCACGTATAAGCTAAACTTCTGCTTACCCCCGAAAGTTTTAACCAGATAACTAGATATCCACGTCTTGAGTTTAAAATAAGACAAGATTTAACTACTGAGTCAAAACTGGTAGTTAAAAGTTTGTATATAAAACAGTAGGATTCGTTTTATTCGAGACTTATGACACTGAAGCGTTTGTTTGTGTGAACGTATTCATCTCTAGAAGTGATGGTTCGAATTAAACTTTCAAACACCGCGAGGACACCGGTGACCGCAACCTATTGTTCTATAATTGTGTCTATAATGACGGTTCTCGACGAGTTAAAATAATGTAATTCTGTTGGACGGTTTAGCCAATCTGACGTCCATAAATAAATCCTTACTAATATTATAAATCTGAAAGTGAGTTTGTTTGTTTGTTCCGCTTTCACGCCGTAACTACTAAACCGATTGCTTTGAATTTTTGCAGTTGTAAAGTTAGAAGTCTGGTATAAATAATAGGGTACTTTTTATCCCGGAAAAATTTGATATTCTCGAGGAAAAACGAAATTATTGGTATAGTAGATGGCGCTGTGTGTATATGTGACATAGGCTACTTTTATCCTTTTGTGACGCGAGCGAAGCCGGGGATAAAGCTAGTAATAAATAAATAAATAAATCTTTATTCAGATATGTAAATGGACACAGATACAAAGATATTTCTTGGGTAAATTAAATAGATCTCACATGGTTAGGTGTCTGTACTAGGATAATCCTGTGTCACTCAAACGAGCCGACGGATCACCTGATGGTAAGCAATCGGCGCCGCCCATGGACACTCGAAACACCAAGGCGTTACAAGTGTGTTACCGGTCTTTTGGGAATTGGGAATTTGAGGATTCGGGGATTCAGGAGATGGGAACTAGGGAGGGGGGGTTATTGGGCCTCCGGTAACCTCACTCACACGAAGAAACACAACGCAAGCGTTGTTTCACGTCGGTTTTCTGCTCGGCCGTGCTATCACTCCGGGCGAGCCGACCCATTCGTACCGAAGCATGGCTCTCCCACAAGTAAACGGTATTTATAATACCAATAAGAAATTTTCACGGGATAACACAAAGCTATTAAAATTTCCGTGTCGTAAGCAGAAACACGTTGGGATCCATAAACCCTTTGCGTCGATTCGGCTGGACCTTACAGAAAATTTTATTTCTTTATTGATTGACCCCTTTAATATCCGTTTTGGGGAGAATTAAATCTGTTTTATGTCCCACAGTAGCAAGTACAATTGCAGAGCAAGGGGTCTCTTCAAGTCAAATTATTTATTTCAATTTAATTTATTAAGGCATTTTCTAATGTCGATAAGTAAAATATAATATACCATAACAACATGCCTTTTATCCAGGGGTAGGCAGAGGTTGTACATTATGCCATGGTACAATGTAACACCCACTTTTCACTATTTATGTTATGAGTCCCATGTAATAGGGGGTGAGCCTATTGCCATATACCGGGCACAATTCCAGGCTCCGTGCTACTACTGAGATTTTTTAAAAACCCAGTATTACTTAGCCCGACCTGGGAATCGAGCCCTCTAGACCCGTTGCCCGGTAGTCGCACTTGCGACCACTCTATGAACATTTTATACGTAGAAATGACGTCTTAGCCTCCACTCCTAAACTTTGATTCGTTTTATCTAAGTATTGTTTTATTATACGACAAAATAAAAAAATACGTGTCTAATATTTTTTCATTACCTAACTCACGGACTAATTACATTCTTAATTTTCATACCCTGTCATCAACCCAAATTGGGCGGTGCTGGTGTACGTGTCATGTTCGTGAACGGGCGCTGTCAACTGGGACTGGTCAGCTCCAGACTGTATTATTTACTGTCAAAGTCAAAGACCATGGGCACCCGAAACACTAGAGGCGTTACAAGTGTATTGCAGGCCCTCTGTCTTACCTTTATAGGCATAAAAGGCGCGATATTTGTTCACGAAAGAGGGTAAACACGCTTTCCAAATTATGCTAATATAGAAAAAAACAAAAAATACCTATATTATTTTTGGCGCCAAAATTGTGCCAACAAACACTTTATTAGAAAATCGCGGGAAATGTGTTCATTTGGTATCAAAACGCCATCTATTTTATATTAAAAATATATACAAGGAAACAGCATCTTTAACTTAAAGGGGATAAGAAACAAAATCGCTTGTTGGTTTCGAAAATTCTGCATGAATCTGGGTCTAGGATTAAAGTTCGATATAATAACGACTTTATTTTTAGAACGCTAGAGTTGAATATTGAACATCTGTTGCCAACGAATAAGCCCTTTATTAATTTTGCAAAGTTTATGATTATTTAATTTAAATATTTACTACTAACTTTTTGTCTCGGCTTTGTCCGCATGAATAGGTACCTATTTTTCTATTCTCATAGACAATTCGGAAATCTAGCATAAAATGGTGACGTAATGTTACTACGTTTCATTTGGTGATAGTCCAGGCTATAAATTCCGAATGGGCTGGCTCGACCGGAGTGATACCACGGCCTCACAAAAAACCGACATGAAACAACGCTTGCGTTGTGTTGCGTCGTGTGAGCGAGGTTACTGGAGGCCCAACTACCCGCTTCTCCCTCCCCAATCCCTGGGTCCTCAACATTCTTCAAATTCCTAGTCCCCAAAAGGCCGGTAACGCACTTGTATCGCCTCTGGTGTTTCGGGTGTACATGGGCGACGCCGATTGCTTACCATCAGGTGATTCGTCTGTGCGTTTACCGGCTGATCACTTATAAAAATGTGGTTAGAAACCTACCAACGGCAAGTACCAATGTGAATTTTCCGAGTTATAGATATGTACCTAAGATTATCTAGACACCACTGACAAACGGTGAAGGAAAACATCGTGAGGCACCCAAATCTGGGCATATAATTTTCTAATTATAAGTTTCAAATCGCCAACCCGTATTGAGTAAGCGTTGTGATTAATGCCTAAACATTCTCCATGCAAGAAGAGGCCTTTGGTCTGCATTGGGCACTTATAATACTAATATTTATGATACTCACGGGATGAGTAGCGGTAGTGACAAATGCATTTTATACTACTATTACTTTGTTTGACCTAGTATTCAACCCATAACTTCATGGCACAAGCCCCATTAACTAGGAAAACAAAAGAACTGTATCGGAAATGAAGTTCCTAAGGTAAGATCCACATAAAGCTACACAAAACCAGTATAAACTGACCGTCGACTTTGTGCAAAGATCATACAAAGCGAGTCCATAATACACTGGTGATATATAGCTACATGAACCTAGCTATTGAGAACCAGTACATACTGACGGTCGAATGTGCGGATAGGTTATATAAAACGAGGTCTCGATATACTGGTTATGTTTAGCTCGATGTGGAGTGACGATAGTTTTAATTTCCGTGCAACGTCGATCAAGTAAGTAACAATGGTATTGTGTGTTTATGTCAAATGGTAGCCACAATGGATATACATGCTTTAGAAATGAAGAAAATAGTTTCCATTCTCTTTATAGTAGAATAGTTTTAGCACTATATATGTACTTCTACTCTTCCGGCGGGCGTAAGAGTACAAGTACAGTAGTTCTCACAGGGACTAGATAGCAGCGCTCTCTGATAAACCTGAACCTTTTAGACCTCTAACCCGCCTGCCTGCGGTGACTATGGAAAATCCTCTTATGTAGAAGACTTGTCCAGCAGGGGACTGTCCAGAGCTATTGATGATTGTCATCATACTATCCTTACTTAATATTATAAATTGGAAAGTGACTTTGTTTGTTTGTTCCGCTTTCAAGCCGTAACTACTAAACCGATTGCTTGGAACTTTTGCAGACGTAAAGTTAGAAGTCTGGATTAAATAACAGGGTTAAATAACGCGGGCGAAACCGCAGGCAAAAGCTAGTAATCTATACCGAAATTTGTTAGGTAGCCATATTTCATTTATACAAGATTCACAACGGAACTTAGAAGATTTCTTTCTTTATTTACCAGAGGCCCAATAATTACCCTCCTCTTCCCCAATATCCCCAATTCCTGAATCCCCAACGATCCTCAAACTCCTAATCCGGCCGAAACGGCCAAAACAAAAAGGCCGGTAACGCACTTGTTACGCCTCTGGTGTTCTAGGTGTCCATGGGCGACGCCGATTGCTTACCATCAGGTGATCCGTCTGCTCGTTTACCGACTTATGCCATAAAAAGAATCAATATCTCTTGTTCAGCTTGTTACAATGTCGATATAAAATAGCTTATGGTACTCCTTGAGAGCTTTCCATAGTTAAAGAATTTTTCAAAACTATAACCTATTTCGGATCTTATTCAATGCAAACAAACAAATAAATGTTTTTCCCAATGCATTAAACTAGGAAGTGTATTTATTTACGTTAATTTAAAACGGTAGATCATTACATTAAATTTAATTACCAGAATGTAATTACTATTACAAATTAGAACTGTTTTTAATTAAGAGTCAAGTGACTGGAGCAACGGGGCTGATAATTGCGTTTATACTTCCGTATGAGGGTAAAATAATGAGTAACATTGAATACTGCTTTGGTTTTGTTTCAATTCCTTAGGGTTTATATTGAAAAATGTTTCAAAATTCTATATTTAGTAGACCTGTTTATTCTTTAAACTGTCAAACACCAAGCGATCACCGGTGACCGCAACCTATTGTTCTTTAATTGTGTCTATAATGATGGTACTCAACCAGTTAAGGGAAGAAAATCATTCAATGTCTTCTTTCATCGTGAGTTACGCGAGAGGTCTAACTCTTACCGACTAAAAAGCACACCGTACCATCTTTTTTATGGAATAGGAGACAGATCACCTGATGGTAAGTAATCTGCGCCGCCCATGGACACCCGCTACGCCAGAGAAGTCACCGGTGCGTTGCCGGCCTTTTAAAAAGGAATACGCTCTTTTCTTGAAGGACTGAATAATTTTCTGCTTTGAGTAAATGAGCATAAGGATCACCTGATGGTAAGCAATCGGCGTCGCCCATGGACACCTGGAACTCCAGAGGCGTTACAAGTGCGTTACCGGCCTATTGGGATTAGGAAGGAGTGGGGAAGGGGGGGAGGGGTAATTGGGCTTCCGATAACTTCACTCACACGATGAAACACAACGTCAGCGTTGTTTCACGTCGGTCTTCTGTGAGGCCGTGTTAACATTTCGGTTGAGCCGGCCCATTGATATGAGACTTTGATCTCAATTAGATACAACCATGAAACCACCGGATCAATGAAGTCCGGCGCATCCCAGGGACATGAATTGGTCTTGGATCCCGCAAGGTAAAATAGGGAATGAGTCTGTCAGGTCAGTCTTTCAGTTTTTTTATGGGATAGGCCGTTAAACGAGCTGATGGATCACCTGATGGTAAGCAATCGGCGTCGCCCATGGATACCCGAAACACCAAAGGGATTAGGAATGGGGATGTGGGATTAGGAATTTGAGGATTAGGAGATTGGGAGATTGAGGAGGGGGGGTGGATTGTTGTTGTCGATAGTAGGTATTATAGTGGTGGTAGGTGGTGGCACATAGCTAAAGCGGGGCCAACTAGTTCCAAGATTATCCTGAGGTACCGTGCCGTCATATTTTATATGGAAAAGGGTAGCCCCAATGTCATCAGTTTGGAAAACATTATTATTTCTTTCTGTTATACATGTATACTATAAGAGTACATAATATATTATGTCTTTTATTTTGATATGTAGAGGTGTAGATGGTGAATGGAACAACCACTTTTTTGTAACTACTACTACTAGCTGTTGCCCGCGACTTAACCCATCATAACATTTTTATGATTAAATTTTCCAAAATTAAAGTAGCTCCATCGTAGACCACATCATCGCTTACCACCAAGCGAGATAGTGGTCAAACGTCGGCCCATCAAATATAAAAAAGTGTTACTCCTTAATACATTACCTACATGCCAACAAAAGTCCCGTCAAAATCGATCCAGCCATTCCAGAGATTAGCCAGTACAAACGGTCAGACACACAAACGGACTAATAGTCTAAAAATGTTATTTTGATATGTGTTGTGGTTTTTCGGTTGTTTTAATGTTACAAACAGATACTTCAATTTTATTTATTTGTGTAGATGTTACAGTATAACATTACGTCGATTAGTCCCCAAGTGAATAGACAGAGAGATGTATATTAGAGGTACATGTGTAACCTCATTTACGTCAGTTATTCAACGAGTCTCATAAAATGAAGATGGCGGTTAGTACTATAAATCGGGCACAGTTCCAGTTCAATTTTCAAAAAGCCTAAATAATAACTATGTCTGATCCGGGAATCAAAGACATCTTTCTCGGTAGTCCTATTTGCTGTTAAACCACATTTTATAGAGGTAATGAACTAGCGACCCGGCTCGGCTTTGCACGGGTGCAATATGCATGTATTATACATATAAACCTTCGTTAAGAAATCACTCTACTTATTAAAAAAAAAAACATATCAAAATCCGTTGCGTAGTTTTAAAGATCTAAGCATACATACGGATAGACAGACAGCGGATAGCGACTTTGTTTTAAATACTATGTACTACTATGTAGTGCTTTCACTGATGCAGCAGCAAATGAGCAGACGGAACACCTGATGGTAAGTAATTAGCGTCGTCCATTATATTTGAAACACTACAGGAGGTACAAGTGCGTTGTCGGCCTTCTCGCCACACCCAAGACGAAGAAGCCATTGGATTATACACTTACCTTAAAAAAAGTGGAATTGGGTCTCGGATAACCTCAGTCACATTGTTACACCCAACACAAGCGTTATTTCACGTCGGTTTTCTGTGAGGCCGTGGTACTATTCTGGTCGAGCCAGCCTATTCGTGCCGAAGCACAGCTTTTCCACGAGAAAAACCGTTACTTCTAAATATAAGCCGGCAGGCCCCTAATAATAGTTTTTATTGCAAACATAAAATGCGACTTATTGCTCAGAGCATAGTCTTGAATTTCATTTGTATTGTTATGTAGATATTTTTTTGTTTGAGCGTTTCATTTCGGTGTGTCAACTTGTTGGGTATTTTGGGTGAAGTGGTTCAAGATTCGATTTTTGTGTCAAGTAGATAAAGATGGCAAATTTTTTGAAAATTCGAAAAAGAAAAAGTGTAATCTTAACAAAATCGCAAATGTTTTTTTTTGTGAACTGAGAATAAGAAAATTATTAGAAACTATGCAGGGCCTTAGCCAAACGCCACTTTAGCGCTTATCTACAGAGAGAGTAGAAATCAAAATTTACGTCAATTCCATAAAATTTGGTTTTCTATTCTACATGTAGACAAGCGTTAAATGGCATTTGGCTACAACTGCTGAGCTGCGTAATGGCCGCCTCTCGCTGCTTAAACGTCGCATGCCACGTGCGACTCGCGCATGCGTATTGATTTATTCCAGAAGATTCGAAAATGAAGGTTTGAAAATCGCGTTGGCCATGCGGCGAGCGCCAGCGCGAGCGAAGCCTAGCTGGGCTATGTTCGGACCGGCCGTGCGCGCTACAAAAGTCTTTTTTCTTGACCTCTTATTCTTTTTAGAGATAGTAAGTGCATTATTTATTTATTTATTATTACACACGAGTTAACATAACAGGTTCAGGACCCAATGCGATAACAAGGTATTATAAAATCTAGTGACACCTTACACCAACTTCACCTATGACGCAATCTTACTAATATTATAAATTCGCAAATTTGTTTGTTTGTTACTCCTTCACGTCAAAACGGCTGAAGGGATTCGCATAAAATTTGAAACAGGGGCAGATTATGGTCTGGAAAAACACATAGGGTACTTTGTCCTACGGGAACACGAGCCGTTAATAGAAGCTAGTTCTATAGTGAAAAAGTGAAACAAGTGAATTTATTTCTGCAAATAGGCTACAAGGCAGCACTTTTATATGTCAATTTTATCAACCGAATGATGATGCTGACATTTCTTAACTGACTACTCTGAGAAGAAATGCCGAAACAAACTCAGGGGTCCGTCTTTTAAAGTCCAAACAAATACTGGTATGTATAAAAGATCATGTGTGAGAACCGTGCAAGTTCTTTCTATAGTGGCCTTTTGACGAAAGAACCGCAACAGTTTGAGCGGACCCGCTTTGAAGGCAGTACGCGTGTTTTACAATCTGCTCAATTCACAGGTGAGATACTCAAACCGTCAGAATATGGGTAATTAGAAAAGAAATGGCGAGACAGTCTCGCACGGTCCTTGCACTAACAATTGTAAAAATTAAAAAGTAAATGTCAAGGTAGAGAAAAATATAAGTAATATACAAGTGCTCATCCCAGTAAAACCTACATATACAGCCTTCAAAGTTTTCACAACTATGTTACTGAAGAAAGAGGCCTTTCAGGTAACTCCAGGAGAGTGATATAAAACTTTTTCAGCTTTTTACAGTTTTTCTTCAGTCTCGTAGTCTTATAATGTTATTGTTCAAGGACTTTTCTTTTTTTTTTTTGACAAGCCCGCCACGAGCTCTCGAAACCGATGGAACTCCTGTAAACTGTGTGTTCAAGGACTCAGGCATATCTTAAAATTTTAATCGTTGAGAGACGAACGGTAAGTGCCATCGTTAGTCTATGCTTTCGGTGACGTAACTTCAATCCCCAAAGATACTTGATAAATTTTTCGAACAAGAGGAGTCATCAAATGACTCCTCTTGTTCTAAGTGAGGCGAGAGGAACTGTCAGACTCTTATTGACTAAAACCGACCCGTTCCTACTCCTGCTACGAGGCGGGGCCACGATATCCTGCAAGGTTGTCTGCAGCCTAACTGGCTTACCTGAGAATTGAATCAGATAACTCTTAATTCCATGAATATATGTACTTTTTAAATTCATAGTCTAAACATAGAAACAGCGGACAGCGAGCAAGGGTAGCTCACTGCCCGACCAGAACCAAACTCCTGCGTACGGCGCGTTGCATTACGCGCGCGTCTTAAAGAGTCATCAGACCACCACAGGTGGGGCCTAGTAGGGCTGATGCCCAATACGGAGCCGTAGAAAGCCTAACGGTATACCGGAGCTCCGGCTCGAAGTGCAGGAGTAGGAACGTAGTAGTTTTTAGTCAGTAAGAGTCTGACACTCCCTTTTACCTAACCCAAGGCGGGAGAGGAGAAATCATTGGAAAAAAAGAAAAAGCATAGAAACAAAAAATATAACCCCTACAACAAATTAACCGACAAAAACTACATAAAAACGAGCAAATCCTTAATCAAAACTTAGTTCACAACCAAACGAAACTTTAATTTTACAAACCGAGGTACCTAGGTATCATAATTATTATAACCTAATTCTCTCTAAATCTAGGTAACCTCAATATTTTAGGTCTAGACTCGACTTAGGTCTAATATAGACACCTAAAGTTTAATTTTAGGATTATATTTAGGCTACGTTATTAGATATGACCTGAATAAAAATTTGTTTTGAATTCTTCAGTGAGGTTATGGAGATGTCACAGAAATTTACTAAAGAAAGGATCAAAGATGGCGGATATAATGTCACTTAGAACTGATTGAAGCACTGAAACGTCAGTGGTGTATTTAAGTGTGCGTGTGTAAAGGGTTTTTCTTTAAGAGGGATAAATCATCGAATGACTGCTCCCGCCTGGGTGAGGCGGGGGGGAGTGTCAGACTCTTACTGACTAAAAACCACCACGTTCTTTCTGCTGCACGTCGAGCCGGAGCCCCGGTAACCCGTTAGACCACGTTACCAGACTTAAGAAAATGACAGATGTCCTTCGTATCAATGTGTGTATTCTGCGTGTGAGTCTATAGTAGCCAGGTGTCACAGTAGTTGTTTCAAGAGACTGTGTACGCCATTTTTTCAATGTCCTTGACTAAAAGTTAAATATTTGTCAGATCTGACTACCACCTTAGTTGAATGTTGCGCAACTTGATTCCCCCAAGTCTTTTCCACCATCGTACCACAAGACAATCGGCGAAGCATCACCGATACATCGTAGATGTCCCATCCACACGCACGAAGCGCTTCGCATCAGGCTTCCTTGTGCGTACTGCTAAGGAGTGTATTCTTTGCCAGAGCCTGTATTTCCTGAAGGGTATAACCTGGGTGTCTTCAAGGCCCGAGTGAATTTTTTTTTTTTTTTTTTAAGGGGGGAAAATCATCGAATGACTTCTCCCGCCTGGGTGAGGCGGGAGGGAGTGTCAGACTCTTACTGACTAAAAACCACCCCGTTCCTTCTCCTGCACGTCGAGCCGGAGCCCCGGTTACCCGTTAGGTTCTCCGCGACTCCGAATCGGCATCGGCCGTATTGGGCCCCATCTGTGGTGGTCTGATGGCTCTTTGAGGCGCGCGCGGAACGCGACGCGCCGTACGCTCGGGTCTGTTTCTGGTCGGACGGGGAGCCACCCATGCTCGCCGTCCGCAGGCCCGCGCTTACGGTGGCCGGAGATCGTCCCGCGATCCCCGACGCCCGGTGTGTCCTTCGCGATGGCTGGGTTGCGAGGAGGCAGCGCTTCGCTGCCTCACGCGTCCCGCCTCCTCCTTAGCTAGCATGACTGCTTCGCAAAAGGAGGAGACGGCATCCCAATCCCCCTCGCTCCGCATCATGGCCTGCACTAGGCCCGGACGCGAGAGGTCGCCATCGCCGATCACTTCCCTGAGGACACGGCGGTGCTCAGCCCACGCAGGGCATTCTCCCACCGTGTGTTCCACCGTGTCCTCAGGGCGGTCCTCGCAGTGATGACACCCGGGCGTTTCCTCCCGCCCCATCAGACACAGGTACCTCCCGAAACTCCCATGTCCGGTGAGGACCTGCGTCAGGCGGTAGGTGAGGACGCCGTAGCGTCTCTCAAGCCACTCCTCAAAGAGGGGACTTACCGCTGCGATGGCAGCGAGCCCAGCCCTCGGTTGCGACAGTCGTTGCTGCCATTCCGCCATGAGATCGCGCCGGAGCTCATCCCGCCACGCACTTATTGTGCACGCGCGCGAGCACCTTCGCCTCCAGATCCCACGGCGGTAACCCGGCAAGGAGGTTCGCCGACTCCCCGGAGATCGTGCGGTATCCGCGGATCATTCGGATCGCCATGACCCTCTGTGCCATGAGCAGCGTCCGAGCGGGACGCCGCAACAGGTTTGGCGCCCAAACAGGGGCGCCGTAGAGGGCCATGGACCGCACGACCCCGGCGTATAACCTCCGGCAGGAGGCGTTTGGCCCCCCGAGGTTGGGGAGGATGCGTTTAAACGCAGCCCCCGTCCTCTCCAACTTTGGAGCCAAACGTCGGAAGTGCTCAATGAAGTTCCACCGACTGTCGAGGACGAGTCCTAGGTACTTCATCGTCGTCT
The DNA here is from genome assembly GCA_038387885.1 of Spodoptera picta. NCBI lineage: Eukaryota > Metazoa > Arthropoda > Insecta > Lepidoptera > Noctuidae > Spodoptera > Spodoptera picta. The sequence continues at coordinate 347,216 of JAZHFQ010000221.1, read as the reverse complement.
CGACGCCGATGGTAACTCCTCCCGCCGTTATTTGGGACCCACCCGGAGGTGGTGCGTTCCCGCGGCCATGAAAACACATGGCCTCGGACTTGTGGAGCGCCACCTCGAGTCCCAACTGCCGGATTCTCTCAACGACTGTCGCAACCGCTGTCGCCATTAGATCGGCCGCCGCCTGGTGCGACCTCCCGTGCGCTAGCACCAGCGTATCGTCGGCGTAGCATATTGTGCTAACGCCGTTCGGGAGGTCGGTGCGCAGCACCCAGTCATAACCGATGTTCCACAGGAGCGGCCCCAGAACCGAACCCTGCGGAACACCGCGTGACATCTCTCGCCGATTCCACTCGCCCCGATGACCGGGGTAAATGACGGACCTGTCCGTCAGGTATGCCTCGATTACACGACGGAGGTAGGTAGGCACCCGATGATATCGGAGTGCCTCCAAGATGCAGCTCCAGGGCAGGGAGTTGAAGGCGTTGGCGATGTCCAGAGACACCGCCACTACGACCTTACCCCTGGACACTGCAGTCCCCGTCGTCCGGTCCCTAACGCGCATGATGGCGTCCACCGTGGAGCGCCCTCTGCGGAAGCCGAACTGGCCGTCCGATAGGTCCGGCCCAATGTCCGTCAAGTGCGCGACGAGGCGGTTCGAAATGATTCTTTCGAAGACTTTCCCCACCTCGTCGAGCAGCACTATGGGCCGGTATGCGGACGGAGAGTCCGCAGGGCGCCCCGTCTTCCGCACGAGGACCAGTTTGCCCGCTTTCCAGAGAAGCGGGAACTGGCCTCTCTCCAAGCATGCGCTGTAGAGACCGATTAATCGAGGCCCGAGAGCCTCTGAGGCCAGGACCCATGCTTTGCCATGCAAGCCGTCGGGTCCTGGGGCGGTGTTCTTGGCGCCCATCCGGCGCACCGCCGCTCTCAGTTCTGCCTCGGTCACCTCTGGGACGATGTCGTCGTCGTCGTCGCTGTAGCCCGCGTCGGGCACCGCAGGGGGCGGAGTCATATACGGAGGGGTGAAGCCCCTCCACAGTCGGGGGAACAGGGCGCCAATCACCTCCTCTAAGACCTCTGGCCGGAGACTCTGGGTGAGCGGGGGAGCCCAAGCGCGGAGCTTGTCGCGTACCATGCGGTACGGGCGTCCCCACGGATCTCTGTCCAGAGTCCCCAGCATCTCTCGGCGGGCCTCCTCCTTGGCCCGCAGGATTTCCGCCTTGAGGACGGCTTTCGCCGCCCTGTATCCCTCATACAACTCCGCCTCTCTCGCATCCGCATTCGGAGGACGGATACGGCGCCTGCGGTACCTAGTGTACTGAAGGCCCGAGTGAATAGGTTGCTTATGGGTCGACGTGCTCCATTTTAGGCCGCATCATCGCTTACCACGAGGCGAAATAGGGGTCAAACGTCAGTCCCATCTAATATAAAAAAATGTGATTACTAAGGTTTCGTGTTCGATTATCAGGTCAGGTACAGTATGAGATTTTTGATTAACCGAATTAAAAAAAGCAGGTTCTCTTTTTGACCTATATATTATGTATGTGTATACGTACGGTTGTGCGCGCGTATCTCGCGATTGAGTGGCCCGATTTTGATGTGGTTTTTAGAAAAGTTTTTGTTACACTTAAGAGAACGAGAGAGAACTATACTAATAGACGTTGATTAACCGACTTCATAAAAAATGAGGGGTTTGAAGTCGGTTTCTTTAAATGTAGTTCATGAAAGTTAGTTAATAACGTCGCTCCACTTTTGTATTTTTTCCTGCGTCGTCGGGTGCGTTTACAAACATACAAGTTCACATATATGTGACACCCAGATCCGGATCAACTATTGGTGGATCACACAAAGAGATGCTCCGTGCGGGACTCGAAACCACGACACGTTCCGCGGCAGTCGTCCTGTTTGAAAGAATCGCATTATAAGATAAAATATACCTCTACCTACTCCGTTTTGATAATAAAAGGCGAGATTTAATGTATCTACATATGTATATTCTTTATTTCATATAAAGAAAGAATCATAAAAGTATACTTTACATATTTTTTTTTATTTCGCTACTTACCTAAGTAATTTTAGACGAAACGACAGCGAATGGGAAAATGCTCTGCTACAGCCCAAAATACTTTAAAATCTTACATTTCCATTATACAAGGGGTTGGAATAGAGTGGTTTTTGTTGCGTTTCATTTTTATGTTTTAATGTTGAGTGGAGTTATAGGGCTTTTTAGATTACCCGATCCGATGTCGGTAGAAGGCACCGGTACGATATAAGCGAATCTATATTAATAATTTCGTCAAGGGTCGATCGTATAATCGTATAATTTCGTTATGTTCAGATCGAGTCTACCGTACGGTAGACTACCGTACTACCGTACTACCGTACTACCGTACTACCGTACGGTAGACTCGATCTGAACATAACCTGAATAACATAACATAACATCACGCCTTTTTATCCCTGAAGGGGTAGGCAGAGGTGCACATTACGGCACTTAATGCCACTGTACAATGTAACACCCACTTTTCACTATTTATGTTACGAGTCCCATGTAATAGGGGGTGAGCCTATTGCCATATACCGGGCACATTTCCAGACTCCGTGCTATTACTGAGAATTTTTAAAAACCCAGTAATACTTTGCCCGACCCGGGATTCGAACCCGAGACCCCTTGCCCTGAATAACAAAACAAAAAAATATCGATTTCGAGTCGACAACATGTATCCGCAAAATTCGGATTACGGAGAATATTTCGTTTTATTAATTCATTTTAATGACAGTGATTGACAAACCGCAGTCGCCATCTTGAGTAGACAATAAACGTTCCGTTTCATACTAGCTCTCAAATACGCCTCGCCAATCAACACATTGTCGCGTCAAAAATGTATAAATTAGCAAGAAATATGAATAATTTCATGCGAATGAAGTCGCGGGTTACAGTTAGTATGTAACAAACTGAATGAAGCATGTTCAAGTGCAACCTACAAACTTATTTAAGCAGTATTCAAGTAGGAAAATAAAGATAGTTTCAGTAATTTATGATTCATTACCTTTTTATTTACATTTACAGTATATTACATGAGAGGCACGATGTTGGACCACTATCGCGCCAGGTTAGCGATGATGAGCGGTCTACGATGGAGCACGTCGTCCCATAAGCAACCTATTCACTCGGGACTCGGGTCTTAAAGATAACCAGCTGTAGCCAAATGCCATTTAGTGCTTGTCCACATGTAGAATAGAAAACCAAATTATATGGAATTGACGTAAATTTTGACACTTGTCAGTGTCATCCCCATACATTTTGATTTCTACTCTCTCTGTAGACAAGCGGTAAAGTGGCGTTTGGTTAAAGGCCCAGGTTATATACCCTTCAGGAAACAGAGAGTCTGGCAAAGAATTCCATTTCTACATACAAGTAGCGTGATAGGTATATGGACTGATATTGGGCAGCAGTGCTCTTTATAAATTGTGATCTATAATCCGGTAATGACGACTACCGGGAGTATAGTTTATGGATTAACCAAAAATAAATATGTATAAGAAATTTGACTTTGATTTGACTATCAAACATTAATGTCCTACGCCAATATCGTATCGGATAATCTAAAACGCTTCTCAAATATACTTTTTAATGCATGATAAAGGTCGAAACAGACTTAAAGCGGTCTTTGTTCACATAGAGGTGGTAATTTGCATATCATTTTGATCCCGTTTCGCCTCTTAAGAAAAAATGCCGAAACAAACTCAGAGGTCTGTCTCTTTTTAAAGTCCAGACAAATTCGATTCCCGGATTAGATTAAGTACCTATTAATGTTTTTTTCGGATGTAGAAAATTTCCGTGCGATAGCAGGGAGTCTGGTGTCCTATAGCAATAGGTATACCTCTTATTGCATGGCACTCATAATATTATTATAACTGATGAAAATCGAGTGTCACATTATACATTGTCCACTGCTATCCACAATTTTGGAGATAAAAAGGCTTGATATTATGTATTAAACAAATAAAGTATCAAATACTTTTAAGGTAAACGTGGGAAATATTTTTAAGTCTGGGAGAGCCATGCTTTGGCATAAATGGGCCGGCTTAACCGGATTGATACCACGGCCGAGCAGGAAACCGACGTGAAACAACGCTTGCGTTGAGTTTCGTCGCGGTGTGAAGTTACTATAGGCCCAATTACCCCCCCACAATTCCCGAATCCCCAACAATCCTTCAATTTCTAATCCCCAAAAGGCCGGTAACGTTTTGTAACGCCTTTGGTGTTTCGAGTGTCCAAGGCGACGGTGATCAGTCAGCTCGATGACCGACTTATCCTATAAAAAACACTCCTCTACCTATCCCTTCGGGTGAAAAGAGTCCTAACATCATAAACGTACCACCTTAGAACTCAAGTAACTACTAAAATTAACACCAAAAAGTTTAACTTTATTATTTTAATTTAATTTGTTAACCAACCTAGAAGTTAAAGTATGACATTACATTTACGTAAAGCCCAGTGCACACCGGCGGCCGCGCGGTGAAGATACTGCGAATAAATCAATATACTATAAACTTTAACTTAACACATACGAAGCGCTTCTCTGCATGCTTCCTTGTGCGTACCTACTGCTAAGGAGTGCAATTCTTTGCCAGAATCTGTATTTCCTGAAGGGTATAACCTGGATGTCTTTACGGCCCGAGTGAATAGGTTGGTTATGGGACGACGTGCTCCATCGTAGACAGCATCATCGCTTATTACCAGGCGAGATAGTGGCCAAAGTTCGGCACATCAAATATAGAGGTAATATAAATAGAACTCCATACTCCATATTTATTTTATATTGTTTATTAGTATTAAAACCTGTCATAGTTTGTAAGGTTTTCTTATTCTATTGTTTGTTTTATCTAAGGACTGTCCTGTTCTGTTTTGTTTTTTTTTCCTTTTTATAATTATTTGAAATGTATAACGCCTTGGTTTTATGATTGTAATGTTATACTATTTAATTGAAATAAATAAATACGTTAACGACAAGTTGAAAGAAATTTGATGACACACCATCGCCTCCCATCCATTTGGCACGCTACTTTCATTCCTATGTCATCGTAGTTAAGGTTTATTTTAAAGTGATTCATTCTCAGCATCTTCGTTGTGTCTCCGTCGGTGTACACTGTGCCTAGATAGTACAAAAGTTACGGCTAACTTTTAAAACTGGTAAACTAACTGACAGTTAAGGTGCGCAGTTAAAATTTATGTTGATTAAGCGAATATAGTTGGAGTTGTTGGAGTGTTAATAAATAAAATGTGAATTATTTTAAGGTAAGGACTGCCTCGTTGGCCTAGTGGTCGCAAGTGCGACTGCCGGGTAAGGGGTCTCGGGTTCGATTCCTAAATCGGGCAAAGTATTACTGGGTTTTTAAAAAATTCTCCGTAGTAGCACGGAGTCTGGAATTGTGCCCGGTATATGGCAATAGGCTCACTCCCTATTTTAATATTTGAACATTCTTCTATACTAAAAACTAAACACTGTCAAATGTTAATTACCTCTATATTCTACAGTTGAGAATTAACTGAGTATTGAAAAATCAACCCTAACATAACATAACATCACGCCTTTTATCCCCGAAGGGGTAGGCAGAGGCGGACATTACAGCACTTAATGCCACTGTACAATGTAACACCCACTTTTCACTATTTATGTTATGAGTCCCATGTAATAGGCGGTGAGCCTGTTGCCATATACCGGGCACAATTCCAGCCTCCGTGCTACTACTCGACTCTAATAAACATTACTCTGGTTTCAAAATCGGTATTAGGATGGTTATCAAGACCACGATTGTTAAGTTCAGTCGACCCTGGACTTAATATCGTGAACTCGTACCTAAGTATTTCGCGGGAACCATGAATATTGAGAATATTATTTCCGAAATCAATTATTATGATGAAGTCGAATAATACGGAAATATTTTATGGCCTTTTCAAGTACCTAAAGTTTATATAAGTACCTAAAGTTTATATAAGTACCTAAAGTTTATATATACCTACAGAAGATCAAGCTAGCTTGAATAGGCATTTTTGACTCCATTATCGAATATGAATAAGTAACATAACATCACGCCTTTTATTCCCGAAGGGATAGGCAGAGGTGCACATTATGCCACTGTACAATGTAACACCCACATTTCACTATTTATGTTATTAGTCCCATGTAAGGCTGAGCATATTGCCATATACCGGGCACAATTCCAGACTCCGTACTACTACTGATAATTTTTAATAACCCCAGTAATACTTTGCCCGACCCGGGAATCGAACCCGAGACCCCTTGCCCGGCAGTCGCACTTGCGACCACTCGGCCAACGAGGCAGTCGATTAATAAGTAACTTGTAAATAAAGACGAAACACTGATGTGATTGTATTATCAAATACCTAATAAACAATTGAGAGAAAGGGAATCACAGATTAGAATAATGAGGTGACGCGCAATCACTGGCATGAGCGTTCGTCATTAAATTAAACGTAACTTTATAATAAATAATGCATTTTTTATGGTTAAAAAAATCATAATGTATACAATATAAAAGAGTAATATAATTTCCTAAAATTTTAATCCATTTAAACTGGAAATAATCTTTTATTCCTATGCAAACAGAGTTGAATATTATCGTTCTACACAGCTATTACTAAACGCAATGAACGAAAGATGTATTAGTTCGTTCGCTGTGACGTAACAAGTCTTAACATCAGGATTTCATTGAGTGTCAAATTACGAATCTTGATACCTCGATCCAAACCGCGGTATCACCTGAGATCGTGTGGATATAGGTTTATTAATTAGCGTCGACATTAAGATGCTGATCGCATCTTGAGAACGTGTTGATACGTGATGCCGGTCTTGACATCGTGATTGAGACCTATTCATTAATACGGGCCTAAATATTAATATCCGATCCTATGTTAGATTAAATTGAATTACAAAACGACTTTTAACTTACTTTATAGTCAAACACCTTTACCTTCTGCCTGAAGGTAATATACCCCACCAAAGCTTCATCTTGGATCCCTCCATAATTTTATAAACCCCCCCTTTTAACTTAACCTCTCCAATGAACCATACATTCAAAACAAACCAAAATAGACTTTATCACAACAGGTATAGATTCACTATCTCCATAACAGTCATACCTGTTTCCTTTTTGAAAAGTGGGTTAAAAACTCCCCCTTTAGACGCCATCTTGAGACAATTCCTCCCCCCTCCTTTGAAGAGACATCATGTCCGTTCAGAACCATTGTTCCTTTATTCATAGTGACTATACGTAGACAGATATACATACATTCACGCATTTGTAGTAGGTAGTTATAGAGACTATATTGAGCGCCACCTTATTGGATTCTTATAATTATTTCTTTTTATCGTTTTGTTTATCTTATATATTATACTTATGTATCACTAACTGTACCCGCAACATCGTCTAAAATCTAGCTAGATCGATTTATTGAAAAATTTCAAGAAAACTGTTAAAGTAATTTCCGAGATCATACCTCTAGATACATAACTGGTATACAAGGATCACTTGTATAAAACACCCCTAGATCCACTCCTAGCGTTTATAAAACAAAGTAGGCGCAAGTTATTTTAAATTTTCAAGTAGAAACTTTGAAATAGGTTAAGTTGGGGTAACTTAGCAACTACAAGTGCTGCAGATAATTATGTAAGCGATGCGACGCACAGTAAGTAAGTTACATAAGTAAACTACCTGTTAACCGCGGTTTCGTCTGCGTGGCTTAAGGAAATATGTAGCCTACGTCACTCTGACAGATCACCACAGATGGGTCCAATAGGGCTGATGTCGATACGAAGCCGCGGATGACTTAACTGGTTTCCGGGACTCCAGCTCGAAGTGCAGGGGCAGGAACGGGGTGGTACTCAGTCAGTAAGAGTCTGACACTCCCTCTCGCGTCAACAGGGCGAGAGAAGTCATTGGATGACATTCCAATTTGGATGATTTTGCGCATAAGTTGCACGCAAAGGTCAGGAACGATACAGTGCTCCAGTGCGTCCACATGCCACGCAAAATGATCCAAACCATCAAAAAGCAAAACATGCTGCTTCTCCTTATAATTATGGGTAAGGTGGAAGGGAAGAGAAGAGCTGGGCGAAGGAAAAAGTCGTGGCTGCACAATATTCGGGGGTGGACCGGTATCAGCTCTGTGGAACAACTTTTCCGCCTGGCTAATGACAAGGACCAATTCAAAAATTTGACGGCCAACCTTCACGAATGAATTGGCACCATCAAAAGGAGAAGTTTCAGCGTGATTGACGAACAAACATCAAACATTCAAACAAAGAAATTTTCACACATTTCTAACATTTTTTTTTGGGGGAAAATCATCTTATGACTGCTTCGCCCGGGTGAGGCGGGAGGGAGTGTCAGACTCTTACTGTCTAAAACCACCCCGTTCCTTCTCCTGCACGTCGAGCCGGAGCCCCGGTTACCCGTTAGGTTCTCCGCGACTCCGAATCGGCATCGGCCCTATTGGGCCCCATCTGTGGTGGTCTGATGGCTCTTTGAGGCGCGCGCGAAACGCGACGCGCCGTACGCTCGGGTCTGTTTCTGGTCGAACGGGGAGCCACGCAGACATTTCTAACATTAGTGTGATATTATCGTCAGCTCTTATTACCAGGGGAAGAGAATTAGTGACAAAATAATGTATTCTAGTCTGGTCTCACCACCTATAGACCTATATTCCTACACTATCTAGCATCAGATTTATATTTATAAGAGTGTAAATAAGTTTTTCCTCGGCGCGGAGTTTCTGTATGACATACGCGTGTGACGACAGATGGAATTATAAATTATACATAAGGTACTGCGGTTAGGCAAGTGAGGTGTATGAAGTGTTAGGTAATACTAGAGTTTTGGCTATGATTTTTTCTTGATAGGTATTGGGTAGTTTTTACCGACTTCAAATAATGACTGCCTCGTTGGCCAAGTTGTCGCTATTACGACTGCTGGGCAAGGGAACTCGGGTTCGATTCCCAGGTCGGGCAAAGTATTCCTGTTTTTTTAAATCTCAGTAGTAGCACGGAGGCTGGTAATGTGTCTATTGCCATATAGAGCCTATTGCCATAATATACCGGGCATAATTCCAGACTCTGTGCTACTATTGAGAATTTTTAAAAAACTCTGTAATACTTTGCCCGACTCGGGAATCGAACCCGAGACCCCTTGCCTGGCAGTCGCACTTGCAATTTTTAAGGCACTTAAAAACCATTGACTATTAAATTTGGCTAACCACAGATGTGAATCCTAGGTCATTGCTTGGTACTTAGTTGAGAATATAATATATTAGCTTTTACCAGCGGCTTCGCTCGCGTCACAAAAGGATAAAAAGTAATCCATGTGACATATACCAATACACACAGCGCCATCTATACCAATACTTTTGTTTTCCCTCGGAAATATCAATTTTTTCCGGGATAAAAAGTACCCTATTATTTAATCCAGACTTCTAACTGTACATCTGCAAAAATTCAAAGCAATCGGTATAGTAGTTACGGCGTGAAAGCGGAACAAACAAAGTCACTTTCCGATTTATAATATTAGTAAGGAAGGATTGTGTTACCGGCAGAACGATTTTACTTCTTTTCTTTCGCCTGTGAAACAGGAATATTCCTAGTATAGGCGTATTACTTTTAAGATCTTGTCGCTTAATTAAGATATTTTGTACCTATGTTAACCAGTGTTATTATGAATAAAAATTTTATTATTATTATTATCTCGAGGCGAAAACGAAATAGATTTCATGGTGTAGCCTCAATTTTAAACAACATAAGATCTATTTTTGAAGAGAACTTCTCTGATAGACGACGATTAAGCAAGTATTTTATGAGAACCTTTTTCAGCTTAACTGGGAGGATATTTTAATTAACATTATTTAAGGGGTCAGGGGTTGAAATATACGATTAGGATAAGTAAGGGTTTTTGATTAATATCGTGATAATTATATTTAATTTTAATATTAAGTGTTAAGAGGATAGATATAAAATAATGTCCATTTTATGGATGAAACCCGTTTGGTATAAAATAACATCACATACATAACATAACATCACGCCTTTTAAACCCGAAGGGGTTGGCAGAGGTGTTCATTATGCCACTGTAGAGGTACAATGTAACACCCACTTTTCACTATTTATGTTATGAGTCCCGTGTAACAGGGGGTGAGCTAATTGCCATATACTGGGCACAATTCCAGACTCTGTGCTACTACTGTGAATTTTTTGAAAAACCCAGTAATACTTTGTCTGACCCGGGAATCGAACCCGAGACCCCTTGCCCGGCAGTCGCACTTGCGACCACTCGGCCAACGAGGCAGTCTTGGATTGTGTCAATGGATTAAAATATGAGGTGTAAAGATTCATCATAATCAACAGCCTATAAGTGGCTACTGCTGACCGAAGGCCTCTTCTCACACGGAGAAGGTTTGAGCATTAATCACCACGCTTGCTCAATGCGGGTTGGCGATTTCAAACTTATAATTACAAATTATAAGCCCCGGTTTCCTCTCGATGTTTTCATGCGCCGTTTGTCAATGGTGTCTAAATAATATTAGAAAATCCATATAACTCGGAAAAGGTCATATTGGTTCTTGCTGTTGGTGGGTCTCGAAATCGAACCTCTCATGCGTGAGAAGCAGGCGTCTTAAACCTTCCAGCCACCACGACACCAAGTAAAGATTACATCAATCTATTTAATTCCTGAATAGGTCTCCAAAGAAAGTGGTGTAAGCATAATTTCAATGTTTTGTCTTTGTTTTGTTTTGATTTGAATCATTATCAGAAATTTTAATTTGGTCGTTTTGTTCTAACTTAAACATTTTGTTAAATATTTGCTATCTTAAACCACCATATTTCAGGCAAATAAATGAATCTTGTCTTAACTTATCTAAATGTAATCCCGACTTTTCACTAGTTATGGGTACCCCGATTCTCAATTTCAAACTTCTTGATTTTATTTTTATATTATGGCGTCCCACTATCTACTATGCACACGAACCACTATGGTCTATCTATGGTCGCCATTAACTGTCTATGGTTTCATTGTTGACTTAACCCATAAATCCCCAAGCGGTCACCGGTGACCGCTTTCCACTAATATTACCTACATTACATTATAGACCTTATTTCTTGGCTTGAGAGACGCTACGGCGTCCTCACCTACCGCCTGACGCAGGTCCTCACCGGACATGGAAGTTTCGGGAGGTACCTGTGTCTGATGGGGCGGGAGGAAACGCCCGGGTGTCATCACTGCGAGGACCGCCCTGAGGACACGGTGGAACACACGGTGGGAGAATGCCCTTCGTGGGCTGAGCACCGCCGTGTCCTCAGGGAAGTGATCGGCGATGGCGACCTCTCGCGTCCGGGCCTAGTGCAGGCCATGATGCGGAGCGAGGGGGACTGGGATGCCGTCTCCTCCTTTTGCGAAGCAGTCATGCTAGCTAAGGAGGAGGCGGGACGCGTGAGGCAGCGAAGCTCTGCCTCCTCGCAACCCAGCCATCGCGAAGGACACACCGGGCGTCGGGGATCGCGAGACGATCTCCGGCCACCGTAAGCGCGGGCCTGCGGACGGCGAGCATGGGTGGCTCCCCGTCCGACCAGAAACAGACCCGAGCGTACGGCGCGTCGCGTTCCGCGCGCGCCTCAAAGAGCCATCAGACCACCACAGATGGGGCCCAATACGGCCGATGCCGATTCGGAGTCGCGGAGAACCTAACGGGTAACCGGGGCTCCGGCTCGACCTGCAGGAGAAGGAACGGGGTGGTTTTTAGTCAGTAAGAGTCTGACACTCCCTCCCGCCTCACCCAGGCGGGAGAAGTCATTCGATGATTTTCCCCCCGTAAAAAAAAAAAAAAGACCTTATTTCTAATGTTTGGAGAATACTTTTGTATGACCAAAGGGGATGGATATCAACGGGTTAAAAACCTGTGTGACACTTTAGGCGGTTACACTCTCAAGTACAAGGCGACTACACGTTTTACCATTGAACACGAATTGTATTTAAAAGTCTGCCACTAAATTATTCTGCGGATAATGCCCAAATACCAAAAAATTCGTGAGGCATACTACCTCTAAATTAATTGTTATGTTTCCAGCTTACTCACGTAACTGTTTGACGAGGAACTCGACTATACTCGGAATTTTAATTCGATTCCAGATTTGACAATTTCAGTGTTGCAACGTTATGACAAGTACTAGTGACGTTGCGAAATTATTCGATATGGAAATGCAATATTTCTGGATCGATTCTTCTCGTTTATAATTTTACTCGCGTAAACTAAGTATGTCAGGAAATTAAATATTTATGAACCGATAATTTACCGATAGTTTTGACGATTAATTAACGATCTGAGACTTTTTTTTATAATTGTGTGTGAAATCAATAAAAAAATGTAATCATGAAGGAACATGACCAATAAAACAGATAGATGTATTATGGTAATAAGTTATTTTATAAATTGTCGCCGTCATCGCTATCGCTATCCTGTCACTTTCTGTAACATTTATTATAAAACACACACACTGATTGTTTATCGATTTTTGTGTTCATCACTACATTATATGTGATATTATTATATGTGGTATCATTATTTCACAAAATGACAGTAGCTATTGTCAAATCTGGAATCTAATTAAAATTCTGACTATAGTTTCAAACCATGATTTTTTTTGAAGGGAGTAAATCACCCAAATATCTAAACTGAGACATCTTATTAGACAGTCACAATTACGATCAGTCCAAGACCAAGGAGGAAACAAGGTACAAAAGTAGTCAAGATATATAGAAGCTTGGACAAAATGAAACTTTCGCTTCATCTACTTACTTAAAATATTCATTTACCTACGACTATTTTCCAAAGGGTAAACTAATACATAAAATATGTAGTATATACACCCTTCTTCCCTCAATTTTCTTTTTATTGACTCTGTGTCATAGGATGTATGAATATTAAACATAACATCATCACGCCTTTTATCCCCGAAGGGGTAGGCAGAGGTGCACATTACGGCACTTAATGACACTGTACCATGTAACATTCACTTTTCACTATTTTTGTTATGAGTCCCATGTAATAGTGGGTGAGTGGTTGGGTGGTGGTGAGTCTCTCAGCTCTCAGCATATCAATCCTAAGTAACTTCGCATAATGTTAATCATTTTTGAACCGTAATAACTTTAAGTTAGTTAGTTAATACAATCAGAAGACAAAAACTTCGGTCGAACCCGGAAAATGACCCCAAATCGCGCTCACTCTATCTAGATTAACAAATCCGTCATTCCTAACCCTCAACATCGTTGTAAAACTACCAATTAATCAATAGTAGGACTTACACGTCGACATCATGTCTAATGTTAATCCAGAACTTTCAAATTGATTAACTCACCCCCGTCTTGGCGTTGTAGGGGGTTATTTATGACAGCTGTCGCAGTGTTTGGACATTTTGACCCCCTTGTAGGGGCGAGGTAGATTATAAGTGCGTCTTGCTAATGGTTCGTCGGTTTTCTACTGATATTGTGTAATAGGTATAATAAAGTTCTAGATAATTAAATGTAAAAATAATATAAAAAAGACTGCTTCGTTGGCCGAGCGATCGCAAGTACAACTGCCGGGCAATGGTTCGTTTCCCGGGTCGGGCAAAGTATTACTGGGTTTTAAAAAAATCTCAGTATTAGCACGAAGTCTGAAAATGTGCCCGGTATATGGCAATAGGCTCACCCCCTATTACATGGGACTCATAACATAAATAGTGAAAAGTGGATATTGCATTGTAGAGTGGCATTAAGTGCCGTAATGTGCACTGCTGCCTATCTCTTCGGGGATAAAAGGCGTGATGTTATGTTATAATAAAGTTGTAGCGAATTGATAACCGCTTGTGTTGCATTTCTGACGATATACGGGAACGCGAGCGGACGGCTCGCCAGTCGCCTACGTTACATCGCCTTGCTTCGACAGATACCTAATAGTACGTAGTTATATGTATATTACAAAGAATAGTAAGGACATTTATTTCATCGGAGTTACACTTCTTAAGGGCTCGTACACGAAACTGCGATGCGACGTCGCATCAAAATCTTATTTTCCCAAAATCCTGTTTGCTTCTTTTACCTGTATCTCCTAAACAATAACAGAAGCGCACACTTCTTTTTACGATCCATGTCACGACCTAGTTTTCAATTTAAAATACGTTTAGTACGGTTGACGGTCGTCGAAGGAATGGCCACTCTGAGAGACACCTTCTCGCACGAAATCGCAATCGAACTCCATTGAAAGAGTCAGTTGATATATTAGGTATTTAATTTAAATAATATTTAAATAAATATGAACTCAATTTTCAATCAAAACACCAAGTTTTAATTTCATCACGGATCGAAAGCGAACCGTGTAAAACCTCGACGAAATTTTAATTGACCAAATATTGTCGTATTCGCGCCAATCAACAAGTTTACGTGTCAGTGAAAACCAAAAGGCACCAATATTTTTCACCCCTTTTTAGAGTCGTCGCGTGTGAATAAAATTTAAAAATAAAAACCAGAATTTGTTATGTAGAATATGTCCAGTCAACAAGGATGTAGCGAGGTTGACTGTCCACGCGACACACGTACTTAGGTATCGTCATGAGCTGATGTTCACATGTAAACAGCAGCTCATGCATTGTAGATGTCCGGTCAACAAGAATGTAGCGAGGTTGACTGTCCACGCGACACACGTACTTAGGTATCGTCATGAGCTAATGTTCATATGTAAACAGCAGCTCATGTAGTGTAGATATCCAGTCAACAAGGATGTGTAGCAAGGTTGACAGTCCAGGCGACACATGTACTTAGGTATCGTCATGAGATAATGTTCACATGTAAACAGCAGCTCATGTAGTGTAGATGTCCAGTCAACAAGGATGTAGCAAGGTTGACAGTCCAGGCGACACACGTACTTAGGTATCGTCATGAGATAATGTTCACATGTAAACAGCAGCTCATGTAGTGTAGATATCCAGTCAACAAGGATGTGTAGCAAGGTTGACAGTCCAGGCGACACACGTACTTAAGTATCGTCATGAGATAATGTTCACATGTAAACAGCAGCTCATGTAGTGTAGATGTCCAGTCAACAAGGATGTAGCGAGGTTGACTGTCCAGGCGATACACGTACTTAGGTATCGTCATGAGAAAATGTTCACATGTAAACAGCAGCTCATGTAGTGTAGATGTCCTTCAACAAGGATGTAGCGAGGTTGACTGTCCATGCGACAGACGTACTTAGATATCGTCATGAGAAAATGTTCACATGTAAACAGCAGCTCATGTAGTGTAGATGTCCTTCAACAAGGATGTAGCGAGGTTGACTGTCCAGGCGACACACGTACTTAGGTATCGTCATGAGCTAATGTTCAAATGTAAACAGTAACAAGTATGTAGCGAGATCGATTGTCTCCGTGTAACCAACACCCGAAAATTCATTTAATTCCGAGAAGACTCCTAAACTATGACCTTTTCGAGTAACGAACGCATTTTCCGTCCCATTTATCTTATACAAACTGAAATTAATTTCGAAACTGTCTGCTACTGAATTTAAATGACATTATAAGTTAAGAGTAAACTTAAGCTCAAACACAATTAACTAGGCAACTAGCAAGATAAACTAATCTAGTTTTAACCAGTGGTTTTACTCGCTTAGTCTCTCAAGATTCGTAACCTGATCGTAGATGGCCTATTTGCTTTTGGAACCGTAATATTTATGCTTCGGTATAGGTTTGATATTATAGTAAAATATGGTTATGAATTCTTGAATTTCAATACGGTTAGAAATTGAATAATTTCTACATATCGCTTTGAACGTGTTCAACCCACGAATGGGGTGTGGAATCTTTTAATACTCGGCAACGATTTTTATTTTATTGCAGTAGTTTTTTATGGGACAAGCTGGTAAACGAGTAGACGGATCATCTGATAGTACGTAATCGGCGTCGCCCATGTACATGGGGAACACCAGAGGCTGTACAAGTGCGTTACCAGCCTTTTGGGGATTGGCTATTTGGGTATTCTTGGGGATTTAGGAATTGAGAAGATAAAGGAAGGGCGGGTGTAATTGGGCCTCCGGTAACCTCACGCATACGACGAAACACAACGCAAGCGTTGTTTCACGTCGCTTTTCTGTCACGCCGTTGTATTACTCCAGTCGAGCCGGCCTATCCGTGCCGAAATACGATCTCCGGCCACCGTAAGCGCGGGCCTGCGGACGGCGAGCATGGGTGGCTCCCCGTCCGACCAGAAACAGACCCGAGCGTACGGCGCGTCGCGTTCCGCGCGCGCCTCAAAGAGCCATCAGACCACCACAGATGGGGCCCAATACGGCCGATGCCGATTCGGAGTCGCGGAGAACCTAACGGGTAACCGGGGCTCCGGCTCGACGTGCAGGAGAAGGAACGGGGTGGTTTTTAGTCAGTAAGAGTCTGACACTCCCTCCCGCCTCACCCAGGCGGGAGAAGTCATTCGATGATTTTCCCCGCTTAAAAAAAAAAAAAAAAATCCGTGCCGAAATATGGCTCTCCCACACTTAAACTCCGCATTTGGAATTTGGCAAATTAAATTCTATTTGATGACTTTTAATCTCTCTAGATTTTAATCGCTATTCATTGTTACCTACAAAGTGTTGAAACTACAAAGAATAACTCGAGTTTCAAAAGCCTAAACTTTTTCACAATAATTGTAACCACAGAACTCCTTTATATGTTCTGTGATTATAACAATAGTACAAACTAGCAAAAGCTCCGAAATCAACAAAAAACTCTCACAAAAATAGCAAAAAAAAAGCTACTGATTACAACAAAAAATATTTCAGTACAATTTTTGAACTGAAATTCAACCCCCAAAGGGACGAGTAATGTCTCAAAAGCAACCCCTTTGTCATTCCAATAACAGCGAGCGTTTCGGATTACAACCCCTAGCGTGTTTGTTTTCAATTACAACCCCTAAAAAATGACTATTGTTTGTCACTGAGATGCAAAATACGCTAGATACGTCATTTCAGTAAATTGTGTGTAAACAAAACAGTCTATTTTTGCTTCAAACGGAAAATAAAGCTGATTCACAGTCAACCTCGCTACGTCCTTGTTGACTGGACATCTACACTAGTTGCTGTTTACTTATAAACATTACTTAAGTACGTATGTCGCCTGGACAGATCCTACAACTTATTTACCAAGCAATATATTTAAACGAACTCATAATAAATAAAGTTCAGGCCTGTATAAATGATAATAATTAAAGACGTAATTTTCTCGCTTCGTCGTAATTTTCCGTGAATGACCTTGACCGAAATTAAGGCCGGTGGCGTTCCGAATGTTTTCCGAAGTTTCCCGATGATTCCCGAAGTTTTAATCTCGCTATCGGAGTACCTCAGTCAGTTTGAGCAGTCAATGCATTAGGATTAGTGACTGGGCTCTTTAGGACAGTCATTTATACAATAAAATGGTGGTAAAGAGTCATGGAGTGGGCTTTAGAAGAATGGTCGAGAGGTTTAAGGTTCGATGAGGTGTTATTGAGTTTACAGAGCCTTTTGGTACATTGAAACGGTCTTGTATGGGTACAGATTGTTGCTTTTATTTATTAGTTGTTTAGTTGCATAGTTGGTCTACATTACAACCTCAAGCGAAATATAAAAAAATTAGTGTCACCAAAATTGTTGTAAGTAAAATAAATATTATACCTAAGTTTTATTTTATGGGATAAGCCGGTAAACGAACAGATGGATCACCTGATGGTAAGCAATCGACGTCGCTCATGATAGACACCCGGAACACTAGAGACGTTACAAGTGTGTTACTAGCCTTTTGGGTATTAGGAATTTGAGGATTGTTGGAGATTCAGGGATTGGGGAGATCGGGGAAGGGGAGAGGGGTGGTAATTGGGCATTCGGTAACCTCACCCACACGACGAAATACAACGCAAGCATAGTTTGGCGTCGGTTTTCTGTGAGGCTGTGGTATCACTACGGTCGAGCTGGCCGGTTCGTGCCGAAGCATGGTTCTCCCACTCTGATGGAACTAATTACATGCTAGACAATGCGTATTGAAAAACATATTGTCCTATTCCTTTCACATGCTCATATTAAACCTCTACCCTCTAAAAATTGAGCCCACCAAAAATATGTCACTGAATATTGTCCCCACATAAATCATTTACAGAAAAGTCGTTGAACAAATGTCCCGTTATCGTGTCGTATCCGTCACGCTCACGTGACGTCTTCTCTCTCCCTCCCCCGCCTATCAAAATCAGCCATTTTTCCTTTTTTAATTTCACAAAGAGCATCGTTTACACTTGAGGACAAAATAAATGGGACACTTCATATATAATTCGGTTTTTATGGAAATTTCAGTCTTGTATGTAATGGATGTAGGTATTTTTTTTCTGTAGTGATTGTTTTGTAAAGCTGTCAGTTTAGATTTGAGTCTATGCAATTTTTTTTTATAAAACGTTGTCCCACACTAGGATTTTGTCCTGTGTCGTGGGTGCGTTTACAAACATACAAGTTCACATACACATGACACCCAGACTCGAAAACAACAATTCGTGGATCACACAAAGTGTTGTTCCGTGCGGGAATCGAAACCGCGACTCGTTGCGCGGCAGCCGGCTGCCCAGCCACCGCACCGACCGTGCAGTCATACATGTAGGTACAGTTTTTACGAATTGCTTTTTTTATGGACAGCCTCATTGATCAAGCTTTGTAAATTAAAACGATTACGCAGTTTTGGAATCGATTTTTTCAATAATGGCATACAGATTAGAATTATGGCTGGTGCATGGCAATAGGTTCAATACCATGTGACCTGGGTTTTTAATAGATGGGAAACGAGTAGGTTTTAAGGTTTAAAGAAAAAACAAAAATTGGTATTAGCCATAATTTTCATTTAAAAAAAAATAAGCATTTTTAACAGGTAGGTAATTAGAGTAGATCGTCAAATTTTGGTTAACAACTAACCAAAAAATAGACTTCAAGATACTAAACTCTAAACTTAACGGGTTACCGGGGCTCCGGCTCGAAGTGCAGGAGTAGGAACGGGGTGGTTTTTATTCAGTAAGAGTCTGAAACTCCCTCTCGCCTCACCCAGGCGGGAGAAGTCGTTGTATGATATTCACTCTTCAAAAAAATCTGCTCTAATGCTTTGCAGCCACCTTTGTTATCTGTGACTTGCATAAGCGATTGCCTACTCCATTTTAGTCACAAGTTTAGAATCTCAACTTGTTTTTCTTAATTTTTAAGTGATACTATAAAACATAACATAACATCACGCCTCAAAAAAAAAATGGTTAATACTAAGTAACTTCACATTTTAACAACAACAGGCGTATAATATTCCAATGTTAAAAGCAATCTTGCAAATGTAAGACATTTTCCTGTTCATCGTAGGAAGTCCGATTCCCCCTACATTCCCTTATTTAGCCAATGAAGCGAAACACAAATTGAATTCATTGCAAATTGAAGGGCCGACTTAAGATTTTCTTGATACCTTCGTTTTAGTTTTTCTATGTAAATTGTGTTTTTTTTTCAAAAAAGGTAGGTAGATGTTTTTTGAGGTGAATCTTTATATGATTTCACCCGTTTTAGGTTAGGTAAGAGGGTGTGTCTTACTGACCAAAAACCTCCCCATTTCTACTCCTGCTTGGATCCGGATCCCCGGCAATCCGTTAATAGTACTATTACTATTTACTATTTTAATTGAAATGAATAATAATAATTGCCTCGTTGGCCGAGTGGTCGCAAGTGCGACTGCCGGGCAAGGGGTCTCGGGTTCGAATCCCGGGTCGGGCAAAGTCTTACTGGGTTTTTAAAAAATTCTCAGTAGTAGCACGGAGTCTGGAATATGGGACTCATAACATAAATAGTGAAAAGTGGGTGTTACATTGTACAGTGGCATTAAACTGTCAAACACCAAGCGGTCACCGGTGACCGCAACCTATTGTTCTATAATTGTGTCTACAAAACCGGTACTCGACGAGTTAAGTGCCGTAATGTGCACCTCTGCCTACCCCTTCGGGGATAAAAAGGCGTGATGTTATGTTATGTTAAATAATAATAAGTCTTTTTACGGCTTCGTATCGGGATTCGAGGTTCTGTCCTCCGGTTGACCTGTATGTATGTGTGTCCGCAATTATCTCGCAATTGGCTTTCAAAAAAGTGTAATAGTATATTATGCGTAGAAGTAGGTTTCAATGCATTAAACGACTTTATTATGAACCTAGAGAAAAAAGAAGCAATTTGAAGTCGGTTCTTACAAACGTAGCATAGAATTGGGTACTTGCCAACTAGTCAAATTCAATACTTTTTTCGAACTGTCAAAAACGTCAGTTTTCTATGAATTTTGTACGAGATTGTGTATTGTGACGTCACGTTTTTTAAGATATTAGGTATGCCTAATATCTTTAAAAATTGCTGGAAAAATACTAAAATGAAGTTGGTCATACAAATCAATTATTGAAAGTGTGATTATTTTGTAATATTTTATCGTATTGAACCGTTGAAATAATTTATTTTTGATTAAGGAAATTACTTATTCACTACACAAGATGAATTGCCATAATCTGTGTGTAGCAGGTGGGTTGGATTGGAGATAATAGTTTACCTGAGAGTACTGTTGGTTGACCTCACTCAAATGTGTACTCTCTTAGCTGGCTCTTGCGATACCAGCGAGAAGAGTAGAGGTGATAGATACATTTTACTTTGCTGTTATTAAACAGCTATTACAATAGGCTTCCAAATGACCAAACATTTTTAACTGAATGCCATTCAGAACAAAACTATTTCAGTTTCTGTTAAATAAGTGCTACTACTCAACTAAAGATTTTCTCGATGACAAAGATTGCAAAAACATTGTTGTAGAATTGTACATACACAAATTATAAGAAGAAACTAAATGTAATATTTGTACACCGATCCGGTAGAATGTTAACATACATAACATCACGCTTTTTATCCCCGAAGTGGTAGGCAGAGGTGCACATTATGCCACTGTACAGTCGCGGAGAACCTAACGGGTAACCGGGGCTCCGGCTTGACGTGCAGGAGAAGGAACGGGGTGGTTTTTAGTCAGTAAGAGTCTGACACTAAAAAAATGTTTTTTCTTTCTTTCTTTCTTTCTTTTCTTACACTCCCGCCCGCCTCACGCAAGCGGGAGCAGTCATTCGATGTCTTTCCTCCCTTAAAAATAATGGCACTGTACAATGTAACACCCACTTTTCACTATTTATGTTATGAGTCCCATGTTATAGGGGGTGCGCCTATTGCCATAAAAAAGGCTAAATTCCAGACTCTGTGCTACTACTGAGATTTTTTTTTAAAACCAAGTAATACTTTGCCCGGCCTGGGAATCGAACCCGAGACCCCTTGCCCTGCAATCGCACTTGCAACCACTCAGCCAATGAGGCAACCGGCAGAATGTGTGAGACATTAAATAAGATAAAACACCTATTTTAAATACATTCACAAATGCTTTTTTTCTTCTTTCTTTCAGCTTAAGTTGACAAAAGTCTAACACTAATTTTTGACCCTAACTTACTAGAAAAATAGTCTAGAAAAAAAGGGATTTATCCTTTATATTGAGATGTCCAATCAACTAAAATCCACCGTCCGTTCTTCTGTCTGGAATCGGCATTTCTTTTTCTAAAGAAACCGTTAACAAAACCGTCACGTTTCTGATCCGGTCCGGATAACTGTGTCGGATCTAACCAATCAAGTGTTACCGTAAAACGACTCAATAGACCACGTCATTCTGTTATTATTTTGTAGTCAATATTGTCATTATTAACACCATTTCGGCCACAATACGATCAGTGCCGACCCTATGGTCGGCTTATAATTAGAAATTATAAGCCCAGATTATCCTCACGATGTTTTCCTTTATCATTTGTCAGTGGTGTCTAAATAATCTTAGAAAGTAGGTACATATTACTCGGAGAAGGTGACATTGGTACTTGCCGTTGGTATGTTTCGAACCCGCACCCTCATGAATGAGAGGTGGGCGTCTTAAACCTCCGAGCCACCGCGACTATGTTGATTTTTCGAGTCAGTATTAGTACCTTTTTTAACATTACTTTCTATTCTGACACAAAACAATTCAGCCTTCACCGTCGAGAAATAAAAACCGTAGTATTTCATATGACAATTTTCATTTCAGTGACATAAAACAGTCTCCATTTTACAATATGGCGGGCAGGAAGCCATCTTTATGAAACGTTTACGCTACGTTGCACAAGGGATAAGCAGGGCAGGTGGGTAATGTACCGAGCTAATTTATTCTTCATATGGACACGACTTTTTAGATTTTCGTTGCTATGTGTGTAATAACGTATTGTTTATATCGGTATTTAGATTATGTGGTGTTTTATTTATTTATTTGTACGGAGAACGGTACAAATAGGTACCAATTACACTACTCAATACAATTAAAAGAAAATAAACATACAACATTTAAAAACTGAATTATTATTACTTGTGTGTGGGCTGTAGGTATGGGCCGGCTCGACCGGAGTGATACCACGGCCTCACAGGAAACCGACGTGAAACAAGGCTTGCGTTGTGCGAGTGAGGTTACCGGAGGCCCAATTACCCCCTCTCCCCAGGTTCCCCAAACCCCGAACCCCCAACGATCCTCAAACTCCTAATCCCCAAAAGGCCGGTAACGCACTTGTAACGCCTCTGGTGTTCCAGGTGTTCATGGGCTGCGCCGATTGCTTACCATCAGGTGATACGTGTGCTTGTTAACCGGTTTATTCCATAAAAAATGTGTAAGTAGTGTGTAATAATGTCCACACTTCTCAGATGGAGAAGATTGCAGTTTATAAGGCTTAAGATCATCAGAGAGCGATGCTATTCAGTCCTTGTCATTTATCTAGATCTACCCGTACTCACGTAACAAATAAGGAAGGGTTGATAAAAAATATTCCACTCTGCTATCCTCTCAAATGCTTTCAATTATCATTGCCTGTTAACTCTTTAATAAAACTCATCATTCATACGTCATCATTTATGATAATTAACGGGATCTGTGACGTCATTTAACCCATAATGAACATTACCTCTAATGGTCTTTAAGCGGGGTGACGCAAATACTTCAGCGGTGGTAATTATATAGATCAACATCATTTGTCAATTGTCAATTGTACTGTGAGCTCAATTGAGTGGTATTTTGTATGTCAGTTTGTAGTTTTTATTTGGTTTCAGGCAAGATGAAGAGCTGTGGATAACTCATATTAAAATATTACTGGAGCTCCGAGTCGAAGCAGGAATAGAAATGGGGTGGATTTTAAACAATAAGAGTCTGACACTCCCTCTCGCCTCACCCAAGCCATTGGATGATTTCCTCCCTTGAAAAAATAGACGATTTTTCACCTGTTATAATACGAGTACCACTGACTACAGAAGAGGGTTCGACATAATCTCAACACTTGGGAAGTTGGTTAAAAAGAAGTAATAAATTGCTGTTTAAAAGCAGCCTTAAGCAGGGAGAGCTGCTGTCCAGGCTTTGTAAAAGGTTTGGTTCTTTAATCAGCTCTTACGCCTTACTTCAACTATGGAAAAAATAATAGTCGTCACTAAAATTCTGCACGGTTATCACATAGTCAAATGAAGTCTCACATGAACATCATGCCAATAATAAAACTCTCGAAAATCCAAAAAACATTTTGCTCCAAATATCGAATCCAAGACCCATCGATCTCCGGCCACCGTAAGCGCGGGCTTGCGGACGGCGAGCATGGGTGGCTTCCCGTCCGACCAGAAACATACCCGAGCTTACGGCGCGTCGCGTTCCGCGCGCGCCTCAAAGAGCCATCAAACCACCACGGATGGGGCCCTACAGGGCTGATGCCGATTCGAAGTCGCGGAGAACCTAACGAGTTACCGGGGCTCCGGCTCGAAGCGCAGGAGAAGGAACGGGGTGGTTTTTAGTCAGTAAGAGTCTGACACTCCCTCCGGCCTCACCTAGGCGGGAGCAGTCATTCGATAATTTTCCCCCCCTAAAAAAAGACCCAATAACAAAGCGTTAAAAAAAGCAAAATTTTAACCATAAATGCTAGCAATTCTTACATAAGAAGCAAATTGTCCCGACCACCGATCTTATGCAAGAGACCTGCAAGTGACGGCTGGAGTTTTACAAATGGATTGCACATGGGAATAAAAACATTTGCTACCTGTGAGAGACTGGAGACACTGCTAACGATTTCCTAATGCTTGGTAACATTAACTTGATAAGTACAGTGTGGTTTACTTTATTTTACTTTAAAGTACTTTGTTAATTAAAATCGTGGGTTAGTCACGTACTCGCGAATATACTGAAAAAAGGTCATAGTAAGATGCTGCGTTGCTGCATCGCCACGACCGAGCACACTGCTCATGAGGAAGAGCCTCTCCGTAGCTCGAAACTAGTGGAGCTTTTCTCAGTATATTCACGTGAGTACCCTGCGATTTTTAGTTAATTTAGTATGTTTCACGATAGTTATTATAAAAATTTTAAGATATTAGAAATTCTAATATAGACTGATTCAGTAAACAGACTGTAAGCACCTCTGGCTACTGAACTGACCAATGGTTACAACAGTTATAGTAACTAAAAATCGCGGGTTTCTCGCGTGAATATACTGAGGAAAGCTCTACTAGTTTCGAACCACAGAGGGGATCTTCCTCATGAGCAGCGTGCGCGCTCGGGGCGATGTCGCGCATCTTACTGAATATGAGCTATTAGTTTTGTTAAAAAACATGTAATTTAGTAGGTATATATAGTTACTGTGTCTATAGTGAAACAGTCTTTATTATTATCACTTTGGATCCGAAACAAATGCATTCGACACACTTTTTTTTAAAACCTACCATCAACATCAAATATCTTCTAACTAAAAATAAATTTCTATTAACAATTTCGCTTTGATAATAAAAGTACGTTAAATTTCGAAAGGTAGTCTCTGAAGAGTCTCACAGAGGGAGAATAACTCAATTATACCCCGGTCTCGGTCTCAACTCGGTAGAACGACGTAAAATATGCTATTATAAAATTGTGCGATGCGGTGACAAGATGTCGTATGACAGAATTGATCTTTGTTTTACAAAATATTTACGGTTTTCAGTCCCTGAAGAGACAGACGTGGAGGTGTATACAATGTTTTTAAGTGTGGAAGAGCCATGCTTCGGCACGAATGGTCCGGCTCGACCGCAGTGATACCACGGCTTCACATAAAACCGACGTGAAGCAACGCTTGCGTTGTGTATCGTCGTGTGAGTGAGGTTACCGGAGGCCCAATTACCCTCTCCTTCCCCAATCTTCTCAATCCCTGAATCCCTAACGATCCTCAAACTCCTAATCCCCAAAAGGCCGGTAACGCACTTGTAACGCCGGGCGACCGAAATACTGAAAATGTTATAATAATACTTTTCCTGACTCGAGACTTTAAAAATGTCATTAAAGATAAACTTTATAGTAAAGCTTTTTATAAAATAAAAAACTACCTAGATCTAGATGATAGTCTGGCTTGGGAATAAGCTGCTGTAACGTCCACACAGGTCATGTTGACATGTTTGTAATATATAGTTATATTTCATTTGAATTTTTTTATTATTTATTGTACCTTGACATTTATTTTTTATTTTTACAATTGTTAGTGCTAGGACCGTGCGAGACTTTGTCTCACCATTTCTTTTTTAATTACCCATATTCTGACAATTTGAGTATTTGTGCGACCCACGCAAATATTCTTTAGGTTGATATTGTTCGTCGAATCAGTCAGCCTCACCTGTTAACTGAGCTAACTGTAAACCGACACATGCGTACTGCCTTCAGAACGGGTCCGCTCAAACTGTTGTGGTTCTTTCCTGAAAATACCACTACAGAAAGAACTTGCACGGTCCTCACACCCTCACTAATCTTTTATACTTTAAAAGAGACGGACCTCTGAGTTTGTTTCGGCATTTCTTCTCAGAGTAGTCAGTTAGGAAATGTCAACCTCATCGTTCGCTTGATAAAATTGACGTGTAAAAGTGCTGTCTTGTAGCCTATTTGCAGAAATAAATTCACTTGTTTCACTTGTGAACTTGGAAGCCTTTGCTCGACAGTCACGTTTGCAACCATTCGACCAACAAATCAGTAGATTTAATTATAATTTTACTGATCATTGCACATGTATCGGAGTGATACCACGGATTCACAGAAAACCGACGTGAACCAATCGACGCGTTGTATTTCAACGTGTGAGTGAGGTTACCGGAGACCCAATTACCTCCCTCTCCAATCTCCCCAAACCCTGAATCCCCAACAATCCTCAAATTCTTAATCCCCAGAATTCCGGTAACGCACTTGTAACACCCCTGGCGTTTCAAATGTCCATGGGCGGCGCCGATTGCTTACCATCAGGTGATGTTATCTGTATATAATTTTAACACCAAAGGCAAATTACCATTAAAACGTAATACAAGTAATTACAATTAAGATAAAAATGGGCAGAACATTACGTAACACAGTCTAAGCACGTCTAATAATTGTCTACTTACAAACTATCGGTGACTGTCGGCTACAATCGGCTACCATCGGCTATAATCGGCTACTATTGGTAACTATCGGCTACGAGGCCTCTTGAAATCCAATTTCACTAAGTGTTGGTAAATATAATTATGTAGGTACAATGTAATTATCGATATCGGTGTTCTATAGCAATTGTTTTTGTAAGCTCGATAGATTTTTATAGAGTAGTAGGTAAGATTAAACTGGCTCTTTGGCCGATTGGTCGCGAGTGCCACTGAGCAAGGGGCTCGAGTTTGATTCATGGGTCGGGCAAAATATTATAGGTTTAAAAAAAAATCTCAGTGGTAGCACGAAGTCTGGAATTGTGCCCAGTATTTGGCAATACGCTTACCCCTTGGTTTTCGTCCTAGGTTTTTTTAGTTTTCTTTGAAATGACGATGAAAGTGTAATAGGAGGTGAGCCTATTGCTATATTTCAGGCTCAATTACAGACTCCGTGCTACTACTGAGAATTTTTAAAACCGACCGACCCGGTCGAACCCAAGACCCCTTGCCCAGCAGTCGCACTAGCGACCACTGCCAACGAGGCATTCTTTACATGGTAAACCTATAATATTATAAGTCCATTTTCACCCTAAGGTCCATAAGTGGAATAAAATATGTAATTTTCGCAGTGCGTAGTTAAATCTGAAAGACCGTCCGGTATCGTGCGTACCCTTATTTAAAATGTAACAAAAGGTGTACGGCTCGTAAACTTTTACAATTATGGCGCATATAAAGGTATTATTTAAGACTAGGTATT
Source organism: Spodoptera picta (assembly GCA_038387885.1). Taxonomy (NCBI): domain Eukaryota; kingdom Metazoa; phylum Arthropoda; class Insecta; order Lepidoptera; family Noctuidae; genus Spodoptera; species Spodoptera picta. Next base: position 319,878 of record JAZHFQ010000221.1, on the reverse strand, counting down.
CACCTTTAGGACTAGGACCTCGTTGGTGAGGTAACGATAAGTAGTGAGTTTACTGAACAAGGAATAGGGCAGATGACTATTTTTTTTATTCTAATGTCCGTCTGGTAGATTATTTAAAAACATTAGACACGTATTTTTTATTTTCTTACGGAAACGAATAGTTTCGAAGATGATGTATTGACTTGAAATATCGCATGACGTCACTTTTGAGTACGATTCATACTCTAAAATAATAGGAGGTGAGCCTATTACCATATACCGGTCACATTTCCAGACTCCGTGCTGTAACTGAGATTTTTTTTTAAAACCTAGTAGTACTTTGCCCGACCCGGGAATCGAATCCGAGACCCCTTGCCCGGCAGTCGTACTTGCGACCACTCGGCCAACGTGGCAGAGATTTACGTAACTATAAACAATAAGATAGCAATTCCAAAACATTGAAAATACAATCAGTCTTCGTCGAAACTTCTTAAGTTAATGTAACGGGTGAAGTTTAGCAATTTCGGACCTTTGAGCTCTGACTCGGGTACAGAGGGACCGCCATCTTAATTTATTATATGTACCCTTTAGACTAAGAATTAAACAATGAACCTTCGGAAATTGCAGATATGATCGAGGTCGTTATGCGATTATTTTTGATTTTGATTATTAGACTTTTAAGGTTATATTTTGTTGACTAGCTGTGCCTGTGACTTCGTACGCGTGGAATAGTGATTCACAGCTCCTCCCCCGTAGTTGATAGCATGATATGTTGACCCGACCTGTTAGTAATATTGATACAAAATTTTAAGTAAATCCATGCAGAATTTTTTGAGTTCATCCCGGACATACATACACACAAATAGGCTTAATTCACTCTGTCTCCTGCAGTAATTCACCGAGGGAAGTGGAAACTATCTTTTTTTTTCTTCTCCACTTATAATATCTTCTGATTCACTTCGTTGAACCAAGACAGTTACTCATGTCCCTGGGACGCGCCGGACTTCAGTTTTCCGGTGTTTTCATGGTTGTATCTACTGTAGATCCTGGCTTACAGGAGTTGCAGCGGTTTTGGGAGGTTGTGGTGGGTTTGTTCCATAAAAAAGTTATGTTATAAGTCCGAAGTAATTTAGGACAAGGCTATGCTATCGGAGTATTACCAGCATCCGTGCTTTTATTGAATAACATTCTAAAGATCTCTAATCAATAACACTTTGTCCATCGCGGTAATCTAACTTGAAACTCTTTGCACTATCGAACTTGTTACCACTCAATCAATGATACAGTTAAAATACAATACATAAACATAACATGTCTTACATAACATCACGCCTTTTATCTCCGAAGGGATAGGCAGAGGTGCACATTATGCCACTGTACAACGTAACACCCTCTTATCACTATTTTATGTTATGAGTTCCATGTAACAGGGGGTGAGCCTATTGCCATATACCGGGCACAATTCCGGACTCCGTGCTACAACTGTTTTTTTTTTAAAAACCCAGTAATACTTTGCCCTGGGAATCGAATCCGAGACCCCTTACCCAGCACTTGCGACCACTCGGCCAACAATACAGTGAAAATACAATAATTAGGGCAAAATATGTCTAAACTACATATACCTCTACCTATCCCCTTTTAACGGAAACTGAGTATGTATACCAATTATTATATTGTATGGTCGAGGTAAAATTCGTATCCGACTTACCCGGTTATTTAATCCGGGTCAGGATGCCCGGCATTTTAATTATTAACTCCAAAAACTTGTTTAGATCGGTTTTAACGAGTTTCTGACCGGATTCCGGTCCATAGTTTCTGATTAGGATAATATTTTAAGCCAAGTGAATATTAAGTTTATAAGCTGTACTATGAAGCCGTATTGAAGTTTAACCAGATATAATATATATTTTTTGTTGAGTAGTTTAAATGAGCTATTTTCTACCAATCAACCCCTTTTCGTTTGATTTTTTTTATCGCATAAGCCGGTAAAGGACCAGACGGATGACCTGCTGATGGTAAGGGGGCGTCCATAAATTACGTGAGGGGTTTTTTTAATTTTTTTTTCTCTCCCTCCCCCACTGGTGAGATTTCGTGAGATTTTATCACAACACCCTCCCCCATCCCCCAATCTCACGTGAGATTTTTCAAAATTTGGATTGTTAATGCAAAACGAAAGAAAAATTTGCTTCGTGCTTTTATTTACTACTAGTAAAGACTAGTAATCAATATTGCTGATAGTTATAAGTGTAATTAAATTATAACAATAGAATACTATACGTATAAAACAAATGTGTGGACAATAAAATCTGAAAAAACAATCTGGATTAAATGGACTAATCTATTATTTTTTTTTGTTTTAATCAGAAAAAAGATAACGTGATATTTGCCGAGACCCCCCCCTCTCTCCAACGTAAGATTAGATGAGATTTGAGTCTACCCCCTCCCCCCTTAAACATCTCACGTAATTTATGGACGCCCCCTAAGCAATAGACGTCGTCCAAGGAAATCTCAAACACCAGACGCGTTACAAGTACGTTACCAGCTTTTTGGTGATTAGGATAGTTTGAGGATCGTTGAAGATTTAGAGATTGAGGAGATTGAGGAAGGGGAGGCGGTAATTGGGCCTCCAGTTACCTCACTCACACAACGCAAGCGTTGTTTCACGTCGGTTTTCTGTGAGGCCGTGGTATTACTCCGGTCGAGCTGGCCCATTCACGCCGAAGCATGGGTCTCCCACACTTAAATATCATTCATAATGGTAAATAGTTTTGGAGAGAAATAGATTAAATTCTTAGCTAACTATACTGAAACTATACCTATGAAAATAAGACAATATGGAAAACTATATATGTTACTTTTATGTTTTTATATAATTAAGGATTTGAAACGATTTTTGAAGCCTTTCTTTCAATAACTAGTTAATTCTTAACTGAATATAATTGACAGTTGACAGTTTTTTAATTATTAAAGAATAGGGTAGTTTCCTAATTTTTATTCTAATGTCCGTCTGGAACATTAATTTAAAACTTTAGACACGTATTTTTCTTTTCTCACAAAATTAAATACTTTCGACGATATATTAATTTGAAATATCGTGTGACGTCACAGCGTGTCACATTTTGTAGCACGTTATGACGTAACTACCTCCCATTCCTAAACTTAGCGCCATTTTATCTAAGTATTGCAACTTAATAAGAGAAAATAAAAAAATACGTGTCTAATATTTTTTTATTATGTAACTGATGGACGAATTTGATTTAGACTTTATTAAGATAATTATTAAATATATTATAATAAATATTTATACTATTATGTACATACTTTATATTTCAAAGTATTGTACAGATAATTTTAATAACTACATAAATATTTACAACTTAAAATTAACTACAACTAAACTATTAAATAAAACGAAAGTAAAAAAGAATACAACAAAAATTATACCCTTAATTTAGGCGTCAAAGTATTCGTCCGCATCACTATCACAGGGGAACGTTCCCAGAAGACTGGCAGCATTGCCACGTTGAATGGCAATGCTTATTTTCTGTCCGAAGAAAAAGCCAGCCCTCTGGTCACGCGTAGAGTCGATTAGCCTACGGGCGATATCTTTAAACACAGAGTGTGCACTGGGACCCCATGGCCCAAGTGTTTCGACCCCAAACGGCTCAAAACAGTAGTTACCTACTAGATTTGAATATTTATGCCGTTTGAGGGCCTCTGCCACAGAAGCAGCTGCACCAACGCATGCAGCGGTGCTTAAAAGATGTGATGGCGCAAGGGTGTCTACACACGTCGCGTCCCACACCAAAGGCCTACCCATCTTCCAAGGCAGCAACGACATGCCATCTGGTCTTTTGCCGTCATCACGTACCAAACCATTAGGTTCTAATACGGCTGGTACACCGGCTGAGGCAAGAGCACGGCGAATGATGTCGTTGATGCTGGCATGGCGAGCTATGCGGCCTGCACTTCTGCAACAGGAAAGACCATGGTGTCCCAAGCCATCGACTCTTTCTCCACAGTGACAATAATGCAGAGAAACACAAGGAGCACCTAAACGTAAGCATACAGCTAGGCGGAACGTTATGTCATCCAGCATAGTACCTATGAAGGGTGACGGGAGTGCCTGAAGCCACAATCCTGATTCCCATTCTCCCACAGCCAATTAGCGAGCTCGCTCTGCAGTATTAGAAGACGAGTTGATTAAAGACTCACGAATAACACTGCACAGCGGCACGTCCCACTGTCTCTGAGAAGATGGGTGAACAGGTAAATCCGTAAGTGGGCAAGCCATTTTCCACGCTTCTACTGCATCAGTCAAACACGGCACCTCAAAACTGGTCAGTGACGAAGAAAGAATTTTCCTGACTAATTCAGAGGTACTGTGGACCGAAGACAGAAAAGCTGGTAAACTAATACTTGAAATTTTAATGGACTAATTTGATTTTTGATTTTGATACCCACTACCGAATTGTCAAATATTCAAAGTTATTCCTTAATTAAAATTTATATGAGCATTGAAAAATTGGCTCTTAGAATATTATAGTTACACTAGCTTTTACCCGCGGCTTCGTTCGCGTCACAAAAGGATAAAAAGTAGTCTATGTGACATATACCAATACATACAGCGCCATCTATACCAATACTTTTGTTTTCCCTCGGGAATATCAAATTTTTTCGGGATAAAAAGTACCCTATTATTTAATCCAGACTACTAACTTTACGTCTGCAAACATTCAATGCAATCGGTTTAGTAGTTACGGCGTGAAGTCGGAACAAACAAACAAACAAACAAACTCACTTTCCCATTTATAATAGTAAGCATGAGCACATTATAAAGTCGAGACTGAAACATTTCATACGTAGGTCCCTACGACGCGCAAAATTAAAAAAAAAATCAGGTCAAAAAACCAATAGTTATAACTTGGAAATTTAAAAAAAAACTCATTAATTTTGATATAAACGCTCCTAGGAACTGGCTTCACAAAGCCATAATGTGAAATAAGAAAAAATCCTCTTAAGATAACGGCTGAACTTTGGTAAACTCAACTAAATTATAATATAGTGTTATGAGAATGGGACGCCTTATTTGGTATAGGAATTCATGTGACCGCTCGTTGGCCGAGTAGTTGCAGGTCTCGGGTTCGATTCCCGGGCCGGGTAAAGAAAAACTAGGCTTAAAAAAAATCTCAGTAGTAGCATGAAGTCTGCAATTATTATTGTGCCCGATATATGGCAATAGGTTGGGTGAGCCTATTACATGGGACTCATAATATAAATAGTGAAAAGTGGGTGTGACTTCTGTGTGTACTTCTGCCTACCCCTTCGGGATTAAAAGGCGTGATGTTATGTTATGTATAAAAAATAAACCTGAACCTACAAGTGATCTCTACCATCAAAATTCAAAGTCAAAGTCAAAGTCTGAAGATGATTATAGAAGACAAACTTATTGTCATTCAACGCGACAATAAATAACGAAAAAAAAAACAAACAAAAGATCAATTTCCATTGAAGTAACTGAACAAAAACAATTGTTTACAACTTTTCACATTTAGAGGGAAACAATTGAAAATCGGAATACTGATAAAACCTGCGTAGACGAGGGACTATCTAGCTCCTATAGACTTATTAATGAAATGGTCGTAATTTCTTTTTTAATAATAATAAATTTTATTTCTCCACGGACTTGTGTCCGTGCCCTTGTCATATTACAGTTACATTGTTTTCCTGGTCAAATAATAGTTATAAAGATCTTACATGCTGCGCTAACCACTATACAAAGTACTTGATGTTGTTACCTATACTCGGAATTTTAATTCGATTCCAGATTTGACAATTTCAGTGTTGCAACGTAAATGCAATATTTCTGGATCGATTCTTCTTGTTTATAAGTTTACTCTTGTAAACTAAGTATATCAGGAAATTAAATATTTCTGAACCGATAATTTAGTTTTGACGATTAATTAACGATCTGAGACTTTTCTTTTATAATTGTGTGTGAAATAAATAAAAAAATGTAATCATGAAGGAACGTGACAAATAAAACAGATAGATGTATTGGTAATAAGTTATTTTATAAATTTTCGCCGTCATCGCTATCGCTATCCTGTCACTTTCTGTAACATTTATTATGAAACACACACACTGATTGTTTATCGATTTTTGTGTTCATCACTACACTATTATGTGTGGTATCATTATTTCACAAAATGACAGTAGCTATTGTCAAATCTGGAATCTAATTAAAATTCTGACTATAATTATTATAATCTTATTATCTTACACTAACCCTACTGTATTAGCCTACCAGCACGATGAGCGAGCCGACCTGCTCCAGCAGAAGGCACCCGTTCACGGGTATGATGTGTAGGCCAGCAATCGGTCCGATAAACCATTTCGTAGGAAATGGAACGATCCAGCCCACAGCGCCACCGACTGTAGAACATCTACAAATGCATGACGTCCCTGCCCACGCGGCAGTAAGACGTAAGAAATGGTTGTAATTACAACTCTGGCCTCCAGACATGGGACAGTAACGGCAAACAAGCATACGGATTACCTGACGGTAAGTTACACCAGGGGCGTCACAAGTTCGTTAAGGAATTTGAGGATCGGGGACTTTCTGATTGGGAATGGGGTGGGAGGGAGGGTTGGGAAACAGTGCAGGTTTCCTTTTTAGGCCGTCGTATGACTCTGATCGAGCCGGCCCATTTTTGCCAAAGCGCGTCATCTATGCGGTATATGGCAATGGCCTCACCCCCTATTAAATGGGAGTTTTAACAATAAAAAATAGTGAAAAATTGATGTTTTAGCGACGGCGGTCAGCGCTGCGACTCGAGTTATTGCTCTCGGGTCACGGCATTTTAGCTGAGCTCTTGGCCTTTTTGCGCTGTGCACACTTTAACCATTTATAGTTTTAACTATTCTTTTTGTTTAAATTTTTTACAGTGCGATTAAATTGTGTTTTTTTTTCTGTTACATTGTATAGTGGCATGAAGTGCCTGCTTACCCCTTTAGGGAAAAAAGCGTGATGTTATGTATGGCATCTATGTACCATTTACGCATCTCTACTTACATTGTTCCGAAATTGAAAGTCGTATTTAGCATAACTGAGACTTTTGGATATCTTTTTCCATAATTCAGAAATAAAATGTCTGCCGTCTACCCAGTCCCTCAACCGTCAAACATTGACACAATATCTTTGGAAGCAGTTCGGAAACTCGAAAGTTTACAAAATACCATTCCGAAACTCAGGGAGCAATCTCTACAGTTTACAATTGACTACACAATTGATAAGTTGTTTTGAAATTTCAATTTTGAATTTATATTTTGTTTATCGTTGGAGTGTCTTTTTGATTTCGAAGAGGTTTGGTTCGAGTTTTAGTTCAGGAAAACGGTTTTCTGCGGTAGGTTCTGTTTTTGTTATACCGGACTGGAAGACAATGCGTAGACAGGCCTCCCGCTAGGTGGACCGACGACATCGCCAGAGTTGCAGAGAGCCAGTAGATGCGAAAAAATATATTAATTTGAATTCTCGAAATGGGCTCGGTCGCGGTTCGCCTTGTAATTGATGGTGAGAATAATCTCCACTACTGACGGGCGAGAATGCGGCCTTATTTTTTTTTTTTTGAGGTGGCAAAATCTTTCAATGGCGTCTCCCGCCCGGGTGAGGCGAGAGAGAGTCTTAGACTCTTACCAGAAAGAAGAATTAGAAACCTCCCCGTTCCTACTCCTGCACTTCGAGTCGGAGCCTCGGAGAGAGAATGATAATGCGATCTAGCTCATTAATTTGAGAGTTCCAATTGGCTTTATAAAGAATAGCATAGCTACTTCTGCGTTCTTAAGAACTTGGTGCCTATCAGTCAGTAAGACTCTGACACTCCCTTTCACCTCACCCGGGCGGGAGAAGACATTCGATGATTTTCCCCCTTAAAAAAACTATTTCGTTATATTAGGAACATACTGAAACCCGATAAATAAATAAATGCCATTATATGTCATATTAACATAATATATGGTGGCCGTGGGTTGTGAGCCCAGGTGTTGAAATATATATTATATTACTTTACTTGCCCCTCTTATTCCCTAGGGAGTAAGCAGGAATGTATATCTTAGTGTTCATGTACATTTTTGATGGAAGACGTTGTTGAATATTTTCTATTCATAGTCGTATGTAACTTATGTAATAGCACGACTTTTATTTCTCAAAGGGGTAGACAGAGATGCATAATAAATGAAATGTAGTGAATATTTCAACAGTTTCGTTATTAAGTAGGATGGAGAATCTGAAATTGAAGAATTTCTAAAATAAAACGCCGCGCAACGTGTCGCTGGTTCGATTCCTGCACGGAACAACTCTTTGTGTGATCCACAGATTGTTGTTCCGGGTCTGGGTGTCATTATGTGTATGTCAACTTGTATGTTTGTAAACGCACCCACGACACAGGAGAAAATCTTAGCGTGGGGCAACGTTTTTAACCCTTTGAGTACCGTCATTATAGACACAATTAAAGAACAATAGGCGTGCGGACACCGGTGTCCTCGCAGTGTTTGACAGTTTGAAAAAAAAAACTGAATAATACATGTTGCATGTGATCTGGGATCAAGGACATATTCATGTCCCTGAGACGCACCTGACTTCAGTGTTCCGGTGTTTTCATAGTTGTATTTACTGTAGATCCTGACTTACAGAAGTTGCAGCGTTTTAGGAAGGTTGTCCCAGATATAAAAAATACATTTTGCAACCTGAGAATCGAACTCAAGCCCAATAGCACGATAGTTCTTGCCGAAAACCGAAAATATCAAAACCAGCGTCAATGACACGGGATTCAAACACGAGGTTCATTCACCGATATTTTGCGTTTACCAACAAGACAGTTATCTCAGGAATCAAATTCCAAACACATTGCTTGACAACTTGCAACTGACCAACAAACCAGTTACATCAAAGTTCACACATAACTAAACACGGAAAAGGCGCAAGCTATTTTATAACCCCCCATCGCCTGAATGGGTCTAATCGACCGGGTTTTTTCGTATCAAAATGGGTTCTCCGGGTACAATCTGTATCATCTCGGCTTTAGTACGGTTCATTAATCAAATGAACTTCAGTAATGACTCTGGTTTTTACGGGTTTCGGTCGGAATGACCATTTGGAATGCTGGGAGTTAAATACCCTGACGTAGCTTTGAACGGGTAGGGAGGTATTTTAATCTATATGAAAGTCGTGTTAGTACACTATTCATAACTCAAGTACGGCTTAACCGATTTGGATGAAAATTGGTGGTTTGAAAAGCTAAGAACCAGGATACAGACGTTATATTTAGTCAATTGAGTACATCCCACGACAGACATTTTTTTAAGTTATAAGCCGGTAAACGTATCACCTGATGGTAAGCAATCAGCGTCGCCCATGGACACCTGAAACACCAGAGGCGTTATAAGTGCGTTACTGATCTTTTGGGGATTTGATGATTGCGGTGAATTCGGGGATTGGGAAGACTTGGGAGGGGGCGCGTGGGGAGGGGGGGATAATAGGGCCACAGGTAAACTCACTCACACGACGAAACAAAATGCATGCGTTATTTCACATCGGTTTTCTGCTCGGCCGTGGTATCACTCCGGTCGAGCCGGCCCAGCAGGGCCGAAGGATGGCTCTCCCACACAAGAAATCATGATTTTCCTAGGGTATGTATAGTTAGAAGTACAGGGTATCATTAACAGAGGTAAAGCTACGGTGGAAAATTAGTAATTTTAATAATGATAAAGTAAAATAAGTGTTTGCATAGTAAATTGGAATGAATCTTCTCCGACTATGAAACCGAGTGAATTAATTGAGTTAACTGTGCAACTAACGCGAGACTTAATCTATTTTAAAACTAATAATGCAATTCGTTTCAAGTGGCTATAAAATTTGGGAGACTAGGTATCCTGTTTGTGGCGTAGTGTTATTGGAATTTTAAGTCTTAAAATTCTCTGTGGTGCTGTGAAAACCGGACTAGGTATAAAGTAATAAATAATTACTTTCTATGAAACTAGCAGCCCGTCCCGGCTTCGCATGGGGTAGACAATTATTTATTTTTGGAAATTTGAATTGTTGTAGTGACATAACTACAATAGTTGGACATATGCTACCGTGGAGTTTTTTGTAGACAATATGATGTTCTTCAATATTGTTGTACATTATTTTGTTCTATCGCTAATAGTTTCGGCAGCATTCGACGAAAGACATTTTAAGACTCATTTTTCTACACCTTCGGTTACATTGTTCAAATTTTAACAAGGATCCTTTTTCATTAATAATAATTACAAACATACAAAAATAGGTACAAATCTTTCCTCTTTATAATATTAGTATAGGTATCAGGTGGTATACATAATCCTACTAATACATATTATAAACTAGCTTCTGCTTGTTTCTTTTTTCCTGTTATCGTTCGTGATTTTCGGTAAAAAGTAATGAAAGTATTGTATAAAAAGTGAAATTATTGTATAATCCTATGCCCGTCTCCTGGTTCTAAGCTACCTCCCCACCAATTTTCATCCAAATCAGGTTAGCCGTTCTTCTATACTAATATTATAAAGAGGAAAGATTTGTATTTTTGTATGTTTGTAATGAATAAACTCAAAAACTACTGGACCGATTGCAATAATTTTTTCTCCATTAGAAAGCTGCATTATTCAGAAGTAACATAGGCTATAATATCACGCTAGGTCCTATAGTTGTGGAGCAGTAACCAAAAATGTTTTAAAAACGGGGGAAAAGTATCGTTTCTGAGGCCTTCCGTGGCGTGCGCTGAGCATATAGTTAAAGTTATACAAAAATGCTCTATTGATGAATTGTTCATCTTAACATTATTTTTAAAAAAGTCCGCGAGAGCATATGTCTACCTTTTATAGTTTACCCATAACAATCGTTTATGTAAAAAATCTTAAGTCCCCCCGTGCGAAGCCGGGACGGGCCGCTAGTAAGTTATAAATAGTTTAACTAACACGACTTTATTTTATATCTACAGAGGGGAAAGTTTGTGATCATGTATGTGTGTATTTGTTACTCTTTCACGTCAAAACGGCTGAAGGGATCGAGATGAAATTTGGATCAGGGTTAGATTATGATCCGGAATAAGACATAAGCCACTATTAATCCCACGATATTACGGGCGAACCCGCTGAGAGAAGCTAGTTACAGTAGAAAATACAATTTTCCTCGTGGATAATGTTATTTTTTTTAATAATATAATAATAATAATAAAATCTTATTCTTATGTGGTTAAATAACATCAATTGTTTTATACGCTATTGTGTAAAATAGAAAAAGTAAAAAAAAATAAATTTTGAAGGAGTTTATTACAGTTACAACAGGCATTTGATACAATTATTAGAGATCACCTTTTAAGCAATGGATTGCTTGTGTTAGGAGACTCCGCACTTCCATATAAAAAAGTAAAATATTACATAAGTAGTGATAGACCGACAAGTGCATCGCACAATGATAATCGATGTCGCCATTCCCCTTGACGAGAAACTTATGAAAGCCGAGAAAGATTAACAAGTAAAATATCTAGAGTTAGCTCACGAGGTTGTCGATATGTGGAGTGTGGACTCAGCTATCATTGAGCGATAGTCGTGTCGGCCAATGGGTTAATCCCTAAAAGCCTCGGCATCCATCTTAAAGGCGAATGGATCAAGGGCCTGATACAGAAGGCAGTTCTCTTTGAAACGGCAATTATCGTGAGGAGGTTTCTGTCTCTGGAGCCCTAACCACCGGTAGCTTGGACCATGCTCCCGCTACAGGTCGGCTCCTCCAGTCCGCTTCTTTTTATTTTTTATTTTTTTAGGAAATAGTATTTAAAATTGTAATTTTAGACATTTACACTTATATATGGAAATAAAATAACTCATTTTTAATATTCATTCATAGTTGTAGCCTGTTGCTGTAATGTCTTACCCAGGGTTGGATTTGCAGATGATTTTAGAAACTTACCTGAAATCAAAAGAAAATATATGATTAGTCAAAAATACTGCACATATTTTTAAATAATTTTCATTACACTATAAATATAAAAAGTTATTTTAAAGCTCATATTGGTACGTAGTAATTTAGATTCACAAGACAATCGGCGAAGCGTCACAGATTCATCGTAGATGTCTCATCCACACGCACGAAGCGCTTCGCATCAAGCTTCCTTATGCGAACTTAGGAGTGGAATTCTTTGCCAGAGTCTGTATTTACTGAAGGGTATAACCTGGGTGTCTTCAAGGCCCGTATGAATAGGTTGCTTATGAAACGACGTAGATCGCATCATCGCTTACCACTAGGAGAGATAGTGGTTAAACGTTGGCACATCAAAAATAAAAAGAAAAAGATTTTTCTTTATTAACATCGCAATTAAAACCAAGTAGGTAAGTTACGATAGAAATATTTTATTGCACACCATAAAATAGTACCTACATACATACATACATAACATCACGCATTTTACCCCCGATGGGGTAGGCAGAGGTGCACCTCAATGTGCCCATTACGGGACTTATTGCCACTGTACCACTGTAACACCCACTTTTCATTATTTATGTTATGAGTCCCATGTAATAGGGGGTGAGCCTATTGCCATATACCGGGAACAATTTCAGACTCCGTGCTACTACTAGGAATTTTATAAAAACCCAGTACCTAATAGTTTGCCCGACCCGGGAATCGAAACCGAGACCCCTTGCCCGGCAATCGCACTTGCGACTACTCGGCCGAAGCAGATAGTTATTGTTTAGGTAGGTACTACCTCTACAAAAAAGTGTTTAACCAGTTTAAAAAGTTCTATCCCTATCATACTTAAATAGGTATCTATAAAAGTGATTACATGTTAACATCGACGACAGCTCAAATTTGACCCAGTTTAGAATCGAATTTGGTGCCACTAATTAACATGTAGCTTTGACTAATATACGCCGAGTCGAATTCCTGTCATCTAATTATACATAGGGTTTCATACATATATGTTTAAACATATATATGCAATCATGACTGTGGTTTCCATATTATGTACTAGGGTAGTATACTAAATTCTATTGCCTCGTTGGCCAAGTGGTCGCAAGTGCGACTGCTGGGCAAGGGGTCTCGGGTTCGATTCCCGGGTCGGGCAAAGTACTTCTGGGTATTTTTTAAAAAAATCTCAGTTGTAGCATGGAGTCTGGAAATGTGCCCGGTATATGGCAATAGGCTCACCCCCTATTACATGGGACTCATAACATAAATAGTGAAAAGTGGGTGTTAGGTACTTCTTTGTGCGCCTCTGCCTACCCCTTCGGGGATAAAAAGGCGTGATGTTATGTTATGTAAAAAAAAATAGTTTTCATATGTTACAGGAAAATTTAAAATGCATGTTTCCTCGTTATATTTATTTATTTAATTATGCACATAAAAATAAAGTACCTACTAGGTATTTTTTTTTTAAGGGGGGAAAGTCATCTAATGACTGATCCCGCCTGGGTGAGGCGGAAGGGAGTGTCAGACTCTTACTGACTAAAAACCACCCCGTTCCTTCTCCTGCACGTCGAGCCGGAGCCCCGGTTACCCGTTAGGTTCTCCGCGACTACCTAGGTATTTAAGGCGCACTTAATGCCATGGGACATTTTCTCCCAGTCAACCTTTGGGTAAAGTATTATGACAGTGATATCGAGACAAACTTAAAGTAGGTACAAACAGCTTGGAAATAGTTTCCTTGGTATTTGTCAAGTTTCTAAACCTTTATGCATGTTCTCGTGGGCATTTTGATTTCCAAAGTCACCACGACTCATTCATCAAAAATATCAGTAAGACTTTTAAAAACGAAATCCAAAAATTTATTATCGTTTTTATGCAAATGTATTGACACAAAACGATGAACGCTTAAAATTCTGCCGGCACCCAAAGAGCATTAATAAGTGTTATAAATAATAACACCGATATTTTGCATTTGCTCTTAAAACTGAAAAGCTGAAATTCGCGACTGAAATTATAACGAGTTTCAAAATCGATTGGAGTTGAAATATTAAACTTGACTTGCTTTTTTCCTGAAACCATTTTATTTTCAAAGCTAGCTCTCGCGTGTTTCACCGCCTCTGCTCCTATTGATCGTAGCGGGGTGGTTTATAGCCCTTTGATAATAGCACTAGTCTTCCCGCGGGTGTCAGGAGTCACCTAAGCTAATCTATCTATCTATATAAATAAAAATGAATTTCTGTTGGTTAGTGTCGCTAAAACTCGATAACGGCTGAACTGATTTGGCTAATTTTGGCCTTGATAGGTTCGTGGAAGTCTAGGGAAGGTTTAAAAGGTGAGAAAATACTGTTAGGCGGTACGAAGTTTGCCGGGTCAGCTAGTAGATTATAGATTTGACAGAGACTGGGCAGAAGCGCAGTCTGAGCAATCTGAATTTTTAAAACTGGGATTTCCAACCGACTTGCGAAGACTGAAGATTATGGCAAACCTCTTTTAGTAAAGGAGATTCATAGTCTAGTAGACTGTCACGAGCAATGAGCAACAGTCTCTAAAATATACGCTAATATAAGACCTGACATTACAATCGAACTATTATCAATTTCGTTATAATGACAGGGTGAAATACATTAATAATTCAGTTACACGTGTCCTCGTTTCATAATTTCATGAATATATTACATGGAATGTCAAATTCTATTAATGTTAATTTGATATGACGACTTCCATTACATTAATGAGTAGACAGAAGTGTGTGTATTCAACCACTTTTCGCCTGCTGAAGGAAGAAAGAAAAAAACATTTATTTAGCACTAGCCACGACGCAGCATTTTTTTTAAGAGGGGAAATCATCGTATGACTTCACCCGCTTGGGTGAAGCGAGAAGGAGTGTCAGACTCTTACTGACTAAAAATCTCCCCGTTCCTACTCCTCCACTTAGAGCCGAAGCCCCGGCAACCCGTTAAGTTCTCAGTGGCTCCGTATCGGCATTAGCCTTATTGGGCCCCACTGTTGCAGGTGGCTTGGAGATCATAGTTTAAATGGTTCAGATACATAATGTATCAGAGAGCACTCTTGTCCGGTCTCAGTTCAAAGTGTAGTTCCTTATTTTTTGACATTAACCAGTTGCATGGAGTTTGCAAAAAAACGATTTCAATTCAAAGATATTGAAATAAGAATAGAGATTTATTAGTACATTCAGCCGTGTTTGCCTTGGACCACGTCTCACGACAACACTAAAGCCAAGAATGCATTAGGGGAGAAAGCACGATTCAGCCAATTTCGCCTAACATATAATATAGCGACGACGCGCGACTTACCTCTATGCCCACAGCGACGTTGATGTCAGACATGTCGACCAAAGTCCGGCAACGTCGCGCTACTTCACCCGTCGCTGCTGGCAACACGCGTCGAAGTACATACCTATAATTTTTTCACCTAGTCTATCCTAAGCTTAAAATTAGTAAGTATATAACTACATGTGTCTCGTTCACTAAAAGTAAAATAGATAATAATAAGACAATAAATAGGTACTGTACTGTTTGAAAAATACCCATTTATTACATTTTTTTTTCAGCGGGGAAAATCATCGAATGACTGCTCCCGCCTGGGTGAGGCGGGAGGGAGTATCAGACTCTTACTGACTAAAAACCACCCTGTTCAGTTGTTGTGCAGGAGAACTCCTGCACGTCGAGCCGGAGCCCCGTTAATGCCACTCAACTGTACAATGTAACACTCACTTTTCACTATTTATGCTATGAGTCCCATGTAATAGGGTGTGAGCCTATTGTCTAGTGGCACAATTCCAGACTCCGTGCTGCTACTGAGATATTTTTTTAAAACCCAGTAACACTTTGCCCGACCCGGGAATCGAACCTGAGACCCTTTGCCCGGCAGTCGCAATAGCTACCGCTCGGCTAACCAGTCAGTTTTTTTTTAACATCACGCCTTTTTATCCCCGAAGGGGTAGGCAGAGGTGCACATTACGGCACTTAATGCCATTGTACAATGTAACACCCACTTTTCACTCAGTCTGTCCACAGACAGTCTGTGTGAAAAATAATGTCCCGAAAGCTACAAAAAGGCGACCGTCCTTCAGCTCCTGTAGTTTAAAATTGATTACATTGTGGGCTTAATCTTTAATAGTAAAACGAGCTCAGTAAAAAAGGCTCTATCTTTTTAACGGCCCTTACGAAGATATTAAGGAAAGATTAATGTGTTATAGTCTTTTGTTAAACGTTTATTTTTAAAACTTAATACTGTTTGCGGTTTTGCTTGCTTGATTTTTCTACTTTTTTATGGGATAAGTCGGTAAATGAGCATATGGATCATCTGATTGTAAGCAATCGACGTCACCCATGGACATCAGGAACACCAGAGTCATTACAAACTTGTTACCGGCCTTTTGGGTATTAGGATACTACAGAAGTGTATGAGTGGACTAAGGGACTTACTTTGACCGGACTTGTTACCGGCCTTTTGGGTATTAGGATACTACAGAAGTGTATGAGTGGACTAAGGGACTTACTTTGACCGGACTTGTTACCGGCCTTTTGGGTATTAGGATACTACAGAAGTGTATGAGTGGACTAAGGGACTTACTTTGACCGGACTTGTTACCGGCCTTTTGGGTATTAGGATACTACAGAAGTGTATGAGTGGACTAAAGGACTTACTTTGACCGGGCTTGTTACCGGCCTTTTGGGTATTAGGATACTACAGAAGTGTATGAGTGGACTAAGGGACTTACTTTGACCGGACTTGTTACCGGCCTTTTGGGTATTAGGATACTACAGAAGTGTATGAGTGGACTAAGGGACTTACTTTGACCGGACTTGTTACCGGCCTTTTGGGTATTAGGATACTACAGAAGTGTATGAGTGGACTAAGGGACTTACTTTGACCGGACTAAACTATTCTCTACAAAGTGTTGTTTTAAAGCCACGTCATTTTCTAGGAAGTAACGCGGATATCGATTCTGAGTCCGAATCAATAAAAAAGTTTGTAGGTAAATATTTTTCATTTTTCTGTAAAATACGGAAATCCGTAAGTGCGAACTACACGCCGCAGTCTTGTAACTAGCTTTATAACGCGGCTTAACACATACAAAGTCAAACACGTATTTGATACTATTCCTAATTCCATAAAACTCCATTAAAAAGTATTGCTGTCGCTTATTCTGAAATACTTAAATGATTTATTATAACCTTATTTTTATTATTTTTTTTTATTGGCCCGAAATTTTCTCTTACATTGAACCTTTATGACTTCTGTAATATGCCCCCGAGAAATGAACCTTGTATATTTCAGCAGCAGCAGAAAAGTATTATGAGGATGATAAAAATAAACAGGGCAAGAACTGGACATAACTCTTGGTTCCTGAAAGGAATCCTTAAAATTGTTATAAAAATAAGCAAGGTTCTAAATTTGAACACTTAATAAACAGGGCAACCAGATATCCTTTATATACATATTAGTTAGTTCGTTATCCCTAGATAACAGCCGAGACCTATCAATATTTCAATACCTTTTTTATATAATAAAAAGATTAAAAAATATTTCATCTTGTTCACTGAAACGCGTTAAGTACTACTTAATAATTTAATTTTTGAATATCGCCTAAAGAATTCTGTAAAATAGTTGAGTTAATGGCCCCTTTTTTAGATTAAAATACTTGACAGTCAATTATTTAAAAATATAAATACCTTAGTCTAATGGAGTGCTAAAAAACTACAAATTAATGTAAACAACAAAGATGTTCAGTCAACAAGGATGTAGCGAGGTTTACTCTCCAGGCGATACACGGTCTTATGTATCGTCATGAGCTAATATTCACATGTAAACAGCAGCTCATATACCTCTAGTGTAGATGTCCAGTCAACAAGGATGTAGCGAGGTTGACTGTCCAGGCGACACACGTACTTAGGTATCATCATGAGCTAATGTTCACATGTAAACTGCAGCTCATGTAGTGTAGATGTCCAGTCAACAAGGATGTAGCGAGGTTGACTGTCCAGGCGACACACGTACTTAGGTCTCGTCATGAGCTAATGTTCACATGTAAACTGCAGCTCATGTAGTGTAGATGTCCAGTCAACAAGGATGTAGCGAGGTTGACTGTCCAGGCGACACACGTACTTAGGTATCGTCATGAGTTAATGTTTACATGTAAACAGCAGCTCATGTAGTGTAGATGTCCAGCCAACAAGGATGTAGCGAGGTTGACTGTCCAGGCGACACACGTACTTAGGTCTCGTCATGAGCTAATGTTCACATGTAACCTGCAGCTCATGTAGTGTAGATGTCCAGTCAACAAGGATGTAGCGAGGTTGACTGTCCAGGCGACACACGTACTTAGGTATCGTCATGAGCTAATGTTCACATGTAAACTGCAGCTCATGTAGTGTAGATGTCCAGTCAACAAGGATGTAGCGAGGTTGACTGTCCAGGCGACATACGTACTTAGGTATCGTCATGAGCTAATGTTCACATGTAAACTGCAGCTCATGTAGTGTAGATGTCCAGTCACCTGATATTATCTTGGCTTACTGTTCAAAGAGTGTCGAATTTGTTTCAGAAATAAATTCACCTTTTTTCCTAAAGGGAATTGGGTCTAGAAATCTAATTTTCGACATCGGCATGATCAAGTAATTTCAAGGATGATAGAATTCGATTTTATTAAGCCTTCGGTGCGACAGGAGTTAGGGAAACATTAGATACTACAAAGGATAATTACCAAAAGATAAGTACTGTTTTAACCGATTTCAAAAAAAGGAGGTTATCATTTTCATGTAGTATATTTTTATGCGCTATCATCTCGCAATTGCCTGAACCCATTTTGATTCGGTTTTCAGTAAAGTGTTTATTAATATAATTATATTGTATAATTATAGGATAAGGTTTAATATACTAGTTAACCGACTTATAATACTGCGTATAAAAACCGACTTCAAAAAACCAAAAACTATTATTGATAGGTTACCCACCCACTGATTGGTTGAAAGTCTGTGCCTCATATCATTAATTAACATAAAATTGATATCGTTTTTAATCATAAAAGAAAAACTGTAATTGTACGGACCATATACAAAAATAATTTCAGGAATTTAATTCTCTTCTATTTTTTTTTATTATTATAAATTCTCTTCTAGCGAAGAGAATGCGCGACAGACTGTTGCGTAACATGTTGCACTACTTGCACTTACGATTTCCACACAAAGGAATAAAAAATAATTTAACTATTTTTTAGTTTTTTGTAGTTTTCGAGGACGGTCGAAAGTGTTCGAGGACGCTCCAAAGTGTTCGAGGACGCTCGATTGTTTTCGAGGACGCTCGAAAGATTTCGAGGACGCTCGAAAGTGTTCGAGGACGCTCGATTGTTTTCGAGGACTCTCGATAGATTTCGAGGACGCTCGAAAGTGTTCGAGGATGCTCGATTGATTTCGAGTATGCTCGATTGATTTCGAGGACGCTCGAAAGTGTTCGAGGACGCTCGGATGTTTTCGAGGACGCTCAAAAGTGTGCGAGGACGCTCGATTGTTTTCGAGGACGCTCGAAAGTGTACGAGGATGCTCGATTAATTTCGAGAACGCTCGAAAGTGTTCGAGGATGCTCGATTGTTTTCGAGGACGCTCGATAGATTTCGAGAACGCTCGAAAGTGTTCGAGGACGCTCGATTGATTTCGAGGATTCTCGGTTGATTTCGAGGACGCTCGATTGTTTTCGAGGACATTCGAAAGTGTTCGAGTACGCTCGATAGATTTCGAGGACGCTCGAAAGCGTTCGAGGACGCTCGATTGATTTCGAGGATGCTCGATTGTTTTCGAGGACGCTCCATAGATTTCGAGGACGCTCGAAAGTGTTCGAGGATGCTCGATTGATTTCGAGGACGCTCGATTAATTTCGAGCACGCTTGATTGATTTCGAGAACGCTCGATTGATTTCGAGGACGCTCGATTGATTTCGAGAACGCTCGATTGATTCCGAGGACGCTCGATTGATTTCGAGGACGCTCGAAAGTGTTCGAGGACGCTCGATAAATTTCGAGAACGCTCGTAAGTGTTCGAGGATGCTCGATTGTTTTCGAGGACATTCGTAAATGTTCGAGAACGCTCGATAGATTTCGAGGACGCTCGAAAGTATTCGAGGATGCTCGATAGATTTCGAGGACGCTCGAAAGTGTTCGAGGATGCTCGATTGATTTCGAGGACGCTACTTTGATTTCGAGGACGCTCGATAGATTTCGAGAACGCTCAAAAGTGTTCGACGACGCTCGATTGTTTTCGAGGACGCTCGAAAGTGTTCGAGGACGCTCGATAGATTTCGAAGACGCTCGAAAGTGTTCGAGGATGCTCGATTGTTTTCGAGGACGCTCGATAGATTTCGAGGACGCTCGAAAGTGTTCGAGGACGCTCGAAAGTGTTCGAGGATGCTCGATTGATTTCGAGGACGCTCGAAAGTGTTCGAGGATGCTCGATTGATTTCGAGGACGCTCGAAAGTGTACGAGGATGCTCGATTGATTTCGAGAACGCTCGAAAGTGTTCGAGGACGCTCGACTGTTTTCGAGGACGCTCGAAAGTGTTCGAGGACGCTCGAAAGTGTTCGAGGACGCTCGAAAGTTTTCGAGGATGCTCGATATTTTTCGAGGACGCTCGAAAGTCTTCGAGGACGCTCGAAAGTTTTCGAGGATGCTCGATTGTTTTCGAGGACGCTCGAAAGTGTTCGAGAACGCTCGATTGATTTCGAGAACGCTCGAAAGTGTTCGAGGATGCTTGATTGTTTTCGAGGACGCTCGTTAGATTTTGAGGACGCTCGAAAGTGTTCGAGGATGCTCGATTGATTTCGAGGACGCTCGATAGATTTTGAGGACGCTCGAAAATGTTCGAGGACGCTAGATTGTTTTCGAGGACGCTCGATAGTTTTCGAGGACACTAGAAAGTGTTTTAGGACGCTTAATAGTTTTCGAGTACGCTCGATATTGGGCTATTGGGCCTCATCCGTGGTGGTCTGATGGCTCTGAGGTGCGCGCGGAACGCGACGCGCCATACGCTCGGGTATACCTTGATATTTTATTATTTACCAAGTTTTTATATAATAATAATTATACCTACCTTAAAATATATACTTTATATAATTAGTTTCCTTACGGCATCGAGCATTTCTTTCTTTCTTGAAACAAAGAGTTTCCTTTTTCTTGTATACAAGCATAATTTTTATGGATTGTCAATATGTATATGTGAGCACCATGTTCGACTATAAGATGTTTTTATGTTTTTATTTTAGTAAGTTTTGAAATTAGTACCTATAATGTGTCAAGCGTGTCTTTGCATTGTTCTCACATATACGTACAGTATTGGAATATGTATCAGAGACATTGTAGAACATACTTTTTAAAAAAGAGTAACGAATGGAGTCTCTTACTCGTTCTTCTCCATTCGAATCTACATTTTGGAATGAGCACATAGCTTCACCTAGCTTCACTGACGGACTGACTGACAGACTATTATTTATTTTGTATTTGATGACGTTTCAAAAGTGCCAAAATATGGTTTATACACAAAATTATTCAGAAGTTATACACAAAATTATTCATTAAAACCTTAATAGATACCTAACATTATTAAGCTGTTTACAATTTCATTGTGTATACCTGTGACCATTACCTAAGATATATTTTGTTTTCGAGATCGGCTCCATCCTTTCCAGCTCCAGACCTTTATCAGATTGCAGTGGTTTTAAATACTTAACAAATGCACTAATCTCCCCTATAATTTTTAAGTTCCCTTCGGTTTCCCTGGGATTCCATCATCAGATCCTGACTTCATGACAATGGGACCAAATGACAAACATACCCTTTCAAACAAAAAAGAATTTTTGAAATTGGTCCAGGCGTCTTCGAGTAATGGAGTAACAAAAATAAATAAAAAAATACAGGATAAATGAGAACCTCCTCCTTTTTTTGAAGTCGATTGAAAAGGGGGATTGAGGACGGTTTTTTTAACGTAGTTTATTCAAGAAAGAATTATTGGTATCTATTATTGGGAAATATTGTAAATACATGTGAGTGTAGGCAGATGTGGTAGGTGAATAATGCACTTTTAATGGCATGGTTATCTTTTAAATCTAATTAAAATAAGTGTGGAGGCTATTAGACGATATTTTATTTGTTCTCTTATCAACATCAGTTAAAGTAATGATATGTTCCTATCTAGTAAATTACATTGGTTGTTGTTTGTTATGGCTGACAAAACATATTTATATAAATAAAAATGAATTTGCGTTCGTAAGTATCGCTAAAACTCAAGAACAACTGAACCGATTTGGCATTTTAGCCTTGAAATGTTCAGGGAAGTCCAGAGAAGGTCTAAAGGGTGAGAAAAACCACTTTAGATGGTAAAAAGTTGACGGGTTAACTAGTTAGTTAGTAAATGTTTCATATTCATCAATCTATATATATATTTTCTAATTTTGTATGCTGAAAAAGCTAACATAGAAAAAGAAAGAAAGAAAAGCCATTTATTTTTGCGCAAAACACACATAACATATTTAAAAAATAAAAATGAAAATAAAAAAGCTAAAAAATTAAAATGAAGTGAGATCTTGTCCATGGCCCACAGACTTATTATTTTACTGAAATGATAGGTAGAATATTTAATATCTAATATTATCTGTGGACCATAGACAAGGAAACACCCTACTTACTTCATATTAGAGTCTGACACTCCCTCCCGCCTCACCCAGGCGGGAGCAGTCATTCGATGATTTTCCCCCCTTAAAAAAAATAATAATTTCTAGTTGCATGCATTTATTAAAATTGTTAAATTGGATAAAGGAGTATTAAAAAGGTTTAATTATAATAAAACAATACGAAGCCATTATAAGTACTTGATGCTAGTGTAACCCATTGCCCTAATATTGTGCGTCATGTATGCGTGCGCAAAAACAGGATAATGTTCAGCAATTTCTGCGACTTAAACCTCAAGAGGTTAGCGTCGCAGCGCTGATTTTCAGCACATCCTTGGGTGACGTAATGGCGTCCCGCCAGCTTCACTAATCGCCAGCGAACAAGAATGCAAAACAACAAAACAACGAATGATGTGAGTGCAGACCATGATTCACTAACTTGGTAAATGTAGTGTACCGTGTGTAATCTATGTACATTTTTGTGTTTAACAGTAAATTCTTCAACTGTTGTAAAAAGTGTTTTTTGGTTTTCAGGCCTCGCATTGGTGGTGGCAGGTTGTTCCAACAGTGAGTCGCAGCATATTTGAAGCTCCCCCTGAAGGCCGCTGTTCTGTGCTGAGGGATGGATAGTGGATTTGTAGTTGAGCGTATGTGGTTTATTGAACTATGCTGTCTCCACTGTAATTTTTCATATAGGTACCGTGGCTTTTGGGTAGTAATAACTCTAAACAATAGGCCTGCCAGGTGCAAACGTCTCCGAGCTTCCATTTTTAAAATATTGTTTCGATTCGCAAAAGGTATGTCCACACAGTATCTTATGCAAGCATTTTGAACACGCTGCACCAATCTGTTTGTTTTTGCTAGTAAGCATGGACCATAAGCTGTATCGCAGTAGTTCAGTCTTGATAGGACCAGACTATCCACAAGTTGTTTGCGCAGAGCTACACTCAAGTATTTCCTAAAGCAGTATAGAGTTTTTAGTCTATAAAAACAGTTCCTTGTACTATTTAATATGTGCTTCTCAAAGTGTAGCTCTGGATCCATAGTGAGACCCAAATTGGTCGCCGTGTTTACCATTTCTATATTTTCATTGTTTATTGTAACCACTGGCCCAGCAGATAGCATAACACTGACTGTCCTTTTACTTCCCAAGACCATATATTTGGATTTCACCGGATTCAGTACCAGGCAGTTGTCCTCCGACCAAGTAACAACGTTTTGCAAATCAGCATTAATATTCTGCACAGCCAACGAGACGTTTGCAGGTTTACAAGACATGTACAGCTGAATATCATCCGCATACATATGGTACTTGCAATGTTTAATTGAGTCTACAATATCGGCACTGTAGAGAATGTACAGAAGCGGTCCCAAAATTGAGCCCTGAGGCACGCCGCGAGCAACAGGTAGTGGAAGAGACGACACGACTGTTCCGTCCTCTTTACGGATTTCAACAAGTTGGGACCTATTGTTTAAGTAGCTTCCAAACCACTTTATTGTTTCCATCGCGAATCCATAGTAAGCCATCTTGGAAAGCAGTAAAGTGGTGTTTATCGAGTCAAAGGCCCGGGAAAAATCAAGGAGCACCAATATCGTCCCCTCACCCCTGTCACGAGCCTCCAGTATGTTGCCTATAACATCAGCCAGTGCCGTTGCAGTCCCACGACATTTTCTGAAACCCGATTGCATCTCGGGCAATATGTTGTTGTCCTCCAGATATTTGATTGTCTGATTATATACCACCCTCTCCAAAACTTTTGACGGCACACGGCAGTATACTGATGGGGCGAAGGTCCTTGAAGGAGTTTGGATTGCTGTTTTTTGGTATAGGCTACAGCACAGTTCCATGGCTCAGGGAATGTGTTGGTTTTTATTGATGTATTGACTATGGCTGTGATAATCTGAAGCGTGTGTGGTAGTGTCAATTTCAGCATATCCAAACCAAGTCCATCAGTGCCTGTTGCATTTGTTCCAAGATCCTGCAATGCTTTCAGAACATAGCGTTTAAAATTTTCATTTAAGACCCTAATCTTACCTATGTTCACAATTAATGAAATGAATTTGAATTTGAATCTGTATCAAAAGATTTCAAAAAAACACGTTTTCTTTAGTCTTATTTCCGTTGAAATCCAAAATTGCAATTTGACTGCACGGTTGGTGCGGTGACTGGGCAACTGGTTGCCGTGGAACGTGTAGCGGGTTCGTCCCGCACGGAACTATGTACTCTTTGTGATCCACAAATTGTTGTTCCGGGTCTGGGTGTCATGTGTATGTGAACTTGTGTGTTTGTAAACGCACCCACGATACAGGAGAATACCATAGCGTAGGGCAAAGGTTAAAAAAAAATAGAATAACGTGTTTTATAAAATAAAGCATACATTTTTTTATCAGGTACCGATAAGTCGATATCAAACTATCGACAATACAATACCGTACTATCGTTCTATAAACTTTTCCAGCGAACATTCATCAATAAAGACCCAACACACAACTTAATCGATACTTATAAATTATTAAACCATGTCACCCTTCTTACACAGTGACCTCAAACGAATAGGTACAATTTTCAACGGGTCATCGCATCGAATATCGATAACAAAATGTATTGGAGAGCACAGAGCCGCATTAGCCCTAAGGCAAACTAGGCATGGGCGCCAACTGAGGCTGAGGACTCACAGCGTAATCTTCTCTAGCGCCCGCCTCGGTTGCGGGCTCACAGCTTTCACAGAATATAGACACGTACATATGTAAAAAATCTAAGCACATTTCACGGCGCGTTTTACGTTGCGATTGTCTGCATGGGCGCTTCACAGTCCCGCAGCCACGGCGGCTGGCGACTCACGCTCTCGGCGATCGGTAGGTGCGCGATCACTTTGGGAAGGCCGGTCTGGAACTCGACTGATTGTTTAACCACCCGCGCCGCCTCGCGATAACCGCTAAGTTTGCAGGCAATAATCGCAACCGTGGCAGCTGAGGGTCCGTAAAATCTGCGTTATAAATCTCCATTCGGCAACCGTAGCGTCGTGTGTCCTAAGCCTTACAGAGGAGTCGCGGAGAACCTAACGGGTAACCGGGGCTCCGGCTCGACGTGCAGGAGAAGGAACGGGGTGGTTTTTAGTCAGTAAGAGTCTGACACTCCCTCCCGCCTCACCCAGGCGGGAGCAGTCATTCGATGATTTTCCCCCCTTAAAAAAAAAGCCCTACAGAGGGGGCGCCACGATAACCCAAGACGCGCGAGCAAATCCAGTGACAATATAGGTGCGCCTATGAGGTGCTTGCCTGTATGTAGGTATGTGCGTGCTTGAATGTAGGGCGCTGTCTATGTTCAATCCGTCCCTGGAGGTACCTCCCCATTAATTAATAGTGACAACCTGTCAGGAGCGGTTATAAAGCAAGTAGTTGCCATTATAGAAAATGTATTTTAAATTTAATTTTTGTAGTGGCAAGGAAATGGGGTGTTTGATTTTCTTTGATAGATAATTTATTAAATTATTGAAGGTGAGTGCACTTTGTAGTTACTATTACTACGACAATAGCTTTTTAATTAAATGCATAGATAAGATTTTATTTTTTCGTTCTTCTGGCTTTTCTTAGATAGTCTTGGTTGGCTGATTTGACGGATTGTCAGTTTTTAGATAAAGTAAACAAATATTTTATATTGTTGATTTAATTTATTATCTGGTTTCCTATTTTACTGAGCTTTAAACTAAAAAGATAGTACTACCAAATTCTCCAGGAACTTGAAGTCATGATAAACATTTTAATATTTTTTTAATAGAGTGACGATGGAGTTTATTGCTCGTTCTTCTCCATTCGAAACCACTCTTTGGGTTGAGTGCCTAACTTCACTAACAGACAGATGGAAGGACAATTCCTTTTTGCCATTTCAAAAGTGCGTAATTAAGGATTAACTCGTCGAGTACCGTCATCATAGACACAATTATAGAACCATAGGTTGCGGTCACCGGTGACCGCTTGGTGTTTGACAGTTTAATTGAAATATAAATGTTTGACTTCGACTTTGACTTTTACGTAAAACTAACTGACTTAATAGAAGCTGCCTTGCCAGTTTACAGAACACTCAGTTGAGACGCTATGTTCGAATCCTAGGTTAAGTCGTTGAGTAAATATCAATAACTAGCTTCTGCCCGCGACTTCGAACGCGCAATCCCGTTTTCTCCCGTTCATATTTCTGTCGTAAGAACCTTCTCCTGAAATTAACAAACAGCACAAAAAAAGATCAGCCAAATCGGTCTAGCCGGTCTCAAGTTATGGCGTGACAACGGGAAACGGATACCATTTTTATATAAGGACTATCGATTCCGAGTCCAAATCCGTAAGTGCGAACTACACGCCGCCATCTTGTAACTAGTTTTATAACGCGGCTTAACACACACAAACTCAAACACGTAATTGAAATTATTCCTAATTCCATAAAACTCCAATAAGAAACATTGCTGTCGCTTATTCTGAAATACTGTCGAACTTAAACGATTTATTATAGCCGTATTTTTAACTATTGGCCCGAAACTTTCTCTTACATTGAACCTATATGACGTCTGTGACATGCCCCCGAGAAATGACACGGTTTCAAAACTACACCTTGTAGATAACAAAAAATATTAAACTGCTTATAAAACTTTTTTAACATCAAATAACAGAGTCACTACGAGCGGTCATCTTTTAAAAACGCTCTCCATATTAGAAACTTTATTCCAAGTCCACCTTTTCCAATATGGCCGCGAGAGGAAATTGAAACGTCGTATAAGTAGGACGAGACGGAAGTGTTGCAAACTAGTCACACGCCCCGACTTCGTTCTGTTTCACAATATTCTGCGATGACATTGCTATATTCTTCTTTAATAGGTACTTTAGTCGTGAAGGTAGAGGAGAATTTAGATTTTTTTTATGGCATAAGCCGGTAAACGAGCAGACGGATTACCTGATGGCAAGCAATCGGCGTCGCCCATGGACACCTGGAACACCAGAGGCGTTACAAGTGCGTTACCGGCCTTTTGGGGATTAGGAGTTTGAGGATCGTTGGGGATTCAGGAATTGGGGAGATTGGGGAAGGGGAGGGTAATTGGGCCTCCGGTAACCTCACTCACACGACGAAACACAACGCAAGCGTTGCTTCACGTCGGTTTTCTGCCCGGCCGTGGTATTACTCCGGTCGAGCTGGCCCATTCGTGCCTGGCATGGCTCTCCCACACTTATTGTTTCCAAGTCTATTTTTTTTTGTGAGTGTCGTTAGAGTTAATTATTAATTTCGGACAAATGGTCTCTGATATGGAAAGTAGTAGTTCCCCGGTAGTCTGATGAACGTACACGTATCCACGTTTTGAAAAGACTGCCTCGTTGGCCGAGTGGTCGCAAGTGCGATTGCCGGGCAAGCAATATAGCAAAAAAGACAAAAATAAATTGGTGGATTCATATGGGAATGATGAAAACGCATATAGTTTGAAAATTTGAGTAACAACCCCGAGATAGCACTGCGCAAATCCTGCATCGTGCAAAACAAAGTTTGCCTACGAAATTATCACACGTACACGTACACGTACAAACACGTCTACAACTTTACTATAAACTCACAATTTTGTCCCATGAGGGTAAGCAGAAAAGACAGTGAACCGTGCTGCCTAAGTTTTAAGTACTGCATAGCAACGGTTTGTTACGGAAATCTTCTTTTAATTCTGGCATGGCTGTGGCAGAAGAAGCATGAAAGCAGGATTAATGCGGTGGAAATGAGAGCCCTGAGAAGTATGTATGGGCTAAAATTGAGTGATCGAGTGAAAAAAAGAGTTATTAGAGAAAGGTGTGGATTGATAGATGATGTAGTGACAAGGATTGAAAACGAACGGTACGCTGGATTGGACATATAGAAAGGATGGATGAAAATAGAGTAACGAAAGAAGTATACAGAGCGGTTATGAATGGGGCCGGCAGAAGAGGGCGCCCTAGACGGACATATACCGACCAGATTGGCGATATATTAAAGGAGGGCCAATTTTAAAGAACCGACGAGCATGCATGAAAAGATGGATGACTGTTGATGAAGCGAAAGAGGTATGTAGGAATCGTAGTAATTGACGTTCCATAGACTCTGCCTACCACATGGGAGACAGGCGTGAAGTGGTGTATGTATGTTCTATTAATTGTTTAGCTACCATCTTATTTTCATCATGTAACTATGTCGCTTTCTTAGTGGATAGGTCGGCCATCCAGCACACGTATCGCTGATAGTAAGGAGTCGACGTCGCTCATGGACACACATAACACCAGAGAAGGTACAAGTGCATTGCCGGCCTTTTATTTGGCGTCCGAGACCCGAAGAAACACAACGCAATCGTTATTTTACGCATTTCTTCTGTGAGGACGTGGTATCACACCAGTCGAGACGGCCCATTGATGCCGAAACATGACTCTTCGACGTCAAGAAATCTTCTTTGTGTGATCCACAGATTGTTGTTCCAGGTCTGGGTATCATGTGTATGTGATATTGTGGGTTTGTAAACGCACCCACGATACAGGGCAAAATCCTAGTGTGGGTCAGCTGTTTTTATACAGAAAAAAAATTTAGGCCCTCTGACCGACGTGGATAAAATCCAAATACCATTATATTTTTTGAGAAAACCCTTACTAATCTACTTGAACACAATTTCTATTGAATAAATAACAAATTGGCCTAATAACATCCCCGGTAGAATTGAGTACAATAAATATAATTAGTACAATTTGGATCAAACGATCTAAATTACCGGCGCGCGGCCATAATGGCGACAATTTGTGATGTCACACTATGGCGTCAATGCCATTTAATTCCATATTTAATGTAACTGCGAATTACTCGGTTAATCTTGCTTGTTAGTATTTAAAGGGTCAGTAGATATTGTCATATTCAAGGATATTGAAAAAAGAACGCGGACACAGTGTCTTAGAACAACGACTGTGGCACCTGGCTACTATAGACTTACACGCAGAATACAAACACATTGACACGAAGGACATCTGTCATTTTCGTAAATGTGGTAACGTGGTACATACACGCACACATATAAAACCACGGACATTGTAGTGGTTCTATCATTTCTAGTGATATTATGTCTGCCTTTTTTTGAACGCCTTTTGTGGTCAAACTAATATAAATGCGAAAGTGAATTTGATACTCTTTCGTTAAAAAACTACTTGGTACATAGACAAATTATAGTCTAAAAATATACCTCTAATATAGTCTTTTTAACCTAGAAACGCGGGCGACGATCCTGGCAGAAGCTGCAAATAGAGGATGGAGTCAATGGTACATGAACAAGTGACAATAAACATGTTAGGAGAATAAAACCAGAGCCATGAATATTATACTTGTAATAGAAACTAAAAAAGTATGTAATGAAGCCATCTTCCAATGAAGACAATCATCCAATGACTTCTCCCGCTTGGGTGAGGCGAGAGGGAGTGTCAGACTCTTAGTGTCTTAAAACCACCCCGTTCCTACTCCTGCACGTCAAGCCGGAGTTCCGTTCGCTCGGGTCTGGTTCTGGGTGTGCCGGTGGCCGGAGATGGAGATCATCACGTGAACCTTGACGTCCAGAGTGGCCTTCGTGATGGCTGAGTTGTGAGAAGCTGCCTCCTGCTTCGTTGCCTTACGTATTCCGCCTCCTGAGCCTTCTACCATTCGTGGAGATTATGGAAAATTTTCTTAGCAGGTCTATGGTGGACTGTTAACCAAGGGCTGTCGGCTAATGTCCTATTACATGGAAACCATAACATACCTGATAAAAAGCGCTATGTTCGCTAGTTAAAGGTGAACTATGGTGAACCATGATTGTTACTGACTACAGAATATTTGGAAAAAATCTTTTCATTACATAAAAAATATATCTTTACACATAAAATATACCACAAAACACGACGAAAAAAATGACAAAAATAAATCAAAACCTTATCATTAACGTCGCAAGAGATAAATTGCAATGGCATTAATAATAATCTTATTGTATGGAACCCAGCCGGTTGGAAAGTTACACCTTATGTGCTTTTGGAAAATAAACCCTAAAGCTTAGGGATTAAGGTGAAATTTTCTGTATTATATGGATTGTATGTAGCCTTGATTGAAGTTTCAGGTCCTGAATTCGATTTCCAAATCAGTTCAAGTGTTATTAGGTTTCTTGATTGGGAAATGTGTGATGAGGGTATTAAGTTTCATTTCTGTGTGGTATATGGTTACGGGGTGATCTTAAATACCTCTACATACACAGATCAGAGAAATTTGAATATTATGATTCAAGCTCTCGTTTAAGAAACGAACACAACATAACATCACGCACATTTCGGCTCTTAATGCCACTGTACAGTGTAACACCCACTTTTCACTATTTATGTTATGAGTCCCATATAACAGGGGGTGAGCCTATTGCCATATATCGGGCACATTTCCAGACTCCGTGCTACTACTGAGATTTTTAAAAACCCAGTAATACTTTGTCTGACCCGAGAATCGAACCCGAAACCCCTTGCCCGGTAGTCGCACTTGCGACCACTCGGCCAACGAGCCAGTCACGAGCAAGAAACGAATCACTATTTAATTTCAATCCTATAAAAACCTCTACAATAACTCAAAGTCAATAGCACTCAACCTCTATAGGAGCAGAACTTTGCTATTAGGAATTGGGGATTTGAGGATTGTGGGAAATTAGGGGATTGGGGAGAGGAGTAATTGGGCCTCCGGTAACCTTAATCACACAACGAAACACAACGCAAGCGTTGTTTTACGTCGGTTTCGTGTTCGGCCGTGGTATCACTCCAGTCGAGCCGGCCAATTTGTGACGAAGCATGGTTCTCACTTACTTTAACACTCTTTGTTTAATGACTATCGTGAGACATAATTAATTTTCTTTTTTTCTTTCAAGTTTTTTATCATATATGTGAGCTGTCAAATAAATGCTTTTTTAACCGACTTCAAAAAAAGGAGGAGGTTCTCAATTCGACCGTATATATGCTTTTTCTTTCTTAAATATGTACTAAATTAATTGAAAACAACGGTTGGCTCAGTCGGCTGCGTGACGTCACCGCGTCTGCGCACGCTGCACACGAATAAAGGTCCCTCGATGACTCGAAACTATTAGAGCTTTTCTCAATAAATAAACTTTTTATTTATTTATTATTTTATTTATTTATTTAAAACCTTACCTAAAACTAAAACTACATCTATGTACCAAACAAGACAAAACAAATTGAAAAAGAGAGCATACACAAACTTAATTAAACTTAACATTTATCCATAAAAAAATAGATAATACTGACGACTTTATGGTCACAAGATCAGCGGTGAACTACTTACTAAATAACAATAATAAAAAAATGAAAAGAAATAATAATCTTAATTAACATTTAAGTAACTAACTATTAATTTCAAGGTCGTGGTGACCCGGAGGTTTAAGACGCCCACTTCTCATGCATGAGGGTGCGGGTTCGAAACCTACCAATGGCAAGTACCAATGTAACTCCTTCCGAGTGACATGTACTTTCTAAGATTATTCAGACACCACTGACAAACGGCGAAGGAAAACATCGTGAGGAAACCTGGGCTTATAATTTGTAATTGTAAGTTTGAAATCACCAACCCGCATTGAGCAAGCGTGGTGATTAATGCTCAAACCTTCTACGTGTGAGAAGAGGCTTTGCTCAGCAGTGGGCACTTATAGGCTGTTAATGATGATAATGATGATGAAACTATTATTTTCAATATTGATTATGATGTTTATGATGATACAGTAAAGACTATTATACAGATAAGCTAGTGTACAAGGCCACTATCAACCCTTTATTCATCACATAGGGCTATAATAAGAACCTTCAACTCCCCTTTAGAAACACATGCTATTAATAATAGAGAGGGCACAGAAATATAGGATCGAATGCAGTTATATAAGGGTCAATATTAATATCTATAAATAGGTGTTATATTTGTGGACTTCTGTTTGCCCCTTCGGGTTTTTCACAAAACATAACATCACGCCTTTTTCCCCGAAGGGGTAGGCAGAGGTGCACATTATACCGCTGTACAATGAAACACCCACTTTTCACTATATGTGTTATGAGTCCCATGTAATAGAAAGCCTATTGCCATATACCGGGCACAATTCCAGACACCGTGCTACTACTGAGAATTTTTGAACAAGCCCAATAATACTCAGCCCGACCCGGGAATTGAACCCGAGACCCCTTGCCCTAGCAGTCTATGGACTATGTATGGCAAGAAGTAGTCCTGGTTGTCATTATGAGAGTCGTTATACTAGAACCTAGTTATGAATTTCTAATAGTTATGTTATGGCTCCCATGTTGTAGAACGATGAGTCTTTAACTATACACTGGAAACAAACCCAGACGGTTGATGCCTGATCCGGACGACCTAACCGGGTTACTGGGGCTCCGGCTCGAAGCAGAAGTAGGAATTGGGTGGTTTTAGTCAGTAAGATTCCGATACTCCTTTTCGCCTAACCCATAAGCCGGTAAACGGGCAGACGGATCACCTGATGGTAAGCAATCGGCGTCGCCCATGGACACCGAGTTTTAAAAAAATCTACCAAAAATTTTTAAAAAACCCAATATTACTTTGCCCGACCCTGGAAGATTCCCGGGCCGGGCACGGGGTCTCGGGTATCTACCCGAGACCCCGTGCCCGACAGTCGCACTTGCTACCACTCGGCCAACGAGGCAGGGTTTTTCAGTCAGGTAAAAGTAAATTTATACTACGATCGGTAGCAATCATAGAAATATTAATATTATCTATGGTAGTAACGAAGGTTACGGCTCGCCTGAAGGTAAGTGGACATCGTAGCCTGTAAACGCATAAATGCGTCGATCACATCATGTAGAAAACTGTTTCTTTGTATAGTTTTTTCGGTCTTATTTCGTTTGTTTTTTATTTTAGTAAGTTTTGTAATTTGTATAATGCGTCAAGCGTGTCTTTGCATTGTTCTCACATATACCTCTATACGTATAGTGTTGGAATATGTTTCACAGACATTGTAAAACAGACTTTTTTGTTAAAAGAGTAACGAATGGACTTTCTGACTTTTTCTTCTCCATTTGGATCTACATTTTGGGATGAGCACCTGGCTTCACTGACGGACTGACTGACAGACTATTATTTATTTTGTATTTGTTGACGTTTCAAAAGTACCAAATTATGGTTTAATTGAAATAAATGCTTTAACTTTGATGGTGCGCATGCTATCAGCATGAGGCTAAAATCAGTCTAAGACAATAAATTAATGTGGCTAATTCACAGTTATTTCAAATTACTCCCTTTTTTGGTCACTAAGCCCTAAAAAAGATATATTTAGTAAAACTATACAAATCTCCAGATGTAGCGGAAGGCTAGATAAACGGCTACAATTTATTTCCAACGAACAAAACGTGAAATGAATTATGACAAGGACGAAATATATTGCCGTTCTGTTTTGTCGTTCTTACAATAGTAAATTGGCAGATTATCGTACTTATACCTAGGTTATTTGGATACGTTTTTACATAACAAAAAGCTTTTTATTCTTTCGATATTTGTATGTAAGATGGATTGCAAGAAGTAGTCACATAACATTATATAACCTAACATCACATCACGCCTTTTATCCCCAAAGGGGTAGGCAGAGGTGCACATTATACCGCTGTACAATGAAACACCCACTTTTCACTATATGTGTTATGAGTCCCATGTAATAGAAAGCCTATTGCCATATACCGGGCACAATTCCAGACACCGTGCTACTACTGAGAATTTTTGAACTCAGCCCGACCCGGAAATCAAACCCGAGATCTCTTGCCCGGCAGTCACACTTGCGACCACTCGGTGATCGAAGCAGTCTATGGACTATGTATGGCAAGAAGTAGTCCTGGTTGTCATTATGAGAGTCGTTATACTAGAACCTAGTTATGAATTTCTAATAGTTATGTTATGACTCCCATGTTGTAGAACGATGAGTCTTTAACTATACACTGGAAACAAACCCAGACGGTTGATGCCTGATCCGGACGACCTAACCGGGTTACTGGGGCTCCGGCTCGAAGCAGAAGTAGGAATTGGATGGTTTTAGTCAGTAAGATTCCGATACTCCTTTTCGCCTAACCCAGAACGGGTGATTGCTTGAAGTCATCGGATGATTTTCCGTCCTCAAAAAACAAAAGGTTCAACTAAAGAAGTATACAACATTCACCAAATTAAAAAAAAAACCATAACCACAAATAGATAATAGGGTAGATGACTAATTTTTATTGTAGGTAATGTCCGTCTGGTAGATTATTTAAAAACATTATTTATTTATAAATTTATTTAAATAGGTATACCAACAGCTTCTGTATACATAGTATTAAGAGATTATGAAAGTAACAATGTATTAGGCTTATACAGTCGCCAATTATAGGTTAACCAACATTTAATTACTAAGTGATAACAAAAACTACAGACACAAAAATGAACGAGAACAATAAAATTTTAGTTACTACAAAAGAAACTACTTCAAACGAAATTAACATTAGATTAACAAAAGAAGAAAACAAGCATAGCAAACATTAGACATGTATTTCTTTTTTTTTACAGGAACGAGTAGTTTCGAAGATATATTGATTTGAAATGTCGCGTGACGTCACTACTATGTACATTTTATACGTAGAAATGACGTTTTAGCCCCCACTCCTAAACTTTGATCCGTTATATCTAAGTATCATTTTATTACACAACAAAAAAATACGAGTCTAATATTTTTTCATTACCTAACTGACGTACTAATTACATTTTTAATTTTCATACCCTGTCATCATCCCCATTATCAACAGACAATTATTGTAAAAGCATTCAAACCGAAGCGCTCTAAATGATAAACCTATATATTATTCATTTAAAAGTTTCGAAAGAACGATTTGAATATAGAAAAACCAATATGGCGGACAAGTGAGACCGTTGAATGTATTGGCGCGAAACAAGGCCAGGCCGCGGTGTAACTTTTCAACTGGACTTTAAAGTTTTTAAAATAAATGTCGTTTTTTTATGAAACCCTATTTTATGGTATAGAGTCGTAAATGAGCAGATTAATCTCATATCTTTATATAATTATATAATTCTTCTGTAAGTGTGTATGTCACTGAACTTCTCTCAAACGACTGGGACCGATTTTGATGAAATTGTTTGTGTGTGTTCAAGGGGATCTGGGAAAGGTTTAGATTCACAAGGCAGCCCGGCAGATGGCGTTGCAGTCGATGTTTAGGTTATTTATCCTAAACAGCTGAACTAATTTGAATGAATTTTTGTTTATACATTCAAGTGGATATGCAGGACAACGCCTGTTGGGTCCGCTAATTGATATCTGTAACACCAGAGGAGTGACAATGGCATTGCCAGTTTTTGGGAGAAGAGGGTTTCTGGACTCTCCGGTAATATCATGTATACAGCGATAACTTTGAGGCTGTGAAACATAACGTAACATCACGTCTTTTATCCCCGAAGGGATAGACAGAGGTGCACATTACAGCACTTGATACCACTATACAATGTAACACCCACTTTTCACTATTTATGTTATGACTCCGATGTAATAGAGGGTGAACCTATTGCTATATACCGGGCACAATTCCAGACTCCGTGCTACTACTGGGTATTTTTTTAAAAACCCAGTAATACTTTACCCGATCCGGAAATCGAACCCGAGACCCTATATCCGGCAGTCGCACTTGCGACCACTCGGCCAACGAGGCAGTTGAGGCTGTGGTGTCACTGTAATCGTGCCGAAGCATGGTTGTCAAACGATATTAGCAGATGGATCACCTGATGGTAAGCAATCGGTGTCGCCCATGGATATTCGTAACACCAGGGAGTTTCAAGTGCATTACTGGCCCTCTTGGAGTGGAAATTTGGCCTCCGGTTTCACTCACTCGGTGAAATACAACGGAGGCGTTGTTTCAAACCGATTTTCCTGAACAAATCTAGTTTCTGAAGTTTGTACATAAATAAGGATATTGCGAAAATTTTGTTGTCTTAAATACTTTAATGTTTAGAAACAAAAATATTGCTTATTTCACTACACGTTGTCGGTTGTAAATCAAATTGACTGACGTAAAATTTTATGGGGAAAGTTTTTGAATATTACGTTGTGTTATAACACCATGTCTGTATCTCCTCATGCGGGGTTTTTTTTTAAGCGGGGAAAATCATCGCATGACTTCTCCCGCCTGGGAGAGGCGAGAGGGAGTGTCCGACTCTTACTGATTAAAAACCACCCCGTTCCTTCTCCAGCACGTCGAGCCGGAGTTCCGGTTACCCGTTAGGTTCTCCGCGACTCCGAATCGGCATCAGCCCTGTTGGGCCCCATCCGTGGTGGTCTGATGGGTGCGTGCTTGGCGCGCGCGGAACGTGACGCGCCGTACGCTCAGGTCCTTATGCGTGTTGGCATCAAATTTTCAAAACAAAATCATCATCATCATCAACAGCCTATAAATACCCACTGCTGAGCAAAGCCTTTTCTCACACGGAGAAGGTTTGAGCATTAATCACCACGCTTGCTCAATGCGGGTTTTCGATAACAAACTTATAATTAGAAATTATAAGTCCAGGTTTCCTCACGATATTTTCGTTTACCGTTTGTCAGTGGTGTCTAGATAATCTTAGGAAGTACATATTACTCGGAAAAAGCCTGTAACTTTCGAACCCTCATGCATGAGAAGCGGGCGTCTTAAACCTCCGGGCCACCACGACATTTTTAGACAAACAAATAATAATAAAAACTATTTATTATATTTTTGGTTTCAGAAAGGCGACAAAATAATATCAGACGTAAATAAAATAATAAAAATAAAATAAAAAATCGTTTATTTGCAAAAACAGATTACGGAACCTATAAAAGTTTGTGATTTAGTGTATTTGTGTATATCAATTATATCAAAACAGCTGTAGAGATCGGAGTGAAATTTGGTACGGGGATAGATTATGGTCCGGGATGATAACATAGGGTAGATACTTTTATTATACGGGAACGCGGGCGAAGCTGTGGGCAGATACTAGTATAACACAACAAACATAATATTCAAGTTCACTAAATGTCAAAGACAGTTCACAAGTAACATATAAGTGACATTGTTGGTTCATGCATCACTTTCAAGCGCCTAGGGAAATCAACTGCGCAAATTATTATCACCTTTCTACCTTGCGTATATTATAACGTCATGACTATTTGGAGTTGAGGATAGACAGTATACTAACTAACGTAGCGAAGACTATAAACATAAGTATAGAGGAAAGTCCCGTAACGCCGGACGGCACCTAACGCCGGACACTTGTATTATCTCGATAACTGATAACACAAGCCATGCCACTGGAAGACATCACCTTAAAAATTGAATCGCTCACGTCATTATTTATCGAGATAATACAAGTGTCCGTCGTTAGGTGCCGTCCGGCGTTAAGGGACTTGCCCCTACGCCTTATAATCTTAGAAGAGATAAGCAGATGTGCACATAAGGTTTAAAATGTTATAACATTTTTTTATCAGTTCCTTTATTTTTATTTATTCGAAGGAGTACTGCCGCATCACAAACATTATAACATTTCAAATACACAAAAGTAACTAAAAAATATAGGTCTGATGCATCCGATTCGGAATCGCGGAGAACCTAACGGGTTACCGGGGCTCCGGCTTGACGTGCAGGAGAAGGAACGGGATGGTTTTTAGTCAGTAAGAGTCTGACACTCCCTCCCGCCTCACCCAGGCAGGAGCAGTCATTCGCTGATTTTCCAACCTTAAAAAAAAACGGTCTGATGCATGCGAAAATAATGATATACATAGCATTGACAATTCATAGGTTTAACAATAGCTTAAAAATAAAATCCAATTTGTGAATTATGGAAAAGAAAATAACAACAAAATATTTTTTTAATCATTATATCATTACATTGCGTCCTTTGTAATATAGGGGGTGAGCCTATTGCCATACACTGAGCGAAATACGAAACTCCGTTTTTGAATTTTCGAAAATTCTGTTATTTATACATAGAGATAGGACAAAGCGATGCTTTTTAAACTAGATTCTCTACTCGGTCTGTTAAGTGTAGATACTGCAGAGTTGGCGCGGTGGCTGGGCAATTTATTATTGGCTGCCACACAATGTGTCGCTGTTTCGATTCCTGGAACAACTTTTGTGTGATCCACAGATTATTATTCTGACTGTATTTTCTTTTTATGTTTGTTACTCGATTCGGACGGACGCCTTACCTATCAGTGAGTGTGTAAACTATAAGTATGACCATATAGGGATGATAACAGGGTATGAAAATTTAAAATCAAATTAGTTCGTCAATTAGGTAATGAAATAATATTAGACACATATTTTTTATTTTGATGTATAATAAAATCATACGAACGAATCAAAGTTTAGGAGTGGGGGCTAAAACGTCATTTTTACGTATAAAATGTACATAGAAGTGAAGTCACGCGACATTTCAAATCAATATGTCGTCGAAAGTATTCGTTTCTGTAAGAAAATAAAATAAATATGTGTGTAATATTTTAAAATAATTTATCAGACGGATATTAAAATAAAAATTAGTCATCTAGCCTATTATAGTTATTTTTTGGTTTTCAGTTTTCGTTTGTTTTCAGTTTAGTTCTCTACTCGTTTCAGTTAAAACAGGTATAATAACTCCTTATTAGTGTTTTTATTAGCTTAACACACTAACGAACTAACTAGTTTAACCAAACTCAAAACTCAAACTCAAAAGCATTTATTTCAATTAAACCATAATTTGGTACTTTTGAAACGTCAACAAATATGAAATATATAATAGTCTGTCAGTCTGTCCGTCAGTGAAGCTAGGCGCTCGTTCCAAAATGTCGATTCGAGTGGAGAAGAACGAGCAAGAAACTCCATTCGTTACTCTTTTAAAAAAAGTCTGTTTTACATTGCTCTGATACATATTCCAATATTGTACACACATGTGAGAATAATGTAAAGACATACCTGACGCAACATAACAGAACATACTAAAATAGAAAAAAAAACAAAACCAAGAGAAAACAAATATCTTAAGTCTGACATGGTCCTCACATATGTATACTGACAATCCATATAAAATAGTGCTTCTATACAAGAAAAAAAATAAACTCTTGTTTAAATAAAGAAAGAAATGCTCGATGCCACAAGAAAAATAGATTTCCTTCATCGGAATCAAAGTATTAAATTACCTATTATCGTAATCTGAACTAGGTACTGACTACATTTGAGTATACAACCTAAACTCAAACTAAGATAACAATACGGACAACTCTCTGAAATTACTACTCTGTTTATCTACAGCATGTTTGCTCTAACGTACGTCTGTTATAGAACATGTATAAATAGAGAGGGAGTTAAGAAAATATTTAAGCAACTGTCCATTTCGTTTAGTGCTTGCTTAGTTGAGGGTTCGATTACTGGGTCGTACAAATATATGGGGTTGTTTTTGTAGATTTCCTTTATTGGTTTTTGCTTTGGTTTTCCATATTATTTTGACTTTTATTGCCTGAAAGATGAATTACGATAGTAAGACAGGAATGTTTTAAGTCAATCACCAAAAGAATTCTCAAATTTCTTGCAATAACCAGAATTTTTCAAAATTGAACAATTTTCATAATAGATAAGTACCTACTGCATTTTGGGCCTCGAAGCTTTTCGAAGAGGTCTCATGTTTAGTAGATTCATCATGAAGTTATAAATAATGTAGACGTACACAAATATTTATTTTTTTCACTTTTGACTGCACTGTTGGTTCGGGGGCTGATAAACTGGCTACCGTGCAACGTGTTGCGGGTTCGATTCCCGCACGGAAAAACTTTGTGTGATGCACAAATTGTTGTTCTGGGTCTGGGTATAATGTGTGTTTATGTGAACTTGTATGTTTGTAAAGCACCCACGATACAGGAGAAAATTCTAGTGTAGGACAACGTTTAAAAAAAAGAGAGTAAATCTAATATATTGGGTTTAAAAAATAA
Organism: Spodoptera picta; assembly: GCA_038387885.1. NCBI lineage: Eukaryota > Metazoa > Arthropoda > Insecta > Lepidoptera > Noctuidae > Spodoptera > Spodoptera picta. The sequence continues at coordinate 279,227 of JAZHFQ010000221.1, read as the reverse complement.
TCTTACCTCTGTGCGTAATACTCGAAGAAAGCAACCAAGATCTCGATGGACCTAGTCATAGCGGCCCACATTTCGTGCGTCTTACATTTTGGATTTAACACGGACGGAATTCGAGATGGGCCCTCCGACATTGGTACGGATCTCACATCATTTATAGTGAAACGTACACAACATTTAAACTAAAACACACAAACTACACAACTAAAAACACACAAATTGAAAGTATAAATGTGTTATGATTATTGTTTTTTTTTATGTCGCACTCACACTTATATTATCACTTGTTTATGTTTGTTTATACACTTCTTGTTCTGTTATTTGTTATTTGCAATTTTTGTATTCTGTAAATGTAATACTACACACTAAATGTTATTCGATAACTCTTTCAGTCACACTTTTAACTGGTTTTTTTTTTTTTTTTTTTAAGGGGGGAAAATCATCGAATGACTGCTCCCGCCTGGGTGAGGCGGAAGGGAGTGTCAGACTCTTACTGACTAAAAACCACCCCGTTCCTGCACGTCGAGCCGGAGTCCCGGTTACCCGTTAGGTTCTCCGCGACACTTTTAACTGGTTACGAATATGTTTCATTCAATTATACTGAAATGCTTAAAAACCAATGCAAAGTAATTTGAAGCATACTTAAAAAATTGAAATTCTAAGAAAAAGTGGCTAGTTACAGTGACCACCAAGACTGAAAGAGTTAAACCACAGAAAAATAATTGGTATAAAAATTAAAAAAACAAAAAAAAAATAATCATACATTTTTATTTGACTTTACTAGTCTCATATGGGTAGGTAGGTACGCAACGATAAAAGGTTAAACTCACACCTAACAGGCACGGCTCAGACACGGCTTCAATTCAGCAATTAACTTGTCATTTAAATATGAACTTTAAATCGTATGTCGTATTACATATATCATAACGTCAATATAAAAAAAGCTGTAACCTTTTTGTATTGCTTCCAAAGATAAACCACCGTGTCGGGGCCGTGCCACAGTCGTGCTCATTCAGTGTGCACTTTAAAACTGGATTTTATTTAATAGATATTAAATTAGCCATTCATTGATTGGCGGTATAATAAAGAAGGGCCAAATTAAAAGTACACTTAACCGACGAGCATGTTTCAAAGATGACTGTTAATGAAGCGAAAGAGGTATGTAGGAATCGTAGTAATCGGCGGTCCATAGTCTCTGCCTACCCCCATGAGAGACAGGCGTGAAGTTATGTATGTATGTATGTAGCCATTCATTTTTAAACATTTAAATTCCTTAATAAATCGACTGTAGGCTAACCGACTCTACACGTGACCAGAGAGCTGGCTATTTCTTCGGACGGAAGATAAGCATTGCCAATTAATGCTTATGCTTTTGCCATACCTATTATTGGAAGCAAGTATAATAGCTCACACATAGGACCCACTTAGTTTTTAGTCAAATTTCCGTGGTGCTTGATGACTGGGCTTCACCCAGTTGTACAGTCTCTTTTTTGTGCTTTTAGGCTTAATTAATTCTGTCTCCTACAGTAATTCACCGAGGGAAGGCAAACTATCGCTTTTTTCTTCTTCTCCTCTTATAATATCTTCTGATTCACTTCGTTGCGGGAACCAAGACAGTTACTCATGTCACTGAGATGCGCCGGACTTCAGTGTTCCGGTGTTTGCATGGTTGTATCTACTGTAGATCCTGGCTTACAGGAGTTGTAGTGGTTTTGGGAAGTTGTGACAGGCTTGTCCTAATTTAAAAAAATGTTCTAATATTCTAACAGCTAGTAAATAATGATATTCCTCATCTAAAACTTTATTATTTTACACAACCAACACTTTTTAAAGAAGAATTACCTAGAAAGAAAATATAAGACCTAACCTTTAAAATAACACGTCATTACAACTTAATGTTAAGTTTACCGACAGGTGACATTAGTGTCGCTCGCTCCATCTGACAATTTCATTTATAAGCGGTTAGAAGCTCCATCTTAGATGAGATTTAGCAGCTCCAACTTAGATGTAGCGTAAACTGGTACTCTTTTGTTTTTTGACAAGGGGCCAAGCAGAAATAGTCGTTTAAAATAACGTCATTTTAGTTGTGTTAAAAGTCCGGTTGCACGATGATTTTCCCCCCTTAAAAAAAGGTATATTATTTATTATATGCCATCAAAATGTCGTTGGTTCCCACCTAAGCTGTCAGTGGGCGTTAGACTTTAGTACATACGTAATCAGCCGCCTAGAGACCTATAATAATTCTTACAGCATTTAAAACTTTATTTTGTGAGCTTAAGAGAGAATTTCGCATGATAAATTTAGGGGATGAATCTCAACAATTTTCAACGGGTTAAGCGCTATAATGTCTGTCTACCCCTTTGGCGTTAAAGGGCGTCATTTTATGTTATATATATAACATCTATTTGATTTCATGAATAAATATGATATAACGACTTTATGATGTAGTATCAAATTGTTTAAATTATTTGTTTTTTATAGATTTGTATACTAAAAAATCTGTTTTAGAGCCAATATTATCATTATTACTATATAATATATGTGGCTCAAAACATAGCTGGTGAAAGGTTGTATTTCAGTGCACCTCTGCTTACCCCTTCCGGTATTAAAAGGCAAGTCAATAAGGACAACAATAAAAACACATTTTGTTTACAAAAACTTCAAACCAAAGAACAGGGTCAAACTTTTAATAACAAAACAAAGAAATAAAAAAAACAATAAAGAACAAAATCCTCCAATCAGATCACAGGAAACCTCAAAATCTCGGTCGAGCCACTGCAAATCAGGCGTAAACATATACTTTTGGCACACAGTGACAAATTAACACTGAAATGAAAACGACAGGGGGATAGGTAGGGGGAGGGGGTAAAAAGTAATAAATAAAAGTCGGAAAACATCTGATTCGACCCTTTTTTAGGGTTCCGTACACGAAGGGTTAATAGGGTAACCCTATGAGTGAGCTGCGCGATGTCGCCGCGACCGCGCACGCTGCTCATGAGGAAGAACCCCTCTGTGGTTCGAAACTAGTAGAGCTTTTATCAGTATATTCCCGTCATTTTAGTTAATTTAGTATGTCTCACGATAGTTATTATAAAAACACAGGGTAACCCTATTACTAACGACTTGTCCACCTATCTGTCTGTCTGTCTACGCCCGTTTCTCATGCCGTCGGTGCCGGGTTGGAACCTTCAACCTGGCAAATCAATGTGACTTTCAGTCCCATGCAACTGCAATGCCGACTCCGAGCTACTACGGAGATTTTTTTTTAAAAACCCAGTAATACTTTTCCCTGAAACCTGAAACCCCTTGTCCGGCAGTCGCACTTGCGAGCACTCGGCCAATGAGGCACTCAAAATATCTACATATACTATATGTCTTGCTTTTATGGGATATATATATTTACGTGGTGCATACTAAATATGATATAGGCTATATTAATTTTGTACTAGCGACTCGCCCCGGCTTCGCACGGATGCAATATGCAAGTATTACATATTTATATATAAACCTTCATTAAGAATCATTCTATCTAAGTATTAAAAAAAACCGCATCAAAATCCGTTGCGTAGTTTCAAAGATCTAAGCATGCATAGGGACAGACAGACGGCGGATAGCGACTTTGTTATATACTATGTAGTGATTAGTTTCTGCCCGCGACTTCGTACGTGCAATCGTTTTCTCCTGTTCCCGAAGGATATTCAGGTTTTATCATAGAGCACTTGTGTATGTATCACAAAAATTCATTTCATTTTAACAAAAAAAAAAAACAGCCAAATCGGTGTAGCCATTCAGCCACACGTGATACCGTGTCTAAGGGAAAAAGGGATGAATTCCCTTTCATTTTTATATATTAGATTTATAATACCCACATAACAAAGTTTATTTTATTGCTGTTTATTGCTCGAATTAATAAATATATGACGGCGTAGCCACAGCGCCGTCTATTATTTGTTTTGGAACTAGGATGATATCTAGCCCCAGAAGTCATTCTGACGGAGCGTCATATCGACAACAGCGCCGCCATATTTTTGAACCAGACTACGGTTATGAATGGCGTACGCGAGACATCTCCGACGAACCGTCAAAGTTCCGCACAATCTTATAATTTTTCATAAAGTTAGAGTTGGATTAGTGATTATTATGACTCGGTGTTTTATCTTATTATATGCCCAAATACCCACGCAATGGCCAATCCTGATGCAGGCGGGGAAATGCCTCTATATACATTAAATAAATAAATGCTACGGAGGTCCATGTGTACGAGTCTGACTCGCACTTAGCCGATTTTCAACCCCCATTGAATTATTGATAAGGATACAGAGAAAACCTTTTAAAACTGGCTTTTGGTGTCATTAAATATTTAAAAGGGGGTTGGGGGTCTAATGGGGGGTCTGGGGGACTGTTTTTCTTAATTGTTATTCGGTTTACTTTTTTAAGGCTGATTGGGTTGGATATTTAGTATTGGATATGCTATGGTTGTTATGTCTTTTATTTATCAAGGTTCTTGGGGTTTTTACTGAAGTTTTAGCTAGGTAAGTATCTTGATATAACTTTAATTAGTTTTTAGTCAAATTTCCGTGGTATTTGGCGATTGGGCTTCACCCAGTTGTAATGTCTTTGTTGTGCCTTCAGGCTTAATTCATTCTGTCTCCTGCAGTAATTCACCGAGGGAAGTGGAAACTATCGTTTTTTTTCTCCACTTATAATATCTTCTGATTCACTTCGATGCGGGAACCAAGACTCAAAGTTATTCATGTCCCTGAGACCCGCCGGAATTCAGTGTTCCGGTGTTTTTATGGTTGTATCTACTGTAGATCCTGGCTTACAGGAGTTGCACCGGTTTAGAGAGGCGGGGTTGTCCAATAAAAAAGAGTAAGATATAAAAATCTATCCTATACATAATACATTTCGGAGTCGCGGAGAACCTAACGGGTAACCGGGGCTCCGGCTCGACGTGCAGGAGAAGGAACGGGGTGGTTGTTAGTCAGTAAGAGTCTGACATTCCCTTCCGCCTCACCCAGGCGGGAGAAGTTAGTAGACCTGGAGTTCCGGTAACCTGCTAAGTTCCGCGACTCCGTATCGGCATCAGACTTATTGGGTCCCATCTGTGCTGGTCTGATGATTCGCTCTATCGCACAGGTGTTACCGCTACCAGAAACTAGAGTCAGAAACAATGTTACATTGCATTACTATAAAACTCAAAATACTCCCATAGTTAAATTTATGATAATATCCACAGTACCTCCAGCTCTGTCGACCCCTTCGTATCTTAACATTCATTAACAAGGTATTCCACACAAATCCATCAATTAAACATTCAAATGGTATGCGAAGAATTGTTCCTATTTAGTCTTGAAGACAGGTTTTGTCTTGTTTAGCATTTAGACAATGAAATATAAGTAGTTAACACCAGAAGATCCTTTTGGTTTTAAATGTTCGCAATTATCGGTATTTGGGGCTTAGTGCTAGATTATTTGGTTGACGTGGTTGTAAATCTGGTTGGTGAGCAAAATGGAATAATATTTGGTTGTAGGGTCGGGAAAAAGCCCGACTAGAACCAGGGGCTTACTCTTGAATCCAATTCCGATCAATTGACATTGGTATTGTGAAATTTCGTACTCTTGAGTTGCAACACTAGCACCCATTGCATTCGTATTGCGTGGATATTGAATGAACTGAATGGTATTGAGTTTGGCTTTATATTCCGTACTCTGAATTTTATTACGATAGAGGTTGTTCCGATAGAGTTTGTTATATAGTTTTGACATTGAATAATTATTGAGATTTTATTGCATTGTAATTGCATTGATTTATTTAGATTGGTTTCAAGAGCAAACACCTAGACCGGAGCGTACGGCTCGTCGCGTTCTGCGCGCGCCTCAAAGAGCCATCAGACCACCACAGGTGGAGCCTAGTGGGGCTGATGCCCGATGTGGGGCCACGGAGGACTTAACGAGTTGTCGGGGCACCGGTTCGAAGTGCAGGAGAAGAAACGAGGTGGTTTTTAGTCAGTAAAATTCTGACTTTCTCTCTCGCTTTACCTAAGGCGGGGAAAAGTCATGATGATCAATTTTCCTCATCAAAAAAGGGGCCAGGGTAAAATATTATTTAGTTTGTCGATTTTTTGAGAATTTGCTAATATAATATCATACACTACCATTTGATAAAGGAGTAGGTAGACAATTTATTTTGTTCCATTATAATAAAAAGAGACTCATAAACGTCTTCGCCACCCAAATCTAAGCTATCTCTTACATAACTAAAAGTTACTTATTCTGAAGTTGCACCTAAACTTACTCGTTATCGTTAGGTGTCAGTCTCTCTAATTGCAAAGACACTTACTATAGTGAATGTTACTATAACATATATAAAATTACGCCTTTTATCCCAGAAGAGGTAGTCAGAGGTGCATATTATGGCACTTAATGCCACTGTACAATGTAACACCCACTTTTACTATTTATGTTATGAGTCCCATGTAACAGGGGGTGAGCCTATTGCCATGTACCGGGCACATTTCCAAACTCCGTGCTACTACTGAGATTTTTTCTTAAAACCCAATAATACTTTGCTCACAAATCGAACCCGAGACCCCTTGCACGGCAGTTGCACTTGAGACTACTCCAGCCAGCGAGGCAAGCAGTGAATGTTACTGATACTAATTTAAATATACTTCTATCTACCCTTTCTAAGAAAAAAGAGCGTGATATTCCAATCAATACATAGACTTCCAAACTGGACGTACAACGACTGTTACAGATGTTTTTATGACAACAGTAATGAGTTCGATTCCCAGGTCAGACATTAGTGCTTCTACTGTTTTATGTTTAGCAATTACAGTAAACTTTTTTCGATAAATCGAATGCTTATTTTTAGGCTTTTTGTTGCGAAAGTCTACAAATTTTAGTACCTAGGTAGTTCGTTGAAGACCTAAGTACTTACCTACTTAATATAGAGGTAATTATGTTAATACAGATTCGACGGTAGATGTCGGGGTGGCCCGAAGGTTTAAGACGGCTTCTCATTCATGACAGTGCGGGGTCGAAACCTACCAACGGCAAGTAACGACTTTTTCCGAGTTATATGTAGTTTCTAAGATTATTTAGACACCGCTGACAAAATATGGTGACGAAAAACATCGAGAGGAAACCTTTTTTTTTGAGAGGGAAATCATCCAATGGCTTCTCCCACCCGGGTGAGGCAAGAGGGAGTTTTAGAACCCGTTAAGTCTTCCACGGCTCCGTATCGGCATCAGCCCTATTAAGCCCCATCTGTGGTGGTCTGATGGCTCTTTGAGGCGCGCGCGGAACGCGAAGCACGCTCAGGTATCGTGAGGAAACCTAGGCTTATAATTTCTAATTATAGGTTTGAAATCGCCAACACGCATTGAGCAAGCGTGGTGATTAATGCTCGAAGCTTCTCCGTGCGAGAAGAGGTAAAGCCTCTTCAGGAGTGGGCAGGAGTGGGCGTACCCACATGGGAGACGGGCGTGAGGTTATCTATGTATGTATATATAACACGAGTGCAAAAAACAAGGCAATAAAAAACAGGGCAATCATATAGGTAGTAGCAACCACCAAATATTTTATAGTACCTATGTATCGGAAAAACATTCTCCCCACTGTAGCTTCATATTCAGCAGGGTTATGAAATTATCATCTAGTTTCAGGAGAGTGCTACTTGTATTGGTTCATTGAATTAATACATCGGCCTTTTTTCAGCCTGAAAGGATTCGATAGAGAGTACCCATTTTAACTAAAAATCGCGCTACTCACTTGAATATACAGAGAAAAGCTCTACTAGTATCGAACCACAGAGGGGTTCTTCTCATGAGCAGCGTGCGCGGTCGCTGCGATGTCGCGCAGCCTACTGTCGCGTAAGTAAGAACCCCTCTGTGGTTCGAAACTAGTAGAGCTTTTCTCAGTATATTCACGTGAATAATCTGCCATTTTAATTAATTTAATATGTCTCACGATAATGCAGGGCACCTTGAGGCGAGGTGACGGGCATTAGCGATCCCGCGGGCTACCATCATCCCGAGTGCTCCAGGGAGAAGTCACCGTTCCTTCTTCTCCGGCTTGCCTTGAATTGGCTGGCTGGAGTGAACAATGACAAGGAACAGGTCTCCCACCTCTGGCTTGCCTTCATTGGCCGTCCAGAGTGGAGTCGCGAGAGCAGTGATCCTGCTCGGAGGGTAAGAAACTATTCGTAAGTCGCGAGTGGGCCAGGGATGCAGGAGGCTTCGGCTGGAGCAGATGATCTGAGTAGAAAGCGGTGGTAGTTTCTTAACCCTTCAGCCACTCACATTCTCGTTGCCCCTATGTTGCTATATCTAGCAACCATTCCCGGGGCCCGGTCAGTGAGTTGGCGAGTCTCCGCCTGCCATTTTTACGTGTAAAAATTACATTGTTTCGGCAGGTGCCATAGTCATCCATAGTTCCCAATTTACCAGTCCACAGCAACCCATCCATAGCCCTACCATTTTTTTTTCCATTATTCACAATAGTCTTACACTAACCGGGGACTGTCCTTGGGTGCATTTCCATAGTGCATACAGGGATAGTCGCCGGTTTGTGTCTCCATTACATTTAGATTAAAGTTGTCTAAAGGGCCTCTGCGCAGTTGGCTTCGGCCCCTCGTACGCCTCCCAAATGACCGGGACCCTGTGGTCCCGTGAATGGTAAAGACATACATAATAATAATAATAAATAAGCTTTATTGTACACCAAGCAAGTAATTACACATATTCGGAAATTATAAAGAATAAGGAGGGTACAAGGGCGGCCTTATCGCTAAAAGCGATATCTACCAGGCAACCTTTGGGTGTATGGAACGATAGTTATTATAAAAACATAGTACCCATTTAGACTGCCTCGTTGGCCGAGTGGTCGCAAGCGCGACTGCCGGGCAAGGGGTCTTGGGTTCGATTCCCGGGTCGGCTAAAGTATTACTGGGTTTTTTCAAATTCTCAGTAGTAACACGGAGTCTGGAATTGTGCCCGGTATATGGCAATAGGCTCACCCCCTATTACATGGGACTCATAACATAAATAGTGAAAAGTGGGTGTTACACTGTACAGTGGCATTAAGTGCCGTAACGTGCTCCTCTGCCTACCCCTTCGGGGATAAAAGGCGTGATGTTATGTTATGTCAGTACCCATTTTTATGTATATGGGTCGTTTTTAACCTCTTATCTGTCTATATTTGAGACCAATAGAAAAAACATTGTGAACCCAATAGCTATACACCGACACTTTATACTCTCTGGTATTATTGAAAAAATTTCAAAAATATATATTTTTTTTATCTTTGCTGGGCCGACGTATGGCCTCTATCTCGCCTGGTGGTAAGTATGATGCGGTCTACGATGGAGCACGTCGGCACAGAAGCAACCTATTCACTCGGGTCTTGAAGAGTAAATGAGAACAAAAATTGTACATGCTCCGACCTTGAACCTTTCCTGTAGCATTTGTTTCCCCTGTAGACGATTAATTACCTCTAGTTTAATAAACTTCTAACCGTCATAATATTTAACATAATTACAGTTTCAACAGAGACGAGACACATACATTCATGATTATAATATTCCACAACTAGTTGTTGCTCGCGACTTCGTCTGCGTCGGATATGATTGTTGTTTCATCCCACGGAGCATTTAATCGGGATAAAATGTATCCTAACACCTAAGTCAGCCCATACCCTGCTTGTATACCAAATTTCACGAGTTGACGGGGTGGTTTTTAGTCAGTAAGAGTCTAACACTCCCTACCGCCTTATTCAGGGCGGGAGAAGTCAATCGATGATTTTCTCCCATTAAAAAACAAATTTTATCAATTTTATCGAAACTTCAGTAGTTTCAGCATGATTGACGGACTAACATAGAGACACCCAAAGAAAGAAAGGGAGGTGCTTGCCTAAGCAGTGGTTTAATCCACCTTTGAGATGGTGGCAATTTATAATCTACTCTATCATGGCACCCCTACGCATATAATATACTAGCTACTTCCGGGCGGTTTCACACGTTCTGCTCAGCTCCTATGGTCGTAGCGTGATGTTTTATTGCCTATAGCTATCCTCGATAAATGCGCTATCCAACACATAAAGAATTATTCAAATCAGACTTGTAGTTACGGAGATTAGCGCGTTCAAAGAAACAAACTTCCACTTTATAGAGGTATATAGTACTAGCTTTACCCGCCACTTCATACGTGCAATCCCTATATTTCCCGTTCCCGTTCTTGATTTTCGGTAAAAAGTAAAAAAAAGTATTGAGTAAAAATTATCCTATGTCCTTCTCCTGACTCTAAGCTACCTCCCCACCAATTTTAATCGAAATCAATTTAGATAAGATAAGATAAGATTTAAATTATTTAAATAGAACAAGTTGTAGGCTACTCACCTACGTTTCATTATTTATCATTTCATTATTCTATACCTTCCTCAAATTCATACTTTTTACTATTCGTTAGCTCACCTCTTTTCTTTGGTATTTTCTTCTTTTAAATAGAATCTGTCAAATTATTTTGTTTCTTATGTCATAATTTTTCCATATATAAATGTCTTCACGATGATTATATTTTGTTAAAACAGATTACTTTACACCTTAAACATTATTTACTTTCCGCCGCATTGGTGGACCCTATAGTGCCAATTCCCTAAAAAATAAATAATAATAATAATAAATCCGTGACGAAATATAAATACTCTTACATAACATAAAACATAACAATGTTACTGTGACCATCAACAAACATAAACTCTTCTGTCGCACGGCCCTCGTAAATTAATTAAAAACTTTTTGCCGGCCATAAACACAGGCAGAATCCTTCAGGTGGTGTTGCCACTAATTTTGATAAAAAAAAAACAAATGGTTTTAACTTAGATTTATTTTAAACTTGGATTTGCGTTTTGTGTAAAGAACGTTATGGAAGCTTGGTCGTGGTTTAAGGTTGGTGTATCATCATCATCATCATCATCATCATCATCAACAGCCTATAAATGCCCACTGCTGAGCAAAGCCTCTTCTCACACGGAGAAGGTTTGAACATGAATCACCACGCTTGCTCAATACGGGTTGGCGATATCAAACTTATAATTAGAAATTATAATAGCAGGTTTCTTCACGATGTTTTTCCTTCACCGTTTGTCAGTGGTGTCTAAATAATCTTAGAAAGTACATATAACTCGGAAAAAGTCACATTGGTACTTACCGTTGGTAGGTTTCGAACCCGCACCCTCATGCATGAGAAGTGGGCGTCTTAAACCTCCGGGCCACCACGACATATATAGGTTGGTGTAGGTATACTGAATCAAAATCTTCGGGTTGAATGTAATCCGTACTGCTTTACGGGTGCGAGACGTGGAAGGTCACGAAAGACATCTCCCGCTAAATCAAAGTTTACATCAATCGATGCTTACGTCGCATCTTCGGTAATTTCTGGCCCGAGACCATCTCCAATGTAGACCCATTGGAGAGATGCCGCGAAACTGAGATCGACCGTCAGATCAAACGTTGCAAGTGGGAATGGATAGGCCATAGGGGTCCCGACCATATTTCCAAGCAAGCGCTGGATTGGAATCCCCAGGGAAAAAGGAAGCGTGGCCGCCCTCGGCAAACCTGGCGTCGCAATGTGGTAGCGGAAGCGGCGAGCATGGGGATGACGTGGAGCGAGGTGAAGCAAGAAGCCCAAGACCGATCGAGAGGGAGAATCTCTGTGGACGTCCTCTGCCCCATCTAGGGGACATAGTATACTATCGATCGATCTAAGATGATTTAAACATTTGATTATTTTTTATTTTATTATTCTTCAATTATATTATGGACTCCATGTAATATACCAAATCATCATTATTAAGTTTTCGTTACGTAATACACACGTAAACGGCGTTTTCAAATTTACCTTATTCTACATTACAGATACAATCTATCGTCCATTGTGTGGAATTTTTGAATAGAACAAATCTCTTCAATCCAAAAAAATTCGTACCATACATCTATTCAGTTACTTCGATTGCTTTCCATTCGTTCACGACGACATCCAATTATTCCTTAATCCTAGGAGAGAACACTCAAACTAGACTGTCATATCTGACATAAACATGGCAACCGCCAATGTAAGCTTAGCTTAGAGATGAAAACCGGCAGTGTGTTCTAAGCCTTTGACTGCCGACTACAGACTAAACACTGTTTACGACAAATCCTACGCCCAAAAAGACAGCAACGCACTAGTAACTATTTTGGTTTTTTTGGATGCCCATGGACGGTACCGATTAATTAACATCAAGTGATTCGAACGTTTGTTGCCCTACTCTACCCTTCAAAACCTGAGCCACGGAACACTTAACGGGTTGCCGGGGCTCCGGATCGTAGAGCAAAAGTAGGAATGGGGTACGATTTACTTAGTAAGAATCTAGCACCTCCTCTCGCCTCACCCAAGACAAGAAAAGAAAATTCATTGGATAATTTCCACCATCCAGTGATACGTCTGCTCATTTACTGCCCTATACCACAAAAGGCTGTCACGGAGAACCTAACGGGTTACCGGGGCCCCGGCTCGACGTGCAGGAGAAGGAACGGGGTGGGTTTTAGCCAGTAAGAGTCTGACACTCCCTCCCGCCTCACCCAGGCGCGAGCAGTCATTCGATGATTTATCCCCCTTGAAAAAATACCACAAAAAGCTACTAAAATGTTGCAAGCTTACACAGAAATAGTTTAGGAACTCAGTATTTCTGCGCTAGTCATTTCAAGAATGTAATAAATTGGTCACTAAGAATGAAATGTGCAATTTGAGTTCGCTAGACGTATTTTTCCGAGAGCATAGTTTTGAAATAGAAGTATTTTGGTTACTTAGTACTTCATTGTGAAATTAAAAATTAAAATTATTAGGTGGCCTATTTCCTAAGAGCGGTTGGGGCTTATTTTTTATTATGAGGTTTTACTATCTTTGTGTTATGACTGCCTCGAGGGCCGAGCGGTCGCAAGTGCGACTGCCGGGCAAGGGGTCTCGGAATTGATTCCCGGGTCGGGCAAAGTATTACTGGGTTTTAAAAAAAATCTTAATATGAGCACGGAATCTGGAAATGTGCCCGATATATGGTAATAACCTCACCCCCTATTACATGGGACTCATAACATAAATAGTGAAAAGTGGGTGATACTTCTGTGTGCACCTCTGCCGAGGATAAAAGGCGTGATATTATGTTGTTATGTGTGTTACGAGATTGAATAAAAGTTTTTTTTTTGTAGTAATATTTAATTTATGCATTTTTTTTAATGGGACAAGCCCGCCACAACTTTCCAAAACCGCGGCAACTCCTGTAAGCCAGGATCTACAGTAGATACAACCATGAAAACACCGGAACACTAAAGTTCGGCGTCCCAGGGACATGAATAACTGTCTTGGTTCCCGCAACGAAGTGAATCAGAAGATATTATAAGAGGAGAATAAAAAACGATAGTTTCCACTTCCCTCGGTGAATTACTGCAGGAGACAGAATGAATTAAGCCTAAAGGCACAAATAAGAGACTACAACTGGGTGAAACCCAGTCGCCAAGCACCACGGAAATTTGACTAAAAACTAAAATTCGCGGTTTACTCACCGCGATCGCGATCGCGCACGCTCCTCATGAGGAAGAACCCTCTGTGGTTCGAAACTAGTAGAGCTTTTCTCAGTATATTTACGTGAGTAAACAGCGATTTTTAGTTGGTTTAGTATGTCTCACGATAGTTATTATAAAAACAAAAACTAAGTTATTTGTGCATAACCATGAATAAATAGACGAACCGAACCGTTGAATGCGCCAGTTAAAGAAAAACCAGTTGGACAGACTTAACTTCTAATCTCCGATCGAAGTAAGAAGGTTACCTACATTAGAAGCTGTTTCCAATACAACTTATTGGATTTTCTCAAACGAAATAGGTTGACAGTCTTTTCTGTGGTTTTTCTAAGTCTGGGGATTTTATTTTTATTGGACTGTCTTGTCCGTGAAGTGACCCCTTAGATTTAGTATTTGATCTTTAGCTTAGCTTGGTTTAGATGTTATAAAGATGTTATTTATTATACTGCCTCGTTGGCCTAGTGGTCGCAGGTGCGACTGTCGGACGAGGGGTTTCGTGTTCGATTCCTGGGTCAGGCAAAAAATTACTGGGTTTTAAAAAAAAATGTCAGTAGTAGCTCGGAATCTGGAATTGCTCACCTCACCCCCTATTACATGGGAGTCATAATATAAATAGTGAAAAGTGGGTGTTACATTGTACAGTGACATTAAGTGCCGTAATGAGCAAATCTGTCTACCCCGTCGGGGATAAAAGGCGTAATGTTATATAATGTAATATAAGCCAAAAAGCTAACTATGAAGCGATCTCTACCCACACATTCACGAGAAAACAATACAAAGATTTGATTAAACTTAATTATTTACAAAGATCAACACCTCGGAAGGATTAAAAAAGGGATTAGAAGGCTTAATCTACCGCCTTTGCATAAAAAATCCTCCCCTATATAGGAACAATGTATTATATACCATATGTATGAAAGTTTAAGACTTTAAGTCGTGTGTCAACGTGGATGTTACATTGTTCGTGCGTTTTCAAAGGGTTTAAGCTGAAGTGCGAATGCAAGCTAAAGATATATTTTGTTATATATCATGGTTTATAGCGAAACAAGTGAATATATTTCTGCAAATAGGCTACAAGGCAGCACTTTTACACGTCAATTTTATCAAGCAAACGATGAGGTCGACATTTCCTAACTGACTACTCTGAGAAGAAATGCCTAAACAAACTCGGAGGTCTGTCTCTTTTAAAGTCCAGACAACTATGTATAAAAGATTATGTGTGAGAACCGTGCAAGTTCTTTCTGTAGTGGCCTTTTGAGGAAAGAACCACAACAGTTTGAGCGGACCCGTTCTGAAGGCAGTATGTATAACTTCGTTGTCTCAGCAACGTTCGGTTAAAGAGCAGCAGAATAATTCTTAACCGACTTCAGAAAAGGAGGTTGGCAGTTTGATCTATACGTATGTGTGTGTACATATATATGTGCGCGATTAACTTGCGATTGGCTGAACCGATTTTCATAATTATGGTTTTCAGAAAAGGGTTTATTACACTTAAGAAAAGGTTTTAGTATATTATTTAAACGACTTTAAACAGAGGGATTTGAATTCGGTTCTTTTTAAATATAGTTTACTAACAGCCCGTCCCGGCTTCGTACGGGGTAAACTTTTTTTTAAAAATGAAATGTAGCCTATGTCAAATTGGAAGAATGTAGCATTCTATTGGTGAAATAATTTTTTAAATCGGCCCAGTGTTTTTTGAGCCTATTCATTACAAACATAAAAAAATAGGTACAAATCTTTCCTCTTTATAATATTAGTATAGATATAAACGAATTATTTTGCAAACTGCGTTTACGTTGTCTCCCATGGGGGTAGGCAGAGACTATGGAACACCAATTGCTATGATTCTTACATACCTCTTTCGCTTCATTCTGTCATCAGTTTTTTAACGCATTTTTTTATTTTGTCTTGAACATTTGAATTGCCTTAGTTTTATTGCGTTAGTTTTTCTTTCACACAAATCAGGTTACATTCTTAAACGAACATGGAATATAATAATTTTTATTTTGACTTGCAGGTACTCAACTAGCCTATTACTATATTATGTATATCTAATGTACAAAATTCCTCCGATTTTGATGAAATTTTAAGTGCTTATCCGGTATCTATGAGAATCGGCCAACATCTATTTTTTATCCCCCTAAATATTAGGGGTAGTCCACCCCTAAATTTTTAATTTTAATTTTTTATGATACAATACACCAAAATACAAACAATCCTCAATTTTCACCCTTCTACGAAATTATTTATATGGCAAAACAACGTTTGCCAGGTCAGCTAGTAATAGTATAAATATATGTTTTTAATTATAATTGTATATGATATTCGTGTGTAATAAATTTAGGAGCACGTATTAAAAAACCGATGTTAGTTTTAAAATGAATAGGTATGTTTTTATTAAACATTAAAATTAAAAAGCCACCGGTCATTTTAGTTTTCCTAATAAATACGTGGACGTAATTACGCAGTGGTCTCAGTACAAAAAAATCAAATGTGTGTTAACATTCGTCTATATTAAAACTAAAGACAAAATTTGAAATTAAATATCCCTATTCTTATATATAATTGTCTGCTGTATGACCGATTTCACCGCATCACAAAAAGTATTCAAACAATATTTTCCCGTCACGAAAACAATGGTTTGCCGCGCCACTACGCAAATAAATTACTACGTTTTTTTTCTCAAGCCAGCGTAGTACGCTACCTACCCACAGCGTAGTCAACAGGTGCATTGACCCACTTAAACACAAATAACACACAACACAATATTACAAAAAAACACAAAAATAAAAATAAAAAAATAAATTACAAAACTACAATTTACCACAATTATTTTTTAACTTATCACTCACGATTTTGTGTTTTTTATTTTATTTTTTTGTATTTTATTTTTCGCATCTATGTATGCGTTCGACCGATCGCGCCGGGTTCCAGCAACTGGCCGTACAGGGAATTACTGCGCAGGTCTTTAGCAAAATTGTATAGACAAGAACCACTACATTAGACCTCTTTCCCCCTCTCGTTTTGCTCAATCGTCGAGTTATTAAAGGCTGATTTTGTGCAAGCTGAGGGATCAAAGTAAGCTGGTTATCCCGTTTAGGTATAAATATGTACATGTAGAAACAGGTATTCGAATCTACAGTTGGTTTTGTATATTTTTTGTGGTTGTATTATAGTCTTTTGTTATGTAAGATAGTTAGGGGCTCGTTAGATAAGTGGTTGTTAGGGTGATTGGTGGGTTGGGTTCGATTTTCTGGATGGGTAGGTATGTGTGTGTTTTTTTTGTATTGAATAAGTGTTGAAGTTAAATAAATATTGGTGTTTATTATTTCAAAAATATTGTGTCGTATTATAGTGAGATAAAAGTGTGTTTCATTTGTTTATAGTGAAAAGATTTCAATGGTTGAATGTTTGTAACAGTAGGTAAAATGTTTGATTCTCAAGTTGGACAAAGTAAAAAGAAAAGTAAAAACTAAAAAGGAAAAATGAACTATTATTGGTCATACATACTTATAGCTTACACACCCACTGATAGATGAGAAGTCGGTACCGGTAAATACTTAATGAAATAATTAACAAACGCACTAGGCGCCCCTATAATTTTTAAAAGTTCCCCTCGGTTTCCCTGGTCTTCCATCATCAGATCCTGATTTCCTTATCATGGGACAATTCTGGGACTATCTTCTTTCCAACAAAAAGAATTATCAATATCGGTTCATAACTAACGGAGATATCGGCGAACAAGCATATTATATTCATACAGTCGTATTGAGAACCTCCTCCTTTTTTTGAAGTCGGTTAAAATTATAAGTTTTTTTTATAATTAGAAAAGTTTTGCACTATCACGTATTCTAGTTTTCTGTGTATGACAATAGGCTAATCACTTTATAAGATCAAGTCAAAAACACGAGATAACAGTCAAGCTTTTAAACTCACAGACACGAAACAATATGAAATAACATAACATCACGCCTTTTATCCCCGAAGGAGGCAGAGGTGTGTATTAGCACACTGTACAATGTAGCACCCACTTTTCACTATTTATGTTATGAGTCCCATGTAATAGGGGGTGAGCCTATTGCCATATACCGGACACATTTCCAGGCACCGTGCTACTACTGAGAATTTTTTAAAAACCCAGTAATACTTTGCCCGACCTGGGAATCGAATCCGAGACCCCTTGCCCGTCAGTCGCACATGCGACAACTCGGCAGTTTTTTTACTTTTAGAAAAGTTTCGTACTATCACATATTCTAGTTTTATGTTCAGTATATGACAATAGGCTAATCACCTTATAAAATCAAGTCAAAAATTTACGAGATAACAGTCAAGCTTTTAAACCTACAGACACGAAACCAATATGAAACTTTACAAAACAGCAACAAGAAGAAATAAGGCTGAAAAAATCCTGAAAAAGCCTTTCAGTTCAGTGAACTGAAAAGAAAATCGAACAAATGAGGTTTTAACTGAAACACGTAGCCAACTGCACATGGTACGCATCAAGCTAAACACACCAATTTATCTTGACCTCGTCTTGTATGATCGTTTCGTGCATTCAACAGTCAGTTGACTTGATACTGGTGTTGCATAGCTTTATGTAGCTAAACCACGTCCAATTTATCCTGGTCTCGTTTTGTATGATCTTTCCGTACATTCAAAGGTCAGCTTATAATGGTGTTGTATAGGTTGATGGATAGTTGTAGCACATAAGTAAACGTGATTTCAAAGAGATGAAGTATTGGAGGTAGAGTTAAGTATTTGATACATTTACCATTGTTCATCGTGCAAGAAGTAATTAAACAATCCTAATTAGTTTATTCATTATTTGATTCTCGACTAATGCACGCTACACAGCTTACGATCTAATTCTGCAGTCAAACTGTGTAGTCGAACTGTGCAGTCGAACTGTGCAATCGGACTGTGCAGTCAAACTGTGTACTGACTGTCGGGCAAGAGGTCTCGGGTTCGATTCCCGGATCGGGCAAAGTATTACTAGGTTTTAGAAAAAATCTCAGAAGTAGCACTCAGTCTGGAATTGTGCCCGGTATATAGCAATAGGCTCACCCCCTATTACATGGGACTCATAACATAAATAGTGAAAAGTGAATGTTACATTGTACAGTGGCATAGTGTGCACCTATTCTCTGCCTACCCCTTCGGGGATAAAAGGTGTGATGTTATGTTATATACTTGCTTACTAATACACAGGGGATGATGATTCAGCCAACATCTTTAAGAGAAGCTTCACGTACTTTGTGCTTAAAATTTTATTTACATGTCTTTATTTACACAGGCAAAGGCGTAGAGGCGAGAGTAGAAGCTATATTATTTGCTCGTCTTGACCAAAACAGACCACGAGGGCTTCTAAAAACAGCTTAGCATTGTTCCAAGCACCTTGAAACTTTCACAAAGGGGCTTCCTTGTCGCCTGTTTTCAGCGAGTGAAAACAACATGGCTACTTGTCAACTGTTACAGGTTTCAGTGGGAGGGTTTGTATAAGTGGGGCGTGTTAGTGTGTGTGTTTGTGTGTGGGGGTAAGCAGAGGTGTGAATTATAGTTATGATACTGAAATATCATAACTGCGTCGTTGGCCGAGTGGTCGCAAGTGCGATTGCCGGGCAAGAGGTGTCGGTTTCGATTCCCGCGTCGGGCAAAATATTAGTGGGTTTTAAAAATAATCTCAGTAGTAGCGATAGGGTCACCCCCTATTAACTGGGACTCATAACATAAATACTGAAATGTGGGTGTTACATTATTGTACAGTGGCAATAAGTGCTGTAATGTGCACCACTGCCTACCTGTTACGCTACTGAAATATGTCAGGGAGTCCTGGTGGCCTGGAGGTTTGAGACGCATTTTCTGTCTTTTTTTCAATAATTCTTCGTACTTGCGTGACATCTGAAACTGGTTATGCAAGATACTTATCCTCTATTACATGAGATTTATAACATAATTGCCGACTAGAATTTTCATTAGACACATACATACATCAACAGACTATAAATGCCCACTGCTGAGCAAAGCCTCTTCTCACACGGAGAGGGTTTGACCATTAATCGTCTCGCTTGTTCAATACGAGTTGACGTTTCAAACTTAAAATTAGAAATTATAAACCGATGTTTTCCTTCACCGTTTGTCAGTGGTGTCTAAATAATCTTAGAAAGTACATATAACTCGGAAAAAGTCACAAGCGGGCGTCTTAAACCTCCGGAGCTCCACGGCCACATAAAATAGTCTTTACTAAAAAGAGTTTAAACTCGCAGGATACAGGAATATCACCTGTTCAATCAATTTGACCAAGTACTTTGACATTTTAATCACCATGATCGTTAGAACACACCGAGAGGCGTGCTAAGAGGCTCATCAACGATGATCCGCTTGTTGTGGCCCGGCTCGAGAGCCTCAAACACAGGCGTAAGGTTGCAAGCCTTTCGGGTTTCTAGCGGTTGATTCCCCATCGTACCACAAGACAATGACGAAGCGTCACCAAATCATAGTGGATGTCCCACCCACACGCACGAAGCGCTTCGCTCCTTAGCAGTACGCAAGCTTCCTTGTGCGTACTGCTAAGGAGTGAAATTCTTTGCCAGAGTATTTTCTGAAGGGTGATTTCAAGACTCAAGTGAATAGGTTGCTTATGGGTTTCATCGTAGACCACCAAGCGAGATAGTGGCCTAACATCGGCCCATCAAATATAAATATATATGTAATATATACAACATGTAACTTAAATAACGCACATCCTGAAAATAGTTTGTTCAGAATCGTTAACTGAATCGATTTATATAATTTTTAGTAAAGGTAATTTTTTATCCCAAAAATAATTAAAACTACGGAAATTATTGTCATATTAACCCTGTATTGTTAAAACAAATCGAAATTGACCATAAGTCAGACTTTTAAAATCGCAGTTTTATTTGTATTCATACAATTATTTTGTATCATTCGATACAAAATAAAGAAAAATTACCCTTATCACAAGACCAGTAAGGATGCATATACATGTTAAATTAAAAATTTAGTGTATGTATTATGATTATATAACATAATATTCTAATTGGGGTGTTTGAGGGTGTGCGTTAATTACGTTCCATGTTGTAGAGGTATATAAAAAATCCATACCTATAACGAACATCAATACAAATCACCATCTACGCAACACAATACATGGCCAATATGAATATAATAACCGTTATTTTTCAAACAACTGCCTGTCAAAATATAAACGTAACATAAGGGTTGTGTACCAGTTATGACAGTTGTTTTTTCAACGCCATGCTATTGTTGTGTCACTACAATGACTGATGTGTGTGTGTCATGTTAGTGGGGTAGTTTCGGTGATAGATTTCATGTGAAATATGTTGATCGAGTGGTTTTACACGATATGCATGAGATTTTAGGTTTTACCTGAATATAAGGTTTTAATATATTATATAACATTTAGCCTGACAGTTCCACAAGCCATAAAGACCGCAGAGGACAGGGGCGTTTTGAGGAGGGTTGTGCATCAAGTGACGCATGCACCAGACTAGACATGACCTTCAGTAATGAAGAAAACGACTAGGAAGAAGAAGAATATAACATTAGGTACGCCTTTTACCCCCGAAGGGGTAGGCAGAGGTGCACATTACGGCACTTAATGCCACTGTACAATGTAACACCCACTTTTCACTATTTATGTTATGTTATAGGAATTCTATGTTATAAGGTTTTAATTTCAAATTATCGGTAATAGCACAAAGTTCTGCATTATGTTATGCATTATTCGACTTTTTTGACTACATACTTTCTTACCCGCTGCATAACGACGTAACTTATGTAACTGTTTGACGAGGAACTTGACTAGTTTCAAACCATACTAGAGGCTTATATGGCTGCCTATGAATATATGAGCCTCTAGCATAGCTTGAAACTAGTCGAGTTCCTCGTCTAACAGTTACATAAGTAAACCGTAAAGACATAATTAATTTAACAATATTTAGAAAGAAATATTGATCTAACTTTAACCAATATATATTATCCATCAGTTTTCTTTAAATGCCAATACTTTTGTGCGCATATTACCATATTATTCTTTTGAATACGTAAAAGAATGGAAAAAAATATATAATACATATATAAGAGACGGCTATATATTCACAGTGAAGGTTCCCTGTGTGTATACTGCTAATATTAATTTATTCTAATAAAAACTGGAATAAAATTAAATCTAACTATTACTAAATTAAACATAAACCGCTTAAGATAAAAATCAATTAAAATAAAACTAAAAACAACTATTTTTTTTATGGCATGAGCCGGTAAACGAGCAGACGGATCACTTGATGGTAAGCAATCGGCGTCGCCCATGGACACCTGGTACACCAGAGGCGTTACAAGTGTGTTACCGGCCTTTTGGGGATTAGGAGTTTGAGGATCGTTGGAGATTCAGGGATTGGGGAGATTGGGGAAGGGGAGGGTAATTGGGCCTCCGGTAACCTCACTCACACGACGAAACACAACGCAAGCGTTGCTTCACGTCGGTTTTCTGTGAGGTCAGATTTACATAGAGGTAAAGCATCGACAAATTCGTCCGCATCGACGTCAGTGGGGAAAGTACCCAGAAGGCTGGCAGCATTGCCACGTTGTATGGCAATGCTTAACCTCTGACCGAGAAAAAGACCAGCCTTCTGGTCACGAGAAGCGTCGACCAGGCGTTTCGAAATGATTTGTAATATAAATTAATGTATAGTACATGTATAGATTGTTAGTGTAGATAATGATTGGTGCTGTTGAGTTAAGGGTTGCGGGTTCAATATCCAAGTGGGTCAATCTGTTATTGAATTTTTGATACAGTTAGTATTGTTGGTTTTTTGGAAAATTTCTTAATTACTACTAAATCTGGAGTTGAACCCGGTGTATGCTAAATGACTTATTGAGACACATAGCATTAGACTCACATCATCACACACAATCAACAACCTATAAATGCCCACTGCTGAGCTATGCCTCTTCTCACATGAAGAAGGTTTTAGCAGTAATCACCACGCTTGCTCAATGCGGGTTGGCGATTTCAAACTTATAATTAGAAATTTTAAGCCCAGGTTTCCTCACGATGTTTTCCTTCATCGATGGTCATAGGTATCTACCTCTAAATAATCTTAGTAAGTGCATTTTAGCGGCAAAAGTTACATTGGTACTTGCCGTTGGTAGGTTTCGAAGTCGCACCCTCATGCATGAGAAGCGGGCGCGTCTTCAACCTCCTGGCCACCGTGACATAGCAATAGACATCATCTCATATTTATTACATGAGACTTACATATATCATGGGATACATAACTGGTGATAAGTGGGACTTTATATTATGTATGTGCACCTCTGCCAAACCCCTTTGCCACACCTTGCCACGCCTTTGCTTGCAAACATAACACAAGCGTTGTTTCACGTCGGTTTACTGCTCGGCCGTGGTACACTCCGGTCGAGCCAGCCCATTCGTGCGGAACCACGGCTTTCCCGCACTTAAAATACGCTTTGCACGCCATTATCTTAGAAGCAATCCCAAGTATAACATTGTCTTTATATCGGATCAAGACAAATGGGGTATCCTATCTCATCAGACACTAGCAACCTCAACAGGTGCCATATTGTACCGAGCAATACATTTACTAACAATGCTGGCTAGGTGCCAGATCCTAGCGTTTGAACATTAATCTTATAGGATGTTATTATTGTAACCCTTAATTTTGCAATGTTAATGGTTTTCGAATGAGTCTGATGGTTGTTTTTATAAGCCATTTGGTAATAGTGAAAATTTAATATAATATTTGTCTCTACGGCTATAATTCCCGTGGCTGTCTTATACCCAATAGGGATGATGATGGGTTATGAAAATTAAAAATGTAATTAGTCCATCAGTTAGGTAATGAAAAAATATTAGACACATATTTTTTATTTTGTCGTATAAGAAAACAATACTTAGATAAAACGAATCAAAATTTAGAAGTGGGAATTAGTTACGTCATTATACAGTATAAATCGTACTCAAAAGTGACGTCATGCTATATTTCAAATCAATATATCTTCGAAACTATCCATTTCCGTAAGAAAATAAAAAACATGTGTCTAATGTTTTTAAATAATCTACCAGACGGACATTAAAATAAAAATTAATCATCTACCCTAATTATTAAAGAACATAAATCGGGCAGCAGTGGTCTCTGAAAATTATCTTACCTCTAAGCAAAACTATAGGCGAATATGAGTCTTAGTTCAAGTTTATGAGGATGTCTGTTTGGAACTTTACCACGAAAAAACTACTGAACTGATTTGTATGAAATTTAATCCAGAGATAGATTAAACTGTCAAACACCAAGCGGTCACCGGTGACCGCAACCTATTGTTCTATAATTGTGTCTACAAAACCGGTACTCGACGAGTTAAAGTCTATAATGTATCCTAGTGTAATTTTTATTCCCACAGACAGAAAACTACTGAACCAAACTGAATAAATTTTGTACGGGACTAAATGTCAGCTATTTCGCGTCGAACAAAAAACAATCACGCAAATCAGTCGACAAAACGCGACGCAATTCCACTGACAAAAGTCCACTGCCACCTTAAGACTACTATCGGTTGCGCTGCAGCACTTATACACACATACACACGCATATTTTTATTCGTATGCGTACGCGTGCGTGTGTTTATGAATACGTACGCGTTTTTATGCACATTAATATGAAATTACTTACGCATTGCCGTGTGAACATCACTCACGGTGGCAGTGGACTTTAGACCGTTGACTGTACCTACATACCTAAAAAAACAAGATACCACCTTAATTAAAATCGCGGGTTACACATGTGGATGTACTGAAAAAAGCTCAACTAGTTTAGAACCACAGAGGCTTTAAAATCGTACAACGCGTCGCCGCCCGAGTTGAAAGCAAACGCTTGTGGTGTCCGGCAGAGGGCGCGTTGCGATCAACACCGATGCGAGCGCCAACGCCAGCCTGTGAGATGCGCGACGTTGCCGCGACCACGCACGCTCCTCATGGGGAAGAACCCCTCTGTGGTTTGAAACTAGTAGAGCTTTTCTCAGTATATTCACGTGAGTAACCCGCGATTTTAATTAATTTAGTATGTCTCACGATAGTTATTATAAAAAAAGATACACCTGAATTGAGAACCTCCTCCTGTTTAGGAAGTCTGTTAAAATGACTCCAAAAAAATCAGCCTAGTATCATAATTCAGTATTATTATCATTTCAGATATACCACCGTCATAGCACATTGTTTCAAAATGTCGGTCTCTAATTAGCCAGCACTGGTGTTTCATTAATTCGTATTGAAGCTCCATTCTAGACTATTTTCCATTACCTAAGAGACCTACGTAATAAGTAGGTTGAGTAGAATTCAGTGTTAATTAGTGCTTTTGGGAATTATGAGCGTACAATGACTGAATTGAAAAGTGACGTCAGAATCATGACAATTTTGTTATGACCTCATCAACCTCTCCTACGTTTTAAGGAACCCCTAAGTTAAGGTAGGTGATATTTAACTATATTTTGGTAACATTTGTATAAGTGACACTTAGGTGTCACTTAGGTGTCATGTTACTATTAGTAGTACCTAAATGTAAGGGGTTGGTTAAGGCGCTACGTCGTGCTTATTAAATAGGGTAGTATCCTAAATTTTATTTTAATGTCCGTCTGGTAGATTATCTTAAAACATTACACACGTGTATAAATCAATAAAAAAAATATTAAATACTGATGATATATCAATATTATTTTCAATATGATTTGAAATATCGTGTGACGTCACGATTTACTACATTTTATAGGGTACCGTGACGTAGAGCAGGCCTAGTGAACCGATGACATCGCCAGAGTTGCGGGAACCCAATGTATGTAGAGGTAGGTGGCGAGTTGTCGTTCGACGTGGAGGACTAAGGGGGAGGCCTTTGTCTAGCAGTGGACGTCTTCCGACAGTTGATGATGATAATGATTTCAGGTTCAGACTGCCTCGTTGGCCGAGTGGTCGCAAGTGCGACTGCCGGGCAAGGTCTCGGGTCGGGCAAAGTTTTACTGGGATTGTACAAAATTCTCATTAGTAGCACGGAGTCTAGAATAGTGCCCGGTATATGGCAACAGGCTCACTCTCTATTACATGGGACTCATAATATAAACAGTGAAAAGTGGGTGTTACATTGTACGGTGGCATAATGTGCACCCCTTCGGATATAAAAGGTGTGATGTTATACCATGTTATGTTATGTTATGATTTTAGGTTCGAACCCCATTCTCTCAAAATCTAAACAGAACCATTTACTCAAGACTAGCCAGTTTCAAACAAAACAAAGAAACAAGGAAACAAAGACAAGTTATAATGTCTCAATGCAAACGAGCTTTTAGATATTACTGAAGGAATTTGTAAAAAAAGGCTTTAGAAAAAGATTTTCAACGATACTTTTCCAGTTGCTTCAGTCGCACCAATTTATCGTTGACAATTATAAACAGCATGTTAAGGTATACCAATCTTTATTCAATTTACAACCCTCAATTGTTGACATAAAGACGAAAATCCAATGAACGATTTTGTTTAGGGTAGTTTGTTCTGCTGGTGCAGACGGCATGTCCAGATATCCTCTATTCTTTAACAAAATTCTACCTTATCGGCGTAAGAATAAAGATGAAAATGCTTTAAAGATTTCAGAATATTTAGAACATTTTGTTGTGCTGTGTTGATACTTACTTCGAACAATTAAGCAAAAAAGTTTTACTAAGTATGTAGATACCTATGAAGGGGAGACTTACGATCGATTATTTAGAAGTTACAAGGTGTCTCCTTGTTGTAATATTACACCTGTATTAACTGAAAGTATGATAAAACTAGCTAACTTCTTCCAACGCGTTCAAACACATTCCCGTGTGGTCAATATTAACACATTGACCTCTTTCAATGATGGGTTTTGATGGGAATTTGGCTGAAAGTTATTACAAATCCCTTTAGCTGTTAAAGTTACAAACAAACATATAAACGTT
Organism: Spodoptera picta; assembly: GCA_038387885.1. Taxonomy (NCBI): domain Eukaryota; kingdom Metazoa; phylum Arthropoda; class Insecta; order Lepidoptera; family Noctuidae; genus Spodoptera; species Spodoptera picta. Next base: position 252,593 of record JAZHFQ010000221.1, on the reverse strand, counting down.
TGCATTTATTAAATAAGTAGGATAACGTGAAAGTTAGCCATGTTAAAAAGTATTTATTTTCTCGCATAGGGCAGCAAACGGATCATCTGATGATAGAGTAAAATAGAATACAATAGAATAAAAAGCTGTTTATTTCCCTAGATTATATGTTACAATAATGTCCACTGGATGATGGTGTGTTCGACCTATGGTTGTGTCACCTACTTACAGTCTTCCTATGTTTTTCTGAGAGAGATCTATACAAGTGTAGTGTAGTGTGTGCTGTGAGTTCGTTAGTGATGGTAAGCAATAGGCATCGCCTACCCATAACACAGGAGGATTTACAAGTACATTGACTGGCTTTTGGGGATTAAGACATTGAAGATTTGGACACTGCAACGGTTTTGTGGGGCTTGAATTAAAACATACTTACCTGTGTAATTTTAAAGATAAATAAATAATAAATAATAATAACTGGGATATTGGAACTATGGCGACATAATGACATATGATAGAAGTCAGATGACACGCATAGACGATGGACGAGGAAATCAACATGACCATACAAATCCTACATAGTATATGGGAAGCTTACATGCGAATAAACATGGATCCTAACGAACAACTGTTGGACAGAAAGCTCGCCAGGTACGATCACCTCGCCTGGTCGGAGGATCGCCCTTTTCCGATCTTCGAGAACTTTACTCTCTGTTCCCTAAATACCGTTAGTGACTTCACTGACACGGCGAAACACGACACATGTTGTGTAGTAATAGTTATTGATACACATATAATGTAACACTTACTTTTCACCTGTTATGTTATGTCTTCACACGCCTTTTATCCCCGAAGGGGTAGGCAGAGGTGCACACAGAAGTAACACCCACTTTTCACTATTATGAGTCCCATGTATTTGGGGGTGCTAGACAGACAGGCATGAGAAGTGGTTGTCTTGAATCTCCGCCACTACGACACGTCTGATATTACATAATCACAATAACATTTTTTCTAGCACTAAACGACTAGCATCACCTGATGGTAAGCAATCGGCGTTGCCCATGGACACCCGAAACACTAAAGGTGTTACAAGTGTGTTATCAGACTTTTGGGGATTAGGAATTTGAGGATTGTGAGTGATTCAGGGATTTGGAAGATTGGGGTAGGGGGGGAGATAATTGGGTCTCCAATCAGTCCTTTAATTTCTTATTAAAAACTTAATAAAAACTCAATTACGCTTTACCCTTACTTTTACATATCGAGAATATATTCCCAGATTTCTTGCTCCACAATATCTCTGATCAACACTACTCGATCAAATAAACAGTCTATGAATATTAAAACCATGTTTTATTAATATTTCACACTCTATACACAAAACCTATCGTCTTCAAAACAGATGATTTATCGTTATAAGTGATCCCTCATATTTTCCCCCTATATTTTCGTTGACTAGATATTTTTGTATCTACAGGGCTTTTTTATATTTCAGGGCCGACGTTTGTCCTCTATCTCGCCTGGCGGTAAGCGATGATGCGGTCTACGATGGAGCACGTCGTCCCATAAGCAACCTATTCACTCGGGCCTTGAAGACACCCAGGTTATACCGTGAGACTCTGGCAAATAATTCCACTCCTTAGCAGTACGCACAAGGAAGCAAGGGTGATTTGTAATTAGACCACTTTGTATGGGGTTATAGAACAGATCAATTGCAACATTTTTGTTGAACAATATATAACATTTAGAGCTGATTTCTAAATGACGCCCAAAGTAAATCTAGAACTGAAAAAACAAAACGTTTTTAATACTGTAGTTGACAGGTAGTCAAATTCAATACTTTTTTTATGGCATAAGCCGGTAAACGAGCAGACGGATCACCTGAAGGTAAGCAATCGGCGTCGCCCATGGACACCTGGAACACCAGAGGCGTTACAAGTGCGTTACCGGCCTTTTAGGGACTAGGAGTTTGAGGATCGTTGGGATTCAGGAATTGGGGAGATAGGGGAAGGGGAGAGTAATTGGGCCTCCGGTAACCTCACTCACACGACGAAACACAACGCAAGCGTTGCTTCACGTCGGTTTTCTGTGAGGCCGTGGTATCACTGCGGTCGAGCCGGACCAATCGTGCCGAAGCATGGCTATCACACACTTGAATTGAAATGTGAAAAACGATATTTTTCTATGGATTTTGTATTGGACCGCAACTTATGACGCCATCATATCTCTGTGTCAAATAGCGTAATTATTTCCTTAAAATTTACGAGAAAAAATCCAAAATTAGGTAAATTGTCAAATCAATGGATGAGAGTGTGATTATTTTTTAATTATTTATTGCATTGAAACGTTGAAACAATTTATGTTGAACCTAGGAAACTAGCCTATTATGTTACTTACTCTTGAAATGTCACCGCTGATAGTCATGAAATGTCACCAACTTATAAGTCCACCTCTGCCTACCCCTTTGGGGAATTAAAGGCATTATAGTTTTGAATATGAAAACAACAACTTCAGCACATTAACATCTAAATAAGATTTCAGCGCAAACGATTTTGAAACTTAAATTTTGTTTACTGAAGTTTCAAAGTCAGTTTCCATGACAATAGGTAGTTAATAACCGTATCTAGTTTTTGGTTCTAACAAACTAAGGTATTAAGTTTGGAACCTAGGATTTGAGTACTAAGTAAAGTTTCGAAATAACTAAATATTAACTTGTTAAATATAATAGTTACACACTATTGTAATTGTTATGGTAATGATAATTTTTATTGGTTTGTTGTTGGTAGTGTGGTTGTCGAGATAAGAGATTGGGGTTCGATTCTCTGGAAGAGTAAAGATTATTTAAGTCTTTTGATTTAGCAATATTATGTTCAATGGCTTTTTATATGGAGTTTGACTATTAAGATTTTGAACTAAAATGGTTTTTTTAAAGGGGGGAAAAGCATCAAATCACTTCTACCGCCTGGATGAGGCAGGAGGGAGTGTCAGACTCTTACCGACTAAAAACCTCCCCGTTCCTTCTCCTGCACTTCGAGCCGGAGCCCCGGTAACCTGGTAAGTCCTCCGCAGCTCCGTATGAAGTAAAGGGATTGGAGATAGATTTTGAAATGTATATGTAATGAATGACCTTAATAAATTATTATGGATAAATTTAAGTTTTTCGTAATAATAACATTGTACAAATGACAAATATTTTACAATATCTTATTTTAAGATATAAAACTTATTTTGCTTGTAAGTCAAAGTCAAAGTCAAAATCATTTATTTCAACTAGACCACCTATTCACTTTTGAACGTCAACAATAAAAATTTAGAAATGAAGCTAGTTGCTCATTCCAATGTGTAGATTCCTATGGAGAAGAGCGAGCAAGAAACTCCATAGGTTACTCTTTTTCAATCGGGTTTGCATTCTCTAGTTACATAGTAAGTAGACAAGGGGTAAGCAGAAGCAGAAATATGTAATGTTATACTACCACTATATCCATTATCTTTCTTTCATGCGATTATTAAAAGCCCTATCCAATAAAAATAAGATTCATCCCTTTATACATTTTTATCTCCACAAAAATCCAATTATAATACGACACTTTGTTACCATCTAATCGCCTTTGTCAGATTTCATACTGAAACATAATAAATATTGACGAAAACGAGCAAAACCGCGCATAAATATTAGTACTATAAATCATCTTAGTCCAAGAACAGTGTATCAAAAATATTTCGCTTGAAAAACGTTTGGCGACAACTGTAAGAAGGCTGAAAGTTGCGTTGTAACCTGTACCGTTGCCATGGCGACCTGATCGATTGATGATACAGCTGTAGCTATCTCGCTTGCACTTTTACGATTGTGTATATCTTGGTCTCTTTCGCTCGGTTATTATTTGAACTTCATACTTTTACAGTATATTTTTTTAATGTTTGTTTTTTCAGTAGTATTCGTTTTTTTCATTAGTATTTTGTAAAATTTTACTTGTAATTTTATCAAAAAGCAAGTAAAAATGATTACATAGAAAAAATGTTTTTAGTTTAGTCATCAAATCATTCCTTTTATTCTCCAAAGGGATAGGCAGAAGAGGACAATTTAATGTGTGGGAGAGCCATGCTTCGGTACGAATGGGTCGGCTCGACTGGAGTGATACGACGGCCTCACAGAAATCTGACGTGAAACAACGCTTGCGTTGTGTTTCGTCATGTGAGTAAGGTTACCGGAGGCCCAATTACTCCCCACTCCCTTCCTTGCCTAATTTCTCCAATCCTTGAATCCCAAACAATCCTCAAACTCATAATACCCAAAATCCCCAAATGACCGCACGCACTTGTAACGCCTCTGGTATTTCAGGTGTCCATGGGCGACGCCGATTGCTTACCATCAGGTGATCCGTCGGCTCGTTTATTTACTAGCTTATTCCGTTAAAAAAACACCCACTTTTCACGAGTTACGTTATATAATAATCCCTATACTTGCCAATAAGCTTGGGGATCATAATTAGGTCAAAGATAGACGCTGCTGCGGCTGCGGCGTCTGCTACGAACAGCCCACTGGACTAGGGGGAGGACTTTACATAGGACAAATTGTCATAATCGGTTCAAAACATTCGCCAGGCAGGAATTTTGGGGATTACAGTTTAAATGGTACAAGTTTATCAGAGAGCGCTGCTGCCCTGACTGCCACATTGGCCGAGTGGTCGCAAGCGCGACTGCCGGGCAAGGCGTCTCCGGATCGATTTTCGGGTCGGGTTAAGTATTACTGTTTTTGTTTTTTATTTTAATTGTCAGTAGTAACACGGAGTCTGGATATTTTTCTGGTATATGGCAATACGCTTACCCCCTATTATATGGGACTCATAACATAAATATTGAAAAGTAGGTATTATATTGTACAGTGGCATAATGTACTCTGCCTACCCCGTCAGGGATAAAAGGCGGGGGTAAATGTTATGTTATGTTTCTCAGTAGTAACACGGAGTCTGTAATTGTGCCCGGTATATGGCCATGGGCTCACCCATGAGCTGCTGAGAGCATGGCTAGGGAGTGCCACAACGATATGTGCTGAGTTTGGATGTAAGAGGTTTAATTTATGCTGGTGTTCCGTAATTTGCGATGTATAATGTGCTATTATTTTGAAGTGTCGTGGTGGCCTGGAGGTTTAAGACGCTCGCTTCTCATGCATGAGGGTGCGGGTTCGAAACCTACCAACGGCAAGTACCAATGTGACTTTTTCCCAGTTATATGTACTTTCTAAGATTATTTAGACACCACTGACAAACGGTGAAGGAAAAACATCGTGAGGAAACCTGGACTTATAATTTCTAATTATAAGTTTGAAATCGCCAACCCGCATTGAGCAAGCGTGATGATTAACGCTCTAACCTTCTCCGTGTGAGAAGAGGCTTTGCTCAGCAGTGGGCATTTATAGGCTGTCGATGATGATTTTGAAGTGAATAGATAGAAATCCAACGTGAAACAACGCTTGCGTTGTATTCCATCAAGTGAAACAAGTGAATTTATTTCTGCAAATAGGCTACAAGGCAGCACTCTTACACGTCAATTTTTATCAAGCGAACGATGAGGTCGACATGTCCAAACAAACTCAGAGATCTGTCTCTTTTAAAGTCCAGACAACTATGTATAAAAGATTATGTGTGAGAACCGTGCAAGTTCTTTCTGTAGTGGCCTTTTGAGGAAAGAACCACAACAGTTTGAGCGGACCCGTTCTGAAGGCAGTACGCATGTGTCGATTTACAGTCAGCTCAATAAACAGGTGAGGCTGACTAATTCGACGAACAATACCAACCTAAAGAACATTTGCGTGGGTCGCACAAATACTCAAACTGTCAGAGTCATCATGTGAGAGAGGTTACCGGGGGCATTATTACTCCTCCTCACTCCCTCCCCAACCTCCCCAATCCCTGAATCCCCAAAGATCCGGCCGGCGATCCAGTGAAAAAGGCCGGGAACGCACTTGCAACGCCCCTGGTGTTCTTGGTGTCCATGGGCGACGCCGATTGCTTACCATCAGGTGGTCTGTCTGTTCGTTTACCGGTTTATCCCATAAAAAAGTAAAGGTATTCACACACACACACACACACACCTACACACACAGAAAATGATTTCAAAAATCTTCTAAGTCGTAACAAGCTCAATACTGTTGAATTGGTTTCAATGTTGGGATGCACATTCTATTTATACCTCTATTTATCGAATTTTAGAACATAAATATTAATTATTACTATGGAGTCTGCATGTCCAAAAAAGTTTCGCTCCCAGTAGTGAAACAAAATAATCCAATAATTGGAAAAAAACTCTAATAACGTTTTGCTTAACCATGGAATTAAACTCTACGTATATACCCCTTATTCGGAGAAAGAGAGAGAGGCTCCGGCTGGAAATGCAGGAGTAGGAACGGGGTGGTTTTTAGTTAGTAATAGTCTGACACTCCCTCCCGCCTCGTCCAGAGGAGAGAAGTCAATCGATGATTTTCCCCCCTTAAAAGAAAAAACCCCTTATTCCGCAGTCGCATTTGACACCACTTGATCAACGAAGCAGTCTACTTTTGACAAACTTAAAAATAACGAGGTACGAAATATAAAAAAGTAAATTTAACCTAAGGGTCATATTACAAACGAATCAGCCGAAAACTACTTAAAAATATCCAAATTTCTCGACATTAACCTTTGAAATATAACCCAGAAGGTTCAAATTTGTATATTTTAGAACATTTTTATATTACTTTTTATAGAGGTAGTTTAGAGGTCAGCCTAGGCCGTAATTCTGTCTCCCTGAATTTGTTCGTAGATTTTTCAGGATGAAAATGTCTCCTGAATTTTTGGTTGACACATTTAAGATCCTGAATTTTTTTTATTGATGGATAAAATTCTTGTGTAATGTCACTATTAAGTATACATATGTATGTTGTGGTTGCCCGTGGGTTAAATATCATCTAATGAGCACGGCTGCAATCCAGCAATTAAGTTGACATTTCAATATGAACTTTAAATCTTATGTCGTATAATATATTTCGTAACATCAATACATAAAGCCGACAGCAGGTGGTCAGTGTGCTTACGGCGCGCCGTCCACGAGCCGACGACGCGGCGTTGCCGAGGCGTCCGTCGCGTCGGCGCGAAACTCTGACTAGATACTGAGAAACGTAACATCCTTACAGTTGCAAACGTTTCATCATGACTGCACGGTTGGTGCGGTGGCTGGGCAACCGGCTGCGGTGCAACGTGTCGCGGTTTCGATTCCCGCACGGAACAACACTTTGTGTGATCCACAAATTGTTGTTTCGGGTCTGGGTGTCATGTGTATGTGAACTTGTATGTTTGTAAACGCACCCACGACACAGGAGAAAATCTTAGTGTGGGGCAACTTTTTTTTTATAGTTACTGTCTTAGCTGTGATCTTCAAACTAACAGCCAAGTCTGGAGATTATGACAAATACTCCTTAAGAGCCTTTGGTCAACATTAGACATTTATTGGCTAGTTATAATTATGATAAGATGACATTAATGTTAAATGCTAAGCAGAAAAAATTAATTTCCAACTGACAGTTTTAAAATTAAAAAAAAAACAATAATATTTCAAAATCCAAAATACACACACCTAAACCAAACCTAACACCTTTACCTTAGTAGACATGTCTACTCAATCAAAGAAGCATTTCAGAAATAACAAAAAAACTACTGTTCTACTCTATTGCAGGTAACTATATCTCAGTAGTTGATTGGTTTAGCGTCTCTGCCCAGTCAACTGTGGCTTACCATGATTGACTGTCTGTTCATTCAACTGTGAATACGTCTACTGATAGATGTACGTAGTAAAGACCTTTAATGAAGTCTATGTTGTGTTGCGGTTAAAGTGTGAATTTGGGAAATTTTAGGTCCTTCTAATTAGTTAGCTGTATGATTTATATGACTTAACGCAATGACACACGTTTTATGGGATAAGCTGGAGATGTATTACGATGATAAGCAATCGGCATTGCCCATGGATGCCTGTACACCAGAGGCGTTATGTGTATGGACATTGGACACTATGAAGTATCATTATTATTGTAATAGGAAACCCTGTTACTGTTAAGCACTTAATGTTCATTTTTTGTATACATTATTTCAATAAATTTTAATCTTAATTATTATTCTTTTTACATAGCATTACATATTTTATCCCCGAAGGAATAGGCAGAGGTGCACATAACGGTACTGAATGCCACTGTACAATGTAACACCCATTTTTCACTATTAATGTTATGAGTCCCATATAATAGGGGATGAGGCTATTGCCATATACCGGGCACAATTCCGGACTCCGTGCTACGACTAATTTTTTTTTGAAAACCTAGTAATACTTTGGCCAACTCTGAATTCGAACCCGAGGCCCCCTCGCCCGGAAGTCGCACTTGCGACCACTCAGCCAACGAAGAAGTCAGGCAGTTATTCTTTTTACTTTCAATAATAAAAAAATGCCAACGAAACCACGGCTCACTACTAGTAAACGTTTATCCGGACAACTGTTCTGACAAGGCAGATAAATAATTGACTGTCAGTAACAAGGCTAGATCTAGGCTGAAGAGAAAAATCTAGCTATTTTTAGACTATTAGTTAGATACAAAACATGCTTTCTTATTAATGGGTTTTTGGATTTCGAATTACTCTGTAATATAGTTTTCATTTATTTATTTATTCATTTAATTTTTCGACTGTCTCGTTAGCCGAGTGGTCGCAAGTGCGACTGCCGGGCAAGGGGTCTCGGGTTCGATTCCCGGGCCGCGCAAAGAATTACTGGGTTTTTAAAAAAAAATCTCAGTAGTAGCACGGAGTCTGCAAATGTGCCCGTATATGGCAATAGGCTCACCCCCTATTACATGGGACTCATAACATAAATAGTGAAAAGTGGGTGTTAGTTCTGTGTACACCTCTGCCTACCCCTTCGGGGATAAACAGGCGTGATGTTATGTATGTTGTATGTATTTATTTATTTATTTAGCTGTCGACGAGACAGTATTTTGTCGACGAGACAGTATTTTTAGGCATTACGTTAGACAATAGGCTACAATGGGGTCCGCATATAAAGGCGCTTTCGGGGAGATTGAGCTCAGCTGCTTTTGCAGTTAGACAGATTAGACAGCTCACGGACGTAGATACAGCTAGGCTTGTCTATTTTAGTTATTTCCACAGCATTATGTCGTACGGCATTTTGTTGTGGGGTCGAGCTGCAGAAATAGAATCAATATTTATTCTGCAAAAGCGGGCTATCCGAGCAATATATAACTTACGCCGTTGCGAATCGTTGAGAGAATTGTTTAAAAAGATAAATATTTTAACGGTGCCCTGTCAATATATATATGAAAATATAATGTATGTAAGGAAAAATAGGCAATTGTTTGAAAAAAGAAGCGATAGACACAATTTTATTACTAGAGGCAAAAATAAGTTAGCTATACCGCAATTCAGACTGTCCAAAGTACAGAAATCCTTTATGGGGTTAGGTATTAATTGCTATAATAATATACCAAATAACATACTAGATCTCAATGAAAGTAAATTTAAAACATATATTAAGCGCGAATTATGTAATCAAGCTTACTACACACTGACAGATTATCTTGAAGATAAGAATGCTTGGCAGCATGTTGGTTCGGCTCCACTGGACAATACTCAAATGTAGTCAGTAGTTAAATTCCAATAGTAGGTAATACCTCTATAATACATAATTTAAACTGTCAAACACCAAGCGGTCACCGGTGACCGCAACCTATTGTTCTATAATTGTGTCTACAAAACCGGTACTCGACGAGTTAATACTTTGATTCTAATGTAGACAATCTAGTTTCCTTATGGCATCGAGCATTTCTTTCTTTATTGAAACAAAGAGTTTCCTTTTTCTTGTATAGAAGCACTATTTCTATGGATTGTCAGTATGCGTATGTGAGCACCATGTTAGACTTAAGATTTTTATTTTTTATTTTTTATTTTAGTAAGTTATTAGTATAATTCGTCAAGCGTGTCTTTGCATTGTTCTTACATATGCGTACAGTATTGAAATATGTATCAGAGACATTGTAGAACATACTTTTTTAAAAGAGTAACGAATGGAGTTTCTTGCTCGTTCTTCTCCATTCGAATCTACGTTTTGGAATGAGCACCAAGCTTCACATAGCTTCACTGACGGACTGACTGACAGACTATTATTTATTTTGTATTTGTTGACGTTTCAAAAGTACTAAACTATGGTTTAATTGAAATAAATGATTTGACTTTGACTTTGACTTTGACGTTATTTAACAATCTAGTTCCATTTCGTTGGCGAAATTGGCTTCAAGAAAGAATCTAGTGGAATCTAGGGTAGTTGCTAGGGTATGAAAATGAAAATTCTAATTAGTCTGTCACTTAGATCAATAATTAAATAATATTAGACAGTTAGACAAGCATTTTATTATTTTCTTGTAATTATATAGTTACAATACTCAGATAAAATGGCGTTAAGTTTAGGAGCGGGAGGTCGTTATGTCATAACGTGCTACAAAATAGAGCACGTTGTGACGTCACACGAGATTTTAAATTGAAAGAAAGTATTTAATTTTTTGAGAAAAGAATTCGGTGCGGTTTTTAGAAAAGTATTTGTCTCAAGTAGGAGATGGTTTTAGTATGACACTTCAAAACAAGAGGGAGTTGAAGTCGGTTTTTGAAACGTAGTGTATGAAAAAATGATTTACCATGATCAGCTGTCTTTCTTCAGCCCTTATTCAAAGTTACTTGAGGTCACCACAATAGGCAGGTCTTCTTTGACATAAATCGTCGCACAGTCTATGTACTTTTCTTTAGTGGTCTCCTTCCTTTCCACATCATTAAAATTCACTACTTACAAACGTCCCGCAACACAACGACAAACCGAGTCAAAACTATAACAGTTTCACTATAATATAATATTCGTTGGACCCCCATTATAACAATATAACTAGAAATAATAACTATTAAATGTTATGACCGCTAAAGTAAGGTAATTTCCCCAGCGAGCCGCCCTTTGACGGAGCTCCGTAAACAACAAAATGATTAAAATTATCGCAAAAGGAAATGTCTAAGTTTGAATTGTTATACACTAGTAAAAAGTTAAAACGATTGTGTTTTAAAGGCTTAATACAAAGCTATTTTACTATTTTTGTTTTGGAATTATCCGGTAATCGAGCTGATGGATCACCGATGGTAAGCAAGCGGTGCCGCTCATGGATATCTGGACCACAAGAGGTGTTACAAATGCGTTACCGGCCTTTTGGGGTCCAAGAATTTGAGGATTATTGAGGATTCGAGGATTATTGAGGATTCGGGGATTAGGGAGGGGGGTAAATGAGCCTCCGGTACATCATATCGATAGCAACAAAGCTTATCTACGACCCGCTTGATGGTAACACCGCAGACGCCGAAGCCTAAGTGCTACAGCAACATTAAGATGGTCCCTCACCTGGAGCATTCGCGTGTAATATAACGTTATAGATCTGAGCATTACAACAGCGAAGGAGGAGAACCGAGCATTCCAATGCGCACCTTGTAATGATACAATGTGTAATATCTTGATACAACTTGTAACATCAATGCGCTCTACTTTCTCCAGCGCCCCCGCCCGGCCCGCTTCGTCTGACATCTTGCTATGAAATGCTCAAACTCGTATCATTATGTTACATTACACGCAAATGCTCGTTAGTCAGGAAGGTATTATTGTAATGTAATACTCAAAGTCGAATCTAGAGGTATAATTTTACATTACACGTGAATGCTCCCGGAGAGGAAGCACCTTTAGAGGTATCACGAGTGCGTTGCAGGCCATGTAGGAAGCTAACTGCACCATCTTTTAATCTTCATAGGGAGCCATCAAAAATATGGCATGAGAAGCTATTCGCCGCGAGGACTTATCGGGTTGCCGGGGCTCCGGCTCGAAGAGCGGGAGTAGGAACGGGTTGGCTTTTAGTCAGTAAGAGTCTGACACTCCTTCTCGCCTCACCCGGGCGGGAGAAGTCATTGGATGATTTTTCCCCCTCAGAGTATGTTACTCAAATGTGAGGTTGATATACAGAAACTCCACTTACTAAACAAATATACATACGTACTAGGTTTATTATTAACTATTTAGTAGTTACGTGAAAGAAAACTCTGAAAACGGTTTACCACTGATATTTAAAAATACCGAAGAAGATTTTCTTACGTGACGTAGAGAGACGAAAATGCCACTTACCTGAAACAAAACGAAACACATTTATATATACATAATAAGTCAGTATCATCATCATCATAACACTACGCCTTTAACCCCCGAAGGGATAGGCAGAGATGCACAATACGGCACTTAATGCCACTGTACAATGTAACACACACTTTTCACTCTTTATGTTATGAGTCCCATGTAATAGGGGGTGAGATAATTGCCATATACCGGGCACAATTCCAGAGTCCGTGCTAGTACTGAGAGGTTTTAAAAGCCCAGTAATACTTTACCTGACTCGGAAATCGAACCAGGTACCCCTTGCCCGGCAGTCGCACTTGCTACTCGGCCAACGAGGCAGTAGATATTAATAAGTATTTTTGAAAAACATTAAAGTTCTTGATTATTTGATTAAATTAACGTCAAGACTTAAGGGGTTGCCGGGGCCCCGGCTCGAAGTGCAGTAGTAGGAATGGGGTGGTTATTAGTCAGTAAGAGTCTGATACTCCCTCCCGCCTCACCCAGGCGGAAGAGGACATTCGATGATTTCCCCCTTAAACTGTCAAATACCAAGCGGTCACCGGTGACCGCAACCTATTGTTCTATAATTGTGTCTGCAAAACCGGTACTCGACGAGTTAAAAAAAAAATTAAAGTTCTATGTTTGAATGTTTTTCGTCAATCACGCTGAAACTACTGAACGGATTTTGATGTAATAAGGCTGACTTAGGTGATAAGACTTTTTAACCTGATTAAATGCTCTCATAGGATATAAGAGGAATACGCAGAGAAATGTATATGCATCCCCATCATATAGATGGTTGGCAGACCACAACTGTGCGCTTCTCACATAGGTTTCAGCCTGGCACAACAAAACTGTGAATTGATCTGTCGTTGGCGGTATTTCCGAACCGATACGACAAACATTGCTCGTTTGCCTGCTATTCATTAAAAAAAGAAAGCCAAGGGTAAAAGCTAGTTAATTATATTTAAAGTAGGTATAAACACAAATTATACTGTAGGCTACTCACCTACGTTTCATTATTTATCATTTCATTATTCTATACCTTCCTCAAGTCGCGGAGAACCTAACGTGTAACCGAGGCTCCGGCTCGACGTGCAGGAGAAGGAACGGGGTGGTTTTTAGTCAGTAAGTGTCTGACACTAACGGCGGGAGCTGCAGTCATTCGATGATTTATCCCACCTTAAAAAAAATACCTCTCTCAAATTCATACTTTTTACTATTAGTTAGCTCACCTCTGTTCTTTAGTATTTTCTTCTTCCAATAGAATCTGTCAATACTTTTGTTTTCTTATGTCATAATTTTTCCATTGTAAAAATGTCTTCACGATAGATTATATTTTATTAAAACAGATTATTTTACCTTTAAATATTATTTACTTTCCGCCGTTTAGGTGAAACCCTATAGTGGTAACTCCCTAAAATACAAAGTAGTACACCATGTAGTGTAACGGTCATTAAGTGCTGCTATACATAAAATTACTTCTAACTAACAATTTCCTTTAACACGAATTTCGTGTGACCAATTAATTATTTTTTATTTTTATGTACATTTATGTGCACGCTATTGGTACCTACAACATAGCAGCATGTCAAGCTATTACATCATGTCTATTACAATAGAGTTGAAATATATTTGAAGAATTTTGAAAATTCGGTTACGGTAGACGTGCGGTGTAGCCGTTGCTAAGTGAAGTGTTACAAAAGCTATTAAAATATTTAGGTTTTACTCTGTTTTATGATGATTTGTGTATTGTTTTATACATGGTCAAATATCACATTCATTAAGAATTAAAATAAGAACGTTTATTTGCACTAAGTACGGGTATTACAGGTGTTAATAATTATAAAAAATCTAAAAGACGGTAAGGCGTGACTGATTTGACAGTAAATAAAGGGTACTTGCCAACTAATCAAATACACTGGCTGTATAGTCGCCGAGATCATTCTGGGTCTCCAGTCAACTTCAAAAAAAAAACACTAGTCGAATTCAATACTGTTTTCGAACTGTGAAAAACGACAGTTTTCTATGAATTTTGTACGAGATTGTGTATTGTGACGTCACATTTTAGCGTCCAGCACATGCATATCATTAAAACAATGAATGAAAGTGTGATTGTTTTTTAATATTTTATTGTTACGAACAGTCGAAATAATTGGGCCTCCGATAACCTCACTCATTCGACGAAACACAACGCAAGCATTGTTCAACGTAAATGTTCTGTGAGTCCGTACTAGAGCCGGCCCATTCGTGCCGAAACATGGTTTTCCCACACTTAAAACACTGCCAATATTACGCCAAAACCATAACCAATCATCATCATCAGCCTGTATTCGTCCACTGCTGGACATAGGCCTCTCCTATGGCACGCCACTGAGCTCGGTCTTCAGCTCTTCTCATCCAACCACTGCCAGCCACCTTGCAGATGTCGTCACTCCACCTAGCTGGAGGGCGCCCTACACTGCGTTTGCCCAGACGCGGTCTCCACTCTAGAACACGTTTACCCCAACGGTTATCGGTTCTTCGACAAATGTGACCGGCCCACTGCCACTTCAGCTTACTGATCCTTTGGGCTATGTCGATAACTTTGGTTCTCTGTCGGATCACTTCGTTTCGGATTCGATCCTTCAAAGAGACTCCGAGCATAGCCCTCTCCATAGCTCGCTGCGCGACCTTAAATGATATATACCATAACCAATAGTGAATCTAATATCTCCAGTCAATCTTTTGATTTCTCATACACTCTACCTATTATCAGATTCCGTTTATTACTCCCATAATAATAAACCAATCTATTACTTTAATAAGTAATATTGTCTCGCTGTCTATAAGAATAATGGTGCAGATTCACCAAGGATAAAAGAAAATTTAGCCATTTTCCTGACCCAATTTTATTGGAACAATATTTTCTGTTTTGTGTTCGTTGTTATTGTAAACATGTTTACATAGGACGTAAGTATAAAGAAATCCAGTACAATGATAAAGGTTATTTCTAATCTTCAGTTCAGAGAAGGCTAGACTTGTCCGTGACAGTCGATTCCCGGGTCGGGCAAAGTATTACTGGGTTTTTTAAATAAAATCTCAGTAGTAGCACGGAGTCTGGAATTGTGGTATAGTATATGGCAATAGGCTCACCCCCCATTACGTGGGACTCATAACATAAATAGTGAAAAATGGGTGTTACATTACATTGTACAGTGGCATAATGTACACCTCTGCCTACCCCTTTGGGGGATAAAAAGCGTGATGTTATAGTCCGTAACAGGCTAAGCTTTTTTTTATATTTGATGTGTCGACGTTTGACCACTATATCGCCTGCTACTATTTGACCACTATTACTTGCACTACTAGGTGTGCGATGATGCGGTTTACGATGGAGCACGTCGTCCCATAAGCAACCTATTCACTCGGGCCTTGAAGACAGGAAATACAGATTCTGGAAAATTCCAGATGGTAGGCCTCCTCTACATTGGAGATGCTTAGCAGATGGGCTTGATATAAAAGGTCAAAAGATTTAAATTTATCAGAGAAGGCTGCTGCCGGGATTCTGTCAGAGTCCTTCAATCGGTGTTCATGAGACCCACGCGAAGAGTAGTGGTGATGATAGAAATGTATTCTACTTTGACTAGATACAATAAAACTTGGACTTAAACTATAAACATGAGTTTGAAATCATTACATTAATGCAAAAGTTCGGAGTATTTCGAATTTCATCAGAAATTTGCGACCTTATCTATAAAACGAAATCGAATTGAGAAGCCATCCTGTAAAACCCTAAAAAGCAGAACAAAGCCAAAAATCGTCCCAATATTATTTATGAAAACATAAAATCTAAAGCAAACCAATTTTCCTACGAACAGAAAGGAAAATATTAACCTATTTATAAGAAAGTGTTTTGTTAAATATAACGGTGCAAACGTCAATAAATAACACAGAACAGGCAATGAGGAAACAGCGGGTTGCCAATTTGTACCACCCTGGAATCTTAACACTGCAATCTACTTTATATTAAAGCAAGCTCGAGGCAAAAATTCTGCTCAAAGATCAGGAATACATTTCATAGTGCTGCCACCTATTGTAATAACGAGAAAACTAACAATGCCATCTTACGGAAGACTGTTTAAACAGAAGTTGGAAACAGTGACATCTAGCGGTGAATACAACAACAGTAACATGTACATTTCCCTCTGAACGTAGCGTTGCGAAAGTTTCAGGTTACATTCAAACCGTACTAGCGACCTCTATGCTGAAGCTTTAGTATCCACTAAGCGGCGACAGATGGCGTATTTCTAAAATAGAATGTTTACGAATTCAATCGAGAGATGGCGGTAGGTTTACCGTGAGAATGGTACTGAAAGAGCGAGCTTTTAAAACACATTTAGGTAATTTTGTACGGGAATATTTCGAGTTTTGCAACGGGCGTTTGTAAAGAGGCTTTGACATCGCCCTCTGAGGAACCAGCCCTTGAATTCCAACGATCCCAGGCTATATTTGCGGCTTCTTTTGCCAGTCTCAGTTATGGACGCGATTCTGTATTTTTCTTTAGATAAAAATCTACGTTTTTTAATTCTGAAACTTCGTGTTGGACTTTTCTTGTATTTTTTACTTTTTGTCTGCTTGCTGGGAGAATTGGTATTGTATTTAATTTGGATTTTTTAAATACGAACTTTGCAATAGTTGTTAATAATCTAAGCTTTTTTTAACTCATCCCCTACTATATGGGACTAATAACGTAAAATAGTGAAAAGTGGGTGTTACCTACTACATGGTAGTAGCATTAAGTGCCGTAATGTACACCTCTGCCAACCCCTTCGGGGATAAAAGGCGTTATGTTATGTCTCGTAAGCTTTTTCTAGTATATCTATTTTTTATCAACTATTACAAATGCTTATTATTAAAACAGTACTATTGTAAAACCCACTAATCATTAGTTATGATGAGTCTCAAGTAATAATTAGATATGAATAATGGGTTAGATTATTATTGCCTAGTGGCGACCTCTCGCTCAGGGCGCGAGTTGGAAATCTACCAACGGCTAGTACCAATGTTACTCTTTTCGAATTATATGTACTTTCTAAGTTTATTTAGACACCACTGACAAACGATAAAGGAAAACATCATGAGGAAACCTGGGCTTATAATTTCTAATTATAAGTTTGTAATCGCCAACCCGCATTGAGCAAGCGTGGTATAATGCTCAAACCTTCTCCGTGTGAGAGGAGGCTTTGCTCAGCAGCGCTTAGAGACTGATGATGGTGATGATGACCTCTCGCTCAAAGAGCCAAATTTGGAACAAAAAAGTTGTAAACAAAGTGCTAGAACTGTTAAAATTTAACATTTTCTGTTTGTCTAGTGTCACAACGAAGTTAATTAAATATCTGATACAAAGTAACTAAATAGCACTAATGAGCTTCGTATTTAAGGTTACATTTCAAGCGTTTATTTTTAACTCTGTGTATACGCGAGGGGAACAAACAAGGGAGATGCTTTTTTGTTTTGTTTTAGTATGAATAGGTTAAGTATGTATGAAATGGAAAGTAGAACACAATTTTCACCACCTCCTTTCGTTCTGCGGGTCAGACGACTAAAGGGTTAGACAATAATGGATTAAGACTGTGATCTCTAACTTGACTGCGAAGAGGATAATGGTAAACTATTTTACGTATACGTCTATATACTAACTACAAATGATGATGTGGATACTTAACCGCATATGAATGGAAACATTTTAAGACTAAAGAAGCAGCAGACAGGAATAAGAGACCCGCTCAGCGGGGCTCCAACATCAAGCTTATATTTTAAGCTTATTTTTTTTATAATAGCTCCTTTCTTAACCTAATAATCTTTAACGCTTATCTACATAATATAACATCACGCCTTTTACCCCCGAAAGGGCAGGCAAAGATGCACACAGAAGAACACCCACTTTTCACTATTTATGTTATGAGTCCCATGTAATAGAGGGTGAGCCTATTGCCATATACTATACCACAATTCCAGACTCCGTGCTACTGCTGAGATTTTTTTTAAAACCCGGTAATACTTTGCCCGGCAGTCGCACTTGCGACCACTCGGCTAACGAGGCAGTCAACGCTTATCTACCTTTGGAAATAATGTGAGTAATCTCAGAAGTGTTTAAAACAGAACTTGGTGAGTGCTTTCAAGTATCGCTCGCAGTGAAATTATATTTGAAATACTTTGGATAGCTTCCTCAGTTGTTTCCGGAATAAAATGGCGGCTCTTAGGGATTCCCGTTAGAGAGATTATTTTGGGATTTAGAATACTGTTGTTAATAAGTGTAATGAGTGTCGTACCTAGACGCTTTAGTGGGTAAATGTGTTTGATAACAAATATATTTAATTTACGAATAGTTTCGAAGATATATTGATTTGAAATATCGCAAGCCGTCACTTTTGAGTACGTTTTATACTCTAAAATGACGTAGCTACCTCCCACTCCTAAACTTTGATTCGTTTTATCTAATTATAATTTTCTTACACGACAAAATAAAAAAAACGTGTCTTATATTTTTTCGTTATCTAACAGATAGACTTATTAGATTTTTAATTTTCATACCCTGTCATCATCCCTATTGTACGGAATTCCAGTCAAAAATGGATCCCGGTTTTTATTCACAGATTTTCGATTGAAATAGGGTACATTGGGCAGATATTACACATAGTGGACAATAGCTTCAGACGTACAGAAAAATCTATGAGCTTATCTACGATTGATTATCCAGACAACAATCAAATATATTAATGGTGACCAGTCCTTCTTACGTAGATATAGCTCATACTTCAGCAGTGAACTGTCACAAGCTGATGAATAAAACACCTAGCAACTGGCAAAAAATTAATGCCTTATGTCACAGCATATAAAAGGCATCATACACAATGTTTGGAAAGCCGAAAAATTCTCTTCAAAAAAGTGTCATTCACCGTATTGACTCGATACCCGAGGGATGGTAAATAAAATGTATTTCAAAGCGGAAAAAGGTATTGTCAGCATTTTAAAAAATGTTGACGGATATGTTTAAAGATTTTTTTGGTGGTGGGTAGGTACTTATTTTGTAATACTGAACAATGTTTATGGGTGTATTGAATGGTTTTTGGTGTTATATAAACGGTATTTTTGGAATATCATTGGTATTGGAGGATTGAGAAATAATTTTTGTTTAAATGCAATGAAATTTGGTGAAATCTAATTGTTTTTTGGGCAAGATGTTAAAAAATGCGGACGCAGTCTCTTGAAACAACGACTGTGGCACCTGCAGCTGTAGCCAAATGCCATTTAGGGGTTGTCTACATGTAAAATAGAAAACCAAATTATATGGAATTGACGTAAATTTTGACACTTGTCAGTGTCATCCCCATACATTTAGATTTCTACTCTCTCTGTAGACAAGCGCTTAAGGTGAAGTTTGGCTAAAGACACTGGTTCCTATAGACTTACACACAGAACATGCAAACATTGACACGAAGGACATCTGTCATTTTCTTAAGTGTGGTAACGTTGTAACCCATTACACGAGTACACATAAATAACCCACTGACACTTTGGTGCTTCAATTACTTACAATGTAAGTGACATTATGTCTTCTTAACAAATGGACACTCCTATATAGAGTCAAAAGCGCAACTGGCTGGTAGGAAGTTGGGTATCCTATGGAGGGTGAGACGGTACTTCACGCCGAAACAATTGCTGAGCCTGTACCAGGCACAGGTTCGGTCCTGTATGGAGTAATGCTCTCATCTTTGGGACGGCTCGGCAAAATATCAGCTGGACGCGTTAGAGCACATTGAGAGGCGTGCCAAGAGGCTCATCGACGATGATGCGCTTGTGAAGGCTCGGCTTCAAAGCCTCGAGCACAGGCGTAAGGTTGCAAGCCTTTCGGTTTTCTACCGGATACATTTCGGTGAGTGTGCAGGGGAATTGCACAACTTGATTCCCCCTAGTCCTTTCCATCATCGTACCACAAGACAATCGGCGAAGCGTCACCGATTCATAGTAGATGTTCCGCCCACACGCACGAAGCGCTTCGCTTCAAGCTTCCTTGTGCGTAGTGCTAAAGAGTGGAATTCTTTGCCAGAGTTTGTATTTCCTGAAGGGTACAACCTGGGAGTCTTCAAGGCCCGAGTGAATAGGTTGCTTATGGGACGACGTGCTACATCGTAGACCGCATCATCGCTTACCACCAGGCGAGATAGTGGTCAAACGTCGCCCCATCAAATATAAAAAAAAAACCCGGAACACCAGAGCGTTACATTACAAGTGGGTTACCGGCATTTTGAGGATTACGAATTTGAGGATTGTTAAGCATTCAGGGATTGGGGAGATTGTGGATTTTTAGTAACCTCACTCGCATGAAGAAACATAACGTAAGCTTTGTATCACGTCGGTTTTCTGTTCAGCCGTGGTATCACTCGAATCAAGTCGGCCCATTCGTGCCGAAGCATAGCTCTTCCACACTTAGAATGTATAAGAAAGAAACAAGCATAAAAAAGCAATTCCACATTATGAACAGTATAATAAAAATGTGAATAAATAATGAACAATACTTCGTTCTTATATCATTGCATTTCAATAGAGTTCTTACTGCAACTATTGTTTGGTTTCCCTCGCGAAGAATATCTAGTGCTGCATTGTAGTCTTATACATACATAGCGAATACACGTTGCTTTATTAATAAAATGAATATCTAATTGTGTATTGCAATACTTCTTTCATAATATACGTATAAAAAACCCATTGAAACCTCCTCTTTGGTTGGAGACGGTTAATTAATTCCTTCATTTATGTGTGAATGAGCCATGTTTCGGTACGAATGGGCTGGCTCAACTGGAGTGATACTATGGCCGAGCAGAAAACCGACGTGAAACAACGCTTGAGTTTTGTGTCGTCGAGTTAGTGAGGTTACTGGAGGCCCAATTACCCCCCTCCACCACTCTAACAATCATCAAATTCCTAATCCCCAGAAATCCGGGTGACGCACTTGTAACGCTTCTGGTGTTCCAGGTGTCCATAAACGACGTAGATATTGCTTACCATCAGGTGGCTTACTCTTAAATCCAATTCCGATCGATCGACATTGGTATTGCGAAATTTCATACTCTCGAGTTCCTACACCAGCGCCCATAGCATTCGTATTGCGTCGATATTGAATGAACTAAATGGTATTCAGTTTGGCTTTATATTCCGTACTCTGAATGCTATTTTAACTGCTGCGATAGGGGTTGTATAGTTTTGACATTGAATAATTATTGAGATTTTATTGGATTGAAATTGCATTGACATTGAGATTGATTTCAAAAGTAAGCAAAAGTAAGTCGGATTGTTAATGTACTAAAACCTTCTCTTGAGCAAAACCAACACTTTTCTGGAAACCACAACAAAAACAAAAGCCATTCGCCAGATAATCTTGCACAAACATGTATTGGCTATGTGCAAAGCGAGTAGTGGCGGACATACAACGACCGCAGCGCACAACACGGCAGAAATCGGAAACAAATGCGGATGATGCAAACCCGGTTTTTATTATTATATTCACTTTACAGTAACACTATTGAATAAATTGCACTTAAATAATGTCAACGATACTATTTTAATCTTCAGTTTTATTTATATTTGCAAAGAAAATTATAATGTTTACATTGTTATTATTTGACAGCTTCCGCAAATATTGTGAACGCTACGCGTCGCCACCGTCGCGCACATAGCCAATACATACCTCTACATACGGGTCAAGCTGAAGACCACCTTCTTTTTTTGAAGTCAGTTTAAGAACTATAATATCTCCAGTTAGAATGTATTTCTAACCGACCTTGAGATATAAGACCGAAACAAACTCAGAGGTCGCAGTCGCTTTTGAACTTCAGTATTTAGGGCATATTTTTAGACATCGCGAAGTCTAGAATAGGGGAAGATGACTAGAAGTTTTTTATATCCGTCTGGTAAATTGTCATAAACATTAGTTAACGATGCAGCTTTTAAATACCGAAGGGGTAAGCTGAGAGAGGTACACAGAATTAATTATTTTGTAGTTTTATTCTAGCTAATAGGTATCTATTATAAATGCCAAAGTTTGTGAGGATATACATATGTGTGTGTGTGTGTGTGGTGTGTGTGTGAGTGTGTGTTTGATATTCTTTCATGCAACAAAGGGATCGGAATGAAGTTTGGAACAGGTATAAATATATTATAATCTGAAATAACATATAGGCTACTTTGTACCGACAGGAATGCAGAAGACTCCGCTGACAGAAGCTACATAACATCAAGCCTTTTATCCCCGAAGTACAATGTAACACCCACTTTTCATTATTTATGTTATGAGTCACATGTAATAGGGGGTGAGCCCATTGCCATATACCGAGCACCATTCCAGACTCGGTGCTAGTATTGAGATTTTCTTTAAAAACCCAGTAGTATTATGTCCGACCCGGGAATCGAACCCGAGACCCCTTTCCCGGCAGTCGCACTTGCAACCACTCGGCCAACGAAGCAGTTCAAAAAGGTCACTTCTAAAAAGTGACATCACCAAAAAATAAGTTCGAAACGACCTTCCATGACCTATTTTCAAAGCAGTAAGTCTGGTTTCTCAAATAGGGGCTAATATTCTTTCATTTTGATAGGACGCGAACATTTCGCTCGCTCGAACACTTTCTGACGATTTTGCAGTTTCACCACAATCTTTGTGAACTGAACATTGTCTTTTTTCGGTGTTATTTTCTCGAAAGAAAATTTGCTCTTTGTGACTTCATTTCGGGATAGGATAGTTTTCGACTGGTCAAATTGAATGCTTTTATCGACATGTAGAACTGATACTGAAGCTATGTATTTTGTGTGAGTTCGCGAATATTTTTGAGTTATGTTGCAACATTTCTATTTCTTGAAAATATGAAAATAAGGTACAACTACACCGTGTCTTGTGCCGCTCAGTATGGCCGGCTCCAATGAACCAACCAACCAGAGTGCCGAACGCGTACTCGTTACGATTACGAAGGCCTCTGTCAAATGTGGATTTTATCTCGCAAATCTTCTTAGGTAGAGAAGGCTTTTAGTCTAGCAGTGACCTATAAACTTATCTACTCATTTAAATTATTTTAAAAATATTGACACGTAAAAATACTATTTTGTAGTCGTACTGGCTGAACAAAATGAAATTACATTTTGTTTGTTCTTAAGAACATAAAAATACGTTTTCGAAACACGGAAATTACGAAACATCAAATAATATGAACCTTATTTTATTTCACTTATGTAGAATTGACCCGTACTGAAGCAGTAAGGCGACATTATCCGGATTCCGGTCATCCGATATTTGGGAATGCATACCGTATCTCAACGGTTATTATACGTACATACATATATACGGATGTTCCGATATTCGAATACCAAACAGACGGCCATGAAATTCGATTTTCGACATTGACCGTTACAAAATCAGGTTAAGTGTTTTCGAAAATGGAACGTTGTGTGTTCTAAATGTTTGAATTCGAATTTTGACGGTTATTGTTCTATGTTTTTGAATTAGGAAGTTATGATTGACTTTTATTTTTATGTTTGTTTATGTTTTGAAATTTTATTGTTTGTTTATCTACCTTATTGGTTGAGTGGTTGCAAACGTGACTACTGTTGCAAAGGGTCGTCAATTCGATACCCAGCACCCAATATGAGTAGGTAATCGATTTTTTTAAAGTTATTAACATGGGTTCTGATTTTCAGACCAATGTATGGCAATAGTATTTTTGTAATTTTACTTAACAGCTTGAATGCACCGATATGAGACAATAGAAAATACATTGTCTTGCGTGGATCCACCTTTACCTCTAGACTCACGACGGGTTAAGGCTTAAGGCTGGTGATACACACAGCTACACATCGAGCTTTACATAACCAGTATAAACTGAACGCTAAATGTGCGGAAAGATGATGCGACGCGACACCAGGATAAACTGGTTTTGTATAGATTCATGTGTGGCCGTGTGTACATTTAATACTTGGTACCACTTCTATACCACATTTTCTGGGGTCGCTGCCATTGCAGCGGTAAGTCCCCTCTTTGAGGAGTGGCTTGAGAGACGCTACGGCGTCCTCACCTACCGCCTGACGCAGGTCCTCACCGGATATGGAAGTTTCGGGAGGTACCTGTGTCTGATGGGGCGGGAGGAAACGCCCGGGTGTCATCACTGCGAGGACCGCCCTGAGGACACGGTGGAACACACAGTGGGAGAATGCCCTGCGTGGGCTGAGCACCGCCGTGCCCTCAGGGAAGTGATCGGCGACCTCTCGCGTCCGGGCCTAGTGCAGGCCATGATGCGGAGCGAGGGAAGGACACACCGGGCGTCGGGGATCGCGAGACGATCTCCGGCCACCGTAAGCGCGGGCCTGCGGACGGCGAGCATGGGTGGCTCCCCGTCCGACCAGAAACAGACCCGAGCGTACGGCGCGTCGCGTTCCGCGCGCGCCTCAAAGAGCCATCAGACCACCACAGATGGGGCCCAATAGGGCCGATGCCGATTCGGAGTCGCGGAGAACCTAACGGGTAACCGGGGCTCCGGCTCGACGTGCAGGAGAAGGAACAGGGTGGTTTTTAGTCAGTAAGAGTCTGACACTCCCTTCCGCCTCACCCAGGCGGGAGCAGTCAATCGATGATTTTCCCCCTTAAAAAAAAAAAAATACTACATTTTTTTTAAAATATGTTCTAAGAAGTTATGTATGTCACCATTGGCATTTATTTTATTACTAGCTCTTGCTCGCGACTTCGTCCGCGTAGATTATGATTACTGTTATATCCTAAGAGAGCTTTTAATCGGGATAAAAAAATCCTATCAACTAAAGGTGGGTTTAAACGGCGCGCAAACACGCGAGCCGAACCTGGCTCCGCTCGTGGTTCGCCGCGCCACGCGCTGTGTAAACAACTGCGCTCGGCGCGGCTCGGCAAAGTTCGCACGATCCATCACTTGTCGGTTTTTTCGACACCGATCAAAGGCGCGCGCGCCTTATACAATGACACCATTCACCATCGTCTTTTTCGTCTTTCTTTTGTTTTCAAATATTCACCACAGAGCAAAATAATAGCAGCTGCTGCAGCAAGGCGTTTTCTTTTATCCATATTGAAGAACGAACAAGCGGACAGCTCGGTTCAACGGCGCGATGTGTAGCGGCGTTGCCACGGACGGCTCAGCTGGCGTGGGATCGTGCTACCCCGCGTCGTTTAAACGAGCAGGCTTGCGTCCGTATTTAGCCGAGCCGCATCTCCACGGACGGCTCGGTTCGCGTAGGATCGGGCTAGCCCGCGTCGTTTAATCGCGTCTTAAGTCAACCCATACCCTGCCTGTATATCAAATTTCATCGAAATCCGTTCAGTAGTTTCAGTGTAATTGACGAACAAACATACAAACAAAGAAACATTGTGTGATTTTTGTTTTCCACGTCTTCTATTCCCCGAGGGGGTAGGCAGAGATGTATTTACAGTACACACACGTTTTACCACTTATGTTTTAAGTGACCCATAGTCCCATGTATGTAAGTACGTGACAAAACTATGAAATACAAAACACTCCATACTATTACTATGAATACTTCTATTGTAATAGATACGGACTGCCTCGTTGGCCGAGCAGTTGCAAGTGCGACTGCCGGGCAAGGGGTCTCGGGTTCGATTCCCGGGTCGGGCAAAGTACTACTGGGTTTTAAAAAAAATCTCAGTGGCAGCACGGAGTCTGGAATTGTGCCCGGTATATGGCAATAGGCTCGCTCATGTTATATGGGACTCATAACATAAATAGTGAAAAATTGGTTGAATGGCATTAAGTGCCGTTCGGTGCATCTCTGCCTGCCCCTTTGAGGAAAAGCCGTGATGTTATGTTAATACTTCTATGTGTTTTGCGACGAAACAATGTAACTAAAAAATTGTATTGTGAACCTTATTGAAAAAGAGTAACCTATGGAGTTTCTTGCTCGTTCTTCTCCATAGGAATCTACAAATTGGAATGAGCAAATAGCTTAACTTTTGATTTCTTTTTGTTGACGTTCAAATTGAAATAAATGATGTTAACTATGACACTTAACAAAATTGGTCCTTATCGTCATCAAGAGTTCGTAACAGTCCACTCCTGAACTATGGATCTCCTCTACATAAGAGGGGCTTTTGTTTTTTAAGGGGGGAAAATCATCGAATATCTTCTTATGAGGTTGAGGCGGGAGTGAGTATCAGACTCTTACTGACTAAACACCACCCCGTTCCTACTACTGCACTTCGAGCCGGCTCCGACTCCGTTCTACGCTTGGCACGAGTTCCTCGTTCGTCAAATAATTACGTGAGACATTTGAAAAA
Organism: Spodoptera picta; assembly: GCA_038387885.1. Lineage (NCBI taxonomy): Eukaryota > Metazoa > Arthropoda > Insecta > Lepidoptera > Noctuidae > Spodoptera > Spodoptera picta. The sequence goes on along the minus strand of JAZHFQ010000221.1, from coordinate 226,063 downwards.
CATAATAATTAATTAAGTTTTTCTCACGAAAGTTATGATAGATATTTTTTTATCTTTACCCTTCATAAGGGCGGCCCCCAAACAATTTTTTATATGGGGCCCTGCCAAGGCACACTACGCCACTGGATTAACCTTAGGGAAATCTTTGGCAGGTAACTAACCTCGTCATATAAAGTTTTGTCTATAACTTGAATGATTTTACTAGATGTGGTATTTTCTTACGCTTATGTAATAGAAATGGCTCAAAACATATCTAATTGGGATGATAACAGGGTATGAAAATTAAAAATCTAATTAGTCCGTAAGTTAGGTAAAGAAAAAATATTAGACACGAATTTTTTTATTTTGTCGTACCTATATAAAACAACAGGTACTTATGTAGATAAAACGAATCAAAGTTTAGGAGTGGGGCCTAAAACGTCATTTCTACGTATAAAATGTAGATAGAAGTGACGTCACACGACATTTCAAATCAATATATCGTCGAAAGTATTCGTTTCTGTAAGAAAATTAAAAATGATTTAAAATAATCTACCAGGCGGACATTAAAATAAAAATTAGACATCTACCCTATTGAAGTAATAAAATCAAACAAGTAAAGCGCTTTCAAATGGTACCTTAACACAGGCATATTTTATCTTAACTTTATTTTTTTACTCTGTATGTTTTGTCCGCTAGAGGGCGCCACATTATTTTTTGTAAAACCCCATATAACCAGCGGACAATTTAGACGTTTCTAATTATATATCATTTATCGAATTCTGATAAGTAGTTAAGAAGTTACGAGGGAACAGAATGAACATACATAATATATACATAGCCTGTCAAAATCATCTTCCCTCCTTTTGCTTTGCTGTAGTCGGGTAATAAAGCAGAATACAAAAGAAACAAAAAATCTACTTTTTGTACTAATAACACAATACAGTAGCCAACAAGTCTCGAGACACATTCGAAATTCAAAAGCCCAATCCAAAGAGTATCAAACAGCCAATGAAATTCTATACTACTTACTACCAGCCAGAGGCCTTAGTATGAGTTTGTGTAACGTTTAAAGTATTCGAAAGGAGTACGCGTTCGGTGCTGTGATTGGTTGGTTCATTGGTTCTGACCAATTAGAGCGCCGAACGCCTACTCGTTTCGAATACTTTAAACGTAAATGAAACTTGTACTAAGGCCTCTGTACTTGCAACGTTCGGAATTCAAATCGTCAGATTGTTCGCTGAGTTTATATTTCGAACTGAAGGTAGCGATGCACTAATGACATTCTTAGCTTACGTCACGGGACGTTACGTAATGAAAGGAGATCCACTTTAGGTCGCCTATTTGGGGTATTTTCTTACGATACGGAATAATTACCTATGAACATTTATAGTTGTTAATAATCATCATATTCTGTGACGGTCCACAGCTGGATAGTGGTCCTCCTCTACATAAAAGAGTTATTTACGTCTCGTGAGGTGTTATGACTTTATTGTTGCCATACATCATACTGTATTCATAATAATGTACGATTGCAAAAGCAGAAAATACTCCAACAGAACTTTGCTTGATCTGAGAATGGAAACCAAGACTCCTTGTTCGCTACTCATATTAATCAACGAGGTACAAAGAAAACGCATAAATAAAAATTATAGAGGCAACATAGTTAAAAACTACTTCAATTTGTTTTAGTTAACTGGGAGGCGGGAGGAGGAAACGAAATCGGGAGTAATGGGAGTAACTTGAGGGAGAATTATGTTACACGGTGACTGGAATTAATGTACAAATGGACCCATCAAACTATACTTAACCAGTATAAACTGACCGTTGAGACTGTGGGAAGATCATACAAAGCGAGTTCACAATAAACTGGTTTTGTAAAGTTCGCACTAAATAAATGTAGCTTGAACATAGACGAGGCTGTTGTGCTTTGAGTTCGCAGATCGATTGCCGATTGGGAACAATGGGATATTTCACTGCTGTTTTACTATAATTTTGTATAGTTAAAGTTGTTTTTATGAAATTGTATAGGCACTAACTTTAGGCTTAATGCACTCTGTCTAATGCAGTAATTCACTGAGGGAAGTGGAAACTATCGTTGTTTTCTTCTCCTCTTATAATATCTTCTGATTCACTTTGTTGCGGGAACCATGGGAGGTTGTGGCGGGATAATAAATTGGTCCTCCGTTAGCCTCACTTACACGACGAAACACAGCGCAAGCGTTGTTTCACGTCTGTTTTCTGCTCGGCCGTGGTGTCACTCCGGTCGAGCCGGCCCATTTGTGCCGAAGCATGGCTCTCCCACACTTCGAAGTCACTTTTTACAGGCTTAAAATTAAATTATATCAAAATACAAACAAATAAATGCGAATTATCCAGACAGGTACCATTTTACCTCATTTGACGGTATCTGCACAAGAAAATATCCTAATTAACGTATACACGCAGTGACAAACCAACCTATACATAACCAGGTTAAGCTAACCGCTGAATGCACAGAAAGATTACACAAACCGAGGCCACGATATACTGGTTTTGTATTGCTTAAGCTCATCTGTGTGTACCGTTGGATAATAAGTTAATTACAAAGCTGAACACACGGCAGCATATCAAGGTATACATAACCAGTTCATCATGGCCTCGCTTTATATGATTATTCCGTACATTCTACGGCCATTTTATACTGGCCATGCATAGTCTGATGAGTACCCTGCGTACTAATGAGAGGTTTACTCTCAACGTATATCCGCCGATCTGATGACGCCATATCCAGTGTTATCTGGCCCTGTTTTAAATTGGACCGTTACGTGTTAAAAGATCAACTTAGACTGGTTATTGGATTTGCTGCTTTACGTAATGTTTTTGACTATTAAGCGACTAAAATGGACAAATCTATGCGTTTATTTGGGTATTCGAATATTGGGGTTATCTAGTGTAATCTGAACTCGTGGTACTTACATAATCTTTGTTATGAGAGATCAAGGTAAATTGGTGATTGGATTAGCTCCTGTATTTGACAATTATGTGCTTTGAAGGTTATTTATTTATTTAATTATTTTGTTTACATAAAATTGGAGGGTCCGTCACACAGAAATATTACATATCTGTGGTCCGTCATTGCACGTAGGTAAATGTTTGACATTTTATTCGTTTATTTCTGTGAAATGGGGGATGGACAATACGTACGTATATTTTATTTTCTCCAAAATCATCTATGCATTAACAAATCTGTCAGGTTAAAAGGCTTATATAATAGTACATTATTGTTAATTTCTCAAAAACTGAAAACACATTAATCTTATAAGAACTAACAAAACAACCAAAGGAAACAAAACAAACAAAACTACATGATCACTTGCAAAAACAAAACGCCACTCGATTTTAAATCACATCCTTTGGCGTAACGTTACCTAAGTATGTAACAACGAGCTATATCGTTCGACAAAGATAAGTAGTTTCCATTTTGAATTTGGAACGCTTTCCGTCTCGCTCTGTTTGAAGAGACGTGACTTCCTATTTCAAATAATAGTACCGCCATTTTGAAGCGATAAAAGTGTAGTGTAGTGATTATTAAGGAAATATTGACTTTATTACTAGAATGTTAGAGTTGAAAATCAGTTTAATTCAGTTGAGGCTAGATAATGCGATGACGTATAGTGTCAGATTTATTATTTGACAGATTTTTAAATGAACTTTGAGTCATCGCAAAAGCGTCTGTACATATGGTCATATATCGAATAGATGAAAATATATTATACATATAAGGTGCTCTATAATTATCAGCCACGGCTTTAATGGGAGGTAGTGTTATGTTTACAGATTACAATTGTGATTGTACCTCGGACCAGTTAATTACATAAAGTAAGTAAGTAAACATTGACTACATTCTGCATAATGTGGTTCACAAATTACGCGCGATGCGTCGCTTAGTCAATGAAAACAATTGCTATCTCTTTCCACGTGTACTGAGAATGAAAACGGAAATCAGCTGAATAGTTCGTCACTATCTAATCTACTAGATACTCAATAGGCAGGCTAACAAGGGTTATAAAAGTGCAATTACTTACCAGGTACGGCATTCTTCCGAAAAGCTGTTGTAGGTAAATAAGATTATGCACTTCCCATCACACTTAAAACAGTTTTTACACACTTTTACAGTTATTTACACACTCTCTACCTACTTATCTACAAAACTGTTGCACAAGTCCACCTTCGCGTTGCACACAAATGAAGGCACGCTTCCAAACATGTCATATCACATTATCTAATGTGTCCGTTTCACATTTACTTTGTTTCGCGTTTGATTTAAAAGACGCCACAAGTTATTGTCTCTATCATCGTAAACTCCGGCAGTATCCCTTGTGCTCGCAAGAGGATGACACCGAAAGAACTCTTCGAGTTCTGATTTGAATTTCGTCACCCACTTTCCACTATTTATGTTATGAGTCCCATGTAAGTTGTGAGCCTATTGCCATATACCGGGAACAATTCCAAACTCCGCGCTACCACTGATATTTTTTTTAAAACCTAGTAATAATTTGCCTGACCCGGGAATCGAACCTGAAACCCGTTGCCCGGCAGTCACACTTGCGAACACTTGGCCAACGAAGCAGCCAGCTTTCTTTAATATTACATATGAATTGGCGATATATTAAAGAAGGGCCAAATTAAAAGTACCCTTAAGGGACGAGCATGCATGAAAAGATTGATGACTGTTGATGAAGCGAAAGAGATATGTCAGTAGGATTAGTAGCAATTGACGTTCCATAGTCGCCTACCCCCATGGGGGACAGGCCCAAGGTTATGCATGTATGTATTTTTCCAGTCAAATAAATCAGTTTGGCATTTCCCATTTCACATGGGTATGTGTATGACATAAAGTCGTAAACTGAACCGAGAGGTTAGGTAGGGTACCAACGACGACCTCTAAAACATGGGTATGTTTTAGAGGTCGTAAAACTGGTTTCCAAAGAATTTCTTGGAATCTTTTGGCATGGTAAATAGAACTTAAATTCGAATATGAAGATACTAGCTTCTGCTCGCGGTTTTGCTCACGTTCCGTTGGCGTAGAATGTTGTGTCATATTTTTCAGACCATAATCTATCCCTATTTCACAATCCATCCCGATCTCTTCAGCCGTTTAGACGTGAGTGACTAACAAACATACACACGAACACAAACTTTTACTGTATGAAAGAAAGTTGTGTAAGTTACACTATTTATAACCCACTAGCGACCCACCCCGGCTTCGCACGGGTGCAATATTATACATATAAACCTTCCTTAAGAATCACACTATCAATTAAAAAAACCCGCATCAAAATCCGTTATGTAGTTTTAAAGATCTCAGCATACATAGGCACAGACAGACGGCGGAATGACTTTGTTTTATACTATGTAGTGAATAGTGACGAAGAACGGCTTAATCGATTTGAATGAAAATTGGTGGGGGGTAGCTTAGAACCAGGAGACGGACATAGACATAGACATACACATATTTTTTATCGAATCCTTTTACTTTTTACCGAATATCACGAACGGGAATAAACGGGTCTGCGCGTACGAAGTCGCAGGTAGCTTATTAATATTTTAAACTAGCTTCTAGTTTAAACTGTCAAACACCAAGCGGTCACCGGTGACCGCAACCTATTGTTCTATAATTGTGTCTACAAAACCGGTACTCGACAAGTTAAATAAGATAAATGTTTTATAGTGATGTCTGGATATATGAATGAAAATATTATTTACTTGAGTCAGTAATCAAAAATGAAGGTACGTTGTGGTCGTTGTAGATGCAGTCTAACAATCTGTGGATCACACAGAGTTGCTCAAATGCTCTGATACAAAACCTACCAACGGCAAATACCAATTTATTTTTTTCCGAGTTATATGTACTTTCTGAAAGTATGTATTTAGACACCACTGACGAACAGTAAGCTGAGCTCATAATTTCTAATTGTAAGTTTGAAAGCCAATCTGCTTGAGCAAGCGTGGTGATTAATGCTGAAACCTTCTCCGTGTGAGAAGTGGCCTTTGGTCACCAGTGACCGCTTATAGGCTGTTGATGAAGACGATACTGTAACTTGGTTGACTGTACCAACTTTATTGTGATGACAAAAACTCTGAAAGTCACTTATATTAGCTTTTGACAAAATAGATTAGAAAGAACATATTTTTTTAAGGGGGAAAATCATCGAAGTACTGTTCCCGCCTGGGTGAAGGTGTGGCGGGAGAGAGTGTCAGACTCTTACTGACTAAAAACCACCCCGTTCCTTCTCCTACGCTTCGAGCCGGAGCCCCGGTTACCTGTTAGGTTCTCCGCGACAGAAAGTACGTATAAGATATTTATCTTTATCTTATTAAGACTACGACGGCTTAACAAGACCTCAGGGACTGCTGAACTAGGAATCACAAGTTCAATTACCGAGCTAGCCAAAGTATCATTGATTTTTATTGGTTAAAACTTCGTAATAGTAATTAGTCTTAAATTGCGTTGTCTGTCTGTCGCTCACTGAGTAACATACAACTTTGATAGACATCCATCGACCATAGTTTTATGCGTTCATCTTTTACAAGATTAATTTAACCCACTGGACCGAATGGGATCTTATAGACCCCCATAAACTCGGCAATTACTAAACCAACCGAACGAAAGGCTATAAAACTTTATTATCGGCTATCAATCGTAAAAGTTTTTTGCCTATAAATTTTGTAACATTGTTCCAATGTATAGTTTGGGTTTTTTAACTAGTCATTTGTGATAGAGCAGTTATTTATCGGTTGTTCAATTTATTGAGATAGTTTATTTAGCTTGTGGTTTATGGGATAAGCCGGCAAACGAGCAGACGGATCCCCTGATGGTAAACCATCGGCGTCGCCCATGGACACCTGGAACACCAGAGGCGTTACAAGTGCGTTATCGGCTTTTTGGGATTATGGGATTTAAGGATTGCTGGGGATTCAGGGATTGGGGAAAGGGAGGGGGTAATTGGGCATCCGGTAACCTCACTCACACGACGAAACACAACACAACGTTGTTTCACGTCGGTCTTCTGTGAAGCCGTGGTATCACTCCGGTCGAGCCGGTCCATTCATGCCAAAGCATGACTCTCCCACACTTGATTTAAAACTTTAAATTGTAACTTCATTTTGTCGTCTGCATTCCGTCTTATACTGTGTACTTTTTAATGAAAACAGGTAACACCTCTATTGTTCCAGGTGTCCTTGAGCGTAACTCATCGTTCGACCTAACTCGCCGTCTGACCAGAACCAGGCCCGAGCGTACGGCGCGTCGCATTCCGCGCGCGACTTTAAGAGCCATCAGACCACCACAGATGGGGCCCAAGATGGCTGATGCCGATACGGAGCCGCAGAGGGCTTAACGGGTTGCCGGGGCTGCGGCTCGAAGTGCAGTTGTAGGAACGAGGTGGTTTTTATTCAGTAAGAGTCTGATACTCCATCTCGCTTCACCAGGGCGGGAGAAGTCATTTGATGAAAAAGATGTCCATGGGTGACGCCGATTGCTTACCATCAGGTGATCCGTCTACTCTACTACTACGGCTAATCCCATAAAAAGAAATATACACCAAAATAAACATAACATATGCAGTTCTTGCATATAGAGCCAGTCCACATAATTCTCTACCAAACATGTTTCAAAGTTTTCAGTCTCTACATTTCCTGAAAGTTATAACAAACTGTGTACTCTATGTAGAGTTTAGTGCTTACATTGTAGAGTTTGCTCTATATTTTTGAGGGGAACTTGAGTGATAGAATTTTATTTATATTTTCTTTAAGATTTGATACATTGGTTCAGTGGCTGGGAGTGTGTGCTGAATAAATTAATGTTCTGGATTCGATTATAAATCTGTTTTATCAGATTAGTTCTTTTAATCAAACAAGAAGGTAATATCACATAAAAATATTATTTCACTAGCTATTGCCTGCGACATCGTCAGCGTACTGTGACTGCCTCGTTGGCCGAGTGGTCGTAAGTGCGACTGCCGGACAAGGGGTCTCGGGTTCGATTCCCGAGTCGGGCAAAGTATTACTGGGTTTTTTAAATATTCTCAGTAATAGCACGGAGCCTGGAATTGTGCCCGGTATATGGCAATAGGCTCACCCCCTATTACATGGGACTCATAACATAAGTAGTGAAAAGTGGGTGTTACTTCTGTGTGCACCTCTGCCTACCCCTTCGGGGATAAAAGGCGTGATGTTATGTATGTATGTATCGTCAGCGTAGATTATGATTCCTGTCTTATCCAGTGGGAGCATTTAATCGAAATAATATCCTATCACCTAAATCAGCTCATACCCTGCCTGTATAACAAATTTCATCATAATCCGTTCAGTAGTTTCAGCGTGATTGACGGACAAACATCAAAACAAAGAAACTTTCACGTTTGGCATTCATGATAGAGGTAGCTTGAAATAAAATTAGAGTATTTTGTATTGTCATGAAGATAAAGGAGTGTGTCCAACCAAATATCATATCGAGCTGTCGTCAGGAAAGGGGTGGAATCCCAATAACTATATTTGATCCAAAATAACAAACTGGACAAGCTGAATTGGAAACCAGTCAGGAATCACCAAAGGTATTAGATTTAAAGTGCAATGAAGACAGCATGGCTTATAATAATATGTACCTACTACGCCTAAGCAATCGGCACCGCCCATGGATACAGAAACACCAGGGGCGATACAAGTACGTTACCAGCCTTTTAGGGATTAAGAATTAGGATTGTTGTGGTTTAATTAAACTGTCAAACACCAAGCGGTCACCGGTGACCGCAACCTATTGTTCTATAATTGTGTCTATAATGACGGTACTCGACGAGTTGATTGGGGAAGGGGAGAGAGTTTATTGGGCCTCCGTTAACCTCACTCACGCGACGAAACACAACGCAAGCGTTGCTTCACGTCAGTTTTCTGCTCGTGGTATCACTCCGGTCGAGCCGGAGCCATTCGTGCCGAAGCATGGCTCTCCCACACTTTTTTGTATCCTAAAATTGTACGTATTTTATACAAAATTGTTATTATATATCTATATGTACCTATAATATTTGTTTACATAGCCAGTAGGCACTGCGAAAGACATTTTTAATTTACTACGTGACTCTGCGTTCAGTGAAGTCATTAACATAAAAAATATATTTCCCGTCTCGTCTTTGAACATACACTTTGCAAATTGAGTTGTTGTAACATCATATTATGGGTTTTTTGATGGCATGTTAGATGTGACGGTTGTTTAATTAGTTATCATGTAACAAAGAGTTATTTTTTTATGGGATAAGGAGGCGAATCACCGATGGTAAGCAATCGGCGCCGCCCATGGATACCAAACACAGCAGAGGCGTTACTAGTGCGTTACCGACCTTTGTGGATTGGGAATTTGACGATTATTGGGGATGCGGGGATAACGCCTCTTGTGTTCCAGGTATCCATGGGCTACGCTGACTGCTTACCATCACGTGATCCGTCTGCTCGTTTACCAGCTTATCCCTTAAAAAATAAGTCTGAAACTAAAACATAATAACTAGAAACAAAACTAACGGAAGATTACAAGTTCTACCTGTCGGAACGGTCATTAGTACGGGATTTCGATTTATTTATTTTTTTTATTTATTTATTTATTTACACTTCTTGCAATTGTATACAATGGCGGACTTAATGCCTAGTGGCATTCTCTAACAGTCAACCTTAGGGTGATGCAGAGAGACACAATAGTAGGTGTAAACGTTTACCACTGTTGTGAGTTTTAAACATCGTTGTTATGGTAGTATATACAATTATACATATCACACAATATTTACTAATTAAATATAATGAAGAAGTACTAATATATACGCAATACAAAACGAACAGTAAGGGATAGTATACAAATAAGTATGGGACATATATATACCTAAATATACGAAGGCAAATATATAACATAATATAATATATAAATATACATGATTATACACATATAAATATATAAATACGTACATGACCTAAGTGTGTGTTGAGTCTGCTAGCCTCTTCTGTAGATGCTCACGAACCTTAAATTTGAAGGACAGACGACTGGTCGCCGTCCTGATATCCGTTGGCAGCGCATTCCACAGCAAGATGGATTGGACGAAAAAAGAAGAGTGAAGGAAGTCAGTTCGATGTGTGGGACATTGCAACAGAAGATTATTAGAAGAACGGAGGTATTTGCTGTGGTTAGCGCTCACATATTGGAAATAGGGGGAAAGATAAGTAGGAGAATTGGGAGAAGTAAGAAGGGAGAATAAAGTGGTTAGCGCCCGTTGTTCCCTGCGCTGACGTATGGGCAACCACTTTAGTTGCAATCGAAATGCAGATTTACTACAAAACGAAGGAATAACAACAAAATGAATAAAGATGGCGCGCTTCAAGAGTTAATTGTGACGTCATGTCCGCCTAAGAGTGGGGGAGATTGAGTGACTTTCAACATCGCACAACAGCAGGCACTCTTGGCTGGGACTCCGAACGAACAACGACGCACTAAGAATACTGTCGGCCGAATAATGATTGGAATCATTAGAATCAGTGCTGTGAAATTGTCATTGACATTATATTGTTTGAGATTATAACGGTGAATATTATTATAATGTAAGTAGACTAAACTTTGATGTATTTTGACCATTTGTAAACTTTGAAAGGGACTGAGACCTCTGAGTTTGTTTCGGCGTTTCTTCTCAGAATAGTCCGTAGGAAATGCCGACTTAATTAAAATGCGAACAAGTAAAGGTGCACTGTCGAAAGTAAATATAATATATAGGTAGGTAAAAATATATAATAGGTAGGTAAAAAGTAATTCTGTAGTTTATATGTATCCTATGTTTGTATAGTTTGTAGCTTCAAGTTTGCCCCATTGTGTTTGCTAAGTAGATTTATGGTAATCCGTGGCAACGTCGTGAGGAGTGTATTTGTTAAATCTATTATTTTACTCACCCGTCTTATATTTAATATACTGCTGTTTGTTGTCCTTGATAAATAAATAAAAAAAAATAAAAAAAAAAATAAGTAAACGTTACTTTATTTACGAAGATTTAATTGTTTTATTACTGCATAAACATACCTCTACCGATATATATGACGAAGAGGGCTTTCGCTTGACATCGCCCACACCATCCTCCGACATACCTGATTCCTACACCGCTGCCTACCCCTCCTGCCAAGAAAAGGCATCATAATACAAAAAAGCCTCTCTATTTACAGTATTATCATATAAAGAGTTATTCAGTAAAGCCTTTAAAGGGGGTAGAGTCTCTCAAGAGTCTCTAAATGGTACTTAAGAGTATCGAGTAGTACTCTACACCTTTTTAGGCCGAGATAACTTGACTCTACCATAGAGGCGAGTTTTTGTAGAGATTATAAATATTGTCATAGTAGTTTGGGAGAAATTTGGATGGGAATGGGGTTCGATATTTAGGTGTGGTTTGGATATTTTATTATTAATGTTTAACTAATGGATTATTATATACTAGTGACTGCTACCCGTCCCGGCTTCGCACGGATGCAATATGCATGTATTTCACCGACGAGCATGCATTAAAAGATTGATGACTGTTAATGAAGCGAAAGAGGTATGTAAGAATCGTAGTAATTGGCGTTCCTTAGTCTCTGCCTACCCCCATGGGAGACAGGCGTGAAGTTATGTATGTATGTATGTATACATATAAATCTTCCTTACGAATCACTCCATCTATTAAAAAAGCCGCATCAAAATCCGTTGCGTAATTTCAAAGATCTAACCATACAAAGGGACAGACAGACGGTGGATAGCGACTTTGTTTTATACTATGTAGTAATTCCGTAAGATTTATATTTTTAAAGTACATCTCCATACTGAAGAAAGGTTAAATTTATAATACTTATTGGGGTTTTGGTCGGATGTCAAGTTGATTGCGGATTGAATGAGCCGATTTATCATTACACACCGACCACATTGCCAATAATATAGTCTGATTTAAAACGCACTCACAGAAAACCGACGTGAAACAACGCTTGCGTTGTGTTTCGTCGTGTAAATGAGGTTACCGGAGGCCCAATTACCCTCCCCTGCCCCAATCTCCCCAATTCCAACGATCCTCAAACTCCTAATCCCCAAAAGGCCGGTAACGCACTTGTAACGCCTCTGGTGTTTCAGGTGTCCATGGGCGACGCCTATTGCTTACCATCAGGTGATCCGTCTGCTCGATTACCGGCTTATGCAATAAAAAAAAAGAACCCGAGACCTTCTGTTTTTCATTTCTTTTTTTACGTTTGTAAGTGCTTAAATATTTTGATACAACCTTTGACTGTCAAAATCAAACATAATGCACCCAATACAACACAATTTTTACACAACAATATAAGACCCAACAAATAAAAAATGTCCTAAAAATATTTTCAGTATCTACAAGCAAAGTTTCAGTTTCAACAAATTCTATTGCGATATCCTATTTCAGCGAAGGAACTCTACCTCGACAGTTATGACTCTACCACTTACGGCTCTACCTTCGATACAAATCTGAATAGAACATGAAATATATTCATTGAATTTCAAGACATAGGATAAACTGCCTGTTATATAAAATAGAACCTTATGTCGTAATATTAGAGCTGTTATTTTGAACGAGATTGTATAGAAATCATCAAAATCAAACGTAACATAACGTCACGGCTTCTATACTTCGAAGGGGTAGACATAGGTGCAAAAAAAAATATAATGTCATACTCACATTTACTTATTAAAGTAATGAAGCTCTTGACTTCAAAAAATCTAAAAACTAAAAAGCATAAAATAACTATTGTTAGTACTGATAGGTTACCCACCAACTGATAGGTTAGAAGTCGGTATCATAAGTTCTAAATAAAATTATTCATTAAAATAAACAACAATACAAACGGCGGAGTTATCTGTAAACATACATAAAAAATATCTTTGGAACATAGTACCTCCTCTTTTTGTGAAGTCTGGAAAAAGCATTACCCCTGGGATTTTATTCTAAAATTTTCTCCTGTGTCGTGGGTGCATTTACAAACATAGAAGTTCACATACACATTACACCAAGACCCGAAACAACTATTTGTGGACATAAAGTGTTCGTCCTGCTGAGCTTTTTAGACTTAGTACAAAGAAAACACATATACAAGTGGATTTAATGCCTTGGGCATTTGATTTTTGGCTTCTGGAGTCTGAATTATATTGTCTCACTGAGACTCATCTCATTGATTATTTCGGAAATGCCTGTGAAGCTTAGCAAGCAATTGATACCTAAGTAATTCTTTTATAAAATACGTCTAAAAAAACCGACTTGAGCCTTCTCTTTTATGTAGTCGGTTAATTAATCTATTAATCTATATAAATAAGAATGAATTACCGTTCGTTAGTCTCGCTAAAACTCGAGAATTGCTGAACCGATTTGGATACGTTTGCTCTTAAAAAGTTCGTAGGAGTCCGGAGAAGGTTAAAAAAAATTAGGCGATACGATGTTTGCCGGGTCAGCTAGCAATTTACTAATACCTTCTCCGTATATAAATATCACTTTTCTGAAAACCACATCAAAATCGTTCAGCCATTCAGGTCAAACAGGTCAAACTGTGAACCTTTTCCCTTTTTGAGGTCGGTTAAAAAACTAGTCAAAACTTCACCCACACGTATCCTAAGATAACGTCAACACGACCCCATTATCAGACCTGTGTGATCCCCTTCAAAAGGGGGTCTTATCAACACTACAACCAACGCTACTTGATCCATTACTCGCGCACAAAGGAGTCATAATGTATACGTAACTTAGCTGTATATTTATGTTAGTGTGTGTAAAATATTATCTTATAATAAATACTATTGTTAGCTACTCTCGTTCAGTTGCACCCGCTCTGCTCGGGTCGTATTAGTAATAGCGTGATTTTTTATGTCCTAAAGCATAAGATTACAGTTTCTATATATTATATTCCAACTTGTTTCCAACAAGAAGATTACAAAAATAATCCAGTATAGGGTAGTTCTCAAAAAAGTGGCACAGTAACCTGTCAGCCAGTTTTTAGTAGATACGAGTATTTTTTATTAGGGCTACTGATCTTTTCTATACAAAATTATACATAAAGAGACTTTATACATTAAGGCCAAGTGAAAATGAGAAGTTTAGAGTAATACATTTAAGAAAAATAAAAATTGTAATGTCATTTTCTCAGTAACTTGTCGTGTCCAAACACAATGTGTCTGACTTTGAGGTGAAATAAAAAATTAATACCTATCAATAAGCACTTAAATAAAATAAAGCACAATTCGTTATATGATTGTTTTAACGTGATTTTGATTGCTGCCCGTAAACACATATAGTTCTTGAGATATTTATTCCCAAATTGTGTCCAGAGACTTTTTCTCCACAACCTGGTGTTGCACACTACTGACCATTACCCACAGACTATAACGTTAGCAACACGCTATCCCAGCGCGAAATGGGCCGACACTATCGGGCTACCTGTTGTCAAAGAAAGAAGCGATCAGTATGTGTTTGTTTTCTTAGAAAATACATCGATACATCGCAATCGGATTTTGTAACAGGTATGTTGTCTATTATCTGACCTATTTATTTTTGTTTGTATGTTAATCGCTTCGAAATATTTTATTCTAAAATGTGTCAATAGGTGCCTGTATATGATTCTATAAGTGATACTTAAAAAAAACTAACCGTTTTGTTGGTATCGCATTTTAACCTACGTTTCCTCAATAACCTGTGTGTCTTTATCCTGTTGAAAATGCACAGGTTAAAGAGATTGCTAACAGGTTAAAGATACATTACTCATTTTTTAATACAAATTCATTTTACTCGTGAAATTCTGTTATAAATTACTTAGGTATTAACACTTAATATCCTTACTAGTTATATATTTGAGTTAATTGATGACTTAAAATAATTTTTATTACTCTTTGAATAAATAAATTTGGTTTTCTTTTAATGATATAATAAATTATTATTACTATTTAGGTTTTTTAGTTAGGTCAGCTAGACAAGGTTTAATCTATTTTTTCCTGCTTTCAAAGGTAAAATCCCAAAAAATAAGAAGAGAGAAGATACTTTAGCGTGAAAAAGACAACTTGAAAAAAAGGGATATGAAAATATTAAAAATGATTCAGAACTATACGCAAAATACAAGGAAAAATATAAAAAAAAATATAGAATGATATAGAAACGAAAAAATGAAGGAAAAGTAGTATTTGTAAATAATTTAACACCAAGGGATTAAAACCGTTAAGAAAAAAGGGGCGACAAGATGCTAAAACCTATCAACATAAAAACAAGATTTAATTTTGATTAGTAATATAGCTATTAGTAATACATTAGTGATCTTAGAGAACAATAGTGATAGTGAACTTCCGCGAAGTTTTTATCAAAGTAGAAGAATGACTAGATCGAATTCTAGGTCTAAAGAACGGTTAAAATATGACGAAGCTGTTATTCACGTCGATTACTTGGAAAATTATAAATGCGCTGACTCAATATCGAAATACATAGTCGTCGACATAGTTACTATAAAATTTATAAAAATATACTTTGGTATCACAGCTTTAAAATGGATCTACTCTGAATCTGTTCACAGTAAAGGAGCTCCAGATGGAGTTGGGGCCGTATTAAAACGTCCTGCTGATTTAAGTGTGAGCCATTGAAATGATGAGCAGGATTTCGAAACATGGAGTAATGCAAAGCCAGAAATGGTAGTGTTAAGACAGCTTAGTCGTACAAAAGAAACCTGTTTAACTGACGTCGAATTCTGTAAACACGGTATACATCTGGGTTTTCACCGAGTTATTACAGAGGAAGTTATCTCACCAGCAATACCCTACCCAGATGGCCAAGAAAAAGACCGTCTGCTATAACTTCTTCTCGAACTTTAGGCAATTGTTTTGACTCTGATGAAGATAGCATTGTTACCTCTAGTAGGAATGTAGCAGATAATCTAATTCCACCAGAATTAGTAAGTATTCTTTATATATCGACATCGTTTTCAGTTTTGTCTGAAATGAAATTACCTCCGGAAGTACTCCAAAGAAGTACTTTAGATAAGATAATAGATGAAGGGCCTGCGAGAGTGACTGTGTCCCCGTTGAGTTCTTTTAAGATTATTATAGATATGTTAATGATTCGGACTGCTCTATTTTTTAACTATTTTCTATTTTATTTATGATTGTTTACATAAGGTGTTCAAAAATATCTGTAACAAATAGAAGGAATCAACTCTGAGCTAGTGAAAAAGCGATTAAGTTCTCGACACATTTTTGTTGACTTAAATGTATGGAGATCACAATTATGACGTTTTTATCTCCGTTACAGAATCGGTCTCATAGAAATGGTTGTTCAGAATGATGACTGCAATCGCCCCGTTCATTTATTGCAGACATTTTACTGACAAATTTTAAGTCATAAGAAGAAATTATAAGCACTTAGTACTTTTAGAATTACCATTGAGAGGTGGTTTAAGACTGATTGGCATATACAGTGAAACTTGGTTAAGTGGGACCTGGATAAGTGAGAAACCTCAATAAGTGGAACCCATGCTGAGGTCCCAACACTTTGGCACTGAATTACCTGTATTAGTGGGACGAGGTAAACCTCTATATCTGGGATTTGTTCTTTCGATTTATCATCATAGTTACCTCTATAACTGAGACAGCGAGTAAATTTTATATGTATAAACCTCTGTAACGAACATAATATTGTTTGTTTAATCATTTTTATTCTACCCACAAATTCCCCATGTCCACATATTTCCAAGTCCACCTCTATTAATGGAACTCTCTATAAATGAGACAGATATTTATTTATACCTGTATATCTGAGACACTGGGTAAGTGGAATACCTCTATAAGTAAAACGACATTGCAGGTCCCTTGATGTCTCACTTAACCAGGTTTCACTGTAATTTAGTTATGAGAAAATTTACCTAGTTTGTTCTAGTTGAAAAACAAAACACATGTTTATCATAATGTTTGTTTTTTTTATAATAATAATAAAATTGCTAATTGTTTTAGACTGATTGAATTTTACTTTAGATTATGAAAATATAGCACAGCTATTCTATTTGTATCTGTATCCGTAAATGTTTAAATTAATGTTTAATTCACGTCAGGAAGTTGTGAATTATTATTATTATTATTAAAATCGTTATTTTTGTTAGTTTATATGATAAAATAAACGCAAATTTTGCATAATTTCATTGCTTTTTTCTGTAACCTGTCTATTTTTATTTAACCTGATATCGTTTTCTCAATAACCTGTACAAAACCCCTTTAACCTGTAAGGTCACTTTTTTGGAAGGCTCTATTTCACTCAATTTCCAGATAATCTGCTTCCCTTTCATTAATTCTGTTTCAGTAAAACACTGCCAATAGATTTATATAAAAAAAACTCGACATTTTAAATATTTTTTGAAATTGACAAATTAATTCGATCTGAGCCACTTTTTTGAGAACGATCCAGTAATACTTTGCCCGACCCGGGAATCAAACCCGAGACCTCTTGCCCGGCAGTCGTACTTGCGAACACTTGGCCATCGAGGCAGTTACTTCTGTGTTTTCTACCTACCTACCCCTTCGGGGATAAAAGGCGTGATGTTATGTTATGTTAATTAATATTTTACGCGGATGAAGTTGCGGGCATCAGATAATACCTCTACATAATATGATAATCAAAAAGTTACCCCAACTTAGTGCTTTCACATCACAGGTTCTTATCAAGCAAAAGTACTTATATCTGAATTTCAGGATCCCTCATACGCTAAGCGAAAATTGATAGCCTTCAGGACGACATCGATATAATCCTTCCTGGCTTATCTTTTACGTTGTTACGTGAGATCGTAAAACATAACTTCACCTTTTGAAGCGGTTGGGTAAATGTATAAAATGATGTTATGGTGTATTTTTCAGGAAGGTCGGAGGAAGATTAGGTTGTATTGTGACGTCAGAGGGGAATATATTTTGTTACCTCGTCTCCTATTCCCGTAAGGGAGTTCAAGAGTGGGAGAGCCATGCTTCGGCATGATGAACCGGCTCGACTGGAGCAATACCACGGCCTCAGAGAAAACCGACGTGAAACAACGCTTACGTTGTGGTAGAACTGAATTAAGGTTTTCTAAGCTCAGTATCAATTGACCTTATAACAACTCAACCACACACGATGAAAGATTCAAAAAACACTGAAGCAAAAACACTACCTTCTAACAACAAACATAATCTACTTTTTACATTCAACAACAAAAAATACATAAAATTTCATCCCATCCGACCATTACGTCACATCCCGTCTTCCAGGATATGAAGGCCGGACCGGAAACAAGATGGCCGACGTACGGAGCCCCGAAACCGGAAATACGTAACCGAATTATCGGCTAGTTCAAGATCGCATTTGCTGAAAAGGTGGAGCCTTGAAAAATGTTATTGAGTTTCTCTTAATACGTTTTGTTCGTAATAGTGTTTTAGGAAGATTTTATTTTTAATAACTTATTAACGTTACGTCTTTTAATCGGGTCGTGTGCTAGCGAGTGCAATTATCAAGTTGGGAAAGTAATTTTGTTTTTCTTTTTTTAATGGGAAGAGCCCGCTACAACCTCCCCAAACCGATGCAACTCCTGTAAGACAGGATCTACAGTAGATACAATTAATCAATCAATCAATCAACGATAGTTTCCACTTCCCTTGGTGAATTACTGCAGGAGACAGAATGAATTAAGCCTAAAGGCACAAAAAAGAGACTGTACAACTGGGTGAAGCCCAGTCGCAAAGCACCACGGAGATTTGACTAAAAACTGAGTAAGTCCTATGTGTGAGCTGTTATACTTGCTTCCAATAATAGGTATGGCAAAAGCAAAATATTTAAATCTGTGTAATAAGCTGGAATCTTTGAAATCGGCCCAATTTGTGTTACATAGAACCTATAACGTAATTAATGAAAATCGGCTGTAAAACCGTGTAATATTTTATGGCGTACCTTTTTAAATGCACCTTCAACCTGATTGGAATGGACACCCACAATACCAGCAGTATAATAATTGTGTTGTCGTGTTATAAAACACTATTTTATAGGTGTGAAGTTCTTCACAGATTTAAACGCTTAAATATACGTAGTAGGTATTGGTTGCGGGTTACCGCGGCCGGACTCGAAGTGCAGGAGTAGGAACGGAGTGGTTTTTAGTCAGTAAGAGTCTCGCGAGAGACACCTCGCCTCATCCAAGGTGGAAGAAGTCACTGAGTGATATTTCCCCTTTAAAAAAAGCTAAGTATTTTTTTTATGTGATAGGAGGCAAACGAACAGATGGATCACTTGATGGTAAGCGATCAGCGCTGCCCATGGACACCCGAAACACTAGAGCAGTCACAGGTGTGTTGCTGGCCTATTAAAAAGGATTACGCTCTTTTATTGAAAGTTTGAAGGTCGTATCAGTTCGGAAATACTCGTGACGACAGATCACAGTTTTGCTGTGCAAGGCAGAAAGCTACGTGAGAAGTCAGTTGTAGCCTGCCAACCATCTATATGATGGGGATGCATATGCTGTCGTGAGGGTCGATGGCGATAATAATATTATTAACAAAGAAATCTTTATTAAACCATGTCAGTTAACAAGTTAACTACAGTTTGTGGAACAGATATAATTTATGCTAAACTGGTCTCGCGACGGAGACGTGTTCCAACTTGTTTCCAACAAGTTATCAACTGTGTTTAACATTTAAACGTCCAGTGGCCTATTAGAGTTTTCAGGCTGAAACGATGTGGGTTAGAATGTCAGTTGTGAATGCGCAGCGGAAAACATTCTCTCTTCTCCAGGGTGTTGTTAGAGATTACTATTAAGAACTACCTACACAGTTAGCAGAGATCATGCAGTTGTGCTTTTAGGGAACAGAAAGTAAAGTACCCTAAGATTGGAAAAGGAGGATCTTCCGACCAAGCGAGGTGATCGTGGCTGGCGGGCTTTCTGCCCAACAGTTGTTCATTGGGATTTTCTATCCACGTTAATTAGCATGTAAACTTCGCATGTGCGATGTAGGATTTTATGACGTCATCTGTTGACTTGTTTTTCATCGATAGTCTGTGCACGGGAGCTGTCATTTGACATGTGTGTGTGTCGCGACGCTTTGATAAACTTGAATTTTTGGACTGTAATCTCCAAAATTACCTGGCAAGTATGGAGATTACGTTGTGTTTCAAGGAGGCCCAGCCTATAGTCTGGCAGTTAATCAAACCCAGAACCTCATATTCGGCAATCATATTTGCGATCACTTGACCACTAACTGAAATAATCCTATTTCAACCACACTTCTGTTACATATATGAATCATTAAATTGGTACAGACAACGGCTGTCACAGAGTGTACTGTCTATCTGCCATACTTCATTTACTTTTTTTTAAAAAAAAGCTCAGTTCTTAACAATAGAAAAACAAAAAAAAAACAAACAAGAAAAAAGGTATTAAATTAATATTAAAAGCACAGTCATGCAGAAAACATCGAAGGCCGCACAAAATAACTTGTCAGTTGAAAATTAAAAACTGTGGCATCGTCTTGTATAATGAGTGTAAAGCGCCTGACCTAGTTACTCTTTGTATGTTGCTGTATCTGTTGCGGGAGTTGTTACAGTAACAATGTTAATTAAAGGTGTTTTAACTTAACTCTTGAAATTATATCTTTATTCTTAACCTTTTTTTAAGGGGGAAAAATTATCGAATTTCTACTTCCGCCAGGGTGAGGTGGGAGGGAGTGTCAGACTCTTACTGACTAAAAACCACCCCGTTCCTACTCCTGCACTTCGAGCCGGAGCCCCGGCAACCCGTTAAGCCCTCTGCGGCTCCGTATCGGCATCAGCCCTATTGGGCCCCATCTGTGATGGTCTAATTGCTCTTTGAGGCGCGCTTACCCTGATTTCTTCTTACCCTGGATCTTGCAAGAGCCGAATAAAAGACCAAACATGTTTAATCGACTTTAAACACAGTATGTTCTCAACTTGACCTGTAGGTATGTATAATGTTTGTGTGCGAATATCTCGCGATTGGCTGAACAGATTTTACTGGCTCGTTGGCCGAGTGGTCGCAAGTGCGACTGCCGGGCAAGGGGTCTCGGGTTCGATTCCCGGGTCGGGAAAAGTATTACTGGGTTTTTAAACAATTTTCAGTAGTAGCACGGAGTCTGGAAATGTGCCCGGTATATGGCAATAGGCTCACCCCCTATTACATGGAACTCGTAACATAAATAGTGAAAAGTGGGTGTCACATTGTACAGTGGCATAATGTGCACCTCTGCCTACCTCTTCGGGGATAAAAAGGCGTGATGTTATGTAAGATTTTAATGCGGTTTATAGAAAAGTGTTTATTACACTTAGAACAAAATTTTAGTGTATTAATTAAGCGACTTATAAAAGGGGGAGGATGAAGTTGGTTGTTTTACACGTAGTATACAAAATAATTATATTATAGAAACTGGACGGTAGCGCTCTTTGTGGCTTAAGTCTTTTGGACTGCGATCCCCAACCCAACTGCGGTGATTATGGCAAAACTTCTTATGTCGAGAAGACCCAAAGTCCAGCAGCAGACTGAATGGACTGTGAGAGACTGTTGATAATAATTTATAATTTAGCCTTTTATTCAGATCTTAAATGTTTACAATAAATTTACATCTAAAATTACAAATAACTATTCTTGCACTGAAACTACTTAAACTAATATCTGTTCCTTGGTTACCATTTCAAGATCTGTTTGCCAGTCGGCAAAGGCCTCCTCCAATCTTTTCCATTCTGTTCTTTCTAGAGCCACTCGGTTCCACATTAGTCCTGCCACTTGTCTTATATCATCATCCCATCTTTTCTGCGGTCTGCCTCTCTTCCTTTTGCCTTCTCTGGGGTACCACTGTGTCACTCTTTTACTCCATTTGTCGTTACCTCGTATCACGTGTCCAGCCCATCTCCACTTAAGTCTTTTGACTTTGATTGTTACATCTGAAGTTTTTGTTCTACTTCTAATAATGCAGTTTTTCAATCTGTCAGACTTTTTAACGTTCAGTATACTCCTTTCCATTGAGTGCTGACAAGTTGCCAGTTTGTGCAATGTTTCCTGGTTTAGAGTCCATGATTGGCAGCCGTATGTAAGAACGGGTAGCACGCAGGTGTTAAACAGTTTACTTTTAATATTAATATGAAGTGTTTTGTCTTTCATAGCCTCTCTTAAGCTCCAGTATCTCTTCCATCCGCTTGTAATTCTTCTCTCTACTTCTTTTTGCATGGGTTCTTTTTGGCTTATCAGCTGTCCCAGATAGACGTACTCATCAGTGTAGTCAATTTCGGTGTTTCCTAATTCTATAGTATGGTTTGTTCCGTTCGTCATCACTCTGGTCTTTTCCGGGTTCAGTTTCAATCCAACTTTTTCGCTTTCTGATGCAAGTTCTTTTATCATTATATTCAAGTCTTCTGCTGATTTTGCCAGTAGCACTACATCATCAGCGAATCTCAAATGTGACATTAATACGCCATCGATATTTAATCCAAAATGTTCCCAATTTAGTCTTCTGAAGATTGATTCAAGCACTGCAGAGAATAGCTTCGGAGATAGTGGATCTCCCTGCCTTACGCCTTTTTCCACATTGAAAGAGTTACTTTTCTTTTCTAACTGGATTCTTGCTGTGCTGTGGCTGTATATATTTTTAATTAGTCTAATATATTTCTGTTCGATTCCTTGTTCCAGTAGTGCCTCCCATATTTTTTCATGTGTTAGAGAATCGAATGCTTTACTGTAATCTATAAATGCGATGTAGTATGTCAGCTGGTATTCGTTATATTTCTCTATAACTTGACGCACAACATGGATGTGATCGATAACTGAATAGTTTTTGCGAAATCCTGCTTGCTCGATCGGTTGGTGTTCGTCCAGAGATTTTTCGATTCGTTTTAAGATGATCTTGGCAAAAGTCTTATACATATTCGACATGAGACTAATAGGGCGATAATTGCCGATGTTATATTTGTCCCCTTTCTTGTACAGTAGAATGATGTTAGACTCCGTCCATTGTTGGGGAATCGTTTCAGTTTCTATAATATCATTGAACATATCTGTGACAATAGGTGTCAGAATCTCCTGGCTGTATCTTAAAATTTCATTACTTATGCCATCTGGTCCGGGTGCTTTGTCATTCTTTTGGGTTTCAATAGCTTTTTTGACTTCAACTTGGAGAATGGCTGGAATATTCGAGGTTTCTAATAATTCGATTTCACCTTGCGTAGTACTTCTTCTGTAAAGATTCCTGTAATATGAGGTAGCTATCCCTAATATGTCAGTTCTATGATGTTTCCATTTTCCTCGTTCGTCCTTCATTTTTACTATCCAGTTCTTGGTTTGTGTTAGTTCCTTCAGAGCTTTTTTGGTTCCACCTGTTTTCACTATATATTTTTCAAGTACTTCCATTCTCCTTTGTTTTCTGTCCTTTCTCATGCTTTCCTTAATTTCTTTGTTTATGTTGACTAGTTTCTTTCTTCTATCTTGGGTGCTTCTTGCACTGAGAAGGTTCTTTCGTTCTTCTAGGAGTTGTACGGTAGTTGTTGATAGCTCTTTTTTTGTATCAATTTTGTTGTTTGCAATGAGTTTTGTCTCTGTTTTGATTGTATGCTCTAAATAGTTGTATTTTTCCTGGATTCCTAGTTCCTTTGTATTATCTTCAAAGTCTTCTAATTTGTCTTTCAGGGATGTTGTTATTTGTTCTATTTGGTATTTGCTGAGTTTTGTATCAAATGAACATTTCCTTGGTCTTGGCTTCTTTGTTTGCTTTGTTTTTAGTTCCGCTCTTATTAATCTATGATTGGTGTTAAAATTAAATCTCTTAATGACGCTGAAGTTGGTGAAGTAACTGGTTCTGTTTGTCATAATAAAGTCAATTTCATTCTTTGTTCGGTTATCAGGTGAGATCCAGGTCCACATATTTTTCCGGTTTTTCTTGTACTTCGTATTTAGGATTGTTAAATTGTTTTGTAATGCAAAGTTTGTAAATTTTTCTCCATTTCTACTTCTGGTCTTGTTACTATACGTGAATGGTCCCAGTATTGCATTTTCTCCAGGGCGTCTGGCGCCGATTTGCCCATTGAAGTCTCCCATTACTATCAAATTTTTATGAGCGTGTTTTTTAATTGCTTCGTTTAAATCATGGTAGAAATTTGATTGCTCTGTAGGTGAATAAATTTGTACAATAGACCATGAGCTCCTGTATCCTGGTAGTTTCACATTCATAATAGCTATGCGCTCTGAGATTCCAATAAATTCTTCTACATAATTTTTAATGTGTTCCTTGATAATAAATCCTACTCCATATTGACCCTGTGTCTCCCCTATCTGGTACAGTAAGTAGTCGGGATGAGAAGTAATACTTTCACCCGTTCTTCTCACTTCGCTCATACCCAGGATGTCCCATTTGATTTGTTCTAATGCTTGCGTTGGTTCCGTTAGATTTTCTTCGCTTCCCAGAGTAAGTACATTAAGGGATGCAATATGTATTACTGAGTTTTAGTGGTTACTATTTTCCAATCGTGGAGGGTTGTGGTCGTTTTCCCCCACGAGGACCAGTCGGCTTGGGGGAGCTTGATTTTTTTTCGTTTCTTTTGTGGCGGTTTCTTTGGTTGGTTTGGCTTTCCGTTTTCCGTTCTGTATTTGCTATTGGTTTTTGTTAGTATTGGAAATACTCGAAAAGGAGCTGGATCTGGATCAAATTATGTCGAAAGCATTGGCTCTGTCTACCTTTATCGTGTTTAAGGTTTGTTGCTTTTTTGGTTGGTTTTTATAGGAAGAAGGTGAAACCGATGTTTCTCTTTTCCTTTTTTCTTGATTAATGTTGTTCTCTTTGACTATTAGTTTATCATATTTCAAGAACGCTATATTTCCCTTTTTTCTCTCTTGTTTTAACTTTTCTTGCAACTCTTTCCTTTTTTCCAATACTTCCTTAGAGTAGTTCTCAGTAATGTAGATTGCTTTGAGTTTCCTTTTATTTTTCATAATTTCGTTCTTTTTCCAGTTACTTATAAATGAACATAATACCCGTCTAGGTTTGCTGCTATCTATTTTTCTTACCCCTAGGCGATTAATTTTGTTGATTTCGTGCTCTTCTATGTTAATACTCATATCTTGGATAAGAATATCTTTAAGCTTTTGTATTAGTTCATAAGTGGATTTCTCTTTTTCTTCTAAGCCAAATACTATTATACTGTTACTCTTTTCGCTTCTCTTGAAATGCTCTAACTCTTTTTCTAATTTTTCAACTTTTATTTTCAGGTTTTTATTTTCTTCGACAATAGGGACCAATTTTTCATAATACTTCTTGTTATAGAATCTTTCAATAGTTCATTTTGGTTTTGCATCTCGATCTTCATTTTATCGAATAATAATTGAAATTGACCTTCCATTTTGTGTGTTCAAGTCCTGTGTATGCGTGTAACACAACGCGATAGTAGAAAATGGTAGAAATATTTTTCTTAATTGGCAACACTGACTGAATTGTCAGACTCACTGATGTTTGACGTACGTACAAGTGTCACTTTGTGAGTGAATTGAATATTTTACTTTTTCTAACCTCAAAATATTGAATACATTGATCTATATAGTACTTGATGGATTCCAGTAATTATGCCTCACTCGTTGAAAATAATCACTTCTTGATAATTCTTCTAGTGTTTGACACGGGAGCTATCAGTCTGCGATTGTTTTTGTTATTTTATTTCACGTAATTATGTCGGACGTTATCACTGTGATGTTGACAGTTCTAGTGCCGGAAACGGAAAAACCTGTTGATAATGCTTATATTATTATTATTATATGCTCTGACTGCTTCGTTGATCAAGTGGTCGCAAGTGCGACTGTGGGGTAAGGTGTCTCGGTTTCTGTTGCCGTGTAGGGCAAACTAATACTGGGTTTTAAAAAATCTCAGCAGCACGTAGTCTGGAATTGTGCCCGGTATGTGGCGATAGGCTCATCCCGTATTACATGGGAATCATAACATAAATAGTGAAAAGTGAGTGTTACATTGTAGTAGCATTAAGTGCCGTAATGTGCACCTCTGCCTACCCCTACGGGGACAAAAGGCGGGATGATATGTTATATTAAGTAACGTACCCGTAAGTAGCGCAACGCGTTATGCAACACAACACACTGTGTAACAAAACCGACGAACAAGTTGCAAGTCAAATTGTAAAACTAGACTACAGACTCAAAGAGTTGCAAGCTGTACGATATTGATATCTCATTTCTTTGAAATAGGATTCAATATTGAATACCGAAGTATATTTTTTATTTACTTTGTTAGAAAGAATTCGAGGAATATTGAAATCTTGTTTGTAGTTTTACTGTAGCATTGGTCAAGTTATTGGAACTGCTACTGTGTTGCAGATTCGATTTTTAAGTTGAGGAATCTGAGTTTTTAACCGACTTCAATACAAAAAGGAGGTTCTCAATTTGAACTGGATGTATGTGCAGAAAGTTTAATCTTATCATTAATTAATTAAGCCGGTAAACGACTAATCACCTAATGGTAAGCAATCGGCGTCGCCCATGGACACCTGGAACACCAGAGGCGTTACAAGTGCGTTACTGGCCTTTTGGGGATTAGGAGTTTGATGATCGTAGGGTTTGGGGACATTGAGGAAGGGGAGGGTTATTGGGCCTGTCGGTAACCTCACTCACACGACGAAACACAACGCAAGCGTTGCTTCATCTCGGTTTTCTGTGAGGCCGTGGTATCACTCCGGTCGAGCCGGCACATTCGTGCCGAAGCATGGCTGTCCCACACTTTCATTTCCAGGTTTAAATAAAATAGGTGATTAAATTAAATTTTTGTACTGGCGAAATTTTGTATTGATATTTTTTAATTTTTAGATTATTTTGTGGACTGTTTAGTCAACATTGAGTAATGGGTTACTAGTTTGATTACCGAGTCAGATAAGGCACCTCTAGAGAAACTTCTAGAGGTACATATAGATTTGGCGGAGTCCAGTATCCTGTCACTTGAATAGTGGCAATTGCAATTATCACTATAAGTAAGCAGAACTGAGTTTGATACCCGAGTGTGGTAACTTAGATATTATTTTCAGAAATTTCAAATAGTATCTGATTTCCTTTAAATATCCCAATAAAACAGGTAAAAGTTCAGTCACTTTTACCTGATTTATTGTATTCTGTTCACCTCAACCCACCCCAGGGAATAACATAGCCAAGATCTTATATATATATGTATAGACATTTTTATTGCGACTGACAACATTCGTAATATAATAGTGTAACGACGGGAAAGCCCCAAGAACAATGGCAACACAAAAGCTTTTTAGGAAAAGCCAAATTGTTTTATTTCGACGTTCCATTAATATAGGTATCTACACTAATGTTAAAAGTATGTATATTTGTTTTTACATCATTCACCTTAACAAAAACAAATACCTACAGATTTTTTTGTACCATATGATAACACACCATAAAGTATAGGAAAGCAATACCTCGGCACGAATGGGCTGGCTTGACCGGAGTGATACCCCGACCTTGCGGTAACGTGAAACAATGCTTGTGTTGCGTTTCGTCGTGTGAGTGAGGTTACCGGTGGTCCTATAATCCCCTTCTTCCCTACTCTCCAATCTCTGAATAGGTACCCAATAATCCTCAAATCCCTAATCCCCAAAAGACCGGTAACGCACTTATAACGCCTCTGGTGTTCCAGGTGTCCATGGGCGACGACGATTGCTAACCATCAGGTGATCCGTCTGCTCGTTTACCGGCTCGTCCCATAAAACATTATGTAAGTTTCCTAGGACAAAATCTCCATTATTAGTTAACATTATTAATATTAGTAATAGCTCCAACTCTGAAGTGTTTACACCTTGAATATAAATAACATGTTTAACTTTACAGTTTTCATTTAACTTTGCCATCTTGTTCTCAAGTTATAATATTATTAATCGAGTTGAAGACTTCACTTGATGAATAATTCACTAACTTACAAGTTTCGCTTTGTAGTAAATATTTTTTATTGGTTTCTAATTAGTTCCAATCCCAAACCAAACGTGGTGATTAATGCTCATTCCTTTTTCGTGTCAGAAGAGACCTTTGCTCAGCACTAGAATTTGAAAATGTCTCAGATTACGTATAGACACCTATAATTAAAGTAAGTTGGAACTGTCCAAACGTTTTTAACACGAAATCAGCGCTATCAAACAAACAAATAAATTCTTCAGATTTATGTAGATAATAAATAGTATAAGAAGTACAAAAAATAATTTAAAACTATAAAACTCAAAATTACATACAAATATATATAAATAAAATAAAAATAACTATTTAAAAAAAGCATGTCAATGTTCATTCCTCGCTCTTCATGTTACTACTGTCATGAGAACATATTATAACATCTAGTAAAATGTTATGACGAGTAATTTCACCTGGTTTTACTCTAAAAGTCGGTAAAGTAGGACAGTTTTAGTAAACAGCGCGTGTTAAAGGTGCTGATGTACAAAGTTTGTTTGAGAGGTAAGCAGAATGAGTAGGGTGCGAATAAAAATGAGGAATACGTGTAGACTGTCTTGATTTGGAAGTTTTGGGTGGCTTTGTTTCTGGTTTTAGGTGATATTTTCTAATGGAGGCATACGAGCAGACGGATCACCTGATGGTAAGCGATCAGCGCCGCCTATGACACACCTGCAACATCAGAAAAGTCAGAGGTGCGTTGCTGGCCTTTTATAAAGGAGTACGCTCTTTTCTTGAAGGTTTAAAGGTCGCATCGGTTTGGAAATACCGCCGACGACAGATCATTCCACAGTTTTGCTGTGCGAGGCAGAAATCTACGTGAGAAGCGCGCAGTTGTGGCCTGCCAACCATCTATATGATGGGGATGCATATGCTGTCGTAAGGGTCGATGGTGAAAAGATGCGGCAGGTATCAGGTCAAATAATTACTCAGAGCACTCTCCGTTATATAAGCGATAGAAAATGCACAATGAAGCTGCATCTCTACGCATTGCCAAAATGCCCAGCCGGTTTGAAATATCCCGACATCCAACAACCCAAACGGCACGCAGCTCAACGTGGTCCAAAGGAAGAGGCTGGAACTGGGGTGCAAAGATGAGAATAGTATTCCATGGTGGGCCGAAACTGTGCCTTATATAGAAGTAGGTGATGAGCCGAGGTGAAATACTGCCTTGATCTATTGAGTACATCAAGCTTATTTGAGGCTAATTTGGCCTTATCCTCTAGATAACTGCGGAACGGGACGTCGCTCGAAATGCTGACACCAAGTATTCCAATACCAGCCGAGGCAGTTTGGGAGGTGCTTTGGAACTGAGGAGAGACGACCAACGTCAGTTTATTAGCGGCAAACCTGTGTCTTAGTGGCGTTAAACTGGCACAAACTAAGTCCACCCCAATCAGAGATTTTCCCTAAAGAGGTCTCGATTTCAGACACCAGTCTGTTTCGGCTCTCTATGACGTTTTCCTGAAAAAGGTTAGCGCGGCCGGTGTAGTAGGCATCGCCTGTGCTGTCATCCGCATAACAATGAATGCCGCTGATTTCCAGCATGTCATTGACATGAAGGAGGAACAATGTAGGCGACAGCACGCCTGCCTTTACAGACAGCGAGTCAGAGCATTCACCGTCGACAACAACCTTAATGCTTTTATATGCAAGGAATATATTATATATTAGAAATTATTATTGTGAATAAAATAGGCATAACGACGCAATGGCTACTTCACCAAGAAGTTGGATTAACGGGTGAGGTATTAACTAAAGAGACTGCCTCGTTGACCGGGTAGTCGTAAGTGCGATTACCGGCCATGATGCGGAGCGAGGGGGACTGGGATGCCGTCTCCTCCTTTTGCGAAGCAGTCATGCTAGCTAAGGAGGAGGCGGGACGCGTGAGGCAGCGAAGCGCTGCCTCCTCGCAACCCAGCCATCGCGAAGGACACACCGGGCGTCGGGGATCGCGAGACGATCTCCGGCCACCGTAAGCTCGGGCCTACGGACGGCGAGCACGGGTGGCTCCCCATCCGACCAGAAACAGACCCGAGCGTACGGCGCGTCGCGTTCCGCGCGCGCCTAAAAGAGCCATCAGACCACCACAGATGGGGCCCAATAGGGCCGATGCCGATTCGGAGTCGCGGAGAACCTAACGGGTAACCGGGGCTCCGGCTCGACGTGCAGGAGAAGGAACGGGGTGGTTATTAGTCAGTAAAAGTCTGACACTCCCTCTCGCCTCACCCAGGCGGGAGCAGTCATTCGATGATTTCCCCCTTTAAAAAAAAAAAAAATTCGATTACCGGGCTGGGGGTCTCGTGTTCGATTCCCGGGTCGGGCAAAGTAATACTGGGTTTTTAAAAAACATCTCAGAATGCACAGAATCTAGAATTGTGTCCAGTATATGACAGTAGGCTCACCTCCTATTACATAGGACTGATAACATAATATAGTGAAAAATGGGTGTTACGTTGCACAGTGGCATTAAGTGTCGTAGTGTGCACCTCTTACCCCTTCAGGGATACCTGAACCCCTGCACATAAACCTATACCCCATTTCAACATAGAATAAATAAAACAAATATAAAGGAGTTATTTTTCGCAATCCAGAAATAAACCAACACGTCCGTTTACCCACCAAAATAACAGTCACCCCACAAAGAGAGTGTTTGCCTAAGTTACATAGTAAGTTGTTAGTAGTACGCAGCTTATGTAATACCTAAGTTAGGTATAACTTATGTACTTAGAATGTAAGTATTCATATTGTAGTGTGGGTTTGTTTGTGTCATCATTAGTTATATTATTATTGTTGATGTAAGTGTTACGAGGCCCAATTAACCTACATCCCCTCTTCTTCTTCAATATTCCCAATCCGTGCATCTCCAACAATACTCAAGTTTCTAATCCTAAAATACAATAACGCACTTGTAGCAACTCTGGTGTAACCGAGCAGACGGATCACCTGATGGTTAGCAATCGGCGTCGCCTATAGACCCCTGAAACACCAGAGGCGTTACAAGTACGATACCGGCCTTTTGGGGATTAGGAATTTGAGGATTGTTAGGGATTCGGGGATTGGGGAGATTGAGGAGGAGGTTATTTGGGCCCCCGGCAACCTCACTCATACAACGAAAAGCGTTGCTTCACGTCGGTTTTCTGCTCGGCCATGGTATCACTCCGGTCGAGCCGGCCCATTCGTATCGAAGCATGGCTTTCCCGCACTATAAGTTAATGACACAATAACATAACTACCCAACTAACATATATAATACTAGATTATTATATAATCAAAACACGGTTGTAATTAAAGCCTAAACAAGCAAACCAGTGAACGACCCATTGTGTTCGCAAGTGACCTTCTCTACGCATGGAGCACACTGCTATTCATACAAATACTACTTGAAATAAAATGGGGAAATTTAATATGTAGGTCGTTTTGGATTGAGGGTTAAAAATATATGAGTTCCTATAATTATATAAGAATGGGCTGGCTTGACCGGAGTGATACCCTGACCTTGCGGTAACGTGAAACAACGCTTGTGTTGCGTTTCGTCGTGTGAGTGAGGTTACCGGTGGTCCTATAATCCCCTTCTTCCCTACTCTCCAATCTCTGAATACCCAATAATCCTCAAATCCCTAATCCCCAAAAGGCCGGTAACGCACTTGTAACACCTCTGGTATTCCAGGTGTCCATGGGCGACGCCGATTGCTTACCATCAGGTGATCCGTCTACTCGTTTACCGGTTTATCCCACAAAAACACGCTGGTATTCTGAAATTCCAATCTAATACAATTAACCTCAAAGTTAGGAATACAGAATCATTCCCAAATTTTGGTCTACCAAATCGACACGACAATAAAGTAGGTACGTACTAACACCGATATGTTATTGCGACAGGGATGGATAGTGCAAACACTACAGAGGTTAGCTAACGAGGTCGATCGTCGACAGTTGTCACTACAAACCATTAGCGAAACCTCTAGTGATAGGATAGAGGATAATTCGTGAACCAATAGTGATTAAGTGAAGGTATATTTGAAGGTAATATGGTAGAGTAGAATACATCTGTCACTAAATTATTATTATTATTAAACCATGAATTTTTTTCTTTAGGATTTGTAATCATATACCTCTACATATTTATGTAGGTTCAAATAGACGAAGCAACAAATTATATATATTAAAAACTCTTTAAAACCAAGTGTTTATGCAGCTTGGCCTTTATGGTCATGTCGTCTATACGTTAGTTATGTCGCGGAGAACCTAACGGGTTGCCGGGGCTCCGGCTCGACGTGCAGGAGAAGGAACGGGGTGGTTTTTACTTTTTTAGTCAGTTACAGTCTGACACTCCCTCCCGCCTCACCCAGGCGGGAGCAGTCATTCGATGATTTTCCCCCCTTAAAAAAATAAATAAAAAAATACGTTAGTTATAGTTTGCACGTCTATACACAGCTCAATAGACTCGACACTCTTCAACATCGTTATCTACCAGTGCTGTGCACAGGTTTTCGAGACAGGGTAGGTAACAAATATTGTAATATTAAACCGTCGTACAATCATACTCACACAAGACATCTACATAATTTAAACATAATATAACATAACATTACGCCTTTTATTCCGGAAGGGGTAGGCAGAGGTGCACATTATGCACTGCATACACACACACACATACCTATGTAACACCCACTTTTCACTATATATGTTATGAGTCCCATGTAATAGGGGGTGACCCTATTGCCATATACCGGGCACAATTCCAGACTCCGTGCTACTACTGAGATTTTTTTAAAAACCCAGTAACACTTTTCCCGACCCGGGAATCGAACCCGAGACCCCTTGCTCAACAGTCGCACTTGCGACCACTCGGCCAACGAGGCAGTCAATGCAATTTAAAGAAATCGAGGCAATTTAAACAATATTAACTCGTCGAGTACCGTCATTATAGACACAATTATAGAACAATAGGTTGCGGTCACCGGTGTCCTCGCTGTGTTTGACAGTTTAAATTAAAAAAATATGCCTTTAAATATAATTACCCAGAATACAAAATCTCTAGATAACTAAGTACAGATTTTTTTCTACATTTTGAAGTCATGTAAATTCGCACGGGATAATCCTGGATCCATTCGAGGCAGCTTATTACTTCTCGCTGGCAATTCCTTTGTGAGACATACGGACAGACAGACAGGCAGAAAGATAGTTTTAAAGGTAAATTGGAGATTAGGTTTTTTTTATATAGTAGGACAATATATGAGCAGACGGTACACAATAGGTAAGTTGCCAGGGTATGAAAATTAAAAATCTAATTAGTCCGTCAGTTAGATAATGAAAAAATATTAGACACTTATTTTTTATTTCCTCGTATAAAGTTACAATTACTTAGATAAAATGGCGTAAGTTTAGCAGTGGGAGGTCGTTACGTCAAAATGTGCTACAAAATGGTGCTCCACTTTGTAGCATGCTTGCATCACAGCATGGTTGCTGTGACGTCACACGATATTTCAAATTAATATATCGTCGACGGTATTTAATTTTGTGAGTAAAGAAAAAATGATGGACATTAAAATATGCCGCCCATGGACTCACGCAACACCAGAAGACGTTACAGGTATACAAGGCTTTTTAGGTATCAGGGATCTCAGGATTGTGGGCCGTATTATACCTCTAGAGTTGTATTTTTAACCTCCGAAATAAAAATTAAGGTGTTATATAACTAGCTACTTTCGCGCGGTTTCACACGCTCTATTCAACTCCTATAGGTCGTAGCTTGATGTTATAACGCCTATAGCCATCCTAACACAAAAATAATTATACAAATCAGACTTGTAGTTACGGAGATTAGCGCGTTCAAACAAACAAACAAAAAAATAAACTCTTCCGCTTTATATAATAGTATTTTTTTTTTAAGGGGGGAAAATCATCGAATGACTGCTCCCGCCTGGGTGAGGCGGGAGGTCAGTGTCAGACTCTTACTGACTAAAAACCACCCTGTTCCTTCTCCTGCACGTCGAGCCGGAGCCCCGGTTACCCGTTAGGTTCTCCGCGACTTATATAATAGTATAAGATGTTGACCTGTCTATCTTTCTGTCTATTTGTTTGTAGCTTCATAGCTTCCGAATGGCCAGTGGTCAGTGTCATTAAAATGATTTAATAAAACGAAATAATCTCCGTAATCCGAATTTTGCGGATATATGTTGTCGACTCGAAATCGATATTTTTTATGCTTTGTTATTCAGGTAATGTTTCGATCGAGTCTACCGTACCCCTTGACGAAATTATTAATATAGAGATATTCATGTGGTACTACTTACTGCCTATCCATAATCACTCAGGAAATCATATGTATTTAGAAATGTAACGTTATTAACCAGTTTTCTCGACAGGCAGCCAGCATTTTGCAATTGATCAATTGATTCAACTTACCTGAAACAAAAAATAAAAAATCATTAGTTACGTTATCAGCAAACCATACATACATAACTTAACGCCTGTCTCCCATGGGGATCGGCAGAGACTAGGTAACGCCAATTACTACGATACCTACATACCTGCATCATCCAACCATTCTCTTCTAAAAATAAAATCTCGCGGGTCCATACATTCTAGACAAATATCTAGGTCAAGGTGACATGTTCAGACTAAATAAGCAATTGGTGAAAGTAGTGGGGATACAGGTGTCTAATTTTGACTTATCTCCTATCGGTTCCATGGTGTAACGGTTAGCACTCTGGACTCTGAATCCAGCGATCCGAGTTCAAATCTCGGTGGAACCTGAACCTTTTTGGCTGGTTTGCTAAAATTTTTATTTAATTAAAGATCAAGATTTTTTTAAATTTATTTACATTTTTCGTTGCAATTGTAATCAAAATTACTGAACAATGCCAATAATATATGTAACTAAAGTAATAATAAAAATAAGATTAAAAATGATAAGGTTAAAATCAAAATAGTTCAATACATAATTAATACGAAAAATCAAAGTGTGTCCCTATTGTATTTCACATTGCAACGAAATGTTTTATCGAATAAAATTTGATTTTTAAAATCAAAAGTTCTAAAGGATACTTTTTCCTTTAAAAATAAAGCTTTTTGATCTGTCCTTGAGGTTATAGTATGACAGGCTACCTTCCTTTGAATCCTTACTTCCTTACTATCCTTATCCTTATCCTTATCCTTATATTATATTATACTATTATAAATGGGAAAGCACTATTATAAATGGGAAAGTGAGTTTGTTTGTTTGTTTGTTTGTTCCGCTTTCACGCCGTAACTTCTAAACCGATTGCTTTGAATTTTTGCAGGCGTAAAGTTAGAAGTCCGGAATAAATAATAGGGTACTTTTTATCCCGGAAAAATTTGATATTCCCGAGGGAAAACAAAAGAATTGGTATAGATAGCGCTGTGTGTGTATTGGTATATGTCACATAGGCTACTTTTATCATTTTGTGACGCGAGGGAAGCCGCGGGTATAAGCTGCTAGTAATGGTAATAAATAATCCAAAGATTAAACTCAAATTGTAACACAGAATCCACGCATGACTAAAAGGCAATGAATCACAATATGGCCTATTGTATTTATGCTTACTGCTTTCTGCTTGAAATGAAGGAAGATTTATTTTTGACCAATCACTAATTACGTTTACTGCAATCGGAATATCGAAAAAAAAAACCGATTTAAATGAATTTAATTACTGAATGATTAATACAAAATTAACCTTATGAATGATGATTCTAATTCGAAGTAGGATAATAGAATGATCATTCTTACAATTGATTAAACAAAAAACAACTTGCAAAATCGTTTGACGTCAAAGGTGCATTAGCAATTAATTAAAATAATAAGTTTTAGTGCTGATGCAATATGAGCGATCTTCATATAGTGGCTGTATGTAATTCATTGCCGATGTCAAATATTTTTATTTTTGAAAAAACATTGCCCCACACTAGGATTTCCTCCTGTGCCGTGTGAGCGTTTACAAACATACACGTTCACATACATAAGACACCTAGATCCGGAACAACAATCTGTGGATCACACAAAGAGTTGTTCCGTGCGGGAATCGATCCCGCGACACCTTGCAGGGCAGCGGGTTGCCCAGCCGCTACTCCAATCGTGCAGTCAAATCGTATTGAACGTCTAATTGCGTGACATTAGCTAATTCCCTATTGGAGGAAGAACGCGAGCCATCTGGTT
The DNA here is from genome assembly GCA_038387885.1 of Spodoptera picta. Taxonomy (NCBI): domain Eukaryota; kingdom Metazoa; phylum Arthropoda; class Insecta; order Lepidoptera; family Noctuidae; genus Spodoptera; species Spodoptera picta. The sequence goes on along the minus strand of JAZHFQ010000221.1, from coordinate 189,888 downwards.
AAGAAAAAAATGCAATAGGCGCCATTCCAAATAATTCCTCAAGTCGTCACGTCAGTCGCGGAGAACCTTACGGGTTCAACTTACGGCAGGAAAAGGAACGGGGTGGTTTTTAGTCAGTAAGAGTCTGACACTCCCTCCCGCCTCACCCGGGCGGGAGCAGCCATACGATGATTTTCCCCTCTTAAAAAAAAAGTCGTCACGTCAGTCCGTATGTCAGTGTGTCACGAGTATTAAAATTTATCGCACCGCATTTATTCATGTACTGTAATCCTCTTGTTAAACCCACCTATACTTCACAAAGATATGTTACAAAATCATTTAGACTAATCCTTGATGATTGATGACTACCAATCATGACGATACCTAAGTACGTGTGTCGCCGGGACAGTTAACCTCGCTACATCCTTGTTGACTGGACATCTACACTACATGAGCTGCTGTTTACATGTGAACATTAGCTCATGACGATACCTAAATACGTGTGTCGTCTGGACAGTTAACCTCGCTACATCTTTGTTGGCTGAACATTCACGTTTAGACGACCTGTTATTCATATAAAAAGAAGAATTTTATAGAACAATTAACCTGGTTTATATCAAGAAACATGAATGGCAAAGAAAACCGTAATAATTGTTAAATATTCATAAACTGTTATTAGCGGTAATAAACCCTATTGCTATGGCGGAAAGGACATATTTTATTTACTGCTTATGACGCAGTAAAGTCTTTTAAGAACGAGCTTGTCGTTGAATTGTTATAGTAACTATTTCTATCTCCTGCTTACAGCTGCTGAAGAAATGAATAAAAGATAATAGTCTGCATTATGAAGATTCTTAAGGTTAACTAATATTTTTATTCTCAGTGTTTATTATGCCTATTCTATTAATACGGCAAATAAAAAGACGCCTTTTTGTCTTCAAGAGGTAAAAATAATACCCATTTTAGGCGATTAACTTACTTAGGATTACCACTCTGTAGTGTAATACCCATTTTAGGCGATTAACTTACTTAGGATTACCACTCTGTAGTGTAATACCCATTTTAGGCGATTAACTTACTTAGGATTACCGCTCTGTAGTGTAATACCCATTTTAGGCGATTAACTCACTTAGGATTACCGCTCTGTAGTGTAATACCCATTTTAGGCGATTAACTCACTTAGGATTACCGCTCTGTAGTGTAATACCCATTTTAGGCGATTAACTCACTTAGGATTACCGCTCTGTAGTGTAATACCCATTTTAGGCGATTAACTCACTTAGGATTACCGCTCTGTAGTGTAATACCCATTTTAGGCGATTAACTCACTTAGGATTACCGCTCTGTAGTGTAATACCCATTTTAGGCGATTAACTCACTTAGGATTACCGCTCTGTAGTGTAATACCCATTTTAGGCGATTAACTCACTTAGGATTACCGCTCTGTAGGGTAATACCCATTTTAGGCGATTAACTTACTAAGGATTACCGTCGCGGAGGGCGGCGACGTCAAAGCGGATATCGTAGCGGTGTGCCGCGCAGCAAAGCGGTTTATGTCGCGCGGATGGATTTAACGCGGTTTTGACCAGTTTGTTCAGAGACACTTTTATTTTTAAATTGCAACGCGTCCTGCACCTATGGTGATCCGCGTGGCTATGTGGCGTGTGTGTGTGTGAGGCGCCGCTCCGCTCCGCGGATGGCAGCGCGGGGAGGCGGTGGCGGTCGACCGCACAGTCCAGCGGTGCTCTGTATGTGTCTTTGGCATCTACGGATTTCATATCGCGGCGGTCAATGCATACATGTGGTCGTATGTTAATCGCCTCTTACTAGTCATGCTACAAGTTATGTGTCTAAGCTCATTACTACACCGAACACAATTTTGGACACCCTGTTACGTCTGAGAATTTTCAAAAACATAATGACGATTTGCCACGTCCACAAATCGAACTCAATATCACTTACTTGACAGGCATTCTTATGACCTTTCAATCAAACAAAAATCCCAAACGAAATATTCAAACCTTGCTTCGTGAATTCTCAAGAAAATTCCACTCTTTTCATTTCAAGTTCTTTGCAAAAGGGGTTGGCATGGACTCGAGAAATATGTAGAAGTCTGAGTCTATTGTCCGTAGAGTAATAAATAAGAAATCTGAGCTATTTTACAATTAACAAAGTTGTCTCATGTATAATATATTTATGGTGAAAAAAAGCATCGTGAAGAAACCTGGGTTTATAATTACTGATTATAAATTTTATATCGCCAACCCGCTAAGATTATTTAGACACCACTGACCAACGGTGAGGGAAAACATCGTGAGGAAACCTGGGCTTATAATTTCTAATTATAAGTTTGAAATCGCCAACCCGCATTGAGCAAGCGTGGTGATTAATGCTCTAACCTTCTCCATGTGAGAAGAGGCTTTGCTCAGCAGTGGGCATTTATAAGCTGTTGATGAACCCGCATTAAGCAAGCTTAGTGATTAATGCTCAAACCTTCTCCGTGAGAGAAAAAGGCCTTTGGTATAGGCTGTTGATGTTGTATTAGGTTCAAGCTGCCACGGTGCTCTTATTATTTGAGCCTTTAAACATAACTGAAGAAAAGTTAGTATTATATTGAACCTGTATGTGCTCATAGATCTACTCTTTATTAATTTTATTTTAATACTAGCTACTTCCGCGCGGTTTCACACGCTCTGGTCAACTCCTTTTGGTCGTAGCGTGATGTTTTATAGCCTGTAGCCATCCTCGATAAATGCGGTATCCAACACAAGAAGAATTATTCAAATCAGACTTGTAGTTACGGCGATTAGCGCGTTCAAACAAACAAACAAAAAAATAAACTCTTCCCCTTTATAGAATAGTATATAAGATGCTACCTCGCATTTTAAAATAAAGGTTGATATTTTGTTTCACAACTACATTACAGCAGCATTTTAAACCGAAACTCGGTCAAAATATTTTTATCCAATTAGGATAAAACATAACACAGCGTCACGCCTTTTATCCACGAAGAGGTCGACAGAGGTGTACATTATGCCACTGTACAATGTAACACCCATTTTTCACTATTTATGTTATGAGTTCCATGTAATAGGAGGTGAGCCTATTGCCATATACCAGGCACAGTTCCAGACTGCGTGCTACTACTATGAATTTTTTGAAAACCCCAGTAATACTTTGCCCGACCCGGGAATAGAACCCGAGACCCCAACGAGGCAAGCAATATTAGGATATAAATATTTTAAAATAATACTTATTCTTGTCTATTTTTGTCTTATATAAAATTCTTGTCTTTAATTTAAAAAAGGAAAACATCGTAAAAAGTTTTAATAATTAAAAAAAAAACAAAACATCAAGGTGAATACAGTTACACAAAAACTTTTCCAAAAATACACAAAAAAAAATCCAAAAAATACACCATCGAAAAAATGTATTCGTTAACTAAACAAAATAATGTTTTTCCTCGTTGACGCAGCGCAGGATCGAGGTAGCGACGATATTTCATCCCAGAATCGAGTGTGTACTCTACCTTAATTGTTTCGCTCATTAGAAGCATTTATTTAAACCCTAGAGCTATTTTGAGTGGCCATTTTATATACCTCTAGATTATAATGGCACTGAACGCTTTTACGTCAAAGGGGCATGCTTTCTGCCGCGACCAGAGTGATACCACGGCTTCATAGGAAACTGGCGTCTAATAACGCTTTTTACCGACTTCAAAAAAAGGAGGAGATACTATATTCGGCTGATTGTGAAACCGAGAGGAACTTTCGAAAATTCTATGGGCGAGTAATGCATCTATTATATTTTTCAATTACGATTTTTAAACACTACAATTTGATAAGGGTCTGGAGTCGAATTGATGATGGAGCCGATAGACAGTCAAGGGAACTCCTCAGCGGTTTATATTAACTACCTTGTGTTTGGGCTTGATTCATTTGTATTGATGAGGACTTTACACCTAGATAGAGTGGGGCTGTCATTAAGGGTCTAATGATGAAGAAGTGTAATTGTTAAGGGAACTCCTCAACGGTATACAGTAACTACCTTGTGTTTGAGCTTGATTAATTTTGTGTCATATGAGAGATGTAGCTGGAGGGCTAAATGCGGAATTTCTTTTTTTGTCAGCTATTATAACACCCGCGAGAAAAGTAGGGGTGGAAACTTAAAGCAAATGTATTTACTCTGCCGTCACCGTAGAGTGCGTATTGTAAAAACGGTCTTACAGAAAACTCGTTTTAAACAGAACCTGTTAGCTAAAAATCGCGGGTTACTCACATGAATATACTGAGAAAAGCTCTACTAGTTTCAAACCACAGAGAGGTTCTTCTTTATGAGTATCGTGCGCGGTCGCGGTGATGTCGCGCAGCCTACTCTATTAGAAGTAGTTAGTACTTTTCTTAGTATATTCACGTGAGTAACCCGAGATTTTTAGTTAATTTAGTATGTCTCACGATAGTTATTATAAAAACATAACAAAACCTGTTTTTACGTTGAAGTGAGAATAACAGAAGAAAGCGATGAGAATACGAGCGTTACTTGAAACTAGTCGAACTTCGAACTGCTTATACTAATTTACTTATTTTATTTAATACTTTTAATACGTCTATGTTTTTTATGGGATATGGATATTGTAACCAATCGCCGTCGCCCGTGGCCACCCGGAACGCCAGAAGCGTGAAAAGTGCGTTACCGGCCTTTTGGGGATTAGGAATATGAGGATTGTTGGAGATTCAGGGATTGGTGAGATTGGGGAAGGGGGGTAATTGGGCCTCCGGTAATCTCATTCACACGACGAAACACAACGCAAGCGTTGTTTCACGTCGGTTTTCTGTGAAGTACAGTATCATTTCAGTGGCTCTCCCACACTTAGTAAACTCGTGTATCTCCAATTGCGCAACTATACTATTTAAGGCCCATGGCAATTTCATCAAATGGCATAGATCTAAAATCGAAAAGTTCAGGTACGACACTGGACGGAGGCTCCCTTTCGGGTGGGGTCCTGTGGCATTTTGCTGACTTGCCACCCCGCAGTTAAGCGACTGTGTGTCTCATGTTACTAAGTCTGGTTTGTCTCTGTATTCATCATCAACAGCCTATAAATGCCCACTGCTGAGCAAAGCCTCTTCCCACACGGAGAAGGTTAGAGCGTTAATCACCACGCTTGCTCAATGCGGGTTGGCGATTTCAAACTTATAATTAGAAATTATAAGTCCAGGTTTCCTCATGATGTTTTTCCTTCACCGTTTGTCAGTGGTGTCTAAATAATCTTAGAAAGTACATATAACTCAGAAAAAGTCACATTGGTACTTGCCGTTGGTAGGTTTCGAACCCGCACCCTCATGCATGAGAAGCGAGCGTCTTAAACCTCCAGGCCATCACGACACTGTCACTGTATTACTCAAAGTCGATGTTGTACACTTGTACCCAGTCTGATGCCTTTACTTGGCGCATGACCCAAGAATCCTTCAAGCGCTTATTTATCCTTTTGTTAAGTTTGATAAAAATTCGCCAGAGCTATGACAGACGACCGTTAATTGTAACTAAAATGATAAGATATACTAAAAAAACAGACAGACTATGTACAAAAAAAAGCCTTAGCAACAGGCTGCCATTAGCCTCATTTCATCATTGTAAAAATATTACTCTCTAAATTTTAAAATTTCAGCCCACAAAATAATTAAACATTCACACAGCGGAAACCGCGTTAAGTAAAACAAAAAACAAAATAAAACAATTTATTATGTAAATGTTTTTGAAACATATCATGCTTCAGTGTCTCGTTGGCTACGTGGTTGCAAGGGCGACTATCGAGCTAAATATGTCAGGTTCTTTATCAAAAATAACAATCGACTACTCGGTCACAGTTGGACATAAAACAGTTTTCCGTGATCTCCATGGTTTCAATCTGCCAATTACGATAGATAATGATAAATACTTGTTCGATAGTGGTTGCTGCAATGCTATGCACTCGAATGCGATTTGTAAGTGACTTGTGTTGCGTTTTTGTTGTCGTTGTTGTCGTTTGTGTAGAACTTATAAACAAGTTGAAGATCTTAGTACTATAGGTTCGGAAGCCCAGTTCCACCATCTACTAAATCCTCAAATGGCTAAACCTGTAAAGGCTGGTAATACAATAGTAATTCAACTGGAGTTGTGGATGTTCATAGGCGGTACCGATTGCTTATCATCAGGTGATGATCTCCGTACCAAATTTCCTCCAAACTAGTTCAGTACTTTTGTCGGGAAATATTCATTATGTCATGGTGGCCCGGACGCGGAGGTTTGAGACCATGCATGAGGTTTCATGCATGAGCGTGCGGCGTCGAACCTACCAACGACAAGTACCCAATGTGACTTTTTCCGAGTTAAATGTACATACGTTCTAAGATTATTTAGACACCACTGACAAACGATGAAGGAAAACATCGTGAGAAAACCTGGGCTTATAATTTATAATAGTAAGTTTGAAATCGCCAACCCACATTGAGCAAGCGTGGTGATTAATGCTCAAGCCTGCTCCGTGTGAGAAGAGGCTTTGCTCAGCAGTGGGCATTTATAGGCTGTTGATGATGATGATAATGATGAGTAAGAAACATACATCCTACATCCTCACATACTTTCGAATTTGTAATATTAACGCGATAAAATTAAAAAAAACCTCATTTAGCATTAAAACCCTTAATACTGTAAACAAAAAAACCCATTTTACAGAACTTGCAGACCGGCGTGAATTGTAGGCTTAATCGGAAATTGTCACTTGTTACCGGAAGCCTGCAATCACCCCCCCTTCTCCCCTAACCACCCGACTTCCGGCTCAGATAACTGGAAGCTTTGTGTTCATATTTTTTCGCTTTGATGTGGTATTATATGTGTGTATATGTGTATATGTGTGTGTGTTTGTGTGTGAATTTTTAATGGGTTGGGGTGTTGGTCCTTCTACTCTATCGTTGGTTTGTCTAGTACTAAAGTAGATGTGTCATTAATTATTATGTTTTCGATTTACTCACGTAACTGTTTAACGAGGAATTCGACTAGTTTCAAGCCATGCTAGAGGCCCATATTTAGCATAGGCATGTTGTCAGCGTCTCTTTCCTAATTCTTCTGTTTCAATTTTTCAACTCTTATATTTTTATTACTTCCACTGTCACACCTTGATTGTCTTTTTTTTATTATTTTATTTATGCTGCATCGTGCCTGGTGCTAAATAAATGTTTTTTCTTTCTTTCTTCTTTCTTTCATATTCCATATTCCTATATTCGCGACCCGCAACCGTGTCTCAGATTTACTGAAAGAAATTCGCTCGCCTCTGGGGTTCGAAACTAGTAGAGCTTTTCTCAGTATATTCACATGAGTAACCCGCGAGTTTTAGTTAATTTAGCACCTATATACTCGAATTTTATATATTATATGTGATGTTCTCCTCTTTATTGTAAAATTATTTAAATTATAATAAGTTTTTAAATGCCATTTCTGGTCCTAATAGATAGACATATTACTTTAACTTAGACAAAAATTGTGATTAAAATATTCATGTTTAATAAATGAAACAAAAAATATAATATATATACCGTGGTGCTTCCCGAGTTTCGGATTTCCAAACCCGTATATCTAAATACCGTATAACAGAATATCCTGTATTGTCTTTATATGAGCCAAATATCATCAAACAATTTTGTAAGAACACACATAAAAATGTCACATGAAGTACTTTCACCTGCATCTCACATCAACCTTATCCCTTGATTATTAAGGTCGTTTTTACCCTGCATCGAAAGACTCAAGTAACAATCTTACATTTGCATCTAACATCAACCGTATCACTTTAGAAATAAAAGCGTTTTTTCTATGACAAACTGTTTTCAGAAGGTGGTGTAAAGTATTGTGGGCTAAGATTCTGAAAGTAGGCATATATTTCAAGTGAAAGGGGTCATTTATTTTTAGATCTTACTTAAAGTTTGTACTTCGTGAAGAAATATGTTCATTACTGCATTCCTGGTACAAGATTTTTATGATTTAGATGTATTTAGGTGTATGTTTTTGTTCGAGGTTTTACTCGCGTTAGTGGATTATATATATTCTATTTTAGTTTAGGAAACGATGTAAAATTATTATATTCGTGAATTTTTTTTTTATTGGATCGTCAGCTCGTTTACTTGATTTTGATGTTAAATAATCGGTGTCGCCCATGGACACCTGAAACACCAAAGGCGTTACAAGTCCGTTACCGGCCTTTTGGGGATTAGGAAATTGAGGGTCGGGGGAGATTCGAGCATTGGAGAGACTGAGAAGGAAGGGTAATACCGATAGCCTCACTCACACGACGAAACACAACGCAAGCATTGGTTCACGTCGGTTTTCTGTGAGGCCGTGGTATCGCTCCGGACGAGCCGGCCCTTCGTGCCGAAGCATGGCACTCCCACACTCAAAATCTTAATCTGATCATTCGTTTTTCTTAAACTAGCTTGTGGAAGCGGTTTCCCGTAAGATAAAAGTAGCCTATGTGGTTTTTGATTAATATATATATATATATATAGAATACTATCGTAGATAATTTCAAAATATACCATCAAGATCGAAAACCATCTACAACAGCTATTTCTAGTCTCAAAGGGAATTACTTCCCTATCTAGCTTAGACTGAAATCTAGACTGGAATGCAGGCTAAAGGCTCCTCCAATACAAATGGGCACAGAGTAATTATAGTGAGCAGAGACAGCTTGTGGTTAGCGTCCATTTAGGTGCGCTTGCCTTTGGTTGTTTTCATACAAATATTTTGGAAATAAAATTTTGACCAAGCACTAAGAAGATATTAAAAATAAAGAATATTAATGAACGACATACTAACACTAAGGCGGCCAATCGAGGAACCTTATTCTCCTTCATACCATATTTATTCAACTGCAGAATAGAACAGAACTTTCTAACATTGTACGCATGGTCTAGTTCTATCATTTAAAGAGGTAACTAATAAACTCTTGGACTTTTAGACAAAAAAAATATAACCTTTTGAACAGCTACCCATTTACAGACAGGTCAAATATATTATATAGAAGTGTAGGAGAGCCATGCTTCGGCACGAATGGGCCGGCTCGACCGGAGTGATACCACGGTCTCACAGAAAACCGACGTGAAGCAACGCTTGCGTTGTGTTTCGTCATGTGAGTGAGGTTACCGGAGGCCCAATTACCCTCCCGTTCCCCAATTCCTGAATCCCCAACGATCCTCAAACTTCTAATCCCCAAAAGACCGGTAACGCACTTGTAACGCCTTTGGTGTTCCAGGTGTCCATGGGCGACGCCGATTGCTTACCATCAGGTGATCCGTCTACTCGTGTACCGGCTTATACCATAAAAAAAATAGAATTTCCATATTCTAGTATTATTTTTAAAACATACATACATATCTTCACGCCTGTCTTCTATAGGGGTAGGCAGAAACTATGGGATGCCAATTGCTACGATTCCTACACCTCTTTTGCTTCATCAACAGTCATCAATCTTTTCATGCATGCTCGTCGGTTAAGGGTGCTTTTAATTTGGCCCTTTTTTAATATTTCGCCAATCTGGTCAGTATATGTCTAGGGCGCCCTCATCCGACGGCCCCATTCATATCCCCTCTGTATACTTCTTTCATTATTCTACATTCATGATTTTTTAAAAGACCCTTCTAAATATTAAGTCTTCATATTTTAAATTAAACATAACATAACATCACGCCTTTTTATCCCCGAACGGGTAGGCAGAGGTGCACATTACGGCACTTAATACCACTGTACAATGTAACACCCAGTTTTCACTATTTATGTTATGAGTCCCATGTAATAGGGGGTGAGCCTATTGCCATATACCGGTCACACACTGAGATTTTTTAAAAAATCAGTAATACTTTGCTCGACTCGGAAACCGAACCCGAGACAAGGGATCTCGTCTGGCAGTCGCACTTGCGATCACTCGGGTAACGAGACAGGCATTTAAATGAAAACTAAATTAAAATAAAATTAAAACTAAAATCATTTGTATGAAAACCGTGACAATATAAACTACTCATATAGACTCATATCACAGCTATGTATAGCCATGATGTGGTTTCGTGGGCTCTGCTATTGACGCGTTGCCATGGCAACCGGGGATATTGATATTATATCGAGGTAAATATGTATATAGGAAGGATTATATTTTATTTGATGGATGGATATATAATATAATGTATTGATTTACAATATTACCATATTATGAGTAGGTAGTACATCTTGAAATCTATTTCGTTTTCGTCTTGAAATAAAATGGGTCTGTCTCGGGAATAAAGTGGTTTTACAAAGAAATTAAATGCTTAAAACAAAAAAGTACTGGTGAACCATTGTCAAAAAAACTTTGAAAGCGCATACGAACTTATAAAGTCAAAGTCAAAGTATTTATTTCAATTACACCATAATTTGGTACTTTGAAACGTCATCAAATACAAAATAAATAATAGTCTGTCAGTCAGTCCGTCAGTGAAGCTAGGTGAAGCTAGGTGCTCATTCCAAGGTGTAGATTCAAATGGAGAAGAACGAGCACGAAACTCCATTCGTTACTCTTTTTTTAAAGTGATTTCTACAATGTCTCTGATATATATTCCAATACTGTACGTATATGTGAAAACAATGCAAAGACACTCTTGACACATTATACTAATTACAAAAACTTACTAAAATAAAAAATCTTATAGTCTAACATGGTGCTCACATATGCATACTGATAATCCATTAAAATAGTGCTTCTATACAAGAAAAAGTCGCGGGCAGGAGAAGGAACAGGCCGGTTTTTAGTCAGTAAGAGTCTGAAACTCCCTCCCGCCTCACCCAGGCGGGAGCAGTCGATGTTTTTCCCAATGCAATGAGGGAGACGTGTTAGTGTTAGAAATAACTCTAATTGAGTGCCTTAATAACTAACTTAGACTACTTACTTATAGGGCGAGGTGTAACACACTACAGTACGGTACAAAATAAATTGTTTTGATTAAAATTTTGATTATAATAAAGCCTTATCAATTTATTAGAATTATCTTCTACCACACGGAACTTGCGAACTAGTCAAATTCAATACTTTTTTCGAACTGTCAAAAACGTCAGTCTTCTATGAATTTTATACGAGATTGTAAATTATGACGTCACGTTTTTTAGCGTCAAGCATCGTAGTTATTTCTAAAAAAGATGTTGGAAAAAAGAATATTAAAATGAAGTTGGTCATAAAATCAATTAATGAAAGATGTGATTATTTTTTAATATTTTATTGAACAGTCGAAATAATTTATTTTTCATTAAGATACCCAATTTACCACTCACATTAAAACACAAAAAGTAACTTGTGTAAGAATTTCTTTAACTACAAATTTATTTCAAAATATCTTAAAATTAAAATAAACCCCCCATTCCTATGTAAATTAATTCAACCACTAATTAACACTGGACTCATTAAAAAGATAATTTATTTTTCGAAAAACAATAAAAATGTCTAAAGAATTAACCTTTCATTGTCTGTGGAGCCCGGAAATGAGTGTTTATGCCCAAGATGGCGCCGCTTCCGGTTGGGTCGTTATCTCAATTATTGTTCTGGGAAACTCATTTTGAGTTATTAAGTCAGTTTAGATATTTTTAGTGTTATTTTTATTTTAGTTGTATCTTAGAAAACTGAAATATAGATAATTTTGTAGATTATAAAGAATCTCGTTGGGTGATTATTACTGCCAAACAAGGGATCTTTGGTTCGATTCTTTGGTCATGGTAATAAGGTCAACATCATCAACAGCCTATAAATGGCTACTGCTGATCAAAGGCCTCTTCTCATATTAAGAAGGTTTGAGCATTAATCGCCACGTTAGCTCAATGCGGGTTGGCGCTTTCAAACTTATAATGATAAATTATAAGCTAAGGTTTCCTCACGATGTTTTCTTTCATCGTTTGTCAGCGGTATCTAAATAATCTTAGAAAGTACATATAACTCGAAAAAAGTCATATTGGTACTTGCTGTTGTTAGGTTTCGGACGCACACCCTCATGCATGATAAACGGGCGTCTTAAAGCTCCAGGACACCACGACTCAATAAGCTCACCTCATGTCTAATTACTTAGGACTCGTACATGATGAAAAATCGTATCGCAATCTTCATATACACCTGGGTCTACACCTTGTAAGGCAATGTGATTCTTGTGCAGAGAAAATAGGTCTGAATAAAAAAGAAATATCCCAACTTTTAATCTGTTAAAGCGTAAGCAGAGAAGCATAATAATTATATTTAATATTACACATATTTTCGCTATTAATCTATGTTAGCAGTCCACTATAAAATACAAAAACCTATAGAAGTAAAACAAAACACGCTCCACACAAAATAAACCATATTTTAACAAACAAATCCTACCCCAATAGATATTTAACAAGTTGAACCGCAATACTAAACAACCACTACACCTTAACTATCTGAAATATCCGAATTATACCAAAACCTTTAAACCTTTACTATCCGAAATAACCGAATTATACCGAAATATCCGCATCACAGTCAAAATTTCTACACGAACAATTTCAAAATTGCCTATACTCGTAAAACAAGAACATCAATTTATAATAAAACAAAAGAGGACTATAGGGTGTGAAAATAACTGTTTACACCTCCCCCCTCTCCTTCCCTCTAACTGCCCGTATTTTAGAAAACACTCGTTAACGCGATTATCGCTGTTTTGAGGAGTAGTGATGTGGAGATACATCGGAGAAATATTATTAGAAGCAGGGAAAATTTTGGTGATAACTGGGACTGTTCAAGTGACGGGAAAAACTAATTTAGATTATTTCCGACTAAGATATTGCATTAGAAATACTAAGCTTGATAGCAAGGCATAGCGGTGTAGCTTCCTTTCCCAAAAGGTAGGTAGAGGTACCTTTTTTTTAAGTGGGTAAAATCATCGAATGACTGCTCCTGCCTGGGTGAGGCGGAAGGAAGTGTCAGACTCTAACTGACTAAAAACCACCCCGTTCCTTCTCCTGCACGTCGAGCCGGAGCCCCGGTAACCCGTTAGGTTCTCCGCGACAGGTAGAGGTACCTACTACTCAATTATAGGGATATAGAAAAAACTCAATAATACTTTCCTGAAATGAGAATCGAACCTGAGACTTTGTATTTGGAAGTCGTGCTTATAACTCAACCAATAAAACTGTCTAGAATTTATTATAAAAATCGATGTGAAATGCATTTTTGTCGTCGAATCAAACGTCAAAATACCCTTATCAAACAAAACAATATCTCCCAATAATATATCTACAAATCCTATTATCCTTGCTTTAGAATCAAAATCAGATTGCCTCTAAACAACATAATACGGAACTTCAAGAAAACAAACATCTTATATTTCAAATTACACTAGATGGAACTGATTTTACAATAATATCCGATTTGCGGATACAATTTCAATTCCTTCCGAGAAAATTCTACTACATCCTCTTCTGATGCTTATTGCCCTGGATTCAAAGTCTATATCCGTGTTAAGCCATGTGGCGATAGAATACGTAGATCGGTCACCACCGCTACTATTCTCGTGGGTGTGGTGAGACTCTTTGTGTGATCCACAGCTTGTTGTTCCGTGATCTGTGTGTCATGTGTATGTGAACTTGTATGTTTGTAAACGCACCCACGACACAGGAGAAAATCCTAGTGTGGGGCAACGTAAACAGAATAAAACTGACTAAAGAACTACACGATTGATATATACTTGGCATGATTTCACAAAGACTTGGCGTGATTTATCACCCTCACTCTTCCCACGGGTCTCCTAAGACAGATCTTAGCAAAAAAACAAGTAATTAAAAATTATGGAAATGTGCCCGGTATATGGCAATAGGCTCACCCCCTATTACATGGGACTCATAACATAAATTGTGAAAAGTGGGTGTTACTTCTATGTGCACCTCTGCCTACCCCTTCGGGGATAAAAGGCGTGATGTTATGTTATGTAATTAAAAATTAATTAGTCAGCACTAAGGGAGTAGATTTTTGGTTAGTGGTGGCCCGGAGGTTTAAGACTTCTCATGCATAAGGGTGCTAGTTCGAAACCTACCAACGGTAAGTACCAATGTGACTTTTTTCGAGTTATATGTACTTTCTAAGATTATCTAGACACCACTGACAAACTTTTGGTGGCGTAACCTCTATCTATACATAATTACGTATCTATACAATAAAACTATACAAGTGTAAATTCTGTACATTAAAACTATTAAGAAATGAATAGTAGGGGTATTACTAGATAGATACCGAACCCAAATGTGATTAAAACAATTTTGTCTGTTCGTCTGTCTATATGTTCACGCATCATGCAAAAACTATCGATCCGATTACGATGAAACTTGGTATGATTATACTTTAATATCCTGTGCACAACATTAAGTACTTTTTAATCCAAAAAAGTATATATACTAAAAAACAAACTTAATTGTGCGACTCGACCCCTAGACACGATTACTGTACCAAACGCAAATATAAGTTTGTCGAATGTTGGGTTACCCACAGACTGAAGAGATCGGGGTGAAATTGGGAACAGAGGTACATTATGTTCTGGGCTGACATAGGCTACGCTGGCAGAAGCTATTAGATCATAAATAGTATGTCATGTAACCCAATCACTAAATTATTAACAAAAGATACAATGCTGTTAATCCTTTTACGGTCGAGGAAAATCCTGCAGATACCTTCGGATAACGGTAACTAATATCCGAGAAGGATTATTGTAGAGGTACAACACTATTTCGTTTGTTACAAATACCAAAGGGCCTAGTACGAGTATTTTCCGTTAACACGATCGAAACAATACCGCGTTTATTCGTCTGATTGGTTGGTTAACTTGGACCAGCCAATCAGAGCGCTGAACGTTATAAACATGGCGGTCGCGTTAACGTAAAACAAAATTATACTAGGCCCTTTGTATTAAATAGATAATTCTGATTCAAATAACAGTTAAAGTTGGTTTTGTTACATAATACATAACATCACGCCTTTTATCCCCGAAGGGGTAGGCAGAGGTGCACATTCTACCACAGTACAATGTAACACCCACTTTTCACTAGTTGTTATGAGTCCCATGTAATAGGGGGTGAGCCTATTGCCATATACCGGGCACATTTCCAGACTCCGTGCTACTACTGAGAATTTTTAAAAAACCCAGTAATACTTTGCCCGACCCGGGAATCGAACCCGAGACCCCTTGCCCGGCAGTCGCACTTGCGACTACTCGGCCAACGAGGCAGTCGTTGGTTTTGTTAATGAATTATTAACTAAGTTTGATTTTCATTTGAATGGATAAAGGAAGATTATGTATATTTATAGGTGCTTACGAAAGTAGCTTTTCGTCCACAGTTTTGCTTGTGGTTCTGTAGTTTTCATGAATGATAATTATAATTATAGTTCATTTGTTAGTTCCACCTGGAATGTTTTCCGGAAATTTTGAAAATTAACAAATATATAGAATTTGATTTTGTGCCCGGTATATGGCAATGGCAATAGGCTCACCCCTTATTACATGGCATTCATAACATAAGTAGTGAAAAATGGGTGTTACATTGTACAGTGGCGTAATGTACAACTCTGGGGTGCGGTGCCAGAAGACCTCCCCGTGGTGCACCCTGGGTGCGGGCGACAGTCTCCCTAGCGGGGGTGATAGGGTTGGAGTGACTGTCGCCCGCAGCAGACTTCTGGACTGGGCGGGCGAACCCGATAGGGTTCTGGAGGCGGCGGGCTGTGTGCTCATGGCCCGCGCTTCCGTGGGGCGTTTCTCCGCCTGTCTCTCTGAACGTAGCAGAGAGCGTGGCGGAGAGGCAAGGGCGGTGCTCGTTGTGCACTCACCCTGCCAGCGAGCAGCATCGGGACACAAGCTGTCCCCGATTGCAGCCGTCGATATCGTAATCCGTAAGGAGGTCACGGTCATGTTTTGTGACTCTGAACGGGACGAGGGTCTTGGCTTGGTCGCCCGGACCGCGAGGAAGATAACCTCTATAAAAAATTCCTCCAATACTAAGTTCTGGTGCGCGGCGAGAGTATGCATGGCTGAGGAGTAGTGTCAGTCGCGAGCGCACCCCCAGCTAGGGGACCAGTGGACCCTCTAGTTGGGAGACAAATTTTCACTTACCCAGGTACAGGGGGCACTGCCTGGGTGGACCGAATATTTCCCCCATACTCGTGGGAATTTTATGGAGTTGAACACAAAAATAAAAAAAAACCACACAACCGGAGGAGGAGAGTGCGGGTGAGCTTGGCTCACCTGCAGTAGCAGGAGAAGGGAGCCCAAGTGGCTCCGGGACTCGTGGTGGGGCGCTGGACTCGTCCAGCAGGCCCCACACACGGGAGTCCAGTCGGAGGGTGTCGGACTCAGAGTCCGACACAACATTAGCGGAGCGGCTGAGCGTGAGCTCGAAAGGCTCACGCCGCCGCGCGACGGGGACGTTCAAACGCCCCAGGCTGGAGGAGGACAGTTTGTCCCCGTCCTCCGGCGCTCAGGAGGCGCCTCCCCCAAGGTCCCCACGGCAGCGCGGGGTAGGGGCGGCAAGGGCAGCGGTCGCCGGAAACCGGCACCAGCTGCCTGCGCGGAGTCAGCCGAACAGTTGGCCGCGGAGGGCAGGGCTCTCTCAAGCGCTGTCCGTTCGGAGTCCTCTGCGGCCGAGATGTCCGGCGTGGAGGTGTCGGAGGGCGAGCGCGGCTCTGAGAGCGAGAGCTGCTCCGGGGGCCTCCAACAGGCCATTACGGCGGAGCTCTACAAGCTGGCGATGGGGAAATCCCAGCCGGTTAGGTTCCGCCTCCTCAGGGCGGCGGCGGCCACAATAACGGAGGCGGCCTTGGAGCAGTGTGCGGTGCCCACTGCGGGAAAGGTGCGCTCCGAGCTGGCCGAGACGCGGCGAGAGCTGGCGCGCTTGGCGGCCTCCAATGCGGCTCTGGAGGCCGAGCTGCGGACGGCCAGGGCCGAGCTCGCCGCTGCTCGCGGCAGTCGCCCCCAGCCCCCGGCGGAGGCCGACGTAGTCGGACTGCTGCGGGCGGAGTTGGCTGCCTTCCAGCGACGTTTCGACGTGCTGGAGGGCAGGCTCTTGCGCCCCCACTCGCGGCGAGTCAGGTCGCCCCCGCGGTCCCGCGGTCGTACGCGGCCGCTGCGGCCAAGCCTTCGACCTCGAGTCAGGCTAGCCGCAGCTCCCAACCGCCGGCAAGGGCGCGACCGGCTGCCCCAGCGAGGGCCTCGGCGCCCCCGCCGGCGCAGACCCCAGCTGCGCCGACGGCGCCAGCGCCCGCAGGGCGCAAGGAGAGGAGAGGCGCTCCAGCCCGGCAGGCTGGAGTTGCGGCAGCGGTGGTGGAACCCGCCCCGCGAGCGGAGGACGGCGGCGGGTGGCAAATCGCCGGCGAGGCGAGGAGAGTCGCCAGGGAGGACCGGAAGCGCCGCAAAAAGGCGCAGCGGCAGCGACGGCAGCAGCAGCGCAGGGAGAAACGCGCTGCTGCCTTGCTCCTCGCCCCTAAGACCGCGGCTGTGGTCATCACCCTACAGCCGGAAGCGGTCAATAGGGGCGTTACCTACGGCGACGTCCTCGCCAAGCTCAAGGGGGCGGTGACTCCTGCGGAGTTCGGGGCCCCGGACGGGTTTGCAGTCAAAGTGACTGCCACTGGAGCCCGTCTCTTGGAGGTCCCCGGCGCGACCAGCGGCCCATCGGCCGACGCCCTGGCCGAGAGGCTTAGGGCGTGCCTTGGTGCGGACGAGGCCCGCGTGTCCAGGCCCACCAAATGCCTGGATGTCAGGATTTTGGGCCTGGATTTTGGAATTGGGGCCGACCACCGGTATATCCGGTTCGACGTCTCCGCCGAGTCCGCAGACCCGCCGGTCAGACAGGCCCCATGTGGCCCGCGTTGGGCGCTGAAACAGCTGGACCGGGAGCTGCTCCTGGAAGCCGCCATCGTGCAGGCCTGGGTGATACCACCGGTCAGGCCTGCCGACATAGACGATGAGGCCAAGTGGCTCCAGGACGCCATGTCCAGGATCTGTGACGTGGCGATGCCCCGGATCCGGTCGAGGCAACAAAAGCGCCAGGTGTACTGGTGGTCGCACGAGCTAGCAGCTCTACGCAAGGCGTGCACTGCTGCGCGACGCCAGTACACTAGGCACCGCAGGCGCCGCATCCGTCCTCCTAATGCGGAGGCGAGAGAGGCGGAGTTGTACGAGGGATACAGGGCGGCCAAGGCCCTCCTCAAGGTGGAGATATTGCGGGCCAAGGAGGAGGCCCGCCGAGAGATGCTGGGGACTCTGGACAGAGATCCGTGGGGACGCCCGTACCGGATGGTACGCGACAAGCTCCGCGCTTGGGCTCCCCCGCTCACCCAGAGTCTCCGGCAAGAAGTCTTGGAGGAGGTGATTGGCACCCTGTTCTCTCGACTGTGGAGGGGGTTCACCCCTCTGTATATGACTCCGCCCCCTGCGGTGCCCGACGCGGGCTACAGCGACGACGACGACGACATCGTCCCAGAGGTGACCGAGGCAGAATTGAGAGCGGCGGTGCGCCGGATGGGCGCCAAGAACACCGCCCCAGGACCCGACGGCCTGCATGGCAAGGCATGGGTCCTGGCCTCAGAGGCTCTCGGGCCTCGATTGATTGGTCTCTACAGCGCATGTCTGGAGAGAGGCCAGTTCCCGCTTCTCTGGAAAGCGGGAAAACTGGTCCTCGTGCGGAAGACGGGGCGCCCTGCGGACTCTCCGTCCGCGTACCGGCCCATAGTGTTGCTCGACGAGGTGGGGAAAGTCTTCGAAAGAATCATTTCGAACCGCCTCGTCGCGCACCTGACGGACATTGGGCCGGACTTGTCGGACGGCCAGTTCGGCTTCCGCAGAGGGCGCTCCACGGTGGACGCCATCATGCGCGTTAGAGACCTCACGACGGGGACTGCAGTGTCCAGGGGTAAGGTCGTAGTGGCGGTGTCTCTGGACATCGCCAACGCCTTCAACTCCCTGCCCTGGAGCTGTATCTTGGAGGCACTCCGATATCATCGGGTGCCTACCTACCTCCGTCGTGTAATCGAGGCTTACCTGACGGACAGGTCCGTCAGCTACCCCGGTCACCGGGGCGAGTGGAACCGGCGAGAGATGGCACGCGGTGTTCCACAGGGTTCGGTTCTGGGGCCGCTCCTGTGGAACATCGGCTATGACTGGGTGCTGCGCACCGACCTCCCGAACGGCGTTAGCACAATATGCTACGCCGACGATACGCTGGTGCTAGCGCACGGGAGGTCACACCAGGCGGCGGCCGACTTAATGGCGACAGCGGTTGCGACAGTCGTTGAGAGAATCCGGCAGTTGGGACTCGAGGTGGCGCTCCACAAGTCCGAGGCCATGTGTTTTCATGGCCGCGGGAACGCGCCACCTCCGGGTGGGTCCCAAATAACGGCGGGAGGAGTTACCATCGACGTCGAGACGACGATGAAGTACCTAGGACTCGTCCTCGACAGTCGGTGGAACTTCATAGAACACTTCCGACGTTTGGCCCCAAAGTTGGAGAGGACGGGGGCTGCGTTTAAACGCATCCTCCCCAACCTCGGGGGGCCAAACGCCTCCTGCCGGAGGTTATACGCCGGGGTCGTGCGGTCCATGGCCCTCTACGGCGCCCCTGTTTGGGCGCCAAACCTATTGCGGCGTCCCGCTCGGACGCTGCTCATGGCACAGAGGGTCATGGCGATCCGAATGATCCGCGGATACCGCACGATCTCTGGGGAGTCGGCGAACCTCCTTGCCGGATTACCGCCGTGGGATCTGGAGGCGAAGGTGCTCGCGCGCGTGTACGGCATGCGCGCGGAGGCACGTCGCCGGGGTGAAACCCCGCTGCCGCGCCAAATAGGTGCGTGGCGGGATGAGCTCCGGCGCGATCTCATGGCGGAATGGCAGCAACGACTGTCGCAACCGAGGGCTGGGCTCGCTGCCATCGCAGCGGTAAGTCCCCTCTTTGAGGAGTGGCTTGAGAGACGCTACGGCGTCCTCACCTACCGCCTGACGCAGGTCCTCACCGGACATGGAAGTTTCGGGAGGTACCTGTGTCTGATGGGGCGGGAGGAAACGCCCGGGTGTCATCACTGCGAGGACCGCCCTGAGGACACGGTGGAACACACGGTGGGAGAATGCCCTTCGTGGGCTGAGCACCGCCGTGTCCTCAGGGAAGTGATCGGCGATGGCGACCTCTCGCGTCCGGGCCTAGTGCAGGCCATGATGCGGAGCGAGGGGGACTGGGATGCCGTCTCCTCCTTTTGCGAAGCAGTCATGCTAGCTAAGGAGGAGGCGGGACGCGTGAGGCAGCGAAGCGCTGCCTCACGCGTCCCGACGCCCGGTGTGTCCGGCGAAGGACACACCGGGCGTCGGGGATCGCGAGACGATCTCCGGCCACCGTAAGCGCGGGCCTGCGGACGGCGAGCATGGGTGGCTCCCCGTCCGACCAGAAACAGACCCGAGCGTACGGCGCGTCGCGTTCCGCGCGCGCCTCAAAGAGCCATCAGACCACCACAGATGGGGCCCAATACGGCCGATGCCGATTCGGAGTCGCGGAGAACCTAACGGGTAACCGGGGCTCCGGCTCGACGTGCAGGAGAAGGAACGGGGTGGTTTTTAGTCAGTAAGAGTCTGACACTCCCTCCCGCCTCACCCAGGCGGGAGAAGTCATTCGATGATTTTCCCCCCTTAAAAAAAAAAAAAAAAAAAAAAAAAAAAAAAAAAAGTACAACTCTGCATACCCATTCGGGGATAAAAGGCGTGATGTTATGATGTTATGTAGATTTTGATGTGCTCTTTCTGGTTTTCATTTTGCAACCTCGTACGTACGCCGTTCGCGTCGCCATCTTGTAAAAATGGCGGACAAAAATTTGCAATTCCTTTTTTCTTGTGAATTTTAGGAGAAATAAGTTGACTACAAAAAACTTTGTTTATTGGTTGGAAAACTTTGCAAGCAACCCCCATAATAATGTCCTCCTTAATAATGAAACTAATACTTCAACCTTCATTAAATTTCTCAAGATAGAGGTGTTTGACTGAGGATCCACCACTTATGTATCAACGCTACAATCATCATCATATCAGCCATAGGATGTCCACTGCTGAACATACGCGTCCACCAATGACTTCCAGATAGGCCGGTTGGAAGCGACCTGCATCCAGCGGCTCCCTGCGACCTTAAACAGGTCGTCTGTCCACGTTATGGATGGACGTCCTACGCTACAATAACACGGCAAGTTAGTAGATATAAATCATTTTATTCCCTTAAAATGAGTAAATCTATCTTTATACCTCTATATATAAAATTCGTCTGTGAGTGTGTATGTCACTGAACTTCTCTCAAACGACTGGACCGATTTTGATGAAATTTTTTGTGTGTGTTCAAGGGGATCTGGGAATGGTTTCGATTCACAAATCAGCCCGGCAGATGGCGCTGCAGTCGATGTTTAGGTTATTTACCCTAAACAGCTGTACCAATTTGAATGAATTTTGTTTATACATTCAAGTGGATATATGCAGGACAACGTCTGTTGGGTCCGCTAGTCTATATATATATAAATGAAACCAGTTTCCCGTTGTCACGCCATAACTTGAGAATGCCTGGACCGATTTGGCTGATTTTTGTTTTGTTGTGTTTGTTATTGTCAGGAGAAGGTTTCTACGATAGAAAAAGATCTGAAAATTTTATGAGAACGGGAGAAAACGTGATTGCGCGTACGAAGTCGCGGGCAAATGCTAGTATAAAAAAATTATAAAATAAGTCATTTTTAAATCTAATAACAAAGCTGAAATCTAATAGTATTTAACACTAAAACGGTCACTAGCAAGCATTTGTATTTGGCCCATAAATCAGCTGACGTCCGCTTGACGCGAACTGAGCTATCTGTTAGCGTTATGAACCGTGAAATATGTTCATACGTCTCCGGCAAATGATGAAATATACGTACGTTTCGACGGGTTAACCGGCTTTTTTGTGAGATAACACAAATATATACGGGAGACTAAGTTTTATCTACGACTTTGTTAACGCATAAGTTTATTTTTTTTCCCAAATTAAGATCCTTCCTCTGACTAAAACCAAGGGTCTTCGTTTGACACGTATGTGTTGTATCCGTGTTTGTAAGCAATTATGTCGCGATTAGCTGAATCGATTTTGATACGGTTTCCAGAAAAGTGTTCGTTACACCTAGGACAAGGTTTTAGTATATTCATTAACCTACTTCAAAAAAGAAGAGGTTGGAACAAATCAAGTCACATTGTCAACTAGTTACTTTAGTAAAACATGGAATATATAATACTTTTTTTTTAAAAGGTGAAAATCATCGAATGACTGCTCCCGCCTGGGTGAGGCGGGAGGGAGTGTCAGACTCATACTGACTAAAAACCACCCCGTTCCTTCTCCTGCACGTCGAGCCGGAGCCCCAGTTACCCGTTAGGTTCTCCGCGACAATATATAATACTAGCTGTTACCCGCGACTTCGTTCGCGTGAATATATTCATATTTCTTGTTAATTTATACTTTTTTGACGCGACGTCGTGTTGATTGGCGAAGCGTATTTAAAAGCTAGTATGAAACGCAACGTTTATTGTCTACTCTAGATGGCGAC
The DNA here is from genome assembly GCA_038387885.1 of Spodoptera picta. Taxonomy (NCBI): domain Eukaryota; kingdom Metazoa; phylum Arthropoda; class Insecta; order Lepidoptera; family Noctuidae; genus Spodoptera; species Spodoptera picta. Next base: position 167,276 of record JAZHFQ010000221.1, on the reverse strand, counting down.
TGCGGTTTGTCTGTCAGTGTTATTAAAATGAATTAATAAAACGAAATAATCTCCGTAATCCGAATTTTGCATATATATGTTGTCGACTCGAAATCGATATTTATTTATGTTTTTTTATTCAGGTAATGTTTCTATCGAGTCTACCGTACCCCTTGACGAAATTATTAATATAGAATAGCAGATATACCTACTACAAATCTAATTAACCACACCTCAAAATTATCAAGCATACATATGTGCAATTTATAGGCCACCGAGTGAAAGTAAGCATCTATTTGTTAAGGAAATAAGCAGTATTGTTTCTTCTGTTAAATCATGCGACACTTATTTGCTAGGAGACGTAAATATTGATCTGAAAACATATGACAACATTCGAGAATATTACATGAGTAGCATGTCCGAGTTTGGTCTAGTGAGCGCGATATCTGACTACACTAGAATTGAAACTCGCGGAAATAACATTACACGTAGCTGTATAGATCACATATTTGCAAGAACGCGCTCGTTGTACCTTTACTCGGCCGCACTCGGTACTGTAATGGCTGATCACCGCATGTTAGTACTATCTTGCTTGGGATCGGACCCAATGCGTATACAAGGTGCTACAAAAAAAATTGAGAAAATTGATAATGTCAAAATGAAATCACTATTGAATAACATAAGCTGGAGCGAAATAGATACTATAGAATGTCCGATAGCTATTTATGATTGCATAAGAAAACAATTTGAAAAATGTTACGAGGAATCTAAATACACGAAAATAATTAAAAGTCATAGTAAAAGAAACATATTGCCATGGATAAATAATAAAATTAATAATATGTGTAAAAAAAAAGATCAATTATTCATAAAATGGAAGAGTGATCCAACAAACAAAATTCTGCGATTAGAGTATAATAAATTAAGAAATAGAACGCACAAAATAATCGAAACATCTAGGAATAAATATTACTCATATCAAATAAATATTAATAAATCAAACCCCAGAAACCTATGGCAAATACTCAATAATTTGTCTGGTCGTAACAAGAATTCGGTTGACGAGTCTATCCTGAAAGCCTTCAAAAACAGTCATTTAAAAATAAAATCTATCGCTGATAATTTTGCTAAGGAATTCAGAGAAAGCGTTCAAAAAATCTTGCCAAATTGTAAACATCGTTTATTAAATGAATCAGAGTATATGTTTCCCCATAACTCGTCAATTTTCTTTAGGAAGGCTACAAACAGCAGTGTGACTAAAATAATTAAAAATCTCAACGCAAAGAAGGCACCTGGCATGGACAATATTAGGTGCATAGACATAAAATCAATATGTAACAAGATGGCCAGTGTTATCGTAAAATTAATTAATAATAGTGTTAAACAAGAAAAGTATCCGGGAGTATTGAAAACCGGTATAGTGCGCCCTATACATAAAAAAGGAAGCTTATGTGACTATAAAAACTATAGACCGATCACTATTCTGCCAGTTATTGACAAAATAGTAGAAAAATATATCTGTAAACAGATACAAGATTTTTATGTCGAACAGAACGTGTTGTCCAGTACACAGTATGGTTTTCAAGCTAATAAGTCTACTTCACAGCTGCTGTCAAAATTTACTGATGAGGTCAATGAATCTCTCAATGCCAGAAACCATGTACTTTTGCTATTTATTGACTTCAGTAAGGCTTTTGACACGCTTAAACATAACACGCTGTTGACAAAGCTTGAAAACTCTGGGATTCGGGGGCCAATGCTTGGGTGGTGTAAAGACTACCTGAACAATCGGAAATACACTGTTAAGATCAGTACTGAGATGAGTGATGCTGTTGATGTCACTGACGGGACTGCTCAAGGCTCAGTAATTGGGCCTTTGCACTACCTGACCTATGTTAACGACATGGAGCATGTGGTAAATCACTGCTCAATTTATCAATATGCAGATGACACATGCCTTGCAGCGGCCCACAGAGATGTTAATATAGCAGCGCACTGGTTACAGGAAGATTTTACTAGAGTCTCTAAATGGGCACATGATGCTGGACTGGTTATTAACTCCAGTAAAACTAAAATAATACATGTCCATTCAAGCCACTTGAAGCTCATGATGCCTTTCAGTATTGTATCACATAGTCACGGTTGTCTTCACTCTACGCGGCGAGGCGCGTGTCGTTGCGAGGAAATTGACCAGGTAACGCACCACACGTATCTGGGACTAATCGTAGACAACCGTTTCAACTGGTCTTTTCATGTCGACTTAGTGTGTGATAGGTTACGGGCAATATTGGCTAAGTTCTACATATTGAAACCGAAAGTTCCGTTTAAAACACTACTTAGCATGTACATGGCCTTGGCGGAATCAATTATTGCATACGGAATCACAAGTTACGGGCGTACCTTTAAAACACTTATTGAAAAGATAACTAAATTACAGGTTCGATTTCTAAAACTTATGGTCCCGAGTAAAATAAAAGACAAATGCAGAAATAACGTCACAGAATTATTCAAATATTGCAAAATATTACCTGTACAGTTTCGATTTCATCTAGCCTTCTTGAGTGAACAATTTAATAATAAAAGTATTCAAGTACCCATTTCGCATAAAATAATCACTAGGAATATTACCAAAAATAAATTAATAATACCTCAAGTTAAAAATTATTATGGCAGACGAACTTCTAAATTTATAATCCCCACAATAATTAATGAAATTCCACAAAATATCAAATACGAAATTAACTCCAAAAACTATAAACAGAAATATAAAAAATATTACCACAATATCATAAATAACATGGTCTAAAATTATTCACAACCAAAATGTAGGAAACAGCCTGTATATTACAATTTTTTTTTTTTTAAGTTGACGAGAACCGGTTACACACTGAGAACTCATAATGTGAATGTAGCATATTGTGGGGTAGACTGCAAAAGTTTAACATTAGCTAGTGCCGTGTGTGTCGGTATCGGTTTCTTTGAGTACTTTGTTTCTTTGCAATTTTAATGAGTGCGTTTATGCTTGGCTCATGGATGTTTACTGTTACTTGTAAAATATCTAACGTATCTAAAATGTTATATTTTTGTCACTTATTATATTAACGTAATTGTCATATTGAAGGGGTTTATAAATTTATAACAAAACTTGTTTAGCGAATGTGAGTACCAATACAAACCAGCTGTGGTTTAATGGTGCAAATAAGAAATTTTAAACTGTACTGAAATGTAATAATAAATAAATAAATAAATAAAAAATAAAATAAATAAAAAAAAATTATATTAATTTAATTAACATATTTGAAGCACTTGTGGCTAATTGATATTGGTATTCAATAATCTATTGTCATTATCTTAATTTATAGCACTTCGAACATATTGCGAGTGAGAGGTTTATTGACTCGAATGATTTATATATAGAACAAGAGAGTTAATGTGAGCTGGTAAATGTAGGCTGTGAAGAGCTCTTCAGAGTGTAGAAATTAGAAAATTGAACCCTAGTTTATTGACTAAATAGTATATATATGATAGAACCTTAGTTCATAGATAGACCTTTATATTATTGTCTATGATTCCGGTTACGTGTCTTCGAATGTTTTTGTTTTATGTATTGGTCTGAATAAAACTACATTTGTAAGTTAAAACTGTTTATCCATATTAAAATTAACACAGAGACTATAGGGATTATTTATAAAAAATGTGGGAGACCCATATGCTTCGGCACGAATGGCTCGACTAGAGTGATGCCACGGCCTCACGGAAAACCGACGTGAAACAACGCTTGCGTAGTGTTTTGTCGTATGATTGAAGATACCGGAGGCTCAATATATACCCCATCTTCAATCTCCCCAACCCCTGAATCCTCAACTATACTCATATTCCTAATCCCCAAATGCCGGTAACGCACTTGTAACACCTTTGGTGTTTCAATAATACTTTGCTCCACCTGGGAATCGAACCCGATAATCCTTAGCAGTCACACTTGCGACTACTTGACCATATTATTTTTATTATAAGTCATTCTATTAATGTCAATGTCTACCTCAGTTAAGTTATTTTATATAACACTGTGTGCAGTTTCATAAGAAAATGCTTTGTAATTTAGCCAAATTTAAAATCGAACTTAATAAGTAACACCCCGAAGGGGTAGGCAGAGGTGCACATCATGCCACTGTACAATGTAACACCCACTTTTCACTATTTATGTTATGAGTCCCATGTAATAGGGGTGAGTCTATTGCCTATACCGGGCACAATTTCAGGCTCCGTGCTACAATTAAGATTTTTTTAAAACATAGTAATACTTTGTCCGACCTGGGAATTGTACCCGAGACCCCTTGCCTGGCAACGGGCGGTTGCCAGGCAAGGGGTCCGACCACTCGGCCAACGAGGCTGTCTGATAAGTCGTTCTCGGCTATTATAGCATCTGCAACCTCATAATTGATGGCCCGGGAAAATTAAATAGCGATAAAATAATTGATTATACCAAAACCAAATTTGACATCGCGTGACCTCAAATAATATAATCGAAAATAGGTCAGCCAGTCAGTCGGTGTGGAATTTATCATGACATTATTATCTGAAGTGGTAGGCAGAAGTATACATTTATAGTATATTTAATTTTCACCAGTCATCTATATAATTTGTCTCAATTTCAGGCTTCAGCTATCAGGAGATTACTAAAAGTTGTTAAAGCAAAATATTAGCTGTCTTTTTTTTCAATCCGGGTTAAGCCTATAAACGAGCAGACGGATCACCTGATGCGAAGCAATTGCCGAAGCCCTTGGACAGCCCTGAAACACCAGAGACATTACAAGTGCGCTACCGGTCTTTTGGGAATTTGAGGATTGTGGGAGATTCCAATGATTGGGGAGATTGGGGAGGGGGTTATTGGGCCTCCGGTAACCTCGCTCACACGACGAAACACAACGCAAGCGTTGTTTCTCGTCGGTTTTCTGCTCAGCCGTGGTATCACTCCAGTCGAGCCGGCCCATGCATGACTCTCCCACAATTATATCTGTCACCTACGTCAGTCGAACCCGGCATCGAACCCACTAAACATGCCGCTGGTGAACGTACCGTACGCTTTAACATTGTCGTCATTGCTTAAACGCTCGTGGTATCTGGCAGAGGGCGCGGTAGGCTAGATGCGCAAGTAGCAACACCGATGCGAGCGCCTACGCTAGCCAGCAAGCTGTGTGACATCGCCGTGACCGCGCACGCTGCTCATGAGGAAGAACCCCTCTGTGGTTCGAAACTAGTAGAGCTTTTCTCAGTATACCTCTAATTACGTAGTAACCCGCGAGTTTTCGTTAATTTAGTATGTCTCACGATAGTTATTATAAAAACAGATAGTGTACTTAATTTAAGTTTCTACAATTTAAAAGTATAATTAACGCGTATTAAGCCGCGGGTATAAGCAGCAGCTATAGGCCAAATGCTATTTAGTATTTGTTTAATTGTAGAATAGAAAACCAAATTATATGGAATTGAAGTAAATTTTGAGACATGTCAGTGTCATCCCCATACATTTTGATTTCTATCCTCAGAGAGAGTTATGCCATAAAAAATAATTTTTAACAAAGGTTTTTCACTGCAAAACGTTGTAACACAATCGATAATCTTAAGAAAAAACGTTAGGTATTACATTGAAGTCTATCTAGATGATAGAATTAATCAGTGTCTCTTTTAATCTAGGTCTTAATGTCAAGCGAGCTGAAGGCAGAGCTTAAAGGATTTCGTAATCTGTAGCATTGGTTGGAATCAGTTCTTGTATAGGTAACTCGATATAACCACAATTATTTTTATCAGTTTTCTATTGTATTTTCAGGCAACCCTGAGTTACCAGGGCTCCGGCTTGAAGACAGAGTAGGAACAGGGTAGCTATTGGTCAGTAAGTGTCTGGCACTCTCTTTCAACACCTAAGGCGGAGAAGTGGTCCCCGGCGCGACCAGCGGCCCATCGGCTGACGCCCTGGCTGAAAGGCTTAGGGCGTGCCTCGGTGCGGACGAGGCCCGCGTGTCCAGGCCCACCAAATGCCTGGATGTCAGGATTCTGGGCCTGGATGACTCCGTCACGGAGAGTGAGGTGGTGGCCGCTGTGGCCAGGACGGGAGGGTGCCCTGCTGACCAGGTCAAGGCGGGCATTATCCGTCCGGACAACTCGGGGCTGCGCACGGTGGTGGTGAGCTGCCCCGTCGCAGCGGCCAAAACCTTAAAGGAGGGCAAAAGGCTCTTGGTGGGATGGGTCTCGGCGCAGATCAAGCTGCTCGAGACCCGGCCTCTGAGGTGCTACCGCTGTCACGTGGGGCAGCACGTGAGTGTCAAATGCACCTCGGAGGTGGACCGCAGCGACTGTTGCTTCCGCTGCGGTCGGCCCGGTCACAAGGCCGGCTCGTGCAACGCCCCGTTGCACTGTAACGCATGTGCGGCGGCTGGCAAGCCGGCCAATCACCGGGTCGGGGGCAAGGGCTGCTCCCCCCCTGCTAAAAAGGGCAAAGGTAGGCCCTCCGCCGCCCCTGTTTTTCCGCCGCCGCCGCCACTGCCACCGCAGTCGCCGCTGCGGCCACTGAGGAGGTCGGAATGGACTGTCAATAATGGCTCCATTCCGCCTCCTCCAGGCGAACATCAACCACTGCGCCGCTGCTCAGGATCTCCTGCTCCAGAGCATGGCGCAGTGGTCGATCAACGTCGCCGTGGTCTCCGAGCCGTACTTTGTCCCGCCCAGGGATCACTGGGTGGCGGACCTGGACGGCTCGGTGACCATCATCTCGTCGGCCGCCGCCGGTACCCCGACTCTTGAGGCTGCTCAAAGAGGCCGGGGTTGTGTCGCAGCACGGTTCGGCTCGGTTCGGAGCTCGCTGTGGTGGGCGTGTACTTCTCTCCGAACCGAACTCTCGCCGAGTTCCACAACTCCTTGAGGGAGTTAGTCACCGTCGTCGTCGGGTTCCGTTCCCTCCCCGTGCTTGTCCTCGGGGACTTCAATGCCAAAAACTTGGCTTGGGGTTCCCAGTTCACCGACGTCCGGGGTAGGATGGTGGAAGACTGGGCCCTTGAGACAGGCCTAGTCGTCCTGAACCGGGGTTCTGTCCCCACGTGCGTGCGGATGCAGGGCGAGTCGGTGGTGGACATTTCGTTCGCCAGACCTGCTCTGTCACCGCGTATAGTTGACTGGCGCGTCATGGAGGAGGTGGAGACGTACTCCGACCACCGGTATATCCGGTTCGACGTCTCCGCCGAGTCCGCGGACCCGCCGGTCAGACAGGCCCCATGTGGCCCGCGTTGGGCGCTGAAACAGCTGGACTGGGAGCTGCTCCTGGTAGCCGCCATCGTGCAGGCCTGGGTGATACCACCGGTCAGGCCTGCCGATATTGAAGATGAGGCCAAGTGGCTCCAGGACGCCATGTCCAGGATCTGTGTACCTTTATATACCCTTCGTGGGTTGAGCACCGCCGTGTCCTCAGGGAAGTGATCGGCGATGGCGACCTCTCGCGTCCGGGCCTAGTGCAGGCCATGATGCGGAGCGAGGGGGACTGGGATGCCGTCTCCTCCTTTTGCGAAGCAGTCATGCTAGCTAAGGAGGAGGCGGGACGCGTGAGGCAGCGAAGCGCTGCCTCCTCGCAATCCAGCCATCGCGAAGGACACACCGGGCGTCGGGGATCGCGAGACGATCTCCGGCCACCGTAAGCGCGGGCCTGCGGACGGCGAGCATGGGTGGCTCCCCGTCCGACCAGAAACAGACCCGAGCGTACGGCGCGTCGCGTTCCGCGCGCGCCTCAAAGAGCCATCAGACCACCACAGATGGGGCCCAATACGGCCTATGCTGATTCGGAGTCGCGGAGAACCTAACGGGTAACCGGGGCTCCGGCTCGACGTGCAGGAGAAGGAACGGGGTGGTTTTTAGTCAGTAAGAGTCTGACACTCCCTCCCGCCTCACCCAGGCGGGAGCAGTCATTCGATGATTGTCCACCCTTAAAAAAAATAAAATTATGACGGAGAAGTAAAGGATTTTCCCACTTGATAAAGCAGAGTGAACTGTTATTCTGAGCGATTCGACAGTTATAAGAAAAAACTACGTTTGAGTCGCTAGAGTTTATTTAGGTATGTACATAAAAAAGTTATAATTATGCACACTTTAACATCCTAGACTACACTCACAATCGCGCGGTTGCCCTAGTGAAAGGCTATGTCAACCCGGTCTAGATTAGGAATTTGAGGAGATAACCAACAAGTTGGGCTAAATCCGAAGATCACGATGATATCAGCACCTGAGTCTAGACTAAATCGGCACTGAATTTGGGAAAGTAATGATTATTTGTAGCAAATAATTGCTGATGTAGAATTTTGTGATTGACGTAAATCAATGCAGTTCTAACATACAGGCAATTTGGTATGCAGGTCATGGATGTAATAAGCATTATTATTAGATTTATAATAGAATCGTACGAACGTATTACATGATGGTAAGCAAAAGGCACCCCGTAACACAAGAGAAGTTACAAGTGCGTTGCCAGCCTTTTGGAGGGGATTGTGTCTACAGTAACCCCATTCACACGGCGAAACACAACGCAAGCATTGTATCACGTCGGTTCCTGTGAGGCCGTGGTATCACTCCGGTCGAGCCGGCCTTCTCGTGTCGAAGCATGATTCTCTCTCGTCAACATTTTTGTACGGTGTTCCGCATCACACGTATCATTAATCGTCCGACCGATTCAACCGACAACCGATTTGTCGGATGAGATACGGTAATTTATTATTGTATAATCGCAGACTCATGGTTTTGTCTGTGTATTTACGGAAACATTTGTTATAATCATGTATTATTGTCCAAAGGAGCAAGAGCAAGAAATTTACCATATATTTTTGAAAATTTTGTTATGTGTCCCATATCACTAGAATCACTGTGCCCGGTATATAGCAATAGGCTCACCCCCAATTATATGGGACTCATAACATAAATAGTGAAAAGTGGGTGTTACATTGTACAGTGGCATTAAGTGCCCCTTCGGGATAAAAAGGCGTGATGTTATGTTATGTGTTATGTTATGTCCCATATCATAGAGTTAGATTCTTTTATTATTGTCAAAGACTAATATCGGAGTTAAATTCAGCCAAGAAAGGGATACAATTACTAGGTCGAGTCTAGGGATTCCTAACAGTTCTTTTTTGAAAATTCCTGGTCTTTGGATGAGTCCACATAATATTTCATGTGTGTCTAAGTTACTTATGTGATACTTGTATATCTTTAATTGGGATTATGACAGGGTATGAAAATTAAAAATCTAATTAGTCCGTAAGTTAGGCAATGAAAAAATATTAGACACGGATTTTTTATTCTGTCGTATAATAAAACAATACCTAGATAAAACGAATCAAAGTTTAGGAGGGGGGGCTAAAACGTAATTTCTACGTATAAAATGTACATAGAAGTGACGTCACGCGACATTTCAAATTAATATATTATCGTCGAAAGTATTCGTTTCTGAAAGAAAATAAAAAGTACGTGTCTAATGATTTAAAATAATCGACAAGACGGACATTAAAATAAAAATTAGGCATCTACCCACTCAAGGGTCTATCATGGACAGTTGATGACGAAACGATAGAAGGTCCCACGTTTGATTTCCACGCATAACTTTTTGTGTCATCAACAGTTATATTGTTTGATTGTTCGAATCCTGATTGCTTCCCTGTTTAAAAAACTGACGGGAGTGAATGTACAACTTGGTAGCGTTGTACTTATATCGATTTTGTTTCGGAAAACTTCGGGAATTGTCGGATGTAACTTCGGGAATTGTCGGATGTTTCCGTCGTTTGGTATTCCTGTTATGGACTGGGCATTTACTGCCTACCTTTGATAATTTTTAAGAAAATAATATTATAATTGTTTTGATTTTTTTTTTACAATTTTGGACAATTGATTGCACGGTTAGCGCGGTCGCCGTGCCTGGACAACTGTTTGCCGCGTAACTTGTTGCGGGTTCGATTCCCACATAGAACAATTCTTTGTGTTCCACAGATTATTGTTTCAGGTCTGACTGTGATGTGTATGTGAACTTGTAGGTTTGTAAACGGTCCTACGACACAGGAAAAAATCCCAGGCAGGTGTGAGGCAGGCAGTGTAACTGACAAGTAAGTGGTTTCGGGTTCAATTCCAGGGTCAGCCGACAAAATTGACTATGCTACTTTTACGTTAGACTTAACAAAACTGGGGAAAAATGCACATTCCACAGTGTACCTCTATAATTAAGTATTGTGTATCTCTGTCTATTTCTTCAGGGATTAAAATGCATAACGTATAACAAATATTTTACAAAATAATTCTAAAATAAAAAGACACTGTTTGAATTTTCTTTAACGTCACTGTTGGTAGGTGCGATTGATAAAATTGTTAATATTTTTGTGGCATCTAACTCGCTAACCATAACAAGAAACACTCTTGCTCACTCAATGGTCGTTACGTCATCATTTCAAAGGAGAAAAACATTTGAATGAGTGTCGTAGACACACCTATATATACACACTATGTACACATATTATACAGAATGTATACTATATACAAACAAACAGAGCTGTGCAATAAAAACAGAGTTGAATACATCTGTCACTACAAATGTGGGAGAGCTATGCTTCGGTACTGTTAGATTTTGATATGGTAAGTTCTCTTCTTAAACAAAACACTGCAGTTCGTAGAACAACATTACTTATATTTCAACTTCACAAATTAATAGGTAACATAATTTCGAGTGTGACCCACGAGTGCACGGGATTGTGGATGGAATGCGACTGACTGTTTTTGTATAGGACGGGGTTGTATGCATTTAAGGCGAGGAGTGAAGTGCCAGCACTCTGACGGGGATAAGGGTGTAATATTCTTTGGGAATAACAGTAAGAATGGGCCGGCTCGACCTGAGTATATCACGGTCGAGCAAAAATCCGATGTGAAACAACTGAAGCGTTGCTTCGTCGTTAGCAATCTCCCCAATCCCTGAATCTTAAACAATCCTCAAATGCCTAATTCCCAAAGGGCCTTGACTTGTAGCGCCTCTGGTGTTCCGGTTGTCCATGGGCGACGCCGATTGCTGACACAAGATTGCTTACACACAACAAACATCTAAACATACATACATCTTCATAAACGTCCATTTTTTGTATAAACCACTAGCTACTTCCGCGCGGTTTCACTCGCTCTGCTCGGCGCCTATTAATCGTAGCGTGATATTTTATAGCCTATAGTCTTCCTCGATAAATGGGCTATCCAACACAGAAATAATTATTCAAATCGGACCAGTAGTTTCGGAGATTAGCGTGTTCAAACAAACAAACAAAAAAACAAACTCTTCAGCTTTATATCTTTATGTAGAGGTATATAATTCTTCTGTGAGTGTGTATGTCACTGAACTTCTCTCAAACGACTGGACCGATTTTGATGAAATTTTTTGTGTGTGTTCAAGGGGATCTGGGAATGGTTTAGATTCACAAATCAGCCCGACAGATGGCGCTGCAGTCGGTTTCTAGGTTATTTATCTTTACCTATTATTACAGGACAACGTCTGTCGGGTCCGCTAGTATTATATGTAGTATAGATTCATAAGTATAATTGTAAGTTACTATTCTCTATTCAACAACGCCCAACCCAGAAAACAAATGAAAAAAAAAAGAAAAACAAATACGACATAGTCAAACGTCACAGAGCCATCGCATTATGGCAGTTTCTAAACAATACCATGAAGTTTATGGTCTGTACACACCCCTGTTGTTTACGGGAGCGGTCCATTTGACCCCCGTACAATGACCATGGAGGCAATACGAATGGAGACGAAGTTTTTGCTGATGTTAAGCTAGAAATATTTATGTGCGTTTAGATGATTTCATTTTTTGGATATTTTTTATTGTATGGTCAGTTAAGTTTTTTTGGTATGTAAGTGGGAAATATAGTTTGGTTTGGTACTGAGACAAGGATTAATGTTGTACTAATTTGTAGACATATCTTTTTTATTCATTGATCGGCTTAATAGTCAACTAATGGTCACTGTTTCTGTGCTGCAGTTATCTTAATCTTCTTATATGCAACTGAACGAACAATACATTATACAGATACAGCTATCTATACACAGATTCCTGTATCTGTATTTACATTATATTCTTTAGTTATTTGATTAATTAGACTGAAGTGTTGAACGCATTTCCACAACCAAACATTTCTAATTTTTGCTAAAGTCAAAATGAAAACATTCATTTTTATTCATCTATAAACGATATGAGCTTGCTACTCTTGAAACCTTTTTTTAAGCTCCTTATTTCTCTACAATCTGGCCAATTGGGTATTTAGCTGGTGATTAAGAGGTTAATGTACTGTGACATGAACGAAGTACGCCCAGCGTGTGTACGTCCTGTGAAGCTCTATTTTTGATGCACTTAAAGGTGCTGGCAGACTTCATAAGCTCACTATCAAGCTCGTTGGGGTGACTCCTTAGCGGACGAGAATACAACTACAGTTTGTTTATGACTACCTCTTTCACTAATCTCATTTTTAAGTCTCGGTGTAATTGGATATTCTTGGGTCTTGAAACATATGTAGAAATAGAATAATCTGTCAGTCTGTCTGTGTCTAAAGCTAGATTCTTTACTTGTAAGTCAATTTTAAACCCACTTTTTTAGTTGGTATTACTTTCAATATACATTTCTATATTTATACACTGGACAATCTTTTCTGCCTCTGCTCTCGTTGGCCGAGTGGTCGCGAGTGTGACTGCCGGGCAAGGGGTCTCGGGTTCGATTCCCGGGTCGGGCAAAGTATTACTGGGTTTTTAAAAAATTCTCAGTAGTAGCACGGAGTCTGGAAATGTGCCCGGTATATGGCAATAGGCTCACCCCCTATTACATGGGACTCATAACATAAATAGTGAAAAGTGGGTGTTACTTCTGTGTGCACCTCTGCCTACCCCTTCGGGGATAAAAGGCGTGATGTTATGTTATTGAAAATCTTTACATTATGCTTTCCTATATAGCATACAACTTGCTACGTGCAATAGTTACACCTGTATATAGTCAGTCCGTCACCAGTATCGGGAGGATTTATAGCTGTTATTTACGTGAGGACACTGTTGTTCCCTCCCGACGGCAAAGGCAGGTAGCCAATAGAAATAAAGTGGAAATTCGCTAACACAAAACCGGAAATGCCAAGCTTTTGTTTTGAAGTAGATACGTATTATCTGGTATTTCTGTTCTGCGATTTTTTTATGGAATAAGCCGGTATTTGATCACACGGATCCCCTGATGGTAAGCAACCGGTGCCGCTCGGAACAACGGAGGCGTTACAAGTGCGTTACTGGTCTTTTGGGGATTAGGAATTTGAGGATTCAGGGATTGGAGAGATCGGAAAGAGGTAATTGGATCGCCGGTAACCTCACTCACACAACGCAAGCGTTGTTTCACGTCGGTTTTCTGTGAGGATATGGTATCACTGCGGTCGAGCCGGCCGCTATAGCTTCGTTTACGTGCACTTCTATCTATCCCATCGGAGATTAGTTGGTTATGTGTTTCTTCTAATTCGGTGATAAAACTGTGTAACGTTATGACTTTCTTTCTTCTCTTTATATTTCCACTAGCTTTTACCCGCGGCTTCGCTCGCGTCACAAAAGGATAAAAAGTAGCCTATGTGACATACACCAATACACACAGCACACATATCAATACTTTTGTTTTCCCTCGGGAATATCAAATTTTTCCGGGATAAAAAGTACTCTATTATTTAATCCGGACTTCTAACTTTACGTCTGCAAAAATTCAAAGCAGTCGGTTTAGTAGTTACGGCGTGAAAGCAGAACAAACAAACAAACTCACTTTCCGATTTAGAGGTATAATATAAGTAAAAATAAACTACAGGAACAAACAGTACTATTAATTCTTATATCTCCGCCCCATAGTTAAAACTATTGCAATAAATGTGAATGGCACGCTGATAAATTCCATACGTCCCATACTTTTATGGGTGTTTCACAGATGTGGGCGTTGAATATCGATATGGTTGGAATCGTTAGGACATGAGATAGTTGCCTAGATATTTCCTAAACGGGTAGGCAGAGGTGACTCTTAAAGACTTTAGTCAGTTATTTTATAACATAACATCGCGCCTTTTATTCCCGAAGGGGAAGGCAGAGGTGCACATTATGGCACTTTTCACTATTTATATTATGAGTCCCATGTAATAGGGGGTGAGCCTATTGCCATATACTGGACACAATTCCAGACTCCGTGCTACTACTGAGATTTTTTTTGAAAACCCAATAATACTTTGCCCGACCCCAGTAATTGAATTCGTGACCCCTTGCCCGACAGTCACACTTGCGACCACTCGGTCAACGAAACAGTTAGTTATTTTATCATTAATTATTATATTTTTCGGCTAACTCACTATACAATTATACCACTCAAATAATTCATGAAGGCTCATATTCTTGAAGCATGAGCAGAACTAGTCATGAGCATCTCTCCGATATATCTAAACCTTTACTGCGACATCAATCTCGCCTCCTAAACATTGATTTTATATCTAACTCCATCCGATATTTCGCATAAGGATAAGGAGTGACCCTATACACAAACATTGTACAACAAACCAAAAAAAAAACAAACTTATTTTTTAAGCCCAAACTGTCAATACATGTATTATAGAAACACCATGACTTTGGCATGGGTACCCATATTTTCTTTTCCCTTAGACCGTATGAACAATTTTGTAGACAGTGACAAATTAGAGGTCCTCTGAAGGTCAGTGTGACCCTTGTCCACTCGCCATTCATGGGACAAGCGTTTGCAACTAGTGAATGAACTCAATTTTCTTTATTTTTTGTTATAAATCGGTTATCTTAACATGTTGTTGATCAGTTTTCTTCATACGTAATGGGTAAAATAGACTGAATACCCCCATGGGAGATAGGCGTGAGGTTATGTATGTAAGTAAGTACGTAATAGGTCGGTGTTTGGTCACTATCTGGCTTGGTGGTTAGCGATGATGCGGCCTACGATGGAACACGTCTGCCTATGACCAACTTATTCACTCGGGCCTTGATGATAGCCTGTTAATACTCTTCGGGAAGGACCAAGGATCCTGACAAAAAATTATGAAGAATTAAAAGTAATGGATGCACGTTGGACCAAGAGCTTAGGATATATTGCAGTTAAATCGAAGCGGTTTTCAACCGCATGAATACATATACCATCATCAAATTATTTACAATTTTTATCATCATCATCATCATCAATATTAACAGCCTATAAATACCCACTGCAGGTTTCCTCCCGATGTTTTCCTTCACCGTTTGTCAGTGGTGTCTAGATAGTCTTACAGAGGACATGTAACTCGGAAAAAGTCACATTTGAACTCAGGTTTCCTCCCGATGTTTTCCTTCACCGTTTGTGAGCAGTGTCTAGATAATCTTAGAAAGCACATATAACTCGAAAAAAGTTATATTTGTACTTGCCGTTAGTAGGTTTCGAATACACACGCTCATGCATGAGAAGCGGGCGTCTCAAACCTCCGGGCCACCACCACTGATTTTAAAACTGTAATTTTAAATAGTCGCTTAGTGACCAATATTAATAGGCGAAAAAGTTTCATGTTAAAAGCGAGGACACCGGTGAGCGCAACCTATTGTTCTTTAATTGTGTATAATATAATGACGGTCTTCAACGAGTTAATAGGAATAATGACGGGGTATGAAAATTAAAAATCCAATTAGTCCGCCAGTTAGGCAACGAAAAAATATTAGACACGTATTTTTTATTTTGATGTATAATAAAATGATACTTAGATATAACGAATCAAAGTTTAGGAGTGGGGGTTAAAACGTCATTTCTATGTACAAAATGTACTACATAGAAGTGAGGTCACGCGACATTTCAAATCAATATATCGTCGAAATTATTAGTTTCAGTAAAAAAATAAAAAATACGTGCATAATGCTTTAAAATAGTCTACATTAAACTGTCAAACACCAAGCGGTCACCGGTGACCGCAACCTATTGTTCTATAATTGTGTCTATATTGATTAGTCATCTCTATATTGAGTAGTCATAAAAATTTGTCATCTACTCAATTGAGCGCGCCGCACTATTCATGTAACATACATCTCATCAAAGATAAGTATCGTGTTCTGTCAAATGCCTTTATTTAGAAAGAGACTTGCCTTATTTCACTGACCATTGAGTTTTACAGCCTCGGCACAAAACATCTGTTTGTCAGAAGGGACTCCATCACAAAACACGAGGTTCCTTTGTTTCACGTCAATTGTATGTATTTTTTGTAAAGGAGGACATTTTCCTTTTTTTGTGGGATAAGCCGGTAAACGAGCAGACAGATCACCTGATGGTAAGCAATCGGCGTCGCCCATGGACACCTGGAACACCAGAGGCGTTACAAGTGCGTTGCCGGCCTTTCGGGGAAAGTCAAAGTCAAAGCATTTATTTCAATTAAACCATAGTTTGGTACTTTTGAAACGTCAACAAATACAAAATAAATAATAGTCAGGCAGTCAGTCCGTCAGTGAAATTAGGTGAAGCTAGGTGCTCATTCCAAAATGTAGATTCGAATGGAGAAGAACGAGCAAGAAACTCCATTCGTTACTCTTTTTTAAAAAAGTATGTTCTACAATGTCTCTTATTATTATACCTCTATAGGATTAGGAGTTTGAGGATTGTTGGATATTCGGGGATTGGGGAGATTAGGAAGGGGGGGGGTGATTGGGCCTCCGGTAACCGGTCCCACGACGAAACACAACGCAGGCGTTGCTTCACGTTCGTTTACCGGCTTATTCCATAAAAAAATACTCCTTGTTGTAGTAATATTTGAAATTCCCGCAGCTCGTTTAAACGTCTCTTGATGTTTGAATTGTAATATATTATTATAATCTATGTTTGCATATTTTTCTGTGCCCATAATATCATGGCTGTAATATAGCTAAAACTTGTCAAAAATGGAAACAAAACACAAGTTACAACAATTCGCTTTTGGTTTGTGTCGGACGCACGCGCGCAACTCTAGTGGCAACACGCCACCTCTATTCCTCTTCTCCCGCTTCCCCGCCACTGACCGCTCGAAGCTTGCGTAGGAGCGTCACGCAAGACAAAAACGAGTCCCGCGCCGAAGCCGAGACACACGCGCTCCGTGTGTATTTTTACCGCGAATATTTGAGCTTTATCTTATTGTAATATTGTGCAACTTCGTTCATATTTAGTTTAAAGTTTTAATTCAATATATACAGTTTTACAGTCAATCGTATGTTGAACTTTATTCCACGCCCCTGAAAACCCAATAGGCATTAAAGTTGATTAAACTGTTTTATTATAACACTCCTCTTTAAGTTAACTAAAATCGCGGGTTACTCACGAGAGTATACTGAAAAAAGCTCTACTAGTTTCGAACCACAGAGGGGTTCTTCCTCATGAGCAGTGTGCGTGGAAACTAGTAGAGCTTTTCTCAGTATATTCACGTGAGTAACCTGCGATTTTAATTAATTTAGTATGTCCCACGATAGTTATTATAAACCACTCATCCTCAAGCTACAAAAAGCCAAGCTATAAAAAACAGTACTGTATACCTCCGATATTTGTAGTAGTATTGAATGGTCCGAAACTGGGTCGAAGTTAGAGTCAATACTGAACTGTTTTGTTTAGACAACACACATATTGTAGGAACTGATGTATTGAAAGCGTTGAGAACTAGGTCTGTTTTTTTAAATATTATTTTCTATGGGAAATTCTCAGCAGTAGCACGGAGTCTGAAATAGAGTAGTTTCCTAAATTTTATTTTAATGTCCGTCTTGTAGATAAATTTAAAACTTTAGACACCTATTTTTTCTTTTCTCATAAAATTAAATACTTTCAACGATATATTAATTTAAAATATCGTGAGACGTCATAGCGTGCCACATTTTGTTGCACGTTATGACGTAACTACCTCCCACTCCTAAAACTAGCGCCATTTTATCTAAGTATTGCAACTTAATACGACAAAATAAAAAAAAACTACGTGTCTAATGTTTTTTCATTATCTAACTGACGGACTAATTAAATTTTTAAGTTTTAGACCCTGGAAACTAGGCAATTGTGTCCGGTATATGGCAATAGGCTCACCCCCTAATACATGGAACTCATAACATAAATAGTGAAAAGTGGATGTTAAATTGTACAGAGGCATTATGTATCATAATGTCCAGCTCTGACTATCCCTTCGGGGATAAAAGGCGTGATGTTATAATGATATTCTTTTTATGGGATATGTAGGCAAACGAGTGACGGATCATCGGATGGTAAACAATCGTTTCTATAGACACCCGCAACGCCAGATGCGTTAAATAAAAGTGCAATGCTCCCTGGTCTTTGGGGGAGACAAGAGCTCCGGTGAAATTATTTAAAAAACATAAGAATAAGACAATTACACCTTATTTTTCTGCGTGTATGTTTAGAGCTGAGTAAAAGACATAAAATAACATCACGCCTTTTATCCCCGAAGGGGTAGGCAGAGGTGCACACAGAAGTTACACCCACTTTTCACTATTTATGTTATGAGTCCCATGTAATAGGGGGTGAGCCTATTGCCATATACCGCGCACATTTCCAGATTTCATGCTACTACTGAGAATTTTTTAAAAACCCAGTAATACTTTGCCCGACCCGGGAATCGAACCCGAGACCCCTTGCCCGGCAGCCGCACTTACGACCACTCGGCCAACGAGGCAGAAGGCTGAGTAAAAGACTATAACATTTATGAGAAAATTTCAACCGTTTAAAATGCAATCTCCAACCCAACTATCAGGAGTAGAGTCTGTGGTAAACCCATTTATATACATGTGGCTTATAATCCAATAGTGGATTATTGTAAGAGCCTACATATCGAGATCACTTAAATATCAGTCTCCAAACCGCCTGCCAAATGTGGAGATTATGGCAAACTATGAACTGTCACAATGTATTGTGTTATTTATGTAGCCCTATTACCAAGAAACACAAAAAATTGAAGCTGAATGTACATATAATACTACTTTGCGACTATTAATATATACAACTTAAAATATAAAAAAAAATAAAACTAAAATATTCACACCTTAAAAAAAAAATCATAAGGCACCAAAGAAAACATTTTGCTCATCGCTACCGTGAGGTAACTGGCAGCATTGCCACGTTGAATGGCAATGCTTAACCTTTGCCCAAGGTAGTAACCAGCCCTTCGATCACCTGAAGTGTCAACCATCCTCCTTATAATATTTTTGTGCACTTGGGCCCCACGGCCCTAAAGTTTCAACCCCAAACGGTTTGAAAGCATAATTGCCCATCAGGCTATTATACTTTCGCCGTTTGAGGTTTTCAGCAGCAGCAGCGGCAGCACCGGCTCGACACGCTGAACTTTGGAAGATAGGATGGCGCCAGAGTATCAATGCAAGTGGCGTCCCATACTAAAGCCCTACCCATCTTCCAAGGGAATAATGACATACCGTCGGGTCTCTTGCCATCGTCACGTACCAAGCCATTAGGTTCTAAAAACTGAATTGAACTAATATCATCACAAAATCCCCAAAATTTCATTACAAAATGACATACAAACATTATTTCAGGTCAATACAACGTACCATACGTTGTATTGAACCGAAACGCGACCACAACCGGTAAAATGAAACTCGTATTTCACGAGGAAAGCGTTGCGTATTCCCAGAGCGTATTTTCGTACGGCGTATTCTGATAGCCTGTGGCGTAGTGTCATAATGAATGAAAACAAAAGGTCTATTTTGGTAATAGGGATGTTTTCCTTTTCAGTTGAAAGTAGGTTTGGATTACATTGTATTACAACCTGGGTGTCTTCTAAGCTCGAGTGAATATAGATATTGAGTTGCTTATAGATAGGCGTGCTCCATCGGTTACCACCAGGTAAATTAGTGGCCAATTAGATATAAAAGGAATACTTATTGTGCGACTGCTGATTAACGGGTGTCGAGTTCGATTCTTAGGTCGGGTAAAATTTGTAGTATACGTATTTTTCGTCTTTTTCCTTAGGTTTGGAGTTATGCTCGGTGTATGGTAATAAGCCCGGCCTTAATTACATAACCGATGGAGAGTGGATGATACATTTTAGTTTTTCTTCTTAAAACACACGGAATTGCTCCGTGCGGGAATCGAACCCGCTAGATACGCATTGCACGGTAACCAATTGCCACGCCACTGTGCCAACCGATATTTTATGTGCACCTATGCCTAGCTTTTCGGGGATTAAAACTTATGTTCTATTTACGTATTTTTTTTTATTTATGGTTTTTATCCACAGGGATACGCGGACCCCATCGTGCTCTCATAGTTTTAATTACAATAGATATTGTGTAATTATTCAAAAAATAAAAAAAAATCAACTAGCGTCGTACCAAAAAATGCAGACAAATAATAGACTGACTTTTGCCTACAAGTAAAACTTCCTTTATTTTCTGTATAAGGAACTCCATAGTTAAGTCAAGTTCGTTTTTGTGAGGAGTTCAAACAAATTTGAACTATGTAGTACCTACATCAAGCTATGCATAACCAGTATAAACTGATCTGTTGAATGTACTGAAAGTTTATACAATACGAGGCCTTAATAAACTGGTTATGATTAACCAATATAAACTGGTCTTTAAATGTGTTAAAAGATCATATAAAGAGAGATCTTTATAAAGTGGTTTGAAATACCAGTATAAACTGATCTTTGAATGTCTTGCAAGGTCGTATAAAGCGAGACCCAGACAAATTGGTTGAGTATAGTTCGATGTGTGTACGAGTGTACTATGTTCTCGTATGGTTTACTTAAAGTTAAACTGCTTGTATGCTTAGCTAGGGTAATGTTTATTTATTTACACTTTAAAGGTCATCGTATGGCTAATAAGCACGAGTCCGACATGGCGATTTTAGCTTTAGAAACCTATTGCCATATACCTGGCACAATTCCAGACTCCGTGCTACTACTGAGAATATTTAAAAACCCAGTAATACTTTTCCCGACCCGGGAATCGAAGCTGAGACCCCTTGCCCGGCAGTCGCACTTAGCGACTGCCCGGCAGTCGCACTTAGCGCAGTCAAAAAAGCGACTTCAAAAAACCAAAAACTAATAACAAACAAAAAGTCAAAACTAAAATGCAAAAAATAACTATTTTTAGTACTGATAGATTACCTACCCACTGATAGGTTGGAAGTCATTTCCTCCTTTTTTTGAAGTCGATTGTAAGCGCTCTTTTAGCTTGTTTATATTGACGTTATAAAATATGTTATTCGACATACGATTTAAAGTTCATATTTAAATGACATATTAATTGCTGAGTTGGAGCTGTGTCTGAGCCGTGCATGTTAGGTGTGCAATGAGACTAAATGGGAACGTAATTGAGCCGCCGATAACCTCACTCACACGACGAAACACAACGCAAGCGTTGCTTCACGTCGGTTTTCTGTGAGGCCGTGGTATCACTCCGGTCGAGCCGGCCCATTCGTGTCGAAGCATGGCTCTCCCACACTAAAACACACCTTACTTCGTGTAAGAAGAAGCATTTGGTCAGCAGTGATTACCAAAACAGTATTACCTCATTCTTATTAGTACATACATACATAACATCACGCCTTTTATCCCCGAAGGGGTAGGCAGAGGTGCACATTCTACCACAGTACAATGTAACACCCACTTTTCACTAGTTGTTATGAGTCCCATGTAATAGGGGGTGAGCCTATTGCCATATACCGGGCACATTTCCAGACTCCGTGCTACTACTGAGAATTTTAAAAAACCCAGTAATACTTTGCCCGACCCGGGAATCGAACCCGAGACCCCTTGCCCGGCAGTCGCACTTGCGACCACTCGGCCAACGAGGCAGTCTTATTAGTATTACACTTAATCACGCCTTGGTAACAAAATAATTCACTCCAAGACACTCCCACATTTCTCAAAGCGAATCAATTAAATCCGCGTCTCATATCTATCCACGCGTTCAATATAATCCATAGTTAACTGAACTATTCACACTTAATTGAGTGATAAACTATTTCGATTCCAATATTGATTGACTTGGAGACGATTGAAGAGATGTGTGTTATGTTCAGATGGTGAAACGAAGAGGTTTTTAAAGATGGAGTTTTTCTAGATTTACTTCGATGGATAGGGGTAAACGAATAGACGTATCACCTCACGGTAAGCAATCGACATCATCCTTGGCACTAAAAGACTTACGTGCATGGCTGGCCTTTTAGAATTTAAGGAAGGGGGGAGAATTGGGCTTTCAGTAACCTCAGTCATAACGCAAGCCTTGTTTTACGCCGGTTCCCTCTGAGGCCGTGGTATCACTCCGCCTGATGACACACCCACGTGAATATCTATAGTACCAATGTCATGATGATAACCTGTTATGTGGCATGATTATAAAATAGTAACCATTAGTTTCTTGCTTGTTTTTATCTAAAATATCGGTCTATATTTTGTTCGACAGCTTTAAACTGTCAAACACCAAGCGGTCACCGGTGACCGCAACCTATTGTTCTATAATTGTGTCTACAAAACCGGTACTCGACGAGTTAATTGACCAATTCCCGGGTCGGGTAAAAATATTACTGGGTTTTTAAATAAAATTCTGAGTAGTAGCACGGTATCTGGAATTATACCCGATATATAGCGAGTAGACGTATCACCAGATGATAAGCAATTGGCGGCGCCAATGGACACCTGGAACATCAGAGCCGTTACAAGTACATTCCGACCTTTTGGGGATTAGGAATTTGAGGATTGTGTTGAATTCGGGGATTGGACAGAAGAGGGAGACGGGATAAATTGCACCTCAGTTTGAGTATTTCAACAATTAGACTTTTAAGTTTTTGACCTTACTTGTAAAATAGCATTATTGTTCTTAACACATGCACCTTTACCGCTACAACAAACAAAAGACGTTATTATGTTATGTTTAAGATTTCAAATTTGCATATTTTCCAAATTTCACTGTGGCCTGTCAGTTCAGTTTGAAACTCTAGCCAAGTTAAATTGTTATGTGGCGAAGTTATAACAGTTGTGATGTGTTTTATCTTGAATTGAGAGTAAGATAATGTTATACTTACTTATAGGTACATTTACAATACTTATTGGTTGTTATATTTTAGTGCATTATAAAGGACTTGTTGGAGAGTGCCTCGTTGGTCGAGTCGCAAGTGCGACTGCCGGTCAAGGGGTCTCGGGTTCGATTCCAAAATCAGGCAAAGTATTTTTGGGTTTATTAAAAAAATTCTCAGTAGTAGCACAGAGTCTGGAATTGTGCCCGGTATATGGCAATAGGAACTAACATAACATCATAAAAATAACATAACATCACGCCTTTTATCCCCAAAGTGGTAGACAGAGGTGCACGTTAACGGCATTTAATATGACTGTACAATGTATTACCCACTTTTCACTATTATGTTACAAGTCCAATCTAATTGGGGGTGATCCTATTGCCATATACCGGGCACAATTCCATACTCCATGCTACTACTGACATTAAAAAAAAAACAGTAAACCTTTGCCCGACCCGGGAATCGAACCCGAGATCCCTTGCCTGGCAGTCACACTTGCGACATTTTTTAAAGCTGCAATGGGTTTCTCAAAGTGCTCCCTAAAATAGTATTACCTCTGCCTACCCCAGTATCAAATCAAGCGTGACATACCGTATCTTAACATTTAGGTCACTTAAGTTAATTTAGGGCATCGCAACGTCTTCCCCAGTGATGTATAGGTGTCTGTTCAAACACAAGCTTGCATAGGGTGTTCGATATTCGTGTATACAGGGTGATAGATTGATGTTTGTATTATGTGTAGCTGAAACTGTTGAAATCGAGCTGTAGTTCGGATCTTGATGGACAGGAGAATTAAATTTCAGCAAATACAAAACATTATTATTAAAAATATGAAAGTACATTTTTTGACTTTCAAAAGTCAAAAAGTACACAATCTAATATATAAAATTCTCGTGTCACAGTTTTCGTTGTCATACTCCTCCGAAACGGCTTGACCAATTTTGATGAATTTTTTTGTGCTTATCTGGTATCTATGAGAATCGGCTAATATCTATTTTTCATCCCCCTAAATGTTAGGGGTAGTCCACCCCTAAATTTTTTTTTTATATTTAGACAAAATTTTTAATTTCTATTTTTTTATGATACAACATACAAAAATACATACAATTCTCAATTTTCACTCTTCTACAATCAACCCTTATTTTTTAATAGCCATTTTAGTAATTATTTAAATGGCAAAACAACGTTTGCCGGATCAGCTAGTTGTCATATAATACGAGGATTGGCATATAAAAACACAATTGTAGTAGGCCCCAATTTTATTATATTACTATAAACATCTTTGATAATCGTTATGGTTGTTCTAACTTCGTTCTGATTAAAAGTCCTTAGAAAGTATAATAAGCAGTTTGTAGATAAATAGACAAGAGACATGAAAGATACTTATACTTCAATGTAAACCTTAACACCGTATCAGGAAAATGGTAGAAGAAAAAAATGCAGCCAATACAACGATAGAAAGTTGAAGCTACGGCGTAGCAAGTTACTACGCCGCTCTACGACGTAGCCACGTAGCAAAATTTCTGTTGTGTCAAAGCTCTTTAGCATACGACATCGTGTTGTAAGCGTATCGTAATACGCACGTAGCACGTTCACACACATCGAACTATACAAAACCAGTGTATCAGACTCTCGCCTTGTACGATCATTCTGCACAATCGACGGTCAGTTTATACTGGTTTTCATGGCCGTAGTTAGTACGTGTTCAAACAAGTTTGCACACGAGGCGTGTCGTGTGAGGCGTCTATTGTCATTATTATAGTTGAACGTCGTAGTTGTGATTTGTGAGCGCAGAGTCTATCTTCGTATGTCTAAGGTCTTTGGTAAATCATGTGTAGTCGTTCCCCGAATTGATAACTTTTTAAACTATATGTACAGAAAATGGAATATGATCGTACACAAAATGGGCTTAATGCTATTTGGCATTCTTTACTAGTTGTATTTAGGGTCGAGTAGAGAATCAGCGAAAATGAATTCGATTGTTTTCGGTGAAACAGAAATAAGCTACAATATAATAAATAAGCTACAAACAATGGCTAAGTCAAATTTGTTGCAGAGTTGATGACGTGAGGAGATGGATGTTCATCCAGGATGACAATCATACTCAGGCAAATTTAGACTGGTTCTTCAGCTAGATGTAGTGATATATCTCTCTGTAACGTAGCTAGCAGTGGTTGGAAGTGAAGACCTAAAGTTTGAACTGATCATCATGATCATAAACAGCCTTATAAGTCCATTCTGTTGAGCAAAAGGCCTCTTTTCACATGGAGAAGGTTTGAGCATTAATCACCACGCTTGCTCAATGCAGGTTGGCAATTTCAGATTGATAGTTACAAAGAAGTCCAGGTTTCCTCACGATGTTATCCTAAACCGTTTGTCAGTGGTGTCTGAATAATTTTAGAAAGTACATATAACTTGGAAAATGTCACATTGGTACTTGTCGTTGATAGGTTTCGAATCCGCACCCTTAAGCATAAGAAACGGGCGTCTTAAACCTCCGGGCCACCACGACATTATGATAGAGGTCACTACTATTGAGGGCGTACTATTGAGGCCTATGTCCAGTGGTGGACATAAAGAATAGACATAAGAACATAGACAATAAAGAATAGGACCTAGAGTGGAAAAAGAATAATAGTGAATACAAAGAGGTATGTAATAGACACATGCGGGTCAATGTTTTCGGCCATCGAGAACATTGTGATCAGCATTCGAAGTTGCAATAAACTCCACCAAATCCTCTTGACAAAAGCACCTGATTTCAACCCACTATTTAGCCTCTAAGTTGCAACTTAAGTAGCACTTAACTGATATTGAACGTCAAGCGCTTACAAACAATATTAGACATGTTCTAACTTCACTCCACTACCTTCACACAAAGAGGAACCTGAAATCCTGAAAATCACACGAAAACTTACCCTAACAGCCTTGATATAAAGACCAAAACAGCATAACTTGTTGATGAGGATTCAGAATATCTGTGAATGAGGTGAGGTACCCTGTCGTTGTAAAATTAGACTTATGTTTAAGCAGCCAAGGTTCAAATTTGACTAAATGGCTGCCAACGTTGATTATTACATAACTTCTCTGGGAATTTCTGAAGATTAAAAAGTTTGACGTCACTGCGAAATGTGCTTTAATGGGTGGCTGTTAAGGTTTATATTTTGTTGTAAACGTTTGAGAGACCAATTCCGAGACTACTGTTATTTCAAATTATACCTACGGGTACGGAAGCTAAGGCCCATTTTTGACTAACTTCAACTTTCTTGATATTATTTCTTCTTCCGTTCACACACATTTCTGTGTTCTGAAACTCAATATGTTACCAAAATATTTGTAAATTAATGTTTTTGCGTAATTTGACGTCCCTTTATGAACATATATACATCAAGAATTTGGAATATAATTATTATAACATTCATACAATTAGGTACATACTCTCGAATACTGAAACGTTACTCAATTTTACGCACACCACATTTTATTTTACACCGGACTCAACTTTACATCGGACCCAGCAAGGGGCCCGCCTATTCTAATCCTTGGCCTACTGTTGCAGGCAGCGAGTGAATCTGCTGAGGCAGGCATCGGCCTGAATCGTGCGTCCTCACGCCCCCAGCCGGGGACGTCGAGATGACCCTGTCGTCGGGGCAGGAAGCCCGCCAGGCGCAACGAACACTTTACCTGATTGGAAGATCCTCCGTCTTCGATCTTAAGGAACTCTACTCTCTGTTCCCTAAACAGGTAACAAATATTGAACATGCAATGGCGTGACACTAGCCAATTGCCTATTGAACAAAGAACAAGATATCTATACAAGCGCCATCTGGTGAGCAAAAATACAGTAGACCTCATTGTGGATGATCAGTCACCATCATCATCATCTTTATCGTCAACAGCCCATAACAGTCCACTGCTAGAATATAGACACCTTCTTGCTATAAGAAGGTTTACCATGATCTCCAAGCTTGGCAGGCGGTTTAGAGATCACAGTTTAAATGGCTCATCAGCTCGATGACCTACATACACACCTGAGTAAGAGCGAGACAGCTAACGCTGGAGTGAGACAACATCACCTTGATAGCAAATGATAGGATTAGAAGGAGTTTCGGTGGAAATTATGTTAGGTGTGATTAAAGTTAGGGTTAGTATATGGTGATAGGCGGTAGCGATTAGCGGCGCGAGCGATTTGATTTGGTTGCATGGTGAAAATTGGATTAAAGGTTTATGATATACCTTGTTTTTAAATGATGAAATTCATGTGATAGGCCGCCAAATAAGCTTCAGTTTACCTGTTGGTAAACAAAATGAAGAGGAGTTCAACGAATGCGTTGCCCTTTGGTGTTTGTGATTTAAAGATTAGGGATTTGTAGATTGAGGAATTAGACCTCCAGTAACCTCAGGTAAACAACTCAAGCGTTGTTCCACGCTAGCTTCCTGTAAAGCCGTGCTGTCACTGGTGAAGCAGGCCCATCAAGCATGGCTCTCCTACGAGGAAAACTGCTAAAATCGCGATTACCACTCAGACCTTACCCTTATACTTATAATTGAACCGAATACCAATTAATTCTTGTTTGTTATTTGATTAATTGCTTCAAGATTTATGGATTGTTATTATTATGATATGGAAACTGATAATTTAATTACTAGGTTCAGATTAACTTGGTAATACTTATTTATTAGAGGTATCAAACTTCAGTTCACGTTTCTAATATTATACTGAAAGAACAGTGTTTTTACAGCAGTAATTTTTAGTTAAAAAGTCATTGAATGATTTTCCCAGCGAAGTCGAATCTTACGACATTTCTCGCTGTTATTTTTATCAGTAAGTACTCTGTCGTAGGAAACGAAAAGAAATCCTGATAATTTGATATTTTTTTACCAACCAGGTGGACGAGTCAGTCAATATTTAATATTTTTTACGAGCCAATAAAATAACATAAAGTGCGCAATCCATATTACTTCACGTTAATCCTGTCGTCAGCAGATACTTAACTGTGACCCGTCGAACTAATTAACTTGTCAATTAACTCGACTGGGATTAAGTAATGGTCGATTTTTAATTATGATTGGAAAAAATACCGTAATAAGAATAAAATAAAATACGATTGCCTCGTTAGGCGAGTAGTCGCAAACGCGAGTTGCTGGGCAAGGGGTATCGGGTTCGAATTCCGGGTCGGGCAAAATATTATTAGGCTTTTTGTCAATGCCAGTAGTAGCACGAAGCCTGGGATTGTGCCCAGTATATGGCAATAGGCTCACCCTCTATTACATGGGCACTCATAACATAAATAGTGAAAAGTGGGTGTTACATTGTACAGTGGCACTAAGTGCCGTAATGTGCACCTCTGCATGTGTGCATGTGCATGCCTCCCTTCGGGGATAAAAAGCATGGTGTTATAGTGGAAAATACCGATAGAATAAGATTTAAAAATTAGATTAAAAAGTGTTTATTTACACTATTTCATTATTAGTAGATTTTGCTTTGTAGTTTTTTCCGCCTCGGCCTTTAACTAGTTGGAATAAAAAAAAAACCTATTTCAGAATTTATATATATCTTAAGTAAATTGTATTTTAAATGTTGTGAAATCACACGTGTGTACAATATTGGAATATGTATCAGAGCAATGTAAAACAGACTTTTTTTAAAAGAGTAACGAATGGAGTTTCTTGCTCGTTCTTCTCCACTCGAATCGACATTTTGGAACGAGTGCCTAGCTTCACTGACGGACAGACTGACAGACTATTATATATTTCATATTTGTTGACGTTTCAAAAGTACCAAGTGACTGCCTCGTTGGCCGAGCGGTCGCAAGTGCGACTACCGGGCAAGGGGTCTCGGGTTCGATTCCCGGGTCGGGCAAAGTATTACTGGGATTTTAAAAATCTCAGTAGTAGCACGGAGTCTGGAAATGTGCCCGGTATATGGCAATAGGCTCACCCCCTATTACATGGGACTCATAACATAAATAGTGAAAAGTGGGTGTTACTTCTGTGTGCACCTCTGCCTAATAAATGCTTTTGAGTTTGAGTTTGAATCTTTACTAAATGGCATTTAAATAGTAAAACTTACTTTTTTAAAATAAAATATCTTTGGCCTAGAATCTACCTATTAAACTGTCAAACACCAAGCGGTCACCGGTGACCACAACCTATTGTTCTATAATTGTGTCTATAATGACAGTACTCGACGAGTTAAAATAGAACTAAACATATAATCGACTTAATTTTTAATTGGAATAATCCGGTGAACGAGCAAACAGATCACCTGATGGTAAGCGATCACCGCCGCTTATGGACACCCATAACACCAGAGGCGTTCTTAGTGCGTTACCGGCCTTTTGAGGATAGTTGGGAATTCAATGATTGGGGAGATTGGAGCGAGTGTTAATTGGGTATCTGGTAACCAACTCATACGACGAAATAAAACGCAAGCGTTGTTTCACGTCGGTTCTCTGTGTGGCCGTGGTATCGCTTTGGTCGAGGTCGGCCCATTCATGCTGAATTATGGCTCTCCGACACACTGGCATCTATGACAATAACAAAATAACCAAAATATAAACAAGATACCCATAGAAACCTAACCACTGCCCTAATCCGACGTAACTCCAAACAAAACAATGCAAATTCTAAGTCAAATACCCACTTGTGTTTAAGTTAATCCTAACTTAACTATGAACGTATTTAATTAAGTGAACTTGTAACTTAGTTACTGCGAACTGTGGTTAAAGCAGGTGCTATATGGACATAAACAACTGTAATTTACGTGTCAGCCACAATCGTCCACATTAAGCTATACCTACCAGTATAAACTGACCGCTGAACGCGGAAAATGGTCGTACAAAGCCAGGCCATGGAAATCTGGTTTTGTAGAGCTTGATCTGTCGTCGTGTACAGGTATTCATTCTGAGAATGGTATTAAGCATAAAATGGTTCAGCTTAATGCTTATTCCTATTTAAAGTGTCATTATTTTGGACTTTAATGTTTGTAAATGGATAATACAATAATTTAATGTTACGTTATGTGCTGAGAAAAGTGGATTTAAATGTTATAATTTCAGTAATTTCGGGTTTTATTAATGATGTTTACATAATTATGTATTTTATTATTGTTTGGCGAAGGGTTGCTTACACCTACTGTTAATTATTAAACATGATGTTGTCGGCGCATTAGTATGGTTATCGACCATATAGACGGCGACGCGCGGGACGGGGTTATAAAAACCCACGGCCGCGCTTGTTCATCCACACACTCCGCTAACTCACGCCATAGCTTTCGGGCATTTCATTGTGTCGGTGCGCGCCGGTCTTAATTCTGATTTGTAATAATTAAATCTACTAATTGTGCAGTCTTCTGTTTTAATTTCAAATAACCCGACAGAGCTACGACAATGTCGAAAATTGAAGAATCTATTTAATTTTTGTCCCTGTTTTAAATATATAGGAAGTCAATTTTTAAATATTAAACACATTTTGGATGTCGTACACATGATAATGATATCAAGTGCTAACGGTACCTAAATAATTCATAATAAAAAATAATGTTAAACAGTTTTAATGAGCTGTATTCTACCAGTCAAGCCTTAGGAAGTCAAGTTGTTAGGAAAAAAATAGATAATATTGTATGGTCATCAAGATTAAGAGTGTGTACCAAATATCAGATCGATTTGTCGTCAGGAAGTTCGTATGTAGAATTCCAATTACTAAATTTGACCCAAACAAAAGGGGCAAGCTAAATAAAACCGATAAATAAGTCAATTATTATTTCTAACTAGCTGTTCCCCGCTACTTCGTCCGAGAATATTAATTTAGGACTATCACAAACTTCGTTTTGTTTTAATTGAATAGAAGTAGCCTATGTTACTCCTTACTACATCAGCTAACTGCCAATAAAGTTCCGTCGAAATCGGTACAGCCATTTTAGAGATTAGCCAGTATAAACAGACTGATAGACGGATAAAATTTGTAGAAAATGTTATTTTGGTGTGTGTATTGTGTTGTGTGGTTATTTTAATATTACTGAGGTGACACATGTTACAAGTCAACGGATGACGTCATAAAATCCTACATCGTACATGCGAAGTTTACATTCGATTTACTACGGATAGAAAATGTCAACGAACAACTGTTGGGCAGAAAGCCCGCCAGGCACGATCACCTCGCCTGGTCAGAGGATCCTCCTTTTCCGATCTTAGGGAACTATTCCACTCTGGTCCCTAAAGTGGTGACCCCGACGTGATTGGAAGCAACCTTCACTTAACGGAGCATGGTACTTACATGTCAACGGATAGGGCAGAAAGCCCGCCAGGCACGATCACCTCGCCTGGTCGGAGGATCCTCCTTTTCGGATCTTGGGGAACTATACTCTCTGTTCCCTAAATTACAAACAGACACTTCTATTTTATTTATCTGTATAGATGTGTAGATAAACTTAACCATAAGTATAGGTTTAGAAACTATTCTATCTCAAAGAAATGCAGAAATAACACGCCAAAATAATAGATCTAACTTAAGTATCCCGATACTGTTTTCCTAACTTATTCCTAACTTAGCTTACACTTAGTCCACTTTAGTTCAAAGGAAACAGTACAAAGTTCGCTTTGAAGTTGGGGATGTTTTTATACCTCTAGATAAAGGGGCAACTTTAAGTTATTTTGTTCGAGGTTAGAAACTTAGACTGTGGTTTAACTGTGGAGTATTAAGCCTTGTTTAGAGACGTTTAGTTAGTATTTTATTTATTGTAAAATATTACAAAACTAAAGTTTATCTGGGTAAACGCGCTAATCATTGGAACAATCGGTTTGAATTAAAACAATATTTTTTATATTAAAACTTATGTCTCATACTAATTAATTATAGTATTTCGGCTCTCTCACGTATGACGTAATTGTTTGACGAGAAACTCGACCAGTTTCAAGCCTTGCTAGAAGCTCATATTCATGAGAAGTATTCAGTAATAAACGGTGAAGGAAGACATCGTGAGGAAACCTGGACTTATGATTTCTTTATAAGTTTGAAATTGCCAACCCGCATTGATGAAGCGTTGTGATTAATACTAACACCTTCTCCGTACGAGAAGAGATCTTTAGTCAGCAGTGGTCACTTATAGGCTGTGGATGATGATGATTGGGGTTCTTTAAAGAAACCAGTCATCATCTGGAGTTCTCAAATGCACGTGCCAAAACTTATTTTTCGTAATAAATAAAAAAAATAAGTAAATAAAAAAAAAGACCCGAGCGTACGGCGCGACGCGTTCCGCGCGCGCCTCAAAGAGCCATCAGACCACCACAGATGGGGCCCAATAGGGTCGATGCCGATTTGGAGTCGCGGAGAACCTAACGGGTAACCGGGGCTCCGGCTCGACGTGCAGGAGAAGGAACGGGGTGGTTTTTAGTCAGTAAGAGTCTGACACTCCCTCCCGCCTCACCCAGGCGGGAGCAGTCATTCGATGATTTTCCCCCCTTAAAAAAAAAAAAAAACTTATTTTTCTGAAAATACATAACATCACGCCTATTATCCGCGAAGGGGTAGGCAGAGGTGTACATAACGGCACTTAATGAAACTGTACAAATAAATATAACACCCACTTTTCACTATTTATGTTATGAGTCAATTCCAGACTCCGTGCTACTACTGCTCTTTTCTTTTTTAATTTTGTATGTTTTTGTATCTGTATGCGTATCTACTGTCGAATAAATGAATTTTTTCTTTCTTCCTTTCTTATTGAAATTTTTGGGAAAAAACCCAGTAATGCCCGGCAGTCGCACTTCCGACCATTCGGCCAACGAGGCAGTCAGAAAATATCCCCTACGCAAATATGATTCGTAAAAATATCCTCGGTTACAATAGTGAAAGCGATGAAGAATTTAATTCTAGCCCCAAGTAGTAGGGTGACATTGATTTATTATCATCCGAGACGAAAAATTATGGCCACAGGGCGCGTATGAAGAAAAAATTGAATTGCTTAAATTTTTTTTTATTAGGATATTTTGATTGTAAGATTTTGTGGATTGTGTTCGTCGTTTTATGGTACTCGTATGGTTTTGGGCTCGAATACTCCTCATTATTTGAATGGTAAGTGAGACGGTGGTGTTAGAGGTTTCGGGTTCAATTCCCGTGTCGAAAAAAAGATTATTAATGATTTTTCAGGTTTTTCAAATTCATTAAGTATCGTCTACATATACTACATGTTTATATTTGTGTAATAATATAATCATGCTGCTTAAATATTTGTATAGTTTAAAACGTTGCACAATTTATTGTAAATGTGAGAGCCCTGTAATTAATTAAATCAAATTAGACTAGTAGATTGCATTTATTTCAGCTTGGAGTTGTCATGCTCACTCAAAGATCTCGTTGGCGGTGGCACGTGCATTGGATCGCTCGATTCCCTACAAAATGGTTGAGTTGGGCGGTGCTAGGTTTCGCCAAATGTTCGTGAACGGGCACCGTCGATTGGAACTGGTCAGCTCCAGACTGTATCATTTTATTTTATTATCCTCAAGGTTATTTTCTTTTTCAGTTATTCTGACTGGATTTAGGTGTTGCATTGTTCTCACATAATCGAACCAATAAAACTATGTAAATAGAGAATTGTATTGTAAACCTGATTGAAAAAGAGTAACCTATGGAGTTTCTTGCTTGTTCTTCTCCATAGGAATCTACGCCTTGGAATGAGCAACTAGCTTCACTTATAAATTTTTGTTGTTTGACGTTCAAAAGTGCCATCCTGGTCAAATTGAAATAAATGATTTTGACTTTGACTTTGACTTTACAATTACAATTATATGTTTAATTGGGTACTTGTCAACTAGTCAAATTCAATACTTTTTTCGAACTGTCAAAAACGGAGAGTTTTCTATGAATTTTGTACGAGATTGTGTATTGTGACGTCACGTTTTGTAAGTGTCAAATAGCATACTTATTACATACATACATAACTTCACGCCTGTCTCCCATGGGGGTAGGCAGAGACTAAGGAACGCCAATTACTACGATTCTTACATACCTACCTCTTTCGCTTCATTAACAGTCATCTTATAACATAACATACTTATTATATAAAAATTTGCTGGAAAAACACTAAAATTAAGTTGGTCATAAAATCAAATAATGAAAGAGTTAATGAAAGGTCATAAAATCAATTAATGAAAGAGTTAATGAAAGGTCATAAAATCAATTAATGAAAGAGAGTATTTCATTGTATTGAACAGTCGATATGATTTATTTTTGATATAAGCAAGTACCCAATTATAATACAGATATAATTAAAGTATTGGTCCAACTTGGGAATCGAACGCACACATTTTGATTTTACAGGTTACTGTAAAATAGATATAACAAAATAATCAATTATTATAGTTACTTCTAATGCCATCTAGTATTGCTTATGTTAGTTAACAAACATTAGAATGAACTGACCGGATGAACGGCTGAGTAATGTTCAAATATATTAAAATAAAGTTCAGTTGATTGAAAACCAGCATAGCGTTTTATTAGGTTATGGGCCCAGGCTCGCAAAAAGTTTTTATCCTATAAGTGATCAATCAGTGCAATTGGACTAAAATGTCGACTAATTACTTAACAAACGTTCCGAAGCTGAAAGGTCGTGAAAATTACGACGACTGGAGTTTCGCGGCGGAAAATGTGCTAGTATTAGAAGGCATGGCGGACGCTATCAAGCAGCCATTAGCAGTAACGGCTACATCAGTACAAAAGGCAGAAGATATGAAGGCGAAAGCAAAATTAATTTTAACGATCGACGCCTCTTTGTACGTTCACATCAAGCAATGTGCTACAACATATGACCTGTGGAAAACTTTAAAGAGTATGTTCGACGATTCCGGGTATTCGCGTAAAATTAGTTTGCTTAGAAACCTCATCAATATACGCCTAGAGAGCTGCGATTCGATGACCAGCTATGTCAGCCAGCTTATGGAAACCGCGCAGAAACTGAAAGGAACCGGTTTCGAGATAAATGACCAATGGATTGGATCACTAATGTTGGCCGGATTACCGGAGAAATTCGAGCCAATGATAATGGCAATAGAACATTCGGGGATCAACATAAACGCAGATGCTATTAAAACAAAGTTATTGGATATGAGTTTTGAGGTTAAGTCGGAAGGTGCATTTATCGCTGGAAAAAATGTTCATAGTCATAAATATGGCGGTTACAAAAATCAACCCGTTCACTCACAGTATGGCGGCGGCAGCGGAACAAACGGAAACCGAACGTATCCGTCAACATCAACTGTCAATGTCAGTGGAGGCGGCAACAAGTACACGACAGAAAAAACAAAAGTAATCCGTTGTTTTAAATGCAAGCAGTCTGGACATTTTAAAAATCGATGTCCACATGCAGAAAAAGCGAAGTCAAATGCATTTAGTGCAGTGTTTCTCTCAAAAACATTCAGTCAAACCGACTGGCACTTGGATTCCGGCGCAAGTACTCATTTGGTTTCCAACGTTAACTTCTTGTCAAATGTTTGTTATCAACCCAAGATTAAGGAGATTATTGTGGCAAATAATACAATAGTGCCTGTTGAATGCTCTGGTGATCTACAGATTACGACGTGTGTCGGTAGTAAAAATCACGTAATAAATGTAAACAATGTTTCGTTTGTTCCTAACCTCACTACCAATTTACTATCAGTGAGTAGAATAATTGCTAATGGAAACAGAGTCGAATTTGATCGACATGGTTGTTCAATTTATAACTCACAGAATGAATGTATTGGTGTAGCGAAGCTAGAAAATGGTGTATATAGGTTACATGTGAAAACTGAGCAAGAAGTGCTTGCAGCATCAGTTAGAGTATCTAGTACAACTTGGCACAGGCGTCTTGCGCATATCAATGCCACTGATATACAGAAATTGAAGAATGGAGTAGTTGAAGGTGTAAATTTCAACGACAAGTGTGACATCAGCAAGAATAGCTGTACCATTTGCTGTGAAGGAAAGCAAACGAGGCTACCATTCCCTCGTAGTACACACAGAAGTCATGGAGTCCTGGAACTGGTTCACACGGACTTGTGTGGGCCAATGGAGAACCCATCGCAAGGTAAAGCCAAATATTACCTATTGTTCGTGG
Source organism: Spodoptera picta (assembly GCA_038387885.1). NCBI lineage: Eukaryota > Metazoa > Arthropoda > Insecta > Lepidoptera > Noctuidae > Spodoptera > Spodoptera picta. The sequence goes on along the minus strand of JAZHFQ010000221.1, from coordinate 131,105 downwards.
ATGACTTCAGTAGGATGTGTACTGTCTATTTTCTGCAAGAGAAAAATGAAACCTTCAAATATTTTAAACAATATAAGGAACTCGTTGAGACCCAGCAATCAAGAAAGATTAAAGTGTTACGGTCCGACAATGGAGGAGAGTTCTGTTCGGCGGCAATGGAGAACTATTTAAAACAATGTGGTATAGTTCACCAGAAGACAAACAGCTACACACCGGAGCAAAATGGACTATGTGAGAGGTACAACAGATCAATAGTCGAGAAAGCACGTTGTCTTCTATTTGATGCTCAGTTCCAGAAATACCTGTGGGCAGAAGCTGTAAATACAGCCGTGTACATCATAAACCGTGCTCCAGCTGCAGGTATTGGAGAGAATACTACACCTTATGAGTTGTGGACAGGCAGAAAGCCAAAATTGGATCACCTGAGAATATTTGGCAGCCCAGCAATGGTACACGTACCTAAGGAAAAACGCAGGAAATGGGATAAGAAAGCGAAGAAAATGTTCCTAGTCGGATATTCCGAGAATGTCAAGGGATATCGCTTATATGATCCTATAGCACGAGATGTTATTGTAGCCAGAGATGTCATAATCATGGAGAATAAAGATGACAACTCAACAACAACCATCACCATTGATGAAGGCAGACAAGCTGATGAGGTGAAAGAGGAAGAAGTTCCTGTGAGTGAAGAACAAGATACCAGTGCAAGCCAGAAGGATGAAACATTCATTCCAAATGATTCAGCAAGTGACACTGATGATAGTTGCTTGTCATTGTCACCAGAAGACAAGGATCTCTCTACTCAGGTTCTTAATAATGTGCCTGAAAAACGTACGAGACGCAAACCAGACTATTACGGTATTGCGAATATGTGCGCGGAAATGTCAAATGAACAGCTTACAATGAGTGATGTGTTAAATAGTGCTGAAAGTGAACAGTGGCAAAATGCAATAAAAGATGAACTGAAATCTTTTCGTGAAAATGACACTTGGGAGTTAGTGGATAGGCCAAAAGACAAAACAGTGGTTAAAAACAAATGGGTATTTAAAAGAAAGTTTAACAGTGATGGTAAAGTGCGGTACAGGGCCAGGCTGGTGGCCAAAGGTTTCACGCAGAAAAAGGGTATAGACTTTAATGATACTTTCTCACCAGTTCTTAGATTTTCTACATTTCGATTGTTAATTGCTTTGAGTGTTCAATTAGATTTAAAAATGAATCATCTTGATGTACCAACAGCTTTTCTTAATGGTGTACTAGATGAAAACATATATATGGAAGTACCAGAATATTCAGAATTTGAAAATTGTAATAATAAAGTATTGAAGCTCAAGAGAGCAATTTATGGCCTCAAGCAGTCAGCTCTCGCCTGGTATAATAGAGTTGAGGATTGTTTGTTGAAATTAGGTTATAAAAAGTCTAACTATGAACCATGTTTGTTTGTAAAAAATGTTGAAAATAGTAAAGTTTACATTGCTTTATTCGTGGATGATTTCTTTGTATTCTATGACAGTAAAACTGCATATGAGGAACTAATTAGTGAATTAGTTAATAAGTTTAGAATTAAGGATTTGGGTCAAATGAAAAATTGTTTGGGCATGAATATAAATGTTTATAAAGACCATATTACTGTAGACCAGAAACAATTTATAGAGATTATACTGAACAGATTTAATATGTCAGATTGTTTATGTAGTGATACGCCTATGGAAATTAATTTAAAATTGGATAAAGATGTAAACGGCAATCCAGATAGGAAATACCCATACCAACAATTAATAGGGAGTTTGATGTACTTATCCGTATTAACCAGACCTGATATTACATTCAGTGTAAGCTTCTTAAGCCAATATAATAACTGCTTCAATGAGACACATTGGAAACATTTAAAACGTTTATTAAGATATTTAAAAGGTACTAAAGACTATGGTTTGGTATATAGGAAAACCAGTCATCATTTGCACGGCTTTGTGGATGCTGATTGGGCTTCTTGTTCTTTGGACAGGAGGTCATACACTGGATATTGTTTTATTATGTCGGGTTCTGTAGTTTCATATGAATCTAGAAAACAGAAGACAGTAGCACTATCCAGCACTGAAGCAGAGTACATGGCCTTGTCAGAATCATGTAAAGAGGGCATTTATTTAAAGAATTTGTTAAATGAGCTTGTCCAGTATACCAATATTCCATTATGTTTATATAGTGATAACCAGAGTTCTATTAAAATAGCTTGTAATCCCTTATTCCATAATAAACGTACCAAACATATTGATATAAGACACCACTTTGTTAGGGAATGTGTATTTGATAATAAAGTTAAAATTGAATATGTATCAACAAATAGTATGCCAGCAGATATATTCACTAAAAGTTTATGTAAAGAAAAACATTATAAATTTCTTAGTTTAATGGGTGTTACAAAAGTATAGTGTATGTACATGTGTCATGTAAACTTGCTTATTGTAATTACTGTCTTAATATTATTAATTTTTTTTAGGATTTTGGATTATTTTGTTAGGTCAGGATGTAAAATAGATATAACAAAATAATCAATTATTATAGTTACTTCTAATGCCATCTAGTATTGCTTATGTTAGTTAACAAACATTAGAATGAACTGACCGGATGAACGGCTGAGTAATGTTCAAATATATTAAAATAAAGTTCAGTTGATTGAAAACCAGCATAGCGTTTTATTAGTTACAAAGTAAATAAATTGTAAAAGTATGACTGAAGATTGACTGTCTCGTTGGCCGAGTGGCCGCAAGTGCGACTGCCAGGCAAGGAGTCTCGGGTTCGATTTCTGGGCTGGGCAAAGTATTACTGGGTTTTATTAAACATCTCAATAGTAGCAGCGGAGTCTGGAATTGTATCCGGTATATGGCAATAGGCTCACCCCTTATTACATAGGACTCATAACATAAATAGTGAAAAGTGGGTGTTACATTGTATAGTGGTATAATATGTACCTGTTGTTACCTCTTCGGGGATAAAAAGGCGTGATATAGATATTATTTGAAATTAACCCTTTGAGTACCGTCATTATAGACACAATTAAAGAACAATAGGTTGCGGTCACCGGTGTCCTCGCGGTGTTTGACAGTTTAATCCATAGCGAAATAATATCAAATTGCCTAAATTATGTAATATCAATGTTCCGAAATCTTCTTTAATTTAATTGAAACGATTTCAAAAGTAACACTATGATTAAAACTACACTACGATAACAAAGTAAATTGCCACGCAAAAACCAGCCGTATTACTTACAAAATAGAGTCGCTAACAAGTGTCAAGCTTACTAAGGACAGATCCACAAATAATTGCCATGCAAAAATAACCCTTATTTCCTATGCAATAGAGTCACTACTTAATGTTACGGAGGATAGTTGGTCAATAATGCAAATTTCGACCTTATTGTCTACGAAATAAAGTCGCTATTAAAGTATCAAGATTACTGAGGCTACCGAGCCATAAATACTTAAGTAGAGTGACAATGATTTATGTATATTCTCGGATTATTCCCGGAAGTTTTCGTATGAGAAAAGATATGTGAAAGAACTATATTATTTGTAATAGTATTCCTAAAAATGGTAGAACGGAAATCATTTTCATATACTTTATGTATTTACACGTTATGTGCTCAGTGGTGATGGTAGTGTATTTATCACCACTGCTACTCTTGTTGGGGTTGGTATTAGATTAGATTAAACATATAACATTACATCACACCTTCAACCCCCAGGGGGTAGGCAGAGGTAGCAGTAGTAGCACAGTAGTAGCAAATTGTGCCCGGTATAATATGGCAATAGGCTCACCCCCTATTACATGGGACTCATAACATAAATAGTGAAAAGTGGGTGTTTCATTGTACAGTGGCATTAAGTGCCGTAATGTACACCTCTGCCTACCCCTTCGGGGATAAAAGGCGTGATGTTATGTTATGTAATCTTCGAAGTTAAACCTAAGTTAAACGTCTCTCCATAAGAAAGTAATTTATTAGATTTTATTACAGTAACTGACTTATTTCAGAAATAAAGTAAATTACACTGTAATTGTCTTTGCTAGAAAAAACTGATATACTATGGGTCTCTTCTACATAAAAAGGGTTTGCATAATCTCCACGCTTGGCAAGCAGGTTGGAGATCGCCTTTTAAAAGGTTTAGGTTATGACGTATGACCACCACCTCGCCTGGAAGTAAGCGATGATGCGGTCTACGATGAAGCATGTCGTCTCAGAAGTAAGATAAAGTAAATTACACTGATTGTGTTCGCTGGGGAAAATTAATTCACTGGTTACCCTGTGTGGCGTCACTCATCGTAATCTCCACATTTGGCAAACGGGTTAGAAGTCGCAGCTTAAAAGGTTTAGGTTCAGAATGCGCAGCTGTTCAGTCTGTTTCAAATGTGTTGTCTATTAGCAGGTTTGTCGTTAGCAGGTTCGTCGTTTTAAGTGTGGGAGAACCATGCTTCAGCACGAATGGGCCAGTTCGACCGGAGTGATACCACGGCCTCACAGAAAACCAACGTAAAGCAACGCATGCGTTGTGTTTCGTCCCCCTTCCCCATTCCCAGAATCTCCAACAATCCTCAAATTGCTAATCCAAATAGGCCGGTAACGCACTTGCAACGCATCTAATGGCCATGGGCGACGCTTACGGATTGCAGATGATCCGTCTGCTCGTTTACCGGCTGATACCATAAAAAAAAGGTCCTAAAGACACGCACGTAAAGAATAAGGGTGACAAACGACACATAGTCAAGTTAGGTTAGTCATTTATTAGATTTTATTACTATGGCTGACTTAGTTCAGAGAAAGTAAATTACATTGTAATTGTTGTTCACTAGGGAACATAAATTCACAGGTTACTGTGGGTTACGTCATAGGGACTTTTTCTTTTTATATTTGATGTGCCGACTAATAATATCGTGGTGGCCCGGAGGTTTAAGACGCCCGCTTCTCATGCATGAGGGTACAGGTTCGAAACCTACCAACGGTGAGTACCAATGTGACTTTTTCCTTTATTATAGAGGTATATACTTTCTAAGATTATCTAGACACCACTGACAAACGGTGAAGGAAAACATCGTGAGGAAACCTGGGCTTATAATTTCTAATAATAAGTTTGTAATCGCCAACCCGCATTGAGTAAGCGTGGTGATTAATGCTCAAACCTTCTCCGTATGAGAAGAGGCTTTGCTCAGCATTGGGCATTTATAGGCTGATGATGATGATGATGATGATGATGTGCGCCGACGTTCGACCACTATCTCGCCTGATGGTAAGCGATGGTGCGGTCTACGATGGAGCACGTCGTCCCATAGCAACCTATTCACTCGGGCCTTGAAGACACCCAGGTTATACTCTTCAGGAAATACAGACTCTGGCAAAGAATTCCACTCCTTAGCAGTACGCACAAGGAAGTTTGATGCGAAGCGCTTCGTGCTAGTGTTGTTTTATTTTTTTTTATAACACTTTCTATGTATATAAAGCCTATAGTCCAGCAGTGGACTGTAAGTAAAAGAAATTAATATTAAATTTACGTTAACAGAACCTCTTTTATAACCTGAAAACCTTCACAACTATTTAAAATTTAAAAATCCTCCCACAAAAAAGAATCTAATTTAAAAACCTCGAAATCGTGGTCACAACAACGATTGGACATTTGAAGCCACCTAGAGTTTTAAAGAGAACGTTTTAAAAGAGCTCTGCTTTAACATCCATTGGTAGAGTCGTTTCAATTTGTACGAATCTCTATTGTAGAGTCGCTTTTCGGAGATATTTACATATTTTATCTCGAAACGAAAATGTATTGGTTTCCCCTTAAATGGTAGCTTTTCCAGGTTTAATTTAATAGGAAGCGTCGGTTTTGTAGAATATTTTAAGTAGGTTTTTGTTGAAATGTAGAGTTTTGTAGAGATGTTTTAGAGCATTTCTGGTTTTTAGCACAACTTAGATAGTAACTGCCTGCCTGATCGCCTCGTTGGCCGAGTGGTCGCAAGTGCGACTGCCGGCCAAGGGGTCTTGGGTTCGATTCCCGGGTCGGGCAAAGTATTATTGGGTTTTAAAAAAATCTCAGTAGTAGCACGAAGTCTGAAATTGTGCCTGGTATATGTCAATAGGCTCACCCCCTATTACATGAAAACATAAATAGTAAAATGTGGGTGTTACATTGTACAGTGGCATTGAGTGCCGTAATGTGCACCTCTGCCTACCCTTTCGGGGATACAAAGGCGTGATGTTATGTTATGTTAGATAGTAGTCGGTTGTTACGTTGCCTCGGATTCGATTAGCGGGTAAAGCAAGGAGGTAATAAACTCATACTTAATGTTATTTCGTATACTTCCATATTACTATTTCCTATTGGAAATTTCCAGTGTTATGCAGAATTGCGATTAATATTTTTCTATTTCTCCACACTTTTTTGAGGGGGGGGTAATCATCGAATGTCTTGTCCCGCCTGGGTTAGTGTCAGACTGTTACTGACTAAAAACCACCCCATTCCTACTCCTACACTTTTAGCTGGAGCCCCGGTAACCCGTTAGGCGTTCCGCGGATCCGTATCGGGCATCAGCCGTACTAGGCCCCTTTATTTTTTTTTATGGAATAAGATGCAAAACGAGCAGACGGATCACCTGATGGTAAGCGATCAACACAGCCCATGGACACCCGCAACACCAGAGGAGTCACAGGTGCGTTGTCGGCTTTTAAAGAGTTTTCAAGGTCATATCGGTTCGGAAATACTGCCAACGACAGATCATTTTCACAGTTTTGTTGTGGGAGATATAAAGCTAATAGAAGAGAAGCGCACAGTTGTGGCCTGCCAACCATCTATCTGATGGGGATGTATATGCTGTCATGAGGGTCGATGGCGAAAAGATGCGGCAGGTATCAGGTCAAACAATTCCTCTGACCACACTAATTTCTACACACTTAACAATTTAATATTCAATTTCCGATAAAACAAAAGATAAAAAATAATAGATACGTGTCTAATATTTGTATTATTTATTTTATTTATTTATTTTGCAATAATCTTTTAAGGCTTTTTTTTTTTTTTTTTTTTTTTTTTTTTTTTTTTTAAGCGGGGAGGCTACCAAACAACAACTCCCAAAGCTTTCCAAATAATGAAATTTCATGAAACAAAACAAAGAACAATATAATATAATTAGGCTACAGCCTAACCCTAATTCCAGCCTTGAACACTGGCCAGTGTTACATTAACACCATCTGTCACTGAAATTAATTACAAAATTGAAACAATTGGAAACCCTTTCAGTCAATAAAAACGGAATAATGAACTGAATAGTTTCAGTGGTTGAGTGGTTGCAAGTTCTACTGTTGAGCTAGTGGTCCTAATTCAGGGATGGTTCACAAATTAAATTTAACAACATAAATATTGACAAATCTTTTATCTAATTTGAGTTTATTATTCGAATACAATGCAATTATACTTACTTTTGTTTGCCAACTTGGAAGTCTGTGCGTTTCGTGTGGGTACTCATGCTCACCGTGTTTCTTTCTTAATTATGACCACTCGTAAACAGTGCTGCCGTGGTTTTGTGTCCGGTGGCCAGTGGAAGCCAACCGTATCTCTGTGGGTACGCGTCAAAGTGAACTAGAGCTCAGCAAGGCTATCACTAAAATAGTACCTGTCTGATTTGGCAGCCAAAATTATGTGACAGCCGCCCGTTATTAAAATAAAAATTAAAATGGAAGTTGACTACTTACCTCTTATAATTGCATTTTTATATTTTGTTGTATTCGCATATATCTATCTATATATTATTCTGATCGCAATTTTTCACGCACATGTACACACATATTCTGCAGACTTTTGTTTTGGTTGTATAATTTTATTATCTTTTATTATTTATTTTCTTTTCCTTATTGAGGGGCGGTACCGCCGTCCGTGAGTCACTGCAGGGTGCCACCTGAAAACCAGCGTTGGGCAGGAACGCTCAACTATATGCTGAGGTGGTCGCCCTTTTGGCCTGGGCACGCGCACTTTATTATTTTTATATTTCTTTCCTTGTTTTATATATATAATTATACTTTTTTTTTTGTTTTTAGTTTTTTTTTTAGTTTCGGTTATTATTCTAATTATATTTTGTTATGTTTTAATGATTTTTGTTCATTTCTTTTCTCTTTCATAAAATCTATTATTAATGTTTTGTTTTTATTTTCACTGTATTTTTTATTTGTATTGTAATGATCCTTGTCTTCGTGTGCCAATGGCCAAATAAATGTAATTTCTTTCTTTCTTTCTTTCTTATTATTAGAGTTTAATTATCAACAACATGCGATGGTCAACATTTCTTTCTTTTTTAAAATCTATGCCCCATTCTAGGATATTTTCCTGTATCGTGAGTGCGTTTACAAACATACAAGTTCACATACACATGACACCCAGACCCGGCAACAATTCGTGGATCACACAAAGCGTTGCTTCGTGTGGGAATCGTACCCGCGACACGTTGCGCGGCAGCCGGTTGCTCAGATAACGCAAAAACCGTGCCGTCAAGTTGAAGTTCATTCACTGCTGGTCTACTAAATTTATGGGCCTCCAATATTTAGGAATGTTTATCATAATCTCCAAGCTTGAATAGCGAGTTGGGTTATCGCTGTCAAAAAGTTTCGTCAGTTAGAGAGCAAGCCACTAGTCGTGCCAACGTGGCTGCCCTCGCTCAATCTGATTGATTGTTTTTATCACTCATCGCAGAAGCATGACGCGTCGCCCAAGAGTGGCGATTTAGGCTTCTGTCTCGAATTTTGCGGGTAGCGGGGTGGCGGCGGCGGCGAGGGAGCGGCAGGATCTTATGCGTATAATCAAATGGACTGGTTTTCGAAAACATAGCGGCGTTGCAGCGGGCAACGAGCGGTACACTCTAGTCAAGCAGTGCCAATCGCGCCGCCGCCGCTGCCTTCCCGCTGCCCGCAAAGGCAGAGGCCTTAAGGCCATCGCACTTCTAAGAAACACAGCTCCGGCTCGGCTCCAACCCGGTAATTAACTTGTCATTTAAATATGAATTTTAAATCGTATTTCGTATGACATATTTTCTAAAATCACTTACAACCTTTTTTATTGTTTTGGAGCCTTGCCGAAGCCGTGCTTATAGGTGTGCGAACTTTAGTCGCGTCTAAGGATATCCGCGGTGTGGTGATTACAGATTTCTACTATACCGTTACACACAATAAAATAGTCAGTTGATTTTTATTATTACACCCACGAGACGAGCAGCGGCGGTAACATGCCGACGTCACTCCACTTTGCTTATTACATTACACCAAACAATCTAACAAATTCCGCTCTATTTGTATGTAATAAAAATATCTAATAACACTTTACCCATCCAACACATTTAACTTACTTAGTAATCGCAAAATAACAATCTAACCGCCATTTACTTTTCAGCCGGAAAAACATTAAAAAGTCCAAAATGAAGAAAGCATAAAATCGCTTTTTACAGCCTGAAAACCTATTCATAACATAATAAAAGCGACGAAACGTTTCAGTCAACGATTTCAGACGTAATTCGGCGCCTGAAAATAAAACGTTAGGCTTATTCAAATAGCTAGGCCAGGCGAAATCGCGAAAAGTTGTGAAATTATAATTAAGATTCAAGTTAGTTAAAAAAATATTATGGAATTGAAAAGTTATAAGGTGATGTTCCTTTTTTAAGGGGGGAAAAGATCGAATGATTTTTCCCGCCCGGGTGAGGCGAGAGGGAGTGCCAGACTCTTACTGACTAAAATCCACCCCGTTCCCTGCTCCTGCACTTCGAGCTGGAGCCCCAGTAACCTGTTACGTTCTCCGCGGCTCCGTATCGGCATCATCCCTATTGGGCCCCATCCATCGTGGTCTGATGGCTCTTTGAGGCGCGCGCGAAACGCGACGTACCGTACGCTCGAGTCTAAATCTGGGTGCTTACTCTTGAAACCAATCTCAATGTCAATGCAATTTCAATCCAATACAATCTCAATAATTATTCAATGTTAATACCATACAACTACAATAGTACCTAGTTGTTAAAATGGCATTCAGAGTACGAAATATAAAGCCAAACTCAATACCATTTAATTCATCAATATCTAGAAAGAAAGAAAGAAAGAAAGAAAGAAAGAAAAATAATTTATTCGCCACCGACATGGACCACCGAATAACACACAAAATAATAACAAAATAACATTGAAAAACAAAAAAATAAAATAAAATAAAATAAAAAACAATAAGAACAAAACAATAATAACATACAAAAAACAGCAGTAAAAAAAAATAAAACAACAATGAAGGCAAAAAACATAAAAAAGCAAAATAAAAAAAAATAAAAAACAGGGTGGCAGCATGTCCGCGACGAAAGGGCTCGCCAACTCAGTTTGAGCTGGGCACAGTAAGTACCCAACACTGGTTTTCAGTTGGCACCCCTGCAGTGACGCACGGACGGAAGCAACGAAGAATAATTTTAAGGAAAATAAAATAGTTACATAAGACACATGTTAAAAAATATAATGATAATAATAAAATAAAAGGAAGAATAAAAACAGACCTCTAAGTATGTACATTGTGCGATAAATAAATGAATAAAAATGAGTATGCATACATAAACAAGTGTAACGTGTACCGTCACCGAAGGAAAAAAATAATAAAAATAAAATAGAATTATAAACTGTATCACGACAATAAAATTAGTGTGGGAATGTCGTGAAGCCATCGCGCAGCCCGACACTCATTGCGCGAAGTTGAAGCGAGAGACAGGTCGGTACTTCGCCAGCACCGCGGCAACAAGGGGCCCAAGGGTGAGTTTTCGAGATATGCTACATTACAATAATACTGAAGTTAATAAATAATTATATAAATAAATCAATCTGAAAATGTGAAAACATAATTTGTGTACCCAGTTAAACAAAAGGAAAAAAAATATATATATATATATAAGAAAGATAAGTGTTAGATTAAATAAACGAAATGTCAATATTTATAGATTCATTCTCAATTTGAGAATTAATAATAAACTCCTTGAGTTTTCGTTTAAAACTGAATGGGCTTTGCAGGTTCCTGATTGGCGGAGGTATGTTGTTCCAGCACTTAGAAGCTGCATATCGGAAACTACCCCGAAAAGCAGCCGATTTGTGCTGCGGTATAGCCAGCTGTCGTGCACACCGCCTACCCTCCCGCTGCCGATGAGCATTCACCCACGAGAGCTTCGAGTAGAGGTATGCTGGACACTTGTACTTAATCACACCAAAGAGGAGACATGCCAGGTGGAGCTTACGTCGGGACTTCATTTTTAGAAGATTATACTTGTTTAAGTAAGGTGTTATGTGACTCCTAGGTGGAATTTTAAAACAAAAACGCGCGCAGGCATTCTGAACCCTCTGTATCAATCGCTCAGTGCGTGAAAACAGTCTAGGTCCAATAACCGCGTCAGCGTAGTTTAGCTTGGATAAAACCAACGACTCAACCAGCCGCACACGCAACTCCTCACTTAGATACGGACGCATTCTGTATAGTATCCTCAGGCGGTAAAAACAGTTCCTGACGCAGTTTGAGATGTGAGATTCAAACCTAAGACCTTGATCCATTATCAGACCCAAATTTCGCGCTTCATCGACACGCTCAATGATTTGACCCCTCAAGAGAACGTTAATATTGATAGGAGTCTTGTAAAGTTGCGTCTTTGTTCCGAAAAGCATGAATTTTGTTTTGGATGGATTTAAGATGAGGCAGTTTTTGCTTGACCAGTTCACTATCCTGTCGAGGTCCTCATTAATTGAATTCACAGCACTCGCGTATTCTTCCGGTCTAAAGGACAAGTAAATCTGTATATCGTCAGCGTAGATATGATATTTACATGTTTTTATTATATTGATGATGTCAGCACAATATAATAGGAATAGGGTAGGCCCTAAAATGGATCCTTGGGGAACTCCCTTCGTCACAGGTTTCACCTCAGAAGCCAAGAAAGATCCATTAGCATCGCGAAATTCAACCAGCTGCGCACGGTTGCTGAGGTAACTATCGAACCATTTAATTGTTGGTATGTCAAATCCGTAGTACGCCATTTTAGAGAGTAATAGGGATAAATTGATAGCATCAAATGCCCTCGAGAAATCCAGCAGGACCAATATAGTGCACAAACCCTCATCCTGCGCAGCCAGTATATTGTCAGTGACGTCCAACAAAGCCGTGGCCGTACTACGCCCCCTCCTAAAACCAGATTGCGCATCCGGCAGAACACTGCTGTCCTCTATAAATTTGGAGACCTGTTCGTTTACCACCCTTTCCAAGACCTTAGACATTAAGGGTAGAATGCTAATAGGCCTTAAATCCTTAAGTTCGCCAGGATTGTTTACTTTGGGTAGAGGACGTACCTTAGCCAATTTCCAGGCGCCCGGAAAAGTTGCCGTTACTATGGAGGCATTTATAATACGCGTCAGGACATTCAAAGTTTGTGGTATTGTTAACAAAAACATATTCAGTGCTATCTGGTCACAACCTTCAGCATTTGATTTTAGGCCGGTTATTATCCTTAGAATCTTCATGTCATCGGTTGTATTAAGGGAGAGGATGCAATCAGAGAACCTATGAAATTCATAGTAGGTGTAAGTCGACAGGGAAGTAATCGTATCGCCGGGAATATTCAAAAAATGATCATTTATTTTGTTTGGGTCATTGAAATGTGCGGGTAGTTCATTATCAGACTTTAGAGGCAGCAAGGTGGATTTTAAATTCTTCCAAAGCCTCTTCGGATGTTTGATGTTGTTATTAATATTTGATTTGAAGTAGGCTACTTTTTCAAGGTAAATTGATTTAGTTACTAGACTCTTTAAATCCGTATAGTATTGTTTTTTGTTATTTAATGTGTTATTAATTCGGAATTCCCTATAGGCTTTGTCTCGAAGTTTCATCATGAGTTTAATGTTTTCTGTAATCCATGGATAGGATCTATCCCTCATCCTAACACTCCTGCGAGGTGCAAATGTGTCAAACAGACACAGTAAATTGTTTGTCAGACAGTATACCATATAGTCCACGTCATGAGAAGAAACCACCCCACGCCAGTCGATCGCGTCCAGAGCGTCTTTCAGATTTTCTAAGTCAATGTTTTTGATATCCCTATAAGTTACAATTCGAGGCCGGATTTTTTCCCTTTTTATACGAAGAGTGGTTGTAATAAATGCATGAGCACCGAGAGCTTGTATTGGGTACACATTGACATCAGTAACTCTTGCGTCTGTACACACCAAATCTATAAGGCTCGAGTTGTTGGTTGTGAAGTGTGTAGGTGATGTTATTAACTGATTGAGGCTCAGGCAATTTAAAAAAACTTGCAATTTGTTTAATTTACTGTCAGGTGAAGAAGTGTTCATAAAATTTATATTAAAATCGCCCAACAACACAGTGTAGTCGCAAAATGTTAACGAATTTACAGACATGGTCAGTGCGTCCAGAAACGTATCCACATCCAACCACGGCGGCCGATAGGCGGTCCCTATAGCAAGCTTAATACCGTTTATGGTAAACACGAGCCACATCTGTTCAACCGACGTATGTGTAGGGTCAGTAGGGTGGGAATGCGCCCGTACGTTCATTCCGCATCTTATATAGAATCCGACACCACCGCCGCGGCCGCCGCGCACGCTCAGCGGACGCGGTACATGCCGCAGCCGGTAGCCGGGAACCGACGGCGCGCGCGCCTCCTCCCCCGCCCTGAGCCATGTCTCATTTACCGCCATGATGTCAACATCATGATGATCCACTGCGGCTATAAACTCGTCATGATTTGTACCTAAAGACCCGGCGTTAAGAAATCTAATTTTAAACTCTTTCGGGGTCATTTTATATCATGGATTAAATATAAACAAAAATAGTTATATTTTTCCCTACGAGAGTATCTAGATTTATGTTAAAAAAGATTGTAATTATAATATAGCCATTACTTAAAGAGTTGCAAATAATATATGAGTAAAGAAAGATAGAAACATAGTGTAACAGGAACAGAGGCACATATGCATATACATAATAATATCCAATAATAAGTAGGGTCCCATAAGCCAGGATACAATAAAATTTACCGTCACTGCAAGGAACACCAACCTTAGCCCATACATACATTGCCGAGGATACCAATTTACAAAATGACGTAGCAGAAAAATTAATACAAAATAAATGTAACATAGCACATGTCGCGAGGTCGTCAACAAGATAAAGGGTATATAGCAAAAAAATGAAAACAAAGTGAAATACACAAACCGAACAGAAATATCTATTAACACCCACACTCATCAAACATAACCGTCCCCAAAAGTTTTTATGATATCTGCGTGCGAGCGAATGCGCACAGCAGAGACGCCGTCCTCCTTCCGCACGTAGATGCGTCCCTCCCTTGTCCACACGTACTTGTACTTTGAACGCTGCCCAGCCTCTCGAGCTAGATGGAATAACTTTGCATTAGAGCGAGTCAAGTGCTCATTTACAAACACCCTCCGAGGATGGCCGTGTAGATCGAGATCCGCAGTGGTGAGGCCGCGGCGCACGCGCGCCGCTTGAAGTAGTTTGTCTCGCACCGTACGGCGAGAAAGGCGCACCGCGATGGCGCGCGGCCGCGGACGCTCCGTTATGTCGTGCTGGGATGAACCGGCGATAAAATTACGACGTACCATGTCGAGGCGCTCGACGTTTACTATGTCCCTATCGTCAAGGTCGACCCCCAGCTTCAGCGACAGTGTTTTAAGTATGTGTGCCGGGTTCTCGGTCTTCGACTCCGGTATACCCGACACGATGACGTCATTCAACAGAAGGTCCTGATCGCGCTCGTTCAGTTGTAGCTTTAAGTCAGCGATCGTCTCCTCCAGATGGTCATACGATGAGGGGTCCTTCGCCTCGAACCGCTGCTCGAGGCTGTCCACCCTGTGCACTACCGCGTCCAGCCGCTCATTGCAACCGTTTATGGCAGCTCTAAATTGTGCATTTTCCTGCCGTAGCTCACGTATATCAACTCTTAGAGCGCTTAACTCCTCCCTGAAAGCTCTGATCTCATGCGCCAAATCCAGACTCACGGAGGGGGTGACGGTGGGGGGACTATTTGGGACCGAGCAATCCGCTGCTGCACCTTTAACCGGTGTCGCAGAATTGTCGGTCTTGGGAAGTTTCGCCTTGCATCCAGGACACAGCCATGCAGGCGAGGGGGTTGCTGAAGGCGGTACTCCCACACAGGCGCGGTGGTAGCAGACCGCGCACTTGCCACACCGAATGCTAGCTGTTGCAGCAATGAATTGGCCACATCCACCGCACTTGGCCATGATATTTTGTGTTGCAGTATTTGGAATAACACACACACGACACTCACACAGAAGTTAAGGTTTTTTTTTTATCAACAGGGTAGATTCATTCACCGTAACACTGGGGCTGGTACTAAACTAATCCTAAGATAGTTTAATTTGATTTACTGTTAATGTCCACAATATATGTAATCAGTTATCTACTAATTAACTTTTCGCGAATAAAATATATCAAATAAAACAGTAGTTTTATTTTATTTGACCCGAGGCGACACACACAAGTCAGCTGCCACCGGCGTCCGTCCGTATTCCTATCTATCTACCCAATACGGATTCAATGGGCGCTAGTGTTGCAACTCAAAAGTACGAAATTTCACAATGTCAATGTCGCTCAATCGGAATTGGGTTCAAGAGTAAGCCCCTTGGTCGGGCGGCGAGCCTCGCTCGTCGTCCGCAGTCCCGTGCTTACGGTGGCCAGAGAATAAAGTGATGTTGATAAAATATGTAATGGACTACTTAGGTATAAGGTATTTCAATCAGTTTCAAAATACGCTGGAAGCCTATAACCGTGTGCAAAATATGCTAGCCAATGCGGCAAACATACAAATCACAGCCAAAAAATATAATATTATAAAAATGAAAAAATATTGTTTTATGGAAAATATTAACAACTAGCGACCCGCCCCGGCTTCGCACGGGTGCAATATGCATGTACTAGACATACAAACCTTCCTTAAGAATCACTCTATCTATTAAAAAAAACCGCATCAAAATCCGTTGCGTAGTTTTAAAGATCTAAGCATACATACGGACATACAGCGAAAGCGACTTTGTTTTATACTATGTATTGATGATAATCCAAGGATTGGTTTCAATATTGCACAGATTTGAATTAGTGTACTAAGAAAGATTATTTTAATCTTATTTACCACAATTTTTCGTACTTTTGAAAAACGAAGAACTTAAGGTGCTCCCTCACGGGGAGCATTCACGTGTAATGTAACGTATAGATTCGACTTTGAGCATTACATTACAATAATACCTCCCTGACTAACGAGCATTTGCGTGTAATGTAACATATTGATTCGAATTTGAGCATTTCATAGCAAGATGTCAGACGAAGCGGGCCGGGCGGGGGCGCTGGAGAAAGTAGAGAGCATTGATGTTACAAGTTCTATCAAGATATTACACATTGTATCACTACAAGGTGCGCATTGTAATGCTCGGTTCTCCTCCTTCACTGATGTAATGCTCAGATCTGTAAGGGTACATTACACGCGAATGCTCGCGGTGAGGGGAGCACCTTTAGATTTAATTTAGACATTACCTGAATAACACTAAATATAATGTGAAGGACTTACCTGAAACAAGAAAAATGTTTATTAGTTATGTATAATAAGGCACATAAAGCTACATATGTTAATAAGTTATATTAGGAGTCCCACGCCCGACTGCCTCGTTGGCCTAGTGGTCGCAAGTGTGACTACCGGGCAAGGGGTCTCGGGTTCGATTCTCGAGTCGGGAAAAATATTACTGGGTTTTAAAAAATCATTCTCAGTAGGAACACGGAGTCTGGAATTGTGTCCGGTATATGGCAATAGGCTCATCCCCTATTACATAGGACTCTTAACATAAGTAGTGAAAAGTGGGTGTTACATTGTACAGTGGCATAATGTCGACCTCTGCCTACCCCTTCGGGGATAAAAGGCGTGATGTTATTTTGTCCCACGCCGGAACACTGAAATGCTACTCAATTTTAAGTGCCTCTACAAAGAATTTGTAGAGACAGAAATATACTTAAGCTTGACTTAAAACGCGTCGCGTTTGAGTATTTGGACATCAGTCATGCAGTAAGAGATGTCTTAGATTCTACCATACTCTAATTTAACTTCGATCCAGAAATCGAACTCAAATCCAAATCCAAATAGGGAAAAGTGGGTGTTACTTCTGTGTGCACCTCTGCCTACACCTTCGGGGATAAAAGGCGTGATGTTATGACTTTTGACAATATTCATGTTTACATTTTGTTCCCATTGTGAGACCCCAACGTTTTAGAAATTGATACAATTTTTATACGAACTCGCCCAATATAAGCCTCGGTGCTAGAATAAAGGTAGCTTGTTAATTCGACACTGAAATTCAGTTGGTAAAAGTGTGAGAGCAAAAAGGTTTTTGGTCATAACAAAGAAGGAATTTTTTGCTATATTTTTGTATCGGAAGACTGGTATTTAGAAAACTGTGACCAGTCGATAAAAAACGGCTTCGTCCAAAATTACCTATAATCCCCGAACCTTGGAACATGTATGTGATTAAACTGTCAAATACCAAGCGGTCACCGGTGACCGCAACCTATTGTTCTATAATTGTGTCTATAATGACGGTACTCGACGAGTTAAAGGTGATTATGTCAGACCTCTTCTAAATACTGCCTCGTTGGGCCGAGTGGTCGCAAGTGCGACTGCCGGGCAAGGGGTCTCGGGTTCGATTCCCGGGTAGAGCAAAGTACTACTGGGTTTAAAAAAATCTCAGTACTAACACGAAGTCTGGAATTGTGCCCAGTATATGGCAATATGCACCCCCTATTACATGGGACTTATAACATAAAAAGTGAAAAGTGGGTGTTACATTGTACTGCGGCATTAAGTGCCATAATGTGCACCTCTGCCTACCTCTTCGGGGATAAAAGGCGTGGTGTTATGTTAGTCTTCTAAATATCGGTAGGTTTTTTATCAATGAACTAGCTTATACACAGCACCATCTATACCAATACTTTTGTTTTCCCTCGGAAATATCAAATTTTTCCGGGATAAAAAGTACCCTATTATTTAACCCGGACTTCTAACTATACATCTTCAAAAATTCAAAGCAATCGGTTTAGTAGTTATGGCGTGAACGCGGAACAAACAAACAAACTCATTTTCTAATTTATAATATTAGTAAGGTTGTATACGGACTGATTATAATGAAGTGTTCTGTATCATCTATACATATAATAAAATCTTAGGAACGTTAAACGGTACATTGAATAAATTTTTAAAACCATGTTTGGGCACGCCCCAATCTACTAGTCTACCATGGATATCGAAACCAATAATATACTTATTCAAATTTTTGTCTGTTTTTCTGTATATATCTTATGTCTGGGCTTAACTACAAAAATACTGCATGAATATAACTAACAGATCGGGTCATCATATAGGCTACATATTATTACGCTATCATCTACGGGGGAGAATCTGTGAATCAATAGGAATTCCATGCGGTTTACGTGTGAGAGAGCCATGCTTCGGCACGAATGGGTCGGCTTGACCGGAGTGATACCACGGCCTCATAGAAAACCGACGTGAAGCAACACTTGCGTTGTGTTTCGTCGTGTGGCTGAGGTTACCGGAGGCCCAATTACCCCCTAGTACATCCCTAGTCTCCAGAATCCCCGAATCCTCCACAATCCTTAAATTCCCAATTCCCAAAAGGCCGGTAACGCACTTGTAACACCTTGGTGTTTCAGGTGTCCATGGGCGGCGCCGATTGCTTACCATTAGGTGATCCGTCTGCTCGTTTACCGGCTTATGCCATAAAAAAAGTCGCAGGCATTGCTAGTGTAATAAATACTCGTTGAATTTAGAATATAATAATAAAGACAATTTAGTACAATGTCAAACAGAATCTAATTTTCCATTAATTATTGAAATTGGTACAAATTATCGTTGCGTAGGTACATATTGGAAGCAAAATTAATCTACTTCCCTTCCGATTTCTTTTCCATAATTATTAGACTAATAATATTTCCATTATTTTTAATGCATTCCCTTAATATTATGATTGGATATAGTATTTAAATATATCTCGTGATGGCTTAAGACGCCCGCTTCTCATACACGAGGGTGTGAATTCGAAACCTACCAACGGCAAGTACCAATGTGACTTTTTCCGAGTTATATGTGCTTTCTATAATTCTTTAGACGCCACTGTCAACATAAACGGTGAAGGAAAACATAGTGAGTAATCGTGGGCTTATAATTTCTAATTATAAGTTTGAAATCGCTAACCCGCATTGAGCAAGCGTGGTAATCAATGCTCAAACCTTCTCCGTGTGACACGCGGCTGTCATCTCCAGTCCTCCTATCCTCAAATCTATAACCCACCAAAAGGCCGGTAACACACTTGAAACTCTCTGACTCTGGCGTTCCAGGTATCCATGGGCGACGCCGATTGCTTACCATCAGACGATCTGGCTGCTTAATTACCGGTTTACCTCATAAAAATTATTGCAAGCAAAAAAGACTTCGACAAAAACATATTGATTTCACTCTTAATAACCATTAAAAATGTCCAGACCTAGCTTAAGTCTGTAAATACTTTTTATTGGTCGATTATCATGTCTTGTAGACGGTTTCTGGCACCCAGCCAACAGATTATCGAAGGCATTTGGCAACCAATATTGTATTGTAAAAATGTCTGGGAAAAGTCTAGATTTAGATTAGGTTTCTTTAGAGAATAATAAGTAATACTTTTTTGGTAGAATTGTGTTGTAGATTAAAATGATAGTGGACAAGGTTCTGATAATATTTTTATTCATTTTACTCTGCTGATAATACAGCAGAGTAAAATGAATAAAAATAAAGATGTGTCTAAATTTTTTTCATTATGACGGATTGCATACTCCGACATCATCCCTATTCTGTCATCACCCCATTTCTTTCATCATGGGTGTAATGTATTATGGCAAACTCTCACATGCAGGGGAGGTCGATAGTCTAGTAGTAGACTTCACCATCAGAGACTGTCAATAAATAACTGCAAACCCGATGTTACTTACTAAATATTTTTAAAATCACAGACTCGACTATGCTCGAGTACCTATTAGGAATTCGAACATTTATACAGGAATAATTCTTTGCTCAAACCAAAATGCGGTCCCAAAACCTACTGCTTTACAGTCCTACATACACCCACTACAATACCAAGAAAGTTAAAATGCTTAGCAATCAAATCAAAGTACACGTTAAACTTAATGAACCTGTTTGACTTAATTGCAACTTATCTTCAACTTAACTCCGAGCTGAGTCCAATTAATCCAGATCTTACTTAACTATTACTTACATCTGCGTATTTAAGTTCAACTAATCAAGTATGATTATTTCATTTCTAGAGTTCCGTATAAAAGGGTTGAGAGTACTAAAAACTACATTAACGCCATCTGTTGGTTCTTTTGATAATATATTTTATTGTGAATTAACGATTTATAAAATTAAATAAGGTTTATTTGTTTAGGGTGTTTGGGAGAGTCATGCTTCGGCACGAATGGGCCGGCTCGACCGGAGTGATACCACGGCCTCACAGAAAACCGACGTGAAACAACGCGTGGGAAATTCGAAAGAATGCCGCGCCCGAGCCGTGTCGAATCCGTGCTTATTAGATATGCGATCACTTTAACAATGTGTTTTGCACAAAATAAAAAAACAGATTCATGTTAAGCACTGCCTCGTTGGCCGAGTGGTCGTAAGTGCGACTGCCGGGCAAGGGGTCTCGGGTTCGATTTCCGGGTCGGGCAAAGTATTACTGGGTTTTTTCAAATATTCTCAGTAGTAGCACGGAGCCTGGAATTGTGCCCGGTATATGGCAATAGGCTCACCCCCTATTATATGAGACTCATAACATAAATAGTGAAAAGTGGGTGTAACATTGTACAGTGGTATAATGTGCACCTCTTAGTTAGGGGATAAAAGGCGTGATGTTATGTTATGGTAAGCAAACTACATGTAACTACCCTACCTACTTACACGTCTCATTAAGCTGTTTATATAGAGTGTTTACATAGCAAATAGGCCTTAAGCCCGTATAGGGGGCGTTTGAAAACATCGTGGTCCTTGTTTATGCTGACATGTCTTACCAAATATACAGACTGAATATTTTGTGGAGACAAAATAATCTTGTCTTAGACTCTTGAGGGTACAAATTAATTGGGTAGGATTAAGAATTGATATTAGGAAATATTGTTGTTTGTTATTCTTCGGGGGATTTGTCGAAGGTGGATGTTTCTTATTCATTTTTATTTTTACCTGTTGTGTAATAAATTGTTATTGGGGTGAGAACCAAAATATAACCAAAGAACCAAATATCTAAGCGTGGGAGATGGGTTGGCTCGACCGACGTTATTTCACAGCCTCACAGAAAACCGACGAGAAATAACGCTTGCGTTATGTTTCGTCGAGTGAGTGAGGTTACCCTCCCTAGACTCCGGAATCCCTGAATCCTCCACAATTCTCAAATTCCCAATTCCCAAAAGGCCGATAACACACTTGTAACGCCTTGGTGTTTTGGGTGTCCAAGAGCGGCGCCGATAGCTTACCATCAGGTGATCCGTCGGGTCGTTTACCGGCTTATGCTATAAAAAAAAACCGTGCAGTAACATCATAAAACAGCACAATTTCTCTGCCTACCCCTTTTATTACCAATCTGCAAACAGGTGTTCATGCAAATTACCTGAAACGCATTTAATTAGCCGCACTAGTAACCGAGCTATCGCGATATACCGAGCTATGTACATAACTGTACAAGTATATGTATAATGTACAGGTGCATAACTGTACAAACCGCATTAAAATCCCGGACGAATTGTGGATTTGGTTCATTATTTCAAAATGTTGATTATATTACATAACATAACATCACGCCTTTTATCCCCAAAGGGGTAGGCAGAGGTGCACATTACGGCACTTAATGCCACTGTACAATGTAACACCCACTTTTCACTGTTTATGAGTCCCATGTAATAGGGGTGAGCCTATTGCCATATACCGGGCACATTTCCAGACTCCGTGCTACTACTGAGATTTTTAAAACCCAGTAATACTTTGCCCGACCCGGGAATCGAACCCGAGACTCCTTGCCCGGCAGTCACACTTGCGCCCCTCGGCCAACGAGGCAGTTGATTAGAGGTATATTAGTTTTAGCTAAACTTTAACTTGGAAGCCGAGCTTGAAATCTACGTCAAATTACAGCATTTCTAGTCTGGAGTGTGACACAGTAAGTGCTGTATGTAGCACTGACTTTGTACCGAACCTACTACCCGCGCCACTGGTGAACGTACCGTGCGTTTCAACTTCACACGCGCCACCGCCGGAGTCGGAAACAAACGCGCGTGATGTCCGGCAGAGGGCGCGGTGGTCTCGCAGCGCAAGGCACAACACTGACGAAAGCGCCAACGGTAGCCAGTAGGCTGCGCGATATTCATGAGGAAGAACCCATCTATGGTTCGAAACTAGTAGAGCTTTTCTCAGTATGTTCACGTGAGTAACCCACGATTTTTAGTAATTTACCTATAACTTCGTAAAATTACTATATTCACCGCTGTTTGGTGAATTTTATAGTAGTGTCTTATTTCACTATGACATAGTACTGCAAAAGAGCAAATGATTTAATTTCATGATAAGCATTTGGCGACGTCCATTGACAGACTAAAAGTTACGAGTGAATTGCCGGCCTTTAGGAGATTAGGGAATCGGAATTGGGGATCAGGTGATTGGAGAATTTGGGGGTTAGGGGATTCGAGGATTCGGGGATATGGGCATTTGGGGATTCGGAGATTTGATGATTTATGGTTGAGGAATGGGGAGATTAATTCATTAGATACTCATATCAAAAATTAATCTTAATTTATAGATTTTGGATTGAAGATAGATTACATTTACTTCGGCCACTGGTGCCTTCTAACGCCTTCTAATGAAGCTACATAGAAATACACTATGTAACTAATAAAACTATCAAAATATAACTCGTTAAAATTTTGAACACTAATTCAAAATATACCCACGGTACATACATAGTTAAAGAACTAACAATGAACACGTACCAATCTGAAATGAATAAAACTCAGCTAGCTACAGAGTGTGTTACACAAGTTTTGCAACCAGCGGGAACTTTATCTGTCTACGTCGCAAAAACACGAACTAATTTAAAATTTTATGGCAAAACATTATAACATCATACCCTTTATAACTATAAAGGGTACTGCTGAATATGTTGCTCTTGAATTTCATTGTTCTTCAATTCTATCTTTCAATTCTCAGTAGTAGCACGGAGTCTGGAATTGTCGGGCACAATTATATGGCAATATGGAGAATATGCCATAATGGTCGTATATGGCAATAGACTCACCCCCTATTACATAGGACTCATAACATAAATAGTGAAAAGTGGGTGTTCAAAAATTCAAAATTCTTTATTATCTTAAGAATTACACCATCTGTCTAACATTGAGGCAGTCCAGTAAGTTATTATACAATACTTGTGTTGGGACTGACTCGATCCTTTCTTTATTTATTTAACACTCTTAAGAATAATAACCTCAAGATCTGCTAATTAAAGGAAAACAACAAAAAATTAAGTAGATATAGTAAAATAAGAAATAAAAAAGTTACAAATATAAAAAAAACTATGGTAGAACGGTATGACATGTTAAAAGCAATTGATTTGTGTGTCGGTGTTACATTGTACAGTAGCCTAATGTGCACCTCTGCCTACCCCTTCGGGAATAAAAGGCGTGATGTTATGTTATGTTATGTGATTTCATTGTTACCGGAGTGGCAAGCACGAATAACTATTGCATTCGTGACGTAATAGTATCGAGCGCGTACGGCGCTCTGATTGGCCGGCTCCCGTAAACCAACCGCACTCGGGTTTCATCATCAACTGCATCATTGTTAACCACTTAGAAAATTCACTCAACTATGAAGAAAACATCTTTAGGTTACCTGGGTGCTTACTCAAACCAATCTCAATGTTAATGCAATTTCAATCCAATAAAATCTCAATGATTATTAAAACTATACTACCCCTATCGTAACTGTTAGCCATCGCGAAGGACACACCGAGCGTCGGGGATCGCAGGACGATCTCCGGCCACCGTAAGCGCGGGCCTGCGGACGGAGAGCATGGGTCCCGTCCGACCAGAAATAGACCCGAGCGTACGGCGCGTTGCAATCCGCGCGCGCCTCAAAGAGCCATCAGCCCACCACAGATGGGGCCCAACAGGGCCGATGCCGATTCGGAGTCGCGGAGAACCTAACTGGTTACCGGGGCTCCGACTCGAAATGCAGGTGAAGGAACGGGGTGGTTTTTAGTTAGTAAGAGTCTGACACTCCCTCCCGCCTCACCCAAGCGGGAGCAGTCATTCGATGATTTTCCCCCCTTAAAGAAAATCGTAACTGTTAAAACGTAACTAATACATGGTACTAATAACATAAATGTGAAAAGTGTGTGCTGCATTCTACAGTGGTATTCAGTGCCGTAATATGCACGTCTGCCTACTCCTTCGGGGATAAAAGGCGTGTAAAAAACGGCGAAATTTAATATTCCACGAAGTACTACATGTCATACTACACATATTTAAAACAAAAGCATGATTTTACATCTATAAATTCAATTCTAAAATGACGATATAACGACCTCTCAATCTGAACTTCCACCTTTAAAGGAAACTTTACATTATCTCGACTTCGGAAACTCAAAAACTTGTCACAAATTGTCGACTGGAAATCAATAGAGCCTTCGAAGTAGTGAAATTATTATTTATTTTTCATTACAAGAATCAGGTCAAGATATTTCGTTTGAAAATCAGGGAGCCTAGACAAGTGTTCGCTCTGAAGTGATTCCAATTCTACCTCTAGAATCATTGATGTCTTATTTTCAAACTAAATCAGGTCCGTTTTTGAAATCAACATAACATAACATAACATCACGCCTTTTATCCCCGAAAGGGTAGGCAGAGGTGTACATTACGGCACTTCACTGTAATATAACACCCACTTTTCACTATTTATGTTATGGGTCCCATGTAATAGGGGGTGAGCCTACTGCCATATACCGGGCACAGTTCCAGACTTCGTGTTACCACTGAGAAAATCCCAGTAATACTTTGCCCGACCCGGGAATCGAACCCGAGACCCCTTGCCCGGCAGTCGCACTTGCGACCACTCGGCCAGTGGGGCAGTCTTGAAATCAAGTAGTTTTCAAGTGTGGGAGAGCCATGCTTCGGCACGAATGGGCCGGCTCGACCACAGTGATACCACGGTCGTGGGAACTGACTGACTGAACTGACGTGAAACAATGAGTGCGTTGTGTGAGTAAGGTTACTGGAGGCCTAAACTTTAGGAAGGGAAGAGGATTCTCCGAAAATTATGGCACAATCAAACGGTAGTTAAGAGTACCCGTAAGTGTCTATCCACACGTTCCGGTTGCCGGGTATCCGGCACCGCTTACCCGGCGGTTCAATGTGTACAAATTACGCCAATACGTGTAAAAGCTGTAACTGTACTTGGCCATACACTGCGCTACCCGGCAACCGATATGTGTGAAAAGGCTTTAACTATTACATACGATATGAAACGCAACCACATTACGTCACCATTCCACGATGATATTCCGTGAGATCGTGGTACTTCCACCATAAAGTTCTGTTTAGATTTTTTTCCATTAGAACTTTTTATCAACATAACATAACATGAAATATTGAATATTCTGATTGTGAGATTTGTTATTTATTACACTGGTACATTGCCTATTTATAAAGGTTTAAATCACCTGCTACTTTCATCTCTGCACTGCTTAAAGGTTGACTGGGAGACAATGCCCAAGGCATTAAGTCCACCTATACACACTTGTTGTATGAAGTTGAAATAAATAAAAATAAATAAATAACATCACACCTTTTTGTCCCTGAAGGGGTAGGCAGATGTGCACATTACGGCACTTAATGTCACTGTACAATGTAACACCCACTTTTCACTGTTTATGAGTCCCATGTAATAGGGGTGAGCCTATTGCCATATACCGGGCACATTTCCCGACTCCGTGCTACTACTGAGATTTTTAGAAACCCAGTAATACTTTACCGGACCCGGGATTCGAACCCGAGACCCTTTGCCCGGCAGTCGCACTTGCGACCACTCGGCCAACGACTTTTTATTCATTCCGAAAATCGAATTTTACCTCCGATTTCATTACTTTCTCACTCCATATTACATGGGATTTATATTTACTAATGTAATAGTTTACCTGTCCGTAGCCCTCGGAAAAAAAGGCGTTGACAACATAAATGAACCCTATTATATCGTGTTTGAAAGAAAGATGAAAGAAAGAAAAAAACATTTATTCAGCACCAGGCACGATGCAGCATAAATAAAATATAAAAAAGACAATAAATGTGTGACAGTGGAAGTAATAGAAACATTGAGTTGAAAAATTAAAACAGAAGAATAAGAAGAGAGACGCTGACAACATGCCTATGCTAAAAGGGTCACCCACTCAGTGTAAGCCAGGCACACAAGTTACCCAGCACTGATTTTCAGTGGGCACCATGCATGCAGTGACGCAATATGTTTTCTAATACCAAAGTCAAAGTCAAATCAAAGTCAAAATCATTTATTTCAATTAGGCCAGAATGGCACTTTTGAACGTCAACAAAAAAAAATTAAAAATGAAGGTATTTGCTCATTCCTAGTTGTAGATTCCTATGGAGAAGAACGAGCAAGAAACTCCATAGGTTACTCTTTTTCAATCAGGTTCACAATACAATTTACTAGTTACATAGTTTTGCTGTTTGGATTGTGCCAATACCATTAGATCTTCGAAGTCGTCAAATGATAACTTAGACTCAAAGCTATTATTATAATATTATTCGAACTCAAAAAACTTCATACTTCAATAGTAATTTCTCACAAATTCGTTCTAAATAAAAATCTTCTCGGAAATTTTTCCTTATTACTTATGAATTTATTGGAATAAAATACGAAACGAAATCATGAAATTTTCATACTTTTTTTTTTCGACGAATCAATCAATTTAGAAATTGATAGCTTTTGATATTGGCCACCTTGTTACTCAAGTGATGAGATTTGAGATTTAGGGTCACAGCGGGTACGATTTCTAGGTTGGTCAAAGTTTTTTACACGAATTTCTCAGTAAGATAAATAACTAATAATTTAAATGGAATTACATTACATAACATAGCATCACGCCTTTTATCCTCGAAGGGGTAGGCAGACGTGCACATTATGCCACTGTACAATGTAACACTCACTTTTCACTATTTATTTTACTAGTCCCATGTAATAGGGAGTGAGCCTATTGCCATATACCGGGCAGAATTCCAGACTCCGTGCTATTACTGAATTTTTTTTTAAACTCAGTAATACTTTGCTCGACCCGGGTATCGAACCCAAGACCCCTTGCCTGACAGTCGCACTTGCGACCACTCGGCCAACGAGGCAGTAAATGGAATTATTCTCGGTATAACAGGATCGTCTATAACATATATAATTTATTACTCGGTAACTCGATAATTTATAAAATGGGTGTTTGGTTTTGATATTATAATGCTCTGCCCTTACCCTTTCGGAATAAAAAGCACAATGGTATATGACATTTTATTAAAACTGTTTAATACATTTAAAAGCGTTTCCGATTATATCACCACCCAATAAAACGATACCAAAATAAGTTCCCGAAACCTATAAATTCCCTTATTTTTCTTAACTTGGTAGCTTCGGGCCTGAGTTTAGCCTTCACGAAGTTTTCGCAATCGATTCGGAACAGCTATTAAAGCACCACTTGACAATCTGTCTAGTTCCTTTCTTGTTATTATACCTTTTATATAAACTTAGGTTTGGTTCAAAAATAGTATTTCTTTATTTGACATTTTAGGCTTAGTATTATCGTATTATATAAATATAGATTATTTAAGAGAAAGAGAGCCATGCTTCGGCACGAATGAGCCGGCTTTACCGGCTTTGAGTAGTAACCACGGCCTCACAGAAAACCAACGTGAAACAACGCTTGCATTGTGTTTCGTCGTGTGAGTAAGGTTACCGGCCCAATTATCCCCCTCCCTTCCCTCGTCTATCCGAATCCATAAATCCCCTACAATCCTCAAATTCCCAATACCCAAGAAGCCGGTAACGCACTTGTAACGCATCTGGTGTTTCAGGTGTCCATAGGCGGCGTTGATTGCTTAGCATCAGGTGATCCATCGGCTCGTTTTCCGGCTTATCCAAAAAAAATAATAACAAGGTCTAACTTCTCTGTCAGCCCTTCAAAAAGTAACTAGCACAGCGCTATGATACACTAGAAAGAAAGAAAGAAAGAAAGAAAGATTGTTTATTTGTAAAACATGCGTATACATAAATCGAGTAATCAGACATGGAAGATGTTAAATAATATGTTGTGCGTCCATGTTTCGCCAATAGTGGCATACAAATTTTATAGGTATAAAGATTATATTCAATTTCATTAAAATAGTCATTATTAAATTACATTAAAGAGATAAACATTTGAATTTGATGTCACAATATTTCTAAATTAGGTAGTTACTTATATGATAGTCTAAAATAAATTACGTCCAGTACATACCTACATATTCATTATTACGCAGTCAAATATTGGTCCTTACAATAAGTCAATTTATTTACAAATCAATACTAAATTATATTATTATGTCCAGTAGGTATACAAAAAAATTATAAAAAATGTACATTGTATTATTATTATTCTTCACCATTAAATATGTTATACGAAGCCTGAATTAGAAAGTCTTTCTCATTCAAAAAGTCCTGAACACTGTAATAGGCTTTATTAACTAAAAACCTTCTCAGCTTATTTTTAAAATGTGTCAAGGGTAGTACTAAAACCCACAAACTAATATCTCAACTAATAAATCTTAACATAAATATTTTATTTCCTAGAACAAGTGTTATCTCCTCGCTTCGTCCCTAATAAAATATCAATTGCTCAGAATTTATAGCGCCAGTCAAACTAGATGGGGTTGGGTACGAAATTATTTAATACATTAGTAGATAACATGAAGCCTTTGGTATTTTAACTTTTCATATCACGTTTGGCGCAGTGGTTGGCGCATTTGCTTATAGTATAACGTGTCACTGGACCCCTGGCTGGCAACGGTGGTCCACATCTTCCGTTCCACTTATCCAGCCATTCTCTGACACTCCTTCTGAAGCGTGCGGAGTAGCCATCGTAATGAAACCACATGTCATGAATGAGGTTTAATTGTGTATCGTCGAGCAGATTAGATAGTTCTTTGTTAGTTTAGGCGTCTCCATTTCAAGATTTATTTCGACAATCTTAACTTTACCCTAGCATGTTACTTTATTAAAAAGCTGAGAAAACATCTGCAGAACATCCGCCATAGATTTTTTTTTAATATCTTACTAAGAAAACATGTACAACATGTTTGTACGTAGCATATACTATGTTTCATGATAGTTTTAATACAAACATTGTAATAATATTATGATAGACTTTCCTAACATTTGTAAGTAGCAATTTGAATTAATAATGTTTCAAATGCCTTTTTTTTTTTAAAGGGGGAAAATCATCCAATGGCTTCTCCCGCCCGGGTGAGGCGAGAGGGAGTGTCAGACTCTTACTGACTAAAAACCACCCCGTTCCTATTCCTGCACTTCGAGCCGGAGCCCCGGCAACCCGTTAAGTCTTCCGCGGCTCCGTATCGGCATTAGCCCTGTTGGGCCCCATCCGTGGTGGTCTGATGGCTCTTTGAGGCGCGCGCGGAACGCGACGCGCGGTACGCTCGGGCCTGGTTCTGGTCGGGCGGCGAGTCATCCGTGCTCGCCGTCCGCAGGCCCATGCTTACGGTGGATGTTGTTTCAAATGCCTGGAAATGTGACTATCTGCTGTGCTAACATAATTATTTTAAAATAGAACTAACTCAACAACACTAACAACATAATACGTCGACATGGTAGTAATTTATCATTGTTTGTTAGCCTATCTCCGCCCTCTAAACTGATTTTAAACTTTCAAGTGTATTTTTACAAGTATTTGGGCGAATGGGCCGGCTCAACCGGAGTGATACCACGGCCTCACAGAAAACCGACGTGAAGCAACGCTTGCGTTGTGTTTCGTCGTGTGAGTGAAGTTACCGGAGGCCCAATTACCAACCACTTCCCCAATCTGCCCAATTCCTGTATCCCCAACGATCCTTAAACTCTTAACCCCCAAAAGGCCGGTAACGCACTTGTAACGGCTCTGGTGTTTCGGATGTCCATGGGCGACGCCGATTGCTTACTATCAGGTGATCCGTCTGCTCGTTTACCGGCTAAAACCATAAAAAAAATTAAACACAATCTTTCAATATATAATTTGATTGAATTTTACACCACTGTGAATACACCTTTATCTAACAATTGCACTAATGACTCACTGCATTCTTTACGCTAATAGACTATGACTGACACGAGAACATTTTCTTGGAAGTCAGATTCAGGATCATTAAAATAGAAGATAATAAATTGATCTATCTCTGTGTAATAAACAGTTTGACTACAAAGTTTCAGGACTGTAAACTTTCAGTGTTTAATCAAAGATAAACCAAATCAATTCCCCTTCATGAAATTTCATGACTGAAGTCACTGAAAGTTACGAAAGAAGTTTATTAAAGTTAATTTATTTAGGAAATTTAAATAGAAATTAAGTGAAGAGAGAATTAAATCAAAAGATTTAATTAATTTGTCGAATATAGATCCGAAAGAGATAGGCAGCGGTGTCAATGGTTCATAATTATTTTAGTTTTCATCAATCAACATAACATAACATAATAATTATCACGCCTATAACCCCCGAAGAGGTAGGCAGAAGTGCATACATTATGATACTTAATGCCACTGTACAATTTATTTATTTATTTATTTCAATTAAATAGTATAACATTACAGTCATAAAACCAAGGCGTAATACATTTCAAATAAATTATAAAAAAAAACAAAACAGAAAAGTCCTTAACTCGTCGAGTACCGGTTTTGTAGACACAATTATAGAACAATAGGTTGCGGTCACCGGTGACCGCTTGGTGTTTGACAGTTTAAATAAAACAAACAATAAGAATAAGAAAACCTTACAAACTATGGCAGGCTTCAATACCAATAAGCAAAATAAATAATACAATGTAACACCCACTTTACACTATTTATGAGACAAGTCCCTTGTAATAGGGAGTGAGCCTATTGCCATATACCTGGCTCAATTCCAGACTCCGTGCTACTACAGAGATTTTTTTTTAAAACCTTGCATAACTTTGTCCTACTCAGGAATCGAACCCGAGACCCCTTGCCAGGTAACCGCACTTGCGACCACTCAGCCATAGAGGCATCAAGTCATCAGTTCTCATCAATTATGTAGTTAAAATAAACTCTAATTTGGCTTAGTATACCCATAGTATACAGACCTAGTACGAATTTGAGAATCATAAAACTAATTATCATATATTTTAT
Source organism: Spodoptera picta (assembly GCA_038387885.1). Taxonomy (NCBI): domain Eukaryota; kingdom Metazoa; phylum Arthropoda; class Insecta; order Lepidoptera; family Noctuidae; genus Spodoptera; species Spodoptera picta. The sequence continues at coordinate 99,524 of JAZHFQ010000221.1, read as the reverse complement.
TTATTTATTTATTAACACTTCTGTATAACAAACATACGATGGCGGACTTAATGCCGGGTGGCATTCTCTAACAGTCAATCATGGGGTGATGCAGAGATGTGCAACAGTAGGTGTAATAGGTATAATGGTTTATGTGACACAGAAAAATCTATATGAATAAATTTATGATTATGCATAACTGTAAATACATACATATATACATATACGGAGGAGCAGAATTGAAACGCACCACACGTGTAGCCGTGGTCGTGGTGGTCTGGAGGTTTTAGATGTCTGCTTATTATACGTGAGAGTGCAAGTTTGGAAACCTATCAACGGCAAATACAAATATGACTTAAACCTGGACTTATAATTTCTAATTATAAGTTTGAAATCGCCAACCCATGTTGAGCAAGCGTGGTGATTAACTCGTCGAGTACCGTCATTATAGACACAATTATAGAACAATAGATTGCGGTCACCGGTGACCGCTTGGTGTTTGATAGTTTAATGCTCAAACCTTCTCCATGAGAGAAGAGGCTTTGCTCAGCAGTGGGCATTTATAGGCTGTCAACGATGATGATAACGCGTATAGCAGCAGTCTGCTCTAATCTAGACAATTGTTTTCAAAAATGTTGCTTATTTTACAATCCGACCCAGAAATTGAACTCGAACCGTACCTGTCCAGCGGTCTCACTCATCAAAGAGACAAATACATAAATAATCATTCAAAAACCCGATGTCAGAAGAGCTTTTCAGGCACTTTCAGACTAGTCAGAAGCCTTAAAAAGTTAAATTAATTTTCAAAACTCTACGATCATAATTCATAGCAAATTGACTGAAGCTAATGAAAACTCGTCCTGAAAATGATAATTAACTTTATTACTGTCATTTAATTAAATTTAAATTATGTCTTTATGCAACGCGATCGGGATGTCGAGGTGTTATTTATGGGCTGACATAGGCTGTGACTGGCTTTGTGTTTATGAATTTCGATAGAAAGATTCTATAGTCTATATTTTACAGACTCTTGTACTTCTGTGTGTTCCTCTTCCCGGGTCAAGCAAAGTATTAATGGGTTTTAAAAAAAATTCAGTAGTAGCACGAAGTCTGGAATTGTGCCCGGTATATGGCAATAGGCTCACCCCCTATTACATGGGACTAATAACATAAATAGTGAAAAGTGGGTGTTACAGAGCCAGTGGCATTAAGTGGCTGCCTACCCCTTCGGGGATAAAAGGCGTAATGTTATGTGTATTTTGTACACAATTTACTTTTTTATATTGGACTGTTAAATGATCACCTCAAAGGTATAAAAACGAAATGACAGACTAGTTTTTATTATAATATCTGATTGATAAACGAGCAGATGGATCACCTGATGATAAGCAATTGGCGCCGTGCGAGGACACCCACAACATCAGAGTGCGTTGCAAGTGCGTCGCTGTCGCTGTATTGCGAGCAGGATTATACCTGCAATAACCTTAGTCTCATGGCGAAAAACAACACAACCTTTCTCTTTCGCCAGTCAAAACTGGAAAAATTGACATGAGAGTAGATTACCAAATAACATAACATAACATCACGCCTTTTATTCCCGAAGGGGTAGGCAGGGGTGCACACAGAAGTAATACCCACTTTTCACTATATATGTTATGAGTCCCATGTAATAAGGGGCGAGCCTATTGCCATATACCGGGCACATTTCCAGACTTCGTGCTACTACTGAGATTTTGTAAAAAAACCCAGTAATACTTTGGAACCCAGTAATACCCGGGAATCGAACCCTAGACCCCTTGCCCGGTAGTCGCACTTGCGACTAGTTGGCCGACGAGGCAGTCTTTCCAAATAATCTAACAAAAAACAAGAAAAGACCAGCTGCTCACAAAGTTATTTCCTAAGAAATTTCACAACCTCATCTAGTCCCCAAATAATTAGAGGACCCGTCAAACCTTTCAAGCTATGAGCCTTCAATTTAAGTGTCTCATTGTGTTGCTCTAAGAACATCCTCGACACATAATGGGGCTGGCAGAGAGCCAGGCTATCAACAAGTAAGACTTATGTATATTGTATACACCACAAAATGCCTTTAAGAGGAATACTTTGAGACAGGCTACTTTAATTAAAAATGTAACAGAATTGAACTCAATACTCTAAAGGGACCAGTATAATAAGGAATAATTATATTACTATCTTTACTTGAGTTCGGGTCATTATCATATAAGCTTATAAGTGCCCACTGCTGAGTGACGGCCTCTTCTCACATGGAGATGAAATGAACATTAATCACTACGTTTGTTCACGGGAGTGGGTGATATTGGATATAGACTATAAAACGCTTAAAAGCAACATGTAACTGTATCATTACATTTTTTTAACTAAATCGCAATATATAATGCTTTAAAAAAGATAATTTTTCTCGAATCAATATTTTTATTGACCCGGGAATCGTATCCTACACCCTTTGTGTTGTAATTGTAAATCATTACTATGGTCAATAAAGCTAAAAAATTGAAAACATTCATAAATTTTACACAATCTCAGATTTGGGACCGAAAATACCAACTTCAGACTAGCAACCACTAAAGGGGTTTAATCAAGTTTCAGTATTTCAGTGCCGTTCATACGTTTCAGTACAACACACTGAATTCAGGTTTTACAGTATTTCAAAGCTGAATGCTGTCAATTGGTTTTTTTCGTTCGCATCTGAAACCTGTACGCCTGAACAATTTTTATCAAGTAACTATCTGAGTTTTTGATTGAATAAATCTGTTTTTGGAAATCGGATTACCGTGTTTTATACCTCTAGTTTTCGGGTATAGACGACCTAGTGATTGACCAGGCTTGAATCAGGAGTAGGAACCTGGTTTAGAATCAATAAGAGTCTGACACTCTCTCTCGCTTCACGCAAGACCAATAGAGACATTGTATGATTCCCCCGCAAAAAAAAACAGAAAAATATCAACACGGTATTCCTGTCTTGGTAGCCCGGTGATTTAAGACACCTCATTCATGCATCTCATTCACCAGGGTGCGGGTTAAAAACCAGCCAAGTATTAATGTGACTTTATCTGGGTTATAGGTATGTACTTTTTATACACGATAGGATCACGTTTGACCACCATCTTGCCCGGCGATAAGCGATGATATGGCTGACGATGGAGCACGCCTACCAATGAGCAAATTTAGACGCTCTTAACAAACGGCGTAGAAAACATCGTGAAGCAATCTTCTCTGTTTAGGAAGAGACCTTTGCTCAGCAGTGGGGACTTATAGGCGTTTGATGTGCAAATGTGATGTACTCATTTGTTTGAGCTCCTGCCTTCATGTGTGAAAACAAAGAAGTAAACATTATACCTTGAATTTATTACTATAATTGGATTGCTATAATGACTAGTTGTAGTTACAGTATTATCAATGAATGCGTGGCCCTTTACGTAGCTCTCACGACAACTGTGAAATAGTAAGGGTATATATATATTTAACTTAGCCACAGAGTGATATTTAAACTGTCATACACCAAGCGGTCACTGGTGACCGCAACCTATTGTTCTATAATTGTGTCTATAATGACGGTACTCGACGAGTTAAATAAGGTCTTTATAACTTATAAATTTCTATCACATCACATCAACAGCCTATATGTCTCACACAAAGAAGGTTTGAGTATTAATCACCACGCTTGCTCAATGCGAGTTGGTAATTTCAAACCTGTGATTAGAAATTATATATATTGATTTCGTTCAACATTTGTAATTAGTATGTAATTAGTCTTAAGATTAAAATTAATTATAGAAAAAACAAAAACAACTATTTACATAAACTATTTATAAGGCATCGAAAAACTCGTCCGCATCGACGTCAGTGGGGAAAGTACCCAGAAGGCTGGCAGCATTGCCACGTTGTATGGCAATGCTTAACCTCTGACCGAGAAAAAGACCAGCCCTCTGGTCACGAGATGTGTCGACCAGGCGTTTCGAAATGTTTTTGAACAATTTAAGCGCACTCGGACCCCACGGACCTAACGTCTCAACCCCAAACGGCTCAAAGATATAACTACCAGCAAGGTTGTTATACTTGCGCCGCTTGAGGTTTTCTGCAGAGGCAGCAGCCGAACCAGCACAACTCGCCGTTACTGGAAGATGAGAAGGTGCAAGGGTGTCGACACAGGTTGCGTCCCACACCAAAGACTTTCCCAGCTTCCAGGGCATAATGGACATACCGTCGGGTCTCTTACCATCGTCGCGTGCCAAACCCTTTGGTTCCAGAACAGCTGGTACACCGGCGATGACAAGAGCTCGACGGATGATGTCGTTAATGCTGGCGTGTCGGGCTATCCGGCCCGCGCTTCTGCTACACGATAGGCCGTGGTGGCCGAGGTGGTCGACCATCTCACCGCATTGACAGCGATGCGGAGAAACACAGGGTGCACCTACACGCAAGCAAGCAGCAAGCCGAAAAGTTGAGTCATTCAACATCGTGCCAATATTGAATGACGGAAGTGCCTGAAGCCAGAGACCTGATTCCCACTCACCCACAGCCAATAGGCGAGCTAACTCCGCAGGATTCGTGCTGGTATTAATTAGATTATTATGCACCAACCTGCAAAGCGGCTCGTCCCATTGTCTCTGGGAGGAAGGGTTGTCAGGCAAAGCTGTATTGGGACAAGTTTCTGTCCAGGCGTTCATCGCGTCGGTCAGACACGGCACATCGGGTTCAACGTCAACACCGGCTAAAATATTTTTTGTTAAAGTACTAGTGCTGTGGACAGAAGAGATGAACGCCGGTAAACTAACACTGGAAATTTTGATTAGTCTTAGAAAGTACATATAACATAACATCATGCCTTTTATCCCAGAAGGGGGTAGGCAGAGGAGCACATTACGGCACTTTATGCCACTGTACAATGTAACACCCACTTTTCACTTTATGTTATAAGTTCCATGTAATAGGGGGTGAGCCTATTGCTATATAACTCGGAAAAAGTCAGTGAGTATTAGCCACGTTTCAAACCACACTTTCTTGCATGAAAAGTGGGCGAATTAACCCTTTGGGCCACTATGACTATCGAGCATATCCTTGGCAAACACAACTGACAAGGCAGACAATTCATTTTAATTTACGACCTAGTTGGTCCACCTTTTCAACACCTTTAGTCCTATCATCCCCTCTAAATTCCCTCCTCTTATAATAATCCAGTAACACTCTCTGTGGTAAATTGGGCATAACCTAAGATTACCTAATGGTTAAGCCTGGACATTCTAATTGGGCACGAACCTAAGACGTCGTGGTCGGAATTTATTGGTTACGGTAATCCTTCAACGACTTAAGAACTCAGTCGTCTTTAAGTGGATTTGTACCTTGTGGTGGATGTTTTAGGGTGCTATTTTGATTTGAACTAGAAGTAGGTCAATGATAGTTTTGTAAATTTCTTAGTAACGTTAGTTTGGATTTGCGATTACAGATTTCTAATTCTGTCAAAGTTTTAAACAAAAAGTCTATATTTCAATTTAACTATTTAATTCAATGTAACATCCACTGATTACTAACTGCAGTACTGAGTCCCATGTATTTGGGAGTGCGTATAATGATGCACCGTATACAATGTGTTGTAATGTGCACCTCTGCCTAGGCAGCATCAGCAGCTATGGGGCTAAAGAGCGTGATAACTTCATACTAAATTAATTATTATGTTTTAGGCATACTCATGTAACTGTTTGACGAGGAACTCGACTAGTGAATCATGGCAGAGGGCGCGCTGGGCCCGCACCGCCGCGGAGTCGAGTCGAGTACCAGCGCGACTGACACGGCGCGGGTCGCGAAATGCTGCTCAATGAAACTAGTCGAGTTCCTCGTCAAAACAGTAACGTGAGTAAGCCGAAATCATAATAATTCATTTGGTATATTTTTAATTTTAATTTTCAAAAACTTGATAAACCTTTTTGCTTACCTCAGGAATTCAACACAACATCTCATGTTCGATAGTTAAATAAACAGTTATAAAACTGAGGACCCAAATTACATGACAGTACCTAATTAAGTACCTTAGCGCCGCAATTATAAAAACAACAAGAATATTTCAGACGTTTTCAGTCTTGACAAATTTGGTATATTAAGAGCCACTTATCTAATGTTTTTTGGAATAAGAGGTCCCTTGCACCCTTCTGATTAATTTGGTCACGACCCCCAAGTCACAGTGAATGACGACTTAGGGGTACGCAAAGCTTTTTTATTTAAAGCGCTACGGTCAGTGCTGACGATTTTTGGGCTAGCCCATTTTAGAACTAGCTTCTGCTAACGGCTTCCCGTGCGTTCTCTCGTGCATTAAGTCTCCATAGGAAGGTGCCGTAACAGGCGTTTCACCGTGGGGACTCCGGGGCTGGTCTATTAAACTGTCAAACACCAAGCGGTCACCGGTGAGCGCAACCTATTGTTCTATAATTGTGGCTATAATGACGGTACTCGACGAGTTAAAAGGAGCCGGTGCCTCCTTCAAGTCAAGGTCAAGGTTTTTATTGAGAAAGTAAAAATCCCACACTCCATACAAAAATGTTTAATCTTTCTATGGCTTGAACTAAAGACAACTTCATGCTAACTTATGAGCGGTTACCAGTAGTATTCTTGGCAACACGCCCGGTACAGCGTTCGAGAATTAATTGGCAACTTAAAGCAAATGTTCGCGAAGTTTTGTATCAAAGATATTCTGTGTTTCTCGATGTATTTTAATTAAATTCAAGTTTGATGTCTGTGTTGTTGTTTATTAGTTGACTAACTGTGTTCTGTGGTTTTGTTTTGTGTTACCTGTTATTGATATTTTGAGACTTTTGCTTAAAGTCAGTGTTTACTGACTGTTTTGTGTCTGTGTTGAAAGTTATTACATCTACAGGAATAACTTTATTTGTGATGTATTTGACAAGTTTTAGGGTAGAAAATTGTGTGATAGTACGAAGTGTAGAATTGAAAATTATTTTTTAAATAATCCTTTTTTTACTAGTTGCCTTATTTGCAGAGAATTTGTTAGTACGACTTAAGAGCAAGAAGTCTTATATTTTGTGTTTCAGGTTACTTATTATTGACACTTTTTATTAAGAAAAAATTAATGGTAAATGGTTAGAAGTCAAACTTAAACGTATTTATTTAATTAAACCATAGATACTTTTGTACTTTTGAAACGTCAACAAATATAAAATAAATAATATTCTGTCGTGAAGCTAGGTGCTCGTTCCAAAATCTAGATTCGAGTGGAGAAGAACGAGTAATTGATTTGCATGTTTGGCGCTGTGGGTGGGGAACTGACAGCCGTGCAACTTGTCGCGGGTTCGATTCCCGCACGGAACAATTCTTTATGTGATCCGAAAATTGTTGTTTCGGGTCTGGTATGATGTGTATGTGAAATTGTATGTTTGTAAACGCACCCACGACACTGGAGAAAATCCTAGTGTGCGGCAAAGCTTTTCGAAAAAAAAATCATTAATCTTTTTAAAAAAAGTACAGAGTATGCTACAGATGTTTATGAGCGGTGCTAATCGCTATTACTATCAGCTGATTTGCCACCAATCCCAAAAAATAATGTCAGGTCTTAATTTTCCTTATACATCATACTTGATTCTTTACATTTCCAGTCTCAAAGATCTTCAACGGTTAAAGTAAAAAGTAGCAAAAAGTTTTAACTTTCCAACTTTAAAAGTTTCAAAAGGTTATGAAGAAAATTGTCAGTCATTTGTCAGAACGGTTTCATAAGTTTAAAGTTTATCTGCGAGAGAAAATCTTCCATCTATACATATAATAAAATCGTAGGAGAGTGAAAATTGTACGTTAAATATTTGTTTAAAAAGAATGCTTGGGACATGATCTACAGTCGATACCGAATCTAAAAATATGGTTTTTAGAATTTTCTGTGAAAATTTTAACAAAATCTTCACCAATGAAGAAAATCATCCAAAATAAAAAGCCGCAACAGATTAACATATTTTTTTATTCACACAAAATGTATAAAAAAACGGTTTAAAGGAAACTATTTCGTACAATAATAAGAATTTTTGTGCCCGCCTTTGTTACTGTGCTAAAATACAGTAATAAAGCCGGACAGCAAAAAGATAAGTACTGAGTTAGTTTCAACTTTGAAAATGACGGAAAATTTGCATTTTGTTTAAAGTAAAAAGAAAATGTTGAATAGATATTGCGTCTGAGTTTTTTTAAAGAGTAGACAAGAGACTTATTTGTGCACGTTTAAAAGAAATGGGTGCTTTCTCTTTTATAAATGTCGTCCTACAGTGAACGTCTTTATTAATGTGCGCTTTTTAGTCCTTGATGTTCTTACTTTTAGTTTATGCGGGGTCCCTTAAGTGGATCCCTGAGTGGACAATGACCTATTTTTGTGTTTAACCTGCTATTTTGCTGAAAGAGTAGAGAGTAGAGAATTAGCATGTGTCTTGTTGATGAAGTCTCATGTTCGACCCCAATGGAGTAGCAAGAAAAAATTCCAACTTTTAGAATTGACACACATAACATCACGCCTTTTATCCCCCAAGGGGTAGACAGAGATGCACATTATGCCACTGTACAATGTAACACCCGCTTTGACTATTTATGTTATGAGTCCCATGTCATAGGGGGTGAGTCTATTGGCATATACCACAATTCCAAACTCCGTGCTACTACTGAGAATTTTTTAAAAACCCAGTAATACCTTGCCCTACCCGGGAATCGAACCCGAGACCCTTCGCCCGGCAGTCGCACTTGCGACCACTCGGCCAATGAGGCAGGACTAATTACATTTTTAATTTTCATACCCTGTCATCATCCCTAGTGTTCACCTCTGCCTACCCCTTCAAAGGAGAAGCATAATGTAATATCAGAAAAGAATATAAAAACCCAAAAAGTAGGCAGTTTACTCTGAAAATAAATCACGTAGACGGCCCCAAAACTTTTCCTTTGTCAAACTGAGAACTGTCGTTTGATATCCATGTAGCGTGTCGAAGTTTGAATCCTGTTGCTAACAACTTAGAATATATTTTTGTATAAAATTATTGTTTCATGGTTGGATGGTCTCTTTATGTTTGGTAGTGTAAGATATAATTAAAGGGGTTCAGCAAAAATCATTCTGAATCTAACCTCTTACAGCCAACGTAATTATAATTATAGTTGACTGCACGGTTGGTGCGGTGGCTGGGCAACCGGCTGCCGTGCAACGTGTCGCGGGTTCGATTCCCGCACGGAACAACTCTTTGTGTGATCCACAAATTGTTGTTCCGGGTCTGGGTGTCATTGTGTATGTGAACTTGTATGTTTGTAAACGCACCCACGACACAGGAGAAAATCCTAGTGTGGGGCAACGTTTAAAAAAAAAAAAAAAATCCTCTGGTGTCGCGGGTGTTTTGTCTATAGGCGGTGCCAATTGCGTCTTATCAGATGATCCGTTCTATCCCATAAAAATCATCATAAACAGTCCACTACTGGATGATGTCTCCTCTAAATAAGACAGTTTCTCATAATCTCCACGCATAGCAGACAAGTTAGAGATCACAGTTTTAAAGACATAGTACCTATTACCAGAGAGTGCTTTTCTTAGGGATTTGATAATTGGGAGATGAGAGGATGACGACGGTTTTTTTATGGTATGAGCCGATAAACGAGCAGACGAATCACCTGATGGTAAACAATCGGCGTCGCTCATTACACTCGCTACTCCAGAGGCAGTACAAGTGCGTTAACGGCCTTTTCGAGATAAGGAATTTGGGGAATGTTGGGGATTAGAGAGATTGGGGACATTGGAGAAGTGGGAAGGGGGATAATTGGGCCTCCGGTAATCTCACTCACACGACGAAATACAACGCAAACGTTGTTTCACGTCGGTTTTCTGCTCGGCCGTGGTATCACTCCGGCCCATTCTCGCCAAAGCATGGGTCTCCCACACCTATATAACAATTACAAACATTTTTATTTATATCTTAAATATAACGATTCCAAATTCAAAACCGAATACCCTTTAACAGTTTTCCCATGCAACTAATAAACTGACGACTAGGCTTTTGTTTCAAATTTCTCAAATTTATACCTGCTGCAGCGAAGCCTCTGGAAAATCGAGTCATTTTGTTTCCCTAGAGAACATTTTGTAGTGTTCAATAGAAGACTTGTTTACCTGTTCCAATTTGAGTAAGGCTTTTGTATAGGTATATGGAACATATGTTTGAAACTGCATGCCTTTTGGGATCTTGTAGCGACAAAATTTATTAATTTGCTTAAAATAGACTGTCTTGTTGACAGAGAGGTCACAAGTGGGTTGTTGAGTAAGAGGTTTCGGGGTCGATCGCTGGCAGGTATTTTGTTAAAAACTTTTCAATCGTCGTCATCAACATCATCATTGTCATCTTCATCAACAGTCGAAAGACGTCCACCGCCGGTGAAAGATCCTTACTACTATTATAAATCGGAAAGTGAGTTTGTTTGTTTGTTTGTTCCGCTTTCACGCCGTAACTATTAAACCGATTGCTTTGAATTTTTGCAGACGTAAAGTTAGAAGTCCGGATTGAATAATAGGGTACTTTTTATCCCGGAAAAAATTGATATCCCCGAGAGAAAACAAAAATATTCGTATAGATGGCGCTGTGTGTATTGGTATATATCACATAGGCTACTTTTATCCTTTTGTGACGCGAGCGAAGCCGCGGGTAAAAGCTAGTAAAGAAATAAAATAAAAAATATTTTTGTATTTTTTTTATACCTATTTGATTGAATGTCTATTAAGTAATGTAATTGGTATTTGTATGTTCGAAAATAAATGCGAAGGAACATTGTTATGGCACAGAAGTTAGACGTGCAGAAGATAATGTTATGACAAAGGATAAACGCGACTGATAGACGCTTACAACACCCAGAAAGTTATAAGTTCTTAATTTGGGTACTGATCGAAGATATAGAAATACTGAGCACATATCAAATGTACATTAATTAACTCGTCGAGTACCGTCATTATAGACACAATTATAGAACAATAGGTTGCGGTCACCGGTGACCGCTTGGTGTTTGACAGTTTAATTACCTTCATATGAAATACTCGATCTGTCTTGAGCTTCACGCTTCAAGACAGATCGCGATGGAGAACTTCAGTGGACGCCCTCTGCCCCATCTAGGGGACACAAGATATTAAGTCAAGTAAGTAAGTCATATGAAATACTCGATAAACTCGATCGATTGACTGCCTCGTTGGTCGAGTGTTCGCAAGTGTTACTGCCGGCCAAGGGGTGTGATTCTCGAGTCAGGCAAAGTATTATTGGGTCTTAAAGAAAATTCTCAGTAGTAGCACGGAGTCTGGAATTGTGCCCGGTATATTATGGCAATAGGCTCACCTTCTATTACATGGGATTCATAACATAAATAGTGAAAAGTGGATGTTACATTGTACAGTGGCACTGTGCACATATGCCTACCCCTTCGGGTATAAAAAGGTGTAGTGTTATATAGTTTATATTTTTATGCTCGATAAACTTTTGTATGAGATAGTTCATGCAAATTACATCCTATATTCTTTGCGTAGCATATAACAGCTATCCAGACTTTGTGCAGTAGGCCCACAAATGTTCTGATCATATTTTTACTTCAATAGACGTATTCTGTATAAGCGTAAACCCTTATTATCATCATCAACAGCCTATAAATGCCCACTGCTGAGCAAAGCCTCTTCTCACTCGGAGAAGGTTTAAGCATTAATCGCCACGCTTGCTTAATACGGGTTGGCGATTACAAACTTATAATTAGAAATTATAAGCCCAGGTTTCTTCATGATGTTTTCCTTCACCGTTTGTCAGTGGTGTCTAAATAATCTTAGAAAGTACATAATAACTCGGAAAAAGTCACATTGGTACTTGCCGTTGGTAGGTTTGGAACCCGCACCCTCATGCATGAGAAGCGGGCGTCTTAAACCTCCGGGCCTTATTATATTCTACCAAACTTGTTGACTCTGGCAAAACGCCAGGCTGTGGCAAATTATTTAAGTAATAGTCGGTTATTTATGTTTCACTAATCTCCTCATCATTTTTAGTATGCCATAGGGTGCCAAAACAAGTCGCGGAGAACCTAACGGGTTACCGGGGCTCCGACTCGAAGTGCAGGAGAAGGAACGGGGTGGTTTTTAGTCAGTAAGTCTGACACTCCCTCCCGCCTCACCCAGGCGGGAGCAGTCATTCGATGATTTTCCCCCCCTAAAAAAAGGGTGCCAAAACAAAATAATAACTGTAAAAATAACTTAACATAACATCACGCCGCCATCAACCCCGAAGGGTTAGGCAGAGGTACACATTACATTACTTAATGCCACTATACAATGTAACACCCACTATTTATGTTATGAGTCCCATGTAATAGGGGGTGAGCTTATTGCCATTTACCGGACATAATTCCAGACTCAGTGCTACTACTGAGATTTTTTCAAAAACCCAGTAATACTTTGCCCGACCCGGTATTCGAATCCGAGACCCCTTGCCCGGCAGTCGCATTTGCGACCACTCGGCCAACGATGAAGTCAAACTGTAGGTATTTTATGGGTTAGGACGAAACACGAGCAGTAGGATCACCTGACATTAAGTAACCGGTGCCGTAAATGGATTAACGCAACACCGGAAACCTTGGAAGGAGATTGAGTTTGCGGAGATTATGAGAGACTCACACAGTGAAATATAACTTTATTTTAAGGAGTAAGCCGGTAGAAGAGCGTACGGATCACCTGATGGAAAGCATTCGGCCATAGACACCCGAAACAAAACAGGCGATCAAGTGCGTAACCGACCATGTGTGTATTGGGATGCGAGGATTTTAGGACATTTGAGAGGGCGGCAATTGGGCTTTCGGTAACCTCACTCACACAAATGAAGTCTCAAGTTGGTTTTCTGTGAGGCCGTGGTATCACTCCGGCTGAACCAACACAACAGTGCCAAAGCGTGGCTCATCCACGCTCAAGAGAGGTCTTATAAATTCCTCTTGGAATATAATAAATGTATCGACTATGTTTTTAAAGTGTAACCATCCAGTGTAACAGTCTACTTATCGTAACATTTCTACTCAACTCACCACCTTATCACCCAAATAATAAAGATGAGTATACTACAGCAAAAACAGCTTTACGCTGCCTATAAAACCTTTGACGCAAGTAGCATACGTATGAAGATGAAATAAAAAGAAGTATTACACAAAATGTATCTTAAAGACGTCACAAATGCCTAGATTTACATGCAAAAGTCTAGACTTTTCGTTTAGCCTAGAAATAAGTGTGAAATCTAAACAATCTACTGAACGAATGCTAAAATAGACGTGGCAGTATTTTTGAGTGAGTTTTCGGTATTTTTCTGTTTTTTTTTTTTTTATAGTAAGTCGTGATGGTAAGCAATCAGCATCGCCCATAGACACCTGGAATACCAAAGTCTTTATAAGTACGTTGCCGCCCTTTTGAGGATTAGAAATTTGGGAAATTTGTTGGAGAGTCAAGGATTGTAGAGATTGGGGTGGAGAAGGAGATAATTGAGCCTCCGGTATCCTCATGCACACGACGAAACACAACGCAGCCGTTGTTTCATGTCGGTTTTTTGCGATGCCGTAGTATTACTCCGGTTCAACCGGCCCATTCGTGCCGAAACACAACTTTCTCGCACTCAAACTAAACCACACTCTATGCAATGAAAACATGATAATAAACTACGTTTAAAAAACCGACTTCAACCCCTTCTTTTTTAAAGTCAGTCATTTACTAGACTAAAACCTTTTTCTAAATGGACCAGACACTTTTTTGAAAAATGCATCAAAATCGGGTCAGCTAAGCCAAGAGATAGATAATTGTGCACAAACATCCATACATATTGACGATTTGAGGCAGCAATTAAATAATGTGATTCATTTATAACAACAGAGTTTTATTTAAATAAAATAACAATAGGTATTTAAATAAAAAACTAAGTAATAGAGAAAAACAAAGCTATAACAACAGAGAATCGACAATTAACTGTCAATGTTTCAGCCCGTCGATCCTCACTTACATTCTTTAATTTAACATACATAACATCACGCCTTTTTATTCCCGAAGAGGTAGGTAGGTAGGTAGGTAGGCAGAGGCATTACGGCATTTATTGTCATTGTACAATGTTACACCTCAAATTAAATAACTAAAAACAATAACAATACATTATCTAAATAACATGAATTCTTTAAAATATTTCAAACTAGCTGTTGCCCGCGACTTCGTCCGCGTAGATTAATGCCTTCTGACAGAATTCATCAGAATCAATTCAGTGCCCAATTAAGATTTACCTATTGTGAAATGATTTATCGTAATTTCAATAAATTAAAAATCCCGCCGGGTTCTTACCAGTCCCGGCCCGATCACGTAAGTTTTGAGTAATAAAAACTTCGACTGTTGTACATGATCTCTATGAAATAAGTTCAGTGGTTAAAAGATAGAGAGTCCTGGAGCATTGACGCTTAGTTCCCGTTCCCAAGGGACTTCTGAGATAAAAACTATCATACGTTACTCAGGTCCCAAATCATCGTTTTCCCGAATGTAGAGGTAATTCAAAAAGATTCAATGATTCTATTTCATTCCCAATTTCACACCAACTATCATTCCCAATTGTATCCCCTTAGGGGTGGAATTTATCAAAATCCTTTCTAAGGAGATACCTATGTCATAGTAACTTTATGCATGCAAAGTCTCAGCCCGATCGGTTTAAAACTGGCAAAGTATCACACAAACTTTCACCATCTATATTACCCACTTTGGGGTGGAAATGTTCAAAAACCTTTCTAAAGGGACGTGTACGTCATAATATCTACCTGCACGCCGAATTTCAACCCGATCGATTTAAAACTGACAGTCTCATACAAACTTTCATCCCCTATTTTACCCCCTTGGGGGTAGAAATTATCAAAATCCTATCACAGCGGATGTTTACGTCATAACATCTATCTGCATGCCAAATTACAACCCGATCGGTTTAAAACTGACAAAGTCTCATACAAACTTTCATCCCCTATTTTACCCCCTTGGGGGTGGAAATTATCAAAATCCTTTCCCAGCGGATGCTTACGTCATAACATCTATCTGCATGCCAAATTTCAACCCGATCAGTTAAAAACTGACAAAGTTTCATACAAACTTTCATCCCCCTTTTTACCCCCTTGGGGGTAGAAATTATCAAAATCCTTTCTTAGCGGATGCCTAAATCATAACATCTATCTGTATGCCAAATTTTAGCCCAATCTGTCCAGCGGTTTGGGCTGTGCGTTGATAGATACTTCAAAAGTCGATTTTTTTATTGATACAAAACAAAAGTTACAATTTCTGGAATTCCTTTGGTACCTACTTATATAAAAACTTTGCACATCCTAAGAGACCCATGTACCAAGTTACATGGTTTTATCTCCAAAAATGACGAACACCCACATGCAACCCCTATTTCACCCCCACGCTGGTGTAAATTTTAAAATGCTAGAACAAACGATTTTTTGTTTATTATTTAGTGCCTAAATATAAAATGTAAGAATGACGAACTTCATACAAACTTTCAACCCCTATTTCATCCCCTCACAGGTCGAAATTTCAAAAACGCTAGAACAAATGTTTTATTATTTTTTATCAAGTGCTTAAATATAAAGTTTCATGGTTTTATCTTTAAAAATTATGAAATCCCATACAACTCCCCCGCCCTTTTAACCCCTTACTACCCCTTTTTCGCGATAAAAAGTAGCCTATGTTTTATCTCGGGGTCTAGAATATCTGTATACCAAATTTCATTCAAATCCGTTCAGTAGTTTTGGCGTGAAAGAGTAGCAGACAGACAGACAGACAGAGTTACTTTCGCATTTATAATATTAGTTAGGACTAGTTAGGATTTGTATAATATTTTACTAGACGCTATTCTTATGGCACATGTGTCAGCTTAACCAAAGACAATGAAGCATAGAAGCTTTCATACATACAGGTGAAACTGAAAACCTCCTTATTGTTTTGAAGTCGGTTAAAAATTAACTTTAACAAAAAACGCCCTGGCAATTAACGAAAGCTTTGCTGAAAGGCTAAAAATAATAATTAAAACGGACCCAGGTGTAATGACGCTGAATTTTGAGACCTGTAAGTTACTTTTTTTACTTTTTACAGTTGAGTTTCCAAGAAAAATTTTAGTTAAGGGAAAGGCAGGCTATTATTTTTTATGGCTACCTTGAGACTGAAAGCTGAAATGCTTTTTTCAGGTCTAAGAAGGCAAGGTTGAATTAACCAAGTTTGCTTAACATTAATAATATATTTTCAGGTATATTATGCCCTGAAGATCTACTTATAAAATTATTTTATAGTTCACTTTCTACTGCCGCGCGGTGTCACCTACCCTTTTTCTTTTTTTTAATACTTTACCGCTCATTAAGATTGTCTACTGTGTCGTGGGTGCGTTAACAAATATACAAGTTCACGCACACATGACATCCAGACCCGAAACAATCTGTGAATCACGCAAAAAATTGTTTCGTGCAGGAATCGAATCCTCGACACGTTGCGCGGCAGCCAGTTGCTCAGCCACTGCACCAACTGTACAATCAAAGCTCGACTCAGCTCTGGCATTATGTTTTATAGCCTATAACCATCCTTGATCCATGTTGTATAGTCCCATAGACTATCTAACGATATAACACAAAAAGAAGTAATCAAATCGGACTCATGCTGTTAAGTGACAAAATGTTCTATTCAAGCATGTTTTCATGGATAAAATTAGCATCTGTAACCAGATAAATATACTTGATAAATATACTAGAGAATATAAATTTTCCTCTATACCCAAAGGAAATCAATGCAGCGAATTGCCTTATAAACAAATTCATTAAGGACATTTCCTAAGAAAAACTAATTAAGTACCGTTTCTAATTATTTACTAATTAATTACTTATGAATAACTTTGAATCGAATTCATTGAAAAAGACTTTCAAACGATAATTGATTTTAATTATGATTTTTTTGAAAGAAAATCTGTTATTATGTTTTTTTATGGCATAAGCCGGTAAACGAGCATACGCATCACCTAGGTAAGCAATCGTCGTCGCCCATGGACAACTGGAACACCAGGGGCATTACAAGTGCGTTACCGGCTTTTGGGGATTAGAAGTTTGAGGATCGTTGGGGATTCAGGGATTGGGGAGGGGCCTCTGGTAACCTCACTTACACGACGAAACACAACGATAGCGTTGCTTCATGTCGGTTTTCTGTGAGGCCGTGGTATCACTCCGGTCAAGCCGGCCCATTCGTGCCGAAGCATGGCTCTCCCACACATGTTAAACAAAAAAAGGAATAACACTCGTAAGTTCTGATTCTAATGTCATTATTGACATTGAATGAAATGCATCTGTCGTCATGGCTGTCCTAACAACGTCTCGTACGACAAACGTCAAATATTTTTATTAATTTTTATTTTGCCAGTTAGAGTATTATTACTGTATTTATAAGTGGAGAAATAATCTTTATAGAATTGTTATTTGTGTAAATTCAACTATTAAATTTCTTTTACACAACATGCCGTGGTGGTCTGAGGTTTTAGATGCCCGCTTCTCATGCTTGAGGGTTCAAACCCTACAAACGGCAAGTACCAATGTAACTTTTTCCGAGTTATATGTACTTTCTAAGATCATTTAGACACTACTGATAAACGGTGAAGGAAACCTTGGTTTATTATTTCCAATTATAAGTTTGAAGTCGCCAACCCAACTTGAGAAAGCGTGGTGATTAATGCTCAAACCTTCTCCGTGCGAGCTGCCTTTGGTCAGTAGTGGCCACTTATAGACTGTTGCTGGTTAAGTTTTTTAATTTCATTTTAATGTAGACAAAGTTCGATTAAGTTTTTATTCTTTGTATTTTTAAAATTCACTATACAAGATGAAATATTTTTTTATGGCATAAGCCGGAAAACGATCAGACGTATCACCTGATGGTAAGCAATCAGCGTCGCCCATGGACACCTGGAACAAGTTACAAGTGCGTTACCGGCCTTTTGGGGGATTAGGAGTTTGATGATCGTTGGGGATTCAGGAATTGGGGAGATTGGGGAAGGGGAGGGTAATTGGGCCTCCGATAACCTCACTCACACGACGAAACACAACGCACTTGTATTATATATATATAAAAATATTCAGAAAACAGTGACAGAAGAGTATGTCAATGTAATAGTATAATTGGGACGGTTTCAGAACTAAAAAGCCTAAAAGAGATCGGTTGCCTATTATTGGCAACGGATATTAAACCCATATAATTTTACTGTCCAACTTTCAGCAGACCCCATACCATCACAGAAAATTTTAACCATCGTCTTATCACAGCTTACCTGGCTGTTGAAAACTATGACCAAGAAGTGATATAGCAAGTACAGCCTAATCTGAAGCCAGTTAGTCCGCACACTCATAAATCAGCCAGGTGCTCGTAAACTCATCTTCAAATATAACCCTTATTACAATATCCATAAGAAACCATATTAATAAAAGTCAAAGATCAGGACATAGTTCGGGTAATAAGCTCAGGTAGCTCCAATGCTGCCCAGACCCAAAGTTCATTAAAATAAAAGGGATTCATGAGAGACCTTCAACTTTCGTTTGGTACAAGTTATTAGATAATAGCGATTAGACCAAAGTATATACAGGTTGAATATCTACACTACATGAGCATGTTCACATATTGTAAGCCTATTATGTTCATATTAGGCTTACAATATAGGGTTCTTCAAGAAAGGAATAAACAGGTTTATAAAGTGTTAGCAAGGCGCTTGTAATACCCCATGTTTTACAAGCGTTCATTGGCCACGGTAACCACTTACCATTAAGTGAGCCGTATACTTTTCTTGCCACCATCGTAGTATAAAAAAGGCTTATAACGATACTAACAAAACTTGCTATAGGTTTCATCAACGTGTTAGTCATAAAACTTTAGCTGCTGAATATATCTAGACCTCTAATGACTTCCATCAGGCAGTTGGAAGACACCTGCAGCCATCAACTTCTTGCGAACTTTATCAAGTGAACATTTATTCACTGCGCTCTAGTTTGCATGTAAACATAAGTCCTGAGTAAGGTCTTATATAACACAAGGATCACCTGATGGTAGTGGTCGGTGACGTCCTACGAAGACAAGTTATAAGTACGGTGTTAGACTTTTGAGGGCGCCGCGGAGAACTTAACGGATTACCGGGGCTCCGATTCGAAGTGCAGAAGTAGGAACGGGGTGGTTTTTAGTCAGTAAGAGTCTGGCACTTCCTCCCGCCTCATCCAGGCGGGAGAAGTCATTTGATGATTTCCCCCTTAAAATAAGCATTGTTCACGCCTGCTCTCTGTGAAGCCATAGAATCACTCTGGTCAGGCCGGTCTATTCGTGCCAAAGCACGGCCCACGTGAAATTCAATTCAAACACGAGTTTCAGCCAATAATCGCTTTCGCCTATATTTTAAACTATTTTCAAGCCATGATGAAGAAGTAAAACAATTAGGCGCTGTAATTAATACGGTCGCCCGAGGTTAGAACCTAACACTTCGTAGTTGATACCTTGAAAGTCAGTAAGCTGATACAGTACAGTATCTGAAGCGTAACAGTTTGAGGTAGATACTAGTGATTTTTGGTGAGTGAAAATGTTTGGTTATGACAATCAGTTCGGCCAATTTATACCGGAAAATCATTTTTTTTATGGCATAAGCCGGTAAACGAGCAGACGAATCACCTGATGGTAAGCAATCAGCGTCGCTCATGAACACCTGGAACACCAGAGGCGTTACAAGTGCGTTACCGGCATTTTGGGGATTAGGAGTTTGAGGATCGTTGGGGACTCAGGGATTAGGGAGATTGGGGAAGGGGAGGGTATTTAGGCCTCCAGTAACCTCACTCACATGACGAAACACAACGCAAGCGTTCCTTCACGTCGGTTTTCTGTGAGGCCCATTTGTGCCGAAGCATGGCTCTTCCACACTTAAGTATTAAGTCTTTGAGTACCGTCATTATAGACATAATTAAATAACAATAGGTTGCGGTCACCCTTGTTCTCGCAGTGTTTGACAGTTTAAAGTCAAAGTCATACAAGACCAGGAAGGTACTTGTGAACGTCAAAACAAAAACAAAACATTAAAAATGTCAGTCTGTCAGTCAGTCCTCTAGTGAAGATTCCTATAGAGATTTGCTTTCTCGAAAGTGTAGATTCCTATAGAGAAGCACGAGTAAGGAACTCTATAGATTACACTGATCATATATTACTCCATAAGCGGCGATGATCGCTTACCATCAGATGCCTCATGTTCCATTAAAAAATACTCATTTTTAATCAAGGTTTTTTTTATGGAATAGGAAGTTAAACGAGCAGACGGATCACCTGATGGTAAGCGATCAGCGCCGCCCATGAACACCCGCAACACCAGAGGAGTCACAGGTGTGTTGCCGGCCTTTTAAAAAGGAGTACGCTCTTTTCTTGAAGGTTTGAAGGTCGTATCGGTTCGGAAATACCGCCGACGACAGACCATTCCACAGTTTTGCGAGGCAGGAAGCTACGGTTTACAATACTACTGTCAAATTACAATTCTCATCTTAGTATGTGTTCACATACAATACATTCAAGTGCGAGCTTTACGTCTCAGATTCTATTCGAGTATACATTTTTTTAAATAAGATCTGCATCTACTGCCTCTGAGACTTTATCAGAGTCATTTTATTAGATCACTTAAATATATGTTTGTCACATCCTAACAGAAAGTTAGCAATGAGCAACACTTACCCACCTACAAAACTATCAACGTTATATAGAGATACGGATCCGCGGGGGACTAAACGGGTCGCCTGGGCTCCGGCTCGAAGAGCAGGATTAGGAACAGGGTGGTTTTAGTCAGTAAAGAGTCTGACACTCTTACTGAATAAAAACACACTTCTCTTGCATGGGTGAGGCGGGAGAAGTCATTCAATGATTTTAAAAATAACCTAAAAGAATATCAACGTAGTCGTCGTACGTAATCCTACTAATATAATAAATGCGAAAGTTTATGAGGATTTGTGTTCGTTTATTGCTCTTTCACGCAAAAACTACTGGAGGAATCGAGATGAAATTTGCAGCAGAAGTAGATTATGGTCTGGAATAACACGTGGGCCACTTTTTATCCTACGAAAACACGAGCGAAGCCGCTAGCTGGCGTTAATGTCTATTTTATTATTTACATCATGCTGTGTTCTCCGAACAGCGTTACCATAGGTGTATAACTAGTACGTACTATAACGGGCTGGTGGTTAAAATCAGCGCCGTGGGCTCGAGCCTCTGTGCCCGGTATTAAGCTGAGCTCCAGCCTTTTGCGCTGCGACGGGCCATGGGCTTTTTTTGTGTTCCTAAATTCCTGTTGTGGGTCGTAGCAAAATAAATGGCTTTTTTTTCTTTCTTACTTAAAAATCCACACAAAAAGCTACGTGCTTTTAAATTCAAGACTTAAACTTAGTTCGGAAACTACGATGAGCGAAAATCATCAAAATAAATGGCTCTCAAAAAAGTTCTAAATCTCAGGTGTCCTGACTCGAAATATATTTCTAATTCTAAAATTAAATTGCAAGATCCCAATTCACATGCTAATGGCAAAACTATGTTTTTTTTTTTAATAAATTCGACAGCAAATTGCATCTCATTTTCGTAAATGACAGTCAATTCGCAGAATGACGCACAAACGCCAGATATATTTGAAAAAAAACAAAAGAAAAAGAAAAATTTTTGAGATTCCTTTTGTTCGAATTTTTATCTTTCATTGTTTATTAAAATCGTTCTACTTTAAAGATTGTGTTTTGTTTGTTTTTAAATCGACTAAAAGTGAGCTGAATATGATTATGGCGGGTTTCAAAATTTCAAATCTTTCGTGATTTTGTTTTTATGTGATAAACCGGTAAACGAGCGACAGATCACCTGATGGTAAACAATCAGCGCCGCCCATGGACATCTTGAACATCGCCACGGCGATTAGGAATATGAGCATTGTTGAGGATTCGAGGATAGACATACATAATAGCACATATTTATAACAATAGCAATGGAGATAAAAATTTCATAAGTGTTGATATTTTTTTAAATTATGGTCATAAGAAAATTGCCTAATTTGAAATTGAATCCGGTCTTTGTCAAAACACGGTTCAATTAACTGGAAATATCAAAATGTGCTGATTTTACTTACTTACATTTATTAAAATATATTTTCCAAATCATGCATTCATATTAGTTATTGCAATCTTAAAGATGCTGACAGTATCTGAACATAAATTATTTTCAAGAAGTGTATACAATTTTATTCCTCATTCCCCAGTTTTTGCACTGAAATTTCGACGTTAAAAATTGACCACAAAGTTGATTTTCCTTTGAAAAGATTTGATGAATAAGGTTCATATTAGTTGCCTTGCAGTAACAAACTTCAAATAATTTATTTGCTAGAAATATTTCCGATTTAAGATTTATCGAAACCTCGCATTGAGGTCGCAGTTTCCTGAACAACTCGATATTTTCAGCTCTGAAGGAGTCATAAGTTAAAACTGCATTTGACGTCATTTTTATTTTATTTATCTACCGATTCCAGAAAATTGGTTATTTCATTTTCTACGCTTTATATTGCAATTTGGAATATAAGAGTGTATAAGCAGCGTTTTACCCAATAGCTACCAGAATAGTAATTTTTGACTGACAAAAATTTCATTTTGTTGAATTTTTCATTTTGACCCTTTTATCAAACTAGAAACTTAAACTGTCAAACACCAAGCGGTCACCGGTGACCGCGACCTATTGTTCTATAACGACGGTACTCGACGCTTAGGCTTGATATCTATTTCGAGCCTTAGTATTAGTATTTCGATACCTTTGGTACCACAAATTACTGTGATTTCATCTGAAATTAATATAAATAAAATATGTTTTAATTTGAGATATTCTAGATACTTACAGAGATTGGGAGAGGTACTTGGACAAGCCAAGCTTAGAGATCTTGCTGCCTTTGATCCCTTCGTTCACAATGTTGGTCACCGTCAAAAAGTTCTTCGTCATTGTTGATTCCTGTGACGTCACTATTGTCACAAAACCACACACAAATTAAATTATAAACACTGGCAACACTCCTAACAAACTAACAACGAAAAAAAAACAATTAAAATAGTCTTTAACTTGCAACACTCGAAAATCTGACACTAACTGGTTCAAAAAAGGAATTTAATTCTTTAACAACACTTACTTTTCAAATTCAGAACCCAACATCGAACGTTATTTTTTTAAATTCAAATATCGCAACAGATAACACGCGCAAAATGTTTGTTTTTTTTTACAACTGTCAACAAAAAAATGTTTTGTTTTTTTAAGAAAAAACTCTCTCTCTTTGTTTTTATCACAGACACGGTACTCGATGTTTTGTTCAAGTTTCAGCTTTCAGTTGCTTCAATAACCTGAAAAGGAAGGCTTTCGTCTTCATTGGTTCACTTTTGGATATTTCCCAAAAGTACTTCGTTTGATTATTATTGTTTGTTATGAATCTTTTGTAATTTTCTCTCGTTTATCTTTAAATTTTCGGTTAATGTTTCTTTGAAATTGCGAGCGTTTTTGGTGATAAATACCTATTGTTTTAAGAAATATTGTTGATAGACAATTATGTTTAAATCCATTAAAATAATGTGTTTTAAAAAACTAATAATGTGTTAAAAAAAACATCATAATTACAGGAACTTTTAATAACTTTAAGATACTGGTACAACAGTTTGTTAAATCTGGCTGCTTACATCAATCTACAAAAAATGACTAGAAGTGATGACACGAAGTGGCAAGACAAATTAACCATTGATGAAACATTAGGAAATCAATATAATCCGCCTTGAGCAAAAACAGTTTTATTCCTTCTACGTTTAAGAAAAGATCTTTGGCCAGCAGAAGGATGGTTAGAGACTGATCTTGATGATATTTTATTTATTTTAAGAATATTTTTTTATAATTATAAGAATAATTTATTGAAATAAACATTTACAAAATGAACACTAAACCAACAGTAACAGGGTATCCTACTACAATAAACATACAATACAGTGCTTAAAATTTACTAAAATAAAATATCAATAAAGGTATGTATCTACCGCCCGATCTAGGTTAATTTAGACCTGTGTTTCAGGCCATCATGCCAGCCATTATAATGCTATGTATCATGGTTCTTAACACAAAGTAGAAAACAGATCCATCTAAAAAAGAGATTTGTTTTATTCAAATAAAACAACCCTACTTTTCACCATTCCCTTATTATTTAATCATACAGAATAGCTTAATAAGATAATTCACAAAAACTTCACGTATGTATATGTACATAACATATGTTTACCCTCAGCTAAAATACCACAGTAATGATAAACAGCTGGTAGTCATCACATTCATGTATGTAGTGATTCACGTTCATTATATCAAGACCTTTGACATTATGAACGTGTACGAACAAGTTATAGGCGGTAAGGGGATAAAAATGATTCCGGAGATATAAAAAACAATATACTGGTAATAAAAATCATTGCAAATCGTCTTATGCAGAAGAGGTCCAGTGGCTTGTCAGAAACTGAGGTAACCTGAAACGTTTGTTCCATGCATTGTAGTTACAGTTTTTAGAAAATCGAATGGTCAAATGGTTTGGTTGCCAGTAAACTAAGACATGCAATCATCGTAATCAGCAGGCAGGCTACTACCTAAGTAAATCTTCTGTGTCTAAGTAAGATTGGTCATAATATCCTTACTAGGCACCTGGGTGATGGTTATAATGTTCAAAGCAAAAATTTGATGAATCAAGGGAAAAAAGTTGTCTCATTGATGGAAAAGTAACAACAACGGTTTGTTTAGAAATTGCTCACTACAATGAGGTCACTTAGTTATAAGATCAATTTCAGTAAGCATCGAAGTTTATTTATTTATCAACTAGCTGGCCCGGCAAACTTCGTGCCGCCAAAATTGTTTTTCTCACCTTTTAAACCTTCCCTGGACTTCCACGAACATTTCAAGACCAAAATTAGCCAAATCGGTTTAGCTGTTCTCGAGCTTTAGTGAGACTAACGAACAGAAATTAATTTTTATTTATATAGATTTATATGCATAACATATAGACAGTAGAACACAATCATATATAGGTACTGCATATGTTAAGTTTATGGTTTGTAGAAGTATTGTTGGATTAATATCACAGGCAACATCGGAGTGTCACAGGGTTCAAACATTGGTCCAACTCTAAAAAATTGTCGCGTCAACCCGTTATGCGATAACGGCTATCGCTTATAATTTACTCCACACTCCACTCATGTGATATAAGCCAGGCATAATTAATAAAACGATGTCATCTCCACACGTATTGTGAGTTTTCTACGGAAATGTAAATAGAGGTACAAATGAATATGTTTTCAGTAAAGCTCATATTTTTATGCTTTCCTTTTGAAGAAAAGACACTGCGAACTTTTTGTAGTTAATGGAACTAAATACTCTGCTTTTGTTTCAACTTAATTCAATAAAAATATATCCATAGTTATGTAGACTATATGCAGTAGAACTTGCGCGTGTGTCTACTCTCACAAAACACGTACTCATGTGTGTGTGTGTGTGTGTGTGTGTGTGTGTGTGTGTGTGTGTGTGTGTGTGTGTGTGTGTGTGTGTGTTATAACCAATGTTATGATGCACACAAACCACTTTGAATTAATGTATTATCCAATTTTTATTGATTTTTATAATTTTAATCTTAAGTTGTATATATTTTATTATTAATTAAGTAATAGTTAATTATAATATTATTTAAGTTTTTATTGGAAATTTAATAAAGGTTATTAATTACTGATTTAATTTTACAATACAAAAGTAGGTCTAGGTAGTTATTTTTATAAAAATCCTTAACAATGAAACCTCTACTTGATTCATGAACCCAAATACACTTTGTTCAGCAGTTTCACTTCCAACCACATAATCAACAAGACCAACCATAAAGTTTGTCCCTGAAAATCAGGCCACTGAAACTATTGCCGATCAAGTCCGAAAACACTTAGTCGTTAAATTTCAGCCGAAAATTCTCTGAAATTAACTGAAACAGTGACTAGTTCTGAAAGTTTTAGAAGTTTCAGCATTACAGCATTGGCATCATGTGTGAATAATTGCCCACTGTGTCTGATTTCTGAGTAGATATTTCCTGAAGATTGAGTTCAGTGGCATTGTATTAGAGAGCTCTATGTCTAGCTGTGGACAAAAAACAGGCTAATGCAGATAAATATTTTACAAAATTAACTAAAAATCGCAGGTTACATACATACATAGCCTCACGCCTGTTTCTCATGGGGGTAGGCAGAGACTATGGAACGCCAATTACTACGATTCCTACATACCTCTTTCGCTTTATCAACAGTCATCAATCTTTTTATACATGCTCGTCGGTTAAGGGTACTTTTAATTTGGCCCCCTCTTTAATAATTTAGTCAGTATACATCCGTCTAGGGCGCCCTCTACCGACGGTAAAATGCTATTCACGAGAAAATACTGTGAAAAGCTCTACTAGTTTCGAGTCACAGAAGGGTTCTTCGTCATGAGCAGCGTGCGCAGTCGCGGCAATGTCGCACAGCCTACTGGTTTTTGTTTTTTAACTCGTCGAGTACCGGTTTTGTAGACACAATTATAGAACAATAGGTTGCGGTCACCGGTGACCGCTTGGTGTTTGACAGTTTAAGGGGGAAAATCATCGATTATCTGCTCCCGCCTGGGTGAGGCGGGAGGGAGTGTCAGACTTTTACTGACTAATAATCACTTCGTTCTTACTCCTACACTTCGAGCTGGAGCCCCGTTAACCCGTTTGGTTCTCCGCGACTTCGTATCGGCATCAGCCCTATTGGGCCCCACCCGTGGTGGTCTGATGGCTCTTTGAGGAGCGTACAGCCTACTGGCTAGCGTTTTAAGTAGCTAATGGCTAGCGATAATAATTATACTTTTGTCACCGCCGCTACTTTTCCCGCGAGTGTCCTTAGAGTCGGCTAAGGGATTAAGCATTTGACGAAGATCAGGCAGCAGTGTTTTTTGATAGATAAACCTAAAGCTTTTAAACTGCTATCTCTAGCCCACTTGGCAACTGTAGAGATTTTAGCGAACCCTCTTAAATAGAGGAGACGTCCAGTGCAGAATTTAATATGGTAATAAAATGGCCTATTCATTTTTTTTATTGGTTCAGGGGCAATATCATCCAATGACTTCTCTCGCCCGGGTGAGACTGCTTCGCAGAGGGTGGAGTAGGCAGGATGCCGACTCCTCCCTCTGCGAAGCAGTCCCCCTCGCTCCGTATCATAGTCTGTACTACAGCCGGACGCGACAGATCGTCGTCGCTGATCACATCCCTGACGACACGGCGGTGTTCAGCCCATGTAGGGCACACCACCGCCCCGGTATGCTCCACCATATCCTCAGGGCGAATCTCGCAGTGACGACACCCGGGCGTTTCCTCCCACCCATTCCGGAAACAGGAACCTCCCGAAACTCCCGTGTCTGGTAACCACCTGTGTCAATTGGCTCCTTAAACGCTATTCGCCTTATTGATGTTGCCAATAATGAAGCACGTCTGTACATTAAGAACCTATTTACTTGAAACTACCTCTAGAAGACACCCATGTTGTACCCTTCTGGAAACACAGACTCTGGCAAACCGTTTCAATAACGATAAAACTATGTATTGCCGACAAACAAAATTTACTTATCATAACATCACGCATTTTATCTCCGAAGGGGTAAGCAGAGGTGCACATTACGGCTCTTCATGCCACTGTTCAATGTAACACCCACTTTTCACTATTTCATGTTATGAGTCCCATATAATAGGGGGTGAGACTATTGCTATATACCGGGCACAATTCTAGATTAAGTGAGAAATTATAAAAACCTAGTAATACTATGCCCGACCCGGGAATTAAACCCGAGACGCCTTGTCCGGCAGTCGCACTTGCGACCATTTGGCCAACGAGGCTATAAATCTTGTCCAGCCCACTTGCAACCACTCGACCAACGAGGCAGTCGGTTATAAATAAATATATTATAGACTCAACTCAACATTTCAAGTCTTTTCAAAGAAATATTTCGAAAGTAAATACTCGTATATTTCCTTTGAAAACCGACGTTCAGTCTCGCCTGTCTCTCAATGTTACACAAATTAACTTGTACCTAATTTAATTAGTTTTAAAGGAAATAGGTCGTGGTTTTCTAGGGAACAATTTGATTTTAAAAAATTTTACAAAGATTTTATCTGTGAAATATTTGATGCAGAGAGTTAATTTAGTAAGAAAATTAAATAGTGAATATTAAGTACAATAAAATTACGCTATTCTTTATAGGGCTAAGGTTTTGTAACAGAGCACGCAATATAGCCAGTTCATCTATAACAAGATTCCATGAGTGTCTACTTCTAGAACGGACCTACGGACCACCATCTGATCTAGTTTGGGCGCCTGGTGAGCGGGTTGAAGACGCACTTTAAAGCCCCTCGCCTACTAGACAGCCTGACAAGGACCACTAAAAAAATGCTTGCGGCTCACCAAAGGGTCTCGACTCATAGTTTGTTAAACCCTGCCTTAGTCGGGTCTTACAATATCTATCATACCTGTGGGAACAGAAGACTGAGATGGTGACTACAATATATTATATTCTACCGTCACAAACAATCCCCTAGTTCACTGCCTAACAATATTTTGACTCCATAACACAACTGTATTTTCTCTCCGAACAAGATCAAAGTCTCTTAGACCACTTTAGTTAATTGGAGTCGCTGTGCCTATTTTTGAGGCTTCGTAGCAATATATTATGTACACGTGGACGATATATCCTTATATACAATTTATTATTTACTATTTCTATAGATCCTTCTGGGCGTTACGTAGATGTGAAGTTGAATCTTCGGATAGATTTTCGAATATTTTTGTTGCATAAGGGTCAAAGAATCCGTTGGATTGTTAATGGTAAGTAATTAAGTAAATATTGAATTAGATATATGTCATTAGACTTTTTTTTAAGGCGGGAAAATCATCGCGTGGCTGGTCCCGCCTGAGTGAGGCTGGAGGGAGTGTCAGACTCTTACTGACTAAAAACCACCCCGTTCCTTCTCCTGCACTTCGAGCCGGAGCCCCGGTAACTCGTTAGGTTCTCCGCGACTCCGAATTGGCATCAGCCCTGTTGGGCCCCATTCGTGATGGTCTGAGGCCTTAGTACGAGTTTGATTTACGTTCACAGTATCCGTAACGAGTACGCGTTCAGCGCTCTGATTGGCCAGCACCAATGAACCAACCAATTAGTGCGCCGAATGTATTTATATATTAAGGCCTCTGATGGCTCTTTTAGGAGCAGCACGCTCGGGTTTGGTTCTGGTCGGACGGTGAGTCAGACGGTCATTAGTCTAGATTATCATTCAGAAAATAATATATTTTTCAGGGGAGGTATTTTAATCTTAACATTATGACTTCGGATTCGAGAAAAATCTTTAAAATTCCACGCCAGCAAAAATTGCCAGCCAAAAACCAACATTATGATAATAGGCATAACAAGTCACAGAAAATCTCATATTACGCAATATTATACATCGAAAAGTATGAAAAAATATAGTCACGTACAAAGAAAAAAGTGAGTTCTAGCAAAAATACGTGTTCAAATAAAACTAGATAGTCGGCTGAAGTGAGGTTATGATTGAATCATATATCAGCGACCCTGCTTATTACCTACTTACACTTTGAGTCAGTTTGTGTTACCTTATGTGTATAGATTGACATATAACATAAAGTTATGTATTTTAATGATGAAAGGAGCACGCTGTGGTGCACATATACAAAACAAGCTTCTGCCAGGCCCGAGCGCACGGCGCGTGCCCCAAAGAGTCACCAGACCACCACAGATATCGAAGAGCTTAACGGGTTGCCGGGGCTCTGCAGGAGTAGGAACGTGGTGGTTTTTGAGACAGTAATAGTCTGACAGTCCTTCTCGTCTCACTCAGACGGGAGAAGTTATTTGATGATTTTTCCCCCTCAAAAAAAGCCTCTAACAGCGGCTTCGCCCGCGTTCTCGTAGAATGAAAGTGGCCTGTGTACTATTTCAGACCACATCTACCCATGTTCAAAATTTCATCTCAATTCTTTCAACCGTGTTGACGGTAAAGCATAACACACATACACACATACATCCTCACAAACTTTCGCATTTATAATATTAGTAGGATAATACCCCACATAAAAAGAGTAGGGAGCCATGCAGCACAAATGGGTCGGCTCGACCGGAGTGATACTACGGCCTCACAGAAAACCGTCGTAAAACAACGCTTGCGTTGTGTTACGTCGTGTTAGAGTGAAGTTACCAGAGGCCTAAATACCCTCCTCCCCCTTTCCTAATCTCCCAATTTTTGAATAACCAACAATCTTCAGATTCGTAATCCCTAAAAGACCAGTAACGTACTTGTAAAGCTTCTGGTGTGCAAGTTGTCCATGGGCGACGCCGATTGCTGCTGCTGCTTATTATCGCATAAAACAAGCAATCGATCCCACTGCACTGGTGTCAATGGGTGTCACCGATAGCAAAAGAAACATAACTAATATAAAATGTAACATAGGTACACTTTGCGCATATTATTAGTTCCATGGAAGAGGGAGCGATCATAATTTTTAAAATATTACCATTATATGACCTAAGAATTGAAGCTAAAATATTTGCTCATTATTCGTACTTACGACCAGTTCAACACGGGGTTTGCAGCAAGAAAATTCGCGTGATAAAACGTCAAGTTATTACATAATTCAAGTGGGAACCTTTTCCTTACATAAATAATATTCACATTAAATAGACGAGTTTTTATACATACAAAATTATTATCATACAGATTATTATTTTTATAAAAAATGTTTAACAACGCTTTTTTTTTAATAAGCTATGGAGATAAACGAGCAGATAGAAGGTAAGCTATCAGCGCCGCCCATGGACTAGTGCAGTGGGATCCAAGACAGCTTGTCATATCTCTGGGACGCGGTTTGACTTCAGTGTTCTACCTCTAGTGTTTTCGTGGTTGTATAATACTGTAGATCCTGGCATACAGGAGTTGCAGCGGAATTGGGAGATTGTGGTGGGTGAGCACAAAAGACTTCTTTGCTGTTATTTCGAGGTTTCAGGGAATGGGGAGACTTCATTCACATGACGAAACACAATGCAACCGTTGTTTTACTGTTTTTAGTATGGGATTTTAATAGTATCTTTTTATATTTGATGGGCCGACGTTTGACCACTATCTCGCCTGGTGGTAAGCGATGATGCGGTCTACGACGGAGCACGTCGACGTATAAGCAACCTATTCACTCAGCTCTTGAAGACATCCAGGTTATACCCTTCAGGAAATACAGATACCAAATGGCTAAAGCTAGGCCATACCCATACGATACATCTTGACACAAAGCAACAAAGACTACATACCAAATTAAATTCCAGTCGAAACTCACCAAAGTCTACCATCTATATACGAATAAACAACCAAAAATTTAAACGACTATAAATATTGGGGCTCTCCATAGCTTTTAAAATTCACTTGAAACTTTGTGAGAGTCTCAAAACCGCTTTAACGGCACTTCAAAACAACATAAATTTTCAAACCTTTCGGTTTTGAAAACATAACGGAACAGTGAAATGCAAAGAGAGGAATTTGTAACAACATTCCTTCGCCCGTCTGCACGTTATTAGCATAGATAAAAAAATACTTGGAATATTTGTATGAAATGTTGATTTCTTTTTTTTATTTCCCGTTATCATTCTTTCTTGGGTTTACATATTTTTTGCTTAAAAGGAGATTTTTTTCTAATAGTAAAATTCCTGATATTTTTCTGGAGTCAAACTCCGTCCCTATGATTTTTCAAAATATTGTTATTAATACTGGCTAAAGTTACGAACAATTACATTGTTCGCAAGTATGATTGGATGTTGTCACCAATATTTAGAGCCTGACTCAGTAAGAATCTACATACATACATAACATAACATCACGCCTTTTATCCCCGAAGGAGTAGGCAGAGGTGCACATTCTACCACAGTACAATGTAACACCCACTTTTCACTAGTTGTTATGAGTCCCATCTAATAGGGGGTGCTCACCCCCTATTGCCATAAGAATCTACATATTAAAACATTTTCAAACAAAAGTGTGGGAGAACCATGCTTTGGCACGAATCGGCCGGCTCGACCTGAATGATACCAAAGCCTCGTCGTGCACGTGTTTCGTCGTGTGAGCGAGGTTACTGGAGGCCCAATTACCCCCCTCCCTAGTCTCCCGAATCCCTGAATCCTCACAATCTTCAAATTTCCAATTTCCAAAAGGCCGGTAATGCAGTTAGGCCGCGTCATCGCTTACCACCGAGGCGATATACTGGCCAAACGTTGATTAATCAAATGTATAAATATATAAAAGTAGCTAATAATTCGTATTTAACAATTTTATTAGCACAGATTTCATTCAGATGAAAAGAAAATTGGACTTACTTCATAAAATTTACTCCTACCAACCCTTCCCACCAAAGAATAAGATCCCAAAATGACCATTAAATCAAAAATCCAAGGTCAACACCTCTCAAGGTCAATTAAGGCTATTTTCGTCCCTTTTCTATCTTCAGCCACCGTTTACTGTAACTTCGTTTATTATTCCATCCCCTTTGAATTTGTCAATGTTGATCTTATTGTCAAAAAGGTAAACTTAATTGAGTGTGTTTGTATAACCTTCGGACCTTAAGTCAAGTGGGTAGAGGTATAAGTCAGTGTCCATATACCTATAAGTTTAGAAGGAGCTATCATTATCAACAGCCTATAAGTGGCTACTGCTAAGCAAAGCCTTTTGGGACACGGAGAAGGTTTGGGCATTAATCACCACGCTTGTTCATTATGGGTTTGCGATTTCAAACTTATAATTAGAAAGCCGAAGTCCTGGTAGCCCATTAGGCCGACCGCAGATCAGGGCTTTAATTTCCTTTTCTTTGACTAAGCAGGCAAAGCGAAACCTAGTTCACTTATAAATGATTTTTATGAAATTCGCATACATCAAATACAGCACGTCACGTTTCGCGCGCGCCTCAAAGAACCATCAGACCACCACGGATGGGGCCCAATAGGGTTAATGTCGATATGGAGCCGTGAAGGACTTAACGGTTGCTGGGGGCTCTGGCTCGAAGTGCAGAAGTATGAACAGGGTGGTTTATAGTCAATCAGACTGACACTCCCTTTCGCTTCATTAGAAAAGTCATTGGATAATTTTCTCCCCTCAAAAATGGTACACATCAAAATCCCAAACTCGTTTATTAAAAACTTTAATCAAAAACCTTAATAAGCTCAGGACAATATAATATAACCTAACCACTCAACAGATAAGGCAGTTAGCCACATTGACGTCACAGTTCGTCAAATTCATCCAACGACAAAACTTGTATTACATACTCTATTCTCAAAGAAAAACAAACAAGCGAAGGTTTTTGTTCTAAATCCTGTGCTGTTGCTCACAGTTGTGGAGTCGAGAAAACAATACGCCATTGACACACATTCTATTCAATAAAACTAAGTGAGGTAACAAATCCTTCGCTTTCAAAGAGGGTTGAGAGTAAAATGGGGGTCAGTTCATAAATAACTGAGCTACGTCGTTGCTTCGGAGTTTGTGTGCAGGTTAAGGTTTAGAGTTCATTTTTCACATAACTTAGACACTATTGCGGTGAAGAAACCTGGGCATATGTGAGTGAAAGTCATCAATCCGCTTTGAGCAAGCGTGTTCAATGCTTGCTTTAATGCAAATCTTCTCCGTTTAAGAGCAGGCTGGTGCTCAGCTGTGGCCATTTATAGGCTTGATGATGTGTCTGGTAGAGCAAAGTTTGAAACATATGCGAATGGATCGAAGTGATTCTACGGCGTCACAGAAAACCGGCGTGAGACTACGCTTCCATCGTATACAGCTGTGAGTTACTGGAAACTCAATCATCCAAAAGACTTCTATAATTGACATCATTTTTCTTAAGGATGTTTCGCAAAAAATTTATAGGTTGTATGAAATTTGTAGGAGAGCCATGCTTCGGCACGAATGGGCCGGCTCGACCGAAGTGATACCACGGCCGAGAAGAAAACCGACATGAAGCAACGCTTGCGTTGTATGGCGTCGTGTGAGTGAGGTTACAGGTGGCCCAATTACCCTCCCCTTTCCCAATCTCCCCAATTTCTGAATCCCCAACGATCCTCAAACTCCTAATCCCCAAAAGGCCGGTAACGCACTTGTAACGCCTCTGGTGTTCCAGGTGTCCATGAGCGACGCCGATTGCTTACCATCAGGTGATTCAGCTGTTCGTTTATCGGCTAACACCATAAAAAAAATTAGCTCGGCTTGGCTGCCATTTATTCTTCATCACTATGTGACAGTTTATTGCTAGATTATCGTCCTCCTCTATATAAGCAAGGTTTGCTATCCTCTACTGACGGTTGAAGATCGCAGTTTAAAAGGTTCAGGTTTATCAGAGAGCGCAGCTGCCAGATCTCTGTCAAATGCCTCTAATTCGGCTCTTACGACACAAGCAATAGGGGTTCTTTTTAAATATTTGATAGGCAGACGTTCGACCACTATCTCGCCTGGTGGTAAGCGATGATGCAGTCTACGATGGAACACGTCGTCCCATCAACAACCTATTCCCTCAGGCCCTGAAGACACCCAGGTATGCTATGGTATATGGTATGTTTATAAACGAACCCACGACACAGGAGAAAAGAAAGTGCTCGCAAGTGCGACTGCCGGGCAAGGGGTCTCGGGTTCGATTCCCGGGTCGGTCAAAGTATTACTGGATTTAAAAAAAAATTCAGTAGTAGCACGGAGTCTGTATATGTGCCTGGTATATGGCAGTAGCCTCACCCCTTATTACATGGGACTCATAACATAAATAGTGAAAAATGGGCGTTACATTGTATAGTGTCATAATGTGCACCTCTGCCTACCCCTTCGGGGATAAAAGGCGTACAAACCCTGGCAAAGAATTGCACTCCTTAGCAGTACGCATAATGGAGCTTGATGCGACGCACTTCGTGCGTGTGGGTAGAGTATCTACCTACCATGAATCGGTGTATAATCTCCCAGCTACCGCTCCGCCTATAGCCTTACAATCGTTGACCTCAAACAATAAACACTAGAATCCATTGCGTAAACAAATAATAAAACTAAGTGAAGAAGAAATACTTCCATATTTTATGTGACGTCATTTGTTATTGAGAACGAGTGCTTGGGATCAAGTGAACTGCTCGATCGAACACGATATTTCGAGTTCGATTTGCCAAATGTAATTTGGTTTGTTTTAGTTGCAAACATAAATAACAATAATGTGAAGAGTTTCAGTGTTAGTTATATTGATCTTCTATAAATTTCTGTTGCCCAGATAGTAATACATCATGTTGAATCATCTACAACCAGCTCGTCTGGGCCCATCTACAGCTAGATGGCCTATAGGGACAAGTTTTCCATAAGAGGGTGTACCATACTGTTAACTATTGATGCTTGGGGTTGAAGATCCTACTTTCAAATTTATTACAGAAAGCTACTGCCCAGTCTCTGCAAAATTTGTAGTACCTTAGTTAGCTTTTCCTGCTAGAAGAGTGATAACAAAATATATTCTTTGCTGTAACCTCCACAGAACTTAGCATCATAGGCAATAATGGAAACTGCTTTCTATCAGGGAGATTATTTTTACCAATTTGTTAAGCAGACTAATCACCTGATGGTAAGAGATCAGCGCCACCCATGGACAGCCGTTCATGGGTGGCGGTTACCTTATAAAGCGCTTACGTTTACAAAACCAGAGCAGTCGCAAATGCGGTGCTGGCCTTATTAAACGGAATACGCTCTTTTATTGAAGGTCGTATCAGTTCGGAAATACTGCTACTACTACTACTACAGAACTACTGACAACACATCAAAATGTATTATTTCTTTCTTTTTTATCATTGACTAGCGTCTGCCCGCGAATTCGTACGCCCAATCCAGTTTTATCTCTTTCCCGTTCATGATTTTCGGTAAAAACGTAAAAAAAGTATTGGTTAAAAAGTATCCTATGTCCGTCTCCTGGTTCTAAGCTGCCTCTACACCAGTTTTCATTCAAATCGATTGAAGCGTTCTTGAGTTATAAATAATGTAACTAACACGACTTTCTTTTATATATACCTCTATACAGATTATCAAGTCACTAGTACCAATATCTTCTTAGGTACTTGGTGCTAGGCCAAGCAAATGTGACTAGACAATTTAACATAAACAAACTGACATCTACGCAGTATCAAAATAAAAAAAAACTTTTTTTTTTGTAAATTTTGCCGCACACTAGGATTTTATTCCTGTGTCATAGGTGCGTTTACAAACATACAAGTACATAATATGCACATGACATCCAAACCAGAAACAACACTATCAAAGGACTTTTCTATCCAATTCTAAACTCCATCGACATCAAACATGGCCACGATAACTTCGACAGTCGTTACAACAACCACGAGACCAACAAAGCAATCAATTCAAGTGTTTATTGGTCTGGTATTGCCAGCAACAAGAGTGACGTCGCAGTGACGTCAGAGCTGTATCGAGTGTGCTTTTGAAATTGTGTTTTTGTTGCGTTGGGGTGTGAGAATTAGTCGATTTTTTAGGAAACATGGTTTGGAGATGAAAAGTGGTGATGAATATATATAATTTTACAAGCTTGTATCTTTAAATGGAATCTTGCAACTGAATTTTGAAGTAGATATCTTCAATCGATTGAGCTGAAATCTTGTATACGCTTCGAGTTGCTATGATAAGATGCTTGTGCTAAAAAAAATTAATCGAGTAAAATGACATTAACAGTCATCATTCTCTAGCGTCGTTGGCTGAGTAGTCGCAAGTGCGACTGTCGGACAAGGCAAAGTATTACTGGGTTTCAAAAAAGACAGGTTTGTGTTACAGATAATACCTCTAGATACTTTTACAGATATAGGTAGGCGCCTCGTTGGCCAAGTGGTCGCAAGCGCGACTGCCGGGCAATGGGTCTCGGGTTCGATTCCCGGGTTGGGCAAAATATTATTGGGTTTCAAAAAAATCTCAGTAGTAGCACGGAACCTGGTATTGTGCCCTGTGGCAATAGGCTCAGCTCCTGTTACATGGGACCCGTAATATAATGTAGTAGTATAATGTAGGTGTTACATTGTATAGTGGTATTAGGTGCTGTAATCTATCCCTTCGCGGAGGCAAAAGGCGTGATGTTATGTTGTAAAAAAATGTAATCTATTAATAGGTCATTATAAGTCATCATCATCATTATCTACTATAAAAAAACCCGAGGCGGTCCATTGTTGGAATATGGTCTTCATCTACATAGGAGGGTATATCAGAATGTCTACCTTTCGCAGGTGTGAAAATCCCAATTTAAAAGGTTTGTTTATTTATATCAGAGAATGCTTTGTTCTTTATGGGACAAACCCGCCACAACCTCCCAAAATCGCTGCAACTCCTGTAAACTAGGATCTACAGTAGATACAACCATGAAAACACCGGAACAGTGAAGTCCGGCGCGTCTCAGGGACATGAATAACTGTCTTGGTCCCCGCAACGAAGTGAATCAGAAGATATAATAGATGAGTAACTCAATTTCCTATCTTTTTATTATAAGCAAAAATTTTGTATGTATTTGATAGGTTACATTTTTTTTAAAAGATATCATGGGGTTGGCATATCAAAGATAAAAACCCCTTAATAAAAAAACAGATTGAAAAAAGAAGGATATTATAAGAGGAGAAGAAAAAAGACGGCAGTTTCCACTTCACTCGGTGAATTACAGCAGGAGACAGAATGAATACAGCCTAAAAACTACAGAGAGTGCTCGAGCAATAAAATAGGTCCACTAGTACTCCTTAGAACAACCACGAGGAAAGTGTGTCGTGAGGAATGTATTCTACTCCACCATAACCACACGGCAAATACAAATTAATCCGCCCCCCTTCCACTTGGTTGCAAAATTGTGTCTTTTAGTAATCCTAAACCATTTTATTGCGTTCCGCGATTAGAGATTGACCTAAATTCGCGGCGAAATGTGCGCTTGAAGTTAATATTTCTCTTTATATAGTATATAGGTCAAATGTTTATGTAACTAAACACAGGATATTTTGAGTGTAGTCTGGACTCAGTAGTGCCTTGTTTGTTACTGCAAATGTTTTTACTGTGCACTGTAAATATAATACTGTTTTGTGAATACCTACGGGACATTTTTAGGACAAAGTTTTATATAAAACCTTTTTAAAAATGGAATATAAAGTCTTTTCTTATTAAAACCGTTTTATAAATGGTATAAAACGATATTGTTTATTTAAATTTAAAAATAACTACCGAAAGTGTCAATTACAGCCTTCTTCACACTTGTTATCGTTTTAAACACAGAACCAGACCCGAGCGGGCGCGCCTCAAAGAGTCACGGAGTCACTCACGGAACCGCGGAGTAAGAGGATACCGGAGGTCCGGCTCGAAGTACTGGAGTAAGAACGGGATGGTTTTCAGTCAGTAAGAGTCTGACACTCCATCCCGCCTAGCTCAGGCGGGAGAAGTCATTGGATGATTTTACCCTTAAAAACCGTTTAAAACAGTCGTGACGTAAGTTTTGATGCTACCACCGAAATAAGGCTAATAAAAAATAATAATACGGAATTAGTAACTCAATATAGATGTAAATAAGTGTATAATTCCACATACATATAACATTCAGAATAAGAACAACAATTTCTGGATCACATACAAAATTGGGATGATGACAGGGTATGGAAATTAAAAATCTAATTAGTCCGTAAGTTAGGTAATGAAAAAATATTAGACACACGTATTTTTTTATTTTATCGTATAAGAAAATAATACTTAGATAAAACGAATCAAAGTATAGGAGTGGGGGCTAAAACGACATTTCTACGTATAAAATGTACATAAAAGTGACGTCACGTGACATTTCGAATCAATATATCGTCGAAAGTATACGTTTCTGTAAGAAAATAAAAAATACGTGTCTAATGATTTAAAATAATCTACATTGAAATAAAAATTAGGCATCTATCCCATTCCACATACAGAATGAGAACAACAATAACTAGATCACATACAAAATTCTCAAGTACTATATCTGCACTCAATTTTCAGTTTAATCTAACCACCAGTTTAGACTCACCAATAAGCGCTTAAATAAGGCCTGTCCATCCAATTTCGGTCAAACAGCAACGCTTAGTTAAACGGACAAGCGCAACGGAGCGAGCGAATTGTGGCCGGTTTCCGCTCAGAAGCGGGTTGTTACCCGCTTTTAAGCGAACGGGTAGTGCTGAGCAGTGGGTTGGTAGTATACTGTTTCTGAGTGTTATTTTTGAGAAGTTTTTAGTTTAATTATGAACGAAAAATTTGTTCAATAAGTAATTTTATTTATGTATGTATTTATTAATTTAGTAATTATATTTTGGTTCATTCGCCGAATGGCCTCAAGTTCGACGGCTAAACAAAGGGCGTTTACCCAATGTTTCGGTAAACAATTGTCAGGTATTTTCCAGTTTTTGAAAAATATTATTAACACGGTGTCTGGAATTGCACCCGGTGTACGCCAAAAGGCATATTTAGTAGCATAACATACATATACATACCTTCACGCCTGTCTCCCATGGGGGTAGCCAGAGACTATGGAATCCAAATTCCTATTCCTAGTGACATGATTAGTGAAATTGAAGAGACACATTATATATAGACACCTCTA
Organism: Spodoptera picta; assembly: GCA_038387885.1. Lineage (NCBI taxonomy): Eukaryota > Metazoa > Arthropoda > Insecta > Lepidoptera > Noctuidae > Spodoptera > Spodoptera picta. The sequence continues at coordinate 59,750 of JAZHFQ010000221.1, read as the reverse complement.
CTTACCTCATGGAGAATTTATAAGCCAAGAAAGACATTAATTTTGTACGCAAAATAAATATGAAAACTCAAAAAACCTAATTTATTCAGCCGACCGTTTTCATAAACACACCAATACATTTATATATAGGTGGTATTTATTTGCAAATGACGGGAATAAATAGCCCACATTTCTGTCTACCCCCGATCAATCTGTTTACGTGTCAATGGTATAAGTGTCGTGGGCAGAAATATCTGCGATTGAATGAATAGGGAAAATGTTGACAAAAAGGCGATTGTTTTGAAAATAAATGTGGCTGTGGGTGGTATTTCTATACCTGTTTTGAAATAACATAACATAACATCACGCCTTTTATCCCCGAAGGGGTAGGCAGAGGTGCACACAGAAGTAACACCCACTTTCCACTATTTATGTTATGAGTCCCATGTAATAGGGGGTGAGCCTATTGCCATATATCGGGCACATTTCCAGACTTCGTGCTACTACTGAGAATTTTTTAAAACCCAGTAATACTTTGCCCGACCCTGGAATCGAACCCGAGACCCCTTGCCCGGTAGTCGCACTCGCGACCACTCGGCCAACGAGGCAGTCAACGAGCAGAGGCAGTATTATGACAGGAGAATAAAAAAATAGTATTAAAAGTACTATAGTGAGAGTAGAGTATAGTCGTATTAGTATACATCATTGTTGACAATAATTATCAGACTTAAACATAAATTAATAATTATGCATTTCAGAACACAACCAAAAAATAATAGAAGTTACATTTTTTTACAATTCGTACACACATGCAAGGACCACATTAAATACACAAAAATATTTACTTAGGTTATTTCATTTAATAAATAACAATTCTGACATAAAATTGGGGCCTAACCTAACCCTTTCTCCGGCGTTACGTTTGCGAATTTTAAAATGCTATTAAGGTTTGATTTAGAGCAAGTACCTAAAGGTAAAATTAAATTAGCATATAGACATATTAACGTATTTATGTTGAGCAATTTGACCAAGAAGGTTATATTACTGTAATGAGAAGTAGAGAGCAGATAGAAGTTAAGTTTTTGAAAGGAACCAAGTAAGTTGACCAAGTATTATATTTCATGAAAGGATGGACTCTTTAGGTTCTAGATAACCATAGATATAATCACACCTTTATAATTTACTAGCGACCCACCCCGGCTTCGCACGGGTGTCATATGCATGTATTATACATATAAATCTTTCTTAAGAATCACTCTATCTATTAATAAAACTGCATCAAAATCCGTTACGAAGTTTTAAAGATCTACATATATAGGGACAGACAGGAGACGGATAGCGACATTGTTTTATACTAGTTAGGTAGTGATGATAGGTCGACGTTTGGCTACCATCTCGCCTGATAGTAAGCGATGATGTGGTCGACGATGGAGCACGTCTACCTATGAGCAACCTGTTCACTCAGGACTTGAAGACACCTCAATTATATTTGTCACTAGCTGTGCCCGCGACTTCGTTCGCGTAGAACAGTGACTATGAGCAGCGTTTTTTTTTTAAATATATACTTATTTTTATTTTAGATTTGGATCATAATCACAGTCATTTTGGGTAGCTAAAAACCTACTTTACTGTAATGCTTCTCTATATACAATATTAGACGTATGGCCATCGGGGGTGAAAGCATACAGGCTGCTGGGATTGCTAACACGGGACAGAGCGACATACAATCGTGCGAAAAACAGCTGATACTTAGATCTATGCCCACAACTTTTAGAGTCTGACCTTGAGCTTTATTAATTGTCATGGCGAAACATAGGCTCACTGGAAACTGAATTCGTTTAAAATTAAACGGAAAATTTTTTGGAATGAGAGGAATCTGAGGAATAAAACCACTATCACCTTTTCCGCACCCTGTTAAATATATATATATATATATTTATAAGCCATTTCTGAGATTAGCGTGAACAGACAAAAAAAAGTTAGTTACATTTTTGGGTTCGAAATCGACATAACAATAGCCCCTGCTATTTTTTTTATTTTTATTTTCAATGTACAGACAGCACTTTTCTACAATTTTATTATATGTATAGATATAGATAGATAGCGTTCGACGTGATTCTTTAATTTGACGTAACTTTTTTATTTATGAACCGATTGACATGAAACAAACACTAAAGCATAACTGAAGCATACCACAATATATTCGTGAAAACCGCATCCAACTCGGATAAGCCGTTTCTGAGATTAGCGTGAACAGACAAACAGACAAACAGACAAAAAAAAGTTAGTTATATTTTTGGGTTCGACATCGACATAACAATAGCCCCTGCTATTTTTTTTATTTTTATTTTCAATGTACAGACAGCACTTTTCTACAATTTTATTATATGTATAGATATAGATTTTATGTTATTTTTCCCAACAAATAGGTTTATGAAACGGTATCTTTGTAGATCTCTCGATTGCCTCGTTGGTCGAGTGGTCGCAAGTGCGACTGCCGGGCAAGGGGTCTCGGGTTCGATTCCCTGGTCGGAGTTTGGAAATATGCCCGGTATATGGCAATAGGCTCACCCCCTATTACATGGGACTCATAACATATATGTAAATAGTGAAAAGTGGGTGTTATATTGTACGGTGGCATTAAGTGCCGAAATGTGCACCTCTGCCTACCCCTTCGGGGACAAAAAGGCGTGATGTTATGTTAAAACATTTTGTTGAATATTTTAATCTAAAATGAAATAGCTTTATGATTCGAATATGAATTATTTGTATCAATTTTGTATCATGAATACAAATTGATACTAATCGAATATGACACTCCAATTTATTGTTCATTTATTAATTTTGTATTCAATAAAATATTATTCAAAAATTGTAATGTAAATTGTTAATGAACAATTTATAAAAGCTGTTAAGTAAATGGATTATATTATTCATGTTTGTGTTTATTCATAAATTAATCTGAATAAATTTTGGTGAATAGAATAATTGATTACATTGTTAATTATATTACAATTATTTATTGTTACTATGTGCTTTAATAAACGTAATTTAATACAAAATAATGTTTTTTAATCGGCTCCACAGAAAACCGATTTTATGTTTGCGTCGTGTTTCGTCGTATGAGTGAGGTTACCGGCGGCCATTACCCTTTCCCCAATCTCCGCAATCCCAGAATCGCCAACAATCCTCAAAATTATAATCTCCAAAAGGCCGGTAAAGCACTTGTAACACCTCTGGTGTTTCAGATCTCTATGGGCGACGCCGATTGCTTACCATCAGGTGATCCGTCTGCTCGTTTACCGGTTTATTCCATAAAAAAGTCCCCGATCGAGCAGACCGAGTTGTTTGTATACCTTTATTACATCGTAACTCACTTTTCACTATTTATTTTATGAGTCCCATGTAATAGGGGGTGAACCTATTGTCCTACATCAAAAAAAAACCTATCTGGAAGTCATTGGGGGAGGCTTAAGTTCAGCAGTGGACGTCCTGTGGCTGATATGATGATGATGATGATGATGATGCTAATTCTATTAAATTTTCGAATGTTTTTTTTAATCCCAATAAGTAATTAACACCTTTCCTGATAACTACAAAAACTCGAAATAACAATCAAATAAAATATCCATACAACTATCTTTCTACAAGAAAATACTATAAACCGCCTCTAACAGTCATAATTTTTTTTTTTTAAATACGTTGCCCCACACTAGGATTTTCTCCTGTGTCGTGGGTGCGTTTACAAACATACAAGTTCACATACACAATGACACCCAGACCCGGAACAACAATTTGTGGATCACACAAAGAGTTGTTCCGTGCGGGAATCGAACCCGCGACACGTTGCACGGCAGCCGGTTGCCCAGCCACCGCACCAACCGTGCAGTCAATTGTTATGTTGGTGGATTAATAAATTGTAGACGGATTTATTTTACTTGAATTTATTATATAATGTGCAGGACGCACGACGTGTACACACACTGAGTATGACGGGTAGACAGCGACGTTACTGACGTGTGTCCTACCTTATATATCACATTATAGTGAGGGGGTCATTACTTATTAAGTAGTGATGTACATACATGTAACAATAATCTCTATTCCTTTCACAATTCAGTTCATTTTCTTACACTTACCGATTAATCGTAAACTGGCTTAGAATATTAATATCACTTATATTTTTCTTTTCTCTCGAAGTAATGAAGGCTAAACATTAACTTTAGGTATAGGGTAAAAATATATCCTCTTGAAGGGCCATTGTATTACCCTTATTTTTGGTTAATGGGTAAATGGAATGGAGTTGGTAGTAAATGGAGTGATAACGGTATTACAATTTGATGTTAACATAACATCATCATAGCCTTTTATTCCCGAAGAGGTAAGCTGAGGTGAGGCATATTACGACACTTAATGCCACTGTACCACGTAACACCCACTTTTCACTATTTATGTTCTGAATCACGTGTATTAGGGGGTAAGCCTATTGCCATATACCGGGCATAATTCCAGACTACGTGTGGTCTGGTTTTTAAAAAAACCCTATGTCATTAAACACCCGGTAATCGAACCACTCGCCACTCTGCCAACGAGGCAATGATAAAAAATATTCTATAATTTGTCTATCTCATTATATTTACTCATCAAAACTAATGAACACGTCAACCAACATAATTATACTTTACATCAAAATAACAGCAACATCACCAAAAATAACCTAAAACAATGGACACTCCATTCCCTATCTCATCCGTGACACCCAACCCTCATACCACCGGTTACGCAACGACAGTCCGGGTCTAATTGACCCCAGTGTTGGCTTGTTCCCATTTTATTGTATTTTGGATCAAACACGGGTACAAATGACCATAGTTAAGGTATATACCTTTTGTTACAAGTCCGTTATGACGCCATTAAAAGATATGAGTATGGTATAGTTTCTACGTTTGTCTTTTTTAGGGTTAAGATATAAAATTTGTGTTGAAGTGGGTCAGTGTGCAAGACAAGAGGTTGGGTGTTGTGATTTATGGGTTTTACTGACCCAGGTTTAATTTTTTTTATAGGGTAAGCCGGTAAACGAGCAAACGGATTACCTGATGGTAAGCAATCGGCGCTGCCCATAGACACTCGAAACACCAAGATTTACAAGTACGTTACCTGCCTTTTGGAAATTGGGAATTTGAGGATTGTGGAGGATTCGGGGATTCGGGAGACGAGGACTAGGTAGCTTGGTAATTGGGCCTCCGGTAACCTTACTCACACGACGAAACACAACGCAAGCGTTGTTTCACGTCGGTTTTCTGTGAGGCCGTAGTATCACTCCGTTCAAGCCGGCCCAGTCGTGCCGAAGCATGGCTCTCCCGCACCTACATGAATATGAACAGTCCATGACAATTGACAATCTGATGCTGGAATATTGACGGGCTTAACATTTGAAGCTGGTTATAATCTCCACGCTTGGCGGGCGACTTGAAGATTAAAGTTTATAAGGTCCAGGTTTATTTGGGAACGTTGCTGTCAAATGTGTAGTCCCTTATTCTGTTCTCGTGACACCCACGAGAAGATTAGGGATGCTGACAAAAATGTACTTTATTCTGAATACAGCTGCATAGTTTCAAGTAGTATGTGAAGAAAAGAAAAATAACATAACATAACATCACGCCTTTTATCCCCGAAGGAGGCAGAGGTGCACATTACGGCACTAAATGCCACTGTACAATGTAACACCCACTTTTAAATACTTATATTATGATCTTATGACACATCCCATGCACAATTGCGGACTCCGTGCTACCACTGAGAATTTAAAAAAAACATAGTAGATCTTTGCACGACCCGGGAATCGAACCCCCTGCCCGGCAGTCGCACTTGCGACCACTCGACCAACGAGGCAGAAAAAAATATATGAAAATCAAAATAGGTACTAAAAAGATCAACCAAAACACAAAAATATATAACCAATTCCTTTAATATTCAAATTACAACCGAATATTGACTGAAGACTGACTGAAAACCGAACAAAATTCAGTATTACAATATTAATGATCGTTTCTCATTCGATATTGAAGACAGATGAGGAAATTGAAGTAGGGAGAAACAAAAAGTAACTTAATATTTAATTGGATTTAAGATTGATATTGGCTTGTGTCGTTTTCTCATCTATAATTCTGGTAGGTATACGATTTTGTGAACATTGGTTTCTATAAGCCGTGTGATGTCGACACCAGAATAACAGCAAGGTAAAATACACCACCATGTAACGTAGGTGTAACTAGTACGTACTATAACGGGCTGGTGCTGAAAATCAGCGCCGTGGGCTCGAGCCTCTGTGCCCGGTCCACGGTATTAAGATGAGCTCCAGCCTTTTGCGCTGCGACGCACCATACGTTTTTTTTATGTTTCTTATTTCTTGTTGTGTGTCGTAGCAAAATTAATGTTTTTTCTTTCTTTTTATGTCGGCTGGGTAGAGTACACCGCCGCAGAAAAATATAGAACAAAAAGAAAGGATGCTCATAGTCCAATAGTGAATAGGTATTGTTGATTATGTCGAAGTTTAAATGACTTCAAAATGATTTTTTTTATGATATGGGATCGTAAAACAGCGGGTCACCTAATGGTAAGCAATTGACGCGGTCCATGGATACCTTCAGCACCAGCGGAGTAACAAGAGCGTTGCTGGATTTTTGGGGATTAGTTAAGTAAGTAAGTAAAAGATAAGTTAAGATTTGAAATTTGAAGATAGGGGAGGGTAGGAATTGGGCCTCAGGTCACCTCACTCACACAATGAAAACACAAAGCAAAATTTCAAAAATATTAAAAATTTTATCTTTACCTCTATATATATAATTCTTCTGTGAGTGTGTATGTCACTGAAGTTCTCTCAAACGACAGGACCGAGTTTGATGAAATTTTGTGTGTGTGTTCAAGAGGATCTGGGAATGGTTTAGATTCACAAATCAGCCCGGCAGATGGCGCTGCAGTCGAGGTGTAGGTTAGTTATCATAAACAGCTGAACTAATTTGAATGAATTTTTGTTTGTACATTCAAGTGGATATGCAGGACAACGTCTGTTGGGTCCGCTAGTATATAGAGGTACATAAAAATGAAACTCGTTTCGCGTTGTCACACCATAACTTGAGAACGGCTAGACCGAATTGGCTGATTTTTAAGTTGTATTTGTTATTGTCAGGAGAAGGTTCCTATGACAGAAAACAAATCCTGAAAATCCTACAGAGAAAACGGGATTGCGCGTACGAAGTCGCGGGCAGAAGCTAGTATTTTAATATTCCATTTACAGAGTTATTTTTGAAGCTCTCTATATCCAATTATTCATATGATGAACAGTGTCACATTTCCTGTCAAAGAACCGTAGTCATATTGGAAATTTTAAAATTCTGTAATGCTTGGACTTTTTAATATCGAAAGTGGGCAAGAGATGAAACTTTGTGTCAGCTCCGATAGCGGATATTACAAGTATTTTTATAGTTACTTTTTGTGTCTGATTCTTGTATATGGTTCAGTGATTTCCAGTACGACGACTGAATAGGAGACACTTATTCCTTCAGGTATTTACTGGATGAGACTTTTAGTGATTGCCTCGTTGGCCAAGTCGTCGCAATTTCGTAAGGTAAGGGGTCTCGGGTTCGATTTCCTGATCAGGCAATGTATTACTGGGTTTAAAAAAAACTCAGTAGTAACACTGAATCTGGAATTGTGCCCGGTATATGGCAATAGGCTCACCCCCAATTATATGGGACTCATAACATAAATAGTGAAATGTGAGTGTTACATTGTAGTCGCATTAGGTGCTGTAAAGTGCACCTCTGTCTACTCCTTTCGGGATAAAAGGCGTGATGTTACCTCTATATTATGTTACTTTTAGTGACAATTATCATTTACTACCAGTCATGTTAGGTATGTCGTGTGTATATATGTTTCAGTCAGGTCAGCAGTGACCACTTATAGGTTGTTCATGTGATGTGATGTTATGCATGAGTCTCATGCAACATGGCCTTCTTCCAGATATTCGAAAATGAGATAATAGTAATCACATCAACAGCCCATAATACCCACCGCTGAGCAAAGCCTCTTCTCACACGGAGAACCTTTGAGCATTAATCACCACGCCTGCTCAATTGGCGGGTTAGCGATTTCAAACTTGTAATTAGAAATTATAAGCTCAGGTTTCCTCACGATGTTTTCCTTCACCGTTTGTCAGTGGTGTCTAAATAATCTTAGAAATAATCTTAGAAAGTATACCTATACAACTTAGAAAAAGTCACATTGGTGCTTGCCGTTAGTAGGTTTCGAACCCGCGCGCTCTTGAATGAGAAGCGGGCGCCTTAAACCTCCGGGCCACCACGACTTTTATACTCTACGACAATAGTAATATAAAGTCTAAACCTTCAGTGATTCCAATAACTTCTTGACTCGCATCTCAAATACCTCCTATTATCATTCACTAAGTGTTTTTTGTGAACTACTTTGCTCGATGAAAAACACGCACTTACCATTGCATACAGAAGTTTGAGCTATGATGTAGCCAAGAACTATTGCTGTGCTGGTTTAGACGAATTAGGTAAACCTTTCTTACTAAACCAAAGAAAATTCCAATAACGCTTTAGTACGGCATCCTAAGGCTAAAGACTCGCGGTACGATTTTCTACCGCATCCGCCGCGATGGCGGAACCGAGGCGGAATCTTCAAAAGTTAAGAGACCATAGTTTTCTGCGAGACTGCAACCATCGCGGTTCCGATTATCGCCCGCAAGATGAGCGGGCGGTTGAACAGTTGAGTTCCAGACCGGCCGTCCCGACCGACAACAGAGCGCGCGCGTGTAACCCGCTGCGTCTGCTGTACAGCGGGAGCCGCAAACAATTGCAAGCGCCGCGAGCATAAAGGTGCTCCCTCACCAGGAGCATTCACATGTAATGTAACATATTGATTCGACTTTGAGCATTTCATAGCAAGATGTCAGACAAAGCAGGTGGGCGGGACGCATTGATGTTATAAGTTGTATCAAGACATTACACATTGTATCATTACAAGGTGCGCATTGTAATGCTCGGTTCTCCTCCTTCAATGATGTAATGCTCAGATCTGTAATGGTACATTACACGCGAATGCTCGCGGTGAGGGAGCACTTTTAAACGCTCTGTTAAATGAGCTTTGACTTTTTACATACATACATAATATATCTGTTTGTACAAAGGTCCACAACCGTGGTGGGCATGGGAGAAGATCGCCCGTAAATCCTTAGCTTTACAGGCACAAACGCCTGATTCTCCCAAACAATTAATACCTAAATACCGGTCATGTTCGTTCACAAAAGCAAACCATCACCATTGACAAATAAACAATAGCTATTGTATAGTTTTTATATTGAAATGTCTTAATCAGTAGTCCGTGGAATTATCTGTATTATCACACATAGTTCGGGAGGGATTTTGGACAAAAGGGAGTACAAAGACAAGGATTTCGGAGGGTCAAGGTTGACAGACCCTAAGACTTGTTTTATCTCATAATACTTGATTAATTTTTCGTTAAACTAAGCTTATTTGGTTGGGTTATAACGATAGGGGTTTTTTTTATTAGGGGTTTTTTCAAACGTAGTCCCCCACATTAGTGCCGTAGATGCGTTTACAAACATACAATTTCACATACACATGACACCCAGACCCGGAACAACAATTCGTGGATCACACAAAGATTGTTCCATGCGGGAATCAAAACCGCAACACATTATACGGCACCCAGTTGCCCAGCTGCTGCAGCAACCGTGCAGTCAAAGGTTCAGGTCTCCAAAATATGCATTTTGTTTTGGTATTTATTTTTGTTATAGGATAAGTCGGTAAACGAGCAGACGGATCACCTGATGGTAAGCAATCGGCGTCGCCCATGGACACCTGGAACACCAGAGGCGTTACAAGTGCGTTACCGGTCTCGTTCTTTACTGATCTTAGGGAACTTTTCTCTCTGTTCCCTAAACTGTTAAATGGTCACCTAGCTATGGCATTAGTAGTTGAAATTCACAATAGGAGTACATTTTATACAATTGAAATAATCGATTTAACTTTCATTTTTCAAAAATAAAATAACTAAAAATGAGACAAATTGGTTCTCTTACGTTTTTTTCTAACCAACCTCATTTTAATAACTTACATAACATAACATCACGCCTTTTATCCCCGAAGGGATAGGCAGAGGTGCACACAGAAGTAACACCCACTTTTCACTATTTATGTTATGGGTCCCATGTAATAGGGGGTGAGCCTATTGCCATATACCGGGCACATTTCCAGACTTCGTGCTACTACTGAGATTTTTTGAAAAAGCCCAGTAATGCTTTGCCCGACCCGGGAATCGAACCCGAGACCCCTTGCCAGGCGGTCGCAATTGCAACCACTCGTACAACGAGGCAGTCATTTTAATAATTAAATATTATAAACTAAACTCTTGTAGTGGTTGTTGATGTTGACATTGATACCCTATACTTATGTGGCCCAATATGCCGACGACTTCGTTTTTTATACCACTAATAGGAATTTACAAACTTGTGAACATAATTTGCAATGTGCTTTGAATGTTATGAGTGAACTTTTAGGCGAACTAGGATTAAATCTATCAGCAAGTAAATCAACAATATGTGTATTTAGTAGACAACGTAAACAGATTAATTTACAACTCAAGGTAGGAGAAAATTCATTAACTCATTCTAATTGCGTTAAATATTTGGGACTTTGGCTAGACAAGTCATTATTATGGAACAAACATGTTAATGAAATGGTTGAAAAATGTACAAAATATTTAAATCTTTTTAAAGTTTTGGCGGGGAGGTCTTGGGGGCTTCATCCGATTCACTTAAGGAGGCTATATATATCCTTAATAAGAAGTAGGTTGGACTTTGGGAGTTTCCTTTATGACAATTGTGCTAAGAGTAGTGTATCTAAATATGACAAACTTCAAAACCAAGCTTTGCGCATAATAGGTGGCTTTATTAAAACTACTCCGATCCATGTGATGGAGTGTGAACTCTGCATTCCTCCATTAGAAGTTAGGAGAAAATATCTAGCTTTAAAATATTGTTTAAGAGTAAAATCATGGGAAAACAATGTATCATCAACCTTATTAGGTCATTTAGATAGTTTAACTTCAAATCGGTTCTGGGAAAAAAGAAAAAACCGTTATTGGCCGGATACCAGAAAAAAATTAAAGAATATAGTATTAGTTCATCTTATCCATTAGAAATGTTCAAATTAGATATATGGGTCAGCTACATAGATGTTGATAGATTAATTGTATGTACACTGCAAGCTGTAACTAATGCCAAAAGAACTTATGAGGTTAACTCCTTAAGACTTGAAGTTATTAAAGAATTGTACAATAATTATCGTCATTGGCGCAGACTGTACACAGACGGATCTAAATCTAGCAATTGTTTAGGAGCTGCTTTCTACGACCCTGTTATGAATGTTAAAAAATATTTTAAGATAACTCAGCCTGTTTCAATCATGACATTGGAGTTGATTGCGATATCGGAAGCACTATCTTATGTCGACCTTTTAGGTTTGTCTAAAGTGGTTATTATAACCGATAGCAAAAGTGCAATACAACATTTAATTAAAATATGTAGAACAGGACAAAGAGGTTTACCTATGGCATATGTAGTGTTGAAGAAAATCCAGAATTTAATTTGTAAACGTATAATTTTTAAGTTTCAGTGGATCCCGTCTCATGTTGGTATACAGAGCAATGAGGAGGCAGACCGACTGGCAAAATTAGGAGCCCAACAGGGCAATAACTTTGAAATTTTACCTTACTATTCTGAAATACTAAACATATATAAAAACCATTGTTATGAAATTTGGAAAGAATATTTCGACCAAAGGTCGAAGGAAAAAGGCATTTGGTATAAAATTGTACAAAGTCAACGTCCTCGTTGCCCTTGGTTTTGTCATAGTAATTTTGACAGAACAACTGTTGTTACGGCATTACGCTTGCGATCCGGTCACGTGCTATCACGGAAATTTGAATATATGATGAAAAAATATGATTCACCTAATTGTGAAGTCTGTGGCACGATTGATGACGTCCAACACTGCTTGGTGGAATGCAAACGGTATCGAATTTATATAGAAGCTTTGCTTAGGGATTTAAAAATAAATAGACTAGATGTCGGTATCTTTCATAGTATATTGTCCAATCCCAACTCGGAAGCAGCCAAAAAACTATATAATATTTTTAGTAATTCCCTAACAACATAATATTTTGTTGAATTCCTTTGTGTTCGGTTTCCTTTTAATGGTATAGTTTAATTCTATTATTATGTATTAAGTGAGTCTTGTTAGTTGGATTGTTAATTTTTATTTTTTTCTTTTTTTGCTTTTGCTTGTATTATTATTTTAAGTCAACTAGTTTGAGGGTTTCTTGATTTGTATCAATAGGACTGACATGTCTTTAGATAAAAGTCCTATAAATAAATAAAGAGAGAAAAAAAAAATACCCTATACATATCACTCTATCTGCCTCTACCTCTTTAGTACAATAAAATCTTGATGTTATTCTATTTGAGAGTGCAATTAATTTTTATCTACAAAGAGAACTGACAGTGACAGGCGCAGATATATATCTTAGGGTTTGTTCACATTGAGATATAATAATACAAAATGTTCTACTAAACATCTTGGACATGGGGGTTTAGCCATGTGATGACGGTTTAGCCATTAGAGTAATTTGTGACTTCAGTGGTGTCGTTCTAACCCCGGAGCTGTGAAAGATCTAGCGAAATACCTCGGCTGAGGCTTGAAGCAGGAGTAGAAACAGAGTGGGGCCAAGTAAATAAGAGACAGACTGACACTTTCTCGTCTCACCCAGGCGGGAGAAGTCATTCAATGATTTATTCTCCTCAAAAAAAACTTTAATGTAACCAGCCCTTAACAAAGATAAAACTGGAAAATGTATCTCTGATCTCATCCAATGCTTTTCATGATAATGTTTTTGTAGGCAATCAATCTTTGCCTACAGTGCCTACGCCGAGAATTTATTTGCTAAGTGTTCGTACTTAACGTAAGAGGTATCTATTCGATATAGAGATGGATGGTTTTACCGTTCATCTATCGTGGATCGAGTGGTTGTAACTGTGACCTGGAGAGCAAAGAGTGTGTTGTGACGGGCTTGTCCCACCCATCAAGTACTACTGAGTTTTAAAAAAAATCGCAGTTGTAGCACGGAGTCTGGAAATGTGCCAGGTATTTGGCAATAGACTCACAAAATAATTATAAATATAAATTCAATTATCTACACATCCGTGTACACAGGTAGTGTTAGGACCAGTTGCTTCAAAACGGAATAGAATGTTGGCATTCTGCCTAAAAATATCAAATACAATTGTGAATTTCATTGTTGCTTGTGTAATTTTGGTTTACTGCACCGGTTCTAGATGTGTAAAATTTAAAATCGGTCGAGCCATTCTCAAGTTATGGCATGACAATGAACCCGAGTAAGTACTCAGTAGTAGCAAGGAGTCTGGAATTGTGCCCGGTATATGGCAATAGGCTCACCCTCTATTACATGGGACTCATAACATAAATAGTGGAATGTGGGTGGTACATCGTACATGCACATGCAGTAGCATTAAGTGTAAAAGGCGTGATGTTATGTTATGTTTTATAGTATCACTTAAAAATTAAGAAAAACAAGTTGAGATTCTAAACTTGTGATTAAAATGGAGTAGGCAATCGCTTATGCAAGTCACAGATAACAAAGGTGGCTGCAAAGCATTAGAGCAGATTTTTTTGAAGAGTGAATATCATACAACGACTTCTCCCGCCTGGGTGAGGCGAGAGGGAGTTTCAGACTCTTACTGAATAAAAACCACCCCGTTCCTACTCTTGCACTTCGAACCGGAGCCCCTATAACCCGTTAAGTCCTCGGCGGCACCGTATTTACATCAGCCCTCTTGAGCCCCATCTGTGGTGGCTCTTTGAGGCGCACGTGAAACGTGGCTTGCCGTAACCTTTGTCTTCCCTTAGAGCGCAAAAAGTGACACAAGTAATACGTAACAAAAAAAAAAGCAATCAAAATTATTCACATAAACTTTAATTATTCAATGAAAGGGAGAGCCATGCTTCGACACGAATGGACCAGCTCGACCGGAGTGATACCACGGCCTCACATAAAACCGACGTGAAACAACGCTTGCGTTATGTTTCGTCGTGAGAGTGAGGTTACCGGAGGCCCTATTACCCCCTTCCTCAGTCTCCCCAATCCCCGAATCCCCAACAATCCTGAAACTCCTAATTCCCAAAAGGCAGGTAACGCACTTATAACGCCTTCCCGTGAGCGTTGAAGGTGAACATGACCAGAGCAATATTGCTGATCTGTTTCGGAAGCACTTCAGAGTGCAATCCCCCTTAAGCAAGGAACCGCAGTTGCTTGTGCCCGGTTCTGAGACCGTTTGCTCCGCGCGAAGCGTCACGTTTACTACGAAGCAGATTGCCACCACCATTAAGAACATGGTTAGGGGAAAATCGCCCGGGCATGACGGTCTTAGCATCGAGCACTTGCAGCATGCTGGAATTCACTTGCCACGAGTTTTGTGTTTGTTTTTAAATTTATGTTTAGGTCATTCTTATTTGCCTGAAAAACTTATGCGTACAATTGTTGTGCCGATAATTAAAAATAAAACAAGTGACTCATCTGTATTGTCAAATTATAGACCTATTTCTCTAGCGACTATAATTGCTAAGGTGCTGGACAGTCTGCTTGTAGGCCAGCTTGATAAACACCTTAAATTAAACGATGCTCAATTCGGGTTTCGGGCCGGCTTATCTACAGAGAGCGCCATCCTGAGCCTTAAGCAGACTGTTCAGTACTATACTGCTAGAAAAACACCAGTGTTTGCGTGCTATTTAGACTTGTCAAAAGCTTTTGACCTCGTTTCGTATACTGTGTTATGGGATAAACTGCAACAAGAGACGGATTTGCCCAAGGAAGTTATAAATGTGTTTAAATTTTGGTATGCGAATCAGCGGAACCGTGTTCGCTGGGCAAACTCCTTTTCAGCTGAGTACAGGCTTGAGTGTGGGGTAAGGCAGGGCGGGTTGTCCTCGCCTGTGTTGTTTAATCTGTACATGAATAACCTGATCGATGGGCTGAGCAAAACCGGGATAGGTTGTCATATTGATGGTGTATGCATTAATAATATAAGCTATGCTGACGACATGGTTCTGCTGAGCCCATCGGTCAGGGCCTTGAGAAAACTGGTGTTTCGGGTGTCCATGGGCGACGCCGATTGCAGGTGATCCGTCTGCTCGTTTACCAGCTTATGCCATAAAAAAAAACATTCATACTTTCGTTTATTTGCAAAACGTAATCTAAGTTTTTAAGGTATTCATAAGCGCCCAACTGCGTGGCTTATTTCAGTAATAACAATGATTTTATAAATTCAAGATGATGACACATAATGAAAGAGTTTTTATCTTTTAATATTATTTTAAAGTTAGATTGTCAAATTAGGTGGCAATTTTGTTTATGTTTTTTTTTTTGGTTTATTGCGATATTTGTTAGAAGAAATGCTGGGTACTTTTCTAGATACATAGATCAAGTTTTTGAGACTATTTGCAATGTATTAATGTGACTGCCTCGTTGGCCGTGTTGGCTAAGTGTTTGATTCCTGGGTCGGCAAAGTATTATTGGGTTTTCTAAAAAGTTTCAATAGTAGCACCGTGTTTGGAATTGTGCCCGGTGTATGGCAATAGTCTCACCCTCTATTCCACGGGACTCATAACATTAATAGTGAAAAGTGGGTGTTACCGCTCTGTGTGCACCTCTGTTTACCCCTTCGGAGATAAAAGGCGTGATGTTACGTTATGTTATATTCCTCTTTTTTTAGAAAAATGGTTAAAAAGAGGTCGACAAATAATAAATAACCAAATTTTTATAGACGTTTTTACGTGAAATACTCAAATTTTTAGGCTTTGGTCTCATGCGCATTAGAAATGTATGGAATAAGATAGGCTTGCGCGCTTCCATACATTATACAGGACTGTAAATTTTTCATGATTTCGTACTATTGCGTGGAACTAAAAATATATCTGAAATAATCTTGAAACCTTCGACATATGACTGAATAATAACTGAAAGGTGACTGGTTCATTTGGTTTTTTACTGACGTAGTTTTTATTTCATACATTCGACGGTTCTGCAATCGTAAAAGTAGGACAAAATATTCATAACATATTAGTAGTCAGATCAGATCAGTAGATCAGTTCGTAAGATGCTGTATTTTTATGGCATAAGCGGGCCGGTAAACGAGCAGACGGATCACCTGATGGTAAGCAATCGGCGCCGCCCATTGGACATTTGAAACACCAAAGGAGTTACAAGTGCGATACAGGCCTTTTACTGGGGGAAGGGGGTAATAAGGCCTCCAGTAACCTCACTCACACAACGAAACACAACGCAAGCGTTGTTTTACGTCAGTTTTCTATGAAGTCGTGATGCCACTCCGGTCGAGTCGGCCCATTTGTGCCGACGCATGGATCTCCCCCCACCCTTACATTAAACATTAAACAAAAATAACACTAAAAATAAAAAGAAAATAGACACAAACATTTATTTCATGCTTAGACAGTAAAGTAACACACAAATAAAAGATAACAATAAAACACGAGTAAAACTAGGCTTTGCTATTGGTTTCTGATAAAATAACTTACGAACAATAGGTAATAATATTATTATTCAAATATTTTATTTTCGGATTTCGTTCGCGATTTTTCGCTTCTTACCAAAATCTTTCGGTAAATTTTAATATTGAGTATGAAAACATTATCGTAAATAATATTACTTGATGGAAGACACAGATGTTTGTGTACGCACGGCTACACATCAATCTATTAATACAAAACCAGTTTATCCTGGTGTCGCGTCGCATCATCTTTCCGCACATTTAACGTTCAGTTTATACTGGTTATGTAAAGCTCGATGTGTAGCCGTGTGTACATAAAAACAGTCTATCAATTACATTATCTTATTAGTTCCTAAGGCTGGCTTTATAGTCGCGCTGACCGTACGTTGACAGTCGGCGGTGACTTTTTTTTATGGGTTAAGCCGGTAAACGAGCTGTCGGCTCACCTGATGGTAAGCAATCGGCGACGCTATGGATGCATGAAACATAAAAGGCGTTACAAGTGCATTACCGGTCTATTGGGGATTATCTACGAATTTGAGGATTGTTGGGCATTCGGGGTTTGGGGAGATTAGCGAGTGGGGAGGATAATTGGGCCTCCGGTAACCTTACTCATACTGCGAAACACAACGAAAGCATTATTTCATGTTGGTTTTCTGGTCGGCCATGGTATTATTCGAGGTCGAGCCGGCCCATTCGTGCCGAAGCATGGCTCTTCCACACTTAACTATTGCCGTGATATATGGACTTCTAAGAACCGTGCGCGCCGATAGCTACGCGTCAATCAAAAACGTTTCCTAGAGGTTTATATATCTTGGCCATCAGCGCTGACAGTGCGCGTGCTATCAGCGTCTGACTAAAATCAGCCTTAGTTTTAGTTTTGTGATTACATCATTTGTCACCATTTCTACCCTTCTTGTTGGCTTAAAATCCTACCAAAGGACTACGAAAACATCCAATTAATATTATAAAAGTGAAATTTTGTATGTTTTTTTGTCACTCCTTCACGTCAAAACGGGCAAAGGGATTAGGATGATATTTGGAACAGGAGTAGGTTATGGTCTGGAATGGCACATAGGCCATTTTTTTCTACGGGATCACGAACGAAGTCGCTGGCTATAGTCACTATTATTTCTAATAAACGAGACGTTTTTGAACTGAGGCCTTAGTACGACTTTGATTTACGAGTACGCGTTCAGCACTCTGATTGGCCGGCGCCAATGAAGCAACCAATCAGATTACCGAATACGTACTCGTTTCGAATACTGTAAACGTAAAACAAACTCGTACCAAGGCCTCTGAAGTCTCCAACTTGTTAGCCAAGATTAGCGATTATCACAAACTGTATTTTTATTAGAGAAGGCATAATAATATAATTCACTATAATTATTTGACTGCCTCGTTGGCCGAGTGGTCGCAAGTGCGACTGCCGGGCAACAGGTCTCGGGTTCGATTCCCGAGTCGGTCAAAGTATTACTAGGTTTCTCAGTAGTAGAATGGAGTCTGGAATTGTACCCGGTATATAGCAATAGACTTACCCTCTATTACATGGAACTCATAACATAAATAGTGAAAAGTGGGTGTTACGTTGTGCAGTGGCATTAAGTGCCGTAATGTGCACTTCTGCCTACCCCATCGGGGAGAAAAAACGTGATGTTATGTATGCCTATAATTCAACTACAGACTGTTGTGGGCTTTGTTGATGGTGACATTAACTGATCAGAATTCTAATGCACTATAACCCTTTGATTAGCTTAAAAATTGAAGCCGATCAGACTTATTCAGCTGGCGATGTGGCGTTTCATAGTCTCTGCCCACATCAATTTTTTTTTTAAAACGTTGCCCCACATTAGGATTTTCTCCTGTCTCGTGGGTTAAAAACATACAAGTTCACATACACAATGACACCCAGAGCCGAAACAACAATTTGTGGATCACACAAAGTGTTCTTGCGGGAATCGAACCCACGACACGTTGCACGGCAGCCGGTTGCCCAGCCACCGCATCAACCGTGTAGTCAAACCACCCATGGGAGACAAACATGAGGTTCTATATGTAGGAAATTGGAACATATTCACGACTGAATTAGTGCATTCTTAACTAAAGCCTATGTTAATTCTAATTCACAGCCTACACTTCACTCCGGACTAATTTATAAACGCTAACTAACCGCTTCTAGATTTACGCACGAGATTCGACTGAATGTCAGTATTTTACACGGAACGACTGACATCTCTCCTCTACGAAGCGCTAAGTGTGTGATACCATATTTTTGCTTAGATTTGCTCTGAATATTTTAGGCTTCTGACTAGCTGTAATGACTGTCATAGATAGAATATCACAGATAAAGTAATTATCATAGACAGAATACAATAGACAAAATACCACAGATAGAATATCATAGATAGACTATCATAGACAAAATATCATAGACAGAATATCACAGATAGAATATCATAGATAGAATATCACAGATAGAATATGATAGACTAGCTACTACAACGCGATTTCGCCCGCTGCTCGGTTTCTGTTGATCATAGTGTAATAAAAGATCATTTTATAACCTTCCTCGATAAATGCACTATCCAACATAAAAATAATCTTCCAAATCGGAACAGTATTTCCGTAGATTCGAGCGTTCAAACAAACAAATTAACACTTCAGCTTTATATAATAAAAAATAGTAATATTTTAAGATGTTCGTAAGAGGTCATGTCAATTGGTGACGATGGAGTAGAATACATTTTGTGAATACCTCTATTCTTACTGTGGGTCACGGAAAAGCCGATTGGGACTACACGTTTGACAATCATTCGTTATCGATAAATTCCATATTATTGTGGTTTCGCTCAAAAACAACTGGACTAACATTAAATTCAATAAATAAATAGCTATAAGCAAGCTCTGTTATGTAGAAGACGACCTTAGCTCTATAGCAGACTGTAACGCGTTGTTTGATGTCAACAACAGCCACTAAAATATAGTGGCTTATGACAAAATGTGCATACACGACACATTAAGAAGAAACGTACTTCAGTAACAATGTCAACCATCACTTCCAGAGATCATCAATCAATCAACAGTCACTCCACTACTGGTGACTGACTGACAACGCATAGCTAAAACTACTCACTGTACAAAGCTACCCTATATAGCTTCCTTGGAGAGTTTAGAGGGCGCGCAATGAGAGGATTTACTGATCTCTTTACGAAAATAGAAAAAGTGAAAAATGTTATGCGTGTTGCTAGCAAAAACTAGTGTAAACTCTGGTACCAATATAACATTACACCTTTTATCCCCGAAGGCGTAGGCAGATGTGCATATTACGGCACTTAATGCCATTGTACAATGTAATACCCACTTTTCACTATTTATGTTATGAGTCCCATGTAATAGGGGGTGAGCCTATTGCCATATACCGGGCACAATTTCAGACTTCGTGCTATTAATGAGATTTATTAAAACCCAGCAATGCTTTGATTGGTTGACACTTACAATAAAATGTTTTGAATCAATTGATATTTTATTTCTAAGCAAGAACACTTTCCGAAAACAAATTACTAACATTTTAAAAGAACAAACACAAGACTGCTCTCGTCCTTAATGTAATTCCTTCAGACTTTTTAATTTTTGATGTCTATGTGTTTCGTCAGCTCTTTACCACTTTGTTTTTTTACATGTTATCTGTATTTCACATTTCATATAGTGTACAAAAATATATAGTCTATCTAACAACCATCCCAAGTTATTCTGTAATTTAAATTTTCCTATTTATGTATAGTTGGTAGCTTCAAGTTTGCCCCATTGTTATTGCTAAGTAGATTCATGGTAATATGTGGCAACGTCGTGAGGAGTGTATTTATTAAATCTATTATTTCAGTCACTCGAGTTATCACTACATAGTATAAAACAAAGTCTCTATCCGCCGTCTATCTGTCCCTATGTATGCTTAGATCTTTAAAACTACGCAACGGATTTTGATGCATTTTTTTTAATAGATAGAGTGATTCTTAAGAAAGTTTTATATATAATACATACATATTGCACCCGTGCGAAGTCCGCGCGTGACGCTAGTATTTAATATACTGTTGTTGCCCTTGATAAATAAATAAATAAATACTTTGCTCGAATCGGGAATCAAACCTCCCCCCCCACTATCGAGTGACCTTTCGACCAACCAGATACCAGGTAACAAAAAGGTCTAAAAACGGTTCAGTTAATTGATTTTCTTTTAAAATGTTTCATGACAGCAGAAACTCTTCGCATGGTTATCGTAAAAGCTGACTGACGCCGGAATAATGAAAGGCTACTCAACTTTAAATTATACATAAATATCGTGCCATCTCTATTATTTTACAAAGAATTTGAAGCGACAGAATTATACTTACACGCGACTTAAATATTTAGTGGCGTTTGAGTATTTGGACCTAAAGGTCTACCTATGTCGCGGAGAACCTAACGGGTTACCGGGGCTCCGGCTCGACGTGCAGGAGAAGGAACGGGGTGGTTTTTATAAGAGTCTGACACTCCCTCCCGCCTCATACAGACGGGAGCAGTCATTCGATGATTTTCCCCCGTTAAAAACCTTTTTTTAGCGGTAAAGTAAAGTTAAGGGTCTAATTCTCTTAATCTATTTGATACAGACCAAAAAGTAGCACAAGTTTTATCATAATCATTGTTCGTATGAGTTCCGTAAGAACTGGTTATGGGACTATGCATATAACAAAAACCGAACAGTAAGGCTCTCTGATAAACCTGAACCATTTAAACTGCGATACCCATCGTGCTTGCTAAACATGAAGTTAGATCAAACCGTCTTATTTATTAAATCTATTACGTTTTCGTTTGGCGCAAAATAACTTGCAATAAGAAGTACTTTCAATGTATAAATTCAAAACAAAAAAAAATAAAGATGTCATATTTTTTAATAAAAAAAAAATTACATAGAAATACGCACTTGACACACTAGACGTTTTGTAGGCACTATTCGCATCGCACGTGACACCCGACGAGAAATATCTTTTTAAGAATTCCTTGGCGTGATGTTTTGATAATTTACTGTGAGTTCGTATGTGCTTTCGAAGTTTGCTTATTGCAATAGTTCACCAGTTACTTTTTGTTTTAAACATTTTTTTTTATATTTATGGGTCGAAGTTTGACCACCATCTCGCCTGATGGTAAGCGATGATGTGGCCGACAATGGAGCACGCCTACCTATGAGCAACCTGTTCACTCGGGACTTGAAGACACCCAAGTCATATTTGACGGGCACACAACAACACAGCCTCTGGCAAGGAATTCCATTCCTTAGCGGTTCGCATGAGGAAGCTTGACGCGAAACGCTTCGTTCGAATGGGTGGAATGTCCACCATATAAGGGTGGCGTCCCGCCGTTCTTCTGGTGGTACGGTGGTGAAATGGCCTAGGGGGAATAAGTTTGTGCAATTCCCATATTATTTCTTTGTAAAACTATTGCATTACCAAGACAGAAACCTTTTACTTCAGGACGAAAACGAAATATATTTCACGGCGTACAGAGAGGAGTCATAGTCCAGTATTGAACTGTCGTGTACTATTAATGAATGAATTCTATTATAGAAATTGCTCCATGTTCTAATGTTCGACCCTAAAATCAATAGAAAAAGGTTCCGAAAGGCACAACCATATTTCATTTTATGCCCAAACAATTCCTTTCTGCTTACATATTTAACATTAAAGGGACCTCTAATAAAGCAGGACCTTTGTAAGTCCAAGTGACATAATAAACTTTATTTGTTTTGTTTTATTTTGCGAATGAGAGTAATAATTATACTTGACAACAATAGGTTTTTATTTTTATTTTATTGAATTGAGAATGTTATTTTGCTCAATAAAATAAATGAGGTTTTATTTTTTTTATTTGTTGAAATAAATAATTAATGTTGCTCAATTTTGTTTGTTTCTTTATTGTTTTATTGTGTTGACATTAATAAATTGTGGACTGATATATTTGTTTTTTGAAATAAAATGTTAGAAGCCATAGTTTATTATTAATATATATTTTGTGTTTTGTTTTAATTTTTTCATACTCTTGTACCTACCAATAATTTACATCAACACTACAGTACACTTTTAATGCAATAACTATCATCCAATATTTAAATATATAAATATTAGTTAATCCTATAAAAACACACTGGATTGTTAACGAAATGGCTAGAGTATTTATATTATATCGTCATAATAGTGCAGTTAGACTTCTAAGGGTAAAAAGGTGTATGGCAAATTAAATCTTGATTTTTTCTCACATACATATCATTAAAAATCATAATTTATTAACTTTGTTATTATCATCATCATCTTCACTTATCAAATTCAAATTTATTTACGCATTTTATTCATTTAGATGGTTGTCAAAAATCGTGTGGTACTAATAATAAATTAACTATAGAATTTTTGCGATTTAATGTGTTATAAAAGTATGAACAAAGTTCAATTTTGTTTAGCAAATAGAACGTGAGAGAAATCCCACTGTAAATGACGACACCATTGGGAATAAAACGCTGAAAACAATTTCATAACTGACACAATTTTCGTGAATTGCTCTAAAATTACGCCAATTAATAAAACAAATTAATTATGTCACATAATAAAAACAATAATTAATTAATGTTTGTTCGCAAAACGATTATTTCATATAATATAATCCTTTAACTGCACACTTATTAATTTATAACATAACATCGTATCAGAACTTTGAAACAAGTTAAAAAATCCCTGTAATTTCATTAATGAAAAACAGACGACCGAAAATTTAAAGCTCGCACCTAAATATTTAATCAAACAAAGTACTTTTGGGGTTAAATTCGACCGTACGAAAAATTAACTCGAAATTTCTGTATATCACACAAAATGTGAGTTATTCCGACTTATTTTTGTACACAATAAACAAAAACTTATATACTTACTTATTACATAACAAATGTTGGCACGAAGAGATTTTCAGTTGAAAATATTAAAAAAAAATCACAAACAACACTGTGTACAGAATGATAATATTTTGCTTCAAGACGATTAGAGAAAGACTTTTTTTTCACAAGAAAGAGTTTGGAAAGCGAGAGAGAAAATGCGAACACCCTGTCGTTACGACGTTCGGAGTGTGACTAACGTGTAGATGCGCGTAGCTGGATGCTACGGACGCTACGAACGCTACGAAATTTCGTAGCAGTCGCTACGTCAATTCCAATATGATATCGGAGAGTGATATTTTAGATACTGAACTTGTGTTGTGATGTGTTTGTAGGAGTGTGTTGTATTAGTTGTTGTGTATGTATATGTGAATGGTAGACGAAAAAGTATTATAAAATATTCTAATGTAAATAAAAACATATTTGAATGATGTAGTTTTTTGTAGCAGAAGAAAATATATTTCATTTTAAATATCTCTACGTTAGTTCCAGTGCTTATTCTCATATATAGTCAGATAGAAAATACAGGTCTAATCCTGTACAGTTTTTAAAATATTGAGATGTAGAACCATCACCTTGTAGGTTATTTACTGAAACCATCAAAATCATTATTCTCATTTAATTAAGTAACGCAATAAAAATAGACTTTGCCAAATTTTTATTATTGAATAAGAGACACATAATCAAGCTCCGTTCTACCTATTGCTAGGAATTTCACAAATCACAATACACAGTGAACATTTATCTACCCGAGAACAAACTCTATAAAAGTCCAACAAAAAACACACACAAAAAAGTCATAATTCCAAAAATAGAACACGTAAACCAATAATAATTCGCAAAGCTACAATCGTGGGCATAATAAATAAAACAAAAAACAAAACAATTATGTTACAAAAAACAATATTGCCACTGAAAACAATAACTCGATACTTTTGATATTCCACAGAGGGATTAATTTTTATAAGGGGCTTATTAAAATTGGGGATATTATTGTGTTTCAGGACATTTTCTGGATATTGTTAACTGACTTCCAAACGAAAAAAGTTGTTCACGGTTTGACTTGTATCTATACGTACATAACATCACGCCTTTTATCCTCGAATGGGTAAGCAGTGATGCACATTACGGCAATTAATGCCACTGTTAAATGTAACACCCACTTTCCACTATTTATGTTATGAGTCCCATGTAATAGGGGGTGAGCATATTGCCATATACCGGGCACAACTCCAGACTCCGTGCTACTACTGAGTATTTTTAAAAACCCAGCAATACTTTGCCCGACCCGGGAATCACACTTGCGACCACTTGGCCAATAAGGCAGTCCTGTATCTTTGTACGTATGTATGTATGTATGTACGTACGTATGTATGTTTGTGCGCGTTTATCTATCGATCGGCTGAACCGATTTTTATGCGATTTTTAGAAAAGTGTTTGTTACACTTGGGAGAACATTTTAGTTTAATTAACAGACTTCAAAAAACGAAGGGTAAGGTCAATTTATTAACTCGTCGAGTACCGGTTTTGTAGACACAATTATAGAACAATAGGTTGCGGTCACCGGTGACCGCTTGGTGTTTGACAGTTTAAAATGAAGATTATTTACCGCATTAATAATTTTATCGTTTTTTAATTTTCCGTAGAGTATTTTTGAGAAAATAAAGATTTTTATTATTATTATTATTTACATATATTTATTTAAAATTCTCTATAAATTACATTTCTAAATACTACTTGTAAAATAAAAAATAATATTTAAAAATATAAAAAATAGGAGCCGACCAGTAGCGAGAGCATGGTCCAAGCTACCGGTGGTTAGGGCTCCAGAGATAGAAACCTCCTCACGATACGTGCCGTTTCTAGGAGAACTGCCTTCTGTATCAGGCCCTTGATCCATCCACCTAACGCCAGCCTCCTAAGATGGATGTCGAGGCTTTTAGGGATTAACCCATTGGCCGACACGACTATCGGCACAATGATAGCCGAATCCACACTCCACATGTCGACAACCTCGTGAGCTAAGTCTAGATATTTTATTTGTTTATCTTTCTCAGCTTTCACGAGGTTCTCGTCATGGGGAATGGTGACATCGATTATCATCGTGCGGCGTACTTGTCGGTCTATCACCACTATGTCAGGTTTATTGGCTACAATAGTCCTGTCAGTAATGATAGACCGGTCCCAGTACAATGTGATATGGTCATTTTCCAGAACTGGGTCGGGCAC
This sequence comes from Spodoptera picta, assembly GCA_038387885.1. Classification (NCBI taxonomy): domain Eukaryota; kingdom Metazoa; phylum Arthropoda; class Insecta; order Lepidoptera; family Noctuidae; genus Spodoptera; species Spodoptera picta. The sequence continues at coordinate 33,909 of JAZHFQ010000221.1, read as the reverse complement.
ATACTTGTAGTACGGTACCTCAGATTCAACAAGTCGATAGTGTAAAGCAAGTTGCTGATGGATAATCTTGGCTACTTGATTATGCCTATGCAAATATTCACTGTTAGCCAAACGACCACAACCAGAAATTATATGTCTAATGGATTCACCAGGATTATGACATGCCCGACATATGTCAACCGTCCCATCCTTAATTATATATTTCCGATAGTTGTTCGTAAGGATAACTTCGTCCATTATTGCACAGACAAATCCTTCAGTTTCTCCAAAGAGATTACTGAATCGTAGCCAAGACACGGACGCTAGAAAATCTACACTGGGCCCATGAAGGGCCCGGAAGAAGCGTCCATGGAGCTCCCTTGCTATGCCATACCTCCTTGCGATCATTGACGCTTAGTACCACAGGTCTGCGCCAGTTCTCTTTTGCCAAGGATAGCGGAGTGAATCCATTGTCCACCGCTGCTACTTCTCGATGCATACCCTCGTTGACTTTCAGGAAATATTCCCTGAGGCTGCACACCTCACGGTTGTGAAGGGTCTTAGCATTTAATAAGCCTCGACCACCACACTTCCGCGGGATGTACAACCTCATGACCGACGAACGAGGGTGATGCATGCGATTTGCAGTCAGCAGGGTCCGGACTCACCTATCCAGGGTGTCAAGTTCAGTCTGAGTCCACTTGAGTATACCAAAAGAATACATTAGGACTGGCATGACCCAACCGTTAAAGGCTCGCACCTTGTTTCCGCCTGATAAGGAACTTTTCAGTACCTTATTCAGGCGACAAAAGAAGCGCTCCTGTAACGATTGCTTCATGTCCGGTCCATTAATGCCTAATCCTTCTGACATACCCAGGTACTTGTATGTATCGTTTGCGGAGAGTGATCTCAGCTTTGTGAAATCTGAGAGTTCTAGACCCTCAGATTCCACAATCCCTCCTCGCTTTACATGCATGACCGCACACTTGTCTACTCCAAACTCCATTCTGATGGAACTACTAAATTTTTCAGTTATATTCAGTAGTTCCATCAGTTGTTTCTTGTTTGGCGCAAACAACTTGAGGTCATCCATGTAAAGTAAGTGGGATATAGCTAAACCTCTTCTCCGCAAAGGATAGCCTAGCCCTGAATCCTCCAGTAGGGTACTTAGAGGGTTCAAGGCCAAGCAGAACCATAGTGGGCTCAGACTGTCACCCTGAAATATTCCTCGTACTATCCTTACAGGTTCTTCATTCCCTTGGATTTGTCTACATCCTGGATAGCAAAGCACGGTGCTCCACTGCCCCATACATGACTCCAAGAAGGCGCGTAAAGTTGCATCTATTTTATACAACTCCAGCACCTTCAGGAGCCATGTATGTGGTACAGAATCATATGCTTTTTTGTAGTCTATCCAGCATGTAGACAAATCTTTTCGGGACCGACGAACCTGTTGGCTAACAACCATATCAATGAGGAGTAGCTCCTTAGTTCCACGAGACCCCTCCCTACATCCATTTTGAGATACAGACATGATGGAATTTTATTATTATTATTATTATTATTATGGGATAGGCTGGTAAACGAACAGACAAATCACCTGATGGTAAGCAATCGCCGTTCATGTACACCCACAAGAGTAAAGGAGATACAAGTGCGTTGTCAGTTTATTGGACACCGTCTTCTTTATTAACCAAATTAACTAAAAATCGTGGGTTACTCACGTGAATATACTGAAAAAAGCTCTACTAGTTTCGAAGCACAGAGGGTTTCTTCCTCATGAGCAGCGTGCGCGGTCACGGCGATGTATGCGCAACCTACTGATATACTAAAGTTATTATAAAAGCCGTCTTCTTTGTTTATTTTTTTTTTATAAAAATGTTGCCCTATCCTGAAAGACTCTCCGGGAGTCGGGGATCGCGGGACGATCTTTGGCCACTCTAGGTACGGGTCTGTGGACGGCAAGCATGGGTAGCTTACCGTCCGATCAGAAACAGACCCGAGTATACAGCACGTCGCGTTCCGCGCGCATCTCAAAGAGCCATCAGACCACCACAGATAGGGCCCAATAGAGCTGATACGGAGCCGCGGAGAACATAAAAGGTTACCGAGGCTCTGGCTCGAAGTGTAGGAGTAGGAACGGGGTGGTTTTTAGTCAGTAAGAGTCTGACACTTCCTCCCGCCTCACCCAGGCGGGAGCAGTCATTCGATGATTTTCCCCCCTTAAAAAAAGTTGTATTTATACGTTTATCTACTGCTAATCGACAACTTCATACGATTTTCTGTTTTATTGTCATTTTATTTATTACCACATAAAAATTTACAATTTTGTGGTTGTTACGGTTTTATTTCAGCCATAAATGCATCTTGCTTCGAACGTACGCTTCTACTAGAATTATTTTGCAAATAAATGCTTTATTGTCTTGAGTTACAATTGTATTTTGTTTGACTATTTTCTGTGTTATTGCAACGAAATAAGATTGCAAATCTAAGCTTTATTGTATGGCGATAAAGTTGTATTTTGTTTGATTATTTTGTCTATTATTGCTGATCAATATGGATGCGTCAAATCTGTGGAAAATTATTTCTATTTGTCATTTTATATCGTCACGTCTTGTAAGTTAAGAAGGGGTGGATACAGTTAAGCAAAAAAATTATAACAATCTGATCGACCTGATTGACATGACTGAACTCATAAACGTATAATAATATACAGGTCACGCTTTTTAAGTCTTCCTCGACTTTAAGACTGCCTCGGTTGGCTGAGTGGTCGCGAGTGCGACTGCCGGGCAAGGGGTCTCGGGTTCGATTCCCGGGTCGGGCAAAGTATTACTGGGTTTTTAAAAAAATCTCAGTAATAGCACGGAGTCTGGAAATGTGCCCGGTATATGGCAATAGGCTCACCCCCTATTACATGAGACTCATAACATAAATAGTGAAAAGTGGGTGTTACTTCTTTGTGCACCTGCCTACCCCTTCGGGGATAAAAGGCATGATGTTATGTTAAGTGTCACGCTTTTTAGGTGCCCAAGGGGTAGCCAGAAGTGTACCTATGTACGTAATGTCATCGAACTTGCACCACCTATGTTGTGAACCCCGTGTTATTGGTGATGAATCTATTGCCTACACCAGGTGTCCTTCTAGACTTCGTGCCTATGAATACTCGTAAACTGAAAAATCCCCAATACTAATAGACTAACCCAGAAATCGACTCCAAAACAATACTATGCTACGAGACTGCGGACGGCAAGCACGGGTGACTCTCCGCCTGACCAGAACCAGCCCCGAGCTCACGGCGCGTCGCGTTTCACGCGCGCCTCATGGAGCCATCAGACCACCACAGATGGGGCCCAAAAGGGCTGATGCCGATACGGAGCCGCGGAAGACTTAACGGGTTGCCGGAGCTCCGGCTCGAAGTGCAGGAGTAGGAACGGGGTGGTTTAGTCAGTAAGAGACTGACACTCCCTCTCGCCTCACCCGGGCGGAAGAAGTCATTGGATGATTATCCTTCTTCAAAAAAAAAAGGTTGTCATATTATTTACGACCACTGGACCTAAGAAACCATAACGAATTACAAAAATAAAAGTAATATAATCAGGAAAGAATAGCTGTTTTCTCAATGTATTTTCATAATAAATGTCCACTCTTTAAATAGACGATAAATTCCAGTATTTTCAGTGTCTACATTAATATTACAATTGCACAAGTCTGAATGTTTGTTTGTCCTTTTACAACAACATGGCTGAATGGATATAAATCAAATTTGACATAATGAAAGGTTATAATCAGAACTGAAACATAAGTAACTTTTAATTTGACAACACGGTTTGCGGTTCGATTCCCGCACGGTGCAACTCTTTGTGTGATTCACAAATTGTTGTTTCGGGTCTGGGTGTGATGAGTATGTGAACTTGTATGTTTGTAAACGCACCCACAACACAGGCCAAATCCTAGTGCGGGGCGACGTTTACGTTTAGAAGAACAAAAAACTATGAGAAAATGTACGATATTCACACGGTATTTATACGACATAGTTTAAGCATTTGTAATGAACATATAACATAACATCAGGCGTTTTAATCCCAAGGAGTAGGCAGAGGTGCACATTACGGCACTTAATGCAGTACAATGTAACACCCATTATTCACTATTTGTTTTGAGTCCCATGTAATAGGGGGTGAGCCTATTGCCATATACCGGGCCCAATTTCAGACTACTCCTACTACTGAGAAATTTTTAGCAAACCCAGTAGTACTTCGCCCGACCCGAGAATCGAATCCGAGACCCATTGCCCGGCAGTCGCACTTGCGACTTGGCCAACAAAGCTCATTAAGATATCTCCAGCAACCTCACTCACACGGCTAAAGATAACGCAAGCGTTGTTTCACGTCAATTTTCGGTGAGGCCGTGGTATCACTCCCGTTGAGTTAGCCCAGCATTGTCAAAGCCTGGCTCTCTAACGAAATAGTGAAGAAAAAGGAGTTTATACTTATTTTTAACACAGATGAAGTCGCAAGTGAAGCTAGTATAGAACATTTTTTTTTCCTCATTTCATTCTGAGCTTATGAATATTAAGTGGGAAATATTTATAGCAAGTTTTTTTGCGAAAATGTTATATTAAAGACATTTTGTCTTTACTTTGCGAATAATTTCATAATAGGTTGTATTTTGGAAAGGTTAAATATTTTTCAAATATACTATATCTTAGGATACTCGTAACTAAGTAAAAGTAAGTGTAGGAGAGCCATGTACTGGCACGAATGGGCCGGCTCGACCGGAGTAATACCACAGCCTCACAGAAAACCGTCGTGAAGCAACGCTTGCGTTGTGTTTCGTCGTGTGAGTGAGGTTACCGGAGGCCCAATTACCCTCCCCTTCCCCAATCTCCCCAATCCCTGAATCCCCAACGATCCTCAAACTCCTAATCCCCAAAAGGTCGGTAACGCACTTGTAACGCCTCTGGTGTTCCAGGTGTCCATGGGCGACGCCGATTGCTTACCATCAGGTGATATCCGTCTGCTCGTTTACCGGCTTACGTCATAAAAAAGAGTCTAACGCCCGAATATACGAAAAAATATTAATATATAAAGTCTATCGCTTATACCACGGGGAGAGCTCTGAGGAATTGTTTAACCTGATACCTGCCGCATCTTTTCGCCATCGACCCTCACAATAGTATATGCATCCCCACCATATACCTCTAGATGGTTGGCAGGCCACAACTGTGCGCTTCTCACGTAGCTTTCTATCTCGCACAGTGAAACTTGGCAATGATCTGTCGGCGGCGGTATTTCCGAACTGATACGACCTTCAAATCTTCAAGAAACGAGCGTATTCTTTTTTAAAAGGCCAATAACGCACCTGTGACACCTCTGGTGTTGCGGGTGTCCATGGGCAGCGCTGATCGCTTACCATCAGGTGATCTGTATGCTGGTTTGCCTCCTATTCCATAAAAAAAAATACTGAATTCGAGCTACCACGACATTTTTTTACTGTAATCACTACATACCTCTAGTATAAAAAGTCGCTATCTGCCGTCTGTATATCCCTATTTTTGCTTAGATCTTTGAAACTACGTAACGGATTTTGATGCAGTTTTATTTAGTAAATAGAGTGATTCTTAAGGAAGGTTTATGTGTTTAATACATGAATATTGAATGTGTGCGAAGCCGGGGCGGGTCGCTAGTATAATATAATGTAAATGTTCCATAAAATTCTTCTTACAATACCACGTTAGAAGACGCTGACATCTAAAGCGTGTGACATAAGGAATGGTTTCCGCCATTTTGAGATAACGCGACACGAACGTAGGTACATAGTTTAGGGAACATTATGTAGTAGAGTTTTGGTCCACGGTTTTTCTTAGATTATGTGGGAAAATTCAGAGCGTCACATCACGTCACAGTACTGGGGTCGTTATGTAAATGATAATGAGTTCTTTAGCTTACATCGATGTATCTGGTCATATGAATAATAGTTCCATTTATTTTGTAGGGAATTAAGAGAGACACATTGGTCCCTGTGTTTATTTTCATACTTTTTTTATGGTATAAGCCGGTAAACGAGCAGACGGATCACCTGATGGCAAGCAATCGGCGTCGCCCATGGACACCTGGAACACCAGAGGCGTTACAAGTGCGTTACCGACCTTTTGGGGATTAGGAGTTTGAGGATCGTTGGGGATTCAGGGATTGGGGAGATTGGGGAAGGGAAGGGTAATTGGGCCTCCGGTAACCTCACTCACACGACGAAACATAGCGCAAGCCTTGCTTCACGTCAGTTTTCTGTGAGGCTGTGGTATCACTCCGGTCGAGCCGGCCCATTCGTGCCGAAGCATGTCTCTCCCACACTTAAAACTTGATTTATTTATTTTTTTATATTTATTTATCATATAAAAAAAACATCATCATCATCACGCCTTTTATCCCCGAAGGGGTAGGCAATTTTTTTTACTTTGACTGCCTCATTGACTGAATGGTCGCAAGTTCGACTGCCAGGTAAGGGGTCTTGGGTTCGATTCCCGGGTCGGGCTAAGTGTATTACTGGGATTTAAAAAAAAATCTTAGTAGCACGGAGTGTGGAATTGTGTCCGGAATATGGTAATAGGCTCACCCTCTATTACATGGTACTCATAACATAAATAGTGAAAAGTGGGTGTTACATTGTACAGTGGCATTAAGTGCCGTAATTTGCACCTCTGCCTACCCCTTCGAGAATGTACAGTGTGATTTTATGTTATGTTTTTTTCTACCTCTAGTACCAGAAATTGTATTTAACACCATGACGCTAGCAAACTTGTCTTTACGACCACTAGACTAACAGAGGGCAGACCAGATATAATGTCAGAAAAAATCTAATTTACTTAGGAAAGCCAACAGTATGATTAAATTGGCTTAATTCAATTTTATCCTATCTTACCTCATTTTTCTTCTTTGTATAATTTACTTGGTCCCGTGGTGGTCCGGAGGTTTAAGATGCCCGCTTCTCATGCATGAGGGTGTGGGTTCAAAACCTAGCAACGGCAAGTACCAATGTGACTTTTTCCGAGTTATATGTACATTCTAAGATTATTTAGACACCACTGACAAACGGTGAAGGAAAAACATCGTAAGGAAATCTGGACTTATAATTTCTAATTATATGTTTGAAATCGCCAACTCGCATTGAGCAAGCGTGGTGATTAATGCTCAAACCTTCTCTGTGTGAGAAGAGGCTTTGCTCAGCAGTTGGCATTTATAGGCTGTTGATGATGATGATGATGATGATAATTGACTTTAGATGACTTTCCTTGATGACTGCCTCATTGGCCGAGTGGTCGCAAGTGCGACTACTGAGCAAGGGGTCTCGGGTTCGATTCCCGGGTCGGACAAAGTATTACTGTAATACTTTGCCTGACCCGGGAATCGAACCCGAGACCCCTTGCCCGGCAGGCGCACTTGCGACCACTCGGCCATCGAGGCAGTTTTGTATATTACCTACAGGTTAAATTGCGAACCTCTTTTTTAAATTCGGTTAAAAATGTGTCATAACTGGAGAAAAATGTATGCGATTAAAATACACTCCTGCCTAACTTTTGTTAATACTAGCAACACCATTTAGTAAACGACAAATAAAAAAATAAATACCAATAAAAATTACGTCACAATACTCAATAGGGTTGCCATTTAAGAAAATCCTTCGAATAATCCTTATCCTTTTACCGGACGAGACTCCATTGTAACACAATTTAAGAGGCAGAATCCTTCCAATTTTCAGGGGTCACATTTGGACCCTAAACCATATGTTTGGATGAACTTACTGAGAAAAATATACAAGTAGAAATAATATGCATCACTGAGCACTTTATTATGGACGGCTACGAAAACCACTTAGTAATTCCAAACTACACACTAGCAGCGATCTATGGTAGGGGCCACTGCAAACGTGGAGGTGCCTGCATTCTCGTAAAGAATGGGACTCAGTGGAAGGAGTTACCAGAAATAAAAAGTCTGTCAATTTCAGGTCTGTACGAGTGTTGCTCAATAGAACTTATAAGTTATGGTATAGTTATTGTATGTGTTTACAGGGTGCCCAAACTAGAGAATTTAAATACATTTTTCAGTAAACTAGACACTACATTACAACGATTAAATAAAAAATCTTGTAAAAATTGTATAATCGCGGGTGATTTTAACATTGACTTATTAAAACAAAACAGTGTAACATGTGATTTTGAGGGATTATTATTGACGTACAATATGACTTTAGCTGTAAGAGAACCGACAAGATTGATAAGTAAAACTTGTATCGATAATTTTGCTCACAATTTCAAAAAACCATGTAAGACGGAAGTGCTAGAATTGGCTTTGTCAGATCATACGGCGCAGCTGATGATGTTCCCCGTTAGGAGGATACCTGTAATTAAGATATGGAGAAAAAGAACTCGTGATTTTTGTGATGAAAATATATCAAAATTTATGAAATGTCTTAATAATTACTCATTCTCTGAGATATATGCGGAAACTGACCCCAACAGGGCATACAATTTCTTTAGCGAACATTTCGAACTATTTTACAACCTTTGTTTTCCATTCAAAACTATCACTGTACATGTAAATAAAAAACAAAAATGGATATCTCGTGGAATAAAGAAATGCTGTATCAGAAAGCGACATCTATTATGGAATTATAGATTAAAACCATCAATTAAAACACAAAACATGTTTATTACATACTCTAAATTACTTAAAAAAATTATTAGACTTACAAAACGTTCACAAAACAATTATAAAATTAAATCCTCTGACAATAAATGTAAGGCTACGTGGCAGATAATAAATGATTCAAGATTAAATATTCCAATTGACATTATAAGTAAAATTAAAGTGAGCAATAATACAATTTCTGATCCCAACGTTATGGCCAATGCCTTTAATAATTACTTTGTTGATAAAATAGTACCCATATCCGGTCGTGGCAAAAAAGTAACATCGCGGATTGCAAGCACGATTAATTTTATTTTTATGGCTCCATGTGTACCAAAAGACATACACAAAATTATTTCCGAGCTGAAGAATACTAACAGCGTAGGTTTTGATGACATTTCAACTAAAATTATTAAAATCTGTAACCGACATATATGTGGACATTTAAGTCATCTTTTAAACTTATGCATTAGTAACGGTGTTTTTCCTGATAATTTGAAAGTAACTATTGTAAAACCACTGTATAAAAAGGGTGATAAAGAACTATTACAAGCCTATAGACCTATTGCACTGTTATCAATATTTTCTAAAATTTTTGAAAAGTATATTTATAACCAATTATATACTTATTTAGAATCTAATAAACTACTATGTCATGAGCAAAAAGGTTTCAGAAAAAACAAAAGTATCAATTTGGCTATATATGATTTTTATAAAACAGTGTTGACAAACGTTGATAAAAGGACTCCCATATGTGCCATATATTGCGATATGACTCAGGCTTTTGATTACGTGGACCACCGAATACTATTAAACAAATTAGAGTCTTATGGTATACGAGGCAGTATTCTGGATCTACTAAAATCATATCTTTCTGATAGATCTCAGATGACAACTATACCTAGGATTAATATCATGACTAAGAATCAAGAATCTTATTTGTCTGAGACGCGTGGCATTACTTTTGGTGTACCACAGGGCAGCGTACTGGGTCCGCTTTTATTTATCATTTATATAAATGATCTGCCTAAATTTACCACCCACCCAATGTCGCTTTTTGCAGATGATAGTACTGTATCAGTGCAGTGTAGGACAAAAGAATTATATCAAGACGACATTAACAATTGCTTGGAATCAATTATTAACTGGCTAGATAATAACAATCTTAAAGTAAACTTATTAAAAACTCAAGTCATGCACTTTAGCCAGAGACCTCAGCCTCATGATATTCATATAGATTACGGTGGTAACCCTATACACGAGGTTGAATCAGCGCAATTCCTAGGCCTAACTATCGATAGGCAGTTGAATTGGAAGGCGCATATAGCAAAATTATGCAAAAAGGTGAGCAGTTCTGCATACGCTATGTGCAGATTGGCCCCAGTAGTTAACATCGATGCTTCACTCACGGCCTACCACGGCCTTGTTGACTCTGTCTTACGGTATGGGATAATCTTCTGGGGAAACTCAACAGATAATGCGCTGGTTTTTAAGGCCCAAAAACGTTGCATACGAGCCATGTTTCACCTGGACTCGACTGACTCTTGTAAACCGTCCTTTATAGCACATAAAATTTTAACACTTCCGTCACTATACATATTGGAGACAGCACTGTTTGTTCATAAAAACCCTCATCTATTTGAACAAATTTCTGATGTGGCAAAAAGAAACAGGCGCAAAATTAATAGTAATAGACTGTGTCTGCATAGTGCAAAAACTACTCTGGCACGAAAAAGCGTATTATGTATGGCGCCAAAAATATATAATAAAATTCCTAATGATATTAGGAATTGTAATGTAAGATTATTTAAAAATAAATTGAAAATTATTCTGGCCAAGAAATGTTATTATAGTATTCATGAATTCTTAAATGAAAATAATTTTAATATGTAATTGTATCTCATACTATTCTTTAAATTAAATTAAATGTATACCTAATTGACTTGACGTTCACTTTGATTGACTGACATCTTCATAAAATTCTTATTAATTGAATAAATTATCTAATAATTTAATTTATTTATATAAATCTATTAATACTAATTTGATTATATTGTAAAATGACTCATTCATATTGATGTATTTAATTTAATAATACTTTTGCGCGCTGTGTTCCACGGCAAAACATGCTGTACTTAAACATTTTATTCAACATCTTGTTACCTACCATGTTTTGTGCAAATAAATGATTTGATTTGATTTGATTTGAAAGCGTTAGAGGGTCAATCTGGGACCTTCAAGTTACCGATAGATCTTTTGATTGCTTAAATTCCGTTTACATTTTTTCTTTTGCTGCATTATTTTTGGGAGGGTAAAAATATTGGTTCATGATAGTTAAACTGTCAAACACCGCGAGGTCACCGGTGACCGCAACTATTGTTCTTAAATTATGTCTATAACGACGGTACTGTGTGCCAGCACACAGCACGCAGTTCCAGAACTGCAGACAACCTTACGGGTTACCAGGGTTTACAGCTCAAAGCAGAAGTGAGAACAGGAAGTGTTTAGTCAGTAAGAGTCTAACACTCCCTCTCGCCTCACCCAAGATAGAAGATAGAAGCGATAGAAGTCGCCAGCGGACGGCAAGCACGGGTGACTCGCCGCCTGACCAGAACCAGGCCCAAACGTACGGAGCGTCACGTTCCGCGCGCTTCAAGGAGCCATCAGACCACCACAGATAGGGCCCAATAGGGCTGAAGCTGATACGGAGCTAAAGACATAACGGGCTACCGGGGCTCCGGCTCGAAGTGCAGGAGTAGGAACGGGGTGGTTTTTAATCAGTAAGAGTCTGACAAAAGAAGGCGATAGAAGTCATTTAAATAAAAAAATAATTGGACTGTGTTTGATGAGTATGAGGTTTTGGATTTTGCCTTCATATTAGGCACAAAAAGTACAGGCCTTCTTAACATAGTAAGGGGGCTGCTAAATTCGCCACGATTGGAAAATGGGTTACAGATTCCAGTTCAAAAATACAGGTTGGAGGTTTCTCAAATATTAATTGATTTTTAATATACCTGCGGGAAGAGTAGAAGTGGTGTTTGTTATTGTTATATATATATGTTTATATTATCTGTGGCAAGCTGGCCACTTTCAAGAGTGGAAACCTATTTATGTTCTTTTTTGGTTTATGAAAAACTAGCTTTTACCCGCGACTTCGCTCGCGTCACAAAAAGATAAAAAGTAGCCTATGTGACATATACAATTACACACAGCGCCATCTATACTAATACTTTTGTTTTCCCTCGGGAATATCAAATTTTTCCGGGATAAAAAGTATCCTATTATTTAACCCGTTGATATCCATCCCCTAAATTTGGTCATACAAAAGTATTCTCTAAACATTAGAAATAAGGTCTACCTCTATAATGTAATGTAATATTCGTGGAAAGCGGTCACCGGTGACCGCTTGGGGATTTATGGGTTAATCCGGACTTCTAACTTTACGTCTGCAAAAAAATTAAGCAATCGGTTTAGTAGTTACGGCGTGAACGCGGAACAAACAAACAAACAAACAAACTCACTTTCCGATTTATAATATTAGTAAGGAAGTAAGGATATGCAGGTGTGCCTTAACACGTTAAACGCCATGGCAGTCACCGGTGACCGACATTAGCGGAGGATTTGCCTTCAACAATTATTTGTTGGCAGCCAAAGCCTTAACTAGCTTGTTTAATTCACACGTCAAATTATTTTTGCATTATATTGAATATATTATATAAAAGTTATGTACTTAAAGGAGAGGGGGACTTCTGGGCCCAGCAGTTAACTACGTGAAATATGTCTCAATAAAACCGGTACATTTTTCTAAACAAAATTACAAAATATGGCATCAGGATTCTACCCAGGAAGCGAGAAAACTTAAATTAAGATAATAAGACTAAATGATCGATTAAATAAGCCCTAGTAATCGATTATAATAAATCGCTATCTGAGAATATTTGGCTGATCTTTTTTTTTATTGTGTTTATTATTGTCTAGAGCGCTTGCTCGCTTGATTGCGTGTACGAAGTTGCGGGTAGAAGCTAATATGTATATGAATATCAATTCATTAAGGTTTCGTGAAATCGATTTAATCGATTATAGTGTATTTTTTTTCTGACAACCCTTGTGCTTGCGTTTGATTGACAATGACTGACAGATGTACTTGTTTGTATAATTTCATTCTGAGTGCGCACGTATTTTCCTTATTTTATATTGTTTAAACCCACGACCTCGGCTTTGCATATTATAACGGACTATACGACGGATCTTGCTACTCTGAATTACCTGACTCTCTATTTTGGACAACTGTTAACTTTATCAATTGGATATCGACGACATGGATCGCTGTATAAATTGTACGATTGCGATTGGTCGCAGTAATCCTATTGGGAGAAAAGTCTTGGAGAATGAGGTGATTTTAACAGTTATTCGACAGTGGCAAAGTGAGTGATTCAAAAGTATTTCAGAAATTACACAAAAAAATCACAAGGTTATACTATAACCTAAGTTTTACTATAATTCAGATAACTTGGTTTCTAGGAAGCCAAATTTCACCAAATTCTCAGTCAAACTCAAACTCAAACTCAAAAGCATTTATTTCAATTAAACCATAATTCGGTACTTTTGAAACGTCAACAAATATGAAATAAATAATAGTCTTTCAGTCTGTCCGTCAGTGAAGCTAGGCGCTCGTTCCAAAATGTCGATTCGATGTATGTCGAGTTATGCCTTGATATTATATCCTCTTACATATAAGGCTAATTTCTTTTAGTTAACACCTGGGCCCAGGAATCTATGGAGCCATTCCCTTCTCCTTTAATTATATTATGTTATTATTATAATGGACTGCCTCGTTGGCTGAGTGTTCGCTAGTGCGACTGCCGGGCAAGGGGTCTCGGGTTCGATTCCCGTACGGGCATAATATTACTGGGTTTTTAAAAATTTTCAATAGTAGGTCGGAGCCTGGAATTGTACCCGGTGTATGGCAATAGGCTCACCCCCTATTACATGGGGCTCAGAACATAAATATTGAATAGTGAGTGCTACATTGTACAGTGGAATTTAAGTGCCGTAGTGTGCAGCTCTTCCTACCCCTTCGGGGATAAAACGCGTGAAGTTATGTTATGTATTTTCATTTTACTCTACCGTTACCATAAGTTCAATATAGAGATGGTAAGATTAGAAAAAATATTACTAAATATCTTAATTCTTTTCCAATCTGAGATTAATTAAAAACGACAGGTATGCATTGAGAGTAAATCACACTGAATTGAAGTTTATGAAAGTCGATACCACGATAATATCAATTTGCAGAAGTTCAACAAAATAAATAAAAAAGATGCATGGCATTTTAAGCCACAAAGAGGTTAGACACATTCACACTTGCACAAGTAAAAACAAATATTTTTCTTACGCTATATTATGAGTCTCATGTATTGTGGTTATCCCGTAAGGGCAAAGAAGACAAAGAAGACAAAGACAAAGATTATTTATTTGCAAAAACACGTGTGGAATAATAATACATCGTAGAATGCACATTATAGAGGTAAGTTGTACAGATGAGCAGTGAGCATAGTATCAACATGTTTGACCATTTCTGGTGTACAAATGTGAAATATAAAATTAAATCCAATTATAATAGTAATTAAAATTTTAAATTGTAACATTCCTATAAGAGACTCAAACCTCCTGACCAGGACCAACAAAGAAAAATTACAAACACTTGTCATTTACAAAGTCATGAACACTATAATAGCATTTAATAACTAGTAGTTTTTTCAACGCTTGTTTGAATAAGTTTAAATTTAATTTAATAATTTCTTTAGGAATTTTGTTATAAATTATGGGAGCCATACATCATGCTTTTATGCATTAGCGCTGTTTTAGATGGGTGAATACAGTCGATTGTTGTCACGTCGATTTCGTTTTACTTTATCACCCAGTGTGGGAAATAAGTGAGAGTTGCTTCTAACAAACAGTGCTACTTCTAAGATATAGAGTGATGGTACTGTCAGCAGAGTGATGGGCAACCCGGGTCACGGTCAGAGGCAGTGGAGGAACACCGCGGTGATTTTAGACGGTAAGAGTCCGGCACGCACAGCTACCCCCGTCATCCCTACGACGTGAGAATCCCATGAGCATTTTCATCGCTATAGACAACGACAAATGAGTCTCATGTGTAATAGTAACTGTCATATACCGAGCTCAATTTCGTTTAAGTACTGAGAGATTTTCGAAAAATCAAATCGAAAGATTCAAACTAAAGATACCTTGCTTAACAGTCGCAGTTGAAAGCACTTAATAAGGTAATTAACTAAAAATTACTCACGTGAAAGTACCGATAAAAGCTCTACTAGTTTCGAACCACAGAAGGGTTCTTCCTCATGTAGCATGCGCGGTCGCGTCGATATCACACGGTCTACTGATACCTACAGATACAATAATCGGGTTTTAGTTTATTTAGTATGTCTCACGATAGTTATTATAAAAACAACAATGTTATCTCATTAAACACAAAACATAAAAGAAAACATATCTCCATCTCAAAATAAACCGCTAAAAAATTCCGATTCACGACAAAATTAGCCTCAAACATGTATACCTCTATTGCACCGCATAATAAGCCGCCATCTTGGATTACATTAGATATACATGGAAGATTACAATGTCACGCAGAGTTGATCTACTGAATTTTTCATGCCCTTTGCCTTGGGCTGAAATTAAGGGCAGGCCTCAACTGTGAATGGCTGAAAAGAGGCAGTAATTATGGCCTGAAATATTCAACCGGAATAAACTGAGACACTGGCGTGTGACGTCATCAGGTACGGTTAGCAAAAACGATGGAAATAGGTAAAAGTTTTTTTTGTACTTTATTCGTGTCTCTGTGGTTGGTGTTTTAATATGATATTGTGTCTGTGTTTTTGTTGAAAGGGGCGTGGAGACATGTGGCGTTATATGTATTATATTACTATTTAAGTGTTGAGCGATGCTTCGGCACGAATGGGCTGACTCGACCGGAGTTATACCACGGCCTTACAGAAAACCAACGTAAAACAACGCTTGCGTTGTGTTTTGTCGTGTGAGTGAGGTTACCGCAGGCCCAATTGCTATATTAAACTTCAAGTACCTTTTTTTTAAGTACTTAATATTGTACGAAACCTTCTCCTAAGTATAATAAACACTTTTCTCAACACCGAATCAAAATCGATTCAGCCAATCACGAGATATTCACGCACAAACACATACATAGAGGTCAAATTGAGAACCTTCTATTTTACGAAAATAGGAGAATATTCTAGTGTTGGACAACTATTTTAATACGGAATGATGCACGAATCATTCCTAACAACACTATGCGAACTGGTCAACGAACCCAGATACCCCAAATTCAATAGTAACTCTCAACTCGACGACCAAAAACAATATTCTTTCAGTTCCTGAAATCTCCCTCATAAAGTAGTTTTATGTGTCTAATAAATTCGCCATTTTGTATTTATGTACCATCGTATAGAGCGGTCATTGAACTTATATGAAAAAAAAAACCGATTTAAATGCGTCTTTAGTCGAATCGAGGCTTTATGTATCTATTGTGGTTATCTCTGTTTCGACTCCTGAGACTAGAAAAATAGGGATAAAATAAGTGAATAATGAAAATAAACTACGTTTCAAAAACTGACTTCAACCCCCTCTTTTTTGAAGTCGGTTAATTTATATACTGAAACTTTTTCCTAGGTGTAACTATCCGCGCGCGCCTTAAGGAGCCATCAGACCACCACGGATGGGGCCCAACAGGGCTAATGCCGATACGAAGCCGCGGAAGATGGGTTGCCGGGGCTCCGGTTCGAAGTTCATGAGTAGGAACGGGATGGTTTTTAGTCAGTAAGAGTCTGACACTCCCTCCCGCCTCACCTAGGCAGGAGAAGTCGCCGCTACTCATACTCACCGTCCGCAGACCCGCACGCACTT
Organism: Spodoptera picta; assembly: GCA_038387885.1. Classification (NCBI taxonomy): domain Eukaryota; kingdom Metazoa; phylum Arthropoda; class Insecta; order Lepidoptera; family Noctuidae; genus Spodoptera; species Spodoptera picta. The sequence continues at coordinate 17,299 of JAZHFQ010000221.1, read as the reverse complement.
ACGGTGGCCGGAGATCGTCCCGCAGTCCCCGACGCAAAATCTCCTTCCTAGTGGGCTAGTCTACTTAGACTTGCTACCATGATCCAAACTGATAGGGAGATTTTATTTCTTTACTTGTATATCAAATAATAAGTCTGTCTAGACATCTATGGTTACCTCTTTCACGAAAAAAAGCCGTAACACTACATATGTTTACAACTGTATCCCAGGAATTTGAGCAAAGCCAATAAGATCCAATAACGACTAGCCAATAATCCAGTAAAGACCTATACGTCTTGACTATAAAAAGAGGTCTTATGTGAAAATAGATCGACTTAAGTTTACGAGGGGTGACTGACCTGTGTACGCAAAGCAACATGATGCTTGTGTTTTTTTACGGGGTAAACCGGGAAAAGGGCATATCTATCACCTAATGATAAGCAATCGGCGCTATCCATACACTCCTGAAACACCAGAGGCATAACAAGTGCTTTACCGGCATTTTGAGAATTTGATATTTGAGGATTGTGGGGGATTCGGGGATTGGGGAGGGGGTGTAATTGGGCCTCCGGTTACCTTACACGACAAAAAATATAAATATGCCAGCATCGTTCCATTGTGGTTTTCTGCTCGGCCGTGGTATCATTTCGGCCGAGCTGGCCCATTTGTGACGAAGCATGGCTTACACAGTATCAGCAGGATGGGTCACCTGATGTTGATTCATCTGCTCAAACGAGTAAACGAGTAAACACTAGCTTATCTCATAATAAAAAATAAAAAATAAAATGGTATGTTTTACAGTTGATGAAGCTACGGTTGACGGCGCACCGTAAGTGCAGCTGTAATATCAAAGATTTTTTTTATTTTAAGAGGGCAAAATCATCGCATGGCTGCTCCCGCCTGGGTGAGGCAGGAGGAAGTGTCAGACTCTTACTGACTAAAAACCACCCCGTTCCTACTCCTGCACTTCGAACCGGAGCCCCGGTACCCGTTAGATTCTCCGCGACATATCAAAGAAATGGGCTTTGAAGATCATAGGTACAGCGTATCGTTTAATGGCGCTATTATATTCAAGGACATAGAGAGAAATTTCTTTAAAAATAATGGTGAAGTCAAAGAGCGAAATAAGCAATCTAGAACTCTCACATATCAGAAGAAAGACAACAAAACATTACCCTTTTAAATTACTAAATATCATGTCGAAGATATAAAAGTCTCGACTCAAAAACAGTATCCCCGATATTTTGTTCAACAACATCAAGTCACAAAAAAATTTAAACAATAAATAAATTCATTATAGTAAAAATGCATTTTTACGTCAATTTTTATGACCACATTCTGCCGACCCTCCCTCTAGTGCTAAGTTCTGCATTCATATCGCGATGGACATGTACGCCTAGGTCTTTGTCTAAGTCTAGATATTTACATATAGACCTAAACAATGCATTCTTATATAATATCTATTTTTATGCATTAGATTTTAAGGTCAGCTCAGCGTTTGAAAATTTTAGAAAGGCTAAATTAAGATTTTGTGGCTACTGGTTTTTATGATAGGGTTGATAATGGAACATACTGAGTATGAGGTTTTTATATCTATATTAATAATTTCGTCAAGGGCTACGTTAGACTCGATCGAAACATAACCTGAATAACAAAATATAAAAAATATCGATTTCGAGTCGACAACATCTATCCGCAAAATTCGGATTACGGAGATTATTTCGTTTTATTAATTCATTTTAATGACACTGACAGACAAACCGCAGTCGCCATCTTGAGTAGACAATAAACGTTCCGTTTCATACTAGCTCTCAAATACGCCACGTCAATCAACACGTTGTCGCGTCAAAAATGTATAAATTAACAAGAAATATGAATAATTTCACGCGAACGAAGTCGCGGGTATATATATATATATATATATATATATTATATTTATTTAATGGGTAGACGTTTAGCCACTATCTCTATGGAACACGTCTGCTCATAAACAACCTGTTTTTAGTTTAGTCTCTGCGTAAGGTGAAATATGATTGAGAATTTTGATCTTTTATGATCCTCCTAACTTAGGTGAGAATTAAAAAGTCTCAGTTGTCTTTGTTTGGTTTCCTATCTCATAAAAGGAGCTGTCGCATCATCTCATGGTATTCGAACAGCGTTGCTCATAGCCACCAACAAGACTAGAAGTTAGAAGTGGATTGACTGGCTTTTAGAGAAAATGATTAACGTGGCTTGAAAACCTCTCTCACAAGGTCTAACGCAACGTCAGCGTTTTTCACGCTGATTTTCTGTAAGACCGTAGTATCACTCCGGTCGAACCGATTCAATCATTTCGAACCGTGGCTCCCCTACATGAAAAACGTCGTACAGATAAACCTGTTAAAATTGAATCATGAGATCACGATCAATATTTTCTACCTCACACCCAAACATACACACTAAATACAACCTTAAATACATACATAACGATGTTATCCCAACGCTAATCGCGTACACATGTAACAAAACTTATCTATCTGTGAACCAAACTATTTAATCACGGTAATCTGTCGGGCATTACTTTGGGATACTAATGTTAATCCCCAAAGACCAGTCCAGGCCATTAAATAAAACGAATTCTGTGTGCTGAAAGTGCTTGCGTACAGTTTTATGAGATTTTCTGGTTATATAGTGAAGAGGTATGAAAATGCGAGTATTAAAAATGAATAGTGACTGCCTCGTTGGCCGAGTGGTCGCAAGTGCGAGTGCAAGTCTCGGGTTCGGTTCCCGCGTCGAGGAAAGTATTATTGGGTTTTAAAAATTCTCAGTAGTAACACGGAGTCTGGACTTGTGCCCGTATAATGGCAATACGTCTCACTCCCTATTACATGGGAATCACAACATAAATAGTGAAAAGTGGGTGTTACATTGTACAGTGGCATAATGTGCACCTCTGCCTACCCCTTCGGGGATAAAAGGCGTGATGTTATGTTATGTAAATGAATAGTCTTAAGTCGAACGAGGGTTAAAAAACGTGGATACACTATCTTAAAACAACGACTGTGGCACCTGGCTACTATAGACTTACACGCAGAATACACACACATGGACATGAAGGACATCTGTGTGACATGGCCCGTCATTACACTTCATACATTACGGTGTTGCAAGTACACGCACACATAAACATACCACTGACATTTTGATGCTTTTTTTTAAGTGGGGAAAATCATGAAATGACTGCTGCCGCCTGGGTGAGGCGGGAGGGATTGTCAGACTCTTACTGACTAAAAACCACCCCGTTCCTTCTCCTGCACTTCGAGCCGGAGCCCCGGTTACCCGTTAGGTTCTCCGCGACACTTTTTGATGCTTAAGACATTTCTAAGTGACATTACGTCAGCGTTTTTTTTTGTTCCCTTTTTTAGTCTTGAGTTGAATAAAAATTATTAGATTATTTCCTGATTTGTCAATGTTAGTATGCAGTCTGGAATGAAATCAAAATATTTATGTGAAAAGGGCACAAATATTAGTTGTTGGTCTAGTGGTCGCCAACTCGCCAGTACGACTGTCGAATAATAGGGTAGTTTCCAGGGTAAGAAAATAAAATATCTAATTAGTCCGTCAGTTAAATAATGAAAAAATATTAAACACATATTTTTTTTCTCGTATACAATACTTAAATAAAATGCCGTTAAGTTTAGGAGTGGGAGGTAATTACGTCAGAACGTGGTACATTTTGTAGCACGCTGTGACGTCATGCGACATTTGAAATCAATATATCGTCAAAAGTATTTAATTTTGTGCGAAAAGAAAAAATATGTGTCTAATGTTCTAAAACACTGATATGACTGCGTCGTTGGCCGAGTAGTCGCAAGTGCGACTGCCGGGCAAGGGGTCTCGGGTTCGATTCCCGGGTCGGGCAAAGTATTACTGGGTTTTTTAAAATTCTCAGTAGTAGCACGGAGTCTGGAAATGTGCCCGGTATATGGCAATAGGCTCACCCCCTATTACATGGGACTCATAACAACTAGTGAAAAGTGGGTGTTACATTGTACTGTGGTAGAATGTGCACCTCTGCCTACCCCTTCGGGGATAAAAGGCGTGATGTTATGTATGTTATGTATGTTCTAAAACAATCTACCAGACGGACATTAAAATAAAATGTTGATAACTACCCTATTGTCTACTTCTCGGATTTGCGGTTACACAAAAAAAAGAAAAATCGTTTATTACAACACTCGCTTCTAAACTCGAAGGCACTGGACATTGGAAGTATTAAATTATTTAATTACCTACTATTGGAATGTAAGTACTGAATGGCTCATTGTGGATGATCACAGATTGCCAAGTTGTAGATCAAAAAATAATTACAGAACCACACATGCAGACAACAACAAGTAAACAACAAAAAAACAACAACAAAAATTCATGGTGTGTCGCAATGCAAAAGGCCGGAGTTTAGCTTAATCCTGTGGGTCCGGGCACGGAGGTTCGAGTCCACGGCGCTGATTTTGAGTACCAGCCTTTTCATGGGACAAGCCCGCCACAACCTCCCAAAACCACTTCAACTCCTGTAAGCCAATATCTACAGTAGATACAAGCATGAAAACACCGGAACACTGAAGTCCAGCGCGTCCCGGGGACTTGAATAACTGTCTTAGTTCCCGCAACGAAGTGAATCAGACGATATTATAAGAGGAGAAGAAAAAAAAAACGATAGTGAATTACTGCAGGAGACATAGTGAATTAAGCCTAAAGGCAGGAAAAAATGTACAACTGGTAGAGCACCAGCCTATAGAGGTATAGTATAGTTACATAACAATAATTATGAAGGTATTTTGTGTTTTGAATATTCTTCATAGTATCATGAAGTCCGGAATGTTGGCCGAGGTATCGCAACCTCTGCCCTTATCTATTACATAAAATGTATAACAACTGTTGAAAATTAACTAAAAATCGCGGGTTACTCACGTGAATATACTGAGAAAAGCTCTACTAGTAGGCTTAGTACTTGAGAGACAGGCGTGTAGTTCAACTATGTGTGGATGGTTAAAAGTGGGTGTTACATTTTATAATTATGCATCTCTGCTTATCCCTCTGGAGATATGTAGGTGTGATAATATTAGTCCGATTGCAAAGATATTAATACTTCTCTGTAGTTCAAATATTTTTGTATTTTAGATAACCTTCATAGCACATCAGACTCTATTTCTCATTAAAATAAAACTCAAATTATCATAAATACTAAATTAGTAAGCTCAAGACTACATTTCAAATAGTAATTAATATTCTTATTACTAACTAAGACTTAGGTCTAAGAAATGAATCGTAAAATTTCAACTGAGAAGACTACAAAAAGATATTTATTATCTTTTGTTTAATTCTAAATCGTTTAGTCAATTTATCATTTAGTATGTTCATTCTGTTTCTACTTAATAACATCACGCATTTTATCCCTGAAGGGGTAGGCAGAGGTGCACGTTACGGCACTTAATGCCACTGTATAATGTAACACCCACATTTCACTATTTATGTTATGAGTCCCATGTAATAGGGGATGAGCCTATTGCCATATACCGGGCACAATTCCAGACTTCGTGCTACTACTGGTAAAAATCCATGTTTTTACTTAACCAATCTATATAATTTTCATCAACAGCAGTGGATACTGCTGACCATGAGTCATTTCTCGCACGGAGAAGGTTTGATCATTAATCACTACACTTGCTCAATACGGGTTGGCTTTCAAATCTTAATAATCTTAATAATACTCTAATCGAACCTGTGATGAAGGAAAACTAAAATACGTTCATCACCACCTCCATTCTTCAGGCGGGTGTAGTTACCCCATGAAACAACGAGTCCATTGTCTGTATCTGTTAGATTACCAGAGATAACTCCATCAAAAGATTAACAACGCATTTGTGTTATGTGTATCCACAGACGGCATTGTAACTAACCATCAAATAATCTGTCTGCTCGTTTACCTCCTATCCCAGAAAAAATCTAATAATATTTTTGCCTGACTCAGGGGTCGAACCCAGTACTCTATTAACTGCGATTGACAGGTCATTTTTGTAACAATGTTCAATTATTTTCTAATTCGTCTGCGAGCGATTGGACCAATCAATAATCTTGTTTTGACAAGCGTCTTATACTGCTGACGTCATCAAAATAAAAATGGCCGCCTTGAGACTTGGTGACGGTTAAAAGAAAGGACTATTATATTATCACGACTGTTCTCCAAAGTAGTGAATAGAGTTTCTCTATATTGTTAGAACTTATTCTTGTCCGTACTTACACGTTGGAGCCCAAATAGTTCCGTATAGTTCGGTTTCAGAGGAATTTCCACCAGAATTTCTCTCCCTCCGATTGTGGAATGAACTCCCTGCTGAGGTTTTCCCAGAGGGCTACAATGTAGGATTCCTCAAGAAGGGAGTATGTTAGTTGAGTTTTTAAGATTTTGACTTCCAATAGAAAACTGTTGAAGACAAATCCTCGACTAACGTCACTAATTCAAACCTTCAAGAACAGAGCGTATTCCTTTTTAAAAGGCCGGCAACGCACCTGTGTCTCCTCTGGTGTTGCGGGTGTCCATGGGCGGCGCTGATCGCTTACAATCAGGTGATCCGTATGCTCGTTTGCCTCCTATTCCATAAAAAAATAACCCCCAAGGCATTTAATGTGTTAAATGTGTAGTCCCTTATTCGGCTCTTACGATATCCAAAGAAAGAGAAGGGGTTGTGTCAAAGGAATCCTCTACATAATATAGGGTTTGCCTTAACCACCTGGTCAACAGCATACTCTGATAGACCTAAACCTTTTAATAACGATCTCTAACCATCTTTCTGACAAGGCTAGTATAAAAAGATATTATGGCAAATCCTTTTTTATTTTATTTTATGGGACAACTTCCTTAAATCGCTGCAATTCTTGTAAGCCAGTACAACCATGAAATACGGGACACGCTAGTCCCAGGAATATGAATACCTGTTTTGGATCCCGCAAAAAAAATGAGTCAGTAGATATTAGAGTATAAGAAAAAGACGATAGTATTGCTACTATAGGTACCCGTAGCGTACGGCGCATCGCGTTCCGCGCGCGTCTCAAAGAGCCATCAGACCACCACGGATGGGGCCCAACAGGGCTGATGCCGATTCGGAGATGTGGAGAACCTAACGGGTTACCGGGGCTCCGGCTCGAAGTGAAGGAGTAAGAACGGGGTGGTTTTTAGTCAGTAAGAGTCTGACACTCCCTCCCGCCTCACCCAGGCGACAGCAGTCATTCGATGATTTTCACTCATTAAAAAAAATGCTACTATAGGTGTAGACTAGGCTAGGCTACTAGATTAGGTATAGACTCTTTTTTACATGTTTGTGTAAAAAAGAATCACCTATGGAGTTTCTTGCTTGTTCTTCTCCATAGGATTTTGGAACCTTTGGAACCTTTTGGACACACTTTGGAACGATCAAATAGTTTCACTAGAGGACTGACCGACATACTTACATTTATTTAAATATTTTGATATATTTTGTTTTGACGTTCAAAAGTGTCTTTCTGGTCTAATTAAAATAAATGGTTTTGACTTTGACTTTAAAAGGAAATTTATAAACAAGCACTTAACAGTCTAAAGCTTTTGTTGATGATGATGATGATGATAACTGAACCCAAGAACTCACCCTCGGCAACCACACTTGCAACCACTCAACATAGAGAATCACAGTCACAATATTTCTTTGAAGAAAATATAAATGTCACCCAATTTGTCTCCTAGCGCGCTCCTAAGAGGATTAGAGCAAGGAGATTAAGAATTGAGATGGGATCCTGCGGTAGCTACATAAATATTGTAAGGGATACCTACGCCTACTTCTGAATTTTATGTATACATTACCTCTATATTTTTTGTATCACGGCGAACATCTTTAAAATGTAAAAGCACTAAAATATATTTTTGTAATTGATTTATGACTGACATTAAACTGTCAAACACCAAGCGGTCACCGGTGACCGCAAACTCGACGAGTTAATAACCATACCTGCCTCGTTGGCCGAGTGATCGCAAGTGCGACTGCCGGGCAAAGGGTCTCGGGTTCGATTCCCGGGTCAGGCAAAGTATTACTGGGTTTTTACAAATTCTCAGGAGTACCACGGAGTCTGGAATCATGCCCGGTATATGGGAATAGGATCACCCCCTATTCCGTAGGTAGGTAGAGGTTCACATTAAGTGCTGTAATGTGCACCTCTGCCTACCCCTTCGGTGACCTCACCGATGACAAATAATTAAAACTGGTATTATCATCATCATCAACGACCTATAAGTAGGCACTGCTGACCAAAGGCCTATTCACACTGAAAAAGTTTGAGCATTAATCGCCACACGGTTGGATATATCCTTCAGAGAATAATATTGTATGATAACAGAATAAAAATCCAGTTAGCGCGTCTAGTTTAGATTATTTCGTTACTACGAGTTCAATATTAAGTTTAGAAGCTAGACATCTGTTTAAAATGTCAACGTTTGAGATAACTAAGATAAATAGTTCGAGATGATGGGACATACGGATGAACTGTTTGAAAAATAGTTTGAAGATAAACAAGTTTTGTTAAGATTGCTTTAACATCAACATAACCCGTTCTACTCGATTCCTATGAATCGTAGCGTGATGTTTTATAGCCTATAGCTTTCCTTGATAAATGATCTAACCAACTCAAAAAGAATTTTTCAAATCAGACCAGTAGCTTCTGAGATTAGCGCGTTCAGACAAACAGACATACAAACAGACAAACAGACAAATTCTTCATTTTATATATCTAATAGTAATAATAAACTGTAAGATGTGTATCTCTATCTACCCCTTTGTCAATTATAGGTCGTGATACTGTATTCTTAATGGATTCCAATCACAACAATGAAGTAGCAAAATGCAGAACCAATCAGAACGGCGGTATTTCACAAGTATGCTGAGTCACGAATCAAATTATAACAATTTCAACTTTAACCCAATTGCGTAAGATTCGAATTTGAATGAATTCAATCTGTTAGTTTGGAAATTAGATTTTGGTAGAGATGTGAATTATGGTCTTGGTCTTAACACTATTTGTTAAGGGAGTAGGCAGGAGTGGTGGTTTAATCTTTAATGTATGTACTAAATTGAGGTGTTTCGTAACATAGTGTCTTTACTTTTAATCCTCAAAAATCTGTAAAATTCACTTAGTAAAACGTAAAATAATCTTGTCGTCTTTTTGAATCTAGAATTGTAACTTTTTAATATGTTTAAGTGTGGGAGAGCCATACTTCAGCACGAATGGGCCGGCTCGACCGGAGTGATACCACGGCCTCACAGAAAACCGACGTGAAGCAACGCTTGAGTTGTGTTACGTCGTTCAAGTGAGGTAACCGAAGGCCCAGCAACCTTCCCCCATTCCCCAATCTCCCCAATCCCTGTATTCCCTAACAATCCTCAAACTCCTAATCCCCAAAAGGCCGGTAACGTACTTGTAACGCTTCTGGTGTTCCGGGTGTCCATGGGCGACGCCGATAGCTTACCATCAGGACTACTCTATTGCAGTTACCAAATACAATAGAGTGTTAAAAAAACATCGAAATGTCGAATAAATTCTGCTATTTGGCCCAATCCAGGACTGCAACCTGAGACCATTTCCTTAGCTGTGGCAGTTACGACCACTCTGCCAATGAGGCAACAAGAATTTTATGGCGAAATACTATCTGCTTCTTTGCTAAAGGGAAAATTAATATAACATAACATTACGCTTTTTATCCCCAAAGGGGTAGGCAGAGGTGCATATTTTTTTTTAAGCGGGGAAAATCATCGAATGACTTTTCCCGCCTCGGTGAGGCGGGAGGGAGTGTCAGACTCTTACTGACTAAAAACCACCCCGTTCCTTCTCCTGCACGTCGAGTCGGAGCCCCGGTTACCCGTTAGGTTCTCCGCGACTCCGAATCGGCATCAGGCGTATTGGGCCCCATCTGTGGTGGTCTAATGGCTCTTTGAGTCGCGCGCAGAACGCGACGCGTCGTACGCTCGGGTCCATATTAGGGTACTTAACGTAACACCCACTTTTCACTATTTATATTATGCGTCCCATTTAATAGACAAAACATCGTGCACAATTCTAGACTCCGTGCAACCACTAAGATTTTTATAAAAACCCAGTAGTACTTTGCCCGACTCGGGAGTCCAACCCGAGACCTAACCTAAGACCATAACAGTTGCACTTGCGACCTCTCTGCAATGAGGCAGTGAGAATTTTATGGCGAAATACGTTTCTTTGCAAAAGAGAAGATTATTCTTTCAATTAAACTCAAAAACTAGTACTCAATTATTAGATTGATAAGCCCTGGACCCACTACTAGACCCTCCTAACAAGAAATTTAATGACAAAACTATATTTAGTCTAATTAAAAAGGTTTAATCAAGAGCCTAGACTGGAACGTCTTTGTTTATTCCAATTTAAGCCTTTTACAGATAATTGCTAATTATAAATATAACACAACATCACGCCTTTTTATCCCCGAAGGGGTAGGCAGAGGTGCACATTACGGCACTTAATGCCACTGTACAATGTAACACCCACTTTTCACTATTTATGTTACGAGTCCCATGTAATAGGGGGTGAGCCTATTGCCATATACCGGGCACATTTCCAGACTCCGTGCTACTACTGAGAATTGTTTTTAGAAAAAAAAAAATATTATAAATATTTCGGTGTTTAAATTAGAAAATAATTTGGATTGTTTACTTTGTCTTGTTAGTTTTTTTTTTTTTGGAATAGGAGGCAAACGAGCAGACGGATCACCTGATGGTAAGCGATCAGCGCCGCCCATGGACACCCGCAATACCAGAGGAGTTACAGGTGCGTTGCTGGCCTTTTAAAAAGGAATACGCTCTTTTCTTGAAGGTTTGAAGGTCGTATCGGTTCAGAAATACCGCCGACGACAGATCATTCCACAGTTTTGCTGTGCGAGGCAGACAGCATCGTGAGAAGCGCACAGTTGTGGCCTGCCAAGCATCTATATGGTGGGGATGTATATTCTGTCGTGAGGGTCGATGGCGAAAAGATGCAGCAAGTATCAGGTCAAACAATTCCTCAGAGCACAAACACTCCCCATGGTATAAGCGATAGAAAATGCACGAGGCTACATCTCTACGCATTGCCAAAATACGGTTCGAAACATCCCGACATCCAACAATCCGAACGGCACGCCGCTGAACGCGGTCCCGAGGAAGAAGCTGGTACTGGAGTGTCCCCGCCCAAAGATGAGAACAGTATTCCATGTGGGGCCGCACCTGTACCTTATATAGAAGCAGGCGATTAGTAGCAGTTAGTATTTAGGTATATACCTCTAAATAAGTAGCTTTTGCCAGCGGAATAATAATTATGATAGGATAGGATAAGATTATAGCATTTATATAGAATAAGGAAGTAGTATAGTAAAGAAAGAAGAAAAGAAAGAAAAAAATGATTCACTCTAAAAAACATGTGTCATATACAAACATGTTATTCTATTCGTGCCGAAGCATGGCTCTCCCATACTTGAACCTTAGCCTTAATATGAAGACCTATCTAACAATACAAAATCTCTAACTCGTTTCTTCAAATCCATATAGCACAGATTACAAAGTCATTTCTTGTTAAATAATTCATTGGCAACATTTCTCCTATGCGGTAACGCCGCCATCTGTTGGTGAAGGAAGCGCAACGCTTGACCTACATGAATTTAATGTTAAATTCATTGGGTTAGGTTATTGAGAAATGTTAAAGGATTCTGAGTGAGGACGTTAAACTATGTTTTATTCTTTGATAGGGGGTGAGCAGAGATGTTTTTATAGTACACAAACATTTTACCATACTATCTCTAAATTAAGAGTTACATAGTGTTAGAGAGCACTTAAATGAACCTCATACGTACCTTAACTGTCAGTTATAGGATATCAAAATAAACTGTCCTTAAGTGCCACCTATCTTAGCTTAAGGATTGTTTTATTTTAAGTGAGGTTGCAGAAAACGAGCATAAGAGTTGAGCCTCGAGTTCGATTATACTTTGCACAACCCATTTTCTTATGAGTTAAGTCGGTAAACGAGCATACGTTGTAATTAAGAAATCGGCGTCGCCCGTGAACGCCTGGAACACCAGAGGCGTTACAAGTGCATTATCGGCCTTTTAGCAAGTGGGAATTTGAGGATTGTGGGGGATTCGGGTGTTGGAAAGACTGGGGTAATTGGGCCTCTAGTAACCTCACTCACATGACGAAACACAACGCAAGCGTTGCTTCACGTCGGTTTTCTGCTTGGCCGTGGTATCACTCCGGTCGAGCCGGCCCATTCGTGCGGAAACATGGCTCTCGAACCCATGAATCAATCTCAAGACTCCTATTTCCGTAGTCTCGCTCCTAACCACTTAACCGACCAAGTAGTTTTTTGAGACAGAACAAGTAAAAACGAATCCCATTAAAATTCAGCACCCATCCTTTAGAAAGTCCAGTTTAATATTACAAGGTGGTACCTTTAGCCGGCGTGATACCCGTTCTTGGCCTTTTTCCAACTACAAAGGAAATCTAGTATATTTTCTTAGGTCTAGCTGTAAAAATATCTCCTAGTCTGAGAGTCTAAAATCTGTTATTTTTGTGGAACGGCAATGTTTTCATAGTTACCTGAAGAATCTGTTAGAAAAGTAGTGTTGAAGTGGTTATTTTAAACGTTTGTGTTTGATAAAGGATAACGTGTTTACTCGCTTTGGGAACTGAGAATTTCTCAATTAGTTAGAACGTCAGCACTGCGATGTAGATAGTCTCACTATTTTGTTAGGTTTCTCAAGCTTCTGTCTATATTTTTAACATCATCAATAAACACTCTTATAACCAGACGCGAGCATACGGCGCGTCACGTTTAAAGAGCCATCAGATCAATACACATGGGGCTCAATAAGGCTGACGCCGAAACGAAGCCGCAGAAGGCTTAACGGGTAACCGGGGCTCCGGCTCGAAGCGCAGGAGAAGGAACGGGGTAGTTTTTAGTCAGTAAAAGTCTCACACTGCTTCTCACCTCACCCAGGCGGAGAAGTTATTCGATGATTATCCACCCGCAAAATTAAAGCAAGACAGAGAGTGAGTATCTTACTCACTTTATAACCTTTGGGCCACCACGACTACAAACATATTTTACCCTAGTGCAGGAGTAGGACCGGTGTGGTTTTAGTCAGTAAAAGTTTGACTATAGAAATAAAATTCTAGACCTCTTGTTAGTCAGTTCAGTTAAATCAAATATTTCTATACCAAAACTCGAAAATGTATCTACCTACATCTACATTGTCAATTCGTAGTTAGATAAAATGCTTTCCCCAATTCTTGTGTAACATGGGTACCCCAAATCCATTTTCAATGTCGTATTAAACCTAAGTAGACTAGAATTTATTGTTTGTCGCTATCAAAGAGGTTAGTATTTTTGGTTACTGACTCGTCACACTTTCGACTAGTCAACCAATGAGGAATTTCTTTCATATTGAAACCTTCAAAAAAAGAGTGTATCCCTTTTTAAACGCCGGCAACGCACCCGTGACTCCTCTGGTGTTGCGGGCGTCCATGGGCGGTACTGATCGCTTACCATCAGGTGATCCGTCTGCTTGTCGCCTCCTATTCCATAAAAAATAAAGTAGATTCAAATTACAAAACCTTTTAATTTTAAGTGTGGGAGAGCCATGCTTCGGCACCAATGGGTCGGCTCGACCGGAGTGATATCACGGCCTCACAGAAAACTGATAGACTGACAACACTTGCGTTATGTGTCGTCGTGTGAGTGACGTTACGGAAGGCCCTATTACCCCCTTCCCAATCTCCCCAATCCCTGAATCCCCAGCAATCCTCAAATTTCTAAGGTAACGCACTTGTATAAAACGCCTCTGGTGTTCATGTAACGTGAACGCCGACTGGCTTACCATCAGGTGATCCTTCTGCTCGTTTACTGGCTTATCCCTTAAAAAGAGTTTTTTTTTTAGTTTTAATGAAAAAATTAGCTAAGACGAGTACAAAAAATAAGGCCAATAGGCCTGATTAATGCCGATACGGAGCCGCGGAAGACTTAACGAGTAACCAGGGCTCCGGCTCGAAATGGTTTTTAGTCAGTAAGTGTCTGACACTCCCTCTCGCTTCACCCGGACGGGAGAAGACATTGGATGATTTTCGCCCTCAAAAAAAAGCGTGATGATTAATGCTCAAAGCTCAAACCTCTTCTTTTGAGAAAATGGTTTTGCTCAGATAGCCAGCCAGCTCAGCCACATATTGTGCAGTTGATATGAAAATTCTGCAAAACTTCTAAATGTACAAAATGGTGCACTATAATCACATCCATGTCTACTTCTTATGTCAAGAAACAAGCGTAATAACATATATCCATGATATATTATGTCCCATGATAAAAGCAAAGAGAAAATATAAAGATTTCTTTCCGCGATCATATTACAAATCTGGAAAAGAAATAGAATCATTTTACGTCATCCTTGTCAATCATGGAATACATTTGGGGTTGATGTAAATTTCGCGGTTTTTGTGGCCTTGAGTTTAGGGTGGGATTGCAATGATAAGCTGAAGCGATCATAAAAAATAGACAACCCAGTCTCTACCTACATCAGTGATTCGTAAACACTGCCTTGTTTGTCAAGTAAATATCAATACTAATGCGATTGCTGAGCAAAGGGTTTTTTGTTCGATTTTTCACGCTTGGAGATTGATATTACTATATCATGCTATAATATCAGGCAAAAATCAGTACTACGCGCAACCAAGACAACTTTCATAAATAATAATAATAAACTGCAATTACCTACACTAGAATATTATCTAGGAACCCTGCTCACAACTGAACTGAACTCGACCAACAAGGCGCGAGGCAGAAAAAAAGTTATTTTCTCTCTATTCACAACTAAATCGCTAAACGCTACCTCTTCTCAACGTAACAACTACCATATTTACTGAGCTGTACGCCGCCTTACTCCACGCTCCCATGTCGCCATACCTCTCACATATTCTGTCGCAAGACTTCGTATACAGGGTGTTTCGAAAGTATTAGTGTTTATTCATGTTATCGGTGCAAAAATTATATTTTTTGGTACATGGTAGTGATTCAGAAAGGTTTTTTAATGATCAACATAAGTCAAGCGGTTTACTAAGTTTTTAGATGATATTTGGTCGCTAAAAAATGATGTTTTCCTTATTTTTAATACAATTAAATAGCCACATTAATATTTATTTTGTATGTGATCTTTTGTAGAAGGTTTCTGTTCAACAGAAGACGTCTTCGAGCATCAGCCAATGATCGTCATTTTGTTTTTGTACGATATGTTACCAGATTATAACAAAAATAGAAAATACAGAGACCAAAACCGACTGCCGCGCAACGTGTGGTGGATTTGATTCCCGCACGGAGGAACTCTTCGTGTGATCCGCAGATCGTTGTTTCGGGTCTGGGTGAACCCACGACACAGGAGAAAATCGAAGAGAGATGCAACGTTTCTTAAAAAAGATAAGAAACAAAAATATACATCTTTAAAAGCACATTAAACTGTCAAACACCAAGCGGTCACCGGTGACCGCAACCTATTGTTCTATAATTGTGTCTGTAATGACGGTACTCGACGAGTTAAAATAGTTAATCAAAATACACTTCAAAAACTTACTACTAAATTACTTTTTGACCTAAATACTTTTTGACATTAAAAAGACCACCGCCCTGTATATAACTGTTGACGGAGCTCATTGGACTGAGAAAATGCTGCAAATTGCCAGCGAGCCACCTTCATGATCCTGAGCTGACTGAAATTCAGTTGTATGATACTCAGTTACCTGAACATCGAGCCAAACGAACGCCTTATTTACATGAACATACGTACATTGCCTTCTTGGCGCTTTTCTTTCGAGGGCAAAAAGTAAATTGTATATTTACTTTTTGGTAGTAATAAAAGCTCCGACAAGAAAAGAAGAATTGTCCTCACTGAAAATATTAAATCTACTGCCTAAAATACTAACTTTCCGACTACTTTACATGACTATTTATTGCTACAATACTAACCTAACCTAACCTAAAACGTCTGTTGTCGGTAACTTAGTAATTTCGTCGGAGGTTCAATATTCTATTCGGAAGTTTAGTTTTGTCATTCGAAGATCCATTTTTATAGTTGGCCACAGATCGCTGGTTATTAATTTGTTTTTCGGAACCATTATTATTTTCCTTTACTTTTTGGTAGTGTGATGTGACGAAAGGGATCGTCAGACTCCTACGGACTAAAAACCACCCCTTTCCTACTCCTGCACTTCGATCCGGTGCTCCAGCAACCCGTTAAGTACTCCGGGGCTCCGTATCGGCATCAGCCCTATTGGACCCCATCTGTGGTGGTCAGATGGTTTTTTTTTATTATCTTGTGGTCTGATGGTTACTCTCTTTCTTGTTTGACAAGCTGATTTCTAGCTCTTGCTCGAATTAAGATAGATACCAATGTGAATTTACAAGGTAAATAAGCAAATATTACTATTTTCAATTTATATATTAGAACTCAATAACATAATATTGCTGAAGTAAAAACATCGTGAGGAAATCTCAACAATTTCGACTCGTGAGTTTGTAATCGAGAATTCGTCTTAAGATAGCGTAGTGAATACTCATTCCTTCTCCGTGAGAGAAGATGTTTTCACATTGTAGTGAAATAGTGATGACGATCATGATATGTCCAAGATTAAAAATAAATCCTTGTAGTTCATAAAATCATAAAGGTATATTAATAACACTTTATCATATTTTTTCCGTTGGCCGAGTAGTCGCAAGTGCGGTACAATCCCCGGTTCGGGCAAAATACTACTGGGTTTTAAAAAACACTCTCAGTAGTAGCACGGAGTCTGAATTTGGCCCGATATATGGCAATAGGCTCACCCCCTATTACATGGGACTCGTAACATAAATAGTGAAAAGTGGGTGTTACATTGTACAGTAGCATTAAATGTCATAATGTGCACCTCTCCCTACCCCTTCGGGGATATAAGGCGTGAAGTTATAAAATGTTTTGTCATATTTATACTTGTGTATATATAGATAATAACATATAATCCTAATTGTACCTTTTATATCACAAACTGGTCAAATAAAATCGGTTTTGTAATAAAATTCTGTAATAAGTATCCAATTCTCATTTATGAGGTCCGGGACCGGTTTCTGGGAAAAGGATTTCAAGGGTTATATCCTTTAATAATTATTTTATATTAATAACATATAGAACGGTATAGAAACTATGGGCACTTGATATTATTTGTCTGATTTTAGCTAAGGTACTGTTACT